>CM017805.1:15524489-18024489 GCA_008086715.1 Sitobion miscanthi
ATGTCAGACGTGAAAAAGGACCTGGTTATAATACTCTTCCTCTACATCACACATCGTCGTCCAGTAGCATACAACAATCTCCAATCATTGGCATGGTGCATCCAATGCAGCAGTCGGAACAACCATCATCTTTAAACTCTATGCCTCGTATGTGAATTTAAATTTGTAATATGAAGCTAACCTATAATTATTAATCTATATTGTGTTTTAGCTCCACCGTCTCCTCATACATTAAACACAAGAATGGGAGTTGGACCAGATTTGTTGGACCATCATCTTCATCAGGCTCCTTTTTCATCAAATACTGACCATTATCGTTCAAATACTTCTCAACAGTCATCTACAGACCATTATCGTTCAAATATATCTCAACAATCTTCTACAGATCATTATCGATCTAATACATCGCAACTATCATCTACTGATCATTATCGTTCAAATTTATCTCAACAATCATCCACCGATCATTATCGTTCAAACATCCCTCAACAGCCACCTACTGATCATTATCGTTCTAACATTCCCCAGCTAACAACTACTGACCACTATCGTGCAAATACCTCACAGTTGCCTGGTATCTTAAAAAACTCATCACAATATCATTCTTCATCTGCAGTAGTCACTTCTCCTCAACAGCAACATACTAGACAAGCATCAGCTTCTCCGCCATTACCACCACCTCCAGAAGATCATTTTGGTCATGTTGCTGCTGGTCCAATTGTACCCCAAGAACCTGATCTTCCAGGATGGGTTCCTAAGAATTATTTGGAGAAGGGTAAGTTTAAAATTTTTTAATAATATAAATTATATTAAATTATAATAAACTATTTATATTTTAGTAATTGCAATTTATGATTATTATGCTGATAAAGACGATGAATTAAGTTTTCAAGAAAATTCAGTTATTTATGTCTTAAAGAAAAATGATGATGGTTGGTGGGAAGGTGTAATGGACGGCATTACAGGCTTATTCCCAGGAAATTATGTTGAAGGCTGTAAATAAAGCATATATTTACATTTTATTTTTATACAATATTAATAAGCTTTCAGTATGAAATTAATATTATTATTATTTATTACCAACATATATCATAATATAATAATGTTTTATTAAAGAGCTTTAAACAAAATAAGTTTAAGTTTAAATATTTAAAATCAAAATTGAATTTGAATTATAAACGTATTTACTATTTAATCAAGATAATATAATAGTTTTGAAAATTGTTAATATTATTTTATTTCAATAAGTGTTCTTTAATAATTATGTGTAATGACTAACTATAATATTTAATGTATAAACTATAAATTAAACTAATTCATAATTAATAATGAATAATATAGCGGTATGCCGGTATCAAATCATTATAAATTGGTTAAATATTTAATAGACCCGTTGAATGTTTCTTTACTTTTATTTATTTTAATTGCACGTTAGTATTAAATATTTTTAGTATTAATTTAAAAATATACTTTAAATTAAATAGTTAAAAATATTTATTGCACTTTGTACACTAGCATATTATTTATTTTATTTGTATAACTATTAAATTACATTTTTAAAAATATAATAAAAATTTATTATTTATGATTTATTTTAAAGTCAATTGACTACTGAAATAATTTTTATTGAAAATATACAATATAAGTTATCACAATAGTTTATTAATATTTATAATTATTACCTAATTAGTTAATTATGATTTTTTTTATTTTGTTTTACACCAAACGTAGAGATATGTTTCATGTGAAGTGCTTGAGGATTTTGAATAAGCATATTATGCTTCTTTTTAAACAACATTTTCTAAATACTAATCTATAGAATATACTTATAAATTCTCAAAATGCAGTATCATTGAGCCTAGTTATGTTGTTAGTTCCATTTTTAAGGGAAACCTTTTGACATTTTCAAACTACCCTACAACTGCATACTACATTTTACTGATTATTAAAATTATAAGTTATATAAAAATGAATACCACATTTGTATTTACTCTTTAGTCTATACATTCTTAAATCATATATTTGCATTACTTAATATCCAATTTAATGTTTGTAACTCTTGATTAGAATTTTATTTATACAGTGTATAACATTATATAGTCTATAATCTTATGTTCCCAGAAAGTCGGGATCCAATTAATTTATATAGGTGTTTATGAAGTATACATGGGAATATTATAAAATAATCTTTATATCGGTCTATTTCAGTTAGTGTATAAAATGATTAGTATGGACTTCGGAGTTCAAACCACTATAATAATTTATATAGCAGCGTGTTAATATTGTTTTACTTAAATGATAAGAAAATTAATTGCATGGGATCATCATTACTATGGCTAGATCTCAAAACCTTTCTAAAATGTAATTTACATAATGATCAAAAATGTAGATGTAATATTATATAGGTAATAACATCAATACTTTAAAAAAAAAGTGTAACTATATGTGTAAGTATAATCGTATGTAAAATGTCACGGAGAAATGTTTTTAAACTCATTTATTCCCCATACGACATATTAAACAAGACTAAATTCATGACGAAATAACAATTCATATTTACTTAACGGTAACTTGGGTGGCCTTGAAAATAATGATTTTCTTTCCACATTAATTAAAAATATCTATGCGATAAGAGATAAACACTAAACTTGACCTTATATGTTGATTTGTAAGTTGTCACTTTTCTAATGTCTATTGTTAGTTGTTACCTCAGAGTTCAAGTTTAAAAACCTGCCTCTATACTTTATAGTCTATGAATAATCCATTCATTATAAAACCTATTTATAATAGGTAAATGAATCCAATAGTTACCCATTTTTAGTTTTATTTACTATCCATGTTTACATGACGTGAACCCGCCTGTTTAGGCTTGATGTTACGAAATGTGATAATAGTTATCAAACAGATTTATACTATAAACAGTATAAACAAGAATATTATTGAATTTTATATAGGTAGATTCCAAAATTCGATAATTTGCGTAATGCCCAAAGCTTAGTAATGCGTGTAGTGTGTACATCGCTAACGAGTGTTACACGAAAATCCAATACTCAGAACATTTAAGACCAAAATCGCTGTATACATTAAACAGTATGTAACAGCCATTGGTAGGTACTAGGTAGGTAGGTAGTTGTTGTTTTCTTTTTTCTAAACAAAAATGATTTTGACCGCCCCTACGAATGTTGCATCGAAAAAATCACAATGCATAGCACTCCTCGTACCCGTATTTTTACCTGCAATCCACATACTTATTTTGGAAAAATTCTGGAGCGATTTCAATGTGAACGTCAACAAGGAGCACTGTACGTGTTCCTGTTGGGACACCGTGTTCAAAGGTACGCGTAGCTCTATGCACATTTGTATGTGTGGTTAAAAACAAATCGTATTTGTCTTCAGAGAAAGGGATTATTTGTTTTAGGTCCTTACGAAGCGGGTGTTGCTAGATATAAGCATATGTACTTCAACGCTACAGACAACACGTTTAAAATTTGGGTGATTACGGCAGTTTGCACGATTGTGTTGTATGAATGTGTGAAAAACATTGTCAGGCTATGCTTTGATAAGCAGATACGCTACAACATGATGTTGTTGTTTATTCTGTCGATGTTCTCTCACTATTACTCATGGTTAGTTATACACAGTGTAAGCCTTCCATTTACTAGCTGCTAAGCTGACATTGCAATATTTTCAAGGTGGTCGTTTGTCAACTATTGGAATGATGATTTTTATTCACAATGGAATCATCAGATATTCTTCACTGTTACTGAACTGTATTCTACAGGCATTCTGTACACAATATGTGATCGCAGAAAAGAAATAAAGAAATTTCATTTGTTTTCTATCATTGCTGTGGGCTTAACACATATGTTAGCTGCTGGCTTTGATCAGTTTGTTATTAATGTAATTGGAGGAAGTGGATTCGCACATCAAGTAAGATATTTTACAAATAAATATTATTGCTAGCCTAGAACAACTATATAGTATATAGAATATAGCTATATTATATATTTTAATCTAATCTGTGGTACAAGTTTATGTATCTACTTTTAGTAGGTATTTGCTATTGGTATTGAGTAAATGACCTCATCCAGTGTGAAACCGATACAGCTTAACTGTAATCAATCCACTCAATTAATCATATATTATGATAAAACAAGTTCATACTAAGAAAATACCATGTTTACTACATATTATAAGTATATACGTATACAGTGTGGCATAAAATGATGGTCAATCTTAACAAACTAGTTTTTTTTGTTGAAAAATTAAAATTGAAAATTAATGCTCTATAAGCAAAACTAACTTTTATTATATATTTCTAGTTTTCTATATTTTTAACTTGTTATTTTTATTCTGGACTACATTTTTATCATCTGAAAATTGAAAAATCAAGTTAACATAGTTTTATTGGTATTTTGAACAGTCGTAACTTTTTTAACGCTTCAGATGCATTTCAAATGAAAGATTCAATTTCATTTGAAAGAATCCCATAATAAAAATGAATCATCAATATAGTATGTTAACTTGATTTTAATCATCTGTAAGTCAGATATAGTAATGTACAGTAAATGTACTAAATGTTTGTATACCAAGTTTTTATGCTCTTCATATTAATTTTAAGTTACTTAAAATTCTTTTATTTTTAGGTGATAAGAGATCTTTTTTGATGATACCAGATATATTGAATATTATTATACCATTATTGGAAATTAAAAATCGAAGATTAATCACCAAAAATCGCTATGCAGATGATCCAAGCAGTTTTAAAGAAATATTGTTACTAGTCATAATAGTGACCTCTGGGTTGATAATTGTTTCATTACTTTAATACACATTTATTTATTTAACTAATAAATCCTATGCATATATTTATATTTTGATTGCCTTAATACAATACAATTTGGTAACATTTGAAATTGGTGCATTTTTATTTGAGGTAGTGCAAAAAAAACTGTTAACATTTAAAAATGACACATGTGACACAAATAAATAATTCTACATTATATAACTTCCAACAAGAAAGATATGGGACATACTGACATAGATGTGCATTGTGAGTATTAATTGTATAAACATAGTATCTAACTCTTGCAGAAATAAAGTCATACTGTATGACAACCTAACAATGTCGGAAGAAAAATTTCATTTATTCTCCACCAGCTTGTTCAGTTTTTCTAAAAATAAAATAAAACAATACAAATGTATTAAATAAACTTAGATTTGTATTTGAATTGAAAAAAAATAAGAATTATTCCTACAGGTTACATTTGTCCAGATTTAATTTGTCAGACCTGTAAATATTATATAAATACTTCTGTTATTTTAAGCTAGTGATTGGCATGCATGAAACATAACTAATATTTAAAAACAAAAAATCTAGTGTATAGAAATTAAAATTTTTTCTGCATAGACATACATTTTTAAAAGAAAATATAACATATTGTTAAGATTAAAAATAATTAAGCAAAAACAATAACAAAAATCATTAATAATTAATGCACATCAATAAACAAATATATATCATAACGCATACAATATACATATTAAAGGCGGTACAAATAAAAATAGATAACTTGAAACTATAATTTTACAAATGCATACAAATTTATGATTAAAAGTTGAACAAATTACAATTTAAAAAAAATAGTTAAAACCTAGGCCCACAGTTAAATTGAATCTGATAACATGCAATTAAATACAAACATCTATTTAAATATTAAATTATGAAATAAACAGTTAAACAAGAATTACAATGAAAATAACTTTTACTATTGTTAATAAAATGAAATGCATTAAGGCGCCCGGTGTCTATGCCATTTTGTCCTCAATTAACACTGGGAATAACGATACCGCCTTGTAGAATCAACCAAATTTCATAATTTTTTTTTTAATTTTTAGATCGATCTATGTTTTTCAATATTTTATTCTCAAACTTTATAATATGTCTAAAAAAATGCAAGATAAAAAACATTTTTTTAGAAATTTTTTAATACAATTATTTGAATTAAAATACAAAATCAGAGATCAATGCGGGCTGTAAGGAGTCTTATTCTTTCAGTTAAAAAAATAGTCATCAAAATCCGCCAATTCTACAAAGCTTAAGAGTTATTCCCATAAAGTCATTTTTTTCGATATAATACACCCTATCAACCCCCCCTAAATAGGTATCAGGTAGGTTAGTTAGTAGATAAATGAAAAAGTCTTATAATTGAGGTGGCAACTAAAATATAAAATTTTATAGAATTGTGGAAAATTTGAAAAACTGGCACCGGGTCCCTTAAGCTGAATAAAAACAATATTATTTACTAATAAAAATAATTTTACTTTTAAACCAAACTTATGATTATATTTGATAACTATTAGTTATCTACTTATTAGTGGTGTATTTATAGGTATTGGTTCCTTGTGAGCCATGTTTATACACACATTTTTATATCTCAATCATTATAATTATAAAAAGATAAATTATATTACTTTTATAACTTTTAAATAAAATTACACTTTTTTCTTTAAAAGTCCTAAATATACCATTATAGTTTATTAATTTATAAATGTTAATAGATTGGTGGCTACAATACATGACTATCTATATATTATATATATATACAACTTACATGTTGGTATTTAATTTCATTTGTTCAATTAAATCACTAGGTTTTAATTCTCCAATACAAATCTTATGGACAGTTGTAAACAATGGGAAACTGAAATAAATTTAAAAAATAATTTAAGGTAAACATTATTTTTTTAAAAATATGTTGAATCTTACTCATTTTCCATATCTTTATTTTTGAGCATAAAATTTACTTCAGCCGCTGTGATTGGTCCTTGAAGTTTTTGTCCATTTAACAATTCTTTTTCTAGTTCTTCAATTGACTAATAAACAATAATATATACAGAAAATTAATTATACTTAATTTAAGTGCGACTGAATATTTAAAAGTTACCAGGGATTTTATTCAATAATATATTATCCTATTCATTTTGTCCAGGTATTTACTGTTTACATTAATTATAAATGTTATTCCAAATTCATAAATAGTTCATTAAGAAGACCTAATTTTAACATTAAGCTGCACTCATAGAAATTGATATTTGCTGTTTCAATAGTGTGCTGTTAGTTTTGATATTAGAGTGAATTGACCTATTATCAAACATTTACATAAGAACATTATATGTGTTCTCCCATAGCTTTTTTATGATATATTAATTTTTAAGTGAGTTATGAGTATGTAAACTATTAATCGTGTGTACGACGGATACAACATAATACGTAGGTGCGATGTCCTCTTAAATATTATTGGAAGAACATATATACTGATATTAAACTATGATTATATTGTTATTTATTTTTTTATTACATTGGTTCATTGTGAAGTAATGGATAACCAATTAATTATTATTTGTTTTTTTATGAACTTTAAACTACTAATGAAAACCATTTAAATTCTTTTGGTGTAAACAAAATAACCACTATCATCAACAATAAAACTTTTTTCCAAATTCATAAATATTTAATTAAATGTTATTGGAATAACATTTACATTTCACATACATAGGTATATGAACTATGATTATATTGATATTTTTTTATTATATTGGTTCATTCTGAGGTAATGGATAACTAATTAATTATTATTTATTTTCTTATGAACTTCAAACTTATTTTAAAAACCATTTAAATTCTTTTGTTATTAATAAAATAACCAATATTATCAACAATAACAGTCAGTCAATACGAATATTTAATAATTATATTTGAATATGTAATAAACAGCAATAGTGGTTGAATTCACTACACAACAAACACAGTATTTGACCATCTGACAGACGGATAAAATAATATAGTAATAACTAATAAATAATAACTGAAAAGGCCAAGTAATATTATGATGTATAGGAATTATAGAAGAAATATAATCAGTATTATACATTTTTAACCAAACAGTACACGAAAATTAATCCAGCATGAAAATAAATTAAAATCCTAATCTGTAAACTATTTTTAAATAACCATATTTCATAAGAAAAAAATTTACTGGAATAGTTTGTTAACAGGAAACAATTAATTTTTAGCACAAAATATCTTCTAAACAAAATAAAATTTGACAATCTTATTTAAGCTAGTTTAAATTGCTATAGAAAATAAATTATATAGGTTTTATTTACTTTTCCTGATGTCACATAAGCTTCAGATACTTTTCTATTACGACCACCATAGCATGTAGTGATTAAATCAGCAACACCGCATGATTCTAGGAATGTACTAAGTCGAGCATGAGCGTAAAATTTTTCAACAAATTTAATCATTTCCATAAGACCTATTCGTATTATGGCTGCTTTAGTGTTGTCTCCTAATTTCAAACCATCAACAAAACCAGCTCCGACAGCCACAATATTCTATGTACACAAATAAAAACATTTATTACAATAACAATTATTTATTTAATGAACTTAAGTTAAATACTTTTAGTGCTCCACAAGCTTCAACAGCTTCAACATCATCAACCACAGAAACACGGAAATAGTCAGTCTGGATTACATCCTTAAGAATTTGTCCAATTTGTTTATCTTTGCATCCTAAACAAATATATTTGTTAATATAAATCAAACAATTTATATAAAAGTAATTTACCAATAGTGGTTTCACTAAATTTTTCATCAGCAATTTCATTGGCCAAATTAGCACCCATTAGTACAGAGACTTCAATTTTTAAATGTTTTTTGATAATTTGTGAAATCAGAGCTATTCCACCACCTTCTGCGACATCAAATCCCTTTAAAATATACAAATAACATAAAAAAATTATAAATAACAAATTTTAAATATTGCCGGTAAATACTTTAATTAAAGAAAGTGCTGTAGCAGAAGGTTTTATGAACCCTTCAAGGCTAGAACACAATTTCGGTATGAATTGATGAGGAACAACAAATACTAAAATATCGGCATCTTTGGCTGCTTCGGCTGCATCAGGTACAGCAACCTAAAATTGTTTTTAACTTATTACAATATTATTACAATTTTAAACAAAGTTATGTGTTGGTAGAGGTATATAATAGCCTAATTAAATTTGAAGTACAATAATGTACTTAACAAGTTAAATACTATTTGTCAATAACTTAAATTTAATGAAGTTTTATAAAAATATATATCAATTAAACATGTTGTATATTATGTTATAGTTTTAATGACAATAAACTTAAATGTAATACTTCAGTTAAAATTAAAACTGAATAATGTAGAAAATAAAAATAAAATATATTTTATTTTATTATTTATTATTTTTTATTACAAAAAGCAAATGAGATAGAACAATAACAAAAATAAATAGAACAGGAGAGGGGAAGACACCTGTTGGCGGAACCTGGATAATATATTTATATTGATATTATATCAAATACTTACCTATCTATTGAGTTTAAAAAAAAATATTATATTACTAGACTTATTTTGAATTGAAATATTTAGTGGGAAAAAATGTATAATTAATTTTAAAAGCTAAATATAATTTATTTTTTACAATAACTATATTACACTACATCATAAATAGTAAATTTTTATATTGCCAAGCCATTGGCAGTAAGTCAAATAAATATGAGAGTTAAAAATTAAATGACATTGAAGATAACTAAATGCCCTTATCCTTGTCATTGTTATATATTTACATACCTACTGTTAAAAAAATACATAGTAATTAATTCTACTCTAGTTGCTTGAATTTAATTATCTACATTAATTATAACAAATACCTATTACAGTTTTGCCTATAGGTACATAACATAATATAGGTATTTATATTATAAATAGATATTAAACGTAGGAATAGAATAAAATGAATCATATTTTAATTTAATTCAAGTTTGTTCAAAAATGCAAGTTAATCAATTCAATTTTTTTTTTATTATCTGCATAATCCCACTTTAGTTCTTATTATTCTATTTTACTTATGATTAACTATAGAGATTAATACAAATACGCTATGGCTAATATATTATTTTTATTGAATACCTATATCCTAATGTTTTTTTTTGGGAGCAATTTGGTTAGTGCCCAGTATTAATTTATTATAAAATAATAATGATTAATTCAACAAAAACTTACAACATTCTCAGGGAGTTTCTTTCCAGGTAAATACTTCACATTTTCATGAGTGGTGTTAATTATTTCTGTCAATTTTTTTCCTTCAATCATTTCTTCATAAACCCACATATTAACACAGGAATCAAATGAATCCAAGCGGGCTGCATTTGAACCAATTATTTTTGCGATAGCTGAACCCCTATACATTATATAAATGACCAATTATAATACCGTTATCAAACAAATTTTATAATGTTATATTTTAAATTGTATTTTAATTTTATCTAAAATACTGTGTATTTCCACAAAATATATGATCTACTCAGTGAAGGAGTAAATTTGACTATAATACAACAGAACAGTTACCTAACTGTCTGGATTTTTGTCCTAACTCAAATGAATATCAACATAAGATAATAGTACCAGAATTTTATTTGTTTAGATTTATTTAAAATATTAAATAGGTAGGTAGGTAGGTAGGTAGGTATTTTAAAATCATTTTATTTCAAATTTATATTAGGTAGTTGGTAGGTACTTGAGATAAATAGATATTTACTCAAAATATTTTAAATAATATTAAGTAGGGATAAATTAATAATTTAAGATAATATAGACAAATATTATTGTCCAAAACCTTTCCATAAGCAGGATATTTTAACAAATTTTCTTAAAAAAAAAATCACTAAAAATTCAAAATCGGTTTTTCTATTGAAATTCTTATATTTACTTATTAAAATAAGATTATTATTTATTTCTCAAACTTTTATACTGAACATAATATTAGTATATTACTATCAAACAATAATTTATGATGACCTTATAAGAATGTTTCAATGATTGTTGTGTAAGTCAAACATTAGTTAATGAAAGGTTTAAAAACATTGGCATATTCAAATAATTGGTTTAATCAAAATACAAAATACAGAGCTTTATCTATCAAAAATCAAAAAACCATAGACTTAGTATTATGTCTATGATAAAAGCAATATGACAAAATTATAATAATGTTAACTGTGAGTACCAATAACTGCAAAGAATATTCATTTTTTATAACTTGTTAACATGGATAAACCTAGACATTTTTCGGTTCATCAATAGATCATTTCTTGATCCATTCAATGTAAATAATAATTAAAGCAACAATGGTACATACCAATTTCCGGATCCTAAAATGCAAACTTTTTGTTTGGACGCCATGTTCGGTATACAAATGAAGTTGTGTGTTACAAAGAAAAAATTTTACCAGTCGACGGGAAGATGTCAAGTGAAACTAAAACAGATAGGTATTATAGACTATAGTAGCGGAGAAATTGTGAAAAAAAATGTTTGAATATTTTATCAATAAGCTGATCAGTCTTCTTATCATTTGAACACGTTCGTCCTTGACCTTCGAGGCTTCGTGGCAAAGATAATTTCAGTGAGCCAATTTGAAGTAGGAAGACTAGGAACCTGTAAGAAAAAAATCGTACATTTCGCCATAAATCATAACATTGTCACGAGACAAAACACTGACTTGGCAGCTCACGCACCACAAAATAAATAAAATCAAAGATAACAAGGTAGGCTTATAGGTATATTAATTATAAGCACAAAATCTATTTTATTTTAAAAAAAATACCAGAGAATTTCAAAACTATTATCATCAAACAACAATATTATCTTAAATTATTATGTAATCACAGGTATTCTGTGATGTTACCACTACGATATAACATTGTAACCATGATAAAACATGATAAAAAGTAATAACCTAAAAATGTGTGTTCAGGTCTTTCCGCGCTTTTCGCACGCCAAACAAACGTCGACCCTCACCAACTACTAACAGTCTACAATTATAGTACAATATGTCAATATCATAAATTATTAAAATACCATGCTCGTGCAGACAAACGTCGATTTTGCATTCCGTAATCCGTAATCCGTAGTGGCGTGGTTTATTATCTATTTAACTGTTGTAACTTGCACTTTGTAGACGTCTTCGTTGGGTTCTAAACGGTGTAACGTCGCGGTTTTGCGTCGCAGCGTCATCCCTTGTCATAACTCATAACCACTGACGCCGTCGAATGAATGTTGTGCACTTGTGCAGTCAGCATTCTACGATAGTATTCACAATTAACAATTGCCAATTATAATCTATTGTCAATATCTTGGTGACGACGAGGCCGCACCATCAATTATTATATCACAATAATTATAATACCCGTTAGCATTGTATAATATAGATATTATCTACTTTGCAACCGGATCTCCGTGCCGTTCAGTCGTTCAGTGTGTTGGTTCGCGTGTCTGTGACATTTACTACTTAGTACATTTATTACGGTCGTCTTCGGCGTTTCTCGATTCCTTTTGACCGGAAGAATAATAAACCATGAAATACATTCTGGTCACCGGCGGTGTTATGAGCGGCGTGGGCAAAGGCATCATCGCCTCGTCCATCGGCACGCTTCTGAAGTCCTGCGGCGTCCACGTGACGTCCATTAAGATCGATCCGTATCTGAACATTGACGCCGGGACATTCTCACCTTATGAACACGGTGTGTGCGTGTAACAATCAGAAATCGGTTTTATGTAACTCATGAACAATGATCATCCAAAAACCATCGAAATGTGCCCAAAAAACAGTCATATCCGTATGCATAGTCAACTTATGTGCCACATAAATTGTCTATGGATACGGGCACGAGTTTTTTTTGAATACATATTGTTTTAATACAAGCTTTACCTGCTAATACTTTTTTTTAAAACTTGTATGACGGCTACAATTTTTTCTTATTCAAACATAGGTACATCAAATTATTATCTCAGCGCTTGCCTTCATAACATTCAGATATTTCACCGCATGGCTTATGTCTTTTCAAGCTTTAAGAATTAAGAGATAGGTTTTTTGAATTGGCTAGTTACAAATTAAGCGAGATAATCAAATTCCATGATATGTAATTATACACATTTTTATTATTGGCAATTTTTTTCTTCAAGGAGTAGGTACTATTATACTATTGTAAATAGATAAATTGTACAAATTTGGTTGTAGAATAACCGTGGAATTATAAACCATCTTTACCTATGTATACATTGGAATTATAAAAATAATATGCTAAATAAATTGTATGGGTATACCTCCTTAAGTTCCTTAGATTGAGACTAAAATTTCTATCTAATTTGACACTATTTTAGAATACTTACTAGAAAACATTTGAAATTGTGTATAATTAATTGCCCACTTTGTGTGCTTGCATGAATTTAAACAGGTGACAATTTGTCTTTCTAGGTGAAGTATATGTGTTGGATGATGGTGGTGAAGTTGATTTGGATTTGGGTAACTATGAACGTTTTCTTGATGTCACTTTGCATAGCCAGAACAACATTACGACTGGCAAAATATATCAAGAAGTTATTAATCGGGAGAGACGTGGCGATTACTTGGGAAAAACTGTACAAGGTATCTTCGATTTCTAAATGGTTAAATATTGAAGATAATTTTAAATTTTTACAAAATGGGTACTACTCACTAAAATAATTAAATGTCTAGATATATCTGTAATCTGTATGCATATTGAATGGGTATATGTAGGATGGTAAAATATTTCTTGTCATGCCTACATCAGTTAAATTTTAAATGCCGGTTGAAGTGTAAGAAAATTACCTTTTTCCATCCAGTGGACTGTAAATAAATTTTTTGCCTTTCAAAGCAAAGCAGTTATAGTTTGAATTTGATTGCTGTAAATCAATGTATTGATACTTTTTGTTTAATATATCAAATACTAGCTGGTAGGTGGGTTCCTCCTGTACTGGCTGTACTGTTCTCTAAACAGTTTGAATCTATACACCGAAAATATCATGAACAGTTCATTATACTGCTGTGTAATATAAAATAGGATGTGGGAAGATAGTTTCCACTCTCAATATTATAATACTATAAAAAATAATGTGTAGAATCTGGATATATTTTTTTTTATAGAATTAAATGAATACAAGCATGTGTCTTGATTTTATTATCAAACATACCATTAAAAAAATGTTTTATACAGACCAATTAATTTGACCCATACTATTTATCAATATTTTGCTATTAATGATATCCATTGTTTTATCTTATAAGTTATAATAATCAATTATATAATATAGAAAAAATTATTAAAACTAATTTCTCAACTTCTAAATAATACATTCATATTTCATAGTTTAAAAACAAAATAATGAAGAAAAGGATTTCAATAAGCTTTCATATACAGAATTGTATTTGTCACTATCAATAACTTTTTATAATTTATATTTTTTTATTCAAGATTTTTTGATTAACCTAAACTAAAGTAATTATCAAGTTACTAAAAAACCGGAAATAATCAATTTATAGGACTAGTTTATATAAATATTTCTAACTTGTATTAATAATCTCCATCAACCAAGTTATGTTTATTTACTCTACAGATGGGTAAAGGAGTATAATATAATTACTTAGGTTAAAAGTGAACCAATGAGCTGACAAAAATTGGTCTTATCTGTGTATCCCTCATCTTTGAATAGTTTTCAACCCAAAAATGAGATAAAGCAGGAATGACCCTATAATAGGATACCCGTGTATGACAGTCATATGGTCACCAATCATTGTGTAATGACAGAATGCCTTAGCGGTCCGATGGTGTTTGGCGGCATGTTTAAGAGTGGTCTACTCTTATGCCAAATATTTTATAGTTGGTGGTCAAGAATTTACAAAGAAAAAAGAGTTTATATTTATTATAATTAATATATAATTTTAAAAACATTAATTTAAAATATCTTTATTTCTAACTAATAAATACTTCTGTATTTGTTTTAAGTATTGACTTGGGGAATTGTATTTATAATCATAAACAATATAATATACACACTGTATATATTTTTAAGACTACTTATATGGTTTCTAAAAATATACAATATTGATTTACTATTTTTTTTTTTAATATAATTAACTAATATCTAATTGGATATAAATATTAAAAAAAAATTCAATTAACATGTTAAAATATTTTTTTAAAGTGATTTATATTTGCTTTATTGGTATTACAATGAATGTTTTATCCCAACAACAATCTTTAAAGTTGATTCAAAATTTTTATCTACTTCTGATTTTGAAAACAGTTATATTTTATACAGTTCAATAATCCTTTTCAATTTAGATATTAATTAATTAATATCATTTTTACAAATTGAAATTTATTTAAATTATAATTTTCAGTTATACCTCATATCACCGATGCGATACAAGAATGGGTTGAACGTGTAGCCAAACAACCAGTGAGCGATGATAAAGTAGAACCTGATGTAAGATTATTTAGAATATTTAACATATCTCTAATGGTGTTTTGTATATTGCATATTTTTACGTATTTGTTAAATAAATAATAATTTGTATAGAAATGATCAATAATTCATCTAAAATAATTGTAAATGTATATTTATTCTCAATGTGGGCTTAAGACTATTTTTCAATAATTAATTAGGTAATTTTTAACAAACTTTTTCCAGTACAAAATATAAAATTTACGATACCAGTAACAGCAACAGCAACTTATATTACTAATACTGAGACCAATGTAATAATACCAAACACTTCACTGGATATACTTGTCATATTAAATTATGAATACCTACTTAATTATAATTATGTCATTAGGTGTGTGTTGTTGAACTTGGTGGTACAATTGGTGATATAGAAAGTATGCCATTTGTTGAAGCTTTTAGACAGTTTCAATTTAAAGTAAAAAAGGAAAATTTTGTGTGTGCCCATGTTTCATTTATTCTTCAGGTACACATATAATTATTGCTATATTATTTATAATTATTCATATTCCATTAGGATATATTTTTCACTTTTATAATACATTTTTTTCTTTAGCCTGGTGCGACTGGAGATGATAAAACAAAACCAACTCAATCCAGTGTTCGTGAATTAAGAGGTTTAGGTTTAACACCTGATCTTGTTATTTGTAGAAGTACAAAGCCATGCTCTAATGTTGAACAAGTTAAAAGAAAAATATCAACTTTCTGTGATGTAGCTTCCAGACAAGTATGTTTAACCTATTTGATTAGTATTCGTTTTTATTCTTACAATAGTAATTTTTTTTTTTAGGTATTATTTATGCATGATTTGGATTCAATATATAAAGTGCCTTTATTTATGGAAAATCAAGGTGCTTTAGAATTTTTACAAGATCGTTTAAATTTCCCTATAAATGTGGCTTATAATCGGATTTATATGAAACAGTGGAAAAAACTATCTGACAAGTATAATTCTTTAAATTATTACTACATTCACAGCAGGGCATAAAACCGCTTATGAAAAATTTGGTTACCGGGTCCGGTAAGACCCAAAAAAATGTTTGTAAGTGGTTACCGGTTTTAGGGGTTTTTAGAATTAGTGTTAATTGATTACCGGTTACCAAAATGTGATTCCGGTTATTGGTTTGGAAGCGGTTTTAATTCTTTAAAATTACCGGTAACCACTTCGGAACTGTTTTTTTCGGAAAATTTTAGTTTTACTTTAATTTACACAAGACAAATATCCACTTCATAAAACGATTTAGGGACAAGCTAAAAAATAAATATGCTTCTAAACATTCGGTTTTTTTTCATTTTTCATTTGCTTATAAAAAAAGATGCACAGATATATCAGTTCTTCTTTACGTGCTGTGAGAATTTTGTAGTTCTACAACAAATATGGAGTGAGAAAAGTTGTCCCGCGCAAAACAGTTTTTGCTATGTCCTACATTTGTAAGACAGAGACAACACAAGTGGGTGTGACATCCTCTTATTACTTATCATTGTGGCTACAGATAGTATACCATCTTTAATCGTACTTATTATTACATTACATTTATTATATTGTAAATAAAATTATTAATCAAAAATAGAATAGAATTTCCAAAAAAAAAAAAAATGTTGTTTTTTTTTGATATTTCTGGTTTTTTAAAAAAAAATGTTACCGCTACACAGTACCCCTTAATTGAACTTGGTGGTTACCGGTTATTGTTAACCGCTTCTTAAAATATAAACTTACAAACCGAGAAGTGGTTACCAGACCCAAAATTGGTCATGGTAACCGGTTTCAAGCCCTGATTCACAGTAATATTTTCAAATTTAAAATATTTAACAATTCTAATTTTTCTTATTGTAATAAATAAAAAAACTTATATCCTGAAATTAAAAATAAAAGTATTACTTATTATTTTAGAAATAATTTAATAGAAGTTCTATAATCGATAAAATTAAAAACACAAGTAAAACAAATATAAATTGATACAACATTTTTTTTTTCCATTTGTGCACTTCTAAATATATAATTTGCAGTAAGTACTTACCTAGAATTTTAGAAACTCAATTTTTTAATTAATTTATTAAACAAAAAACCAACTCTTGTATTATAAACATTAATGATTTATAATTTTTATAATATGTGTTAAATACTGAAATCATAAATAAATGTCTTTTAGTACCCTAAAATTAAAAACTTATATTATATTTAATATTTATAATTAACATATGTTTGGCTGGAAGGGCAGTGACTCTGATAGGTGGGCAATAAATTAATGACCTGTCATAAAATAAATATACCTAATCAAATTTAATTATTTTTATGTCTTATTATTTTCAGAATTGACAGTTCTCAAAAAATTATTAAAATAGCTCTAGTTGGTAAATACACACAACTTACTGATGCATATGCATCAGTTTCTAGATCTTTGATTCACGCTGCTGCTCATATCAACCATAAAGTGGCTATTACAGTAATAACTTATTATATTTTAGTATCTTATTTCAAACAATATTTAACCTTTAATTTTGCTTATAGTATGTTGAAGCTGCAAATCTTGAAACTGAAACTAAATTATCAAATCCAGTTGATTACCATGAAGCATGGCAAAAGTTATGCCGTAGTGAGTAAGTTAATTATTTATACATGTTTAACAAATTGTTTATATATTATTTTATTTATCATTAATAGTGGTGTAATTGTACCTGGAGGATTTGGTACTAGAGGTGTTGAAGGTAAAATAGAGGCATGTAAATGGTGTCGAGAAAATCGTAAACCATTTTTGGGAATTTGCCTTGGTTTGCAAGTTGCTGTTATTGAATTTGCCAGGTACTTTTTTAATTTTTAAACTATCAAATATGTATAAACTATAAAGTGTGTTGTAATAAATATTTTATTAAATAACAACAAAATACTTAAACGTTCATAGAAATGTATTACATTTGGAAAATGCTGATACTACCGAAATAAATTCTAATGCCAAAAATCCATTAATAATTGAAATGCCTGAACATTGTCCTGAAAATAAAGGTGGTACAATGAGGCTCGGTAAAAGAACAACAGTCTTTAAAAAAGATAATTCATCTATTATACGTAAGTATCTAACCTAACCTCAAAGGTTCTATACTTATTTAATAATAATTTTATAATTGTTTATAATTTTAGATAAACTCTATGGTGGATTTGAAACAATTGAAGAAAGACATCGTCATCGTTATGAAGTAAACATTGATTATGTAGAACGTCTAGAAAAAGCTGGTTTAAAATTTGTTGGAACAGATACAGAAAAAGTTAGAATGGAAATATGTGAACTTGATGATCATCCATATTATGTGGCTACACAATTTCATCCGGAATATTTAACCAGGCCTTTAAAACCATCACCTCCATTTTTAGGTTTAATGTTAGCTTCGAGTGGCAAACTTAAATCATATCTAAATAATGAATGTCGTTTTACTCCAGATGAGAGCTGTTCAGAGGATGAATGCAATGGTAATTTAATACATTAATCAAATTAACTTTCTTATGTTTAAATTATAATTTAAATCCTACATCTAGATATATCATTCAAACTTCAAGATCTTTCAATGACACATTCAAGTATCAATGATAAATCTGTATGAGATTTGGTTCTAAACTATGATTCAAATATTATTTTTTCTAATTTTTTTTTATCATTTAAACTTGTAACCATTGATTCAATAATATGAACATTTAGTTGTTTATTCATTTTTGTTTTATTTTGAACATTGGATCTTCTTATTTTTATTATATTGTTGTTTTGTATTTAAAAAATAAGTAACTAGTTTTTATGTTCATTTATTTGTTTAATAAAAATAATTCACAAAATAAAATGTTAAAACATGATAAAAAAAATACCGAACAAATATTTTTTATCTTATTATTTATACAAACAATAATTGAATTAATTTAAAATAAGAAAATGGTTTCCTGTAAAATTAGAATGTATTTGAAATAAAATATATACCCTACATAAAATATGTGTTGTACTTACATAGTATTACTACTTACTAGTGATCATGATTTGTATTTGGTTTTTATTAGTCTTTCCGGACATATTCAATTCTCAAATTAAAAACATAATATTTGCTTCAAATTAGTGATTAATATAAAAATATAAAGTTAAATATAGAATCAAATCTTTTTTACTAAACCATGCTATTTTTAATTTCATTAATGTTCAACTTTTTTTTGTGGTGTCCACAATTTTCTATTTTTATTTTTTTTAATCATCAAAAGTATTTGAGTATATTAATACCTTCTAAGCAATGCTGAGTAGGGAGTATCATTTAAAATATTTTATATATAAAATATAGATTATGCGGTTTAGCTTTATGAAAAGAATAATTGTAATAAGAAACTAATGGCCATAGTTTTCAGGTTTAAGTTAAAAAAAAAAAAATTTGTAATATAATAAAATGTATTCAAAAACAAATAGTTATTGGATATAAATATTACAATATACATAAATTCATTGATAAATAAACACATTTAATATTTTATACTAAGAAATCTTATACAGGTTACATATTTAGTTAATATAAACCGAAATTGAATAATAAACAATGATTCATAATAATTAATAATGATATCATTATAGCTAGTAAAATTGTCGATTGTATCTTTCCTTTATCTCGATCTTGAATTTTTAATTATTATCAATTGATTTAATATATTTAGGTAGCTCATCAATAATACATAATTAAATAGTTGTATTCCTCTATAAACGTAAAAAAGTTTTATTAATTAGTGTTTGTATTATTTCATCATTCAGCCTTTTTTCTAAGGATATTTTATAATACATTTATATAGGTAGCTTTTACTAATACAATAGGTTGAACTAAATTTTGCCTAAAATAAATAACATATGTTATATACATTTAAGTAAGTGAAATGTTTCAAGTTTCTATGAGTAATAAATTTTGAATTATCACAAAATAATAAAAATAATTCAAAGATTTTAGAAGTGTTTTTTTATTTTTGTGTGTTTACACGACAAATAGTCGAAATAATGATTTGATTTTCAACTTCAGTATCTTGTTCGATGGGAAAGTGAATATTGTTGGTGCATTGGGGAGGTCAAAATTTAAAATTCTGGAAAAATAAAAGAAAAATTAAGGAAAAACGATAATTTTCACGCAAAATTTGTTTTTGAGAAAATCGATTTTGGTTTTTGGTGCAGCTCTAAAACAAATGACCGTAGATGCATGCAATTTTGACTGAATATTTTTATTAACATTTTCTATACACTATAACATTTTGCTGTTTACGGACATTTTCAGTTACCATTTTTTTTAGTTTTTTTTTCTACAATTATCAATAAAATTTTATTTATTGGGTAAAAAAGCGTGAAAATTTAATGCAAGGCTCCTGATATATTGTTACAATAGTAGATGAAAAATGTTAAAAATACATAGGCAAAATTAAAAATTTAATAATTATTTTGTAGTTAAAAATTTATAAAATGTTCAACTTTTATAGCTAAGGATTGAAAATTCAAAACAAGGCTCCACGTAAATAGGTTATATTATATAAATTACTTTATTCACAATAATATCATCAATAATTATACTTGGTAATATCATAGGCTGACTGACCGTTTTCGCTCAGAATCGTTTTTCTTATACAATGATATTATATCATTGAATTCAAATTTAACACCATCCATCACAGTGACCCACTTGTCACCTACTGTACAGCAGAGGGAGATCTGCTTACCCACCTTTTTTTTCAATTACAAACAACAATTTTATTAGAAATAAATCAAAACAAATCTAAATTAAAAAATGACGAACATTTCTATTTCTAATATCTAAAATAGCACAAAAATAGAAAATATTTATTAATTCATATTATCAAGTCAACTAAATATTAGTTTAAATATTTAGTAAAAAATAAAGTCTACAGTTTCTCACTTTTAACATTTTTTGAGTAAAAATTTCCTTTTTTTTATAATATATGTTTTGTTTTTTCTGATTATTTTGAAAAAAAGGTACATTAAATTTATTTATTTTTAAACCCAACCTATACCCACCATAGTACCATCAAGATCCGACGATTTTCTACCACCAAACTGCACCACATTCAAAGTTGATAATTGAGACACAAATATATAGGTAAATAAATTAAAACAAAAAACATAGGACCTACTCAGGGGGGGGGGGGTTCAGGAGGTCGGCTGACCCACAGTTAATATTTGCTGATCAAATTGGCCTCTTTTCAGATTTTGTATAGTTGGACACTTGGACCCTCGAATCAACACACATACTGTATAAATACATTTTTTTTGTTTTATATACCTAGTACACAAGTATAGATTTCTAATATGGTTTTAATAAGTGTTCCCTTGTAATATCCTGACCCACAGTTTCCTAACCTTGGATCTGCCTCTGGCACTCCTACTAAAATAGGAGCGGAATCTTATAAGTGCTCCAGTATACCAAAATTCTAAATACAGTATTGGGGCTATCTAATACTCAATGCTGACAATATTTTTATACGCCATCTTTATATATATCTTTAATAACATATTAATATATTATATATTTATATTACGTGTAATATTAGCGTAAATTGGGGAGAGGGGCTAACGGGCCAATTGCCATTTAGCCATTGCCTGCATTATTATTATTATTTTTATATTTATTAAGTTTCAACTGTGAAAAACTAATAAGTAAGGACATATACTCACTTTGGTATGTCTAACGGATCAGCTATAGCCAATATAAATAAAAAAGAAGAATTCACCGAAGTTGAAATTGTACAACAGTTTTCAAATACTTCACTTAATAGTCTCAAATTATATTAAACTGGAAAAAATAAATATAAAATTCAAAAATTGTATTTTATTACCCATTAATTTTATGCTAAAAAGATTTTTAAAAAATGTATTTTTGTGTAAATTTTACGATTCATATCAGTAAGAACTAAGAAAGCACATGCACATAGGTTTCTACTTTTTTTCTGAAATTTAATCTTGTGAGTTGTATGATGTAATTGAGCTATTATTAATTTTACCCCCTCCCCCCTCCCCTCATTGAAAAACTCTACAGCGTACGCCTCTGTGCAACAGGTTTTAGTTAAATGGTAAAAACAAATTATACATTTAAATTTTTTATTGGAGTTTTCGTAAACGTCGTAGACACATACATTTGTCATTATAATCTATAAGCGTGTACCAAAATGGATAAGGAAAAATACAAATTATTCTGGACTCGTTGACAGCGTGCCAATGATTCGTGTACGGTGTACCAAAGTCCTATATGGATATAATTAATTATTTTTGTTGAATAGTTCGGGTTGGTGGTTGGTATATAAACAAGATGTGTTCTGAGGTGCGACGTCATTGGCTATTAGTAGATCGCAAATTCTGTCGCCTATATACAGACACAGTATAATAGGTATATACTATCTATCACAATTCCACGGTCTCAACTCTCGAGATGGACTTTAAGTTTGTATTGTTTTATGTTCAAACGGCGGCCATCACTATGGCACACGTGATTACAATAAAAAACAACTGTCCGTTTACTATATGGCCCGGCATACAAGGAAACCCGGGACATAAACATCTCGAAAACGGTGGATTTTCGTTGGGCGCCTACGGGTCTCATACGATCCATACGTCTCCAAATTGGGCTGGCAGGATTTGGGGCAGGACCAAATGCAGTGGTCAAGGAAGTTGCGAAACGGGCGATTGCGGTAAGTCTATGTTCTATATGGTCGATTTGTAATAGAATTAATGACGAATGTTCGACCCTTACAATAGGTATTATTAGGAAAATGGTAGTATATATGTCTTAATAGAGTTAGACAGTTAGTGTCTTACTCATTAGTCATTATAGTAATTGTTATATACTATATAGTAGTAACTACTAACTACATACACTTTTTATATTATATTATTTATTATAATATATAGGCTAGATGCAAGCACGGATTAAGGATCAATTGGGCTCCGGGACATACACTTATAGTGGGCCCCTTTTCAACATTAACTTCAAAATAATTGTATCATTACATATTAACGACTTTATATTATTGTATAATTTTTACTATACAAAAAATACAAATGGTATATCTTACGTCATTGTACGCGGGTTTTTTTTAACAATTATGGATCGGTGATATGAAATTTCGTTAAAACAATAAAAAACGTGTTTCTTTATTTTTAATAAGCAATTTTTTTATAACATTTTCAAAATTTTTAAACGCAGTTGTTCAAATTATAAAATTGTCTTTATTTTTTCAAATGGTAACCGCTTTATTTCTTGATGGATTCTGGTAAAGCTTTTTTACTTTACATTTTTTACAGTCAAATGATCAATTTTGGTTCGCTAGGTTATTAACTATGGTCCTCTAAAGTTTAGTTTAGTATACATTAATACTCTTAACTGGAATAGGTAGGTACTTAATTTACAAGAGCTAAATAATTTTTTCTTATAACTACTTTTTTATATACTTAAATAGGTAGGTAAATCGGTAATCTAAAATGATCAAAAAAAAAAAAAAAATTGTTGGCAAACAGTGCAATATGTATAGTAATTTTTCGTGATATAAAATTGAGAACAATTTGCCTACCAATGGCTGATGCGGTACTGCAGAATGTCTGAATGTCAATTTCAAACGAATATATAATGTATCATCATTCATCGCTATAGACAAAATTCAATTGTATATTTAGTACTTTTTTGATAGATATTTCCGGTTTTTCATTTGTAATCTTGAATTTTAATAAGCAGTATTAACTTTTAAACTAATAACAAGAATTTTTTTCATACCTTCATATTTTATCTGCATATATCTACATTATTGCTTATTTTTGTATAATTCGATAAAATTTGATATTTAATATTTATTGAATACCTAATGCATATTGAAATGAAATGATAATATATTTTATACTGTTGATAATCTAATAAAGGTGTAAAATAATATTTCGTGAGTAGAAACTTCTAATAGGTAGTTTGTCGACTACTAACGAATTGTTTTTCGGTAAACTTATATTGTCCATTTTATCATTTTTGATAGGAACAGTAAACGTTTTTGTTCATAATCTTGTCAAGTAATTTCACAAAAAAATAATGATTTGTTTTAAATTAAGTACTCGCCTCATATTTTTATTAATATGTTAAATTTATTTTAAATAATTTTTTAATCAAATAAATTGACAACCAAATAATTGCGGGTACATTAATTGTTTCTGCTAATAACTATTTTTGATTTTTTGTTCTATATTTTTACGATTTTAACTGTTTATTATAATATGAAATATCGTGTCATATTTTTTAGTGCGTAAAATATATCCGTGCTCTAATCATCGCTATTACTGCTGGCCTCGAACGATGCTATTGTTTTCGTTCTTATGCGCCAGTGATGATATACCCGTTTCCAGGTATCTACTTTGTACCACGTATTTTATATTATGTTTATTTGGTGGGCTAAGATATTACATTGTCTATAATAATAAAACGTTAAAACAATTGACAAAGTTATCTCATATTTAAAATGCTGACTTAAAAAAAATCCTACCTGAATGTATTTGACTTAAATAATAGTTTTACGGTTGTGTGTCGACAAAAACAGGTATACATTCTATATAACTCAGTTAGCCAGTTAGGTACTTATATTATTGATAAGGTATAACCCTATACATGTTTTGAATTCTGTTTACACAATCCAAGACTAAACTCTTTGATCATAAATTCCGAAAACTTACGATTTTTTAACTCTTGTATTTTGCGATTGCGACAAATTCACTTTTTCTGCGGACCCTTTTTCGCGGTTACACAATGTATGTGTGTCATTTTTTTGATATTATGTAACAGGTCATTACATTTTAATTCTTAAGGGTTATTTTTTACAACTATCAAATTAAGGCTTATAGATTCAACCTTTTTTGATAATCCCAAACAGTGACATCCACAGGGGGGGGGCTAACGCCCCCCACCATTGCCCGTATAATATTACTTTAAAAAAAAATATTTATCAAATTTCAACTGTCAACTATAGTAAGCAAGACGTAATTTTCATATACATCTGATCAGAATGAATTCATTTTTGAAAAAACATTGTTTTTGCATACCAATTTTCCTAAAATTATCTGTAATTTTCCAGTAAAAATATGAACTATTTGTATGAAAGACCTTGTATTAAATTGTCTAGCACTTTTTCTACCAGAAAAGTTGAAAAGTTACAAACATTTTAAAATAAACGTCTGAAATTATTAGACTGGACAAAACAAAAATAAAATTGTAACTAATTTTCAAGCCCCCCCCCCCCTCATTGAAAAATCCTGCGTACGCCACTGATCCCAAATCCCAATTACTTATTATTGCGTATTTATGTGGGCTGTACAGTGTACATTATCTAAATATCCAGTATACCTATCGATGTATGAGAAAATAAAACCTTTTTCGCTCTACTGACCTATTCATTAAAAATCGTAATTTGGTTTACTTTTTTATAAAAGGGAATTCATTTTGCAACCTATCAGTGAATCTACATAGTCTTTTTGAAGCCATTTGTTGTTTAAATATTTAACATTCGTCCAACGGCTATCACTCGATTTCCTTAATCACCCGAAACCAAAGTATCTAGGTACACTAATATTTACATTGATACAACAACACCGCACCACGTAGGCACTAGGTACAGTTTAAAACTAATAATAAATAGTTTTGTTATAGGACTTGCTATAATGATATACTCGTCGTGACGTCATATCAAATAATTAATACTTGGGAATGTTCATTATGAACAGGTCCAAATAAACGATGGCCGAAAAACATTGATTTATGATTAGAAGGTCATTTGAGATAAAAGACAATATTATATGGTAAATTTAATACATTTTATTTTATTTTAAACATCATACATAAGAAATAAAATATAAATATCTGTAATAATTTTTCTTGGTTACGTATCACTGAACATTGTTCAAGGCACGTGACTTATAATAGGAAACCAATACCTATAATAATTATCCCTATATCCAGTGCTATATGTAAATAGCAGCCCTATACGGCTATACATATACATCAAAGAATTGATTAAAGTCAATAGTGAAATTTGCCTACACTTTTTACATTATTGATAATTTACAACAATTATTTGACAACGAAAGTGGTGACAAAAATAATATTTTTGACATTTATGCAATTTTATAGAAACTAATACCGTCTATTGGTCCATGCTCGGCCATAAAAATCTTTTTAATTAAAAATCAAGACATTGCATTTCTTATTGTATTATGTACTGTTCAGTATAGGCGTTTGTTTGTGCTTCTTCTCTTTTTATTCCTAAGAATGTTTTTTATGTAAAAAACAGGTATTTCGTATTTGAGTTCATGAGTTTATACAAGCTGCAAAACATATAGGTAATAGTATTCAACTATACAAGGACATAGCTTTTGATGTACCTACATTTCAATAACAAACAATAGTTAATTACTATTTTTTAAATTGGTTAAGCTTAGGTTACTCATTTTATGTTTCATATTTAATATACATTTTTTAAAATTATATTTCACTGAACAGATGGCGCCACCGGTGTATAAGTGTACCTATTCTTATGTTCGTATTTTACCTGCCTTAATATCATAAAATATTGTGTAAAAAAAATGTTTGTATTAAGGTACTAATAGTACTATTACTACTACAAATTATAGTACTACCTACTTTAGTACTGCTACTGATAATAATAATTTTTATTTGTGAATAAGACAGTAAATACATTTCAATTACAAGAAAAATAACAATATTAACAATTCCTCAATAGCAAAGCTTGTGATAGGGGATACTGGGATAGTGAGTATTATGGTACCTATACTAAAGTACTATAATATGCGTAAAAAAGCCAAGTTATTGGTACGTCAAAAAACGTGTTTGTGTATAATATTATTACTATCTATATAGATTATTCATGCGTGTATTATTATTATCTAATAAAGTAATAATATATATTACAAGAGTACCTATGTGGCTATATAATGAGTATTATGTTTTAAAAATTTGAACGCTCAATCCAGTGATGTAATAAAAAAACGCACCGGGATGTTTGCACCATATTATTTATACGGTTCATTATCACGGTAAACCATGGGGGATAATTTTACACCGGTTTGGACCAACGAATTTTTAGATGATTTTATATCGTATATTTCATTACACTATGACTTGATGATGCAGGGAACAAGATCAAGTGCAACGGAGCCGGCGGCGTGCCACCCGTGTCGCTGGCTGAGATGACATTCACCGGGTCCAATGGATTAGACTTCTACGACGTGTCGTTGGTGGACGGCTACAATCTGCCGATCAGGATGCTACCGACCGGGCAGTTCTCGTACACGAAAAAAGGCAAGTACGACTGTAAAGCGGCCGGCTGTGTGGCCGACCTGAACAGCATGTGCCCGTCCGAGCTGGCCGTCAAGACTGGCTCCGGCGTGGTGGCGTGCAAGAGCGCCTGTGAGCGGTTCAACACGGACACTTACTGCTGCCGAGGTGCCCACAATACTCCGGCGACTTGTAAGAGCAGCTCGTGGCCCAAAAACTATCCGGCATTCTTCAAGAAGGCCTGTCCGGACGCCTACAGTTACGCGTACGACGACACGACCAGCACGTTTACGTGTCGCGGCAATCCATCCACCAAGTACGACGTCATATTTTGTCCTTAAGCAGCCACCGTGACCGACCAGTTTATTGCGGAGCCATATACCCATATAGACCATATAGGTCTAGGGAAGGTTATTTAACACCATTTCATAATACATATGATATAAATAAAAGTATAATATGTACAAATAAAAATATAGGTATACCTCTATATATATTTTATAAAATGCTATTTTCAAAAATCAACTCCTTTTCCTATAAAATATATATCTTAGTATTGAACAAACATTTTCATCATTAGATGATTCTTTTAAAAAAATTAAAACTTAACTATCATATTTTTATTATATAAATTATAAGTATATTTAGAGTTTTAGCAAAATTTGTAGGTGTATCTATCATACCAATAGGTACCTATGACTTAACAACTTATACTAACAACTAAACACGACCCATAGTTCAAGGTACAGTGTTACAATTACTATATGCGTCTGTCCCTATTCATAACAGTGACGTAGGTATAGTATTCTGAGCCCCACCAAAAAAATGTATTTGAAGTTTATGCCCCCTAAAAATTAGAAAATAAGCAATATCGTACTTTATTACAAATTACATAATTGTGTATAGATAATATTATTAATCAGTACCTATAAAAAAAAATATATTTTATTATCATTCATTACCTTTAAAAAAAACATTTTTTATTATACCTAGCCACCTAGGTATTCATTTATTAATTGTGGAAACTATGCGGTATTCAATTTTTTTAAGATAACATACCACGCGAATACTCAATGTCCCTGCAATGTACAGTATGTCAATATCAATTAATATTATATTTTATTGGGTTTATAAAATGTTTATAGATTTATGATTTGTACCTATTGTATCATTCTATCAATAAAATTATACAGAGAAAACCTGGATAGAGACGTAAAATGGTACAATCTCATTTTGTCCACACTTGTATTTTGTAATACAATTACTTTTCTGGTATTTTTATCTCAAGCTTTCCTCAACAAATATTCTTTCTACCCTATTTTAAACACATTCAACAAAAATTATAATAGATTAATAAGACTAACTTAAAAATTGTAATTGTACCTATTTCATTAATTTCTCTTTTTATGACCATAGCTATTATAAATATTATGAAAACGACTAACGAGAAACCTACATTTATTACCACATTATATATAGCCAAATAGCCAATAAAATATTATGTTTGTGTCAAAAAAGTTACATACATATAATAGTTAGTTTGATAGGAGTGTAGGGATCTGTTTGCTACCAAATATTTGAGCCCCTTCAATATTGTACAGTTATATATAACCTATATTATATATTTTTAGTATTTATACTTCAATGAGTACCCAAGTGTGATAAAAAGCTTATACCTATAATACCTATCATGACTTATATATAATATACATTCAATTTTTTTTAATATACCGATAGGTATATATACTATTAATATTGCATAATATTATGTATATATATACGGTATACTGAATACTTATACAAAATTAATACGAATCGTGACTGTATGCTAAATTGATTAATGCAATTTGAACCTGAACCATTCGATAACGAACAAACAATGAGTTGAATAAATATGACTTACAGGTTCTTCACTCCTCGTGAGCATGACATTGAAAATTGTTAAAAAAAAAACAGGTGATAGTAATCGATTTTGCCCACAGCACAAAACAAAGCGATTTTTTTCTTTCAACTAAAATATGTACTCGATGTAGGTTTATATGTAATATTAATATTATTGTCATATTAACCATTATAATTGTACAGTGTCGCCCAAACTATGCATTCGAAGCGTAGCAAAGTTTTAAATTTACATCTACCACCAATACCACATCAGTATGGAAATTCTCTATTATAAATTACCTATTTTCTTATATTTACAGGTGTATTTGTCTTTTTGCTTTCACATGTAGTTACAACGTATCGCTCGGTGATGGCCATCACGCAGCTTTCATATTATATTATAACAACTAACAAGTATAAACTCGGTCGCTGCAACCGCATTGGTGTCTACTGAGACTGTATAAAAACATACTCTCAGGTAGCCCATATTGTGGTGTCCAAAGCTCGACTACTCATTACTACATAGTTCTAAACCGTAGTCGGTAGTGACCGACTTATACTAGACAGTTTAATGATTTATAATATGACAACAGTCAAATATTAGTAGATAGTATAATAATATAAATAAAATAAATAAATAAATAATATATAATTCAATATTAAGCAATTCACATGTTGTAATTTTATTAAACGAAAAAGAATACAAAGGACAATTATAAGAAACGCCAAAATATTATAATATAATAATATTATACATCGATAATAATATATTTATAATTAATATTTTATAATTTAATAATTGCATACTACAATACAATACAACAATAATTAGGTAGGTATTATAGGTACATCGTACATATTACACATACAATATAGGTACTAGGCACTGGTGAATATCATACATTATACTGCAGTACCTACACTACGCACTTGTAAAATGTATATATTATTTTTATTTTTGATTGAGAAAATCATACAATTTATACACAATGATACAATAATGATACAATAAGCATAATGGATGTTTTATATAGTGTGAGTGAAGAAGCCTCCAGTGAGGTATAAAATATATATAAACTTGGTGTAGTCCAAACCATAATTACGACATGATAGTATAATACACTTAGCTATCAAATAAAATCCCAATAGACTTTGAATCTGCCAACATTTTTCGGTTTAAATTTTTCAAACGCAGACGGAGACACATCAATATCATTCATCTTGCAGCCTTCGCATTTGTCTCTGACCGTCACAATGATCGATTTTGACGTACCCGGGTCGACTATTTTCACCTTTTTTCCGCACATGGGATCTAAATTGGGATTCGGCGTCGTGAAATGACCGAACGCTATCGCCGCAACCATGTCTTCGTTGGTATACACTTTGCCGCACGCCGTCAACCCCAACTCGTAATAGGTGAGGTCTCCGACTTTGTCCAATTGCAACGAGGTATCGATCGAATTGTATTGGTGACAGCATGAATACACGTTGCCACCGTCGCACGGTTTGCGCTTTATCTCCTTCATACCGTAATGATCGCAGCCCTTGACTAGCCACGAATCCAGTTGACAACCCGTGTCCCAGCAATCTCCGCACGCGTAATGTACAGCGGCAGACAGCACGAGAATAGCGACCACCGACGGAGAAAAAACCAACACGCGGTTCATATTGTCTTCCTAAAGCGTACCTGTATGTTGTAAATTGTGATACGATATAAATTAATGGGAATTTTAATTTAAAAAATACGATTCTATAATAATTATGACATAATTCTTATTATATTATGATATAAATTAGGTATATACTTTTTATACCGCTGTGATGTCGTGAAATTTGGAATCCTTAAATATCTATTTCTGGACTAGGTATCATCAACTATTTATATATTCTATATATAGGTATATATATTAATACATTTTATAGGTCGTAAGTGGTAGGTGTAGGCGATCACCACTGTCACGCATACTGAACAATATAATATATTATATACTTATACGCATATTATAATTTTCCATTACTTATTAGTTAATAGCATATGGATATGAGGGTATAAAATGTACGTTCATGTTGAAGTATAGATATAACGAGTGTTAACAGACTACCTATAATTATTACAATTTTGTGCCACAGCCGTCCTTCCACTGCAGGTTATTTTAGATAGGTACCGCCTATCAACCCAGCAAGGTCATTATACATTTTATCTTAACTGTATATTTTAGTATTTTATACATTAAATACAAATAATACCGTTAAAGTGTTAAGTACATCGTATTTATTTATATATAGTATGTTCCAAAAGTCCCGTACCGCACCCTTAGAATTTCAGTGGAAAATTAATATGGGTACATTTAAATTCGGTTTTTTTACAATAATAACTAATAATAACTAATACATATTGGAAATTCCAATTAAATGGCCTAAGATTAAAATTTTTTTTCAAAAATGTTTTTTATGTATAATATGTTTTATTTATGTATGTTATATAGTTTTTAAATTTTCAAGATAGGTACATTTTTTGTTCAAATTTTTTGAAATAGTTTAAAAATATTAAAATTAAGTTACACAATTGCAACAAATTAAGTTTTTGACTTCGTAAGAATAATAATTATGTAAACAAAGCACGAATCGTATGATTTAATCAATCTCGATTGAAACGTGGATTTTTTTATTGACAATCTTAAAATATGTAGTTATTTTTTATTCTGTTCCAAAAATTTATTTGCCGCATTATAAGTTCAGGATAACGTAATTTTACCGGTTTCTAAAAATTGAGACATAGATGGTCAGTGGTCAGTGGATATTCAATTTCATCTCTTTGCTGCAGCTTGTTTTCAAATTTCATTATTTCGGGAGTAACATTTTACCGATGTAATTAAGTGGACGTTACACAGACATTTGTTGTTTCCATCTTACAAGTGTGTAACATGGCAAATTTTACGCTCAGCAGATCACATTTAGCTCCGTTAGTCTAACAGTTAGAGTGAATTGACATTTTATACAATTTAAAGCTAAGATTATTATCTAGGGCATCTATAAGCTTTTTATTGCATTTTAATTTTAAAGCGAATTATTAGTAGTTTACGATGTACAATTTTAAAATACTCATAACTTGTTTTAAAATTAAATATAATAAAAATCCTATGAGAATATGCGATGTCATATAGATAATAATCTTACCTTTACATTTTATAAGAGGACAATTTACTCTATTTTTTAAACTAACGGAGCTAAATATGATCTTCTGAGCGTAAAATTTGCTATGTTACGCACTTGTAACACGAGACAACAATAATGTCCGCGTAACGTTCTCTTAACATTGATCAATTTTTGGGCTGCGTACAACTTTTTTCCGATTTTCGTAACGTTTTGTTCATTGCTATAGAATTATAGAAATGCAAATCAACATAAAAACCAAAAAAATAAATATTAATTCCTAACAAAATTTAGCATAATAATATGCTGTAATAGGTATTTCTCCGCTGCACTATATATATACCCAAAAAAATACCTAATCTTGTATACCAATCTTGCCCACTCCCATTTTTCGCCAGTGGCGGATCCTGAGCTTAATTTGGTGGTGGAGGGTAAAATTATAATTTGAAATAGTGGTTGCTGAGTTATTTAACTTTGTGTATAAGGATATTAGGTCCATCGTCCATGATCATAGATTTGGAAGATATGGGAGGGAGGCTATAATATAGTAATTACTAATTTGAAACTTTTAGTACTCAATTTATATTAATCTTTATTCTATATCAATATTTATAGTTTATAAAAATGGTTCATGTATAATAAATACTAGATCTTATATTACATCTATTTTATTTTTTGGTAAAACCGTTTTTATGATCAATTATTCTGAATATATTAATTTCAATAGGTAACTGAAAAATTACTCGTTCAAATGTTGAGTACATTAACATTTTCAAAAAAATTATGCACTAAATAATTTACAGTCGAAAAGTGTGTTTCTCAATGTTCTCATTATCTCATGACTCTTTTTAAAAACAGAAGTTTGTATCACCACAACCTACAGGACACTGATATAATATAATAGTACAAAAAAAATTATTCATATGTGTGCAATATTAAAAAATTCCAAAAATCCAAACATTTGAATAAAACCATGATTAAATGAAAAAAAGGGGAGTGAGTATACTTGGTTAAGCACCCTGTATATTAGGCATATCAAACACGTTTCCCACGGTTCGTTTTTTTATGACCTGTGGATACAAATAGGCAATATTAATGAACAATAATTAATTGAAAAAAACAATTATACAATTTTCCTTTCTTGTCACAGCGAGTAACGACTAACATTCATCATGTTACTTTTCTGCCTTATCTTCTGATAAACTGTAATAAATTGAATAAGTATAGTATAATACCCATTGTAATTGATGAATAAAATTAAAAATTTGTATAAAATGTTTTTTTTTCGATAAATTGTTATGTGAGACCCGCATAGTAAACTATATTCAATATATTGGACACAGTTAATTTAATTTGTATTTATTTTTATTCATATAATTCCATTTAATACTTTGAGTTTGACATGCCTGCTGCATATAAATATAATGGTCGTATACCTATTTGTTACAACTTATAACTTTTGTAGAAATATTCCTTGAAACAGGTTACTGACCTTGGTAAAATACAAAGACTACGGTCTACGAGTACAAATTGTTTGTAGAAAAATAAAAACGTGACTATTTTGATCGAACAGTTAGTAAAGAAGTTTGATTTTGATAAATAAAAATCAGTTATCAGTACCTATCACTATAGAAGAGTGGCTACAGCAGAGTTAGAAATTGAGGTATATTATAATAAATAATTTCAAGGCAAAATTTAACTATAGACAATATTAAACTAATGCATTCAATTATTGGGCGTGCCCAGGATTTTGTTTTGGGGTGATTTTAATTTTTTTAAATATAATATATGTTTTTATTTAAAAAAAAAAAAATAAGGATAAAATTAAGAGTCATTCCAGGAGTAGTTTGAAACCCTAAAATCACCCCCCTGGGCACCGTTCCTGAGTCAATAATATATACTAGACCCAAGACCCATTTCTAAATACCTACTACTTTTTTAAAATCTTTGTATATTTATACAAAACATAACTAAACAAAAGCATAACTGATTAATTTTAGATTCTGAGCGGAAAAATGAATGAATTGGTTAATTTGATTTTACAATGATAGCTGGTAATAACTAATAAGTAATATAACAATAATAAAAATTCCAATGAAACGCTATTATTACGATACCAATCCAATTCCAATATAATAATCAAAAATAATAACAAAAGCTGTAGGTATTTTTATAGGTGAAAATCATTTTACAAAAACGTACTTGCCTAAACTCCAGAATCACCCGTTAAAAACTTAAAAATCCAAAAGTATGGTACCTACGTTTATATTATGACAACTGACAATGACAACGGATAGCCAAAAACTGAATATAGACTATAATCTATAGTGATTAGGAAGTTACTAGTTAGATACAATTTTACGTCTATAATCGATAACTGAGTACGATTATTCACGTGGTAAATGCACATTTACCCCCATATATTTTTGATGCGGACATTTCCCCCCCCCCATTTTTTTTAAAAAGTTTACAATTGACTAATAATACAGTCGATTTCACATTATTGGGACACATTGGTTGCTTAATAACAGGTGTCTCTATTAAGCGCAATCGACTGTACAATATTATTTATTATTTAATATGAAATTATTTTTTTTAAATAAAATATAAAATATATTTTTTTTTATGGTTGAGGTTTTTATACAAAAATAAAAATACTCAATTGTTTTTGTCAAAATCCATTGAGTATTTTTTTTTGTAAAATATATTATAACCATTTTTTTTTCATAAATATAATAGATTATAAATGTATATGTTCGATCCACTGAACTACTTAAAACAATACAAATTTTTAAAAAAATAAGCATAAAATAAAATATAATTAATAATAAATAAAATTTACTAAAAATTCCGACATAAACTAATACATTTTGTAAAAAACATTTGATTACTGATTCTTTTGTTATTTCTAAACACATATTTTCTAGCCTATTTGTTCATATTTTTTTTTTTTGCAAATGCTCCCGGTGCCGATTCCATTTTGTCCTCAAAAATATACTTTGTGGGAATAACGATATCACCTTGTAGAATTAACCAAATTTCATAATTTTTTTTTAATTTTTAGAGGAAAATATTCTACAGCCCACATCGATCTATGTTTTTCAATATTTTATTCTCAAACTTTATAATATGTCTAAAAAAATACAAGATAAAAAACATTTTTTTACAAATTTTTAATACAATTATTTGAAGTAAAATACAAAATCAGAGATCAATGCGGACTGTAAGAAGTCTTATTCTTTCAGTTAAAAAATAGTCATCAAAATCCACCAATTCTACAAAGCTTGAGAGTTATTCCCGTAAAGTCATTTTTTTCGATATAATACACCCTATCAACACCCCCCCCCCCCCTAAATAGGTATCGGGTAGCAGATTAGCGGAAAAGTCTTATAATTAAGGTGGCAACTAAAATATAAAATTTAATTTTCAAATTTTATAGAGTTCTGGAAAATTTGAAAAACCGGCACCCTCATGACTACCAGTTTGGATATTTAGCAATTTAATAATTACTTTTGAATTTAATTCAAGTAGTTCAGTTGATCAAAAATATACATCTATAATTTATCATATTTATGAAAATATTTGAAAATATTAAACAACAGGCAAAATAATAATTTCATATTAAATATTAAAATAATATTATTAAATCGTAAACTTGAACAAAAAAAAAATAGAGGAAAAATGTCTGCATCAAAAATATATAGTTGGGGGGGGGAATTATCCGCGATTCATTCGCGTATACTTTTATTTATATTAGTAAATAATTATAAATTATTATTATAATGTGTTATTATAAGCTGTGAGTCAACAAATTAACAAGCACAAAATTAATATCCAAATTCCAAGTTAAATACCTGTGAATGTCGGAGTCGTCTGTCGCGGCCGTGCTCCGTGAATACGGTGGTCGTAATAATTACTAATTAATATTAAAGATTTAAACACTGATTTCAATTTTTAAAACCTAAGATAGCCGATAGGTATAATCAATATTCAATGGTATACGGTATATATATATAATAGTGGCGTACCCAGGATTTTCCAATGGGGGGAGGGCTAAACAAATTAAATTAGATCTAATCACACTCTGCAAACACGAAATAAACCACAAGATTATAACATCTCATTTTCACGAAATTATTCAATCTCGTTTCCCCAATCACATTCTAATCTACATGGACGCCTCAAAGTCCGAAAACGGTGTTCGCTTTGCAGTTGTTCATAATCAAACGACCATTAAACACAAGCTTCCCACAATAACAAACATATTCACCGCCGAAAACTACGTAATACTCGAAGCAATTAAACTAGCAAATTCCCTTCAATCAAATAACTTTTTGATTATCAGCGATTCCCTCAGCGTCCTAACAGCACTAAAAAACCCGTGGCCCAGAAATGAGATCACTCAAATTACCCAATCTGAACTAATCAACACCCAGATAACCTTTGAATTTATGTGGGTACTTTCCCATGTAGGAATAAAAGGTAATGAAATGGCCGACGAAGCAGCCTCTTTTGCCTCTAATGCTCTACCCAACAATACCATCGACAAAATATCATCCTATGACATTTTCACGTCCGTCAAAAATAAAATCTTTTGTCATGGCAACACCACTGGGACTCCATTCCGCCTACCAACAAACTTAAGCACATAAAAAGTTCTGTGAAACAATGGTTTACACCTCCGGACCTCAACCGACGCCAAAATATTTCTATCACCCGCATTAGAATCGGCCACACTTTTCTCACACACTCCTTCCTTATCAGTAAAGACCAACCTCCTATATGCAACACATGCCATACTCGCATCACCATAAGCCATATTTTTGAAGAATGCCCTATACACGAGCCAACCCGCACTCTTCTCAACCAAACATCAAAGAAGCCTTAAATGAAGAACATACTTTAAAAACCATCCAATTCATCACCAAAGAAAACCTCATCAACAAAATATAGTTTTAATACAAATTCAATTGTAAATCTATTCAAACAATTTTTGTTATACTTAATATTGTAATTTAACTTTTCATTTTCCTTTTCTCTTAAACTTAAACAAAATGTTGGCTAATAACCATTGTAGTTGAAGCCTATAAATCTTTAAAATAAAAAAAAAAAAAAAAAAAAAAAATTAAATTAGAATTTGATATCCGTTACCATATAGTTTATAGTGTTTATACTATAAGTCATTATTACTATAGCGTAACCCAGTGGCGTATATATATTTTTTGTATATGTGAGGGGAGGGGGATCAACAAAAATATTACACCTAGAGGTACCTGTACATTAAAATAATAAATACCTAACAGAATATAGGTTATATACTAATATAACATTTTATTTCAAAACGACAAAACCACAAACAATTAAACCAGGTGCGTTATTACTCATTTCAGGTTATATAATATATATCTACCTAAAATGTTTTAAGATTGTATTTTGACCTGACTATAACTTATTTTGTGCTAAGCAATAGTATAATTGGGCTCTTACTCTTCAGTATCCACAACTATGGCTATGTGATATTATTATTCAATTGGAAAGTCAAATTACATTTTTACGAGCATTTTAACTTCAAATTTTTACAACATTGGATACTCACTGGATTTCTCATGTAGCGATTTTTTTATTTTGTAGTATATTAAGTTTTTTGGATTTCATCATGTAAAAATAAACATTTGTAAGAAGTATTAATAGTATTAAAATTATATTTTAAAATTACTAAATACAATTTCATATAACGTACCTAGTTATTTACTTATCTGATAAGGAATATTGTTTTTTATTCCAATTAAAATAAATAAAACTGATTTAATTATTATCAGATGATAAAGCTTATTTAAAAATTTAGGGGTCATATTTCCAAACCTTAGTCTATTTTTATTTTTATTTTTTGGAGGGTGGGGTGCAGTAACCTCTCCCCTGAATATGCCACTGTTGTGCACGACCTGCGGATGAGGTTAAGTCTAAGTTTTGCCAAAATTCGAAATTTAAATGCTTACAAAAAAAACTGTGCATAAAAATTTAATTTGATTTGCTTGTAGACATTTTTTTGTTGATAAAGATAGACAAACTTATGAGTATTCTTGTCCCATCTAATTATGTTTTATTGAAATTTATAGAAAAAAAACCTAAAAAAGTTGGAAACTGAGTATATCCGTGAATATTTCAAAACAAGTCAAAATATTTTGAAAATTTTTTCATGTATAGAAAAGGCTAATATAAACTATCAGTGAAAATGTCATATACTTACGATCATTTGTTTTAGAGTTACACTAGAAGCCAAAATTTTGTCAAAAACCAATTTTGAGTAAAAATTCCCGTTTTTCCTTAATTTTTATTTTGTTTTTCCGGGCGCTTATGAAAACTATTGGGAAATCAGATATAAAATTTTGAAGTGATCCATGGTTATTATTTAATATTTATTATCAAAATTACATTATATTAGTATAAGTTGTTGGCTATAAAAATAAAAATAATAAAAATATAATACTTTTCACTGTTGTGGTTGTCTGTCTGTGGGTGCAAAATTATACTTTTTGGATAATTGTCGTGGGTGTAACTGCACCCTCATGCCCCTCTCCCACCCAGATGCCACCACTGACCCCGCATAAGTTTTATCGGTAAAATGTTAATATATTGATAAAAAGAGTATTATACATAGATATTTTGTTTTTATCTAATGATATTATAATAAATGAAGTGTGTTAAAATGTATATAGATGTTTATAAATCGTTTTCAAGTGGGAGGATGTGGGGGAAAAGCCCCCTATGGTTCTACGAGGCATTTAACACCCCACGTTTTAGAGGTCTAATTGTGCCTGTGGTGGGCAGATTAATCAGTTAATGAAAATAATTAACTCAGTAAATTTAGTGAATACAAGATCGTTAAGTTAGAAGTTAATAGTTAACAGATAATATTAATTTGACTAGCTAAGTCAAAAGTTAATATGAAAAAAAAATTAACTTAACTCAAATTAAATAATTAATGCCTATTGGTATATTGCCCACCTTCGGTAATATTTTGAAATGCATATTATTATTTATTATGTATCAAAGATCCCGCCTTTTTGACATCGTTTGAAAATCTCAAAAAATGCGGGAACACAAGAAGAGATTAATAAATTCACAATTGCACATCGTCTTTGGGCCACCTGCTCAACGGTGAATTATCCGGTGACTGTTTAACAAAGGCCATTATGTTGTACGTTATTGTCGAAATACCTAAAAATAAATAATTTAATTAATAGAATTATGAAAATTACGCAGAAATGCAGAAATCAGAATATTATAGAATTTCGATTCTAGGTATCTAATATTCACAGAACTATGTCCCTATGGTCTGTATAGTAACTGTATACGGCTAAATAGAATATTACGATAATCGGATAACCAGATAATCGATAATATCATAATATGTTTGTTCTATGTTTCTAGCTGTCGACGGTGACACATTTACTTTGCACTCGGAAATTCTTTCATTCAGTATTTTTGCATTTTGCTATTTTCTCATTTGTCGTTTGTGTTTGTGCCTGCTGGTGGTTTTTTTGTCGTTCACTTATTCTCAGTAAGTACACCACATTATAGTTATTTATAAAAACGAATAGGTAGTCTATATTATCATAAAATAGACTGTAGCAAAAGCGTATCTAGGATTTTTTTCAATGGTTGGGGTGAAGGATATACAATTTTTAATAGACATTCAGTATACACATATTATATTCATATTATTATGTACAAGTTGTATTGTGTAAAAAATGTGGTCTCCGGGGGGGATATGACCCCCATATCACCCTTCAGCCTGTAGATACGTTACTGGATTGTAGTGTGTTGGTAATTATTAAATATAGGTACCTATTGCATAAATGCATAATGCATAGGTTTTTACTTATTCTACATAAAAGTCCGCTTCAATTGCATTCACGGATACTATAATTTATTACTTAGGTAGGCACATATTCGAATTCTTGGTATTCTTCTTACAATTGATTAATAGGCAAAAAATATATATTCTTTTTTTCCTGTTTTTAATAGTTAATATGATTAGTAATTACTAGTAGTTATTCATCATGCCGCAGGCATAAAAATTAAACAAACTCATTATATTTTGATTCTTTAGTGTGTACAATAAAATAACTTAGAAATTATATATTATAGCCTATATGTAGGTATACTTAATTATTGTTTTATGGTTTTTCATTTTAAATAATTAAGTACTTACTTCCTATATTGTCTTAGTTACCTATATATTAGCTATAACTTCTTGTTTATTTTGTTCTAAAAATAATATTTTATTTAGTACATTGCTCACATCTATGTCTCTAATTTCATCAAAATGTGGGTACTTTTCGGTTGTCACTATTCGCCATTCAGTTATTGCAACTACCAAATTTGAACATTGTATATTATTACAGAGTGTTATGTCTTTATTTGTCAAAACCAATTATACAAATATATAAGTTAAACGTGTTAAGTTTCTAAACATAATTGTATTACGATTTAATCGTATCAATAATAGCTAATATGTATTATGTATATAATATAAAATATGTAAATTACATAATTAACTGTTAGCAATATATATACCTCATAGTAAAATAGTATATCTATATAACTCAACAGTTGATAAAATATAAAATGTTATACTCAACAAAACAAAGAAGTTAAACTAACACTACTTAGTATAAAATGTAATGAAGAAATTTAACATTTAACCCAAGATGGAAAATTCTATACTAAGCATGTGTGAATTCCAATAAATTGACCAATACTTGTTTGAAGCCAGATAAAGTCCACCGATTAATGATTAAAATGTTGAGCTGTTTTTGGGTAGTTACGTTTACTAAATTGTGATTATTGGAAAATCATAAATAGATACCTAGTTGTAATAATTGAAAAGTACCAACATAATTTGTAGACAATTTTAAATTGTTTTATAAATGAACCTGACAGTTGAAATAAATAAAAAACAATGACAGATGTAGCACGCTACTTAATATTTTCCACTTTGAAAAAAATTTATGAATCATAAATATCTATTAACCTAACCAATAATTGTATATATTATATACCTAGTGAAAATAAGGTAATTTTTACATTTTATTCGTTCCGTGATGATAAACAAAGCGTTATGCAAAATCACTTTGAAAATAAAAATATATGTACCCAGCCCAAAATGTATGCTAAAAGTATATAGGAACTAGGCAGGGATATAATCATAAAATAAATATTTATACCTACATTATTTAATAATATTACACAGCGGATAATATTAAGTAAAAATTCTGTATATCCATGTTAATACTTATTTATTAGTGTTCTAAGTAGTTCATAATGATTAATAATAATATAATGTATTATTTAAGTCATAACAATTTCATATTTATTTTTATGTGGAGTATGTAAATATACAAAGTATAATATCATTTTTTTTGTTCAATATAGATATCAAAAAAGTAAATTGTAATAATACTAAAAAAAAAAAAAAATAGTGTTCATTTTTAACACATTGGTCCTTTTTTAGTTAAAATTTAGGAACCAATGTGTCTGACTAAATTAAATATTTTATTGTTTAAAATTGTGTCATCTTACTATCCTAATTTTATTTTATTAAATTATTTCAACACTTAATACCCTTCTTTATACCTTATTCAATTTTTCATAGAAGTACCTAAGTAAAATAATTATTTCTATGTATAATTTTTAATTTTAGTTATAAAATACGGGAGGATTACCCCCCCCCCCCATCCAAAATAAACCTGAATTTTTACACCCCATCGGAATAGGTATATGAAAACAATTTCATCTCTACATCAAAATCATCAGACCCCCAAATCTCAAACACTTGCGTCTATGTCTCTAGAGGTATTTGTTAATGATATAAAAATGAATCTTACTCAAACTAATTATTACTATTTATTACTGACAGTTGAGCAAATATGAAATAATTTCACTAAGGGAGGAATGGGTTTAACATTATTTGTAAAAAAATGTTTTTTATTTTTTTTTATGGGGCTTAGTCCCTTCCCCAGTTCCCCTATTTACTAACTTATTAACTGATTACCTATATTTTTTGTAATTATTGTTATTTTAACTATAGACAATATGGAACAAATAGTCAAGATTTTTGTACACCAAAGTTACTTCATAGACAATGATTTAGTTGTTGACTATAATGTAGAACAAGAAGTAAGTTTTGGTTAAAGGTTATTGAAAAGTTATACATTCTCAACTATTATTTTAGGCTCTTGTAAATGTATCCCCTAAAGATTGGATAGCATTAATACCTAAAGGGTGGTCTGGAGTAGATGAACAAGTTGCTTTTAAAACTATTGATAGTGATTGCGATGTAGCAAATTTAGCAATTAAATCAGTTATCATGGAGAAAAAGTGTTTCCAAGATGTCGTTGAGTGTGAGAAACATTATCAGTTAATGTATATTAGCCAACATTTAGAGGTAAGATATAATGATAAACGATAACAATATTAATGCATTCGGTATGTATTTAATTAACATAAAGTATTAATAGATATTGGGTAGAAGTGAATACTTCATATTTCTACATCAATCTGGAACTTGCAACTGTATTCCTTCATTGATACAAAATGAAACTAAAGACAATTCCAAGCAATTATCTGTAAGTATTTAACTATCTTAACATAAAAAAAAAAAATAGTTTACAACAATAAATAAGTTAGTGTAATTATATATTATAATATATATATACATCATACATGGATAATTAGAGTTTTAATATGAGTTATGACTGTGACAATGTGTAATTAAAATTGTACATATTAAATAAAAATTCTTAGCAATTATTCAGAACAATTGTTAAATGTATATTTTATTACAAATACGATATCAATTTACTGCATTCTCAAATAAATCTAAAATGTGCTTTATATCTTTAACTTGTTGAGCCAGTTTATAGATAGGTTCCATTTCTTTTGATACTTCTTCGCATTTAGCCATTAATTGATACATTGATTTAATATTAGCATCAATTGAATCACACGTCTTACAAACCACATCCCTGTATATTTCCAAACAGTCAACAGTTAATGCGGACATGCTATGTAAAACTCCTGAGAGAGATTCAGATAATGTATCTACAGATGCAGCAATATTTCTGGCTTCAAACTCAAGATCATTTAGTAAATTGGCGTCTAAAACAAATCTTCCTAAAGGTCTGGTGGGTATTGTTGGGCTGGTCTGTTTAAGTTTGCTTTCCAAATCTTCAGCTATAAATGTTACCATGTCCCCATTTTTAGTTACTATTCCTTCAAGATTGTTTAAAAAGTCCATTTTATTATATTCTTTCACGTTTCAATGTATCATCTGAAATGTATAAATCATAATAATTAATAATATAAGGTAATTAAATTTACATAAACACATTATGTATATTATATATATCTAACCTAACAATGTACATCAAAAATATTATTGTTAAAATACTATGTAATTATTTTGTATAATTATTTCATCAGTCAGCCTCTAGCCGCAACAAACCACTACGTAGACAATCGCCAACACCACGTGCATTTTATAAAAATCGACCTCAATCACAAAATAGTGTGGTAAAAAGTGAAAAATTAAAACCTAAACAGTGGTCACCAAATAAATGTCATAAATGTAATGCATCAACCAACTTTTCAGCACTTGAAAGTGCATACCTTGCAAAAGTATAAATATTAAATACTAAGTATATCAAGAAAAACAATTAAATCAAATTTATTCAATTAGATTCAAGATTTAACAACAAATAATGAAATGATGGAACAACGTTTACTGACATTTGAAAAAGATTTGGTTGATACGTTAGAAGTAGTTAATAAACAATTCAAATTAAGTACAGCCATTTCACAACAAAAACAAAATATTCAAAAATTCATTGATGATTTAGTTGATGGCTTAGTTAATGACGGCAGGATAACATTTTGGGCTCATGATCAAGAGGTAAATATCAATTTTATTTTGTACAGAACAGTTATTATGAGTAAATATAAAAAATATTTTTCATTATAAAATTAAATATATATAAATCTAATTTTTATGGTTTAGTTTTCAGTTGTTAGAGAATTCCCAGAAAAAAACCAAATCTCTCCTCTGCCAGATGAATGCTCATTGTCCGTTAATAAGTCACTAAATTTGTCCAAAGAAGTTTATATGAAAGCTATTATTGGTCAACAAGAGGAAACTATTCAACATCTTGTCGATAAAATAAAGGATTTTTTTGATCTTTTTCTCAAAGTATTAACTATAAGAATTCTTTATTTATAAAAAATAAACAAATATAAAAACTAATAACAAATACTATTGTTTTAGGTAAACTCCCAGGCAAATGAACAAGATAAGTCAGATTCAACTTCATCTGAAAGTAAAATAAATGTAGGTTATATGGATAGTTCAGGAACTACATATTTCTCTCCTCCATCATACATTACTAATACTTTGAACGATATAAATTTGTATTTGGCCAATACTGTCAATTATAATAATAAAATTGAAAAAATGGAGATGAATGAAAATGTTTGTAACTGGACAAACAACACATTTTCTGGTACTGAATTTCCTTCAACTCTGGTAAGCAAAATGAATTAGTTTTTTTTTTTGATAATTATTTATATAATATAATGTTTGTTTATTATACAAATTGATTTATATTTATATCATAAATATAATTACAAATTAAAACAATTCAGGAATCAAATGTGACCCCTACATTAAGTAACGAAGTCAAAGAAAAAATGTTGACCTTCGAAGATTGGAAAAAAGAAAAAACAGAATTTGCATTGTTTACTCAATCACCTGAAAACTGTACCAATGAAAAAACAAACGGATTGAATATTAAACAATAAATTGGACACAGATAAAAGTAATAATTCTTTTGGGGTGGGTTCATTCTTATTTACTAACTAAGTATTTTCTTTGTTTATTGTACATTAAAATAACTGAACTTGAAAATCATTATATAAATTGTATAAAATAAGTTATAAATCCAAAGATTGGTATTTTATACAATTCAGTTGAAATATTTCTTTAATTGGGGATTAATGTTCTGCAATATTACCATATTATGAGAATTATTTTGGTACTAAATGTATTAATTTTAAATTTTTGTCATATAATTTAGTTAGCTATTAGGTCAATACTGAAGACAGTGTTTGTTTATCAGTTGTCTTAAACATCAAATTTCTTATGAATTTATAAACATATAATTCAAATATTACATTAGAAGAAAATTAACCTATACTTAAATTTTTCTAATTTTTTACTGATCTCATACCTTCTTCTCATTGAACTTATGTAGAATATAAAAAAAAAAATTATTGGAAAAATGATTTTTTATAAAATATTTAAAAAGTAAAATTTAATATATCATACAGTTCTTTTCTTTACTGATCAGAAATCAATAGGCTTAAAAAATCCATAGTCATGGGGGGGGGGGTAAGATACATAGTAAAATAAGTTATTCTAAAAGTGTATAAATAATAGATACAGATTACTTTGTATGATAATATTTAAAATGTTCTAATGTATTGTTTGTTCCTTTTAGATGTTCTCGAAACCATCATTTTATAATTTTATTTGTAATGATACTGGAGTTCAGATTTACTTTTGGAGTTTTTTTTTTTTAATTTTTTCATAATAACCAATAATATCCATAATAATTAATATGTTGTTTTTCATATTGATTTTTTTTTCTTATATTCCAAAATTGTAATTCCATAAATAAATACCAATTGACTTTTTTTTCTTATATTCCAAAATTGTAATTCCATAAATAAATACCAATTGACTTTTTTTTTTTTTTTTTTGCTGTAATTTAACATAAATTAATATATTGTTTGACGGTTGTAATAAATTGTACTCAAAGTTTAAAAGATATGATGTATTAATTGCTTTAAAAAACAATTCTTTTAGAATTAAATAACTAATTTTGAATTTGGATTCATATTGTTTTTTTATTATGTTATATAATATATACTATAATATATATTATGTATCTTTTGTTATATTTTTTTATCCTAGTGGTTACAATAACTAGATACTTATTTTGCACTGTACTTCATCTTTGAGACTTTTATGAATGTTAAAATTTTAGTATAGTATTAGAATAAACTGTTGTATACGAAAAATCATTCTGAGCTCATGAGACTGGTGGATCAGTTTCTATTACTAACTTCTGTTGTATCATGTATAATATATAAACATAAAAATTATTAATAATAAAACTATTAATTAGGTTAAGTAAACATGAGATAAATGATAGGATGTGGATCCTTCCAGGGTGATCGATTGATACAGTCACTGTGACACTTAGGGCAAAATAGTAATTAAGTGTTATATTTTAATATTATTGTGTCGTGTATGCTGTTAGTGATCGGCTGATACGACACTTCCAAAGATATATATGTATAATTACTAAAATAGCAATTTATTAATTTTGTAGGTTGAACTAATTTTTGTCAAAAAACACATAATATAAGTCAGTACCGATGACCGTAGAATGGGAAAATATGTTTATGGTTTGAATAACTTAATGTTACTTTAAATATTTTGAACATATTTTATTGCGTTTAGAAAATTATTGTGTAAATAATAATGGGAAATTAATGTTTCTATGAGTATTTGTTTTTGAACGATAATAAAATAACTTGTAACAAGTGTTTGAGTGAAAATCTGATCTTTGATAATCATTTTAATATCCTTTAAGAGGGTGTTGCACGACATTTGTTGTCTCTATCTTGTAAGTGCATAACATAGCAAATTGAATGCTCAGCAGAACACGTTTAGCTCCGTTAGTTTAAAAATTTGAGAGAACTCTTACACATAAGATAAGATTATTATTTAGGCAATTTCATGGGCTTTGTTTATATTTTAATTTTAAAGTGAGTTATGAGTATTTAAAATTGTAAATTTTGCCACGTAATGCTTCTGTAAGATGGAGACAGCAAATGTCTGTGTAACGTCCTGTTATTGACAAAATTTGAACATACAACACTTGTGAGAAAAAAAAATGAGGCAAGTATTTTTGGTATTATATTTTAATTATCTGTTAAAACATCTTATGATGAGCTTAGTATACTTACTATTAAAATGGAAAATGGTTTTGAACTATAAAATATTTATTATTTACAAATTTTCATGATTTTAACATCATTTGAACAAAAAATTGTATTTTTTAATTGCGTCAAAAACAACTAGTTGCATGCGATCGTTTCTCTGATGTTTTTGTTATTTTTTTTATTATGAAAAATGCTGGGGTTTAGTTGAAGAAACTTTTTACACAAAATGTCAAGACTCGTGACAGAAAATAAAATATTGTAAATTTGTGAAACCAATAATATATTTATATAAGTAGGTAGGTACATCAGTTTATTGTTTTCACTCTGGACCACGCAAATCATAGCAAATTTACGTTAAGCAGAACCAATTGTGTGTTATTACTTAATAGTGAATTCACATATTATCAAAATTCAGAACATTATCTGTGTCCCTACATTACGTCCCTACCCATTACATATTGCCTATTTTTTGATTTTTTAAATTTTTATGTAAATTATGAGATTATTGTAAATTTAAAATTATTACAATTTAAAAATGGTTATAAATTATACACTTACAAATTCAAATATTGTAAAAAGATAAGGTAAAGATTAAGAACACATGTAACGTTCTTAGCTTAAAGTTTTATGGTAGATGAATTCACTCTAATATTAAAAATAACAACACAGGGTTAGTTCTGCTAAACGTAAATTTGTCATGTCACGCGTGGGTCAGAGAGAGAAAACAAATGGTACAATGACAATCCTCTTAATACAAGTTACATAATAATTACTGTTACTGAGTACATTATAGTGAAAAAATTGGTTATATTATGAAAAATATAATTTTTAAATTTTTTATTTGTCTGTTTTGGCAATTGTCACGATGAGTTCCCACTAATAGTAATTTTTCCAACATTGGCTTGGCACAATACATTATATAGACGTAATAATATTTTTAATATTTGTATTTTGTTTACGAGTTAATAGTTATGTTTCTTTCAAAAATAACTGTTGGCTATGAGCCTTATAATTATAACAGGAAAAAGTGATCTTAGAAGAACACATGGATTTTAAGTAAATATTTTTTAACATTGATTTATAAATGTATAGTCTTTAGTTTGAATGTATAAAAATTATGATTTTAGATGATTTTATAGGTATTATTATCTAACCTATAGCCTATAGGGCATAGACTATTGCTATTTTAATGGTTTCGTTTGCTAAATTAGACATCAAATTTATGAGAATATAAATTCTTTGTGATTAATTAAAGATAAAACAAGAATAAACTGGTTTCCTGGTGAACACGGTGTGAAACAGGTTTAAATTGAATTTCTTGTAGGTACTACGATCTTATAAATCGCAACTGCTCGAAATAACAACAAATAACAATGGTACATCAAAAATCTGTAACCAATTCGAAGGTATTGTCCTTGAATAATATCCAACCTCTGACACGGTCAAATAAAAAAAAAACGATCAAGTTCATAGTTACCATGAAAATTAAAATCCTAAAACATCATGTGTTACAAAAATAAAATTAGACCGAGACACCAATATGTAAAGGTTGTATACAATTTAATTATATAGTATTAATTCATCGTAACATTTCTTGTATAGTTATATATATATTATACATTAATATATTATGGAAACTACAAACAATATATTATACATATCTACAATTTATAGTAGTTAATATTATTGAATGATAGTTAAATACATTTGAATTAAAACTGCATAATATTTTAAGAGATTTTCATATTATTATTCGGAAGAAATGAACGAATTCATAGTATAAAAGGTATGATATACCTACCTATAATATATGGCTATATAATATATACCATTCAATTATATACATTTGAAATTAATAATTTATAAACGAATGGTATATTAACCTTAAATTTAAAATATTAGGTAAAACTAGACATGGCCGCGTAGAATATTAGATTTGTTTCCTTGGAATTTTTATTATGATACGTTGTTTTTGCAAAAGCGGTTTTCATATGGATACGTTACTGCTATGATAATGCATAAAGCATATTAATACCGGGTACGTAATATTATAGCCTTTCATAATTTTTCAAAAATCGTAGAAACTTATTCTTAAACAATTAGGTATATGCTATACTGTTACTAGTTCATAAATATAATTGAGTAATAGAAACAAAACTGAATTTTTTAGGTATACCATATATTATGATCATAATTTTACTATTAGGCATTGGGTTTACATTTTGCATTTTTGGATGAGTCATGTAATAAAAACAATACAAAACGTACCAATATTAGGGCGAAGTTCGGTAAAATACATTTATTAGTTTTGTATTCACGAGATACCAATTGGAATCTATTTAAAACAATGATTAAAATGCATTATTAATAGTGCCAAATGAAATTCTCTGACTTTCTTTAAAACCACTGATGAATTGTGATGATTTAGTAAAACTTCAAAAGATAACCATAAATCATAATTAATAATTATTATAAACTGAAAAAGTTTTCTATTTAAAAATATAACAGAAAGTGTACTTTTAACTTTTAATACTTTAAACTAGGTAGGTACCTATATAATACGTTGGAAATGTACCTAGCTATCCATTTTCGATATATTATTTATTTTTATTAAAATTCCAATTTTTAATTTTAATAAATAAAATTATGTTAGCCTGTATATCACCCTGTATACTAATAACGAATATGTTATAAACTATAGATATAATTTATATAGGTATGTATGTAAAATTACAGACATGTAGTATTTGCGATCAATATTATGTTGGTGATACATAAGCATAATTAACTTATATATTTTAGTATATTACCTAAATATTTACTAGACGCATTCGAAGAAGAAACTAATAAAAAATCCCAACGAAGAAATTAAATATCATGATTCACGAGCAAAGTGCCAAAGTGTAATATTATATTATATTCTGCTGTAATAATCTGTACTTCTACAAATATATAAGTAATTACATCATGCATCCGTGTAAATGTGAGATCAATCTGCAAATTTATTCGAGGAACACGTCAACATTTCGTTAGTCGTTAAATATTAAAAAAGTGTTAGTCGATCGGTAAGCAATAAATAATAATATTATGGGATATGGATCATAGGTAAATGTTACTTAGGTAATTGTTAACACGTGGCGGGATTATAAGCTTATGCATAGATAAGCATAATATTATTGTAATATTGTGTTCTGTTTGGCATGTTCGCCTTGTTCACATAGTCGCGTGTGGAACGTGCATGTCAAAATACCGGTTGAGATGTATTTTTAACTTGCACAGATTAAGTAGGGCGCATTTGCGGATGACGGTCAAAGAGTACAAATTAAATCCGAAAAATTAGCAACTCCGCGTAGACGCATTATAATAAATTAATAAACAAATACATACATTATATTATAGTGTATTAAACATTTATATGTATATCTATTTGTTATTATACATCATTTGGCCGACGACTTGAAACAGTTATACCAAAATCAATTGACGTTGTATAGTGTTGTACAGTTAGTTTATTTATTTCGTTTTTACAAGTACCTACCTATCATAAAATAAATTGACGTGGCGTGTTTAATTTTTTTTTACTAATGTATAGGTATAAATCAATGCAGTCATTTTTAAAAATGGAAAAAATAAATAATAAGGAAACGGAACAAAATGTATAGAATTACATACATTATACACAGTGGTGTGATGCGTATAATATATATATAATTCAAGCACGATGCACGTAGTCACGTAGCTATACAATAGTATAGTAGTATACATAATATTATATTATAGTACATTACTCGTTTGAGGTTGTAATTAACTATTATAGTCTATAATAACACATATCACTTAACCTATCATACGTACCTATAATAGTAATTTGGGCAGAACGATTGGTCGGATAATTTTTTTTTAACAGGTACTTAAACGTAATCGCGCATTATTCGATTAATATAATACCGCATGTCTGCATAATGTAGTATGTAATGTATAATATTATAATGGCCAGTAGGCAAGCAATTGTAATATATATATTGCGATTATATTTTATTATCAATTGTCTCTTATTGCCTTTATAATATAATAATATAATAATAATTAATATGTTCACTATTCGGCAGCGGTGACAATATTTACGTCTCAATATTATACTATTATATATTTATACATATCTACCGTATGTTTGTTTGCATGTCTACATGATATTGTGTATTCAAATGAATAAAAATCGAAACGAAACGCGAAAAACGGCCGTTCAAAACTCGCTGAAATATGTAACTCTCTCTTTTTCTAAATCGTGCGCGTGCGGATATTACCGTTTTTCTGCATACACAAAGCGTTTGACACGCGTGCATTTAAACATAATCGAAAAGCATCGACATGTGTTAAATTTGTTTGGACTTTTAATATATTTCATCCTTTTTTCTGCTCTGCTGTTTGCGATTACACGGGGTCATAATATTGTTATTGTTATTCATTGCGCAATTATTAGGTATTTTGTTGTCCGCACAATCGCCGATACACGTATAATATAGGTACACTCGGCCAATTCGCAATATTCGCGATTCCCGAGTACACGGGCATAAACATGCGCGAAAAACGCCCGCATATACGGGTTTCAGGCGCAATTTGTTGTACCTACATGGCTACATAATATTATAATATATATTTTTATTCACAATATAATACATTGGACGCGAATTTATTATTGTAATGTCGGCGGTAAACATTCATCGAGATCTGCACATAATAGTACAATGAGATATTTTAGCACGTTTTTTTTTACGCTCAAATCGAAGTGTTGCACATCAAAACCGGTTTGACGATAATAATTTCAATCGCCGCGGCGCGTACACGTTCAAGTTGCGCGGCGAGCAGAAGAAATTTATTCCGGTACCTATAAATTGCGGTGTGTATGTGTGTGTAAGGCGTGTATGAGTGTTTTTGTGCGTGTGCATGTACATAATATATGTACCTGCGTTGACGCGAATACTGCGCGTCGAAATCGAGAAAAAAACAATTCACACATCGAAGAGAGCATATTATTATTATTACGTATGTACCTAGATTATTGTAAATATATTATAATTTTTAATATTATTATATATTGACGATTAATTCAACGCGCGTCGCACGAGCATTATATTATTATTATTATTATTTTCATTAACGACGTCCGTCAACTTTCAGGTAAAATTTCCCTCGCTTTGTTCGAAATTCCGTTTCGTGCTCCGCTGCGCGATATATAATATAATAATATATTATAGAGAGCCCGCCGCCGACGCCGCGGCTGTCCACTCGCTGCAGTTTTGTCAAAGCCAAAGGTGAATCTTTTTTTACGCATGGGAAGGGAGACGCTGCCGCGTTTTGCTCAAGACGAGACGCATTTTCATTCAGTGCTATCCAGGCAATACGACCTGCTACAATAGTTGATACCGTGGCGGCCACAGCAGTATATTATCGGTGTATCGATGGTTTCTTTTGCGTTCGTCAACGTGCACCAGCACCATTGGTCGACTTGTCCATTTTAAGTGAGTACCGTTTATACACACGTATATATATATATATATATTTAGTATTTACCCTTGTGCACTTGTAGTGTTTAAATAGTTAAGTAGTACAATAGTCTATTATTATATAGCCAATACCGTTTCGTTTTTTAACGTTGAGATTTTGCTACCGCGCCCGCGCACTTCGCTTGTTTTTTCGTTATTTTTGCTGCGCGCACGATTAACTTAACTCCACGATTTTATTTAAAACATTATTATTGTTATTATTATTAAGTGCAAAGTGCTTACCAGCCACGCCACCGAAATCGTCCTGGCGATTTCACAAAATAGTTTTGGACGACGCCTGTATACACAAACAGCATGACAGTCTCTATAGGCGTAGGTACATCGAGACAAATGTTTAAAACCTGAACACACTATTCAATCGTGTACGTAATACATGATATAAATATATTAAAACGTTTTTAAAAACATTAAATCTCAAGAAAGTATTTTTATTTTTTTGACGTTTTAATTTGTTGTTTATATTAATCCTTGTCTCGAAAACCAAGTTGGTACCTAACAAAAACAATATAATGCGTGTTTATTTTATTTTATAGCCTTCAGAGTTCAGTTACATACATACAAAACGTTGTCTTATAAAATAATTATTTCTGTATATTAATTTACATAATACATCAAAACAAGTAGTTTTTATAAATATTTTTATGCGTGCTACGTCTACTACGCATATAAATAATTAGCATTAGTTTTTGTCTTCGACACTTATGGACCTTTTGTTATATCAATTTATATATTGTAACAATAACATAGTTACCTTTGTTATGTACGGTATTCTACACAAGACTATAATATAGGTACGTTTAAAGATTTATTTATCTTTGTCTTTGTAATCACATTCTCTGCATGGTTAATACTCAATAATAGGTGAAGGTTAGGTATTGGCTAAAAGCAACAATTTATTTAAGGCTATAACTAATAAACAAGCCAAAATCAAATAGGTATTAATGAACACCAATGAATTTTATATTGGTATTTTAACGATTATCAATCATATTTGTGTACATACACCAAGATACATTAGTTATATGGAAAATAAAATGAAATTAACATAATTGTATAGTTATAAATTACGTAAAAAATGTATTTTTACAATACCTACAATAATGTATACCTAAACGGCTAAAAGTTATTGTTAAATAATTATTAAATAGAATATTTTTAAAAAGAATAATAAATTGTTGCCTATTTGACTATTTATAAGTACATAACATTCCTATTACATAATATGTATTCTCTAACTATAATTATTATTATTTAATAAGATGATTTATGATTAAAGTGGTTCTTTTTTTATAATATTTATATGTATTTGTAATTTTACAGAAATAGTCATCATAATAACTAATAACTAATAAGTAATATCTATAATAATCATAAAAAATTATTATAATTATTATTATTAATAACATTTCAAGGAAAACTATAAAAAGTGCAGTACCTACCTATAATATAATTGAGGTGAATATCGAATTTCGTTAAAAAATCATGATATATTTTTATAACTCATTTAGTGGTGATGACTGAAGAAACATAAAAGTTCTCTTAAGTGGCTCGATATTTTGATTTATACTATTTATTGTACTAATAAATGGCTATAACTTTTATTATCTTGTAAACTATTTAAATAAATATAATACATTAAATAATTGTGTTAAAATATATTAATGTAAACACCCTAAGTTTGAATTATAAGGACATTGTATTAATATAAATTACAATTAGTGCTTAAAGGACACATATTTTGCAAGAGTAAATCTGGGACACTATATTCAGTGCATTCAAAAGTTAAAACTTCTAGAGGGGACTGATAAAAATATCAATCCGAATACTTCAAGGCACTTAGTATATAGTTAGACAGATTTTCATTTATTCGGGAAAATTTTATGCGTATTTAAGTACTTACAGAAGATCTATTTTTGAGTAGTTTAAACTTGTTATGTTTATGACTTCATATTGTGATATTTAGTTGATACAATATAATTATAACTCAACAATTTTTGGAAGGCATTATTAAAAGTTAAAACAAAACAAATAATAACATTAATGCATTATTATATTATAATATATTACACTGATTAGTGATTACAACATAAAATTCGATTGTGGGTACTTCCGTTTAAGTTAAATTGGTATTAATTATATTATTGTTTAATGTTCATGTATTTAGTATCAAGAGAAATATAGAAATCGAGTACAATAAAAGAACACATGGACATTTTTAATTCAATATAAATTATAAATATATATTATTTCAAATTTTGAATGGGGTGATTTGTTTATGATTTAACTATGTATTTTATTTTTTTTTTTTTTGTGTGTGCCACCATATTTTGGAGCAGCTAAATTGATTCAATCTTTAACTTAACGTGTGGTTTCTGTAAGAATTTTTGATCTAGCTTGTAATTTGGGGGCGAAAGTAAAAAAATGTAAGTACTTCCTTAAATAATTGGGTAAAACAAAAACAAATATAATAGATTTTGTTATATTTTGTAAAAACTTAAATTGTTCAGCAAATATTTATATACTACGTACCATTAGACACTATATAGGTACAATTGTTGGCTCTTGTGCTAATTTAAAATGTTCGACTTTTTTAGTTTTGTTTGTTGATTTATTTCTATAATTTTTGATTGTTATTAAAATATTTTATAAGTTCATACCACAATTTTATTGAAAAATAAATTTTTTTAAATCTCATCAACACTACAAAAATGTACAAAATATTTTGTAGTTAAAAATTCAAAAAATTTAGCCAAGATCAATTAGTTAATACCCATGATTTGAAAATTGAATTCAAGATTGCTCATCATTTTTTTTTAATGGAAATTGAATAAAAATCTTTTTGTGATGCAGCAAAATAATTTTTATGACTTCTTTAATTTAAAATGTTGACGAGTCAATGATAACATTATATACACAGGTTCTCATCAAAAAATGTTTCAAATTTTTTATAATTCAAAAAGTATTACTATTAAAATGTTGATTCAATTTATTACGCTTTTAGTCAAAAAGTTTGAAAATCAAATTTCAGATCCCACGTAAGTTTTTTTTAAATAATTGAATATCGTTATATGGATAGGCATAAAATCATTTTTTTATGAGCGTATTAAATTTAAATGTTAGGGATATCTCAGAAATTTGTAAGTTATTTTGTTGTTCAAAATATATTAAGGTTTGAATTTTTATAGCTAAGGCTTGGAATTTAAAATAAATTGTTATTATAGAAACTTAATAATCTGAAAACTTGCACATGATTTTTATTACCTATATACATTTTATTTTCAAATATTGATTAAAATTGGACATTTAATATCTTAAATAAAAAAAAAAAAAAAAAAACGATTTTAGTATAGGTTATTATACCTACGTAGGGAAATTTTACCACTACGCATATTATTATTTCAAAATATCTAGACTAATTGTATGCCATTTATATATTATAACTTTAGCCTATTCAGATCATTCGTACGCATACGTCGGTAATTGACGTTGGCTTAAATACCTTATTGGTTTAATACTATTATAATAGCAATATGATAAAATAATAAATATTCTTAGGCATATAGGCTGACAAGTGACAAAGCATTACCGCTCAGAATCGTTTTTCGTATAAAATTATTCATCATTGAAGAATTATTAATTTTAACAAATTTACTACAGTGTTGTACTCAATGACGAGGTACACTCGAAATCTACAATAATTTAGAACAGTGGTTCCTAACCTCCAGGGGCCCTCATGTTGATGTTAGGGATTCCGCGGTAGTGTAGTACTGTATCGATTTTTCATTTTTATTTTATTTTAGTGAAATTATAAAATTCGTACTCGTTTGAAATTCCGGATATTTTTGGACTATTGAAACTCAGTTTGCCGCGATAAAGGTAGATAATTATATTGTTAAAATTTTAAATTTACAAAAGAGGGTTCCCCGAACCAATTTATGTTTTAGCTAGGGGTCCGTGATTTCACACTATTTGGGAACCACTGATAAAACGGAACAGTAATTACCCGTTTTTTTTTTTTTTTGAAAGTGTAATAACTAATATGTACCTATATTCATGTTTGTAAATAAAAATATCGTGCTCACAAGAAATTTTCAATCAAAAAATATAACACGTGACATTTTTAAATATCCGTTATTGCTCAAAAATTATCTTTTTACCAATAGTTTCTTTTTTAAACTCAAAAATTAGAAATATATCTTAAAAATTGTTTTTTACCATTATTTTTAAGTTATGCACGTCATCATTGCTTATAACTGTTATTAGGTCAGAGTGATACTTGATAGTTAGACTCGCATTTGTATGAGAAAAAATCACCTTCTTTACAAATCAATACCTACTAAAATGCTAGACTTTGGATAGATATTATAGAATGTACAGGATAAGTTTATTGTTAGGTCAATATTAATCTATTATGCAACTTATGAAAAAATAAGAAAACACGTTTAATCTTACATAGATATCTGAGTGGTCAACAGTAATTATATTTATAATTTTCAATAAATACCTTCATACATTACCTAATTACCAATTTGAAGAATACTATCAAAATTATATGATACGATCACAATATCCTAATAAGTAACAATGTTATATTTTATATGAGCTCTACAATACTGCATTTCATAATATAATTGATCATTATCGTCATGGTAATATAATCTTAAATATTATAATATGAAATAATATTAATTAATCAAAGATCGAAATTTTAGAACTACAAATCGTTATTTTGCTGGAATTTTATATGTGTATAATAATTTATTCATATATTAATTCCTCGAATTGTAAAAATGAATGTCATCGTTACATAGAGCGCGTACCTTCTTTGTTAGTTTAGAAACAAATAGTGTGTACAATATTATAATACACGTTAAAATTAAATACCTTTCATCAGATAAACCTTAAATTATATTTAAAAACATAAGTACTGCATTTTAGTCAAGATTTTTTTAAATAGTAGTGATGGAGCATTATAGCTTTGAAAAGTAATAAAAATGATCATACATTTATAGATAACATTAAATAATAAAGCTTTTAGAACACTCTTAATCGAAAAATTGGATACGCAAGAAAACAATTATAATGGTACGCTCAGGATCTAAAAGCATGCTAAAACCGGTCGAGATCAACGAACTAACTATAGACTAATGTTAAAAATTATTATTATTTTTTAAAACTGTTCATAATTTCTTTATAGTTAACTTTTAGCAATTATACCTGCTGATATTTTGAAGGTTAATATATAAGGAGTATTTGTGTAAATATATTTTAACATAGTCATTAGTCATTATACAACTTAAAATGTATTTTTAAAAATATAGTTATTAATTAGGTATGCATTTTGAAAATTATTACAGATTTTGATTACCAAAATGAGTTCCTCAATATCTATACAATTGTTGATTTGCATAGTGGTATTCTTACCATCGTGTTATAGAGGAGAAACCGAATTACACAAAGAAGGTATAAATTATAATTTTGATTTGTTTTAAACATACATTGATTGTAACGATTAATTTGTACATAATGATTTTGGCGATAGACTCATCAAATAACCAGTTCCTAAATCTCAAAACCGAAGATCTAGAAAATGCAATTCAATATGGTACCCAGCAAATTAATATGCTTTCTCGCCACGAGGATTCGTTATCGTATGCTGATGTTCATGTGAAAATTGGAAGCCCGTCTCATGGACAACTTATCGATTCTCAGCCTTCCATAGACGGACATTTGGCATCACGGAATGCTGAGATTGTTATTAAAGCGTCACACTACATAATGAACAAACATTGTTCGGGGTAAAATTAAACAAACAAATATGCCAAAAAATCAAAAATTAAATTGTATGAACAATTTAATTATTATTTTAGCTCCGGGATTAGTAAAATACAATGTGCCAAAGACTTAGCAAAAGTAAAACTAGACCAAACTTCTTTGGGTCAGATGTGTTTATCAAAGTATTTCAATGAAACCGCGTGCGACGGAAAGAACTTGAAGTATCGTAGTGCAGACGGTTCTTGTAACAATTTGAAACGTTCCTTTTGGGGAAAGGCAAACACGGCTTACAAACGTTTACTGTTTCCAGTCTACAAAGATGGTAATATTTCCAAATTAACCTACACGTTACAACGCATATCGCCCATAAAATATACATCATGCAGTCCAATACATTTTTATTCTTATTTAATATACAATAGTCAATAAGAAAGGGATCGTCAAATAGTAGCCCGTGTACGAACTTTTTCTGTCCCGTAGACAAGACATTAAAAAAAAAAAAATGTATGGTGAATAAGACGAGGTTTTCATTAGTTCTAATTTTGACTTTACTTTCTTCGGATTAACGCGTGTACATAAGATTGTGATAGCCCCGCGGGAAACTTCCCGAAATAGCCCTCCAAAAATATTAGTTTACCTGCAATAAGATATTTCTAGCACTCCTCTATAGCACATGATGCTAGTACCAATGACAATAAATTTAACATCTATGAATCCTGTACTATATAACATAATAATATGATATCTACCTATGTTTACTGCTTGGTACATGTATATTGTAATTTATAATAATATAATCTCTCATACACTTAATATAATTTCATCGATCGTATATTATACGTGTACAGGTCTGAGCTCGATTAAAGAACTGCCCAATTCTAGAGAGCTGAGCACCGGTCTAGTCAACGACGAGAACTCGCCCGACAGCGTGAAAACGATAGCGATGGCGTACTGGACGATTTTCATCGGCCACGACCTATCACACACGGCGGTTTCCAGCATGCGTAGGATTTAACACATAACCGTATATTATATTAGTCGATTGATCGTAATTAATGCATGCGTACGTATATGTGAAATCCGTAGTGAAAACAAACAAATCGGTGGACTGTTGTAACGAGAACGGAATGAAGCAATCGCCCCGGTACACACACCAGTCGTGCGCGCCCATCATCATTCCGAAAGACGATAGATTTTTTTCACCTCTACGCCGCACGTGTATGAACTACGTGCGTTCGGTGCCAGCGATGCGGACCGATTGCACGTTTGGACCCAGAGAACAGGTAACAGCCATCATATTTTATATAATACCACATTGTGGATGAACTCACTTCTTATAATTATGTATAATAGGTATACGCGAGGGCGCCGTTTCGTGGGTAGGAGACCAGGGGGGGGGGGAGGAAACGCAAAATCAACCACATGAAAAAGTAAAGAAAAAAATCGCAATGTTTGCAAAACAAAATATATACCTAACCGGTGAACATAGTATTGTCCGTGCGATGTTGATATTTTGTTTTATTTTTACATTCGTAAAAACCGAAACAATGTAGAAAAACCGTGTGCGCGGGGTGGTGTGGTTATTACAGCTCACATTTGGAATTTTCCAAAAATCACTGAAAATCACAGATTTGAAAACTAGTACTACCCATTTAACACGTTTATGTTCCGCAGCTGAACCAGGCCACTCACTATTTGGACGGGTCGATGATATACGGTTCTTCGGCAGAACAGACGTGGTCGTTGAGGAGCAAGTCGCGAGGTCAACTGTTGACGCACACCGGCGGCGACGGCGATAGCGATAGCGACAGTGACGGCGACCCGCTGCGGCCGCAGTACATGCCGCTGGCCGCCAGCGAATCGAACGCGTGCCAGTCAGACGGGGATGGCGCCGGCACGTGCTACAAGGCGGGTGACGTCCGTGCGAACGCACAGCCCCACTTGACGGCCATGCACACGCTATGGATGAGGGAACACAACCGGGTGGCCGGACTTCTGGCCGTCGTCAACCCACATTGGGACGACGAGCGCGCGTTCCAGGAGGCCAAGAAAATCGTGGTGGCGTCTATACAGCACGTCACGTACGGCGAGTGGCTGCCGGCGCTCCTAGGCAAAAAGTACACCAAGCGAAACGGACTGGAACTGTCACCGAAGGGGTACAGCGACGCTTACGACGAGAACACCGACCCGACCGTCAGCAACAGCTTCGCGACAGCGATTCTGCCGTTCGTCAATTCCATGTTTAACGAGACTCTCAGGTTCGTGTATTGTGTGTGTTATTCATCGTTATTGCTATTATATTGTGGTGTACTATTGTTATGGTTATGCCTATTTCGGTGTGTTAATTTCGACAATAGCTGTGAACACTCATAATTGTTCATAATTTTTGTTTTTGGAAAATTCAATGAGCCCTATGCCCCTGTCCGTGTGTCTATAATAAGGGGCAATATTTAGGCAATATGCAATTTCGTCGCCGCCAACCATATCCGTGTTAGTCGTAAAATATTATGATGATGTTTAGTGGGAGTGTGGTTGTATCTTGTATACCGGGCAATCTACGCACGTCGCACTGCAGCGCTGTATGTCAACAACATCACCGACCAAAAATGAAAAGCGTGATTTTATGCTCAAAACTCTCACGCCTCGCAGTGGTCCGATTTCATTAACTTTTTTTTGTTTTAAAAAAATGACTTTCTATAGGGTGCATGGTCTTCGATTCTCGATTTTGTTGCTTATAACAAAAATAATAAAAAAAACAAAGGCTTGTAAAAATTGAACATATTAAAAATCGTGTTCAATGGTTTAGATATTATAAAACATTAAAAATTGAAGTCCATAGGTCCGATTTAAAAATGTAAAATATATGTCTCTTTCAAAAAAAAATATTGAGATAGGATCCGTCTACAAGGCGCGAGAGTTTTTCACGTAAGGGATATTTTTGAGCAAAAAACAGGTCACATTCAGGCCCATTTGAGATAGGTCGATAGTGTCAGGTGTCTGTACTTGCAAGCTGCATTAGGTGAACGCTCAATAGACTTGATTTTTAAAAGGTTGTTTATGCATTTTTTATTTCATGATCTGGAGCAGAATTATAATTTTATTAGAACGAATAACTCAAGTTATTTACAAGCATTCAGTTTTTAGACGAGTAGTTCACTTCAAATTTCGGGAGGACGCTCTAACACTTATCACTCATCTAATATAAACTTTTAATTTCTTACAAATAAAAAAAACCTATTAGTTATTACTTAGTATTTGATATTTGAAAAAAATAAAACAATAAATTAGATCTTAATTTTTTTCTTTTTTCATGCATTACAATGTAAGGGGGAAGTTAGATCTATTGGGATATAAAGTGTTGTGCGTTAAGGGAATCATCCGACATCCAATGCATAATATACGTACACGCGACTTGCAGCTACTTATGATTTTCACGCATGTTTTTGTTTATAGTTTATACTTTGAAAACCGAGTGACCAACAAAAGTCTTTCGCTAAAGGAACACTATAACCGACCTTCCGATTTACAGATGAACTACATGGATCACCTTATCAGAGGACTGTCCATGCAGAATACGCAAAAAGTCGATATGTTATTCACACAAACGGTATGTTTTTGCAAGACCTTAGACAATCAAGATAATCATAACGCAACGACTTTGTTTTTTTTTGCATAATTAATGATGACGTCAATATAATGCGCGTATTATATTATAATATTATATTTACTGTACAAGGTACAATGTTTACATTTTTTAGATTACAAATTATTTATACAGTCATCCGGATAATATGTTTGGCATGGACATTGTCAGCTTGGATATACAGCGAAGCCGCGATCACGGTATTCCAAGCTACACACAATTTCGAAAATATTGCGGACTTAAAGAGATAAAAAATGTACAAGATTTGACCCAGATCATGGTTAAAGGAGTAAGTTGTAAACAAAATATGTGAAATTATAAAAATATACTGTATACTGATTATTCTATTCCTGTGTTTTGTTTAGTCAACTAATAGATTATTGAGACAATATAAAACTTGGGACGATATAGATTTATTGATAGGTGCATTGTTTGAGAAACACGAAGACGACGCTATGGTAGGACCAACAATGAGGTGTATCATTAGAGAACAGTTTATAAGAACTAGAACGGCAGATAGATATTTTTATGATCTACCAAAAGTATTCAAAAAACGTTAGTAATACGGAATTATTTTTAAAAATGTACTTCAATTTAACTGAATATGTTTAATTGCAGATCAACTGGCAGAAATCAGAAAAGTGACCCTAGCCAGAGTATTTTGTGACAACAGTGATAATGTCACGAAGATGCAGCAACGAGTATTTTTTAAACCTGTATCTGCTGTAGATGATTTGCTACCTTGTGATTCCCTATTAATTCCAAAAATCAACCTCAAACATTGGTTAGAAACAGTCGATACAAATCGGAAATAACTTAGATATCAATGTCTATAAAAGGTCATGAACGTTAATGGCTATTATCTGACTTGTGATTGAAGCCTACTGACCACAGATAACTTGTTATTCTTTCTTATTGTTAGTTTTATTACTAACCATCTAAATCACTTGCGTCATTGGCCTACGTATAGTGTACACATAGGCTTTTATGATAACAACTATAAACGATAAACTATACAATTTAAACAACAAATTCCTTTAGAGAATTTAGGCAAATTAGATTTTATTTTATTTTTTGAATAAGTTATAATTAGACGTTTAAAGATTTTATTGTATATGTATTATTTGATTTTTCATATTGTACTCAATGAAAAAATTAATCTTATGTGGATTGTTATCCAAATTTCCTATTACATCACTGTACCTTATTAATAAATTGTAAATTATTAATAATGAAATACCGGCTTAACACTTATTTTTAATAATTATATTATTATTATAATATTACCTTTTTAATTGTGATTTTATAAGTAAGAATTAAAATTATACTCGAAATTATATAAGATATTAAACATGTACTTGTTTTAAATTGAAATCTTATAGGGTAAAATTATAATACAATTTTTATTTTATTTTTTAAGTGATTTTTAATGTAGTATTTATAGTTAGTTACTATATATTTTAATAATGATAGGATATATAAAATTACATTCTTAAGACCTGGACTACATGTGGTGGTGAACACACTAGTCCTATATTATTACAACAAATGTGAATTCAAACATTATTTGTTATTTAACTTATATTCCTTTTTATAATGAGTTATTAGGAATATTTGCAAAATAAAAGTGTTTTGAGGGCCCATCAACTTATAGCATGTATTTAATATATATGTATTGTTTTTTAGAAACAAAGTAAAAGAACTATGTTGGAATTTAATTATGTACAATGTAAATATTATGTATATCATACATGGATATCACCCCAATAACAAGAATCAAAAATATGATTGTCTATACACTAAATCAAGGCAGATCTTATAACAAGATAGTTTCTGAAAAACCTATGTATATATGATTCAATTAATAATGACTAGGACTTGTAAGTTGTAAGAGCTGCATATTTTTCTGTATGATCTCAATTATAGCAGACCAATCTGGAATTCCATTCTATATAATGAGGAGTTCAAAAACAAAAAAAATTAGGGGTATGCATTCTTTTTGCATATTTCATAAATTATAATATGAACTAAGTTAGTATATATATTTATGTATATTTAGTATTGTCTATAAAATGTCTTTGATTGTCCGTGCATTTTATACTCAATTTTTAATGTAGGTATATATTTAATTTTCTAAAGATTTATGTAAAATAGCAAATAGCACATTTCTTTTATCTACTATAACAAAACTTTTTGTTACGGCTAGACTTCATTAAGCGCTACTATGACATACTACTATTCTTGTCCAACCAGTTTTCCACCATATTTCATTTGATCATAATAAACTAATGTAACTATTAATTAATAAATTATAATTTTTGCATATAAAACATTTTGGGGTGCATATTATAAAAATTTTTACTTTCATAACTTGCAAGCCTTAAAAATGAGTAATGATCAATGAACATCCACAGAAATTTGTTTAGTTATTAACTTATATCCACTTTTTGTTTTGCCTGTTACTAAATTTGCATTCAAAATTAAAGAAATATCTAAACAACAATAATTAATATACTTAATACCTCAATTTATTAATTAATTATATGAAACTGTAGGTAATTAATTACCTATTTTAATATAAACTTTTACCACCTATTATAATATAATTAAGTTTAATTTATCTAACATTTAAATAATACTTTTGTTAATGAAAAAAAAACATTAAGACAAGTGTTGACATTAAAATATGTCAAAGAAATTTATACTTTTGAGTTAAATAAAATACGAACTATTTACATCATAATTTTTGAATAATTTTAATACATTAATTGTTACGCATGATGTCAAAACAGCAATAATAATACATTTTTAGTTTTTATAAATCATTAAAATGTTTAGAAAAATGGCCAAATGATAGGTATATAACACATAATTAAAGTAGCAGTCTAATTAATTGTATACTTAATAGACTTACAAAATATAATTTCACCTATTTAACACATCAGTTGTATTATCATTAGGAACATCAATTAGAAAAACAGTATCAATATTTTCCAGCGTTTGTCTAATAGTCGTTTCAAATTGCTTACGATGAATTGCAAACTCCATGAGATCCTTTGGTTTTGCGTCCAACCAAAATTTGTCAAACTTCCAAAATAAGTAACAATAGAACTCGTTGAAATCTTCATATTCAGGGGCATTGCGCTTATTATAAAAATGAGTCTTGGCTGAACCATCAACGACCAGTCCTAATGCCATACTCGTTAAATTTATTCCAACAATTGCAAATGCATACCCATGGATTGGATGCATTGAATGTGATAATGCTTGTCTGGCCAAATGGGTATATTTCGATGCAAAATACACCAAATTATCCAGCCCTAATGTTCCCATACCTCGAAAATCAGTTTTTGGGTCATCTCCTTGGAATCCAATGTCCTGCCACTGTTTGGTTACCCTATTTTCTAGACGATCATTTGGCATCAATTCATCCCATAAAAGTAACAACGATTTTTCATGCACATCGTTGGTACAATCATATTGAATGGCTGCACTTGTCTTAATCTCTTCTACTAGTTGCATATATGACCATATATTGTTCACACATTGTCCAAGAGCGTTGTTAAATCGTTCATACTCACACTGGTCAATACGCTTTACGCGTGTGATTGTCGACACGGCATTTGGTATCTGAATGGAACGTCCCAAGTAGAAACTTCGGTCTGATGCACGAGCGTCTAACACAGTGAGCAGACCACGTATTTGCGGCCTGTTGGAATCGCGCAAAGATCGTTCTACATTCATGGTTCTGCGAGCACCCGCCGGCTGCGCATAACATATGCGTTGCAGTTCGCAGAGCTTAGTGGTCTGGCGCAAGAACCATTTGATCACTTTCCTCAAATACCAATAGATATAATTCCGTACTAAGTATAACCACATGACTACGGGCGGATAAAAGTCGTACAATATCGGGTTTTGTCTTAGAGTTCGTTATATAATAGCTTTGTGACTGGGTAACTTACCAGTAGAGGATTGTGCATGGCGATTGTCGAGTGAGGCTGGACAGGCCGGTCTTAAGTGCACGTGACGTCTCCTCTCGGTTGAAAATTGTTTACGCCGATTAACAAGAAACGTAAAACGTTCGAATTCCGGTACCGGCCATGGGCTGAACACGAAATGTGAAAACTCGAGAGTTAAGACGGACGACGACGAGTGACGACAGTCATTAAAATGTATTATGTATAAGTAAGTATTAATTATTATTATTTATTTATAATAATAATATTAATGATGTAGAATAGCCGCCGCTGGTACCTACAACACTACAGGTCTACAACCCTACCTAACTACGTCCTATCAGAATAAAAAATATGAAACGAACACGATATCGTTTTTAGATAACACACAGTGTCGCCGAATATTAGATCAAAGCTTTTTTACACCCAACACTGTGGTTGTGCGCGATAAATACGTCCCGTGTACCCCAACTTTTTGATCCACAGAATTTTCGATTCAACCTTTCAGATTAGGCGCGATTATTATAGTATATTTTACGAACGCTGTAGGTAACTGTTGCCTGCTGAAGTCTCCTAGTCTACATGCTAATTTATAATTCAACAACACGAGTCGGTTTATTATGGCCCCCGACGAGTATCGGGATGTTGGAGGGAGGTTTCGATGATTTTTGCGGTGACTGCCGACTGGTAAAATAAATTAGCCCCTGCCACATCCACAAATACATTATCGCAGGCTGAAGAGATCATGGCGTCGCAACCTAAATCTTTAAAAGTAAATATGAAAAATAAATATAATTTATTAAAATTCATAACCAAAACTAAGTTGTCGTTGGGTGGCTACTTTTCTCACGTGTCTGATGTCTCATAATATCATAGACATATATATCTGCATACAGGCTTATTGTAATAAAAGGATCACAGATTGTTCGTTTTTAAAATAAAGTGAAACAAAATAAACATTATTACATGTATGAAACACAACACGATGGACAACTAGAACTTAGAAGAAAACAGGCTTTACAATAATAAAATTGAGATCACGCGGCGTTGCAGATAGGCTACTTTATGAACGGCATTATCTGATATCTGTCCACGTCTTGTCCAGCACTCGTAATATAATATGAGACATTGGAAAAAAATGTAAAAAGTAAACAATACTTATTCAACAAAGGATATTTATTTATATTACAGCAGATTAGATCTGGTTAAATTATTCCTACTACCTACTCAATTTGATCCAGAATGTGGTTTATGATGATTTGAACAATTTAGTAATTAATATTAATCCATCAACATTAATAATTTTCAAAAGTGGTCCAAACATAAATATTAAATTATAGATATTTAAAAATATTTGATTTAATATAGTCTTTGAGTACTTATTATTATAAAATTCCAAAAATCAGGATTTGAATAAATTATTTAGGTATTAGAGAAAAAATGTGGGTAAGCATGTTTGTGTATAAACACTACGGACTTAAGTACTTAACGATAATTTTTGTACTTAATGTAGGTATATAATTCTAAAATAAACAGTAAAATAAAATGTATGACCTCGGTAGTTTGTTCTTGTTAAAAGGCAGTGGTGGATTTAAACGGAGGGCAGAGGTGCCCTCTCCCCATTAGCCTAGCATCTAGATTAATAAATTAGGACGTTTTTAAATATTTGTGTTGTAAAACTTGGAAAAATACAATGGGCCCCCTCCAAAAAAAAGGTCTAGATCCACCACTGTTAAAAGGATAAGCGGTGGTATGGACATGTTATTCTACCTAAAATAACCTGTAGGTAGTAGTGAAAATGTGCAATGGACGCTTGTGGCACAATATTGTAAAGATTAGTTAACACTTGAAATATTTTAATATTATGAAATTATACATACCTTCATCGCTTATATTCTAATGTCTAATAGTTATAATACTTCATTATAGGTACGCTACATAATATGCATATAATTCTATAATATATTGTGTATACATACAATACGTCTACACCAATAGGCAATAACATATATGATAATTATATATATATATATATTAGAATATAAAACAATCGTAAACTAATAATAAACTAATAAACTGATCAAACCAGTCCGTCGATGATAAACATTTTAATATTTTAAAATTCCACATTCCACGGTATAATATACAAATTATATATCATATAAACTATAATATACAATTTTTTTTTATTTTAAATAGTTATAAAATCACAAAACAGATACATATTAGACATTATAAATATTTGTATAAAGCATAAGCATAATACATCATCATAATAAAATAAAAGTAAATATAAATACATCAAAAATATAATATTTAAAAAGGTATTACATATTTTCATGTTTTAAAACAGTTATAAATACCTTATGCAATATGTACTATTACGTATATATCTATGATTTATAGAATATTTGGACAACTACCAACTTTTCCCCCTTTTTGGTCATTTTTTTTGTGGCTTATTTTTGTAGAGCTATTTTCTCATTGGACTAATTTTCCGTTACCTGTTTGACTTTGGACATTTTTTCTGTTGGCCTTTTTTCCGTGGCCATTTTTACAGATTACCAATAATAATTTATAATACCTATTCCATATTTCCTTATATTTGTCACAACGTCAGAAATAGTTTATAAAAATGGAAAAAAAATAATTTAAATTCGCTTTATAAAAATGGCGTAAACATTAAAACATGTAACTAAATGTAGAAATGCCTTGTGTGATGTTGACATCTGTAGTTATACTAAATACTAATAAATGTTTTGTTCAGGTAAATACTAATAAAGTAATAAATACTATAATTTTATTAAAATAATCTTAATCGTTAAATTTGAATAATAATACTAAAGAATTACTTTATAGTTTAATATTTTAATTTACCTATGTGATTTGTGGCCATATAGGTATTTGTAAAATAAAATCGTCCTAAATCACCTTCCCTGGATGGCTGGACTTATATGGCCTATACGGACATACAGCTGCACAATAAACAGGCCGGTGGCTGCTTAAGGACAAAAGATGACGTCGTACTTGGTGGATGGATTGCCGCGACACGTAAACGTGCTGGTCGTGTCGTCGTACGCGTAACTGTAGGCGTCCGGACAGGCCTTCTTGAAGAATGCCGGATAGTTTTTGGGCCACGAGCTGCTCTTACAAGTCGCCGGAGTATTGTGGGCACCTCGGCAGCAGTAAGTGTCCGTGTTGAACCGCTCACAGGCGCTCTTGCACGCCACCACGCCGGAGCCAGTCTTGACGGCCAGCTCGGACGGGCACATGCTGTTCAGGTCGGCCACACAGCCGGCCGCTTTACAGTCGTACTTGCCTTTTTTCGTGTACGAGAACTGCCCGGTCGGTAGCATCCTGATCGGCAGATTGTAGCCGTCCACCAACGACACGTCGTAGAAGTCTAATCCATTGGACCCGGTGAATGTCATCTCAGCCAGCGACACGGGTGGCACGCCGCCGGCTCCGTTGCACTTGATCTTGTTCCCTGCATCATCCAAATCGGATAATATAGCAATGAAAATATATACAATATAAATTCAACTAGAAATTCATTGGTCCAAACCGGTGTTATGATATTCCGCATAAGAATTATGAACCATATACAATATAATATATGGAGCAAACATACAAGTGTGTTTTTTTACTCCAGGTTTGGAATTAATTATTTTAGATATAAGTATATAACATAAATTAATAAATTATAGGTACCTAGGTATATTATATGTTTGTAATAATATATAATATAGTATCATTACTTATTATACAATAATAATATGTGGAGAAATAATCTATATACTATAAAGATATGCAAAATCACGTTTTTTGTGGCACTAATAACTCAGCCTATTTACGCATATTGTAGGGGAATAGACATTTGGAAATGTACTGTATATAGAGTAGATTTACACAACGAAAATTGTTTAAACAATATTAAAATATTATGGCAAGTAAAATACGCAATTGTCGCAAATAGAAATACATCGTTATTAGGCACTTTGTTTGGCCAGTAAAATAAAATTCAAAAAAAATACATTTTTTAAATACTTATGAAATATAAAAGCAGTAACCAAACCAATTTATAGAATAAATAATAAATTATCGCTTATTATTGAAATGTAGGTACATCAAAGGCAATAGTCATGTGTTTATAGATTCAAGAATTAAAATACAAAATATACCGGTTTCCCAAATTTTTACCAATGGACATTATTAGTATTTAGTTTCAATAAAATTTCATAAATGCTTAAAACATTATTTTGGTCACCATTTTCGTTATCAAATAATTGTTGTTGTAAATGTCAAATAATGTAAAAAGTGTATTGGCTTTAGTCAATGTTTTAATATAGGTATAGGTACATAGGTATTAGGTACATAGACAATAGACGTATAGCCGGTTATAGGGATGCCATTTTTCCCGATACAAGGCACTGGTTTTAAGGCTTAAGCATACTATACATATTCATCAAGTCTGGGCCGAGACGACAAATTATACCGGTTTCCTATTATTTAAGTCTCGTGCCTTGAACAATGTTCCGTGTTACGAAAACCAATAAAAATTATTACAAGCGTTTATATTTTATTTTACATTAATTCTGATGTTTAAAATAAAAAAATTATAATTTAAATATTGTTTACCCAATGACCTTCAAATCATAAATTTATTTTTTCGGACATCGTTTATTTTCCAAACATTTCCAAATTCCAAGTATACTTTATTTGATATGACGTCACGAGTATAACACGGCGAGCAGCGAGTCGTATCATAAAACTATTTGTTGTTTGTTTTCGACTGTTCCTTATAGTGCCGACTGCGCCATGAACGTGCGTTGTCATAGGTTCTAAAGTAAATATTAGGAAGACCGAAGAGCAGGAAGTTTTATTTTCTAAATCATGGATATTGCTATAGTGGATAAGGATAGGTACCTACTGTGCATTGTATACAGCGCACACTAGTCATTGGGATTAAACAGACGGATCAATTTTATCAATTTTATATAATATTAAATTCTCATTTTATTTTATGTAACCACTGGCAACCATTTATACATAAAAAAAATACTAAATAGTAATTACCATTATAATCCGTAACAACTGCAGGCAACTATTTATATATAAGAAAATACTAATTTCTACTATTACCATTATAATCTGTATTCTGTAAACAATGGCGACCATATATAAAAAAAATTTAGATTTCCATCATGAATCTCAAATTCCTATTAGTTGAGCACTAAGCACTTCTTTAAAATCTGAAATTTGGAAAATCCTTTCTTTTAAGGAGATAATATTACTTTACTTTATATAATTACACAGTAGGTACAAATAGGAACTAACATATTAATGAAGACATGAGGCAGGTACCTATACCTACCTAGGTACTTTCTTTAAAAAAAATAATTTTTTTGTGATATTGCTTGAAAAGATTATGAATAATCAATATAATATAAAGTTGAACAAAAAAGTTCACTTATATAATTGTCTATTTCCTGTTTAAAATGATACAATTGACAAAGTTCACCAAAAAACGATATGTTCATAGTTGATAAACTACTGTAGGTTTTATTAGAATTCCCTAGTCACGAAATATTTACACCTTTATTAGATTTTGAAAATAGTATAATATAGTTTAATTTAACTTCAATATACCTACATCAGATAATAAATGTCAAATTTTGCCGAATTATGCAGAAATATGCAATAATTATCAAATATGCAGAGATATACAAAAAAAATGTTTTCATTAGTTTGAAACTGTTAAAATTAAAGATAGCAGATTAAAATAATCCTTCTCAAGAACAAAAAGTTTTGATTCTTTCAATAAGAGACGTGTATGATTAAAGTTTCATGGTTTAGTTCAAATAGTACAATATACACTAAATAGGTACAGCGGTCATCACCCTGACACCCTAACGTTAGCATGTCTGAGTTGCCAATTGCTTGATTAATTGTGTCGCCACCACTTTCGTTCAGTGTGCTATAATATTATTCAATATTATACATATTTTATAGTGTATGTAATAGATAATAGTATATTATACATGACTTATGAGGGTATTTAAAATGTGTGTCACGGCTCCTAGGGGCGTTACGAGTATTTGTCAGAGCCCAGAGAAGCCGTGACACAGAACAGATATGGGAAAAAAATAACGACGATGAGTGATGACTGATAACGATTAATATTATAATAAATATAATATATGATATTGTTTTATTCTAAACGTAGAACATAACAGTTTTTTAAGCATAATATATGTATTTATTTAAGGGACTAAGGGTCGAACGTATCATCGCAATAAACCTATTATAAATCGACCCTACTTACCGCAATCGCCCGTTTCGCATTTCCCTTGAGCGTTGCATTTCGTTCTGCCCCAAATCCTGCCCGCCCAATCTCGAGACGTGTTAATCGTATGGCTCTTGTGGGCGCCCAACGAAAATCCGCCGTCTTCGAGATGTCCGTGTCCCGGGTTTCCTTGTATGCCGGGCCATATAGTAAATGGGCAATTGTTTTTTATTGTAATCACGTGTGCCATAGTGATGGCAGCCGTTTGAACAAAAAACAATACAAGCTTAAAGTCCATATCGAGGGTTAAAACCACAGAATCGTGATAGTTTACCTATTACTGTATATATAGGTGATAGAGTTTGCGATCTATAGTATTACACCTAATGACGTCGCATCGAGGAACACATCTTGTTTATATACCGACGCGAACCATTCAAAAACAAAAAATTAATAATATTATAAATATGCGACGTTAGGTATACTGTACACGAATTGTTTGCACGCCATCGCAACGAATCGAAAATATAATTACTATTGTTTTTTACCCATTTTTCAGGTATACGCGTACCTATAGATTGTAAATTATAATGAATATAATGATAAATATATGTGTTTACGGAAACTCCGTCATAAAATTAAAATATATAATTTGTTTTTACCATATAACTAAAACCTGTTATACTCAGTGTAAATACCGACACAGAATTTTTCAATAAAGGGGTGGGACTTGAAAATTAATGATTATAACGGATGCCACAACATACAAGATTTGGTTTGAAAATAAAGTAGGTGTTTTTAGTTCTTACTGATATGAAACATAAAATATACTCTAAAATTAATGGACAATAAAAAACAATTATTTTGTCCTGCAGTCCATAGTAATTTCTGACATTTAGGTGAGATATTTGAAAACTGTTGTACAACTTTAACTTCTGTCAGTTTTTTTATTTATTTATGTTGGTTGCAGCCAAGGACATGCTCAAGGGGGGGGGGGTTAAGGGGTTTGAATCTCCCACACCACTGATACATGAAAAATCATGATAGTATATATAACTCTCGTATAACATTATACTCGGATATTCCCCTCCTTCATAGGTAATTCCCAAACACGCTTCTGGTTATAATTGGCATGAAAATTAATAGTTGCAATTTTTTTTTTGTCCAATCTAATAATTTAAGCCGTTTAGGTGAGGTATTTGAAAGAGTTTTTACAATTTCAACTTCACAACTTCTCTAGTAGAAAAATCCTTGAGCACGCTCCTGTAAATACCCACCTATATTTAAGTAAAAAGATCTTACTTGCATTTTGTATAAATTGAACCCAGCTAGGAGTATAAATTATAATTGTACCTACCATTCATACACGATACACTCATACCTACTTGATGTATTATCAGAAATAATAAATATACCTTTCTACCTACGATCTAAGATAAATTATATCTTAGTGAGTAGTGACTTAGTCTAATAGTCTAGACTAGGCAGCTGCCCTCTTACCATTGATTATAAATACCAGTAGGCAAGGTGGATTGATATTCAGTATTTCAATACACCTTGCAAGTAGGTATCTATTACCTTAGCTATTACCTTTTATGGTAGGTATCTACTTATACCATTTTTTATGATTTGCGGAAAAAAATCACCAGCATGAAAATTAATTAATGTGAATAGGTTTTTTCTTATTGATAATTTATTAACCAATTTAATAATAAATAATACAAACAAGTATTTTCTAAAAGGGAAAACCATCTATTTATTTTAGATATAATAGTTTATGTTAGGTACTATTATTATACTACCTATATAAGATTAACGATTAAGGAGTGTTTTCCTATGCACCTATAATAGCTATGATATATATTTATGTACCTATCTAACCTACCTAGGTACTAAAAGGTACACGATTTGAAATAAAAACTTGTTCCGATTTCATGCAATTATAATGTATTGCAAGTTGCAATAAAGGTGTCGCAGCGACTATACAATATGGTTATACTACAAGGAAAGTTAGGAAACTGAGATTAGTTTTTGAAACTTTATAATAAAATTGGTTTACTACGTATACTGTGCCTTTTAAAAATAGATGTAAGAATAAAAAAAACAACCCAAGGCATATTATAATTTCATATAATGGTACCATATTATATTATTATGTATAGGTAAAGGTACTCATATTGGTGCATTAGGTACAAAACATAATGTTTGAATTTTACATACATATATCTTTATAAATATTATTTTAGATTCCGAGTGGAAAAAATTTGGGGAGGGGGGAGGGTTAAAAGTAAAAAATTCTCAGTATGTAGTTCTAAAGGTGGCGATAAAAATAATAAATGAGCGTATAGATTCATTATAACAATTTTTGAAGGACGTTTGAAGTCATTTTGATGAATTTCGTAAAAATCGTAAAAATTTGCAAATTATGTTATGTTATAGCTTTTGTACCTTAAGCTTAAAAAAAATTGTTACTAGAATGTCAAATAAATTGTTTATGAGCGCTTGAAGTTCAAATTTTTATGGATATTCGTCAGTAGGTCTGATGTAAATTGTTATAACGATTTTCTGATTTTGTTGTTTTTCCAAAATGAATAACCGTGTAGAAGGTGTAGATTACTGTAGAATGTAGACACTTGAAATTTTTACTAACAATTATAATTTATAATGTGTATATTTTGATATTGAACATTTAAATATTATATTATATATTATTAAATTGTAAATTAACTTCCATGATGTTATAATATATATAGTGGAATAATATACCTTTTACACTATTAATTATTATAATTATAAATGAAAATTTTGTATTATCAGACTGTGTTTGACTGATTACAAAAATTTGCTCGGAATTTTTGTCCAACTTTTTTCAAAACAGACTTTATGTCCGATTAGCAATACAATATAATACAATTGTTGCATTTGAATTTCTATTTATAAATCCACCAGTATGAATAATAATTAAAGCTTAAATTAAAATATAACTACTATCAGCTTATAAAAACCAGAAATTTAAATTTAACGTGCTTTTGATTTATATTTTATTAATTGTTAAAAACCATCTAGACGAAAGGCTTAAGGTGTAGGTAAAAGTTTGAAATCAAAAACAAATATATTATAAAACAACAGTCTTAAAATAAATATAATTAAATTTCAAAAATAGAATAAGTATAATGAATTTAATTACTAATAAAATAAAATATAAGGCAATGTTCGGTACATTTTAATACATATATCAAATAAAATAAATTTATGATTTTTTAATAATATTTATAGATACAATTGATTTAGTAGCCAAAAATATTATTGAATAACATGATAAAGTGGTTTGTCAATTTATTTCAGGATACATTAAATGTTAACATGATGTTTGAAAATTAATGTTTGTATCATTAATCTGAAATGTAAGTGCACAATTATGGGGTGCACAGAACACGTTATTATCCACAAACGCAATAAACTAAAAAAAAATCATTGAAACTTAAATTGGGGGATAATTAATTGTACAACAGAAGGGAATGGATAAGATATGAAATTGTAATAATTAGATCCATTGTTTAAAGTGATTTCTCAGAAGCCATGAAGTTCAATGCATTTGGATGCACCTTCAAGTAGATGAATAGCGTGATGAGAGCAAATATGACGGCCAGAGTGGGCAACACTACAGAGACGACATTTTTTTTGTTTTCCAAGAATTCCTTCTTCCTTTCCTTCTTCTGTTTGTTGGTCTCCTTTGGCTTGTTGGTGCGTGAGTTCCTCATTTTTGAATGTATTTGACTGTTCAGAGGCACTGCAACAAAATAACAAATAAATAATTATTAAACAAATATCAATACACTATTCTTTTAGCCTTAAAGGCAAATCAATAAACAGAGCTGTAATTTTTTTTCAAACTTAAACACCATATTGAACAAATACCATATTATTATTATTATAATGTAAATATCATACAACTATACTATAGGTGGATTTTGAACGACGTATATTGTATATCGTGGGAAAATAACTTACGTTAAGACGTCAACAGTCCAGGGAAAATGATATTCCTGTTCGAGGGAAGAAAGATGACAGACTTTACACTAACTACAGCAAACAGTCGGTCGTTTACTGTTACCAGTTACCTAATTTGCCACGAAAACAAAAAGTAGACAAACACCACCAGTACAAGTGTACAACAACAGTACACGTCTTGGGTTTTGTATAGGAGGTAGTTGTAACTTGTATTTGTTTACGTCAACCTCGTCAACACTCGATGATAAGTTATTGATAAGAAATACAAATCATCAACGAATGTGTACACTGCATGTGTGTATCGAGTACGGGAGTAATAAGTACATAGATATCCATCGCTGTGGCGCTGTGCACAACCACGTCGACTAATCACTTTAGATGAGAGTTACGAGCACAGTGTCGCCAGATTCGGGTATTAGGTGCTTGTTGCACCAACGCCGGGCCGGTACACGAAGTACGTCATAATTGGACGGTGATACCACAGCTGCTGCTGGCCACAGACCTTTGATCATAATGACATTGTGGTAGTCATTATTTATATGGGTTAATGGGTAAAGTTTTTTTTTTTTTTAATTTTTATTTGGCATAAACAACCTATACTATTTGAAGCACAATAAGTTTATATGATAAGAGTAATAGAACATGATTGTTTTGAACAAGCAGCCACCCATTAGTGGTTCTTGGCCAATGATAATTTTTTTTTTTATTTTTTTTTTTTTAAATGTTTATATTATTATTATTCAGAGAGTTACACATTGAAGTTTTGTAAAAGGTCACGGCACCACTTTCTTTTTAACCTACGGTTAGGGTTTCTGGGAGTGTAAGGATAGAGTGGGTAAAGTTAATAATTTAAAGTTTTTACTGATACCATTATCATGATTTATAAAGTGTTATCATCGCAATAATCGTGATAATTTTAGATAACTATTAACTATCATATTGATATTCTTTAACTCCTACTTTTTTGTGTCCCTTCAAAAGTACGCCATATATTTTGTATATTATAATTTATAAGTATATTTATCGATTGAGAATAATTTAATATTTTGTTTTTTGGAGTCGTTGAATTGGAAGGCCGGTTGTCGACAAGTTAACAACACAACTTATTGTACAGACCAACAAATAGGTAAATATGATATTAATTCTTCATTCTCTCAAATGATGAGCATTGATTTTATTTATATATATTATACATAACCTTGTAGATTAATTAAAATACTACATTGTGTACGATTCCAGGATGTTATATGAACTAAAAATAAGCTGACAGTAATAGGAACACAATATGGCTTTTTTCATGCATTTGAGTCGAGAAGAATATTCAGAATTTGTTTGCGGTTGTGGAGCTGCTATTATTAATGTGGGCATTACCTTCCCAATTAATAAAATCATATTCAGACAGGTATTCATTTTTTTAATTAAATTATATTATTCAGCTTTTTGTGTATTTATGGACTAGATTTAAAATTGCAGAGTAGATGGTTAGGTTAGATGGATGTAGATATATAACATTAATATTAACTAACCTATAAGTACTATTGTTTTTATTTTACCTATTTAATAATGTAAATATGCGGAAGCCATAAACAAAATAAATTGTACATTTTAAACAATATATTATAAATTATTTCCAATAATTAGTAACCATATTGCTGTTTTGGGACCTTGAAATAGCAAAAAGAATAGTATGATTTACATATATTATAATAGTTGAAAATATGCATGATTTTTAAGAACAAAATGCAAAGATCAAGATTCTAGCTTATACAATTTTCTTTAAAAAAATATTATAATTTGTTAAAATTCAGTAATAAGTCGGACTTAACTACAATTATTGGTTTCAACCTACATTTTTTACAGTACAATAAAAAATTTATTTTGAGAGGCCTTACAATTATTTATAATTACCTATCTGCTATAATGCCAATAACATAGTTTGGTTCATGTGTTTAGTATCTTCTACCTAATTTATTTTCAATTTTTTTTGTTATGATTTTTCAGTATGAATTTTCTTGTTTATAATTATTATTAATCAAGCATGTTATTGATAATTATTCAGTGAACAGTGAAATTTGTCTAATAACACAATTTTCTAAAAGCTTTGAACTCCGGCAGTTACATGCAAGAAATACACTGCATGTCTACATTATCTGGTGTCCTACCCATTGGCACAAATCTGAGAGGTTAGCCCCCCCAAATTCAAAAGTTACTACTTTGTACTAAGCATATACAGTGGATTCCGCTTAATGTGAAAACCGGTTGATATGGACATCTGTTTATTGTGGGCAAATATGTCTGGTCCCAATACAAATGTATATTAACAATGTTAAATAAAACCGCGTAATATGGGCATTCGATTCGGTTTATGTGGACAATTTTATTTTATCATAGCATATACACATATGTATTTAAAAACGACTAACTTAATTGGGTTTTGTTGTGTTTATCGAAAGTAATAAAATTCATTACTCTTCAGACCTTAATGGAATTTTGATGTGTGTAAATGTTATTAGATGCGATAAAAACAAAGCAATAGATGGCACGCGTTCTGTAACGGGTCAATACCCACATTTCAGTTTTAACGTGAATTTCAACGTAACAATATGTCTTGAAAACATATCTCCCTCAAAGAGAAAATCGCGATTTTGGACAAAGTGAAATCGCTACCTCCAGGCACTTCACAACGTAAAATTGCTGAAAAATTATGCGTTCCAAAATCAACAGTGGCGAAATTGCTCGAAGAAGAAGCAATGGAGAGGATTACGGTTTTATTGTGTGTCAATATGACCAGTAATGATAAAAGAAAGCTGCTAGTAGTGGGGAAAAGCTTAAAACCTTGATGCAAATAATAACTTTATTTATTATAATTTTTTTTTTGTTTTAACTAATTTCGGTTTTTATGGGCAACCGCTTAATGTGGGCAAACAGGGCTGGTCCCAACGTGCCCACATTAAGCGGAATCCACTGTATTATGGGAAGGGAAGGGGGATCTCTAGTACTCCTAAAGAAATTGTGCTATTTACGCCTATAGTCATATTTCTGAAAGCAAGCCACACACATGAAAAAAAACTATATAAAACTTGACAAGTTTCACTTTATTTGAAGTTATTTTAAATGGTCTATTTTTACAAAACATTATATCAAATTATAAACACAATTTTGGATATTTTATCAATGATTGACCTCTGTTATTCTTAATATTAAAATGTATAATGTTATAACAGTTGTAATTGAAATATAAAAATATATATTATATAATAAGTGTTCAAAGCATGATAATTTTAAAATTTTAAATAAAATAATGATATAGATTTATTTACTTACAGTACATTGTTTGTATCTAATATTCATATACTTATTATACTGTGGAATCACAAAATTCTATAACTCAGTAAATTTTGCATATTATTGAATTCGGATTGCAGAACATGATTTTCAAGTTAATATTTTAAATAAGAATCTCCATTTCAATATCATATTCTGATTGGTCGAAATTTTTAAAGTCTATTTGTATTCTAAATTCAAAAATTGATGAATGAGTTTACCAAAACACCCCCTCCTAAATTTGTAAGTATGGGTTGGTTAAATATATTTACAATTAACCCTTTGATAATACTATTTATTTTTTATCAGCATTAAAGTTTGAAAGGATATAAATTTAAAGTTCGCACAAAACTAAATAAATATTTTAATTGTCTATACATCACATTGGTAGAATGTTCAAATTTTTTTTGGCATGTATGTTGTGTAGTATCTTTGTATATTAATGATTTTTTTATTTTTATTTTCATATTTTACTCATGTTATATAAAATGATTATTTTTAGAATTGTACTGTGGCAATGATCATCAGCACTCATCTACAGAAAGCATAAAAGACAAACTAATCCATATTTAAATTTATAATAGTTATTAAATCATACCTAATGTGTTTGTTTTATTCCATGCAATGTTTATGTCCAAAAGAGCATGTTATTTAATTATTATTTTTAATTTAAAATATTTAATTTTAATGTAATTATTTTTTATTTTGCTTACTTAATTTGCATTAATTATTTATTAAAAACCTATTTTATGTTTAGTTTATTTGTTATTATAGTATACAATTTATTGTTAAATTAACCAAATTAAATATTTCCTATACCTATACTCTGTTCCATCTAAGAGTGTAACACTCGGCCAATTAAAACCCGTTTTTTCTGCGCATCCGCACATTGGTGAAAACGTTAGCACAGGCGCCCGACGACTGGCCAATCACAGAAAGCATAGCCATCGCATGAAGAGGAGGGGGAGGGTTAGGCTCGGCTCAGTCTGCGTGTATGAAAGTGGTTCACTCTTAGATGGAACAAAGTATAATCTAATATATTTTGTTATTTTTTATTAGGTATACATTTCTGTGGCAATATACAAGATATGTACAAATTAAAAAACTATGTTCCTACCATTTTGTAAATATTATTTCTATTATAAACTAAATTTATACCTTCTTCTATAATGATAATGTTCAAGATTTTAGTATTTTTTTAGCTGTAGGTATTTATTATGCCTCTAATCTACAATTTTTTGATTAAGACTTGTATTTAGTATTTAAATTTGTTAGGCCTCAAAATCCAAATAAGTTAAATTATATGCTATCATGTGGCCCAAAATATAAACTTAAATTTAACTTTTTTTTTTTAAATATTTCAAAAACTTATTACCTGATACAGAAAACCTCAAAATCTGTTAAACTTTTTCTTGATGGATTAGTAAAGTATTATTTGTTTCACACAATTGTTTTTTAATCATTCTCTAATAATCAGCAAAAGGTCATGCAATTTTTTGTGTAAAGCTCGAATGCTAATGAAATATATTTGTCTAGTAAAAACTGTCTTAGGCCCCCTGTGCCAATCCAATTTTTTCACAAAAATTCACTTTACAGGAATAATGATACTGTTCTGTAGAATCAGTTAAATTTGGTAATTTTTTTTAAACTTATAGAGGGTAATATTCTATAGGCCATATTTAACTCTGTTTTTTAATATTTTAATCTCAAACTTTATATTATGTCTTCAAATATAATATAATCTTAAGCTTTTTTTACAAATTATATTATACTATTATTTGAAATGAATTGAAAATCGTAGTTCAATACTTCAATGTGGCCTCCTGTAGGAAATCTTCTTTCAGATAAAAAAATAGTTAACAAAATCCGACTATTGTACAAGTCCTAAGAATTATTCCTAAGAAGTCATTTTTGCACGATATTATACACCATATCAACCTCCCTCCCCTAAATAGGTATTGGGCAGTAAATTAGTGGAAAAGTATTATAATCAAGGTGGCAACTAAAATATAAAATATAATTTTGAAATTTTATAGAACTGTGGAAAATTTGAAAAACCGTCACCGGACTTAAGTACAAATTGTATGAGGCCTAAAAATGTCTTACTTTTTTTGCAGACTAGTAAATAATTTTTATTTTGTTAATTTTACATTTAATTTTAAAATTTCAGTATTGTATTTTGTATTCACGCTGATAAGTTTCTGTTTTTTAATTTTACAATAATATAAACCTGCCTGAATTATTAAAATTTTTTGACTTAAGTTTTACTGTTAATTGGGGTTTGCTTGGACAGTTTTTATTATTTTTTTTTTTACAATTTTAATAAATTATACATAATTTAAGTTATTTACATTTATATGTTTGAATTATATTTATTTTAGATGCTACATGGAGTAGGCCTAAGGAATGCAGCTTCTCAACTTGTGAATGAAGGGTTTTCTACTCTTTATCGAGGGATTTATCCGCCATTATTTCAGAAGACAATCTCTACATCATTAATGTTTGGCACTTATGACGCAATCCAAAAACCACTTATGGATTCGAATTTAAACTCCAGATTAGCCAAAGTCATTGCAGCATTGGTGGCTGGTACAGCGGAAGCTACATTAACACCGTTTGAACGAGTACAAACATTACTTCAAGACAACCACTATAATAAAAATTTTCTAAATATGCGACATGCAATTAAAGTTATTGCTACTGATTATTCAGTATCTGAATTTTACCGTGGTCTTACACCGATTTTGTTACGCAATGGGCCCTCTAACATTTCCTTTTTCTTATTACGTGAAGCTGCCAACACTTATATTGTTATACCCCATACAGCATGGACAGGCTATAAACTATTTAAAGAGTTTCTGACTGGGGCTTTTATTGGTGCTTTAAACAGTGCTCTTTTTTATCCATGTAATGTACTCAAAGTGCACATGCAAAGCAACTTGGGTGGCCCATTTAAAAGTATTAAAGAAGCTGCAATCGAAATTTATCAAGAACGTGGAAATAGGGTATCATATTTTTATCGAGGAGTACACATGAATTATACAAGGTCATTTATTAGTTGGGGTGTGGTTAATGTTGCTTATGAAAATTTAAAATGTTTTCTAAAAAATAATTAAATCACATGTTATATTAGATAATTATTTTTGCTTCTCCAAAATGTTTTATTTATGTAATTTATTTAATTTTTGTTTTTTGTTGTTCAATATTTATTACACTAATTTGCTTAATAAATACTGTTATTGTAGTCACAACTTGAGTAATTATTTGTATTATTAAAATAAAGGGTTATTTGAATAGCCCCGGACAAAATAATTGTCCATGTTTTTTTTTTAAATAGGTACATAATATATATGTTTATATTTTCCTATGGCTGACGGTATTGAAAATAATTTTCGGTATTACGATATTGATTTCAATACCAGTTTGAAACGGCATACCGAAAAACCGAAATGTTTCGGTATACGTAAATACCGATATGGTACGGTACGATACGGTCTGGCGGTATTTTCGGTACACCGGTATTTTAAAATTATTTTGGTAAACAATATACCGTAAAAAACCGAATGAACGGTTTTAGTGCTTTTTTTGTAGTATTAATGGCAATATTATAGATTATAATATTATATATTATAGTTGAAATAACTAAATTACTAATTGGTTCATTTGAATATTCCAATTCAAATTGTTCAATGAACTTTGCAAATTTGCCCAAAACGAATAATACATTAATATTAATAATAATAATAATCTTTATATAACGGTATATAATTCCAATTTAATTTTAAATATACAGTGTGGTACAGACATACAGTGTAAAATATAAATAGTTATAATATTTAATACATAGATTTACCATAAATAATTTAAATTTAAATAAAGTAATAAAAAAAAAATAATAATTATGACACATTTTAACACTTAAACCACAATAGCCTAATCAGTGGTGTTCCACAGATCCTGAAATTTTTAGATTCCGAGTGAAACGATGAATGTATTGATTTTACAATGACGTGTGTTTTTTTTTTATTTTTGTGTCCGAGTACACGATAAGTAGTCGAAATAATGATTGGATTTTCAACTTCAGTATCTAATTCGACGGGAAACTGAATATCGTTGGTGCATTGAGGAGGTTTAAATTTAAAATTTCCAATAGTTTTCAAAAGCGCCGTGAAAAACAACATAAAAATTAAGGAAAAACGGGAATTTTTACACAAAATCGATTTTGGTTTTTGATGTAGCTCTAAAACAAATGAACGTATACACATGAAATTTTCACTGGTCATTTATAATAGTATTTTCTATACACGATAAAATTTACAAAATATTTTGATTTGTTTTGAACTAATTAGGTACATTTTCAGTTTCCAATTTTATTAGTGTTTTTTTCTATGGATGTCAATAAAACTTTATTTGTTGTGTCAAAAAGTTTGAAAATTTAATACAAGGCTTCTACTATATTGTTACAATGACATTTGAAAAATATTAAAAATCCTTAGTTAGAGTTTTTTTTTATAAGCATTTGAAGTTCAAAAATTGACAAAATATGAAAAATCACGAAAATTACCAAATTATTTTGAGTTAATTCTTAAAAATTTTTCTTTTTAAATCGAAGATTTTAAAATATAATACAAGATTCCTTATAAGATTATCTACCTTTATCAAAAAAAATAATGTCTATAAGAAAGTCAAATTACATATTTACGAGCGTTTGAAGTTCATATTTTCACAATATTGGATATATTCACTCGATTTCTCATGTAGCGGTTTTGTTATTACATTGTTATTCCAAAACGAATAACTGCGATTACATGAAAATTTTACTGAATGTTTATATTTTCATTTGTTATACACCATGAAATTTTGAAAATATTTTGATATTTTTTTGAGCTGTTTATGGACATTGTCAATTTTCAATTTTTTTAGTTTTTTTTCCTATAATTATCAATAACATTTTATTTGTTGGGTAAAAAAGCGTAACAATTTAATGAAAGGCTCCTGATATATTTTTACAATAGCAGTAATAAAAATACATAGGCACAATTTTTTTTATAAAAATTCAAAATTCGAACTTTGACAAAATATATCAAATTTAAAATTTTATAATTATTTTGTAGCTTAAAATTCATAAAATGTTCAAATTTTATAGCTAAGGATTGAAAAGTTTAAACAAGGTTCCACGTAAATAGGTTATATATAAATTACTTCATTCACAATAATATCATCAAATATACTAAGTAATATCATAGGTTGACTGACCGTTTTTGCTCAGAATCGTTTTTATTATACAATGATATTATATCATTGAATTCAAATTTAACACCAACCATTACAGTGACCCACTTGTAATCTACTGTACAGCACAGCGATATCCACTTACCCACCTTTTTTAAATTGTATTCATTACTTTTATAATTTTTAGTGACAAATATGTACCTATGTAAACTGTTTTGTGCTATATATACATTGTTTAATATATTATAAAATGTAAAAACTTATATAAATATTGTTTTATTTTACGGCTGTGTTACGCAAAAATTTTATAAAATATTAAATGGTCAGATATTCACAAAAAGGTTAAGAACTGGCCTATATTATACATAAAATGTTATATACATTATTATTTATTAAATACTAAAATATTATCGAATATAAACAAAAACAAATCATGATTTATTTCTATTGTTAATTATTAAAATAATGAATCGTTATATTAAGATAGTTAGTTGTAGGTCATTATTCATTATACTATAAACAGTTGCAAGGCCATATTAATAAATTTTTTTTCGGGGGGTGGTCCAAAACATGAATATTGTAATTTTATTCAATTTATGTTTTGATATTTGGTTAAAAATTTTGAACAATTCAACATTTTGAAAAACTTTTTTGGGGGGGGGGTGGTTCAGAGTCCAGACCCCGTGGAGTCTAGAGCCCTCCTCAGACACGGCCCTAATCAGTTGTGAAATTAATAATATAATAAAATATATTAAAAATTTAAATATTTTTAAATTCAGCGGCCAGTGATAAATGTAATTTGTTGTTTATTCCAAGCCAAATTGATATAATATTTTTCATCCATGAAAGTGATATAAACCGTTGTTATTTAGCCATTCACCCAACCACGCCAACCTGCAAGGTCTATGGATTTTTTCTCATTTTTTAATTTTTACGTTATCATCCGTTCGCTCGTAAATTACGCTTAAAAGAGATAACGACGATAGTTAGATTTCAAATTTTCTTACCGTACAACTGGCCGTGCAACTGGCGTACTTTATATATTTTAAATTTTTGTTATTATTTATTATATTTTGTTCTACAGTCTTAGCAATTAGGTACTTGACAATTGCCGATTTGTCAGGTCGGAAAATTTACAATGTTACTCCATATAAATGATTATATATATGAATTATACCTGTTAGCTGCGAGTTGAAATCTCTAGTCCAGAACACATTGATTTAATATATCTATTTCAGTCTTTCAGTTAATTATTATAATTTAATATTTATAATTACTTAATCCGTTGAAATCTCTGTAACTGTGTATTTCGATCTCACAATTGCTTGTTTCACGTGTCTTCATATCTACTAATCCTGTACATTTTCATTATTTTAATAGGTAGGTAGTGAATTACCACTTTATAATTGACTATACTATTATTATACTTTTCGATACTTGATTATGGATGATTTCTTGCGACTGGTGACTTCGGATTTTGAACGTATAGCGACTAGCACTGGGTTTCGATTCAACCAATACAGTGGATCAGTGGACTGGGAATATTTAGGTAATTGTTATATTGTCATTATGATATATAGTATCATACCATTACTTCAAATTGTTTTTCTGTGGATTGACCTGTGTAGAAGAATTTGTCATTGATGATGTAGTTGAAAAAGCTGATGTAAAGACTCTGTCAATGCTTGTAGCCAGTGTTCTTAGTTACAATATTGAGAAAATGAGTGCGTCTAAGAAAATATTTCGTCTTTCACAGTTGATCATAGACTTTTTGTTGCATTATAAAAAACATTCAACTTTTAAGATCAATGATAAAGTATGTATAATATATCGTCATAGTTTTAAGAATATTTTCATTAAACGGTTGCTACATCTGCATGTATTGTCTCCGTCTTACAAATGTAAAACATAGCAATAACTGTTTTGCGTGGGTAAAAACCACTCAGACTCTAGTCCAAGCTAAGCCACCAAATTTTGACATAATAAAGAGGAGAATATTGAACTGTACAACGTTGTTTTTATTTTTTCGATATTGGAACTATAAAATAGTTATTCAAGTTTGAAAAACTAAAAAATGATGAATTTTTAAACCACTAATCATATTTGTGATATCGAAAAATTAAAAACAATGTACAGTCAATGATGTCCTCTTTCTAGTGTGGAAATTTGGTTGCTTAACTTGAACTTCAGCCTGTTTGGTTCTTACCGGTGCAAAACAGTATTTGTTATGTTTTATATTTATAAGACAGAGACAACACATGCGGGTTTAGCGTCCTCTTAATAACTATTAATTGAATACTTATTTATTTAGGTAGATTCAATGGCACTTTGTGAGTTGTGTGGAAAGATGTTTATGGATGTTTCTTATTTAAAATATCATTGTTTCCGCCGACATAAACTTAACTCTTGCACTTATACAAGTTCACCAGAAAATGAGAATGTTGATAGTTTAAAATCAGAGATCTCTCAACTTCAAACTCAATTGAAAGAAATTACATCAACTTTTGAGAATAAATTAAAAGTAACGTATTTTTTTAAATAGTACCTATTTGTTTTATATGTTAATTTAAAGTTGAAGTATTATATTTTATGATTTTAGAATTCTAAAATGTACATAGATGAACATGATCTAAATAACTGTAATTCTGTTCATAAAAATAAATTATTATATCATGTAAGTTACTTGTGATATTCATCAAATTGGGGTATTGGAGTGCATAGTTTTATATTTGTATTTTATTTTTTAGTTAATACCTCAACCAGGTGATAACCCTATGCAAATACAAGAAATGTATTGGAAACAAAAATATGAAAGTTTAGAAGAAAATTATAATACTCTTAAAAATGAATATGAAGTAAATCAAAATACTTCAAAATCTAAAACTAGTAATTATACTTCTTTTTTAAATCTTAATTAATTTCATTTGGGTCTGTGAATACCAGTCAAAGTTAATTTGTCATTAAGTTTGGTTGATTTTAAATTCAACTATATCTTAGTCAGTGGCGGCTCGTGAGGTTCACATAAGGTGGTTCACAAATAACTTTATAAAATCTTTACTATGTAGACTAGTAAAAAAAAAATGTATTTGGTTATAGGTACATTCTGAGTACATAGTATGTATCCAATATAATTTACCTATCTACATTTAATTGTTTAAAGCTTTTTAAGTTCAAATTAATTATTTTGATCTGTTTTTACATACTATTGATACCTAGTAGTTAACTTTGATATTAGAGTACAGTGGCATCAGTTAATACCTAATGCATTGTGGTAGTTTCGGCAATTGACGTGTGGCAGCACGCAACAACAAAAATAGGTCTGGTAGTTACATTGTACTCCAGAAGACCATTTTGTACTTGTGGTGTATCGATGCATGTAGTTAATATTTGTACGGCTGCTTAGGACATAGATTTGTGCTCTGAAAATTATTTAATCGTTAAAATACGCACTATTTTAATATGTAAAGCTGTAAAAACGTTTTTTCTTTTTTATAAACAATTTTTATATTACAGAATGTGCTTAATAACCAATTATAATTTACTATAGAAATCTAATAATTTTTTTATAAAATTTTTTCGGTTGTTCACGTTCTCCTGCACTATGGCACAAACCACCACTGATCTTAGTACTGAGTATGTTAACCCATTAGCGCCAGAGTTTTTTTCCAACTATTTGTTGGGGATGTATATGTTATACCTCAAAAATGATTGTAAAAAATCTATGTTGCCATATGGCAACGCACAGCGTTAATGGGTTAAGAGAATGTAGCATAATTATTCATTTTACATAACTCCATAGTATGAAAATAAACCTGAACAAGTTGCTTTGTTTGTAAATATCAATACACATTTTTGGATTATAATACAAATAATGCCACTGGGATGTAGCTTACAGAATATAATAATATTATGTTAAGACGTTAGGAATATTAATTTTTAAAATTTAAGCTAAAATTAAAACATTAAAACAATCACTATTCAATTCTTTTTCCATTAATTTTATTTTAGTTCAAAAAATTGAATATTGAATGACATTTTTAATTTTTAAAATTACAACCCATTAAGTTTACTGTTTACTTTTTATTTTAAAATAAAAACAAGATTAACTGTTAGTCATAGCCATTATTCCATATTTTAATTATCTCAAAAATTATTGTTTAATGTTGTTTGTTGTTTTATTTTGAAATTTCATTAAAACACAGTAAGACAAACTACTCAAATTTTGTTGAGATTGTTATTGCTTTTAAATGTATTAAAATAATTAAGTTACCAGTATTTTTCTCAATGATAATCATAAGTAGAAACCGGATTTATATGTGCTTAAAATCTTGAAATAATCTTAAAATAATCTTTTATATGCAAAAATATTCTTTTTCATAAAAATGTGTTAAACACTGAAAAAACAAATAAAAGTAACAGTTATATTTAATCTATAATATGGTGATATACTGCCATACTGGTGTACCTATATTTAACTGTTGTAACACAAACATATGAATTAAAAAAATAATTACATATAGTCCATTAACAGAATAATATTATGTATTCAAACTCAAACTTAAATAACTCAGCCTTATGAACTCAAAAAATAATAATAATAACAAGTTTTAAACAATAAAATAAACATTTTTTTTTTTATCTTTTAGATTTTTATAAGATATTTTAATTTGAACCCAGTATGGCAGTATATTTATAAAACATGTTTTTTACACAAAATATTCTTTAACCTTAAAATATTCTTTTTTATGTGCTAAGAAATGTTGTATATGAATCGTCGAGAAAGCTTATCCAATTGGAGCTGCTACTCTCAGTAAAGATATGTAAAACATAAAAATCCGGTTTCTAATCATAAGTGTGCGCACAGGAGAGGAATTTGTCCCCACTGCAAGATTTTCCTCTCCTAAGGTCTTCTGTCAAAGTATTTTAAATATGTAATTAAAATATTAAAATATTAATTTACCAAAAAAAATATTGATATTTTAAAAAATTCTAAAAAATACTACTACTTCACTTAGATAAATCTTTTACCATCAAACTGTTCTTATAATCAGATTTACAAATTGGCTGTTTTGAATTTTTCCAAAAAATGTTAGTCAAATTTTAAATTTTTTATTTAGTATTAAAATTAAAAATTAAAAATTATGAAACGCTTCTATAAATATTTTACTTTAAAATATCTGTTTTGTAGGTAGTTTTAAAATTATATAAGAAAAAAATTAATTCCCAAATATATTTGGGAAAACTGTTTATACATACAAGTACACCTATTAGTTTATTCTATATTAAACAAAACTATAAAAATATAATTTTTTTTATATTACTTTAGTAATTATTTCAAAAATTAAAAAAAAAAATAAAACAGAAATATGCAATTAAAATCATAAAATAAGCCCTTTAAAAAGAAAATGGTTAAATGTTGATATACGAAAAATATGCACCATAAAAGTTCTACAGCTTAAATTATTATGCCATGAAATAAATTCTGAGCTCACTTAGCATATCATACGATCAACCAGAATAAATATGTAAATGCTTACAAATCAGCACTCTAATGATAATGATATAATATTATCCAATTATTTTATCCAAAATAAAAATTATGTTTCAGTTTTACATCATAAATACCAACAATGTGATTTTTATAAGTCCGAAAATTCATCAAAATGTGTGCAGACAAATCTTTTAATTGAAAATTCAACTCCTGTGTGCTCACCAAAACGACCACCTCGGACAATTGATGCAACACCTATGAATGAATATAAAGGAATATGTAGTATGGATATTTCAGACATAGATCAGACAAATACAGATTGTTATCAATGTAACACTGATTTAAGTTCAGACAGAGATTTTTATGAGTTAAAGAAACTAAGACTGGAAGCGCGTATGAATATTAATGATAACAATGTTTGTGAAAATTTATCAGTACCTTTATTGTCTTCTGACTATGTAGACAGTTTAAAAATTGTATTGATACTTGGTGAGGATCGAGTGAATGAATTATTTAAAAATACCTCTTTAATGGATTTAATAAAACTTGATGTCAAAGAATTAGTTAACAAAAGGCTGGAAGAGTGTTATAGGTTTATCGATGAGAGTGTAGAACAGGATAATTGTTTACATGAAATGGTATTGATAACTATTATTACATAATAAAACATTTGTTAATTAATTATTTTTGTTTTAATTAAAAGTGTGAAAATCAAGAATCTTCTGAAGTTACCATTTGTGAAGATAATAAGAAAGAACAATATAGTTCTCCAGAAATTGATTGTAATAAGACTTCAGTTAAAAAGGATAAGACAGTCATGTCAAAATTAAAAAAAAAGCATTGCGCTTGAGCAATATATTTTCTCCAAGTAATGCATTTACTATTTATGAAAATTCATTATTTAAAAATAAATGTTTATTTTACAATATGCATAATATTTATTAATTTGTTTAGATTCAAAAAATAAAAAACTAGAAGTGCAAGCATCTACTAAAGAAGAGCCTGAGATTTTACAATCAAATGAACAACTTAATAAGGATATTGGTAATGAAATACTTACATAATGATACATAAGCATTATTATCATTGTAAAAAAATAATACAAACATGAATCAATCAATTATTTTTAAGAAAGTTAATTATATTATGTATTTATATTTTGCTAAAAATAAACAACTATATTTTTTGTTACATAAAGTATGAGAAAACTTTTTTCAGAAGTTTTTATTCATTAAATTAATTTAATTGATTACATTCAGTCACAATTTCTAACATCTCAGTTGATATGTGTGATTAAATAACAAAATAGTTTTGAAAATGATTTACATTACAATTTTATAAAAAATAAAATTAGTTTATAGTATTTTGTATAATGACAATTTTAAGGTTTCTAATTTTTGTTTAAAATTGTATTTTATTGAACAGAATACTTCTTTAAAAGTTGATGTTGATTATTTATTTTTAAACATTTAATGTTAAGATTGGATAAGCAGTGTAAACTTAAAGATCACACAGCAAATTTGTTGTGCATTACTCCAAGACTCCACTCATAAAATTAGTCTTGTCGGCCAATTATTTCAGCTTAATTAACTTAAAAGTTTATTGTTAAATCAATTTCATATAATATGTATAAAGAATATCTTTACCCATCTAAGATAAACATTAAAAGTACCTAAAAAAGGTGATTAATAAATATACTAAAAAAAAAATGTATTATGGGTGTCTACTAAAAATGACTTGTAATACAAAACGTGCTAAAGTACTAAGGGTGGTTTCGGAGATTTTAGACTTCATTCAGCGTTCTATAAAAATATTTAATTTAAAATTGTGTAAATTTATCACATAGTACGTTATGCATAAAAAAAAATTATTTATTATAGTAGGTACCTACTATAGTCTGTCCAACAAGAGTGCGCGCTGCACACCGACCAAAACTGGTCCCCCCCACGCAATATCCTGCCATAGGAGAACCGATTTAATAATAGGGTGACGCGCTATTTGTTTTTCAAATTTGTTGAATTTTAATATTGTTTGGTATAAAAAAAACGAAGTGGCTTTATACACGTTGGTCAGTGCCTACTGCTCAGTGTTCGGGTAAACTGGCCAGTCCCTGCAAAGATATTATTAGGCCTGTATAGTTTTACTCAATAATTACAAGTTATAATATTATTATATCTGTTTGGTTTACTAAAAACCAGTTGAATGACATTATTGACACTGTATTACGTAGGTGTAGTGAATAAAAAAATCTTTGTAGGGCAAAGTGGCCACCTGACCATGCCAGGCCTGTTGGGTGGCCACTTTGTTCGAAATGGTGTCATTAAAATAACTATGGTCCAATAATAACAATTATATAATATAAAATTAAAATAAACATCATTGAACAACTGTACATAAATTGTACAAAGTATATTATGCTATTGTTGCCAGTTAGTATATTCGTTAGTAGCGGATCTAGTAATATACTTAGGTTTTTTTTTTACACTATATTATATGTTCCTAAGTGATTCCTTATTTTTAAATTTTTTACTGCACACACATTTTGTACATATGTCATATGTGTCATGGTATATAAATCTGTTTTTCAAGAAAAACTTTTTCAAACATAATTAATTAATATGTTTTTCTTAGGTATGTATATTTTTAATTAATACAAGAACTCAAAAAAAAAAAAAAATAAAACTTTGTTAAAAAAAAAACTATTCTAATTTTAAATAGGTATGCGGGTCGTTGATTATGAATTTCATAAATTTTACCCTGCCATGAACAGTGAAAGTTGTACTAAAAATAAATAACTAAAGGTCTAATTTTAAAATTCCATTTATAAAGTCGTTAATTTATATTTTACGCTGGTTTTCGCGTTAAGTTATAAATTAGAAACAAACAACAGTTGATGCGCATTTATTTATAAGTTATAACGTTTATAATTCTACTTATTATTTTATTCTTGTGCAAATATTCTGATATTCGTTGTATTCACTATAAAGTCTATAGGTAGGTATATACAATTTATGATACATTGTATGGCCGATGTCCGAATATCTCAAGTTTAAATCGTACAATATGTAACAAACTTTTAAAAGTTATAGGTAGGATTAAATGTATGGGTTTAAATTGTACGGCTTTTATAGATAGATCAAATTGGGTTAATTTAAATTATCTGATGTTAAAATACAACTTTGAAATTTTCACACATTATTTTTTGAAAGAGTAAGTACAATGTAAGCAATGAGCATATCATTATGATAGATATTTTAATATTTATTAAATGCGTAAAAATGAATAGTTGATAATTATTGAGTTGATAGATTCTAAACTTTGGTTTGATCATTGGTTCTCAAAATATATTTTTATGCTATCTACCAAGTAATAGCACCGTCTGAAAAATTTCAAAAATTTCCAAAATATTTTATTTAGGTTACTGAAAATACAAATTGGTTTACGGAGCCACACAATCGTATACCCGTGTATCTTAGTAAATTTAGTGAGTACCTATACCTACCCAGTAGGTATTCCGATTCTGAGTAAGTATCCTATATTGAACACCTATTCCAAACAATCAGTGGTGTATTGGTGGGTGGAAACACGGTGTGTATACCCCAGTACCCACCCAACAATATATTATACATTATTACTGATTGTTTGCAAATTGATCAATAAATGTCGTCTCGTTGCCGTTGAAATTTGTACCCAGTGTGTCGTTTAGCGGTAGATCTCAAACACCAAATTCCAGTCATAACTCATTAGACATTGAAGTGGAAATTTCGTCCTCTATTAATATAGCATTACGCTATCGAACTGTTTTCTATTGAATCGAAATGGTTGTAGGTTTATAATTTTATTAACTTCTGTTTAGATATGACGCGTATTAATATACTGTTCCTAGGTATTCATCAACAGTGATTACGAACTGAATGCGATACATAGGAACGAGATCAAACCAAATTCCAAGTATGCACCTATGGTCTATACAAAATCGTATGTGATAGAATATTTGAATTTTGAATTTTATGCTTGGTACCACAACCGGTAAAACAGTCTTTTCCGGGTGCAAGAATATGTGTAAAACGAGGTCAATGAAAGACAACAATTGTTATAAATTAAAAATCCCTATTGTTTATTGTAATAAATATCAATAACTAATTTATTAGACGTTACACACAACTATATATATTATAATACTTTAATATCTATACAATGGCTATGATAAACTAATTACACGATAATTATGTTATGTAAAAAAAAATAGCTGGTTTGTCTCTAAAATCTAGTGAAAACGAATTCCATTTACAGATTAGGGCTCATTTAATCCGTGAATCGGATTCGTTTTTAATAAGCTTTACAATAATCAAACGAAATATTATTCTACATTGGTAAATATATTGTCGCAATGATTCTAATAATTATAAATATCACATTGTTTTATTATACCTTATATCTTATGTATATGTAATAACTTATATTATAATATACACAAAACATTAGATTTAAGAATAATTAAACATTTTAAAGTACAGTTTTGATGTTACCCTGTTTAAAAACACATAATATTATTATAAATAATATTTATTTACACAAATAAATATTTAAGTCATTATTAAAAAGGTCTATAAAAATCTATACTAAACTGAATGTGTACTACACATATTTTTTTAGTTATTTATTGATTAATTTATAATAAGCCAATAAATGATGGTGGTTTTTTTTTTAGTTTTTTTTTTTTTTATCAAGACATTATTACGAGTACATATATTTACAATATTCCTATAATCATGTAAGTATATCATTAGTATAATACAATGTTAATAAATAAAGTTACGTTTATTGTAAGAATATATGCCGTATTATATGCTCCCACGAGGTTTGTTGGGTTTCCGAAGTTTGAGGTGTTCATCGATCGACGAAAGTTTAACGATATTATTATTATGTAACCTACCTACTACCTATAATATGCACTAAAACTGTTTGGGTTAAAGCGGTTAAAGTTTAGAATATTTCGATCGTTGCAGTGTAAAGATGATAATAATAATATTATCTATCATCCCGGTGATCGCGCCTACATATAGGAACCGTTGTCCGTTACACATATTATAATTATTGGCGTATAGGGGATGATGGAGCTGGCGACGGCGTGCGAAATGGAAAACCGCGAACGACGTGTACATAGTAACCGGAAACAATCGTTTTTAGGAACAGAAACGTCGCGGGAGGAACACGCGCACACGGGTGTGTGATACTCGGCCTATGATATATGAAAGTCGCCCTTCATCAGCCTGGTGAGCGTCTTCTTGAACTGGTGGTTGGCCAGCGCGTAGCAGAACGGGTTTATCGGGCTGTTGGCGTAGCACAAGAAGTACGCGAACAGGAACAGCCGCTCGTTGGTGCACGGCGGGTTGGAGCAAAAGCCCTCGATGAGCGCCAGTATGTGGTACGGGGTCCAGCAGGCCACGAACGCGCCCAGTATGAACGATATGGTTCGGAACGCTTTCCGGGCCCTGTTCTCCGACTTGGACTTTTGGCGGCCGGACACTTTGGGCCGTTTCACCTTCAGGCGCTTGCCGATGGTCCGGACGAAGTCGCCGCGAGAACTGCCCTCGCGCTTGTCCCCGCTGCCACCGCCTCCGCCCCCGCCACCACCGCCGCCGCTCTTGGTCGTCTCGGATGAGGACTTTTCGCCGGTACCGGTGGCGGCCGCGTCGCCGTCGTCGCCGTCATCGTCACCGTCGTCGTCGTCGTCGTCGTTACATGCAGCACCGCGTCCGCGCCTCGCCACCACTACGGTCGTGGTGCACGTGACTGACGCGGAACCGCGATTGCGGCCGTCCACCACGACGGCCGTGTTGACCTTGGCGACGCCGGGGCCGTGCGACTGGCTCATCTGCTGGGCCGCTGCCGCCCGGATTAGCGCGGCCTGCAGCAGCGACGACGAGACCGCGGCACCGTGGGCCGGAGAACACTGGGCCGAAGACATTGTTTCGTTCATTGAACTGGTGCTGTTGGTCGGGCTCTCGAACGTCGGTGACCCGATGACGATCGAACTGTCGTCCATGAAGTGCAGCTCGCCCGTGTCCATTCCGACGAGCGCGTCCACCCGGCTGTCGGGCGGCGAGGGCGTGTCGGGCGGCGTCCGGCGTCGCGGTACCGTCGGTGCGCTGCAATTGACGACAGCCACGTTGGAAAACGACCGGACGATCGGACTACCGTTGTTGTTGTTGTTACCGGACGTGCCGGAGTACGGTATGAGATTGTCGGATGGCGACAGGTGTATGCCGCTGTTGGACCGCTGCACGAGAGCCGACTGGACGATAAGTTCGGCCACAGACTTTTTGCGTGGCCAGTTGATCTGCTGCTGCTTCTCGCCCGTCGTGCTCTCCTCGTCCGATTCGAATGCCGGACTGCTCGACCGCTCCTTGTCCACCACCACCACGGCCGTGGCGTTTCGATCGTCCGGGCCCGTGTTCCGGCAGGCCGCCGCCTCCGCTGCGTTCTCGTCGAAACCGGACGTCCTGTTGCCGCCGGCCGCCAGCTGTCGTTGTAGCTGCTGCTGTTGTTGGTTTTGGTACTGTTGCTGTAGCTGTTGCTGCTGCTGCTGTTGCTGCGTCTGTTGCTGTTGCTGATGCTGCTGTTGTTGTTGTTGTTGCTGCGGCTTGTCGTGCACGAGCAGAGTGCTCTGAGTCTTGGACATGCCGATGCCGGCCGCGTGACCGGCCATACCGGATACGGTGCCCGCGCTCAGCGCCACCATCGACTGCATCTTGCGCTGTTTCGCCTCACTCTTCTTTTGCATCTCGTACGCCACCTTGTAAATGCCGCCGTACAGCACGAACAGCACGATGAGCGTGGTCCAGAAGTAGCCGATGATCAGCGCCGTGTTGAACACGGGATCCTTGAGGAACTGTACGGCGCACTGGCCCGGCAACAGGTCCCGGTAGCCGACAAAGTGTTCCCAGCCGAATATGCTGGTGAAGAACAACAGCGCCGGGATGATCCACGTGAGCACGACCATCCACATGACCTTGTCCTTGGTCCTCCATCCCCGGTACCGGGCCGCGATCTTCACCGAACAGAACCGGTCGACCGTGATCAGCAGCACCGTGTACTGCGACACCAGGCACACCGTGTAATCGACGGACAGCCACAGGTCGCACAGCAACGGTCCCAGGTCCCAGTACCCCTGTAGTATGTATACGCAGTAGAACGGCATCGACACAGTACCTGTTTACGACAAACAGACAAAACGTCGATTCAGTCACTGTCAGGTTTATATATATTTAAATACGCAGATCGTACTGTAACGCAGACCGCGAACCGTTTGACCAACGTACGTGTATACGTTTCAGATAATTATATTTCTTTTAAACTTTAATTAAACGTTTTTACACTGGGAAGGTCGATTTTGGAAATATTTGTTTAGGCGATGTTTAGATTTTCTCAGAACTCTTAATAAACATAATCGATACAATTTATTACTCAATAATTGTAAATATTACGAGACTATATTATAGGTACCACCTACCTATTATATTTTGATCGTTTTGTTCGTTTGATGTAATATTTGAAATATAAGGATTCTGGATAAAATTACAACAGATTATTTGATAAGTTATATTAAAAATAATAACTCCTACAAAGAAGGACAGGGCGCAACTCTATTTTTTTTTATTTTTTGGTTTATTCGGGTTTCTGCTAGCTAGCGTTTTTTTCTTTATATTCCCGCCAAAGACGGCTTTAACACTACTCTGCCAAAGATTTTGTAAATACAATCAATTATAAAGTCAACTATATTGGGTTTACCGGCAAACAAGGGCTAATGTATCTTGAGTTAGGTACGTCCATTTTTAGTGAAAACTATCGGCAAAACTATTTTTCAGCGAAGTTTATTTTATTTTTTTGGAGAATAAAGACTACTTGAGATACCTACGTTAAAACTTTAATCTGTTCTCCTGAAAAAATTATGAAAATTGAGTTACATTTTATATTCGTAGGAGGTGTTGAGTTATAAACTTATTTTTAAGAGTCACTAAATAATATTATTGTGACGTCTAATGAAGTATTATAGTACCTGCTATTATACTCGCTAATGATGATTGATTTTGAAAGCAAGTGTTGTTTAGGATAAAATATAGGCACATTAGTGCGTCGGATCCTCGGATAAAAAGTATTTCAATATTATCGATCTGCTTTGTTTTTTCTCTTTTATTGATGTGTTTAATGTCGATGTCTTTGGTAGGAATTTTATTAACTACTGATTAAAAATATTTCAACCTTGAACAAAAGATCAAGAGTTTACAAATTTGCTAGGATATCCAATAGGTTTAGTGTTTACGGCGAGCGGCGTCCAACAGATTTTTCCGGAAATGCATGATTTTGATAATCCTTTGTAGACTACGCAGGGATGTGTTGTTTCTTCTGTTTTAATTATTGTATAATAATAACACAATTAAAACACACTTGCCAAACGTTAGGTATGTACATTGTATTTGGTATATAATTATGGCACATAATCTCTTTAATAATATTTTTATTCATAGTTCATAATAATTGGTGAACATTAGACGTCGAAGCATCAACTTGTGAATAAAGTATATACCTTAATATATCTTAACAATTTCATGGGTAATAAAACGCGAAATTGGTGGTAATCATTATTGCAGTCGTTAATCACAAAACACATTTCCGAAGCGTGTTTAATCTATTTAAATATTAACGACGATATTATTTCTGTTGAAAATAATTACGGAATGCTCAGGGTTGGATTTCAATATTTTTCATGTAGTATTTAGCTGAATTATTATTATAGGTACCTACCGGTCAAATATAGAAGGTAAGTAAAATTAAAATATCGATGGGGTGGGTGAGAAACGAAATAAGAAAGCAATGTTAACGCATCGTTTAATAATATAAAATATAAAGGATCAACGAAGTTATTGTGGCGGTGTGACTATAAAAAGTTTGTGAGAAAGTTTGCGTTAGACTGTTATCGTTCTTCTTTGCACTATTCAATTATATAACTACCTATTGGTACAGGGAGTGAGAAACTCACCGTCCGTTGTGAAAATACGGAAAATGTATTCCTTATATATTGCTCGCAAGATCGAAATTTATTAGTTGTTAGGTTTTTCGATAATGGATTGAAATTGATATTTTTCAATTTCTATTTTACTATACCTACTTATTTGTAAGGAAATATTTTTTTTTAATAATTTAAAAAAATATGTATACAATGTCTAAACATTTTGATACAATTACTTGCAAGGATATATTTTATATTCCGTGTGAGGCTTGTCAATTATCGTCATTATAATACAGTTATTTTCACGTTAACACGAGAAAAAAAGGTAAATTATTGCGTTGATATAATGGGTTCTTTGGAGTTTTGTATATATATATATTTTGTAATTGCATTACAGTTGTTGCAAATGATTACATGTTTTTGCTTGTGGTTTGTTTTAACTTGTTATATCAATATTTTCTGATCTGAGTTTTGTGAATTCTTAAAGAAACAATAACTACCATACACTGGACGGAAAACAAATAATTCCAGTATAAAAAGTGAGTTGAAACTGAAAGAAATATGAAACAATAGTAGATATATTGCAAGTGCGCGGTCTGACTAAAATCGTACGAAGCTTATTTAATATTTACAAAAAATAGGTAGTTAATATATTTTTTTATGCAGGCACATTGAATACTTTTTTAATACCTGAACAATTTATATTAATATATGATAATTTATGTAGGTGTGATGCTAGAATAATTCTAATTCTAAGAACAAACTAAGGTAACCATGAATGTCTAGTAGTTATGCATAAAAAAAATAATAATACAGTACTTTAACTAGGTAACCATTTCTCTACATCCAATTTATTTTTTAATCACTATACGATTAAAATGGTGCTTTGTAAGGGTTTTTTGTCATTATAATTTCTATTAGATCCTTATATTTTTTTATATTTCCTTTTATTTATGAACAACAGTAAACTTCACCAAGGTTGTCCAAAACTCGTCACATTTACATTTTAGTGCATGTGATAACAATCGTATTTTATGCAAGTAGTATAAAATGTCATATTATATATTTTGTACGCAGGTCAAGGTGAACAAAAGTCAAAACGGAAACGAAATAGAAGAAAAGTTAAAAGTATTTATTTCGAAGGTCCCAAAGGAAGAAAATACCTGGACTGTGGCCTGTGATAAACATTTTATATATATATATATAGCTAATCTCGTGTACCGATTCTATAATGCTTTGACACGACACACGTGTCCTTTGTAATTGTATCCGAGCCCTCGATGAGTATAAGAGATTTGGAGGTATAGCAATATGTAAGTTGAGGGAACGATTTTGGACAATATTTTGACACACGATCAATAGAAATGACAGTAATTACATGTATATAGGTAACGATCGATTGCAACTGAAAACGTAAAATCGGAAGCAATTCGTCGGTGTAGGACTTAAGTGATTGACATAATGACATTTGAACATTTCTTTTCTTTTTTCAAACATACGAGCTTTTACCGTTTACATTAAGTACGGTTGTAATAAATTAACATATTATATAAAGTGTGTATCAGATGTCGTTTTACGCGATATTTTTTAATGGTTTCTGAACAAAAAAAAAGTGAGATTACATCAAAATATAACAATAAGCATTTTACTTTTTCTTGAATAAAGAATAACACATTTTTTTTTGTGTAAGTTAATTCACTCCAGTTAAAACTTAAAAAATGTCCTCCAATTACTTTTTTTTTCTTAAAATATAATCAAACAAAAACGGATTATTTTAATTTTTAGTGTTTATTTTTCTATATAAACTCCAATGGTCACGATCATACATTTTGGTTCCTAATAAATTATTAACTTATCGTGACTGTTTAAGGTTCAGTAAATTAACTAATAATTTTAATTAAAATAACATGAATAAATATAGGTAGGTACTTTATGATGACTTAAGACTTTTAAATTTTTCCTAAAGTTTAATTCGAATCTTGAAATCTGTTTCAAAAACATTGTTAAAGTTTATTATAAGAATAAAGAAAGTGATTGTGTATTTAGGTACATTTATTTTTGTACGTTGGTAAAGTATGTATAATGTATACTGTATATTTATTTGAAATTAAATAGTTTGACCTTCGGAGAATCAAAATGTTATATTATTCGACCAGCTGAGAAAATATGTTTGGTAAAACAAACACTGCTACAAGAATCATGAAAAAGGAGTCGGTTGAAAATAAAGAAATGTGTGTTTTATTTCATTCTATATTGTTATCACGCTGAACGGTTTTCGCTAATTGCCAATAGAACAAATAAAATATATCAATGACCGGAGATAAGTCATATTTCAAATAAAATCTAAAAACAGAAAACCGTATCATACTCGTACTAGGTATTATGTATGTCTACATCGAGACAACATCTCAGTCAATAAAGCCGAGCGATTTGCCCATTGAGATGTGTTTAAGGGGAAAGGAAAACGTCGGCGTGCGTATTGTTCACTGTGGTTGCGAATCCTTACACGCGCTTTTGTGGTGCGATAATATAAGTTTACCCTCCTCAAACCGTTAGATAATATCACTGTGATTGACCGATTGACACAGTAAAAACGTACCGCCGGATATTAGCCTTCCCACATAACACTGCGAAGTAAAATATTCACATTCCACTCGCACTCTCGTTACGAAAATTTGGAGGGGGGGGGATCAATAAGTTAGAGTGTACAAAGATAGTAGACCGATATGCAAACTAGTACTGTTGTTATGGACAGTTAATATTTTTAATTTTCAAAAAATGACATTGACGGGTATTAATTAAGACATCATAAAATATTAAATATATTAATTGGATTTTGTCAAACTAATGGCATTTAAAGTTTAATCATCAGTCTATATTCTATAGATACTAAAAAAAATGAGTACACTCGCCCACCAAAACTTGTAAAAATAGCTGTAAGTAAAAAAATAAAAGAAGAATAACGATTACCAAATATTTCTCCAGTTCACCTCTTAGCGGTGTACTCAGGGTAACTCTAAATTAACTGTGACGCACTCAGGATACGGAAAAAATTTGACTTTTTTTTTTGGGACACACTGGGCGATGATATACCTACCTCCTTCCAGACTCTTGGGGTATCAATTAAATAAGGGTGATTTCGGAACGCACCGTGGACCGTGGAAACTCGGGGGCATTATCGTCCTATAGAATAGTTCGGGAATCATTAGTATACGGGACGATTGTTTCTTGGTGACTATTTTGGGTACAGAACTGAGGTGGTCGAGAGGTGGGCAAGGTGCTCATATCATAATTATCTTGTCTATTCGTTTTTGGATTTTTCGGATTTCGCGCTCGCCGTACCGATCAACATGTCCGTGGCGGCCAGCGATGCGATGAAGTAGTTGCTCGGCTGCCGGATGGTCCGGTCCACGATAAACGACACCAGCACCAGTATGTTGCCGGTGATGGTCAGCACCATGCACACGCCGATGACCAGCACGATGATGACCTTTTGCCAGGACTCGAACGGCGATAGCACCGGCGTCAGGTCCGCGTGCGCCACCACCGCTGTGGTCCAGTTGGTGCCCGTTGCCGAAGCGCCGCCGGTCGTGCCGTTGTCGACGGCCGCTGCGACCGAACCGTTGACGACAGTTTGATCCATCTGCGAACTAACGCCGTATCGCATAAATGTCACGGTTATCTAAGTATGACTTATCTATGTAATATGGTTGTATAACATAATATTATAATGTGTATTTCGGGTCAATAAGTTGCGATATCCAATCATGACATTTAGCGTTTAAATTGATAGCTTATATAAATACCAGCGTATAAAAAAAAGAAGATTTTAAAATACCGAGTATCATAATATTATCATTGACAAGCTCTTTGTGAAGTATATAATTATATTTGAATTCCACGAATTAAAAAAATAAAGATATAGAGGTAAAACACGACAAGAGCAACAAAACGCAAAAGCTGTGGTGATACGCGAGCTACGATCCAGGAAACAGCTCGTTTTACGTAGGACTTTGAAGACACTATTAAGCTAGAATGTCTCGAATTCCCAGGCATGAAAAAAAACTTAGGTATTTTGGAAAACGTCAACAGAAATATTGAAGTATTTAGTTTTAATGGTTTAGGTTTTAGCTTTTCCCGTTACTTACAAATTCTGAGATGGGAAATTTATTGGATTAATTTATGTAAATATTTTAAGAGTTGAATTATTAATTTATATTAGGTATTCAAGTGGTTATGAAGTTTTACCGTATATGTAGTATTTATACTTAGTAGGTGCGAGATGACAAATACGGCAAGACATCAGTCACACTGTATAATTATTATGTATATGTATGAGTTGGGCACTGGTTTCCTGAGTTTGACGAAGGAGTTTTCTAAATTAAACTAAAACGCGTATTTTATTATTATTAGATGATATTGTTCCGAGAGTCCGTGATGAGAAACTTTTCCGCAATACCACCGCGCGAATAGCCGTGTTTCGTTTACCACGACCACCCCTCAAAGTTTTCTGTCGTTTTCATTATATTTTATGAATAATAATAATAATAATAGTAACTTTATCATAAATATATATGTATTCCTTAAAGGAATAATTAATAATTATAATATTCAACGGAATCCGCAATTTACGTAGAAAAGTGGTCTACAGTGTTCTTCATATATATAGAAAACCGAAGCAGCAGCAGGTACGACGGGTATTTTTTTCAAGTTCACCCGACGTCTTGTGTTATTTTGGTCATTATTTTTCTTCGGTGACGCAAATTATATAATATTATCATTATAAAAATTACAAATTCTAAATACCTACTTCAAAGCAAATACAATATACGTATTAATATATGCATATTTTTAAATAACGAGCGCCTATTTAAGTACCCTCTTTTACCAAGTAGAATAATGTCAAACGATTAATATTAATAAATGTACGCAAATATATTATTATTATAGGCACTTATACTAAGTGTACAACATTTAAATATTACCTTACCTAAAATCGTATTCAATCGCATTCAGCTTCAGTATTGCATTAAAATTATGGACATTGGATAATTTCACTGGCTCTTATTTTTTCCTTGTACACTTGATCACGACAATTTACATTTAAAAAAGTGAAAATTGTTGACGTCTGGATTTCACATCCTTAACAGCTACGTGTAAGATATCCTGTAAACCGTAATCAACGTAAATACATATATTTGTTTGCAAGAGAATATAAGTACGTTTAGTGAATAATTTTAGAACAAACATTATGGATATACTATGATGATATAATATTATAACGGCCGCGATGACACAAGCAAATGGATATTGTAAATTGGTTGACTATTTAAATACATTTTTTTTTTACATCTGTACAGCGAAATATGTTACGAAAACCGATCAAAAGGATAATGAATTTATAGAGCCAGTAGGCACTTATTACAAAAAAAAAAAGCTGGTGTTATACATATTTTTTTTTACTTCAAACTTTTAAGTGGATTTATAATACTATTTTTATCGCAATAAAAACACGTATATGAATAGTTATTGATTTTGTACCTATGCGGAATTCGTTCAATCATATGCCTATGTATATTATAAGCTCCGGGGACATGTCGGAACTAAATTATTCCAGTTGCCGGACCTGTCATAGCCAATAAAATATGTCCTAAACGGTTTCCGTTATTTGTGTCGGGTCGCTGTGAACAGATGGATACATGTACGCGAGTCATTTAAAAAAAAATGTACGTACTTCTCCTACCTACACTACGTCACCACACTCCACAGAGTTTCCAATTATATATAATATTAATATATTATATTTGCTAAACTACTACCACCGCGTGTTACGCATATTATTATTACTTTTATTGAATTTCACTGAGTTTGGTGTGCGCGCGCTCGCGGAATTGCATCGTATCATAATATATTATTATGTTCATGGCATTAGCATTTAAATATGGTTTAAAATAAAAATGAATACTAAACGCGTGACAGCGAATATGAAAACTATCTAACTTGTTGATCAGTGCCCAGGAAAAGTATAAATCACCAAACATGTATAAATGGGCCATATTTTTTTTTTCAATATTCCCGAGGGTTGCACGCAATGCGTAGTCGGCCGCGTCTGTCGTCGATACCACGGCCTTAAATATTTTATTTCGTCGAACAATCCAATTCCAGGGAGCTTCAGTCACGGCTACATAGAAAGGTCAGCGCACGTCAAACTGTTAGCATAACAGTGAAAAAAGCGACCACCCTGGCGCCAATACTCTCTCTCTCTCTCTCTCTCTCTCTCTCTCACACACACACACACACACACACACACACACTGGTAAATCATCAGGGTAGGATTGGCACGAAGAATCGGACGGACCTTGGCGATCCTTATGAATTTTGTATTCGGCCCGATCGCAACACAAAAACCGCGGCCATAATGTAATATAGGAATACTATTGAGATTTTCACTCAGACATCAGCCCGATATGCTTAATATAATAATATCCGGGTCAAAATCTTGGCAGCCCAGGGGGGTGAAACTACGCTGTGTGCATATCGCCGGCGATAACGACCCACGTTGAATAATAATAACGACGACTATGACAACAGTAATAAATCATATATTATACTATGGTATTCACTATTCTGGTCCCGACGGTCTTTCGTCGCCGGATATTATGTTCATACTTATTAGCGTCGGTTTTCCACGACGGACACGGTTCAGGCCTGGCCAGGCAGTTGTACAGCTGTTGTAGCAGGGTTGGACGCAGCATTTCTCCCAAAAACGAATGTCGCCGGTTCCCGTACCGACGTGACGACCACTGCTCCTTATCGGTTTGATTTGACACCCTGTGCATGGAAACGAGACAATTTAATGGATGTATCGGAATAATATTGCGGTTTTTGTGTGGGGTGCGGGGATGGGATTTCGCAGATTTTTGTTTAGTTTGCATCATAACTCGGCGGTCGCGGTGCAAGCTGGTTCCAAATGAACTGCAAGCGGTTGAAACGTCTCGGCCGGGAATAATATTAGTGTATTATATTATTACGTCAGTGAACTTCCTAGGTATTATTCTGCATGACTGCGCGAGAGTCATCGAGTCCTAAAACGATACCCAACTCAATTTTCGCTAAAAATGACATTCGGCATTCAGTAAAACGGATATTGCAATGTATACAATCATAAAAATACATAATATGCATGGTTTAATATAATATAATATAACATAACACAGTAGAGCCACCGTTTGAAGTATTTTGTTGGTATTTGTTACCTATTGACATTAGTATAGGTAGATTAAACATTTTTTTTTGATTCGTGGTGTTTGGATGGATTCCAGAACATCATCCCTTCCCTGCACTGTTAATACGGAGGTCGTGGGTAGACTGTAAGACACAAGTACGAAACAATATTTAAAGATTCTAACACTTTTATTGGTATAACTGAATAATTAATTCATTTTATAATATTTGCTAACAATTTATTATAATATTATTATCTTATTTATATATTATATTTTTATTAAAATAAATACCTAATATGAAATATTATTGAAATTACTTATAATTGTTTGTTGTTGGGTTATTTAGTTTAATAGTTTATTTGTATATTGATTGACAATTGGAACTGTTAACATTTTTTTTATTAATTTATTATAAATTAATGTGGAAACAAATATTAATTATATTATTCTAATACTATAGTAGGTGTATAATGATATTATACTATTATCATTTCGTTAATATTTGTGGGTAAAGTTTTAAACTATTCAATAGTATACAACATATAACAACGGTACCTAACTACTTATAATAAATTAAGTAATAAGTTATTACTTATAAGAATTTTTATCAACATTTATTTAAATTTACTCATGCTTTAATAAAGAAAACATGATATTGTTGCAACAAATAAACTAGGTATTAATGTTCAGTTAAAAATAACGTGGCTAATTTTTTTGTTGTACAAGCGAAAATTTATGATTGTATTAGGTATTTGAATTATATAAGTTTTCGGTTCAATGCATTTTGTAGTGACGGATCCATGAAATTTGTGGCCCATAAAAAATAAATAAGTTTTTTAAATTGATACTCATATTAAATTATATAATCTTATTATAAAATATTAAGGATTTTTTTGTATAATATATGCGCAACTTGTGCTGATATTGATTTAATACTAAATATAAAATGTACGACAACTTTATTATGACGTTAATAAATCTGGGTCGAAAACTTCAATAGTTGCCATCTTGACTTTTTGAGATTCTAAATTTATTGTTTTCATATTAAAATTGCTTGAATAAATTTTAATATTAATGAGTACCTACTGTAATTTGTAGATAGGTATTTACATTTTAATCGGCCATTTTAAAATTAATTTAATTATTGGTCTGTAAACATATTTATATATGTTAATAAATAATCTAATAGCAAGTGATAACTACCATCGAGGGTATTTTTTTTTATCAATTAATATCTATGAATTTAAAAATAATTAAAATAGTTCTAAGAAAATTGTATTATTTTAATATAATAAAATATTGGTAAAACATGTTTTTATTTTTATAAAGTGATACAGATTTATTTTTTAATTACAAATGTATTTTTATATAACTAGTGCGTTAGTACGTGTGGACGAGGAAAGATTGAAAGAATACCCAAACGCGTAATGCTTGCAAGAATGGAAGAATCAGAAGACAAGGACGTCCAAGGAGTAGATGAAGTAAAGAATCATCTACAATATATGTGCAGTATACGGAACTGGAGAAATTCTGTTAAAGATCGTGTTGAGTGGAGAAAAATTGTTTTAGAGGCCAAGGGACACTATGGTCTGTAGAGAAGGCCGTGTAAGAGAAGAAAAATAAGTAGGTACGTTAGTTATTACCTACCTACGTTACATTAATATTAACTATATTTTAATATTCCATATATTATATATGACATCAGATATTTGTAATGTTCAGCGTCAGAGTAAGGATTGACCAGAATTTGTATGCTTGAAAAAATACAAGAAGTATATTACAGTAGGTTAAAAATATTTTTGTGTTAGAAACTTGTGAAGTTTTAAATAATGTCATTTTTGACATTTTTGCTCAATTCTTGATATTTTTCGGTTTGTTTCAAAAACTATTGTTTTATAAATAAATGGGTATACACTTTTAATTTTCTCGGTTTTTCGGAATGTATGAAAAAAATAATCTAATTTTCATCTTTATCACACTTAGACATTGACTCATTTACGTTATAGTTAGTAAGTCTTAAAGTATTTTTTTGTAGAAATTTTTTCTGCTTTATATTTATTATTTGTTTTTACCTCATTAGTCTAAAAATATATTTTATACCAATAAGATATTTTTACCATATTAGTTCTCAAAATAATTAATTGTAATTAATTTGAATGACCCTCAAACGTCAGTTCAGTGCCGCAGTGGTCAGTCGTCTACACTCCAAATTTTATTATTTTTAAAGCGTATTTCATGATATTTTATGGTCTTATTACACCACATGTTAACGTTTTTAAGTGCAATAAAAGTCCATCTCTGGACAAATGAGCAATTATATACGAGTAGTTCTGGTTGAAAAAATTTGAAACTTTATTTTTACGTTATATTTTCTTTTTGTTGTAATGGAATCGGAGAAAAAAATCATTTGAGAGTTACGTGGCTTTGCTATTATAATATATTTATATTATTATTCTCAATGGGCATTTATTGCATTTTAATATATTGTATCTTATTTTCTGGAAGGATTCCGGTACGTAAAATAAATACGAATATTGCAATTGGGTAACATCGTTAACAAAATTGTTTTAGCACAAACGTTAAACGTGCTACAACTGCCATAAAATACATTTTAAACGAATTTTTAAATAAATATACATTTTTTCTTTAGTTTCGTTTTAATTGTTTAGGCTAATGGCGTGTTACTTTATATTTATTTATGTTTAATATTCTTTTCGTATACCTATGTATACCGTAGGTATATTAATAATGTATATACGAGAATGGTTAGTGGTTTGTCGTCTACAGTGTGGGCTATACATAGCAGTTTTCTTTTCTTCTATTTTTGCCTCATCTGGATACACTATCCTACGGGGTTCTCAGTCGAGTCGACGGTGTCAATAAAGATAATAAATTCCTAACAGTTTAGTGAATGGGGTTAGAGAGGAAAAAAAACGGAAAATTGAGTCTTGAATTAAATATGAATCCCACTCCCGGTGTTTGTTCGCCGGGCATTGATGTTAAATGGCTTTTCGTTTTGTTTGTACACAGACGTGTCTATGTACGTAGTATGCATAGGCTGCAATTTTGGTTAGCTGGGGATGTTAAACGATAATAATAACATCTGATTATTAATTCATAGCGCTCTAGAACCATGTACCTATCCATTCTATCACTTTTTTGCTCGTTCATGAATAACATATACATTTTTATTAGGTAAATGACGAGACGTAATAGAACTCGTAAAAACGTATTGAGTTTATTATGCGATGAATCTATTTGTTTTTAATATTTTTTTCGTATTCTTGTTTGAATACTTATTTTCCAGTGATTATTATACATTTTAAAACGATCTATTTAAGTATCTGCATTTATTTGGCTATCACATATTATTATATTAAGTAAACTCATCTGCATACAAATATTTTTTTGGCGATGTTTTTGATTAAAAAAACAAAAGTGCATTTAATATGAAACTGCATTCTTTTACGCTAGATATTAAAATTATTAGATATTTGTGAGGCATTTTTTTTAGCTTTATTTCGCTGTTTTATCTCAAAATTAGTAATTTAGAAGTGAAAATGTTTTTTTTTATTGTGGTTTTATATTTAGTTTATGTTGCGTGTTATAGTATTAAATACAATAATACAAAACAAAGTATTAAAAAGTATCATTTTAATGATTATTAAATAAGTTTAGCGAACGTACTAAAAAAAAGATAGGTACATTTTATAAGATTGAGAAAGTTAACTAGTTTTTTTTAACTCGTTAAGTTTATATAAATAATTGTAATTAATTTTAAATTTAAAAGTTACTTTTCGTTTACTTTTACTTAGTTTATTAAAAAATCAGTAAATTGAATTTTTTAAAAATGAGTATTATAATAATTTAAGCCTAATACATGATTGCATAAGCAAATTTGAAAGTCTAGTAGATACACAATATAAAAAGTATGGTAAAGTATAAATATAAAATATAATATGAGAGTAATTGATAGAAATGATAATGTGAAGGAATGTATGCCATCTAATGACAGAACCTTACCCTGCTAAGAGAAGTTATTAATTATTTAGGTTAATTTTTTAAGTAATCAAGGAACCAACGCATTTTTAGACGTCGTACTGGGTTATCTAGTAGTGTTATTGTAGAGTGGTTTTGAATTAATGCATTTGGGTAAGATTGTAATTTTATATGAACATAATATATAATATAAATTTCTAATTATATTTTATACATGTTATTTTTTATCCATATTGAAAAACAGGAATAGAGCGTATTCAACACCTTTTTATTCTATAATTTTTGAAGATGATAATTTGTACAAATAAAAATATTTTGAATCAATGGTGGTTATATAAGGAAAAAAATTAACTTAATGTGATTAAAAAATTAATTAACTGATAAAGTAACTGCATATCATAAATACAAATCGAAACGTTATGAACTTAAAAAAAAAATAATCTTAATGCCTTACTTAAAACTTTAAAAGTAACTTAACTTCTTAGCTTATCTTTCATTTTTTAACTCGTTAAAGTCTTGCCTTGACATGTTGTGTATAAATTATATCTATATAGAAACTAGAAATAATAATGGAAAAATTATTTTATGTTTTATGTCACTATATGTTATGTAAGTCAGTGCCTATAATATGTTACGTCATTTTAGTGTTCTAAGTGAATACTCAACAAAATCTATAAAAGCATACATAACCGCTCGCAGAAAACGAAATATTCCTTACTCATTAGTTATTTGGCTATTTAATAGTTGAGTAAAACATTAAATTAATTAAATTATATTTAATGGGTGTAATCTTTTCCGATCAGAGTATTAACAATTATCTGAATGTTATTAAAACGCTTTTGTTTATAACTGAAATGAATTATTTCGGCAATGTTATGAATATATCTATCATCTAGGCGGTAGATTCAAAGTAGTGCGAACAAACAATTATTTTTTGATGACACAAGCTCGTATCTGGGTTTTTACTACAAGCGGGGTGGGGCGAAGAGACTGATAAAAATAATGAATACTACAAAAGGCACAAAGCTAGATGTGTACTTGAAAATACATTTTTATGCTGCTGAAATGTTTTGTGATTACGTCGTGGGGATAATACCACCATGCTATGGAAATACGCCGTCCAAACTGTTCAGTAAATTCAATTGATAACTATAATAAAGCCCCCATATCATAACATACTCTTCAAACATTATAGGAAAACTAAAAAACACGAAATTATATTATTTTTAACTCGAAAAATGTAATTATTGACATTAGTTAAATACTTAATTTATAAATTATTCACTATAGTACGAAATGTATGGCTAACAATCAAACAAGTCGAGCGAGTCGATCTTCACTGCTTGTACGGCAGTATATTTTAGGTAGGTTGTAACTTGTAGGTATACAAAAATACTGTGTGCTGAGTATTATCATCAAGACGTGTCGGTAATGACTACTGCTTACTTCACACATGCCGTATTACTCAAATAAAACCCTAATATATTAATTGTAATTTGGTTTTTATATAAGAACTTATTAATAGGTATTGAAAACATATTTAAATATTTTACGATAAGACTTCTTGGATACCAAAGTAATATTAAATTGTTTTTATGTATTTCTTACACAGCGATGGTAAACGGTATTTTGGTGACGATTCTATATATCTATATGATTGATGGTTATTTTCATTCCTCTGAATCGTAGGTAATGATATAATATACGTGTTATTAAAATATATACGTTTGTAAAATGTTTAAAAATGAATAAGATTTTATTTAACAGGTATGCCAGGGTAATGTGCAGCGTTAACGTCTGTTGGACAAAATAAATTGGACACAGTCCTGGAACCTTTCAGCTCAGTGTGTACTCGTGTATACAATGTGTATTATACGTGTGTAAATATGTGTGTATTGTGAACTTTTAAACTTTTTATTTAAGCATTGTGGGAACTTCACTATACATTTTAATATATGAACTATTAAATTACTGTGCTGAGGTGAAAAAGGCTGTGTGCACAATTTTCATGAAAACTACTTTTCTCTTATACCACGTAAGTATATATTTATTATACTATTCGCATATATTTTTTACAATATCGTTTTCATTGTGTATTAATTTTGAACACTATTCAATTACCTATGGAGATGATTTTATAAATATTTCACATGAAAGTAAGTGATTTTTATAATTTAAAAATGTATGTATTTGAAACTTTCAGTTTGAACAATTTTCACAAAAATTTAATTTTTAAATATAAATTAATTTAAATTTGTTATTATGAACTAGATTCTTGTTTTAAAATTAATTTAATATTTAGTTCAGTGAAGAAATTATTAGCAATAAAACACGAGTAACATTTCAAAGTAATTGGCTTTAAAATTTATTTATTTTTGTCCATTACATTGTTCTAGTACAATATAAATATGTTATATTTATTTGTCTTTGTGAATTAGTGATACGAATCGTATGAACACTGTGTTTATCAACGTTCTCATTGTTGTATTATTATTATTTTTTTTTATTGCAAAGGGCAGACAATCAAATATATGTATTTTATATTTCGTTTGTAAGTGATAACTAATAAAATATAATCAATATATTATGTACCTATGTAAACTTCAGCTTTGATATTATTATTAATGTTTTAATTGCTTAAATGTAATTTGTTGTTGAAAAATCGTAAATCAATAGGTACCATAGAAAGTGAATACGATTTTTAGTTTAACTGTTTACTGTGTAATATTCGATGATAGACTGTGTTTCAAAAAAATAATCGGCATCCAAATATCAGATGTATGAAATTAACATGGATTTGGGTCACATTTATGGCAGGACAGCGACAACTGATTCTACTTTTGTCATATTCTCTTTTATACCAATTAAGTATTTTAATTTGGCAATTAAAAATATTTATTTTTTTTACCTTTCTGCCTTAATTCAACTAATTTTATTTAATAGTTGATTAAATTAATATATAGGTATTTTACACAATGGAACAAATTAGATTAGGTTAGTAATATATATTCATATAGATACTCAGCTGATTAGAATTATTATCTTTAATTTATTGGTTCTAAATTTATATTTGAATATTTTCGTAAACAAGATCTGTCTTGTTATCATTTGAGAATAAAGAAAAATTAACTTTTGGTTAGAATCTACATTTTACTACTTAGAAGGTATATTATATACATTTTAGAGTATAATGTTGGAACTTGCAACAATAAAATATTACGAGTATAAGCTTTAATATTTAATGATCTATAAATCTTATTATTTGTCAAAACGAAACAATGCATTTCTGTCCTACATAGAAGGATAACAATGGAAAAAAGTATATTTTTTAAAAATATTGTTTGTACAACACCAATATAAGCAGTATTTTTTATAATGTTATACCATTGATAAACGGATTGAAACAAAGTGTTTTTTGGAAATCATTGATACAATGATACCCAATATTATGGTATTATCCATGGACCATGGTACATAGGTACTTGGTTCAAATTTAACTTTTTATTTGAAAATCACCCTTACTTCTTAGAAGTTTATTGTGAATCGTATAAAGTGTTAGGACTGTATAGTGTAGCTGGTAATGTTAAAAAATAAATAACTAATATGTACGTAATATTAATCCTTTGGTAGGTAATAAAAAAAGCTCTTTAAACTATCTGTCTATATTTACGGTTAAAATGATTTAAAGGTAATTCGTAATTACATTCAATTACAATCCTTTATATACATAATAATTAATAATATAGTCATAGATAGAAACAACGGTTTCGTGTACGAATAGTAAAAAAAAAAAAGGAAAAAAAAAGATTTAATACAAATTATAGAATTTAGATTTAATGGTCGGGAGGAAATCAATTAAATACGTGTAGTGAAAATAGTCAGTGACGTTCGTACATCCTCGAATCGAATTACGAGTAAAATGTAATGTATAATGTATTTTATATTTTAATTGATGGTCACTGCTTTTTTATACGAGTTTGTGTGTTTTTTATCTCAAATAAATGATGTTGTAACATTACTTTATGCACCACGTAACGAGCCGAAAATAATATCGCTGCTATTGATCACTATCTACTGTCTAGTTTGTATTCCTTTAGGTAGGTGCCAGAAATAAAAAAGATTTTTCATTCTAAAATGGCGCGTAATAGTTTTTTATTTCCTAGTAGTAATGTAGTATATATATAATGATATGTCTTCTTTTACGGTATGATGTACATATATTATTATTTTACATCATTTTATATGTATATTTCATCTTGGCAAAGTATTAAAAATGCAAAGTTTTTTTCACGCAATGTACGTTATACGTTTTTTTTTTATACGCTTTGAAAAATATTATTTTCGTATACCCTATCGTATTGCAACGATATTATAATTTTAGTCATTATTGCACGTACATGTATATTATTATCATATAATATAATCAGTGTGCTGTGGCCCATAATACACATTCGTCACAATACCGAATTCGAAAAATGTGCGTGTGTATATTTTTATTTAGCATCGGTTTTTGGGAAGTGGGTGGGGATCCAAAGTATGGAAAACCAACGAGGGATCCAGTTACGTCTACGAAAAACAATTTTCCCCGATCTAACGCGAGTGCGTTTCCTTAAAGTTTTGTCTATTAAAGATTATAATACCTACCTATATAGCTGGTACCTACTTAATATAATATAATTAATATACCTACCTATAATTATTTTAATCGTATGCGAATCGCACCTGACGCAGGCACTTACATTTAATTTACGCGTGTTGGACCTGTGGATGGAATCAATATTTCATTGTATTCTATATTGGTGATAAATCCGACGAATAACTTCGATATGACACGGAATAAAAACATTCGCCGTCTGTCCTCGTTTGTCGTCGTCATCATGATGTTTTACAGCGGGCCACCCAAAACGGCCGGGTTTCACTGCGCAGTATTTTTGTGATTTTATATTCCATAAAAGATACAAAATAGACGATAGGGTGTTAGTTTGCGTGGTAGGTAGGTATTATTATCGACAAATAATTCGGGCGTATGATTTAGTAACGGTTTGTCGTCCGTCCGCTTGTATTACAGACGGTGGTTCAATAGAAAACGTTCTGCACTTGCAATATATATTATATCCCGAGCCTTTCGAACGACATTGACTGGCGATAACAAGTATGGTGGGGGGGGGAGGGGGCTTCATTTTTTCCCCGCAGAAAATGTCCGCGCACGCCCACAATATTACGGCTGGACTGCACTTAGACCCGTGTCGTATTATAATATAAATATTATATTATACGAGTTGCGGGATTGGAGAAAAAACCCGATCAAATTCGACATATTTTCAAGGTACCTCTTACCTGCAAAATAATATTTCTACCTATGGGTGTTTGGCGTTTGCTTTCCCGACTCGTATTGTTATAATTTCTCGTCCAACGTGACATTTCGTTACACTAATATCGCCGATCGGACTGTCGAGTATACGTATCATTATAGCCTATATAGGTATCTAATATGCTCTGACATAATTTATGTCCACGAGGACTGCAGTTGACCCAATGACCCCCTCCGATTATGATCGATCAATTCGAAAAATACGCCAATATTTTGTAATTTAATTGTGTATTATTGAAAATTGGTTTTTAAGTCAAAATTAATTTTTTTGAGAATTTTTTTAGGATATTAAACTTTATTTATTATATTTTATTGACGCCATGACAACCATCGATCGACGGTACAGGTTGAATATGTGTTACAACTGAAAACTAATACTTGACGAATAGTTAATGACAAATTCAATATAGTGGTAGAATGGGTTGGAATGTATGCGGTTATAGGTACCCGTATTATGATTGCGTGGCAGTTGAATAGGGATTGATTTCTAGTGTTATCATTTATTTATTATTTTTTTTTTCATAATAATATCTTAATGGCTTATTTGCATATTATTTTAAAAATTAATTTTTTTAATTGGCATATTTTTCGAATTGATCGTACACTGCCCCAACACTGGGGCCAACTTCACGGACATGCCGCGCGTAATTACCATAATTGCCGTACACGCATAATACTTTAAATGTTTACTGTTGCACACATTATTAGAAAATGTGATATGGTATATAGTTTAAAATGTATGTTTTTAGTGTGCCTACTATGTAATCGTATTTGCTTCCAATGTTCCATCTGATGTTTTTATACCTAGCGTTTTCCTTATTGTCAACTTTTAATTTTTTGCAACGACCATCATTTGTTGTAAATTGTAAATTCTTGTACTTATGGGTTAAGCCCGACGTAAATTAACTATCTCTATTAATAAAAGGTGACGTTTGTGTGCGTGTGAGCGATCCACAGCCAAGTCTATTGCACTCATGGTTCTGAAATTTGGTACATATATGTCTATAGGCAAAAGTAATCATATACCCGAAGATGTGCACATTAAAGTCAAATTTTTAAATTTTGCATATTAAAGGGCCGCTCACACGGGGATTTGTTGCCTCACGAAAAACGAATATATTTTTGTTCATATTTAGGGTTGTTATTGGTTACAGAAAATAAAACAGTTATACTTTAATCAGTTATAATTTTAGACCTGTATTTTATATAATATGGTTAAATCCACCCAAATGACTGTGTTCAAAATATGTAGATATAGATTACGTTCAACAGAGTTTAAGACAAGGTAAATTCACTGGAGTCTGGCATTATTTAATTTGTCACTGGCAACTCCATGCAGGATACATGATTTTCATAAGTGTTCGTCTATAGATTCAAATAGATCTGTATTATATAGTTTCTTTTAGTTTTAGTATACTTTTATTACTATTTCTTTTTCCTATTCAACACATAAATGTTGAACTTATCATACAGTTGACCCACGAAAAACTTCCATTTTTTATTTATATATTGTTGCCATTGGTTACAGAAAATAAAATATTTATCATGATTGGATATAAATTTCGACCAGTATCTATTGTATTTGGTCAGAACAACCACCAAAATAACTGTGTTAAAAATCCATGCAGTTGAAATCTAACAGAGTTTAAAAAGAAAATTTGATTTGTCACGGGCAACGCCGCGCAGGATCAGCTAGTAAATATATATACCTAACATAAATAGTAAACATAATTATTTATTTAAAACTTGACGGGCGAAAGCCCATTTATAATAGCATGTCCGATATGGGCTTTCCTGCGGTAACCACAGAATATGATAAGTCATTAGGCGCGTGCCGTTAAATTACCATTAAGGCAGTGAAGATTTTTCCAGATTTCTCTGACGAATATTACAGTTTTCATCTGGCGCGCGTGTTGCCGCAAAGCGCACTACAAGTTACAACTACCCCTAAATATTATATTTATTATTTTCGGTACGTTATAATACAATATTATAAAAAGTTATTAGTTTGTCATAAAAATCGTCGCATATTGTCATATATTATATTACATTGTGTATGAACAAGCGTATAAACTTGCGATTTTCTCCCATGTGCGCACTCTCGCAGTCGTATTTGAACGCTTTACTCGGTGCTTCAAGAAAAAGATGATTTCATACAAATATCCAGCGAGTTATGGTTTGAATATAAATCGGAGGATACATTTTGTTCATTAAAAAAAAAAAAAAAACATAGTATGTAATAAATAGTACTTAAGCTATACATTTATATCTATTGCCTAATAATTATTATTTACGTCATAATATTGGAATTAATATAATATTTTGACATTTTCAATTATATATACTGGTTCAAAATGAAACAGAACAAAATTATATTGTTATGCGTTAAAGTGTTATTTATTGCTATTATTTTTTTCTCATAATGACCTGCGAGTTATTCAGTCTTCAAAAGAAAAGACATTAAGCTATACTTTTACCATAAATGATATACAAAAAAAGGCCAAGAAAAAAGTCCACGGAAAAAAGTTTGAACAAACGGGGAAAAGTAATTTTAGTTTTCAATAATAATCAATTTATTATTATTACTATATAAATCAATTAAAAAATGTATTAAATAATAATTAACTTATTTGGTTGCAATTAAAAATATATTAAAATATAAAGTTTAAAAAAATCTGTATGACGCACATAAATTTATTTATAAATTTACTATCAAATTATTTATTTATAATTTAATAATGGACTACTATAGATTTTTCACTTAAGTGTTCCTTTTAGTCTTTAGATGTTTATATGGGCAGCGTAAAGTATATATAAAAAAGTATTTTTATAAAATTATCATTGTGTAGTATTCAATACAGTTACTAAATGTTCATACGGTCATACGGTGTCGGGTGTATAACATAATAGTGTAAAGGTCAAACGACTTTTTGAAAAATGTATTTATTTTTACATTATACGTATGGTATGTAAAAATTAATCAATTTAATATTATTATCTTCTTTAGAAAATTATATTGATTAAGTTGAAATATATACATAAAATACAGAGAAACACGTGCACAGAATGAATGTGAAATTAAATGTTGTTTCCGCACGTCTATGAGTTGTAGACAATGTGACTTCAGCGATTTTCAAAAAAATATGGCATACCTATTATATTAATATTTAAATTAAAGATAATAATGTGTACACTAACATAATACACAGTAAGTGGCTTAATGTTTTAACTAAATTAAATTGTATACAAATACAAAATAGTATTATCATTACTAAAATTATTTACTAAATTATTTTTTTGATCTTTTTTATAATCCGCACCGCCACTTGCCCATTTTGGAGATATTGAATAATATTAATACACGATCGTTGCTATATTGGTTACGAAAATATAGTACCTAATCATCTCATTTTACTGTAGTATATCTAATGCAGACGTAAAATATTATTCTACCCTCTAATAAATACAATATTGATCTTATATAATATGATGGGTCGTGATATAACTGGCTGCACTCTGTGTAGGTTGTTTCGTGCTAAGGAAATATCTGCAATTGATACGAGACCAGATGAGGTGTTCGACGAAAATAAAGAAAAAGTTTCAGAAACGTTATCAAAAGAAAATAATTTGAATACACTTTATTTATTTATTATATTGACCTACCCATTTACACAATACCGTATTATGTTTGACAAGAATGTTTGTAATACAATTACAATTCAACCCCGTATACAATACTTATACCTACCAACATTTCAATAGAAAAATACATTACTGGAAATGGGTTCCTCACCTGTGTTAAATGTACAAATAATAGAATATATATTGTAAGCTTTCAGAACACATACATTGAGTTGTATGTTAACCTAACCAGCAGAAAGCGTTTTTAAAAATTACTTTGGATTTTCAGTATAATATCATAGTACCTATAGGTACAGTTTTTGGAACCAAAAAAAATGGAATTAATGTTATAATTTAACGATAATATTATTATATGTGGTGTAATAATATTTATTATTTTTGATAACATTGTCACTGCGTTAAGTCTGTTATAAATAAATAAAAATATTCTGTATTCGGGCCAATTTATGAATATATCACGTAGGTAGCCATCAACCGAAAAAAATTCAATAAAAAAAACATATTGGCTGATAAAAATTAATTCCAAACGACTTGTGCGCTGTACATCAAAGGACACGCCGCTAAGTCAATACGCACGTCGAACTTATTTGTTTTTGCACAGTCGAAGATGAGTTGCATCTATATATATTACTATATAGTATAGAAACACACACATATATACATATATATTATTATACAGTATAGAAACACACACACATATACATATATATTTACGTGTGGTATCGCTTAAGTGTACAGCATTATAGTACCACAATGGTTGTATTATACTGTAGTGGCGTATTTGAGAAGGATGCAATGGGTAGATTGTCCCCTTCCCTCGGGATTTCGTCCTTGGATTTCGTATGTATTTATAATCGTATGTAAAGCGCGCTAAGACTGTTCAATTCAACTAAAATAAAAAATGAATATTACTATTAAAAGAGTTGATAAAAGAGAGAGGGAGAGATCTCATCTGTATAAAGAGTTAAACCAAAACATTTGAATTGCTATCATCCTCCACCTTAGGTTGATCTTCAGATAAGTCACTGTATTATACACCTTTATTTTATCACTTGTGGCTTAACGTCATAGATACAACTAGGTCAAAATTCTGGCGGGGCTATAGCTCTCACCAAAACCGTAAACTTAAATAACCCGCTGGAGATTTACCCATCCTCATCCATACACCATCAAAGATTTTAGATTCTGAGCGGAGCTGACAATGTATTAGCTTTACAACGATTGAACGATGTGTTTTTATGTATGTGACACTATCTCGTGAGTCAAGTACCTCCCCAAAATTCTATTCACCCATAACTAAAATAATTATAGTTATGGGTGAATAAAATTATTATTATGTTAAAGATTTTTAACATTTTTAATTAGTAATTATACTAATATAAATGTATTTACTTGCCTCATCAGAATAACAAAACACATTTCACAGTCGACTATTTTTTTTTTTTTTTTGTGAGGGGCTAAATCGTAGTTAGGTTTTAATTCCTCCTCCTCTTCCTAGTGTTTTCGAGAAAAGATTACATGACGCACCGCACTATATTATTTATAATAATATAACACGGGACGTACCTATGCATTATGTGGGGTTGCATACCATCATCTCAGTCCAAGGAGACATCATAAGGTACTTTGATATACGTCTTGTATGTGTGTATTTGCATTGAGTCAACTCATCGTTACTTTTTAAGTACAACTAACAATGTGAAAATTTGATTTCCAATCAAGCACATACACTACGCGCAATGAATCCGTCTTAGTAATGTCATTCACTCGAGCTGACTTCGTACATTTTACTGGTGGAGTAAAATAATTATTTACGCCACTGATTAAGTAAAATTATTCGCTTAACGTTAGAATTTCAAATTATATAATAATCCTAAATTCTTCTCACAAACGCTCACAGGAAGACTTTAATTCGACATTGTTCTTCGGCGAGTAACAGACGAAACAAGACGTAGGTAATAATAAATCTTTGACGTTTTCTCATAAAAGCTGTGTTTTTAGTGACGAGGTACCTTGTACATGTTTTTGATATAATTTATTATATTATTATGTTTGATCAATATGTTTATAAAGTAGTAAACAAAATTGAATTAAAAACCTTAACTTATAATATAATTTATTTACAATGTCGTATATTACATTTTTAACAGTTTACAATGTATCTTTGACGAAATTATATTATAATGTAGGTACTGTGTTTTAAACTAAAATGTCTATTATTACTTTTATATTTTATAAGAGTTTCAGCTATCTGAAACCCCTTTATACAACTTTTTTAAACGTAAAAAGGTTTTTTTTTAATGTGTTCAAACTTGGGGACATACTTAGTATACAAGAAGTGTCTGTAAAATGAATAGAATACCATTTTCAACTGCCGGTAGTTCATAAATGTATTTTATATAAATTTATTTCCATGTCTATGAAATAATACCATTTAATAATTGTCCATGCAGTTCTATTGTATTTGACGTGTATTTAATTTTTAGGGAATAATAATTCCACTGAATAGAAGTGGAATAATCAAATAATGCGTGTTCCACCTATATAGAACAACGGACTGACTGTGGAATAACTTTGTTTGTAAAAACAATTGAAATTCGATTTTTAAAGTATCAATCGATGTATTACAGTTTATTCTGTACACCACATGCGTATAAGACTATAAACATATCGATTCACAATAAAAAAAGGTGGGCAAGTGGGTTTCGCTCTGCTGTACAGAAGTTTAAAAATGGGTCACTGTGATGGATGGTGTTAAATTTGAATTCAATGATATACTATTATATTGTATAAGAAAAACGATCAGTCAGCCTATGATATTACTAAGTATATTTTATGATATTATTGTGAATTAAGTAATTTATATATAACCTATTAAGTGGAGCCTTGTTTTCAATTTTCAATCTTTAGCTATAAAAGTTAAACATTTTATAAATTTTCAACTACAAAATAATTGTTAAATGAACTTTAAACGCTTATAAAAAAAAATTATGCCTATGTATTTTAAATCTTTTTCAACTACTATTAAAATGATATATCAGGAGCCTTATATTAAATTTTCACGCTTTTTTACCCAACAAATAAAATTTTATTGATATTTATAAAAAAAAAAACTAAAAAAATTGAAAACTGACAATGTCCTTAAACAGCTCAAAAAGAGTTGAATTATTTTCAAAATGTTATCGTGTATAGAAAATGCTAATATAAACATTCAGTGAAATTTTCAAGTATCTACAGTCATACGTTTTTTAATTACAACAAAATAAGAAAATCGTTACATGAGATATCGAGTGGATATTAAATGTTGTAAAAATATGAATTTCAAACGCTCATCAAAATTTAATTTGACTTTCTTGTAGACATCGTTTTTTGATAAAGGTAGACAAACTTATGGATAATCTTGTATTACATTTTCAAATCTTAGATTTAAAAAGAAAAATTTTTATGAATTCTCAACTCAAAATAATTTGCTAATTTTCGTGATTTTTCCGTATTTTGTCAAGATTTGAACTTTAAATGCTTATAAATAAAAACTGTGACCAAGGATTTTTATTATTTTTCATTTGCCTTTGAAATAATAACTTAGGAGCCTTCTATTAAATTTTCAAGCTGTTTTACTCAATAGATAAAATTTTATTGATATTTATAGAAAAAAAAACTAAAAAAAATGGAAACTGACAATGTCCGTCAACAGCTCAAAATAAGTCAAAATATTTGGAAAATGTTATGGTGTATAGGAAATGCAATTATAAACAACCAGTGAAAATTTTATGTACCTACGGTCATTCGTTTTAGAGTTAAACCAAAGTCGATTTTCTCGAAAACAGATTTTGCGTACAAATTCCCGTTTTTCCTTATTTTTTCTTTTGTTTTTCACGTCGCTTTTGAAAACTACTGGAAAATTTTTACTTTTGACCCCCCTAAGTACCAACTAGATTCATTTTCCTATCAGAAAAGTTACTGTTGAAGAATATCCAAGCACTTTTACTGTCCTAAAAGGTGATGACAGACACAAAAAAAAAAAAATAAATAAAAAAAGTACATCATTGTAAAATCAATATATTCATCGTTTCACTCAAAATGTAAAATAAATCGATCCATCGAGGTGTCAATATGCATCATTAGTAATTTTAGAGTAATACATCGGGTGTAATAACATGATTGTGTATACTTGTCATTAAAAACATAAATCAATATTTTTTCTGAATCTCAACGTTATTGTGATTTTTAATTTTAACCAAAAAATAGTGTAACATATTATGTATTTATATGCAAATATTATGTAGATTTTATATTAAAAGCCATGCAATGTAAACAATTACAAAATTATGTACATTTATAACGCGCTGTTATTATTGTTTGAGAAATGCGTTACATAATTAATGTTATCTTTGTAAACTGTCGGATTATTATTATTATTTTTTTTGTTAACTTATTTAATACGTGGAAATTGTAAAGTATTTTTAAACTGACAACCTGTCTACTAAATCTTGAAATATGTTAATGTAGAAATCAAAGTTCAATAAACTTCCTAAGCATTGTTAACAGTTTTAACTCAAGTGTCACAGAACACTAGTACATCCAAATACTCGAGGCCTATATGAATTAAATTGTGTTCAATGATGAGTGCTCTGATATGACATACACTAAAACATTTTTAATCAATTTTAATGAAATGTAATACTATGCAATTTATTAAAATGTACCTAGTCACATAATTTTTCAAATTTTAAACTTTAGTTCATATCTAGTATGGTTTTATTAAGACAAAATTATCAATCTTGTTTTGTAAGCTTTTAAAATCATTCAATCAAATTCATAATAATTTTGTTTTCAAGCTTTTTTGATCTGGTTATTATCATTTATTAGTTCCTATCAATATAATATTACATTGTGTTCACATGTATTAGTATATGTTTTCTCTCTAGTTTTAATTTTATTTCTGTTTATTTTTTTTATTATAGAAAATATTTCACTCCAGTAAGGCTTATAAATATTTTGAAATAGAATGACTCAATGACTGACATGTTCATGGTTTCTAAAAAAAATCTATATTTTTTGCTTTATGAGTTTTGTTTTATTATTAACTGAAGTTACCTCCCTAAAAACAAACACTTGTAAATAGTTTACACTTCAGCTACTGTTTAGGAAAAATAAACATGACGTATTTATTGCCTAACCTATAAGGCTATAGCACTACGTTTGACGTCGTAGAAGGTTAATGTAAATTATAAATATTTATAAAAATGAAACGATAAAATGGACATAAAAATATTGGTTATTGAATAATGAAAATATTTAGCAGTGTACGAAATTTGCTTAGGCATATTAATCGTAGAAATGTAGAAATGTATTTGTTCGTTTGTAATTTGTATAATATCAACTACACTAGGGACCTAAAGACCTTTGAATTTGTTTTTGTTATCGTAAAGTTGTGACTTGTGATATTAGTACCTACTAGGTACGGATGAAAATAATATTTAACAGATTAATTTGTAATTGATCTTTAACTAATTATTTCAGGAATAATTGTATATTTGTGAGCAGTAATCTCTATTATTAAAACATAATTTTACTAGCCATACTACGAAGAATTCATTCGCAGTTGCCCGCGGTGACTAGGTCGACACTCTGTCGACACTGACCGATTGAATCGCTGATCATTGTTATCCATAACATGAAAATTCTTGCATTTCTGAAAACAAAAAATAATAATAATATTATTATGATATTATAATATGCGATGATGGTATATTAAAAAAGTTTTGAATTTATTTATTGCATTGGATTATTATTTTGATTCTATTAAATTTGTTGAAAATTGGGTGTATTTACTATTCAACAATAGGCACTATCATCGAGTTCATTTTAAATATACATATTCTACTATTCTAGATTAGTAAATGTTTTAAAAACTCAATTTCGAGATTATAACTTTATACTATATAGCGAATATTAAATTATTATGGCATACACCAAAGTTTTATGAAACTGTAAAATGTTCATAATATTCACAGTTTGTTTGGATTAATTCTTGAAGATCGATGTAAATATTGTGGTTTGGATGTAATAAAGTAAAACTAAATGGCATGGTAAATAAATCATACCGTTATTACTATTATACATTGCCAACGTTAAGGGTCATTTAATGTTTATTAAGTGAACACTTTATTTTATTTTTCATTATCATTTTATCGAGTGTACAAGTCCACGGCCATTTATCAATGTACATCATTGTGCGTTCACTAAATGGTCCGGAAGTGCTTTTACATACATGTTTAAAATAATATTACCCACGCCAGTTCCATTAAACTACCGACTAAAGTTTCTAAATTTCAAACTTTCATTCAAAGGATTTCTCGATTAGGTACCTGTATATTTATAGGTTCGCCTTGAATTAATTTGCAATTCATTTATAAACAATACATTGAGCACACACACACACATATAAACATAATATTTGTTTGATAATATAATTATGCTATAGTACTGTGTATTATTATAAAGCGTTATTGGAACGTTGTTTTATACCGTCGGACCAAATGTAGTCACGTGAGAACAGCACGTGTGTGTGAAGATATTGTAATTTTATACTTTGAACCGCGTAACCAAACTATGTTATTGGCAATTTTCCAAGAAACAGTCTTATGATATAGGACTATAGGAGTGGTCTACATCCGGGACCACGTGGAGGACGTATTGTATTTTACACAGTTATGGTTTTTGTGTACCTACCTATATGTGCCAAGTGCCTATGTGTTTTATAACTATCTAGTGTTTTACATTTTTTTGTAATTGTTGAAGTCCACATAAATAATAATATACTATTAAGTATTATTTGATCAACGATATTACTTTAGCAGCCTATTATATTACATTACATGAAACCGTCTACTGTAAAATCATATCTAATGAATATTGTTTAAAGTGTTTAAACTGATCTATCTGCGAATATAACCACTCTTCAAACACAAATTTTGGATTGATCAAATTAAATTTAAATTAATTGATAATTATTTATTTGAAATGGATATATCACATAAAACGTGTAACTATGTACAATAATATATTGCAAGTTTGAAAAATAGCTTTTATAGCCAGTTTTGGATTCTGAAGAGCTCGAAGGTGCAATTGCTTTTATAATGCTAATAATTTGTATTTTATATTTCTTTTGAAATACACATTTTGGAATAGTAAAAAAGATCAAACAGCTTTATGCAATATTTCCATAGATTGGAAACTTCACATATATGTATTGTATACGATAGAGGGCATTATTTCTATTTCTTAGTTTTTAAATTCTAAAACTTTCAGTATCCCACATATTATTTATTATTTTTGGTTGAACTTTATACATTGATTATTTGGTTACCTTTATCGTTTAAGATAGATACTATATATTTATATAGTAGGTAGTATCAATAAAGTTTTAACAAAATCGTTATTATATTTTACATAACTATGATTTTAGTATCATATGACACTAAAAGTTATCTTTAAGATAAAGAATTGATTTATAGTGTTGACATTCATTAAAATATAAATAACAAGAAATGCAAAATAGAATTACAAAATTAACGTAAAATAATAATAAATCTTGAGTATAAGTCGACAAGAAATCTGATAATTTAGACCAAATTTAAAAGATTCGTATGATTTATTAAATTATTAACACAAATTTAATTTTTTTGCAAACTAATGAATTATAAATAAAGTTTGTAAATATGTGAAAGTGTGTATTAAGTTAGTCATATCTCGAGTTTTAAAACTTATTAAATCTATATCATAATATAAACTAATTTATACATAAAGATACTTGGCATCCTATTGGCAATATTATTAATTTATTTTGGTGTTAATATATTATTTTAACTCATATCTAATACAAAAATAAGATTTATTAAGTCATAAGCAGAGCAGTAATGTTATTGAATTTGCATATTTTTGTAGATGATTATATTCATTACCAAGTGAATTAAAAATTTGTTCTGTTTAACTATTCATTTAAATACAATTTTTTATTGCATTAAAATGCAATTTCGTCAATTTTTATTTTACTGAAATTTTTGACGGTTTTTCATAAGTTTTGTATAGTTTTAAGGATATTTTGTTCTTATATTATAAAACAAAAATTAAGTAAACTTAGCGATGTATACTAAATGTATAGTATACTAGTTAAAAAATTTATAAATATTTCCATATCGTGAATATCGTATTTTTGTTGTTAAGATAAAAACTTGTCCCTTAGTAAACAACCTATTATGATACTATCAATCTATTGTGTTTAAAATAGTTATATACTGATATCGTTGTAACTTGTATTCGATGTAATTCAGTGGTTCGTTTTACTTTTTCGTTTGTTGCGGCAGTTTTGTCCGTTAAAATGCCAAATAGCGTGCCATTTAATTCAGTTGTTTTAAAAAATTACGTGTGTGAATTTGAAGATAATTTTGATTTATGCCGATGGAAGTGTTTTTTTTTCTAAGAGGAGGGACGTGTAAGTAGTGCAGATAGACAATATATTATTGTGATGCAACATCTAAAACCGATAAACTGAATAAGTACATGGTATATTCAAATAATTGAAATATGTTTGAGATCGACTTTGGAAAAGTGCACGGGAAAATCAATTCCAACTATTTACAAAAGTTATAATATTTAAATTTCTTCAATGCAATTTTCAAAATTATCTTATTGCTATTTTTTAAATTTTTCAATGCAATAATGCTGCAATCAAGTTTGTGAGTTTTTAATGCAATCAACTTTATTGCCTTAGGCATAAACATATAATCTATGTAGACAGGATGCATAGTGTCGTCCAACATGCGTTTTTCACTGCGGCGATCAAACATACGAATAAGTTTGTTATCCGACTGACCTCTACCTCTTTTAATTAGATGTATAAATATGATCGTCCAAGTGATGATCGATGCCACGATACCCAATGTCCGCGGTACCCTAACGGATAAGTATTGGACTGCGTTTAATACCATAAAGAATTTATAAGCCAACTATAATTTCATTTTTTTTTTTTTTAATGAAATCTATAGGTCTCATGATTTTCGTTTTGTCGCTCATACCTCACATTATTATACTTTCCGTAATAGAATTTCAATAACTTTTCAATTTTTCCCAAGAAGTTAATTATTTCACACACTTGTGACTCGAAAAAAAAAACAACACAACTACAGTTCGTTTATAGGTTTTCAGAGTGCATCATCACTATAGTCACAGGTTATTTACGCAGCATATACCTTTCGTCAAGGACCGTTTCCCTCTCCACTTCTACTATAGTATACGGACGAAATGGAACGCAACTCCGTGTGATTACACTGAGTCTTCGTTATAGTTTTATCTCTCTTTCTCTCTTTCTCGTGGACGGCCCGGGGCAAAAGTGTTTTGTCCGCAGCCGTTACTATGACTACAGTACATATTGTTGTACATACAACCCCGGTTTTCGTACAACCCGGCACGGAAAGTACCCCACCTCGACGTAGGATCCTTGATAAAAATCAGCTCCTCCGAGAACCTCTCTCTCTCTCTCTCACACCTACCCATCGACGCGACCTTGGCAGAATTCTGACCTTGACTGTGTTCATCGGGTGTTTGCCAGACCAAATTTGTTTTTGTTTGTTTGTTTGTTCGTTTTTTTTTTGTTTTGTTTTGTTAAGTATATATTCTAACCGACTCAGACCCGCCTGCTAGTTCTATTGTCAAAACTATCGCTCGTTTTGGAACAGGGGATTTACGTTGCGTTATACGTCGCGTCTGATTATGTTAACACGAAACACGTCGGAATACTTATTATCACGTTTACTTCGTATTATTCGATTTAATTAAATATTAATTAAAATATGGTTCGGGTGACATTTATGTCTACCGTCAACACCTACAACAATATTCACCTCGTTCAGTAAAAACTCGAACCCGACATTTTACTGCAAACGGTGGCGGCGTCATTACATTTTATTTTTAATAGCCACGTTTTTGTTTGGAATACTGATAATAAATTTAGTATGCTACTGACAAATAATCGTGAGATATATTAATGTTTTTACATCCCGGAGATATGATATTTTTATGGATGCTGCATAAAATATTTCTGCATAAATGTGAATTAATTTTGAGGATGAAAATGAGTAATAGTTAAACATATGCAAATTTACAAACCTTATTGCCTATAGGTCGGTAAATATAAACTTTTCAAAGACACTAAATTTACATATCATGGATGTGGACATTTTGCCGGCAGTGTGTTATAATAATTATGCACTACAAGCATAAAGTAATATTATATGACTATAAATTAGTTGATTGAGCGTCGCTACACATTCTATGTAAATTGCTACTGAATATTTTCCACCCGTACAATGGGTATGTCAATTTGGGTATTACGATTTCAGGAACAGTGACAACAGTGGGTAATAAATATCATTTATGTATTAGCATAAAATGAGCCTTATTATTTTAATACGATTATTCTTAAATATATAAAATATAAAATAAATGTTGGATTACATTAAATTGGATATCTAAGACTTTACAAACAACTACTAAGTTTATAATGTGGTTAAATCTATTTCATTCTTTAATTTATATGAATTTTATTTTGAAACCTATAGTGTTTATTGTGAAGTAAAATAAATTAAAAATATAAATTAAACTTATGAGTTATATGAACCATAAACTCAAACATTTGGGTCCGTTGCAATAAGAAAATAGAAACTCGCCATTTGCAGGAGCGATGTTTTTCTTTAATTCAATTATACTATTGCAAAGTACACAGTTCTTGGACAGTTTGACCAGGTTCTAGGTTTCACTGACATAGTTATTTACATGCAGACATTAATACCGGCTACAGTTGTTATGGTCAATAACTTTTGTCGTATATTATTTGGAAAGAGAAACCTCTATAAGCCCCTATAAATCCAAATTATTTAATTATATTGTTTCTATAGGGCTATTATAGTTTTTAAATGATATATATATTATACTTTTTATCGTATAAAAAATTATTTTTAGGATATAGGAAAAAAATATTATCCTTTATATGATCATTATATTTTTACGCCACTAAAGGGATGTATTTTGATAGTAATATATTATTATAGTATTTTTATAACAACAACCATGTTTATTCATGCGTGTATAATCTTGTTTGCTATATTTTCTTCCAATATAAATGAGAAATTACTTGTTGGATTAACGTAATTCATAATATTACCAATTGTATTATAAAACATATTAATAAATAGAAAAAAAAACACAATGTAAATCCAATTATACTTTTATCATTCCGCTCAGAATCTAAAGGTTTTTTTACATGTATGCAAATGCATACATTGTACAGAAAGTTGTAAGATTCAATATTTTTTAACGATATTGAATTAATATTAACAATCTAAGTAGATGCCTATAAATATATAGTTATATTCATATTTAAAATCTGTTTTTATATTGTTATCACAAACTATTCGTATCCAATATAATATAAAATATTATAACGTTCAAATTTTCAAACCATTATTTTTAAACGTTAAAATCACGTCTTGTTTATTCATACACAAAATAAATTGAATCCTTCCAAACGACGTCGTACTTATAGGTATACATTGTATTAAGGCTGCTTTATAATGCTATTATGTACCAAACATGTTTGTGGTATATTGGTCCATTAGTTTTTGTTCTACTTTTATATGCGTATCCTCATATTCATACACCCGGACCACTCCCTTTTTCATGGCATCCAGGTTTTCTTTTGTTTTTTTTTTGTTGTGTTATTTTGGGGTAATACGTAAGAATCGTACCTACTAGTTTTTGTTTTTGTTTTTTGATTTCACATTACAATGGGACATAGTAATTAAAAAAATACCAACCATTGTTCAGCAAGAATATAGTTATTATGCGTCGTGTATAGAGTAATGCGTTGTTTTTCCCCGACGGTGATAGGAATAAGTATAAACAAAAAGTAGTGGGGAGAGGCACCTGTAAGTCCAGTCATTGGAGATAATGAAATGCACAACCGACATTTGCACTCTTTAAAGCGTAGCCGACTGATTTAACAAACAACTAACTACTGATCGAAGACCACAAATAAATAAATAAAAAAAAAATGTTTTCCGTATTATTATCATGAAAACATGGAATTTATTTGTAACTTTTATTTCTGTTTTAGACTCGAACTCAGCATAATTTTATTCATTCAAGTGTATAAAAATAAAAATATAATAACAGAAATTACATTTCAATTTTAACGCTACAGAGTATTAACAATAAAATATAAATTATACTGCTATTAAGAAAACGAGAACGCCAATTTTCGAGTCTTCTGATCTACCGGCAAAGGCGCTAGCAATAATTTTCAAAGAATTTCGAGGAAAATTTCATTAAATTGAGATTAATTACGCCCCAATTTACCACTAATACACCAAGTTCTTACAATAATATATTGTTCACGAATACAATTTCTTTGAATAAAATTAGTTTTCTGGAACAATTTTTCCGAAATTCTAAACGGTTAGTAGAAAGTTTTTTCAATAGTTCACTGGAAGTGAATTTAAATTTTTAATGTAGCTAGCTTTTAAAAACACGAGATTGAGTTAAAGCATTATACACAATACACTCCAGCGTACAGATACAGAATTTGGTTTAGTAAAAATATTAGAAATTCTTATTATAATTTAAAATATATTCGATAATTGTCGTTTATTCGTATTCACTATACATACAAAATAATGCCTTGGAAATTTATATATTTTTTATAAATTGCTGTTATAAAAATTTAATAGAAATCTTGTACTGCATTTTCAAGTGTTAAGGCACTAAAACAGAAAATGTGATGTACCTTTTTTACTACAAAATTATTTTAAAATTTTCGGTATTTTGATTAACATCGTAAAACGTGTTTGAAATATAAAACTGTATTTTAGATATTATTTAGTTTCAATGTGTAATAATGAATTTAATGGGAAATTTGTATCTTGTATAGTTATATAAAATTTTTAACAATAAATAAAATTTATTAACATAAATTGAAAGAAAAAAACTTGCAATGAAGTCAAAATATCAAATCAGTAACAATAATAGCTCAAAAGAAGCCAAAATATTTTGTAAATTGGTAATTATAGGTGTCTAATAAATGCTTAAGTTAATATATTAATTGGTAAGCATTTCAAGTCCCTACGATTATTCTTTTTTGATTTAGAAAAATAAATAGTAAGATTATTAATATAGCGCGTGTTCAATATTTTAATTTTCAATTATTATAATTATTATTATTATTTTATACATTGTCATTATTATTATAACTATTATTGTCTTTATTTTTTACTAATCTAAAAATTTCACAAAACATTATACGCTCCTTGACACCACAAGTTTTATTTGATATATCTGAAATTCTTATGATATCTATACTTACCCCATGTCCCCAACGCTATATGAATTGAATTTTACGTGAGGTTTTTTAAGTTGAATAATGTATTTATCTGTAGGTATGTAATGGAATATTGGAAAAATATTTTTATAGTTCACAATAAGTTGAAATTTAATCTTACAGCTTTTAAAACAGTACGAAAAGAATCTAAATAATCTGTTTTATCATTCTTATATAAGTTTCAATAAGATTTCGATCATAACTGCTGCGTCACGGTTTACCTAATATTCTCACGGTGAAAAATATCAATACTCTACGGTTATCAATTTTATAATCACAACAAAAAACAATCGACTTTGTCCAAAATTCATGTTATTTCGTGAATATTCTCATTTCCACCGTTTTCTACTTTCGACTTTTCAACGCGTCCAAGTACCGACCAGATACCATTTGCTACCTACCGGTATCGCCAGAAACCGCACTCGACGTTTGAAGTGTTTTTTCTGTTCGAGACGGCGTAAAACGGACAAAAAAAAAGCTCAGAACCTAAAAAGTAAAAGTCGTGTCGAATAATTAATACGTGCGTATTACGATCATCATCGGTATCGCGAACGGCGGGCACGATTACGACTAATTTCACGTGATCCGTCCGCGGTCACACTCGTAATTATAATATGCGTGGCAGGTACTTACCATAATATATACATAAACAACATAAAACAATAATATATTATCTGTACACCTACCTACCTGCCTGCCTACGGTCGGCGAAATTAATCGGACGAACGACGACAAAAACAACAACAACAACAACAACAACAACAACAATCATAATAACAATAATGATACGTCGAGATACGGTACGCGTGCTGAGACCACCTAAATAATATATATTTAAATCGACGTCGGAGCGCGAATTCGCGTGATTTTCGACCGCCGCCGCCGCCGCCCGATCGCCGGTGACGGACAGGTGGCGGTGGCGGCGGCGTCGGCTCGCGATTTTCGGTCCGATAATAATGTTATTTTTATTGCCGTTGCCATTGTACGGGCAAAACGATTTACGCCAAAGCTTACTCGGGGATTGCGAGCGAGTGAATAATTTACACGTTTTCGCCGCGTGCTCGTCTGGCGGTGGTGGGGGAGGGGGTGCGTATGTGGGTGTTTTGGCAAAGAGGGTTGCGTACCGGACGGCGGGCGGGGTGGGTGTTGGGGCCGAGCTCCGGTCGTGTGCGCGAATCGCGCCATAAAAAGCTGGCGGACGACCGCGTTGAAATATTCACGACGTCGCGGTCGCGGTCGCCGAACGCGCAACCCTTCGCACCCACACGGTCGCTCGCCCTGTGTTTTCCACGGTGCTCTTCGCCGACGAACGGCGTAATTAATTCGATTATACCGGTGCCGCGTGTCTTCAGCATATTTCCGTACCGTCAATATATTATTATTACGATGATAGAGCGTATTAATAATAACAATAATGATGATAATAACGTTATTGTGCCGACCGCTGCAATGGTTTTACGTATAATATTATATACAACATAGATAAATATAGTCATTCAATTGGTCGGTAACATAATATAATATATAGGTAGGGGTCGTCATAATAGACCGCGCGTATTACGTTTTAGCGCACACCGAAAACATTGTATTTGGATGGCTACAGATTTCTCTGACAGATATTATGTATAGACGGTATCTCTGGCGGGTTGGATGTTCGGCCACCGCACCGGGACCCATAATAATAATAATTTTCTCGGCGTTTGTCCGATTTTCAGATGTACATTTTTATTCACCAAACTGTTCAATTGAATTATGATAATAATAATAATAATCAGTTTTCGACAAAACGGATTTTCTCGTTTGGTTGTTATTCAAAAACCAATAATCCTAGTAAAAGTAATTTTGAATATTTAAATTTTTTACCAAACGTTTATGATATCATTTTATATACACGGTGTTGTAGTGAAATGATTTTGACTCTTTCTGAGCTAGGCATGTAGCCATGTAGGTACAGACATTTGAAATTTTTGATTTTTTTCTATAGATTATTACTGTTTCTATAAATTATTCCCTCGGTAAAAAAACTTGAAAATTTAAAACAATGTTGTTCATACGTTGTTATTAAAGATATTTAGTATACACAGGATTTAATATGCATCGTTTTTCGTATGCAATCCTTACTCAACGACATAGTATACTCGACACTCACTGTTCAGTAAAGCGGTTACCTACTTCCCCCCTTTTTACCGGTGAAGTGTCTTGGTGGTATTTACGATACCTTCCTAACACCATACATCGACACGGTTGTGGGGGGAGGGGTATAATGGGGGTATATACACCGTTTTCAAACGTTTGCGCCGTGTCACGGTTGGTTGGGTCGTTTCAGGTTTCCACTACCGTCAACATGTATAATATTATGCGTGCACACATATATTATTTAAATCAACCGCGTCTTTGCAGTTGTTTATGCTTCCATCTGAACCGTTGTGACAACAGCGATAAGCTTATGCGCAGAACAATGTAATCAATCGGATTAGCTAGCGCATCGCAACAATTTCGCAGTTTTGTTGACGTTTTCACATAGACTCGATTAGCCTAAATTATCTGTGGTGGAGGGGGGAGGAACTTTAGCTCCACGCAATATCAACAAAATATAGGACGAAACAATACGTTGAATTCGGCAATCAGAGGTCAGGTACATTTGAGACAGATTTTGGGATAGGGGGCAACGAGTCCTCCCAAACCACTACAACCCTCCCGAAAAACTATACACCTCGTCGTGACCGGTAATTCACTTGGATTTTTGCAAGCGACTGACGTCGGTGAATGTCTTTTGCTGTATGAGTTATTACGTTGTACGTTCGCGCGTCTATGTTGTTTTAGTATAATTTTTGTATAATGCCCAATAATAATGTGTTATGTTATCGTTGTTATTATCATCATTGTCGTCATAATCATTTTCATCGCACCCGAACATGCAACTTATCATCTGCATAAGGGTTAACTAGGAGGGCTTAGCCCTTGCCACTCCAAAAACCACTTGAAGCCCCCCGAAAAATTTGCCAACTTATTCCCGTCAGTGTATTAATTGTGTTAATGCCTACATCGATATTCTAGCCCCCCCCCCCAAATTGTCAACCATATTTACGCCACTTTTTTGTACACTCGTTAGCTTTCGGTTCATTCATCGCAGGCCACCGCGCTCTCGAGTACGATTTTGTTTTTTATCTACGGCAGCGGTATTTTGCGGGACGAAATCCATCTGGTGTCGTACAACAGATATTTATCTGGACGTAGTAACCGTTGTTCTAAGGTAATGTACTTCAAATATAAATACTTATATATCATATACCTAGTTAGTTATATACATATACATGTATAAGTCATATGTGTGTATGTATTTATGTTATATGTACGTAATATTGTGTATCATATATTATAATATAATTACGAATGCTGCTAAGTCTTTGGTTCCGAGTTTTTACCGGTCGATCTTGCTATATGCAAGGGTATACAAAATAATTTGATCAAGTTCCGAATGGTTATTGTAGTTCAGACTTTTAAAAACAAGAAATGGTACATTTTAGGAATAGGGAATTAGGCTTAACTATCTGCAATGGTTAAAGCTAAAAAGGTTATAAAAAAGTGTTAAAAAACCTAAATATTGAAATAAAATGTGATGAAAGTGAAATTGGTATTTGAAACTTGTTCTAATTGTATTTTTTTTAATAAATTTAAATTATTTTTAATACAATATTATAATACAATTTTTTAATATTGCATTTCAAAATAATAACCATAAAAATGGTAATAATGAAGACAAAAAGGCGAGATGGCCTGAATAAGAATTTATATTTGTGAAATGTATAAGTCATTATATTGTTTATTATTTATAATTTACAGCTGTAATAGAAAAAACCAAATTCGAAATTCATATTTTTGTAATATTTTAAGATCGTTAGAAATAGAAATGCATGGTATTCAATTCAAAGTAAACGTTTAGAAGGCATTCTTTTCACACCACATTTATGACTTCTATATGACGTGCTAATTATAATATATAGAAAGTATAAAAAAACATTTAAGACTGAATCAAAATTAGTTTAAATAATTTTTAACATTCAATATTATTATTGTCGAAAAAAAAATAATGAAACATATTATAGTTTAATGATGTCCGTTATAAACTCGTACAATTATAATAATAAATAATTATGATACATTATAGTTTATTTTGTTGGATAGTTATACAGATTACCGTGTTACGTAAAATATAGTTTGAAAGGATTAAATTAATAACACGTGTGAAAAAATATGCTTCAACCTTTTTTCATAGTTTTTGGCAAACCTAACATGTAAATTAAAGCTTATAATAGTTAGATAGGGTAGGTTTAATATTTTTCTTTCCTTAATTTTCAAACCTCATTACTCATTAGTGATGTTTGAGCATTTGTAATATTTTTGACATAATATAGTACCATTATGTTATAATGATGCTTGGTGGTGCACATTATGAAATTATACTTACTGAACACTTTTTTAACAGTTTGTTATGATACGACACCTATTGTTTAGCTGGATAATATTTTAACTATATATTATATTAATTAACAAGTTGTTTTGTTATATTTTTTTTATTTTAATAACGAATACGTAAACACATTTGCTATGGATTATTAAACAGAGTTTAATGTAGCTATGTTTAGTATCAGTTTGATAGTAAATATAATCGTTAATAAATTGATTTCAAAAGGTAATTTTTACATAAATCATAATGAGGTATATTTTTAATTTTTTAATGTTTTAAATATGACACAAGTATTTTTACTATTTTCTTATAATTATACAATATGATATTATAATATATTTCATCAATTAAAATTATAAAAAAGTTCGGCTAGCTAAGACTGCATTAAATTGAAATAAAATATATTTATTTTTTGAATTTGACTGTGTGTACAGTGGGGCTAAATGTATGAATAGTCAATGAAGTAGTTGTCCTCATATATGAGTATTATTTACAGTGAAAGTGATATGTCTATTTCACCGAGTGTCTAGAAGGTTGGTCAATAGCTGTGAATAGTAGAAAGGAAAATTCGGTAGATTTCAGAGAGGGATTATTTGAAGTAGGGTGAATTGTTTAACGGAGTATCATTTTGGTAAGCTTATTAGGAGTTTTAGTCATTAATTTACAATCTAATGAAGAAATAATTATTTAGTAGGTTTAGAGAAATTAGAAACTAGGCCGTCGATGTCCAAGGCGTGGGATTTAAAGATAAACATAATTTGATTTAAAATGATTTTTATCTTCACAGCAATGAAAATAGTTGAAAAATAAACATTTTTTTTTTAAGTCCATGGCATTTACGATGAACGTATACAAAGTTAATAATTTTAATACATTTTTTTGGAAAGCTGAATGGTTTTTACATATCATAAATATCTAACATATTATGGGGATTCTGTTAAATTTATTCAAGTAGGTAGATGATTAATAGTTTTTTTTTCGTGACGTTATATTACGATACTGTATTATACCAATCTGCGTAGTAGGTACACCTTCCAACGATTATGTTTTTTTCATGAGTTTTAATGTGCATTTAGATATTTTTTCATTTTATATATTATATACATTTTTTTTTTTTACAACGTATGGAAAATTATTTGGCTTATGCGCTATGATGACTTTTAAGTTTTCTCAGTATTTGTAGACTACAAAAAATTAACATTATTTGTATGCTAACACTTATTTACACTTGATAAATTGTTACGTATCGTATCATGGGTTTCTTTTCAAATCATAACAAAACCAAGAGCTGACCTATCTGGTTATTATACGTATGTTGCACTATGTGTACCACACTCAAATATTCAAAATTGTAAATTTAGCAATTACCGTGCATGAAAATGTATCCATTGGTTGCTCAAAATTGTTAACAGACTGCTAATACGATCGAGTGTTTAGTAGTTTATAGTTCAGAGTAAAATATTTATCGGGGAAATAAGTAGCAAAAGTGATACTTATATCATATCTGGTTTATTGACATACATTTTAATTTATAATGTAAAATATATGATTACAATTTGCATCGTAATCGTAATTTTGTTATCGAAATATTATATTATAAACAATTAATATCATATTTTTGATATTTTATGAGATACAGGAAAAAATGATGCACGACATAGTTGTAGCTAAATTGCCTATCTAGGACGCCGTGTTAACATAAATGTATTCAAAAACTGGGACTATAACGGTAAATTCATCTGTTTTGATTTCGGTTGGGTTAAAAAAAAATTATTTTCGGTTTGAGTTAATACCGTCTTAACCATTACTATGAGACTCTTTTAGAATTAAGCACAGTATAAAAAAATGTTCAAACTATTATAACTATTAAAAGTACTTAAATTAAACCGCGAAGTTGACTGTCTTCAGAAATTAGGTAAATATTAAATATTCATATTATTATCTCTAAAGCTAAAACCTTATAACTATAATTCAGATTAGACTTTATTTTATGGAAGTTTCATATTGTACTTTTGAATTCTAAACTATGTTAGAATTTTAGAAATACTTGAACGTTCCATGATTGATGATGAAATATTATTACAATTATAGTTTAGATAAGAAAGGTATGACGTAGGAGACGTCATAATAGTACGATGAAAATAATATTTGTAATATTGATACGCTTTTACCGAATAATCAGATCTATTTTTTTTTTTATATTTATTAATTGTTAATAATAACTTATTACTATTATTCACTCTAATTATAATATTAGAAATTGAAATAAAAAATCTCTGTATAAAAATATCGGTTTTGTTTTTGGTTCCTGAAGATAAAATTATTAAGTCATTCTGTCCGATTTTGCTTCCAAGATTTTCATTCTAAAATTCAAAATTTGTGTTAAAAAAAGCAATTAAATGATTGATAATTCTGACCTCGGCAATATATATTATGTACTATAAACTAAATGAGATTTTAAAAACGTCCTAAGAAATGATTATGCTCGAATTTAATGGACGAGTAGATGTATTAGGGGACAACACTCTATTCTGGTGAGTTATATCCACGAAATACGTTTTCATTATTCAAACATCGTTCAGAATTTCCACTTATTATACTGTTCCTTATTCCTTCGTTACAGCTATTTATTCTGAGTTGAATTCATGAAATATGAAATGTGCATTATTGTATTTGTAAATTTCATATCATATTACTCGGCTTAGCAAATTACGGAATTTATATTTAACAATATTATTGGATTTTTCAAAGCTTATTTTCAATGAGATACGTCAGTTGTAATCGTTATGATAAAATTAGTTGGATTATAATGGAGAAGTTTAATGGATAATCATATATTTTATGTTCGTTTATAATTTGAGTTTTCTGAAACACTATTATATTTTCTGAACGCGTTAATCCATAGCTTGAATAATTTGAGTTTTGAGTTTATTTGATGTATAAAAATGGACATGCAAATACATGTTATTTCTCAAGTGTTTTAAATAATGTATGAAACTGTAATCTGTAACTTGTATATAAACTAAGACTCAGGAAGAAGGTAAATTAAAAATGTCCCATATATCAAGCTTATAAAGAAAATTGACGAATTACTTTTTTATTAATAAATCTTTAATTTTTTTTTTAATTATCGCATTTATTCTTTAATAGTTATTGATCGTTTATTAACATTCAGTAGCTACGTTACCAGGTAATTACGCAATTGACGTGTGTAAGATATTCGAAAATATTTTAATGGATTGTGTATAAAAAAAATTATAAAAATTATAACCTTACCTTACCTGACGTCGCGCGCATGACTCACGATCTAGATTATATTATCTAGATAAGATAAAAAATAAAAAAAATAATAATCCAGATAAGTCCTAACACTGATGACAATATTATACATATACATATTGTATTAACGCTAAAATATTTATTTGATAAAACTCAGTAGTAATACGAGTAAATATTTTTTAAACGCTGTGTTTCCCGGGAGGGTAAGGTTAGCTTATTCAGTATACTTATTTTGCTGATCCATTAAAAAGGTACAATAAATCGAATTAGGATGACAGCAGAAAAATAGTTGTGTTTAAAACAAAAATTGTTGCTTATGGCCCGAAATACGGGTCAAAAGTTCAACGAATGTGTTTATTTTTCTTACTCCACACGTTTATGTCAGTCAAATTTATCTAAACACGGACACGATAATAAACACATTGGCGCATATTTACGGTATATATAAAACTTCCGGAACGTAATATGTATGAAAAATGTTCTATAACATTGTTGTCCAATTTTCAGTGCCATTAAACGGTACTTCAGTCAGAACATTATTATGAATACCTATGTATCATAAAATATTTGAGCACTTTTCTTTTAGTTTCAGGTATATTTTGACTGTGACTTAATAAATTGTGCCATAGGAGTAGACAATTTCTATAAAATATGTTATTTACTTTTAAAATTAACTTTGCGATTTCATTATATTTCATTTCTGAATTATTCATTTTATAAGGGTACCTATTCATTTTTACTTCTTAAATTACTATATTATTATAAATATTCTATTTATCTAAGAAGTACATTTTTAATTATAAATGTTGTCACTTGTACTATGAAAATATACATATGTTGGTTTCCTATAAGTATGTTAGTATTTTCTACATTTTTGGTTTTAAGAAACTCATAGTTTATTTCCCCCCCTTTTTATTTTAATAGTTAATAATAAATAATTCATAATAAATGTTTTAATTCAGAAAAATAATTTTTTTTAACCTATATACATTAACTCATTTACAAATATCTGCTATTAGTATTTGTTGGAAATGGGTTTTAGGAGACAATATTCTACAGTTTTCTTCAGTTATTTATATTTGTTCTTAAGTCTAGACTAAAAATATTTAATCATTTAAATTGTCTGGCTAGGCGGTTGGTAGTGCTTAATATTTTTTGTTGATTCTTTAATATCATTTTTTTTTTATTGTAATAAACCAAATTGATTCCATTTTTAAATTCTTTTATGTTTTTTATATCAGCTTATAAAATATAAGCGTACTTCAGTAAAATCATTTGGCATTTGAACGATGTGATAGGTAATGGTAATTGTCTTAGTTAATTTTTTTTTTAATCACTTAGAAAATTAATAACGCTATTTTTTTAATTTTATGTAAATTAAAAGCGTTTTACACATTAAATTCTGATACATTTTGTCAATGTCATTAGAATAATTTTATTCCAAAATTACTAACTGCAGACTTGCATAGTTTTCATTTTCGTACGGAAATTAATTTATTTGTTAACTGTGTTATTTTTATAAAAAAAAAATTACATATATATATGAATAATAATATTAATTATATTCGTACTGATATTGTATCTGTTTGAAATTTTAATTAAAATTTTTGAATAAAACACCACTTTGTAGGTTACCTATTTTTTTTAAAAAAAAAATTAATTAAAATCTTATCCGTCATAAAATCAGACACGGGATGTATTTATAATTTGACATTTTTGTGTTACAGACATTACATTTTATTTGGAGGAGGTGTCATCTGGGAATTGTAAAACAAGTTCACTGATGTAAAATGGTTATAGCTGGCAATAAAATGCAATGAGGATACTTAAATGATGTTTACACTTGATATTTTTGTGCTTGATTACGGAAAAGAAGATATAAAAATACATTCAGAGGGTATCTCGTTAGTAGCGAACTATAGTGAACACTAAGACAAATTCAATTTAACATCGGAAACGATAAACGATATAGGTGATCAATTTATTGTAGTTTACAGTTTACACTGGGTTAGATATTTATTATTATGTTGTATTCATGAAATATTTTTATCACATACGAAATATTAATATGATGTGTACTTAATAAGCATTTAAAATTAGATTAAATACATATTTTTATGTAGGTCCATTTTAAATAAACATAAATAAAATTTATTTTATTCACCGCAAAAATATTACATCATCGCAATCCACAAAAAAATCAAATATATCAATTTGATGAATCATGTTCATAAAATAAGTTACGAGTGAAGAATTTTTCGTTTTATTTCATTCAATGACAGTTATCAGTCTAGTCTTTGTGGTCTTACAAAAATTCATTGAAATTAAATACTTAAGTGTATGAATGGTTATCAAGATGTTAATGAGTTTTTGAAAATAATATGTTTTTCTCACCACGAAACTATACTGTAATGCAATGAAAATGGAATAGTTTCATTGGTTTCAAATTAAAATTAGTTACATATTTACTATAGTCATAAATCTAAAATTATTTACAATATTATTTAAAAGTTAAAAAATTGAGTGTTAATAGGCCGTGGAAGTTTTATCATTTGATCAACTTTGGAAATAATTTGTTTTAATTCAAATATATGTAAAAAAGGTCACATTTAGTGTACTGTAAATAAAATTTACGGAACGCTAGCGGACTTATTATAGTATGAAAATGGATGCCGAAGAATTTCGGTTTTTTTCCACCTGACTTAAATTTTAAAAGTGTTGTATTGTCATCATTAATAAAAATCATTACGTCCGATTCAAGAAGTCAGTGCTGATTTGTACACCACGGTCCATAAGAACATAACGACTCAACCATGAAATACGTCTTCCTGGAAGAAATATCCGTTGGTGGAAAATAAATTTATAGATTTTTAAATATCTCACGGTTCATTACGTGTTTCGACTATCATTGCGATTTATTTTATCTACACCCATACCTCAAACTAACATCACGTAGGTATATTTTATATTTCTAGAACGGGTTTATTTGGCGTGGATTCTAAATAAGTTTGGAATAATATTATAATATATTTTATTTGATTCTGTCTTTAAAATATTATTTTTATATTTTTTCTTCAAAACCTAATTTAAAATCTCTCAAGAAAATTATTTTTTGGGTTATATTATTTTTATAACTTAAACCCTTATAATAAACCTTAATATTTTGCTAAAGCTAAATACATTCAAAAAGAATGATATCCAGATAATCACCAAAAATATTGTTTATGTATATTTTAATATATCAACTTTAGTCTAAAATCGTAATTATGTTTTTTGTAAGAGAGCTGACGATCTTGTGAAGTGTTAGATCGAACTGATAGATTGGAGAAATATGTTTTACTGAGGTCCTTAAATAGATGTGAGTCAATTTTTCAAAACTTTTGTTAATCATATAGATAAAGAAACCGGATAACATGATTTCGTTTAGTACACAACAGAATTTTTGTTCTCACAAAGTTTGTTTGAATATCTTACAACGAGCCATAAAGAAAAACATTAAAAAGGAACGCACAAAAGTTATAATAATATAGATATTATATATATATGCATATATCAAAACATTATTTGAGGAAATGATTTAATTAAAATTTGATATTATTTTTTGGGATTATCGTCTAAACAGCGATCGGTGGTCTTGAAGTCTAACGTTCGGAGCGTTTAATATCGTGAAAACGATAAAATCCAGTCGGGAATTTGAAATCTTCAGGGTAATTGTATTTTAGTATTTCATGGCGTATACCTATTGTACTGTAACAATATTATGATATCTACAACAATAATAACATTATACTAGATTGTGGTCGTTTGAGTATACGTAGACAACTATTATTATAATATTATACATACGACGTAAGACCGGTCGTGAATTTTGAAGCGGCGGCACAATAATTATTATTCGTTATTATATTATTATTTACTACAGTGCCCACATAATCACGACGCCCCTGTTAATATTATATAATAATATACAATATGATATTATGTGTATGCGAATATTCATAGGCCATGACCGTTTTATTATTAGTTAATTGAACAGCGTTGGCAATTATTCGTTTTCCATTCAAATTAACGTTGTCATATTTAGTGTACTGTAAATACAATTTACGAAACGACAGCGGATCGGAATTATTGTGAAAAGTATAAATATAATGACACCTACAATAATATCATAATATAATATTTTATACTAGATCGCGGTCGTTCGTGTATACGTAGATCATATACTTTATTAATCAATAATAATATTCATACGGCAGCGGTGTAAGACCAATAGCGAATTTTGGAGCGGTAGCATAATAATTATTCCTTATTATCAACTACAGTGCTCACATAACTGCGACAATACTGATACAGTACTGCTAATCTACTATTATAACAATAACACCTATACTTGAGCTTGATAATATATTTTGTATGCGAAGTATCGCGTCGGGTGGATCGGCGAATAACTCGATGGAGGTTCTCTTCGAATTTCATCGTGTGCAATAAAGTCTCCGCGGCATCTGACCGGGAGAGTTTGGCGTCTCCGAGAATTTAATTTAGTACTTAACACTCAGTGTTATAATATTAAGTTCGCGGTTTCCTCCATCAGACTACGAAATTATAATGACTACAACGACAAAGTGTCAGCTGATGCAATTCAACAGGAGCTCCCGAAAGGAGGACGTTGCCCGCTAATGACCAACGAGGCAATATAATATTATAATACGATTAGGACTGATTTCATATGCGTTTCAATGCCTTTTTTTTAAAAATATTTTCAATGATCATTCGAGGAAACAGCTAGTTAATACCGAAATTAATTTCTTCTGACCTTATTACGACCCTTCTATATGCAACAATTCTGTTTAGCGTAATACTATTATAATATTATTATGTCGTCCGAATATTATTCTATACCTAGGGAATCTTGCGTTTACAGATAGGGGAAATTAGATATTAGGATTTCGTTCATTTTAAATATAGGTATATTTGATATTTCTTCTGAAATTAAGTGTTAACTAAAATCTAAGCATTTAAAATATTTTTCACATTTCACAGTTTATCGAATAGTTTGTTTGATTTTCGATTGTAGAAACGTAATACTTTTCGCCGCTGTCCATAAGGAAATACTATTTTTAAAACCTATAATTTTGTCGATTCACGTCCGTGAATTTCGTTTATATTTTAAAGTTTCGTGGTGGATATGTTTTTAGATTGGAATAACGCCGGAGGGGGAGAGGCCTCGACTATATCATTATGACATAGCCGCCTCAGCCACCGACAGCCAGCCCCGTTTTAGTCCGTCGTTGATAAACCGTTGCCTGTCCGATTTCCGTTTTTCACCCGTTTACAAGGTACGCCGCGTATAGTCATATAATAATAATAATAATAATAATATGTGGTATATTACACAACCGAATTTTGTTTGTTTTTTACGTGGCCTTACCCATTTTTTTTTTCTGCTCACTACATTTCCGGCAGTGGCAACACATGTGTTCTAAACGCTGGCCACGGCGTGCAGTGTGCTTGTGTGTAATTGTGAGTGGGTGTATGTGGGTGTGTGCTCGCGTAGTTTGCAGTCACGTCACTACGATAAAACCTTCCGCACGCGTGTGAACGAGCCGTGTGCGTGCGCGTACAAAAATAAAAGTATGATTCGGGTCACGGCAAGAGTGGCCGAGTGATATTTTGAATTCGAAACGGGTTTTTTTTTTTTTATATTTTACATCTACGACGGACGGCGTTGGTATACGGATTTGTTTTGGCAAATATTTACGAAACTGGTGGAAAAGGAAAACGTTCAAACGTTTTTATGGGTACGTGTCGAACGCGTGTACCTGCCCGCTTGCCCGCCCACATCACCCACATATCCCGTAACGTTAGTGTTGTCGTTAAGTTTATTTTTTTCACCTCTCCGTGGCCGTCGTTTTGGATACGTGTAACAACGCGCCAATCGTATTATCAGAGCCCCATCGGCCAATTAGAACGCGATTTGACGAGATGTCTTTACCGTTGCTCCCGGATCCGATTATTACGCAATGTACCTAGCTATTGCCTACCTATAATACTACTTCGATTTGAAGTGATTTGTTTGCTAGCGAAGCATATAGCGAAGTGCATTAATTGCGTTCATCGTTGAAATATTATAATAACATTACATATATGCTCATGGTGGGTGATTTTTCTAAAAACAGAAATGGTTTCTATGATCTATAATTATAGACATAGGTAATGCTATGATTATATGAACCTCATATTTTAAACTAAATTTCGCGCTTACCGATTATATACATTATTCAATATATTTAATTAATTTTGATTGATTGTGTTTTTGATAATATAAAACCAATAGCACAGTAATGTTTGCAAACATTTTTAGGATTATTCGAAGAATAAATAATCTATTTTTTTGTTTTATTATTTTCCGATTTATTTTTAAATTTTATTTGTTGATTTATCTAGAGTTTGATAAATGACAAAAATACATAGATTATATACATGTATTATTTATATTTTTTAAACCACTTTTTTGTTTCTTATTACAATGTTTTTTATAATGTGAAACAATATAATATTGTTACCTTATATTATGTTGCTTAAACACACCATACGTTTAGTAATATTATTATAATATACGCGTCAAATACACGTTTAATCTATAGGAAATTTCAAATTATAATACAATAATGAAAACACATTTTCCTTTAGATGGATATTATGTTTGCGGTCATACTAGGGGTTTCAATTAAAACCCTTTCGAAAATGTTCAAACAAGTTTATTATCAAAATGGTTCGATAAGAAAATGTTACCCTGTTGTAACGACCTTGTTTAGTTGTTGTGTATAATAGTAATATTATAACGCAGTCGAAATGCATTTGTGGTTAATTTAGTAATTTATTGGATTTATTTAAAACCCTAATTGCATATCGACTATTGAACGATTGTCCTTTTTTGATGATCAATTTGATTTAAAAATGTCACATATAAATAAAACTGTTTTAATTTTAATAAATGTTCAGTAGATAGGTTTTTTTTTAAAGCCAAGGACATGTTTAATACAATGTGTACCACTTTATAATACCAATTAAAAACATTGGTTTTTATAGCATAATTTATAATATTATTGTCTTGTTATTTATTTTATTAAATAATAATACAGTAGGACGTACTGTGTGTGAGTTTCAAAAATAAAGGTACTTTTAAGAATTTTTACCCAGAATGTTGTACGAAGGTAGGTAATAATAATAATAATTCTAACAATAATATTAATAATATGATAAAAGAACATTTTCGGTGTATCGTTTTTGATTTAAAAATCAAGTTTCGGGAGTTATTTTTTACTATATACCTACTTGGTTTACGTAAAGTATTATTTTGTGCTCCTAAAACCATTGCAGTAGTTATCCTTATTGATCGTAGAAAATAAAAACGAAAATATTTGTTAGAATCCATCGTGTTTGTTAAACGACAAAGGAGTCAGTGTTTTTACTTGATAACGTAGATTTGTTTTATTATAATCCCGTATTATACGTAAAATTGTCACGGTGGCTTTGGTTTGTGTTTACACTCAGAAATACATCGAATGTTTCAGTCGCGACAGTATCAAATGTCGCAATATTTATTATTTAGCTTTCAAAAGCATGAACAACGAACATAATAATAATAATAATAATAATAATAATAATAATAATAATATATTAAATGAAAGATATCTAGGTATATAAAACTATACCGTTTGACAATTTTCAAGAGTATTATAGAAAAGTATTGCATTTTCTCCATTTATAGCTTAAGAAACTTAATTAATTCCGTTTATCAAAACTGCCGGTTTAAAAGTAATCATCTCGTAAAACATTGAAAACTCTTGGCGGCGGGACAACAATAAATTAAAGATAACATTAATCTCTTTTTGGCTGCTTTGTTCACTATACGTTGTTGTTTTTTATTCATAATTTTTATCTAAAAAAAAAAATTAAGGTAGGTACATAATATATAATGGATTAAAATATAGTTATTAACCTTGGCTTACGGCATCATTCTTCAGTGACGAATTTTCTTGTAAGAAAAACTCGTTAAACGAATAGTTTTAATATATGGATAGGTATTAATTTCAGTAAGAATAAAAAAATATTTAATTTGTATTTTCTTTTAACAGCTGGGTCGTAAAAGTTCTAATAGTATATTTTGAATTATTAAAATTAGTTAAATATTAATGCATTTCTTAGCTCGAGAATTTGTTAAAAAAAATAATGTACCTATATAAACTTATATAGCATTCTATTCTATTGGGTATTTTATTTAAAATTTGTTCGAACATTATTCAACGATAGTCGATTGTTTTTTAGTTTTTTATTTCTGGACACGCTATTACATATAATTTGTCTTGCTTTAGAATTCCAAAAAATTAATTATTCACATAGATTTTTATTATACATTCAGTGAGTGCACAGTGTGTGGTAAAAATAATTATATTTTTTAAAAAACTGTGTAACATGAAAAACAATAAGAGATATGTAAAATTATGTGTAGACGTGTAGTGAACAGATATTTATAATATTTATGTAAGCATATAATATTATGTTACATCGCGGGATTGTGTTGGATTGTTTTTCACGTCATATTATTATTATTTGCTTGGTAAAAAATAAGCAAATGAAAATATCAGTTGTGACAAGAGTTGTGGTTTTTATACTGATCGCTGGTAAATGCAATTACCTAGAATTTAATTTTAACCGATATTATGCATACTAACTCACACGATTAGCATAATATAATGTACATCCCGATAGTAATATTGATTCGATCGGTTTCATTTCGTTTAAATTCCCTGCCGACTACAACAATTGTCCCTTGTAAGTTCAAAATGTGTATAATGTGTAACTGCAGTGCAGTGTATGGCTTAAAAAAACGAAAAGTGGACATTTGAGCGGGAAAACGTCACGCTGTGGACTCTAGTATATGTATGTTTAATTCACCGGTTAATTCCCTAAACGGGAACGAGTTTTTTTCTCTCCCCTCTAAAACGCCGCCGGCTCTCACTGTTCCAATGTTTATTGTTGGCATACACCATTTAGATGCCAACTTGACGGGACTTACTTCTCCTATAATATATAACGTCTGAAAACGGCCATCGTAATTTATACTAAACATATACCTAACCATATTGTACTGAAAAGTCTTCGAACAAATGACTGAGGTCTAATTAAAATTTGTTCCATTGAGTCATAACAATGAACCTTTGACTTGAAAAAAACAAATATATATATGTACGTATAGCATATAATTAAATTTGGTCTGTGTCTTAATTAAAAACAATAACATCCGCCCTTAATGGTTGATCCAATTTTCGTATTCGACCTACCAACTATTATAGTAGGTACCTATAAGGTTATAAATAATATACATAATGATTAATCGATACGCATTTATGTGTTCAATTTAGCGATTACAAAATATTTGATTATGAAATGGTCATAACGAATATGCGACATATTTGAATCACTAATCACACTTATTTAGTATACTATTTTACAATTAATCGAAAATTGAGATCATAAATAATTGTAAGCGACGAGCATCTATATTGTTTATAGTATATTTAACAGTTCATCAGTCTAAGATATTAGGATTTTGGGAAGATAATTAATATAAATTTGAAGAGCTTATATCCACTAAATTTCAACCCTTTTATCTCTATAAGTAAAGGTTTTGTTGCATTAATCAAATTAATGATTATTGTAATAGGATATAAAATTCTAATTAAAATTTGCTTGCATCAATTATTTTTAAATAGTGTAGCTTAACATACACATTGTACACATTCAATTACGCAGATCTTTTAATTTATCGCCCAAGATTCCATTATAAATGCACTAATTTTTATTTCACAGATAATTTCACACTTAATTATTTTTAATTTTTTAGTATTTTTAACCTTAAACAAAAAAAAATATACTCCTTCATTAGGCTTCATTTGCCTTTTGAATATTCAAGCCATGAGGAGCATGTATTCCCAGAGATTATTAACTTAGAACACTAGTTAAGGTTATGTAGTGGAAAACGGATGGCCTTGTCTGAAGACACGCTACCGTGTATGATAAACACGTGTACCTACGGTAATTACCTCGCATCTAAGTTATAATATTCATTATTTTATTCCCTTTGGTATATCCATGTCATAAAACATATTATAAGAAACCCGAGTATTCTATAGAAACAATGGGCTTTATGCTTTATACTATTGGACAATGGTGTTAATTTTTTTTTTTTACTTTTTTAATACATTAGTATTATAATGGTTTAGATATAATATTATGATAAAGACAGATTTTTCTGAAGACAAATGTTGAGATTATAAATAAGATGTTAGATCTTTCATAGTTCATAAATTTACAAGTACCTTTAGTAGGTATTATAGAATTACATAGGTAATGCTCTACTATATAATATATAACGAAGAGCAACCTTGTCTCAAAAAAACTTAAATCGTAAAATAATTTTATTCTTAGAATTGCATGTATAAAATAATGAATTATATTGTATTATATGCATGATCTGCGTAAAAATATAATACAAATAATAGTAAGTAGGTACCTACTTAGAAGTAATTTTTGTCCAAAGCATTTTTTTGCTTTGATCAGTAATATACCCGCACATTAGTTAACCAAAATGATAATTTTAGTTGGTAAAGTCTTTAAAATTATAAATTAGATACAACTAGTTAAGAAAAATAATTGTTGTATATAAATTCTCACATTTAATTAAGTTATATTAGTCTTAGAAATATTTATAAGTTTGGTATGTATAATATATGATAAAAAAAACGCACTTTATACCAAAATATGCTAAGCAACATGTTATATAACTTAGTTTTGTTACTACATAAAGGATTTGTATGTATTATTTTTTCATATTCCAAAAATATATATATGTTTAGGCAAGTTAAATGTAAAAGTCTCTAATCTTCATTATAATGAAGGTATATGTTAAATACAGTTCACGCGTACCTTTTCCCATTTTAATAGTCATATGTATTTTTACGACTGATTGCTTTATTTTTTTATAACATTTTTAGTTTACGTAATATACACCAACATACTATTATATAATAAAATATGTCAATACATTTCTACAAATTGTGATAATTACAGAAAACTATCAAAATATATATTTTTACAAAAAATACTGCCATAAAAATGCTTTTAAATGAACTTTATAATTGAAAATACATACATTTTTGAAATCAGAAGTTAAAAAATATTTCATCGCGTGTTTAAAATATTTAGTCTATGCTGAAAGTAAAGTAAATAATCAAGCGGTCGATAGTTAAACACGTAATTGTCTATTATTTAGTATGCTAATTTATATAATGTTTGTTATAATAGTAAGCATAATGAGTTTTTGAATTTAAATAAAGTATTAATATACATATTACCTTACTCAAATTGTAGAGATGAAGTTAAGGCATAGACAAGTAAAGTATAGGTTTTAAATAGTTTTTTTTAAAAAAGGTATAGATATATAAACTCTTTTTGTCTTTTATACAATACATATCAAAGTCCTAGAAAACTGATTAGGAATTCTAATTTTATGTATGGTATAAGTTGTTTCATATTGATTGAGTTCAGTCAGTTCAGATTATCATGATTTACGGTTACTGATTAGTTTAGTATTATATAACTTATACCTGCTCAGTCCGTAAAATGTTGTAAGTTGAAAGTCTGATCATTTTTTAAATTAAAATAATCATTTATAAAAGTGATTTTAATCACATAGTCATTGATATTTTATCAATAATAGTTGTTAAAACACTTTCATCATTTGAATGTTTGATGGAATAGCTATCATTATCTGAAAACGACCTTTTCTTTATAGTTATATAGTTTTCTTGTATTTTAATTTCTTAAGAGTTTGATTTGGTACAATGGTATATAGTTTGGATATTCATTGTCATGCAGATGTGCTTTTGAAACAAATCTGATAAAATCTATTTTTCGTTTAAAATCCCCGAACGTGAATAATACAATTACTCCCCATGCAATACGAACAATAATAATGATTAAAGTAATAATAATGAAATAATAATTTGAACTATACCGTATCGTAACGTAACATTTTATTATATGGGTAACTATGATTTTTTTTCCCTCCGAGTTCGTCTTTCTACGATAAAATGGGTGTTAAAAATATATTTTATTTTGTTTGGCTCGAGTAATATTCGAGAATATTCAGTTGTCTTCCTTCGCCTCGTTGTTGGTGTTGCAGCTCGTGATGGTGTTGAGGGGTGGCGGTATTCAGAGCTTAAGTACGTGTCTTATGAAAAGAAGAACGGCGTACAAAAGGCACCACACAAAGTGTCGGGCTCTTCTTTTGTACGCCACGCGATATCGATTGAGCATATATATATATATTATGTATTATTATACACACAATTTCTCGAGGGTATTACAATCGAGTTTAGGTATAAACATGTGTTGGAAATACACTGCGGCGTACACGCACAGATAGAAAGATCTGCGGACTGTCGCGTTGAAAATTTTATAAATTATTTTAATGGTAATAAAACCAGCGGTAACAACAACTACGGTGGGTGACGACGACAACAACAACAATCATAACAACAATAACGACCGCGCTTCTTTTCGACTCTACACGTGTTCGGTCTAGCGGCGAAGAGCAGACGAGGTCTCGATCGTTTCCCGCGGCGGCTGTGGTTTTCGACGATAGTTTCTTTTCGGAGGAGATTGTGGATCGGCCCGGACGTCCGGTCGGAAGGAAACGGTGTGACGGTAATTAACCGACTGCATAATATGAGTCGGGTTCGCCGGGGCCGGGGCAATTATTGCGTACGTCTCCCCGCCATAAACCGAAGTGCACAGCGGAACCGGGGGGCAATAATTGTGTTTGTGCGAAAAAAAAATAAACGGCGGGCGCTAAACAGGCGTAGACTCGTAGTCGTGTTCGTCGGCCGCCGAGACGGTGATGCGGCAAGAGGAGGAAGTCTCGGGCGCGCGCTAGTCGGCGGCTTCGGGAATTCGTGCGGAAATTTTGCGAGAGTCGAGTTTATTTCCTGACATCTGCGAATTCTCTGCCTCTTCTACCACACACACCCACACACCCACACACACACGTGCACGAACACACTTTCTCTATTCCTCTCTCTTTCTCACCGTCTCGCCATCACTCCGTCGCACTAGGCCACCATCGCCGGAACCACGTGTTCCGTGCTCCACAAAGTGTAATATTCGATTAACTATAGGTTCGTACTTACATTATTATTATTATTATTATTAATATTAAACATATTATAATACGCGCCGTCGCCTCAGCCCTAACTCGATCACCGTCGTCGGCTACATTGGACCGAGTTTGTCGCACCACCGCTACTGCCGTCGCCGAATCAACCGTATATTAAGTACTTTATCAGCCATACATATTTTATATGATTGTTATTATTATTATTATTACTACTCCTAGGCCCTTTGTTCGAACAACGGTAACGATGTTATATACAGGTATGTGTGGTTTATCGCAAACCGAGTTTGTAACATACAACCGTGTACACCTTTTGGTAGCAGTGGTGGAGGAATGTGTCGGAGTAGGGTTCTTACGACGACGACGACGACGATAATAACTAATATTAATATGTAGGTATGTGTAATATTCATTGGTATATACATGTTATACAACTTCAGTAACCTCACACATAATGGTTTACACGTTTCGCAACAATTAAAACTCATCTTAAAAGTAATATGGACTAGGTACCCAGAGACAATGCACTATGTAGCTAAGTGTACTCCAAACAGTATACTGTTGGAAATCTTATTTTTATTGAATATAATATTTTGTTCAAAAATGATGTGACGCACTGGTACGTACTGATGGCTTTTTATTTTTTTTATGTTTAAGCTTTACTTCAATTGTAATTATAAGTATAATATCTAAAGATACTATGAGTAAAGAACATTTTTTAAATGTATAATATAATTACACTCAAAATGGTCGAGGATATAATATTATTATTACTTATGTATAATTGCTGTATAGAATATTTAGATTTGATAAAAGCTGACATAATTAAAAAGAAAATTGTTCTATTAGATACTTTTGAGATAGAGAATTTCATTTTCCATAAACTATACATCATTTCAATTATATAACGATATTGACTTTGTATTACATTTGATGCATGCGACAGTAAAACAATAAATTAGAAGTTAAAATTGCTATAGAAGTATAAACTATTTACTTTATGTATTAATATTTTATAATCAAACATTAGATGCGTATCGCTGTTTTATATTGTAGGTATATATACTATAGATCAAAACGAGAATGAAGATCTTGAAAATATTAATTGGTTATTATACGGATTTATACAATTAACTTGTCTTAACAACCTTATTGTATGGCTTATTAAAGTACCGATTTTCATTTAAACTTAATTGTTTAATTGAGAAATATTGTAAACCGAGTAAGTATATGAATTAATATTTTATCTTGATAATAATTTTTTATGTGATATTTAGTTTATGATATTATTCAATAAATAATTTAAAATGTTTATATTGATATCTAAATTTATAAATGTGTGGAACTTTTACCTATTTATTTATTATTGAGGTATTATAGGAATTCAAGAATTTTCAAGATGAATATAATATATAAATAGTAAATATATATAATATATATATTATTAAGTTGAGCTGATCATTTTTGGACAAATCATATATGATGCACTTTTATGCCATGATTAGCAGTCACGTTAAAAATAATTGAACGTCGTCTATATAGACTTGGTCTGACGAAATAATTATGTTTTCAACGCTGTATTATTAAAGTTGACCACATTTTTTTAAAATCAGAATTAATCATGTTACAAGTTATACCTACCTAATATTATAGATATACATTTTCGATAACACATAATTGATGTATAATAAACTAATAACTGTTATAAAAAGTTTGTTGTACATTTGTACAATTTGTAGGTATTTATTATTATTATGTACTATTATTTAAATGTAGAAAAAATGATCACTTGCGTAGTGTATAATGTAGTCAATATTTTAGTCATAATAAACCGACGAGTATAATATATTATTATGTGAGAAATAATAGCACGTATTTGACGTTATTTTTTTTATAAATATCCAACAATAATTCATATGTGAGTTTATTATGTCTCATAAATATTCAGTTTTAATAGGTAGTTAACACGGAACTAGACTTTCGATTGGCTGTAATAATATACAATAAAACCAAATATCGCTGTCGGTAGAAACATAAGCGAATAATATAAAATTAAAATAGTCCAAGATACACGGTGGACCGTTTATTGGAATTTTTTTTATTGTTTTTCATTTGAAATTAAATTGGCAGTTCTCTCAATACGAACGATGTTAAACCGGCTCAGTACACCACCAGCTCTCATGGAATTTTAAGAAAAGCGTGTTTTCCGTAAAAAAAAGTCTGCCTAGCAGCGTGTATCTCGACTTGCGTTTGGTGTGAGATGCAATTTGTGTTTTATGTCTGCGAACAAAAATATTTGTTCGTGTGCATGCAGTGCGATGCGTGAACGTTGTACGCGTCCTATAAAAGACGAACGGATAGGAATAATAATGATGCCGTCGCCGAAAGTGTTTATTATTGGTAGACATCGTGGCGTCGGAGAAAAATGTAGGGTTGGATAATGGGGCACGCCGAGTGGAGGAGAGGAAAATAAATGCACGCCCGTAGTTTTGGTATGTAATCCGAGGATTAAGGTGGAAACGTGGACCAACGGCTGCCAAGATGCCAATAAAAACGAGTACCTACCTAGTAAAAAAAAACAAAAAAATTTGGAAAAGAGTGAAAATATAGAAAATAGAACGCCGCTGAAAATAACATAATACCGTATACAGATAGGGTCAGTAATAATAATAATAATAATAATAACAACAATATATCATATTCTAAAATCTCCAGGCGATTCACTCGTTACGCGTTATTTTCGGCGTGTAAAAACAGCATATTACTATTCAAATTCATCCCTAAGAAAAAACCGGTGTTTCCGAATTGGTTCCCATGTCCAAAAATCGATATCAGAATTATTGGTTTCCAATATTTTATGATAATGTCAACGTTCGAATTGGTCAGGCGAGGTTCCGTTGAGTTTTGCAGCAAATCGTATAATTCCGCACATCTAAAACCTTTTTCAGTCGGTAGACATATTTTTGAAAAGCAGTTTGAACTGAAGCAAACAATTTTTCATAACTCAAACTTCAGAAAGTAACGGACACGAAGAATACATTAAAGAAGAAACGGTTAAAAGGCGTCGGAACAAAATAAAAAGGATTGATATTTTTAATTCTTTTAAATTGAAACGTTTTAATTCGACAAGTGAGAGAGAATAAAATTTAGTGTCCTGTAATAATAAGTCTGCAGCGGAAAATGCCAAAGACGATGATGATGTTATTGTAGGAAACCGATTCAGACGCATAATTTTTTAGAATAAATTCTGGATGCCAATGGGGATGACGTTTCGATACCGCAACTCGAAGGCGAAAAAATAACCATTTCCTTCACGTTATTACTCGTCGTTCGTGTCTGTTTCCGCATCGCCGATCCATCGTTCGACCGTTCAATCAATCACATAACACAATTTATTATTATAATATTATAATATTATTATTATTCTACACTTTCCGCAGCGGAAATGACGTAGCGCGAACGTACGACGAACCGTTCGACGTAAACGACTTTACTAGGGTAAAATATTAATATACATAAGTAGGTATACCTATGAGTTTTCCGTGCTGTAAGTGTGCTGATTCGCTGTCGTCATCGTCGTCTACTTCATTATAACAACGCATAATAATAATATTATTATTATTATTATTATTATCTCGTGATTTATGAACTACACCCCGCGAGTCCAAATTCATAACGCGTATACTCGTTATACGCACACAACACAATACGAGCACTATCGCTGCTAAGGTCGTCACGTACCTACTTACCTATATAATACGCACAATATTATGTATTATGTACCCACCGAATCGTGATACTTCGGGGGGGGGGGGCTAACAGTAATATTTTGTGAATATCATAATACAACATTACAAGCGTTGCGATATTATAATAAACAGTTATCTTACGTCAGTTAAGTTGTTTACACGCGTCGTGCACTCGTGCATACGTGTATTTTATTTCCTTCTGGCATTTCGACTTGCATCTTGATTTAACACGTTTTTAGACTAGACGTAGTTTTAAGCTCGGTCGACCGGCGAAGAAAAACCTACTTTACACATTTTTTGCAAACACTCAATTTATTCCGCGAAGGTATATAGTCGATTCAGCCGTGCGTCGAATTACCAACACATATTTTAAGTAGCTAGGCAGGTGGGTGCAACCGAAACGTATACGAAAATTAATAACTTTTTATGTCACTTATATTTCTCTATAAAATATTAATCGTTGATTTGATGGGTTTACAACTCCATATAGAGTATAATGTTGTCCATCTGTTTTCTTTTCAAAATTACATGTGACTAGGTGCATGGTGTTGTAAGTCAAATATTAGTAGCAATTTATTTTTCATGTTGGGGAATAATAGTCATGGGAAGTTTTATCATATGCCAAAAGAAGAATCTTGAACAAATGAACTTAGTGAGACGTGATAAAATAAATTAAATTAACTTAGTAATTGTTACTTGTCAGACTAAATTATAAGTTGAGTTATTTCAATAAATTGAACTTAAAAAGTATTAATCAAGTCATACTAGTAACATGTGAGGGAATAACGTATATGAAAATAATTCACTCCAACAAAATGTGGACTCAAAATATTATAGTTATGAACTTAAATTTGCTTTATTCAATACTTCTTTAGTAAAACTACATCAAATTTTCTCAATTCAATGAAATATATTTTGTACCTATACTATTGACGATTCATGTTTATATTACGATGTTCATGATTTAATATTGTTTGAAAACGATTTGATATCCGATTTGTAAACATTAAAATACAATTTATGTATACCTCTGAATCACTATATTATTATTTGAATGGTGGTTTAGATAAATAGTTTTTTTTTTATATTTTTATATCGGAGGGGAAGCAAATAGAGGAATAATGTTAAACGCCCATGTATAAAAATCGATATTTGTTTTTAGGTTTAATATATAGTGTTGATTTAATCTACAAAATGTATAGAAATTATATTTCATACCCTCGCGTTATATGTGTTATGGCCGGAAAATGCCAACCTTACTGATATAGTTACTACACCATATAAGAGATAATGCTGCTGTTCATTACCATACTCAATGAACCGTTTTATGTTGGTTGAGCATGTTGCAAGAGAATTGTGAAAGGACGGGAGGACAAGCATCAGGGGTAAGTGTATGTGAAATCAATACGACTGACCAAGTTCGACCTTGTAAACCGCAGTTTCCGTGTTAAAATGTTAACTTTATCCAAATGAGTTTGATTTATCACGAGAAAAAGCAATATACGAGCATACATGCACAAAGTCCATTACTTAAAATAATGTATACATACATACTCATGTCGCATGAACCACTGCCCAAATTGATTTTGGAAATTACATTGTTCTTGTCTATAACAAAAAAAAAAAAAATGAAAAAAAATGTTACATAAGTGTAATCACGAAAGTATTCAATTTTTTTATGGTTAACTTATTTCCTGTTATAGTAATTATTCTTTACAATTTTACAATAAGTTCAATTTAAATAAGTAGTTTTCAATATTGCATATTATATGTAATAAGTACAGAATGTCTAACGCAAATAATTATGACGCTAATAGTTGTATCCGTTAAAATCGTTCAATTGAAAAAATGTTCATAAGAATTAAATTGAATTTATTAAATAAAACATTTAACGAAAAACGAACATTCTGAGTGCGATAGAAAACATAATTTACCTACTCATGCGGGTATTGTTTCCGAATAATAGATTCATTTTAAACCCATTAATCATAATTTATTTGATTCGTATTTTGATGGATGAAATGATTATTAGTTTCTTTAAGATTAATTGAGTAATATAAATAAAAAAAATTAAAAATTCCAAGCATATGAAATATAGAAAATTAGGTATTTAAAATTGTAACTATATCTTAAATATTATTTGATCCATCCTGGATCTAAAAAAATAATTTATTTAAATCCACACGAGTATACCGGCTTTAGAATAATTAATTTGAATGTGTAATAATTGATGTAGCATGATTTTCCATTATATCTATACATCAATTTATTTTCAGATCTCTACTACACTAGCAATTATTGGCTCATAGCGATTACAAAAACCATATATTAAATCAAACTGAATCATATTAATTAAATTACATAGTATTGCATAATATTATTATGTATAAAGTGTGGCAAACTGCGGCTCATAACATTTTTACTAACATAATTACAGGCATTATTCCTTTTCATACACTTCACAATATTTTTCATTATAATGAGCGGTTAGCGACCATCTTATCGTGGGACACCGCTAAGATATATATTTATCAAAATATATTATACACAATTCACCTACCCAATAAAACAATTAATTGTATGCTAAAATTATCTGAAGTGCAGAATGTTGCAGTTTAGAGGTGCCCATTTGTTAAATCCAAACGAGCGAGTGGCTTTTTATTAGATTATTTCAATCGGTGTGTAATTATTACAATATATGATGTGTAATACACCTGAACTAAAATATGTCCAATTCATTACAATGTTATTCACTAGAATTACTAAAGAGTATACTTGCATAATGTATACGTTTGCTAAAGTATTTTCGATACGTTGATTGGTGAATGCGTGAATAGTAAACTTGAACCAATCAAAATACATAATGTTCGTTCATTTATCAAAATGGTTTATTCAATTCTCGTACAGTCAAATTCTCGTATAATTTTAAATACAAATTGAATGAAGTGAAATTATCACTGCAAAGTTACATTATAGTTAAACAGTGTGTTTAGTTCAATCTCTGGAAAATAAAACTCAACACAAAAAGCAAACATAGTTAGCAGCTCAAAAATAAGGTTCTTATTTACGAATATATTATTTTATTTTTTATAAAGTTAAAAAATAGCGTTCTTTGAATTTTAATGATAAGAACCAGCAAAATTATATGGTACACCGTGCCTGTTGGCCGTTAGGCAAGTTTGGGATTTGTGTTTTGTGCGAAATGAAACATTTTGAGCAATGAGATAAAATTTGGTTATATTCTTTTTTTAAATTTATTTATTCAAGTTTTGAAATATTATATAGGGTATCCCATGAGAATTTTCTAATTTAAAAAGTTTGTTATAATAATTATCTCCCCGTTTTATATTAGTACGTTTTTGGAGAAAATCCTGTGTGGGGAACATTTAAAAATAAAAATAGAGGAATTCACAATTTTTATAAACACAATAAAAATATAATGTGAAAAATAAATATAAATTAACTGCAGTACCTACCTAGGCACAATTTATGTCCAATACTCTTAAACGATTTTAATACATTAATATCGTATATTCGTATGTGAATAATAAAGTTTTAACATTTTAAACGCATTGATAATTCAATTTTAAAACGTACAGACCGCCCTTGATGATAAAATTATAAATTACCCAGCACAAACGTACATAGTACATGTATCTATTTGTGTAATGATTTATTTATGAAATGTCTGAAATTTATAGTAGTCTATTTTCTTACTAAATGTTTAATATACAACGATTTCCAGAACATACCATCCTATAATAGCCTATATATTATGAATATATATTATATTAATAACCACTTTGGTGCCATATACTCTCTTCGTCCTTACCTAACCGATATCAGAATTTATGTGTGTTCGCCATTTGTTTGAAATCGTACGTGCCCGAAGGCCATATTATTTACTCCTAAGGGCTGAAGTGTGATATTTAGCTCAGTTGTTAGTTATAGCTTTCGCGGAAAATAGGACCACAAGTAAATAAATAAAAAAGTTCAATATTATGTTGTTATGAAAGCCACGATACAAAATAATATATTACCGTTTTTGAGTGATGTATTGTTAAATTAGATTCGTTATAACACTATTGTGTTGAACCATTGTTCATAATTATTATTTACCTTTTATATTATGTTTATTTTTATTAATGCGGCTGAGTATTAATTATATTAGTTTGTTAAAAAAAGAAATAAAAATATTCAAAACAGTAAACATTCATATTAAGTTTCATATTAAAGCCTTTAACTTTCATTAATTAAAAGATGGAATAGTTAGTTGATAGTTAGCACTTTTTTTGAGATATCTTCTCGTCTTGAAATTTTTAATGATTTTCAAGAATATGGTTCTAGATATTTTAATACAATGGAAAATCTATTATGGTTTAATTAAATAAAATTTGAAATCAGATTAAAGTATATGATAAAATTGAATAAGGTCACGTTTAACTGTCTACCTCATATTATCAAATATAATAGTTTTAAAATTTAAAAATTAGAATTTTTATTTTTAATGTTCACAAAAATGTTAAACATTATAGCTTTAAATTCAATAAAAAATTAATAATTTAACAATAAAATTTGTAGTTTTTGAAATTATAGTATTAATCAATTTCGTTATGACTGGTTATAAACTTATAACACGTCACATCGAATTGTACCAAATAGTTAATAACTAGTTGTTTTATAGACGCATAGTGTCTATAATACGATACTACGGTTATAAAAAGGTATAGGCTGGTTTGAAATGTGCTTTTCATGGCCATTACAAAGAACATGAAAATATTTCATTGATTTATTTTTATAGGGTACATAGCCTATACGGTATATATTTTTAAAACTAAAACATTATAGTAGTATGTGAATACAATATAAATTATATTGCTCTCATTACTTCATTTTATATTATTTTAACTTGCAGGTTGAACCAGTTTTTTATATTGTGTAGGATTTTATTTGCTTAACAATATATCTATATTATATACATAAAATTAAAGTTTTGATTCGTTTTATTTTAAATTTCAACATAAATTATTATAAATCCACTTGAAAATCACAGGTATAGAGTAAATACAAGTCTAGGTGTATTTAAATTTATATTTTGACACATAATTATGAAAGTTTGGGTTAACATTTAAAATAAAAAAAATCGAGCTACTTTTTTTCTATTGAATTATATTATCGTGTTAGTCAAATGTTCATCGTTTGATGAAGAATAAGAAAAAAACAAAATAAAATATATTTCAATCCAAATAATTTGGAATAACTTGACCGAATTTAAGATCAATCGTCGACCTTTTTTCGTTTATTCTCTTCAAGCTTACACGATTTAACCAATAAATTAAAAAAAAAGAAAAACTCTAACGTTAAATTATATTGCATATTTAAAGAATTCATCACTGTTCAAATATATTATTTTTTATACTTTAAGGAGTATTAATGTTCTAGAGTAAATTATTTGATAAATGTTGACACTGCGTCTACTGAAATTTAATAAAATTGAAAATGTACTTGGTGATTTTATACATTATTAAAGCATTTACGATTGCTATTTTCAGAAATTCATTGGACTTTTAAACGAGTTTCACATTCTGATACGTAAATAAAGTTAAAAAAAAATGTTGTTAGATGTACGCATAAGTTCAACATTTGTAAAATGTTCATGGAAAGAAAACTTTATACCGAATTTAGATAAAAAAAAGAGTTAGGTACCTGGAACTTTTCGCAACTATGTTTCATTGAACTTATTTATAAAAATATTTGTAAGTGTTTACAAGAATTAATTTAATTTTTTTTTTTGGTTTACGAAAATATTTAATGTTCTAGCAATTTAAATTGGTTTAAATTTACTTGGTAGATTCGGTTTGATATACAATAAATATTGTTCTTATATTAATAATTTATTTAATAACTTAACAAAATAAAAACATTTATTTAAATAAAATGCAACATATTTAAACTCTTTAAACTGAATTTTTACCAAAAAATTATAAATCGATGAATATTTTAATTGCAAGTTATCTAATAATTTTATAATATTATTGGAAAAATGTTGTATTGTACAGTGCTAAGATAATAATAAAATTATTCAGAAACACGGGATTAAATTAAGGTTAGTGAATTTTGTGTAACAAAAAAACAACATAAAATAATTAAAATACACGGTATTACGTGACTTAAGTATTTAAGTACTTAATATATGTTAAACATGTAATAAAAAATAAACATATCAACGATTTCTTAACTGGATTACTATGAGTAGGTTAGGTTTTAGCAAGCATGTTCTCAATAGTTAGTTTATAGCTTATTAAAACATATAATTAGTATAAATATTAAATATAATATTTAACTTCTTAGGATACATTTAAATTTCACGAATTATATATTTTATCAACATAAGTATCTAATAATAATATAGTTATAGGTATAGGTAGTTACTATTTAAAATTCTCAGCTATCTACATACTTAAAATTAAATTTTAACTTTTAACCCGTTTGATATAAGTATTTTATTGTTTTTGGCATATAATACAATTAATTAAGATTTAGGTTTATTTAGGTTATAAATTGTAAAATTGTACTGAAGAATATTATAATATTTCAAACAATAAAATCTTTGATTTATTCTTCATTTAAGTTTACTAGGTAGTTAATTTTAACCTTTCCGTTTCCCTAAGCTTTATCAGAAACTATAATTTATCAATACTAAATAAAGTTATGTGTTTTAAAAATACTCCAACAAGATGAGTAAATTAGTGTTTAATTTTAAGGGTTTTAATGTCAGTGCAAATTATTCAGTGACTTAAATAATAACGTACTTATAAGTATATATAATTTCATAAGAAAATATGAAAACTTTAATGAAATTTAAGTTTATTCATCTTGCAAAATTAATTCAGATGTATCAACAATTTTCTAACTTCCTTAAGAAAATTTAGGATTTTTAGGTATCACATTCATAAGTTTGCGTAATACCTATAACGATACACAATTTGCATACCTATCTCAAATTGATATTTTAACATAATATAATTACGTATATTATTGATGGTTTAAGTTTTTCAAATTTAGTGATACGTAAATGTAAAAATCGAATAAGTATAAGACAATACACATTAATTGTGCACCAAAGTGGATCATTTTAAAACTTGTATTATCAGACTTTTGCTGACTTTCCCTGGGAATAATCTATGTAACGTTTCAACGTTTGCCAACTAAAAGTTTTATAATTTCTTATCTGCGTATTTTCATTTTTATTGACAGTATGATTTATTTGAAAATGAATTATTTTAGTCCCAATGAATGATCACAACAACTTGTTAAAAATATTTTTTCTCGTATATTTGTAAAAACAAAAAATTTTTATTTCGTTTTTATTATTACGAATATATCATGTGTTGATTCAGTATAATATGCTAAGGAAATAATAATATACTCATATGTAAAAACTATCCAATAACTAAATTAAAAATTGTATATTAATATATTACATTATATATTTGTCGTTTTAATATTCTAGAATTAGAATTAATTAATATTATTGCTACATATAATAATATGTTATAATGTTGATGATTCAAGCCACTATGGTGCCGTTTGGTTATAAACGCGTTCAAAAATAAAAATAATATTAATGATATTCATGATTATAATAATATAATAATATATAATATCGTACCTATATTTAATTTCCATGACGATGAATTTTTATTTTAAATGTCACAATATAGTTGAATGACTTGTCAGCGTTTGATCATGATTTCAAACATAAAAACAAAGTCCATGCTCATCATTGATTGACATTTTTATATTAAGAAAAATGATAGCATAAAATAATCGAAATTAAGTAATTAAATTTAAATGCACAAAATATAATTTACTGATTTAAATATAGGTAATATAGCTATGAATTGGATTTCTAAGTGAACAATCTGTCGAATAATAAATATTACTATTCTATAATGTATTATTATGTGGTATATTTAGGTAGTATATACTCATAAGTTTATTATGAATATGTTATCGTCTTTTTAAAATACTAAATACCGTCTAGTAAAACATACATTATATAATATATTTCTACACGTGCGTTTATTTATATAATAAATAATAATAATTAGTTGTTGGTTTTCAGTTTTTTGTTTTTAAATGTTTTTACAAATTCAAGTATTTACAAGTTTATAATTAGTGTCATCATACACTTACCTTTTTAAATAATTACTATTGCACATTTACTCGATGAAACGGTGCTCTAATTGAGAAATAATAAATGCTTTCTTGTGAAACATACAAAAACTCTTTCATATGTCTACTATACACAACTTAAATTTAATAGTTTTTATGAGCATAATATATATTTTATGAAATAATTATAATACAATTATAATTCATAATATAATGCTTAAGAGTTAAGATATTAATTAAAATGCGTGTAAATGTTTTATTATAAATTATTTATTATTTCATGTTAACAGCTGACAAATAACTTATCAATGTCAAATTGTTAAAATGTATGCCTACACTTTTAGATTGCATGAATATTTTGAAAAGGGTTCACATTAAAAATAGCAACTTTCATAAACTATGATAAACATTTATGAATATTGATTAATCGTGTAGATGGTAATATTATATTTTTCTCGTAAACAGGTGTAAATGATACATTTAGGCGTAAGTGTTTAAAGTTTAAACATCAGATATTAAGTTGGTAAAAAATCCCACAATATTACTAAGAATTCTGACCTAGTTTTGCTACGAATATTTTCTAGAGCTTTATTCCTCTCAGCCCGACTTAAGTTTCTTTTTATCTATGGTTTCTTATCTGTTTTTGAGCCCCACGGGATCATTTTTACTTTATACGAAAAAGGGAAACTTGAAACTTCACCATACGCGTAATTGCCAAAGTTCACGAGACATGATAATATACAGGGAGTCCAGAATTTGATATTATTTAAAATGGTATTCATTTTTTACTCTACGTAGTATGCTAATAATTACATACAAAAATGTATAAAATTTAAGATTCTGTGTGCAAGTCAGCTATCGGTTCTGAATTTATGTGTGCATTTAAATAGGGGTTTTCCGAAACACATTTTTTTGGCAGTAAAAATGATTTAAAAATATTATAATAAAAAAATGGACCTCCGAAGAAAGTAGGTATTAGAAACAACCTTTGCTCTCACCCATTTTTATTTTTACATAGGTAATGTTAAACATTTTTACAATAGGTAACGAATTATTATTCATCGGTAAATTATTGAGCGTTACTAAAAATTGTTTTTTACACTTTTGTACGATACGAATATTAACGAGTGAACTTAAATGCCTAAATCGATTTTCTGACAGTATTTTCAACTGAGGGTATAATAATTTGACAGGTATAATATTTATTACACTTCCATAATACTACATTTTTTGATTGAATTAATGTTATTAAATGTTTATTATAATGTAATTATTGCTTTGTGGATTTGTCTATTTATTTGTCGTAACCGTGGAAGTAACATCATTATTTTGCATGTGTAACAGTATGTTGATGATATTCATGTCGACGGCGTCATTAAACCCGTATACGAGAACGCAACAGAGTGATTTCGAATTCTCAGTGTCTTATATAGTATACGAACTTGGTGGTAAAACAACTTATGGTACCATAGAATTTCTGAATAGATTATTTTGAAAATAGTTCGTACATTCAAACTATACTGACAGCAGGTATACCGATTTGTTTCCTTGTGCCATAAATAAGTACTCCACTCCTAACGGTGGAACGTATTATTAGACATCACGAAATCCATTAATAATATTATAAAAGCTTATAATCACACTGAAATAGAATTAGTGTAAGTTGTTGGAACTGCGTATAGTCTGTTAAGTTTTTGTTCATGGTATGCAATACAGCCTATAATATCATATAAATTAACTAATATTGAAATTGGATTATTTTACCTATGCATATCCCAAGTGTAAACCGCTGAAAGCCTTCTTCTTCATTCAACTGGGCCAAATTATGAATTCCTCTTAACGTTTTCGTTCGAGTGCCTATCTTTAATTTTGAAACAAATCACATTTGTGTCGAAGTATAATATGCATATCTTTGGTTATGAGTTATCAATGTTTTAAAATATACACAAACAGATAAAACATATTCGTATTTTTAATTTAAAAATAATAATAATAATATACTATTGTTTATATTATAATATACAAAAAAATGTATTATCAAAATGCATACGCAGTATGAAATAATCAACACACAATAAGTTACTATTGTTTGCAAAAATACAATTCAATTTCACCGGGGAGAAAATAAATCATTTATAACACTCGAATAAATGTGCGTTTTTGTTTTTGTTATTGTTATTTTTTTTTTTATTTCACCGCGGTTGACGATTGCGACGTGTCTAACCACAAACCGTATGAATGGTTGAAAATTAATTTCGATTGTCGTCGAGAAAACGGTTTGCTGAGAATTTTAATTTGTGTTCCAGAGGAAAACTGTTTTTTTTTTTTTTTTATTGCGGTCGCGTTTTAAATACGGTTCGATTCGGAATATATTATTTACATCCAAACCACTTGAACATCCGATGAATTGCTTTTTTACGGCCGTACTATTCCTCGTGTATACAATGTTATATAATATCGTGTACTTGTCAGATTCGAGGAGAACATTATTCACGCGTACTACACTGCAGCAGCTGCGTTTTTATGAAATCGGATTTGACGACGTGTATGTACTATAATAATAATAATAATAATACAATACCTATACAATACACCTATATGGTTCGCGCAAACGGAATATAATAGGCGCGAGGTACGCGTCGTATAATGTTATAGTGTGACGAAAATAAAAATTAAAAATACTTTGACCGTTTGAAATCGCTAAAGACAATCACGGGGGCATCGTATATAATATTGTGGTAGGTATCTTTGCTGGAGCGTAGTTTATTATTATTAATATTTTGCGCGTTTACGTGTTTTGTAATATTATTATAAGCTTTGTGCGGGTCAACTGTGTGTGTAAAATAATATTTCATAATAATACGCGTGCTTCAGAAACAAAGCGGTAAATCGATAAAGTGAGTGTCCAATAACGCTACAACGATTCCTACTTATTCTGTGATGAATAATTTCGATCAGTTACATCAAAGCAGAGGCCGTCGGCACCACAATATTGTTATTATTCCGACGCCGCGGTAGGTACCTACAACACGAGCCGCAGGGCGTCATGTGCGCATTCGTTTATTCAGATAATATTATTATACTGTACTTCGTGATACTTAGCGGCGGGCGTGAATGTAAAAACCCTTCGGAAAATAAAATTTAAATGAAATTTAAAAAAAAAAAAACGAATAAAGAGATAATAAAAGCTCGCAGGTGTCACGTATGGAAGTTTCGGATGGGAAGTAGGAGAGAGGAAAAATCGAAGTTTATAATATATTTTCGAATGCGGACCTAGTCGGGTCATAATAGACCGCAAAATATGCTTAACCGTGGGTACGTTTAATTTCTTTATCCCACTTTAGGTACCGTACGGAAAATCCATAACATAATGGAATTATTAAGTTTTCGAATAAGCCATACTGATAAACAGTTTTAAAAACCGTCATAGGTTTTTAATAAAAAAAAACTGTCATCTAAGGTTAGGTTCAACAGAGAAATACAAAAATAAGTATAGTTTAATAATAAGATTCGTCTAAATGTTTGTCTATTTCATGTAGAATTCAGTAATTATGACATGGTGTTGTCGAACAACTGTTTGGATTATGAGTTCACCGGTTTAGCAATGTCAAATTTCATAGGATAATATAGTTTGCAAACCTGGCTTATGGTATGACAATAACTATTGGCATACTGCGGTAGACTTATGAATGATTAACCACAGGAATCTGACCGAGGGTCCTCTCACACGTCGGGATACCTGGAAATAAGAAAGCAAACTTGACAGCTTACGAAGCTTTCACATATTTACTTTCTACAAAGATTAATACAACAACTTTATCTGAAACTTCCAATATTATTCAGTACAAACTATTGGAATAATGGCAGAAATATTGGCTTAATTTACCACTCTCCAACAAACTTGGAAATGTGAAAATGAACATTAAAGAAATATAAACACAACCAAGCCTCGGCATAAGCAAGTTAAAAAGTTAAAGTTAAGTTACCTAATTTAACTAAGTTAACTTACAATTAACTTATTAACTTAAGTTAAGTTGATATTATTTTTTTATATAATTGTAAGTTTCCATATGACTTTTAACTTAACAGAGTTAAAAAAAAATTAGGATAGCTATTAACTTTATACTTTTTAAAATGTTTTATCTAAGCTCAACTTAACTAGATTAAAAATTATCATTAACTTGCCCAGGTCTGAATTACACCACCCTGACACTAAAAGAAGAGAAGAAGTAATCATCATATTCGAGCAATAATTGACCGGAGTGGCTGATCTAATTCATTCCTACTTTATCAGCAAAGAAGCTACAGCACCAGTAGGTGATACTTACAATGATAAACTAATAATAATTTAGCCTATATAGTGATCAACTGCTCAAAATATGCAGAAGTTCGCAAAAACCTGAAAACCGCTCTTTTCATTACACCAAACCATCAATGGAGGAATTTAGCATAGTATATAACGTATTAATTTATATGTATCTAAATTTATTTCGTACAATTGATTTATTCGATTCAGCATCAATAATAACTGTTCACAAACAACAACTGATATTTTTTTTATCGTGGTATTTAAATATTGTTATGTGGAGAAAATATAAATATTGAAAAAAAATTGGACAACAAGTAAAATATTATGAAGCGAAAAAAAATAAAAATAAATCTAATTGTTGGCTGTCATATACACGTAATGCGTTTGTAGTTGCACGATTTGTTTTTTTTTTTTGCCATACAAATTTCTTTTATTCCCAAGTCGTAGTATCTTTGTACCGCCGTCATCCGCATGTCTCCGAGGACGCGTGTACTTCTTTATAATGCTGGACACGTCTTTGTCGATTGCGAAAATGCGGTTGGGAAAGTTGGTCAAAAGAAGAAGTAATAGAAGCAGAAGAAAATGAAAAAAAGTATATATCCAAAACGTGTAATCCAAGATTCTAGTGGTCTAACGTATATATGTGAAGTGTATATAGTCCTATAAAAATATAATTCTTGAAAACAATTCTGTCATTTAAAGACATAAACACTCATATAGTTTGTAGGTAGGTTCATGAAAATATTATAAATTATTTTCTAAGTAAAGTTAACAAGTGAACGTAGTTACCACCTTCTTTCGAGCAATGTTTTCGTACGTCATACGCCTGTGTAGGCGTATTATATTATTCAATTTTAATAAATTACAAATACGTCTGTTTCAATAACATTTAAACTTTAAATATTTGTCGGAACAGAAATCCTATTCCTATATATTCTTATTTATGATTATACCTGTTATATGTTATAGTGTGATGACTTGTGGTTGTGTGTTCTTATTTCTTAAAAACACATAAACTCAACTAAATATATATCCAAAAGTCGACACCTTATCCAAATATTAGTAAACCAGTATATTAAATATAAAATTTTTTATTCGGTATCATCCGAAATATAGATCTTTTAAAATATAATGCTTTACGAAATCATAAAAAAAAATTTTCTCTTCATATTTTATAGGTAAATATTTATGAAAATACTCTAAAGTCTCAGCTAAACCATTGATTATAAATATAATAAATAAAATAAATATATTTATGAACAATGGCTAAACATATTTTTTTCACAGGTTCAACTGTAGCCATTTATCATGAGTACCTACCTACAAAACATATTCCGATGGTCGTTATATTATATTGTAATATTAGATTCTGAGCGGAACGATGAATGTATTGATTTTACAATGATGTGTTTTTTTTTTTTGTGTCTGTCATCACCTTTTAGGACAGTAAAAATGCTTGGATTTTCTTCAACAGTAACTTTTCTGATAGAAAAGTGAATCTTGTTGGTACTTTGGGGGGTCAAAAGTAAAAATTTCTCAGTAGTTTTCAAAATCGACGTGAAAAACAAAAGAAAAATTAAGGAAAAACGGGAATTTTTACGCGAAATCTGTTTTCGAGAAAATCAATTTTGGTTTTTGGTGCAACTCAAAAACAAATGACCTTAGGTACATGAAATTTTCACTGGTTGTTCATAATTGCATTTCCTATACACCATAACATTTTCCAAATATTTTGACTTATTTTGAGCTGTTTACGGACATTGTCAGTTTTCAATTTTTTTAGTTTTTTTTTTTATAAATATCAATAAAATTGTATTTGTTGGGTAAAAAAGTGTGAAAATGTAATACAAGGCTCCTGATATATTTTTACAATAGCAGTTGAAAAATATTAAAAATACATAGGCACAGTTTTTTTTATAAGCATTTAAAGTTCGAATTTTGACAAAATTTATAAAATTTATAATTTAATAATTATTTCGTAGTTAAAAATTTATAAAATGTTCAAATTTTATAGCTAAGGATTGAAAATTTAAAACAAGGCTCCTCGTAAATAGGTTATATATAAATTACTTTATGCACAATAATATCATCAAATATACTTGGTAATATCATAGGCTGACTGACCGTTTTCGCTCAGAATCGTTTTTCTTATACAATGATATTATATCATTGAATTCAAATTTAACACCATCCATTACAGTGACCCAGTTTTAACCTTCTATACAGCAGAGCGACATCCACTTACCCACCTTTTTTAATATTGTATATATATTAAATGCTATAATGTATTACCTTTTGGCTTTTATAAACATTATTAATCTAATATAGTAATTATTCTTGCGGTTATCCACATATCTGCTATAATATTAGCTAGAGGGTGTCCATATAATATTGTATAATGTTTTATTTTATTTTTTTATTTCCTGTATATATATTAATTGGTGGTTTCATTATTGGAATTTAAAATTTTAAATTGCCAAATGGCTTCTTTATAAATCAATTTTTATTTTAAGTCATTAATAGCATTTTAAGGCGATACTAGGTAGGTACTTTTAACTTTGTAAGATATTATCATTTAAAAACTGTAATTGTCTTAATTTTGTATATAAAATACTTTGTAGACTTCAGCTGTCTATTTTAATTTTTTTTTAAAAATATTATTTCAAAATATTGTTGCTATCTTTTAATTGGTTAATTAATTTATGTTCATCTATATTTTATATTTTTTCTACTAAGGTATAATAATGTTACAATTATTACTTTTCGTCGGTGGAAAAATAATAATTCTATTGAATTATGTATAGTATTTAACATTGTTTCTTTTTAAAAACAAAGTTAATGTAAGTACTTAAAGGAGGTGAATTTTTTATTCCGATTTTCAAGCGTAAATTAATACATATTATATAATCAAATCAACGCAGTCCGACATTACCATTGTTAGGTACAGAGTATTATTGACGGTGGATACACAAAGTAGTAATAATTCAATTTAAGTGAACTATACAATATTGTTATTCAATTCTTTATTTTCGATTTTCAACGTAAGCCGAAGAACTACGAAAACCCGTGTTGGATTTGTGTCTCGTTTAGTCCTTGTTAGTCTATACACTGGTGTTATTATGTTTACATTGGGAGTTTTTACGGGTTGCATTATGTTCGAATGGTGCTGAATCGCGTTTTATTTTATTTTTATTTTCGGGGCAGAGGAAACCGCCACGGTGTTCGGAAACGGAAAAAGTTTTCGAAATCGCTGTCGCCTTTGAATAAAAGAAAACAGCGGTGCTACACGCCGCATTATTCGACGACGAAACAAAATAATATACAGTGACGGACAGCGGTGGTGTCGCAAACGTAATTCCGTTCGAGTAAAATCCTTTGTCTAATTGCCGACCGCGATCGGCCCGGTGTTCCGAACCGTGGTTACACTCCGATGGCCAAAGATAACCACTTATACCTCTATAATAATACGCACAGTCCGCTGCAGGTAGAGATGTTCGCTTAGAATGTTAATAATTGATAGTGCCGCAGTATCACGTTAACGGCTGGCTGCAGCGTTGAGTCCAGATAAGGTTTATTCTCCCGGTTAAATATTGATTTAAAATCAGAAATTGTAATCGACTAAGTTAAAAACAAATTACGGTTCTACAGTTAAGAGAATCTGATAAAAAAAAATAAATAAATATATTCGTAGCATAACAGCATATTGTTACATTAATATTATTATACGATAATATTATGATGTAAATCGTATATGTTTAGGTGCCTCGTGCCTGTATGTACACGTTTGAGTTTTTTCTAAATTGTATGTGTCATGTGTGTTGTCGTACCTATGTGGAGTTTGTATTCATCCACAAGCGTTGACTAAATACTGTAAGTAATATTATTCGCTATTTGGTCGTTTCTTGTCGAACTAATATTATGTAGGTACGATGGGTGGCCTGCGATAAGTGTCCAAAGCAGGAAAAGTAATAATACCTATTATTATATTAGACAGTACAAATGTTAAGACGTGAGCATTAGACCTATAAACTAAATTAGTTAGTTTATAAGATAGTTTATAGGTCTATGGACGTGAGCCACGGTTTGGTCCCCCCCCTGTTTTAAACTATTGTTATGGCTAATAATTCTAAAGTTTACACAATTATTGTTTAGAATCTAAACTTCAGATAATATATTTATATTTATTGACTCATAATTTATTATCACCTATGTATTTCAAATATTATAAATTATTCATAACTACCTATCTATGTCATATATTATACTTCTCCTAAGTCTTGACTAATATAATTATCTTATTTTATTACAATTGTTTTCTTTTTATAGTTATTATTATTTATATAGTTTTGTGATTATTCAAATACTAACTGACTATCAAAATTACTATTAATTATAGAATATTTTTTAAACTTATTTTCAATATTAATTTGTTAATTATATATTTTATGTTAAAAAAATCGATTGGAATAACTTACTATTTAAACATGATGAGAAATATGTAACAAACGATTTAACTTGGTTGATTTCATAGCATCTGTTAATAAATTATGCTATTCAGTTGATCTATAGAACATGTTATTTTATTATGTTAGTCATTAGTACTTGGATCGACAATTATTTCGGGTGGGTAATATGATTAAAAAAAAAATCCAGATCAAATTATTAAAAGATACCTAATATTTTTATCTATATAATATGTATTCTACGAATAAAAGAACTAATAATTTAATATTGGGTTCGTCGCAAAGAATTATCGGCCACGAAGATTGTTGAAACAATAAAAAGTGCTAAAAAATAATCAGCTGGTATAATATTATTATCTAACCTTATTTTTGGTATCCGTATACTACGTGGTATAATGATGATGAGTACGCATTATATCCATAATACATAAAGACAGAGATCAACACTCGGAACCTCTCAGCTCACTAACTGGAAGCTACCTACCCAATTCTGGACTCGTTAAATGTTATTTATCAGTACAGTCAAACAATTTTTATGAAAATCTTCAGAGTAACTGGTTAGTTTCCACTTTTTGTGTAACTTCCTGGAATTAATCTCCCCGGGCAAATTAAAGAAAGTCTTTGTGCTTCTAAAGATTTTTATATAATACATAATAAGTAATGACATAATATAGAAAATGACGAATCTATTATATTATATACACGGAATTTTTAAATGGAAAATTTCCCATAACCATCTCGTCCACTTGCAAGGGGAAATTTAATTATTATTTCTAATAAAATGTATTATTATATCTCACCGTTGCTAGACTTTGCTTTATACAGCTTAAGTTGACGTGATGGGGCGTTATTATAGGCGGGTGACAATGGCAGGTGTCTTCGTAATATTATAACGTATTCATTGATATTTTGTAGTTGCTACGATGTATATAACCATAGTTATTACGAAATACGAGAAACTACCCCAAAAAAAAATAATTTAAAGACTAAATAAAATTATTTTTAGGTTTCGTGACCGGTTAATGTATTTTAGTAATACGATTAATTAAATTTTCATCAAATGGTTCAATGGGAACTTCTAGTGTCTACATTATGTAAACAATACCAAAAATTAAACAGATGACATCCATTTAATTAGAAATAATTTATGATTTATAAATAATTGAACAATGAAACGGCTTCGTGTTTTATACATTACTTTAAAAAAAAAAATTGCATGTATATAATGTCTACTATTTATTAGTTGATTTAAAAATATTCCTGAAAAATTCCCAAGTACCTACCTTACATATCCTATTTTCTAAAATATTTCTAAAAAATATGTTATTTTTTAGCTAATATTATTTTTGATCTCGGACGATTGAGGTAACCGAAATTGTTGCTACATTTATTTTATGTAACATAAATAGTGAATACGTAATCAATATAATTCTAGATTCTCCTGCCATGTGCACGTTAGTATAAGTCCCGTATTTTGGGTGTATCCAACGCACATCAGTTATTGATTAATAATTATGTTTTAGATTTAATTATCGAATTTACATCTATGTATGTAATGCAATTGATTTGTAACTCAAAATATATTCTACACATATAATGTATTATACACGTATTCAGAACAACACTATATATTTTAACTATTTTAACACTATATATTTTAACTACGAAATTAGGCTCATGAGTTATAAACACGAGCTTCTATTCTTTAAAAACATTCCAAATAATATTGTGAATTTATATATAATATACAAAAAAAAATTTTCTATTTTTTCATGTACAGTATATACATTTTTTCTGAGTATATTATTATGGAAATTGTATTAAGAATGGTACTCAGCCATATGATAATAAGGTATGTGTTCAGTTTAATATACTTATGTATATACCTATACATAATAACTATTTTAGAACATCACATTGTTGATAAAACAATACGTACAGTGAATAACATTTACAATGAAAAGAACATAATGTAATAAGAACATTTCTTAAAAATAGAAGCATTATGCGTTAACGTTTTTATTTATTTTTTTATGTGTCTTCATTTATAATCGAGCATTATAAAATCCTAAATCCAGCTGTAAATTTAAAAAAAATAAATATGGTCTTCGAATATACCGACAGTTTGGTAAGAACTAACGACACAATTAGCATTTACTTTTTTTATGGCTAGATATATTGTTTTAAGCGATGTAGTATAATCCTATAACTTAATTAATTCATATGGTAATAATCAGTTAAGAATTTTACTGGGACAAATAAATGTATTACAGGTTGAATAATTTAAGTATAATCAATTAAAAATAAATGAAAATAATTGTAAAAACGATTGTAAATATAGGTACCTACGTTGTTATCGTTCGACAATAATTATTTTACGTCAATAATTAGTATTGGGACATATTTATTATCTTCTTTTGAGAAACACATACGGCGCTTTAATGAATTCTATTTTGTCTCTGTAAATGCATTTCATTACGGAATAATTTTTTTCAACGAAACTTTGCCACTGGCAATTTTAATTATAACACAATACAATTTAGATTCACTAATCTTGGTGGCGCGTCGGACTGTCTTACTCGGTGACACGTCTGCTAAATACTACCGTTATTATACCACTACTACCACTACAGATGTGGATTATTCGGATTTTCTACGAATGTTTCTTTATCTAATGATCCTGTTAGTCAATCAGTGTAATGCACGAGCGAGTATTTCATCTTTTACGTGCAATTAATTAGCGATATTGCGTACTATTTATCGTACGGCAGCGCCGCGATGTATACTATTACACATTTGTGATGATGGATTAGTTTTGACAGGTCGGCAAAAATGTATTCGGAAAATATACATTGTGGGTTTTACGCTATAATATGTTATCATGTAATATCGCGTGCGACACGGGCGATCATCGTTTCCCTATGTGTAATCTGTTTCGCAAACAAAATATCACACACGGATTTGAAGAAGCACATAGGTACGCGCCTAGGTAATAATATATATTATTATTGTCGTCGTCGAAACGGGCCGCCATATGAAAACGTTGCGTTCGGGAGGGGAAAAAAAACAGACCGTCGATATAGAAAATACAAAAAAAGCATAAAATATAGTAAAATAAAGATATTGATTAATGTACGTGTACGGTTTGTGTGTGTGTTAGCGCGTGTGACCGTCAACCGGCCGCCGCCGTCGAACGAATAACGCTCGTGCAGGTCATGCGGCGTATCGCGTGATGCGAACACGTACGGCCGACGTGCATATCGCCACTGAAAAGTCACCGTGGACGACAAGGGCAACCGAGTTATATATAATGTATTATGGCACCGCAATGTATTATACGCGTATATGTATGGGATAGGTACTACGCACAGAGAAGTATATATGGGTAGGGGTAGCGGACGACGGAGGCGGAGGCGTTGCGTTCGGATCCCGAGTCTGTGTGTGTGCGTGTGTGTGTGTGTGGGTGTGTTTGTTTGTGTGGGTGGACGGGTGGGCGTGTGGAGTTTGCGGTACCCTACTGCGGATCCGGGATTTTGACGGAACGACAGCCGGTCGGCCGGCGTGTGACGTCTGTCAGGGAAACGGACGCACCCCCCGCCACGCGCCGCGGCGCTCGCCGATCACCCCCCCCCTCCCCCACGAGAAGTCCCGCTAAAAACCGGTGAAATTCAACGTACGTATATTATTATTATACGGCTTTGCGGCTGGTACACCCGTAGTCGGTTTGCGGTGCCTCCGGTGACTACAACTCCCCGGCGGTAATACGCAATAATTCGTGCCGAGGTAAGTGTAATATAATTGAACAGCGTCTATTTCCGGGACCGCGTGCCGCCGGCTTAACGCGCTAATCCGTCCACGTAATCATTTTCGAGCCCCCCCCCCCTAACCCCGAGCAGGGGTGTATTTCGGAGCACACGCGATAGTATAATGTGGCGTGTAAGGCAGCAGCGTACTCGTAACAATAGGTTTTATAAAGAAACGCGTATGCGGTATACTTTGAAAACGATATTTACTTTTTTCCGGCGCAGAAGAATTGTTTTGAGATATTCGTTTTGGAAAAATATCATGGTCTCTATGCTCAAAACGTTATTTGCTCATACATCCCTGCCCGCAAATCGACGATTTTCCGGAAGAATTTAATTTCCGAACGCTAATAATTACGTGGTGTGCGACAACAATATACAATGTATAGGTTGTATTGTTACGGCCAAACCGTCACGTACCTATACAATATATAATGCCTATCGTACAACGCCGTTTGCACGAAAACCGTTTCGTGCCGGCGAAAACGCTCAATAGGCTAAGATTCAGCGCACGTCCCTTATCGGCGGAAACTTTTTAAGTATTGCTAATGAGCATGTTCGATTTTTCTTTTCTTTTTTTTTTGTTAATTGTTGCTGACTCCGCCTTTATTTTACGTCAAAACACGATCGAGCGCGACGGACGTTTGTACTAAAAACCGCTTCACGTGTGTATCTACGGTAAATATATATACCACTTAGACCTCGTCCGAACATGAAGGTCCGTGCGGCCGTCTAGCGAGGGTTTTTTTTTCAGTGACGGATATTTTCGATTTATTTTAACGTCGTCCAATCGCCGCAGGTGCGTCAAAAAATTTTCCCGATAAAAATTGCTTCTTGTTTGTAACAATATTTTGCCTACCTACTGGCAAGCATGCGTTTTCATAACAGGTCAACGGATATTTTTATCAATTCAAATCGACCGAGGCAGCCCACAAATCGAGCACGGAAAAAAATTAAAATAGAAAATACAGAGCGATTTACCAATAATGCGATATATTCTTTAACTATGAATTTCTTCATATTCTGATTTTTGGGACTTTTCATTATTTAATATCTAAATACTTAGGGTTTATTATTATTATTATTATTAAGCCATTTATAAGGACTAAGGAGTATATTTTACAAACTTCTTTCTTCAAATTAAACCCACGACCATGATTTAATGTAAATTATCAAGTGGTTTCAGAGTCATTAACTAATAATAATAACATTCATGATGGTATTTTCAAAAAGATATTAAGGCTATTATAATAACTTAAAAATATGGTAGGTAATGAATATTAATTTAGCATTTCATAGCTTGTTGAAATTACTGGAGTTTTAAAATATTAGTCTAAAGTATTATACTATACCATTTATTAACCATGATAGCCATCATAATATTTTCTAAACTTATTATCAATATTCAAGTCTATCATCCAAATTTCTAACACATCAGATAAAACTCGTCCTGGTTAGTTAAACACAGGCACATAAATGTTTTAAAAATTTAATATGGGTTTATTTATAATTAACGGTAAAAATAAACTGATTCGCATTTGAAAAAGAGGTTTAAATCACCGCAAGATACAATAGCAAAAAACGATTAAATAATTGAAAATGTGGTGGTATTTGAGCAGTACTTATACTTAAAAATACCAAAAATAAGTATTAAATAAATGTATAATGGAAAGAAAAAGTGGAAGTGAGCATGTATGGTGAATCACTCTGTTTAATATACTGTTATAATGTCATCGAAATGTAATCACAATAGCGTTATATAACTGCACATGAGATCGAGTTCAAACGGTATTGTTTACCGAATTTAGTTATAACGTGTAGGTACAACTCACTGTTATTGTTCTTTGATATACAACTATCGGATGACCTAATTAACGTAGGATACTCATTATTTCAAAAACCATAACTTTTTTAAAAGTATTATTTTTTTTTTCATAATTATTTTAAGTCGTTTCAAATAACATTTTTATGAAAATATTAAATTTTGATCGTCAAATTCTTGTCAAAAATGTGATTTTTATAGATTGACATACTCATAATAATGTTCTGCTTAGGAATGTGAAATAAAAAATGTATGTGGTCGTCATTCAAAAAAGTAAAAAACTTCGAAAACAATACTAAAGAGCATCATTCAATGTCGTTATGTAACTACTATTAATATAATGTAAAAGAAGTACTATTCAAAAACGTTTGTGTTTTTTTTAAATAAGTTGTGTCCAACGATACACGGATCACCCCGTATACAATATTATATGGGTAGTTCATTTAAAACGTATACGATCGTGCTCAATCGTATGGACGGCCAAGTCGCTTACTTTACTGATTCTCAACTTGGGGTTTGCGAACCCCTCGGAAGTCGAGGGTCGAGAGTCGAGTGTCGAGGATTAATGAGGAAGCGGGGTCGCCCACACCCATACGTCATTTATACAAGAAGAATAATTTTAGGTGTCACCAAAAAAAAATAATATCTAAATCGAATGATGGGTCGTCAGTTTGAAAAGGTCGAGAATAACCGATCTCTACTTGTTCGACTGTAATGCATAATAATAATAATAATAATGATAAAATAATTATGATATTATGGTCGTCGTCGGAGACGTGTCGTCGTGCTGATTGGACCGACGACAGTACATTATACGGTCGTAATTTGGACCACAAAGTTTTTCCTGCAAAATAATGTACGTGCGTATACACAACCGCCGATATACATGCGACACGGTGGCGGTATGGTCGCGGTATGTGTTAGTAGAGTTGGTTACCGAGGTGAACGTGATGGAGCTCCCGTAAATGACGTATGTATAGCATAGTATAATCGGACGCTGTATGAGCCGCCAAAACGACTGCGCTCAATATAATATTATGTTTATGTTATGTATTTGTAGGGTGCTGCGTGTGTGTGTGTATGTGTGTGTGTGTGTGTGTGTGTGTGTGTGTGTGTATCAGCGTACAGTACATCGTCGAATTCTATATATTATGCTGAAAAAGGGATGGGTTTTTTTTTATTTTTTTTTCACGATATACGACGGACACTTAATTAAAAACGCGCGGACATTTTACGTTCGAAAGGATTAAAAAGTTTGTTTTATAATATTATACATTCGGTTTTCACGAAACGCACAACTAAAAATGTATAAGTTTTTTTTTCACTAGTTTTGATTTTGTTTTTTGTTTTATATCTATATTATATATATATTATATATATATTTTTACTGAAAAGTAATAAAACCCTGATACCTAAAGGTTGCCTGGTATAACAAGTTCAAGACGTCAAATGATATGTATATAGTATATATAACGTTCAGCGTAAAATCTCAAAATATATAAATGAGAAAAAAAATTGAAATCCATAAAATAAAAAGTTATACCTATGGTTTTTTTTCTTGGAACTTCTAGTTCGAGTATATTACGTTTTTAGATCGGTGTATTTTACATTTTATGAAAATCAAGAGAATTCTTTGATTACCTCTACATATTTCGATTAAATCAATAACGTAAATGATTTTACATTAAAACATTGCATAGAAATGTGTTTTGTTTAAAATTATTTTATCTTTAGACTTTATGGATACCTGGTGTGCACTTTAATATTATGTCAGATCTGTAATTAGGTTCGTGTAATGTTATACTAATATAGTAATATGTTTGCATTTGTTTTAAATATAATAAGTCATACTAACAACTGTATAATTTATTTGTATGATTAAAATTATTAATGCATACATATAAAAATTAAGAAAACATATTTACATGGTTCATGAAAAATAATATAAAAATAAAAATAATTAGGATGTACCTAATAATAATGTTATTGTATTATTAAAATGTTTTGTACCTAGCATGTACCTATTTTGCCTATTCATTACGCCGTGTTACAATAATGAACAAAATAATATTTTATTGTTTATTAATTATTTTATAGCATTCTCTTTATAATTCGTTTGTAATAATATATTTTTAAACCATGAGAAATTATTTATCTTAAATGTATAATAATTAATAATCTTAACTATTTTGTTGATGGTAGTATTATTGTTAATATTGTTTTTTTTTGTTAAATTTCTCATACCACGTTTTTAAAAAAACCTTACCAGCTTAATAATTATTGGCAGAACTTGTATAATTAATAACCCCTATAGTGATTTTGACTGAAATATTTAGAAATAATTTCTATATAACTAGTTTATATTTTTAAATTTTCATAAAAATACGTGCGCGTACTTGTTTGTACATTTAACATTTTATAATGTAATGCATTTATTAAGCTCCCAATAATTTAATAATCCAATTATTTATCGGATATTGACTATTTGAATTCTTACTTTACTTGAACTACTTTTATATTTAATTACATCGAAAAATACATGCTGTATAATTTCAATAGTTTATTAAAAAAAGTTAATTATCATTATAATTTCTCGTCGATTTGGAGTACTCACTAAGTACAGTGATAGTGTAATTAGAGTAATAGGATTTTGTTAAATTCAAACCTAATTAAGATGGGATACTTGTAACTGTAACAAAATTAATGCTATTATGAGTTATATTATGGTGGTTTTATTTAACTATAGTAAAAGTTGAGGAAATGGTTTAATTTTTAAATATACTAGTTTTCATGTAGGAATATGTAACGTTAAAAAACTATATTTTACCGTTTTATGTCGATTAATCGTCATAAATTGAATATTACACATAGTATGTATAATCTATTTATTATTATTATTAAAAAATTTAAATTTGCTATGTTATTGAGCATACACACTTCAATTTATGATGGGTATTTTGACGTTTAAAATCGAATATATAAATACAATTAAAAGAGATCAAAATCCTGTTTGATTGATAGGTTTAAGGGGCTTTTTGTATATTATTTAATATTTTCAAAACTAATATATAAACAACTTTATTAAATAAAATATTATAAAGTGGACTGTTCACCACGTGAGTAGCCAATTAGATACAGTCTACTATTCAGTATAATGTGTATAGAGTTATTCGTAGAAGAATACATATTTAATCGTGACAAATGAAAATAGTATGAAATGAAAAAGTCGTATAACTTTTGTAACCACGTTAATATGATTTCTAAAAAATTATGAATTAATTTTAATTTTCTATAGTAAATTCAAGTCTTATTTGGGAAATTTGAGTTTGATACTTTATGGAGAAAAAAATAATTGACTTTGTTTTGTGTTAGAATAACTATTATAAAAATGTTGTTCTACTGATCACGATGAAAAAATTACTTAATTCAAAAGAATACCTATAAAGTTCATATTAGCTAAACATTAAATATATATATTTATAACTCGATTGAACGTCAATAAATTCAACGGACCACAGTCGGTACGTAATTTTTGTCTATTTAGCTAACATGGTTATAATCATAATTATTTTTGTAGTAGTTATAATGTGTTACTCTATATTAGTAGCCTACCTATCATCTATTCGTCTAGTAGCTAATATAATATAGTCTCATCTGTTCTGTGCACGCAACATATCAACAGTGTTAGGAGAGTTACCTATGTATTTAACATACCGATTGATTTTGTTGGTTTTGACGTGACAAGATAATATTGGGTATAATATACTGTACGTCAGTTGTAGACATTATCGTGCCTGCCGACTGCAGGCGACGTGTGTATAACAATCTACTCTGTGTCAAAATCGTATAAATACGCCTAAGCGTACCTGTGAACGGTAATATTGTTATTATAATAATATAGTCGTTTTGACGAATGAAATTAAATACGTGTGCGCGTGCGTCTATATTATGGACTTACCCGAAACTGTCGTGCGAATCTGCAGAACCGAACTCCGGAGACGAGACGGCGGATGGCGTGTTTATGAGATACGCGTATAAAAAAAACGAAACATTTCAAAGCCGCCGTGGCGAGAAAATTAGGGGGGAGGGGGCCAGAGGGGGTCGTGTCGGATAAACGATGAAAAGCGTAAAAATCAAAATCGGTTAAAAAAAAAAAAAACAAAAACCAAAAATACTAAAAAAACCAAAAAAAAAAAAAACGTTTTGCGATTACGGGGAGCGCGACTGCGGCGGTGGTGGCAGCGGGTGAAAATGACTCTTCTCCGAGACCGCATGCAACAGAGTCCGTGCGGAATGTTCGCCGCGAAACGTCGCGGTGAGAGAGCGATTCGCGGGGGACAGGAGCAATGAGCAGCGCCGCAGTCGCCGCATGGAAACCGTTTTCGAGTCGCCGGCGGCGTATTCGTCCACGCGCGCGCGCGCGCGCGCGTGCAAATCCTCTCGCCCGCGCACGTGTGCGAGTGTGTGTGCGGGGGTATGTGCGTAAGTGTGCGTACGTAGGTGAGTGTGGGCGCGTGCAAGTGTGTCGGTGTGCGAGTGTGTCTTTATACGTGTGAGCGCGTCGGCGTGTGAGTTAGCGGCTACCAGTGGGGGGGGGGGGTAAGGGTTGCGGCGCCGTGACGAGGTTTCGTGTGAATTTGACCGAGGCGGACGAGGCGACCGTAAAAAAACGAAGTTGGCCTAATCGCAGTGGAATAAAATTAAAAAAAAAAAAAAAAAATTTAGAGATGATAATATTTTGAATAATATTGTATTATGTATAGGTATAGGCACACATGACGATAATATTCTATTACGTCGTTACCTAGCGCACGTTTCACTTGAGCCCCGGTCGACGGGGTTTAATATCGCACGTGTAGACAAAATATTTTGAGAAAAATACAAAATTCATAATATTCGTTTAAACGGAAATACGCAGTGTTTCACAGGTGGTTCCGCGATACCGGAGTTGTGAACACAGTAAATTAAAAATAGTTTATATAAAATATATTATTATCGTGTTGACACAAACTATATATATTGATTCGGCCACTATGTTATTACAGAATCGAAAGAAAATAATATTTTTGAGTTTAAACAGCTGTAACTTTTTCGGCGTCCACTATTTGTAAATACGAATGTGTCATCTCTAGACTGTGCAACTTGCGTTTTTCCTTTAAAACGATTGTAGAATGAACAATAATAATAACTGTCATCCATTGGTGCGTACTGTGTATATGTGCTCTAAGAAGTCGGGGGTGAAAAATACCTGGCACCTTATGATGAATTTTTTTTTACATATTTTGTAACTGGAAAACATAGCGGTGAAACGCACTATTAAATATATAATATTAATATGAACACATTTTCGACGAACCTAAAACGTGTACGTTCGGAGCTAATGAAAAATAAAATAGTAAATAAGTGTAATAATAAACTGTCGTGTGCGTGAATACACAATTAAAAATTAATAAAATCGTTCTTATTACGAAATACCATGTGTGCGCTGACGTCTGAGACAGCGTTCCACGAGCCGGCCCCTTGATTTATTACGTTTCGTACTGCTAGCTTTTTTTCGTCATTTGTTTGGAGAAGTTTGAAAATGAATTTTTTTTTTGTATATTTTGTAAGTCCGTTTGTAGTGCTCACTATCATTTTGTTCAAACGTCGGGTGGTAATTTCAAATTAAACGTCCACGTATCGAAAAAATTCACAATAATATATTATGATACGCACGACGTGTCAAAGATTTGTGATTTAACTGCGACGCACCGTTGCGCACGTCCTCTGCTGCCGACGAAAAATCAGACACTCGTTGGTTAACCGTCGCGCGGTTATTACCACATTATATTATTACACCCAAAAGCATAGTGCAGCCTTCGCCTACAGACATAATATTAGATATGTGTATGATATGAGTGCGTTTGTGTGGGTTAGCTATATCGCCGTGTATAATTTATTGTTACGACTTTTAATTGGGTGAATTTTTTCCCCTCAGGTTTTATAGCCGAAATTCCCCAAACATTAATATAAAAAAGCTCTCCGACGATAAACGCTTATAAAGGTATTGTATGGGTGGTATAGGTATAATAATGCTCGCCACTGTTTTTATTATTATTACCGAGCGGGGTAGTATTAAATAAAAATATGTGTTTGGGACGATAATAATATTATTATACTTAAATACGGTCGAATCTCGCGGTAACTGGAAATCTCGGTATCTCGAAATTATCCTTTAGACGCCGCCTGCATATAGAACTAAATTGCTGCTATTATTGCTATCCAGCTATTATTTTAAATTGCAGCTATACTTTGACAATTTTAATAACTCGAATTTAATTTTTTTCATCAAACACCGAGTCATCCCGAGAGTCGACCTCAATAATAATATTATGATGGTTGGTAAAAATCATAAGTTTATAATATTGTTAGTCAACCCGCAAATGCGGCGTAATGAGGTATAAATGGGAAATTATCGATTTATCTTTTGGGAAACCGCGTGGCTCAAAGGGAGATGATTAAAGGTGATAGAAAAAAAATGCCAGCATAGGGATACGTGGAAAGAGTGTTGATTGCAAATATAGGGGAGGGGAGTTTTTCGCATATATATATATATATATATATAGAGAGAGAGATTTTGTGCGTAACCGATGCGGAAGATAGATAGAGGAAAATGTCACCAAAGTCATTAAGTGTTATGACACGATGGACATCTAAAAACCCGTTGTCCTTTTTTTTCTTATGAAAGTGCAAATTAATATTATAGAACAGATGTTTTTCAGTACATAAAATAACATACTGATTTTCCGTGAATTTAAATCAGCATTTCACGCATATGTTAGATACATATAATATTTGCGGATTACTTCAAAATCAATGTTCTATGCATTTTATTATCTCAGTATAATGGTCCGTCTGTAAAGTGTTTTATTTTTGTATCCAGTTAAAATATTTCACAAGATAGAAATTAACATATTCTACAAATTTCTGTATAGGTACCTAATAGTATAATGTGCCAAGATTTAGTCGTAGACCTGTATTTAATATTTAGGATTCGTCGAGGACAGTAAATTTCCATTGGTTTGTTTTAAAGAAAACCGAGAACAACAATTAATTTTGATCAAACACAAAACGTTTCATGTTTTCACCGCCATCCAGCTAGGATAACCCTTAAAATGTAATTCCACTGTATTAAATCTCGAGTAAGACGAGTGCTCATTACCGGAATCACTGCTTCTCTTTTTGTTTATATTGATAAACTAACAAAGGTCTTTAAAGCAAGAAATACGTGGCTCAACGAGCTTTCATGGATTTGTTCACGATTATAGACAATAAACGCAATACGGCATGGAATATAGTCGCATACGTAAACAGTGTGGTACAACAATGGGCAAGATTAACATTTTCATAGTGTATTTAGAAGAATTAAAGCTTTAGTCGGAGGAATGTTCTCTATATATTTTAATAAGACATGATGTGCATGAACTCGGCGAAGAAATAATACGCGCTATGCAATATGGTTAGTACCTACACCGACTCGGGGGGGGGGGGAAGGCAGGTGTAATATACATACTAAATCTATATATAGAGCCACATCGCCTTTTGCGGAAGACAAAAAGTGGATAAAAATCTTCAACTGTGGCCATGGGTGTCAATGCGATCCCACTTCGATCTAGGTGTAGCAGTCGGTTCATGATATCGATTTTAAATGTAATTTTCAATCCTCGAACAAAGGTTCTAAGCGGGGTAAGGTTGCATTGACCACGCTGACGTCTCGTTGGTAGTTTTTCCTTACGCTTATACAGAAACCGTCGAGAAAACAGAAAAATTAAATCTTAAAAATAACACACACACTTGATTTACCATCATCAAAAGGATTACATTAATTTTTCGATCGTTCCGCTTTTACCGGAAAAATTGTTCATAGAAATAGATAACAAATAAATAAATAAAAACCATTGCACGCTACTTGATATTTTTCCTCTACAAGAAAAGTCAATGAATCATAAATAATATGTTTTTGTTAATGAGTAACCAAAACAATGAAAACTTTACAAAAATTTGGTCGGAAACAATAAATGCGTATCCAGCCAAAAAACATATTTATGTTAAAAAACACCACAGCGTAAGACTGATACGAAACTTAACAGGTCCCATAAAACGTAAAATGTGAATTGAACCGAATATAGTAATGTGCGATAAAGAGTTAATATTTGGAACAGTAAATAATATTTAAATGTTATCGTATTGTTATAATAAAATATACATTAAGCTTAGAAACACTATAGTTTGTAACCATGTAATTTAATAAATTATTATTTACAGCCAAAGTTACTAACATTCTGGCTAATTATAAATGAGTTGAAAACTGTGAGAGAGATTATTATTTTGTTTTTAAATGAACTCAGTAGAAATTAACTGTACTTTTATTTTATTATAAACTTTTGATTAGGTAGGTAGGTATATTAGCTATTATCACGTTTTTTTATTGTGTACCAACACATTTGAAAAACAAATTACAATAAAAATAATATCCAAAGCGATTTTGCTTTTGGACTAAATTGGTTAGTTTGGATATATAATAACTAGCTTGTGCAGCGATATCGTAGAATTTTTTGTTCATTTTCGATATCATAAATCATAATGCATATTGCGATATAACGGCATGGGAAACAACGCATAAGCGATCGCATTATCGAAAACATATTTAATAATATTAACTCCATTTGGTCTACAAAATAAATATTTATAGTATATTCTATATACCTATATTGTAGATACAAACTGGCAGAGTGGTAGGTGATAAATTATGAACTAATAAAGACAACTATTCCCCAAAAACTCAAACATTGTTGTTCAAACAATCAACACTAAACAAACCCATAGCATAATGGGTTTTCATTATTTTAGACATTTACATCTTTTTTTACAAATATCGGCAAACGATAAGATTTTAATTGTAAAACCAACTTATTATTGTTGTTAAAAATTGTACTAACTTTTTAAATTTGATAAAACGGGAATATAATATGCACAAAACCAGATTTTGACCATATTGGGTTAGTAAGTTTTTTTTTTTTACGGAAAAATAAAATAAGAGAGATTAGCACAAAGTTATATTTTACATATCTTATTAGCGATTGAACCTAACAATTTAAAGACATTACTAAGGTATCATTATTTTTAATAACGATTTATCTTCAAAAGATTGTCGTCATTTTTTTTTTAATATTTAAAGAATTAAAACATTTGAAATATTAATCAATATAATATAGATTAAAATGTTCAATTTATAAAGACATTTTCGAATTTTTTAGATTTTTTTTTAGATTGTTCCATGGTTCAAAAGCTTGGCAATTTAATACAAGATCCGAAATAAGGTTTGTTTATAAATATTTAAAAATATTAAAAATGTATATTATGAACAATTTTTTTTATTAAGTGATTGAATTTCAATTTTAGATACAATTTGTCAAAATCATAAAAATTTGTAAACTATTTTATACCTAATTAAAACGTATAACATTTAAAATTGTTATAACTAAGGCTTGGAAATGTAAAAACTTTAATACACGGTTCCTCATAAGTTTCTTTTTGTAGAAACCAAAAAAATCTTAAAATTACAAATGCACAATTTATTTTAAGGACATTTCAACATGAAATTGGATATTTAAACGAAAAATGACGATTTATGTTATTTTGTTGTAGTTTGAATAATATTTCGTAGAGACTTAAACTTTTTGTTACAACGTATATTATTATTTACTAAAGGTAAGAACTCGATGCAATTTTCAACATTTTTAGATTCATTTTAATCAATATTTAAATTATATCACTAATTATACCGCCAATTTATACCACATTACCATGTACTTATTTACACCAATACGTTAGTATTGTAGAATGGCTGTATGAGTTATGTAATAATACCTTGTAATATAATATGAAATAGTATTTTAAGAATTACTATTTAATTTATGCGATTTGTTTTTTTTCAAAAAATAGTTATATCTACATTATTACTTATAGCCATATAAATATAGTATAATAAAATATCCTTACAAATGTAGGTCTACAAACCGTCTCCCCTCAGAATAGAGTTTTTCGTCTAATACAAAGATTTTTCATTTAATTCAAATTAAACACATTCATCATAGTATGCTCAATGAGTACCTAAGTCAGCTCGAGATCTACTACCTATACAGAATGTAACAAGAAAACCTGAAAAAAAAAACCATGCTACTTAAACGTATGACAACAATTGTTAAAGTTATATGATTAGTAAATAATTTAAGAAATATTATAGGTACTCATGTCAGCAAATTCCCAAAAATAATATTTTGAAAAAAAAAATAATTATTATGTTTCAGATTTATTTCAACAAAAAAATTTCATATTTTAAAAATGTCTAAAAAATACTAAGCTAGGTACTTGGCTTGGATAAATGTTTTTACCATAAAAAGAACGGTTCTTATAGTCAGATTCATAAATTGACTATTTTGAATTTATCCAAAATCATTTAAATTTAATATTCAGCATTAAAAAAACATTATTTTTTTTTTTATATTGTGTAATGCATGTGATTATAAATTATATATATGCAATTTTTTTTTTTTAATATTGATTGAAACAAAAGTTATGTCATCATTCAGGTCTTCTTGTTACATCCTTTAAGTATTTATAGTAGAAGTGCTATGACTGCTGTTTTTTTTTAAAGTCTGTAAACGAGGATCAAGGATAAAATGTAAAAACTTTTTAGTATTACACTATTATATAATACCAAGGTACATATTTAATATAATACTCTTTGTATATAAAAAACAATTTAAATATCGAAGGAAATGTAGGATTTTTCGCTATCATTATTGGCTATATTATTTTTGAACTTATAGCACACACATTTGCTGTATTATTGTTTTACATGTATGTTTAACATAATATACGCTAAACAAGACACTTAAATAATATGGCAAATATTTACCATACTGAAATGTCTGAAATTGAAGATTTTTATAAAAAACCTAACCTAACCTATGATGTTTTAATATGCTAAAAAAAAGGTTTGTATTTTATAAAATCATTGACAGTTTCATTAATTTTTGAATATTAGTCAAATGATCTCATGCAAAGTACAGTTTTTTTAACTGTAAACTTTATTAATATAACATGAGTAATAATATAATATCCGTTTTATGTTGGTCAAAGCTAAAATGATTGCATGCATTTTTTTTATGATTTAAACAAAATATTTAACACAGAAATAAAAAAAAAAAAAAATTTAAATAGAGAGTTAATGTTTTTACTGTTTTAATCTGAAGCAATTATCTCAGTTCAAATATACCAGAGTACTGACATTTTATACTGAATATTCATTAATTATTATGGTATTGTTTAAATTTTTTGAAAGTTTTAAAATAGTTATTTTAAAGCCCAATATCATAATACCAAATACACAATTTGATGGATATTTATTAGATATATTATATTTTAACAAAATATGTAAATTCAAGTTAAAAATTGTCTCTCCCCGGTACTTAGTGTAAGCGTGTGGTAAGAAGTAACCCTGTACCAGAGCACCCGTTGTTTTTCCCGAATCGAAATTCCGTTATAATAATAATTATTATATAAAATATCCTAGGTTTTCAAACCGTCTCCGTTTAGGATCGTTTTTCGTATGCACTGATATTATATTATTGAATTCAAATTTAACATCGTCCATTAAAGTGCCCCACATGTAACCTTCTGTACAGTAGAGCGATATCCACTTGCCCACTTTTTTGATGTTGAAAATTGTAATTTAAAAACAAATAAACCTAGAAACTTTCAAAAATATTATTTTATCATTTTCTAGACAGAGTATGATTTTCAAAATATGACAGCTACTTTTCAGCTTTTTATAGATATTTCAAGTTTTAGACTTTTTTCCTATACATTTTTAAAATTATTTTTATGTCTAGCAAACATTTAGATAATTAAATACAATGTTTCCCATAAGTTTTTAACACTAGAACTAAAAAAAAAAGTTCAATATAAATTCATACTAATTTTAATGAAATTTGTCAATTCCCGAAAATTTACGATTCGATTCGTGAAACTAAAAAAAAAAGGTGGGTAAGTGGATGTCGCTCTGCTGTACAGAAGGTTACAAGTGGGTCACTGTAATGGATGGTGTTAAATTTGAATTCAATGATATAATATCATTGTATAAGAAAAACGATTCTGAGCGAAAACGGTCAGTCAGCCTATGATATTACCAAGAATATTTGATGATATTATTGTGCATAAAGTAATTTATAAATAAAGTTGAACATTTTATAAATTTTTAACTACGAAATAATTATTAAATTATAAATTTTATAAATTTTGTCGAAATTTTAACTTTAAATGCTTATAAAAAAAAATTGTGCCTGTGTATTTTTAATATTTTTCAACTGCTATTAGAACGATATATCAGGAGCCTTATATTCAATTTTCACGTTTTTTTACCCAACAAATAATATGTTATTGTTATTTGTAGAAAAAAAAACTAAAAAAATTGAAAACTGACAATGTCCGTAAACAGCTTAAAAAGAGTCAAATTATTTTCAAAATTTTATTGTGTAATTTGTTTTTGAGTTGCACCAAAAACCAAAATCGATTTTCTCGAAAACAGATTTTGCGTACAAATTCCCGTTTTTCCTTAATTTTTCTTTTGTTTTTCACTGCGCTTTTGAAAACTACTGGGAAATTTTTACTTTTGTCCCCCCCAAGGTACCAACTAGATTCATTTTCCTATCAGAAAAGTTATTGTTAAAGAAAATCCAAGCACTTTTACTGTCCCAAAAGGTGATGACAGATACAAAAAAAAATAAAAAATTAAAAAAAACATAAAAAAACACATATCATTGTAAAATCAATACATTCATCGCTTCGCTCAGAATCTAAAACCTATAGTTCACTACACGATATTTTTCTTCTACAAGGAAAATCTTTGAATCATAAATAGTTTTTGTTAATAAGTAACCATAACAACGAAAACGTCTATTTTGGAATATCTGTTAAAAGAATAAAATATCGGTATCCAGCTCAAAAACTTATTTATGTTAAAAAACAATAATACTATCAAACTTTACTTTCAAACATATATAGTCTGTTCATGAATACAAACATCGGTCTTACTACAGTTTAATTTATATTTATGATGTCTATGGGGAAAATGCATTAGATGGTTTAGTCAATTGATCGTATAAATCATCTACCATACGACTTTTATTTGTCGATTAGCCTTAAAAAAAATAAAAAAAAAATATTGATCATGTGCTATGTTACATTTATTACAATTGTTATATCACGCATTTTTTGACGAGAAAATGATGCTTAATACCAAATTTAAATAGTGGTTTTTATTTATACTTCCATGTAAAATCTATACACTAAGTATATCAATTATTTTTTATTTATTTATATTACACTGGTTAAGCCATAATGCAACTTTACGTTTTTTCATTGATTTGGTTTTGTAAACTTATATCGGTCGATACACTTGTTTTCAAAACTTAATATATTCTAGTTGTATTAATAAATATATTTATGATTTTCTCTTCTGCTTATATCTTAGTTTATCGAAACACGATAGAGGATATTGTACAACATAAAAGATATCACACAAAAGGAAAATCCTCTTTTGATCATTAAAACGCTGTATATATTTTGGAGGATATAAAATGGTTTTGGTAAAAAGTATTCTAAATATAATGGTTTTAAAATGTTTACATATTCTACACTACATAATATTATGTGTAATATAATGTAAATTTTTGCTTTTAATAAAATGTTACATCCTAGCAAAAATATAAGTTAAAATATATTTTTTTATTTCTGGAAAAATAATAATTTAAGGGATAAAACATTTCAATACGAATTAATACTGGTAGAACCATGCGAAGTCATGTATATTATTTTTGAGAATTACCACATGCATAGTTTTCTTCATAATTTTAAAGCTATACAATTTTATCACATAGTGTTATTTGGCCGTTTAAATGGCAGTTATACAATATTTAGAATAGGAAAAATCTATATAAAACTGTATATCATTATGAAACAATCGGATTATTCATAGAAATTAAAGCAATATTCTCATATTTATAACAACAATTTATTTTATAATTTTGTTAGGTAATATTAATCCAATGTAAGATCTAATGCATAACATTTTAGTTGATGCAAACATAATAATAAACAAAACATTATATACGTAAATATTTTTTTCAAACCATAAATTCAGTGTGCTCACATTAATTATCAAAAAATTTGTCACAATCATATAATATTCAACGATAATATTTTCATTCTAAGCATAATAACAGTTACACAATTTTTTGCTCTTCATGTACATTTCTTGGTTGTATCATACCCTTTATGTGCTGGAATTAAAATTAAAATATTGTAAACAATATTGATGTTGTATCTTTGAGCTTAATCGCATAAGGCATTGGCGCATTGCTGCATTAAACCTATATAATTACCTCTAATCGAATGATACGTACAGAATATTGTTCCATTGAAAATGTACAGTATAGGTATATGTGTATATTGTATACACTACGCAGCTATTACTTGTGAAAGCAAAACCGTATTCTGACTTTAGTACTATCTTTGAGGAAATTGGAAATCGCTATCGCTTAGAATCTGTATAAATTCATAATTGTACGAGTTTCCAATAAAACACCCCTAACCCTACCCTTATTAATCTAATTATTTCATTCTTCGCTAACTGGGGCTTCCGGCATAATTTGTGATAATCATCGTTATTAATTTTTTATTCAATCTACACGTAGAAATGCATAACGTACCTATTAATACATAACCGAACGTCTAACCAAACCATTATATTATTATTATTTGGATATACTAATCCACAATAATTGTATAGTTTAATTTATTTATAAGTATATTATTAGATTTGTTGTTTATTTATCAATTATAAATAGATCGTATAATAATAAGCAGTAAACAGATGTTTAGTAATTATATTTTGTCATTATGATAATAATGGAGCAGGGAATGTACATCAATACAATATATACAAAATATCTTAACTATCATAATTTAAATGTTAGAGTTGCATCAATACGAATTATAAAAATATACCACTCTAAAATGAGTTTTAACTTAAATTTCGGTATTTTTGTGTAGGTTAGGTTTAAATCACACACCCGTTCGACGATTCCCACATCTTGCGTGTAATGCGCGCAATATTAGCAATCCATTGTGGTATATTATCTAATCTACGGGGTACTTGTGCGAACCAAAAGCGGATAGAAAATGCTACAAACAAGCAGCAATATTATCGAAAGATAAGACATCTACGGACTACATTTTTAACGTTTGGGTCGACACTGGTAGTGTGGCAGAGGAGTGCGTGTGGGTGTTAAAAATGGCTGTGGTCTCTAATGCATTTTAAATTTCGCTACGTGCAGGTACCCCAAATCTGTTATCCGCTTATACACTGTATGTACCCTCCTCACCCTGTGTCATGTTTTTATACAGTATCGTTTAACTCCAAGATGCTCGAAATAGATTCTGCCACGAGGTACAGGAGAGATATTCTCCCGGCATATATGTACTTACCATCGACTGATGGTGGACGGATGGATATATTGACAGAAGAAAAAATAAATAGACATTGGCGTGTTGAAACATATTTCCTTTGTAGAATATGTATATGTAAAAACAATATATGTCTTTAAACAGCAATTGGCTGTGTTCGAGTCTAATGAAGTCAAATTTACCCACAAAATATAATCTACAGTGGGTCAAATTAATTTTTTGATAAATGAGTCCTATATATTGTGTCACAAAATGTAATACTATTTTAACGCAAATATAGGTGGCCTATAATAAGACTATGTGTAATATTGTTTATTAGATTCTGAGCGGAGCGAGGAAGCTAGTGGTTTTACAATGGTTTTTATTTTTTTATCATGTAAACAAAATTTCTACCAGAAGGAGTGCTTTGATTTCAACATATAGTAACTTATCTTTTATCAAATAGGATCAAGATTGTACTTTAAACTTTAACGAAGTGGATTTTCTCAATAGTTATTTAATACCACAGGAAAATCCACCAATAAATTACGAAAAACCGCTAAAGATGGGATTTTAATTTCTAACGCTTTGTCAACCACCATAGCAACGAATAAAAAAATATAATATTATAATATTAAATCACCTTACAGGTTATGATAAATAATAACAATATAAAATATCCGGACTGACAAACCGTCTCCGCTCAGAATCGTTTTTCTTATATAATGATATTATATCATTGAATTCAAGTTTAATACAATTCATTATACATTGGCCCACTAGTAACCTACTGTACAGTAGAGTGACATCCACTTACATGTTTTTTTTTAATTTAGAATTATTCTATAAATTATGATATTATTTACCTGTTGAAATAATTATATTTAACTTGACTTATTGGCTATTGCTGTTGTATTTGTTTCCCATCAGTTGTGGATAAAAGAAATAAGATATATAGTATAACATTTTCATATCAATAGTTTATGATAACTACTGGGTTAATTCTTAATACTGCAGTTAAATTCCTGATAATAGTCTTTGATCAAAATAAATTGAGTTTACAAAAAGATAGTTATAAGAATATGGCTGGAAAAATTAAAAAAAACAAATTACATTATTTTATATTTCATTTATCACTCAGTTGTCAATATTAAAATCAATAGTTGTATAAAAGTTATAAATGCAGTTATTCAAATAAGCATGGCGACGTGAAAAAATGGGTTAGTATTTTTTTTGATGATTTCATTGTTATTCATTCCACGTTGAAGAAAAAATAAATTTTTAATACTAAGGTTTTACTAATGGAATCATTTGTGAGATTTATAATATACATATATATATACTTTTTTTCTATTGTAATGTTATTAATTAAATAAATAAACTGAGGTATATCTAGAGAAGCATGATACTGCAGACATTCCAAAATAATCCTTAAAATATTAAGCTCAAATGAACCATACACATTGTATTATTTTTTATTGTAAAAAAAATCATTCAATCTAAGCCGTTGATGATTATGATGTCTGATTATTATTTTCATTTTTAAATCATAAGATACATAATTATTTCATTAATGACAAAAACTCAATTTAAAATATAATAAGTATAATGAATATATAATACCTATGTTTATACAATAAACAAAAAAGAGCAATAATATAGCTATAAACTATTATACTTCTTACCTATATATATATTAATATAACAAAATGTGTCCATTTTACTAGTTACAATATTATATGAACACATATGTTGAAACATTTTAATTTGAAAATGTTTTATGGTCACATTTTTGAATATTAAAAGCAAAAGTTCTAAGATGTCGTCAAGTCTAACTAGAGTCAAAAGTTTTCAGAAAGTTTTTTATTAAAGAATTCTGTGCAACAGTTTGACAGCAATTTTTGTACTGACTAAACTAAATGAAAGTTTTGAAAATTTTATTTTATAAAACCATTGATTATAAACGTCTATTTTATAAATAAAATGAAATCGATCAAAAAGATAAAATACATTAATACTTGAAATATTTTAATATCTATATTAATTTATATCTATTAATTAATAAAGCTATAATAATACAAAGTTATTTTTATAGATTTAGGTTAGATGTAAATACGTAGAGCAATATTTTTTGAATATATAATATATTTCAGTTGAACCAAATAGCATTTTTTGCAGTTTTGTCTATTGACAATTTAGTTGAAAGATCGTTGACTGCCATTATATATTATATATCAGTATTCAGTAATACAAGTATGAAGTGTGTAGGTACCTGTTATTAGAAATGGATCATTGAAAATAATGAAAATGGATTTTACGGGTTTTCGACCATTTATTTTTACAATAGTCGCATAACGCGTTAGCGTGTGGCACTATAAGAGAGAAACTCTATACGGGGGAAGAAATACGTTAATAACGAGAAGGCAACCGGAAGTGCAAAGGGGGTAAAGGTGAAAATGGATTGCTGAGAAATCAATTCGCATTATTATGAACGTTACAATAGAAGGGCGCAATGCCGTATGTTCCTTTGAAATACGACATTTGAAATCTGGTGAACCGTACAACCGGATTTAGACGAGACTTTATACATCATAGCGTGGTAATGAGATTGTAGATTAATTTGTCTAATTTACTTGGTTAAACATCGACTCGATGAAAATATTAGCCTATGAAAATGATATCGAGACAGCAAAATATTTACGAACGAAATAACTTCATTCTCGTAGTTTCGTCATAAATATAATGTTACCTATACGGATTGGGTGATATTATAACCAAATACAACTATAAAAACCAATTACTCTCCACTGGCAAGATACATAATATCAATACTGCCAGGGCTTGAAATCGTTTTCAAAACCGATTTCAGAAACCGGTATAAACCGTTTTAAAACCGAAACCGAAACCGGAAAAAGTTGGATACCGGTATTATAATTTAAAACTGAAACCGAAAAAAATTTGATACCGGTATTAAATTCAAAATTGAAACCGTAAAACATTGGAAACTGGTATTAAATTCAAAACCGAAATCTGAAAAAATTGGAAATCGTTATTATTTTTTTTTTAATTTGCGTGCTTTTAAATATGTAAATTCTATTAATACGCATAATTAATACTCATAATAAAATTGAGATCATGATTAAAATGTGATAACCATTTCATTATTCGCAAAAGAAAATTGGAAACCGGTATACAAAACCGAAACCGGAACCGACATTTCTTAATACCAGTACTGCTAAGTTGAAACCGAAATCGTAAAATTTCAAAACCAGTATACAAAATCGAAACCGAAATTATTTCAATCGGTTTCAAGCCCTGAATACTAATCAATTTCCGACTAAATGCGTTTGAATTTTAAACTTTTCCTCGGGATCGGTTGGCAACGTGCAAGCGATTTTGTACGATGCATAAAGTAGAAACTATTACCTTCTAAACACGTGGACAAATATAGATCAAAGATTCAACCAAAAAGCATACATCATTCATGTCTTAAGGTTGACAAACAAATTTCCGTTTCATACTCGTAAGCCTTCTAAATCCCCAGGGAAAATGTAAAGAAAACGACAATTGAAGAGGGCACAAAATTAATTATAGCCGTTCGAGAACATAGAAAAATACTATTTCTCAAACAGTCCATCAAACGGTATTTGTAGGTGCATCACAATATTGTATTTATTATAAATTGTAATTAGTGCTACTTTACAAATTTTAAATTATGGACTATAGGTTTGTTTTAGATAGAAAAAATACATATTTAAGGTATTGATCTTTATTTATGCGACAGTTGGAAGTCGAACGCATACTGACAATGGTTTGGGTTAGATATAATACACAACCGCTCTTTGCGAGAGATAATAAGCGACAAAAATCTGGTTTCCAATATTAAAAGGTAAAATATATGCGTCAATAATTAGTATATAAATTGCATTGCGTGAATTTATGAAATAAACATTTTTGTGTGAACATATATATCCCGATAATATTATTTTAATAATGTTCTGACTGTCCGCAAAACGGTGCGAGAAAACCCGTAAAAAGTTTTTAACAAAATATCTAGTTTAATAGTGTAATATTTAGTTCATTATAATATTTTTATTAATTTTTAAAATTAAAAAGTAGTATCGTAAGTACTAACAATTTAATCTATCATAACAACTTTTATCAACTTAACTTTCTGGCTGTAAGTTGTGCCGAGTCGTGTTATACAAAGTTGTGTTTTATTATTATTACTATGATCAGTGAAATAGTTGGCCAATAACAAGTAAAGGTACACATTTTGTCGAATAAGAACATTCTAGAAGTCCATAAAGCGTTTTCAACCCTCATAAATTCAGTGACAATTTTGGAGTTTGGGCCATTGTACGGAGATCTATTTAGAAGGCTTTGTAAGACATCGTTGTAAATCGTTATAAATTGCTTTCATATATAAAATATCAACTGTTCACCTCACGTATAAGCTTCAGAATTTTTGTAACTGATGATATCTTAAGGAACACCAAAATACATAGAATAGCTTTGAGCCATTATTTTAAAATACAATTTTAATTAATTTTAAAATATTTAGCTTAGTAGGTATAATTTTTTTGTAGAAAAGTTTGAATGACAAATAGTCAAATTAGTATATTACCCAGTACACTCATTTTTAAATAAATAATAATATCAAAATCAAATCATAAAATATATTTTTTTTTTAAGTAATTAAGTAGAATATCATTTCAATAATTATGTACCAATAAAAATAATACAACTTATGTCAGAAGTCAACTTATTGTAGATTAACAATTATTATCAAATATAAGCAATTCTATTTATATTAGAAAAAAATCTTAATTAAAACAAAATACATATTAGGAACTTTCTCTCTGTTTTAAAAATTTGAATACGTGTAAGATTTTTTCCCATGTGACTCTAATTTCTCCACACCTTCAATTTTAAAATAGAAATTTAGGATACCCCCTTAGGAGTTTTCAGTAAAATAGAGAGAGAAAATATGAGGAAATGGTATGAAAAGTAATTTTTTTACCTGCCATTATGTTGGATTAATCTGAATAATGCAACGTTCGGGCGCACACGAATTTCTTTTGCAGAGGAATTTCCGACACGTACGCAGGTAAACGTACCTTTTTGAATGCATTGAGTCCGGGACCTGCTTCGAGTTACTTTGTCTCCTACATTAATGTTAATGTTAATGTTCATAAGTGGTTCCTAAACTCTAAAGTAACATAACCAAATGAAATTTACATTTGTGAAATAATTTAAAATTTAATGTAGGAATTCATAATTGTTTTAATTGGGAATTCCATAAGGTCCGATAATATAGTTATATTTTATTGAACCATTAAAAACTATACAAATATAATATTTATTATGTTCATCGTGATATTATTATATGAAGTGTTCAATATATCATTAATTTCTTTTAAAATTTTTAGGGTGAAGGTTTTAGTTACCTAGATAACGTAGTAACTAATACTAAATATTTTCATGAAAACTGAAAAATTAAAAAGGTGGGTAAGTGGATGTCACCCTGCTGTACAGTAGGTTACAAGTGGGTCACTGTACTGGATGGTGTTAAATTTGAATTCAATAATATAATATCATTGTATAAGAAAAAAGATTCTGAGCGAAAACGGTCAGTTAGCCTATGATATTATTAAGTATATTTGATGATATTATTGTAAATAAAGTAATTTATATATAACCTATTTACATGGAGCCTTGTTTCAATTTTCACACTTTTTTACCCAACAAATACAATTTTATTGATATTTACAGAAAAAAAAACTAAAAAAATTGAAAACTGACAATGTCCGTTAACAGCTTAAAAAGAGTCAAATTATTTTCAAAAATTTATTGTGTATAGAAAATGCTAATATAAACATTCAGTGAAATTTTCAAGTATCTACAGTCATACGTTTTTTGAAACTTAGGTGCCTAAGTTATTATTTCAAAGGCAGATGAAAAAAATTAAAAATCCTTAGCCAGGGTTTTTGTTTATAAGCATTTAAAGTTCAAATCTTGACAAAATACGGAAAAATCACAAAAATTAGCAAATTATTTTGAGTTGAGAATTCATAAAAATTTTTTTTTTAAATCTAAAATTAGAAAATGTTATACAAGATTATCTATAAGTTTGTCTACCTTTATCAAAAAAAAAATGTCTACAAGAAAGTCAAATTAAATTTTTATGAGCGTTTGAAATTCATATTTTTACAACATTTGATATTCACTCGATTTCTCATGTAACGATTTTCTTATTTTGTTGTAATTAAAAACGTATGACTGTAGATACTTGAAAGTTTCACTGGCTGTTTATATGAGAGTTTTCTATAAACAATACAATTTTGAAAATAATTTGACTCTTTTTGAGCCGTTTTCGGACATTGTGAGTTTTCAATTTTTTTAGTTTTTTTTTCTATAAATATCAATAAAATTTTACTTGTTGGTTAAAAAAGCGTGAACATTTAATATAAGGCTTCTGATATATCGATCTAATAGCAGTTGAAAAATATTAAAGCTCCACGTAAATAGGTTATAAATAAATTACTTTATTCACAATAATATCATCAAATATACTTAATAATATCATAGGCTGACTGACCGTTTTCGCTCAGAATCTTTTTTCTTTTACAATGATATTATATCATTGAATTCAAATTTAACACCATCCATTAAAGTGACCCACTTGTAACCTACTGTACAGCAGAGCGACATTCACTTTCCCACCTTTTATTTTTGTATTACAGAAGTTTAGTTACATGAATACCGGTAGATCTAGGTAAGGTCGTAGTCAATTTTCCTATTTCAGCGTATGTACCTAATAATAGTACTAAGAATTCGTAATAATAACAAAAAGTGTGATAATAATTAATAACGATAGTGATAAATGATAATATACTGAATATATTGTTATAAGTTGATAAGTGTTTTGTGTTTAATTAACAAACGGTCTATAATTTTGAATAAATAAATAATTACAACATCTATATCAACATTTTTCTTTCAGCATTTTCAGTTAAAATAAAAATTTTCATGAAAGTGTACAGCTCTATTTATTTCTAATAATATATTTGCCGAGTTATTGTGTCAATTTTACGTTTTAATACAACACATGAAGTTTGATAGTTCGTTTCGTTTTGTCATAATATTATATTATTCGTACAACTTTATATCGTTGCGTTTTTTGCGTTTATTGCCCCTTTGTTTCCATGCTTATTCAGCTCTTATCGGGAATTCATTTCAAAATGTTGATACCAGTGGTAGTTTTATTCCATGCTGTATATGAAATAATATTTTGATAAGGGCTCTGATTTATATTTGATACACGAATGTACTCGGGAAACGGAAATATCAATGTGATATGACAATACTCAATAGACCCGTCTTGTAGTTAGGATGACGATGACGACTTGTGTTCAATGTAAATTGACAATAATTTTGTTGTTTAAATCGAAGTATAAAATATGTGAATTGGTCATTTGGACATGTAAATATGTGTTTCTTTTAAAAAACATAACACGAGCAAATAAATTACAAATGTTTTCAACAACACTATTATATTATATATTACTAGCTACTGGTGTATTCGCTGAGAGTGAGTACCGACTTCGGAGTCAAGTCGTTAAAATGATACAAGTCATGCCTGTTAGTCACACGTTAATGGTAAGTCATAAGGATTGTAATTTGATGATAAGGGTTGTGGCTTGCTGACACGGCTTGGTTCTACCCTAGAATAGTAAAATGTTTTATTACCCATGTCATATTTTTAAAGATATTTTTGATTATCTATACTATTTTTGAAAATAAAAAAAAACTTGTTTTAATTTTTTTTAACAATATTTAATAGTTAATCTCAAATCTCAATAATAATAATATTATTATTATTCATCCATTTTGAATTCTAAATGATATCTTTCGAAAAATAAATATGTTTATAACACCCCTTCTGAGATATAGGTATGCTGCAGTATTGCGGTTACCTGATTTATCATAATTTAGTTTTTGTAAAAAATTACGTGTATATTTTTATTTTTCATAAACTATTATTCTTTAACACTGAATAGTAATTTATTGATAGTTAAAATACTATTGCAGTGCAAAGGTTTTAAAAATAATCACGGACGAACGGCGGTGGAATACGTGTGGCGATCTGTATACGTTGTTCCCGCGGGTTACCGCGATGGTTACGACTTGGAAACGCTGCCCATCGTAGCAAACTGCCATAAAGCCGCAATGGGCCAGTGGTATGTGGGTGACCAAACTGAGGACACACCGACCGGTTCGAAAAAAATATAAGTACCAATCATCTTAAAATATGTCTCATGATTTCGAGAATCTTACTTTTTTTTCGTATGGCATTACCCGAAGACCCAAGTTCGGATGCCTATTTGGCAGAATTTCTATTTGGGCACCCGCAGGTTTCTGCCATATCTGGTTGCGGGATGGCGGTCTCTTACTATAATTATGCACCTATGTTTTCACGTTATTATTAATTTTTTACTAAAATTTGGTCGTTGCCAATGTGTACTGTGATCATGTCTGATCTCCATGCACTTCGAAGTTGATTTCAATTGCTATATCTTATTCATAGAAAACAGGTTAGTGAAAGTAACAAAAAAGTAAAATAAAGTGTTAAATAGGTTAATCATAATTTATATTATATTTCCACCTTCATTGATATTTTCATATTTGTTAATTTTGACTTTACAAAGATTTTACTCAAATTTAACACATTCATTACAGAGAATCTCTAGACACCTAATGTACAGCAGAGCGTTACCCACTTACCCGCTTTTTTATTTTAACTTTTAAGCTTGACCCACTTTTTAAAAATTGATCTATACCTGCATTTTTGGTTACGTTTCCTGGAGTCCCAATATTCTACTGCTTCTTTTCCTGGCAATATTTATAGTGGCTGATACAAGCTTCGCAATCACTCTGAAATCACTTATTATGCGTTTAATATATTAATTAATTTATTATAATTATAACGGGTTTTGGATATTTGGCTAAATACAGTTGACAATGAATACAAGAACGAAAAATCATAAAATATGATGACATAATAAACATTAATTCTACAAAGTATCTTGACTTTATAAAAAGTAGTACGATGTAAATAGGTACTTAATTAATATTGTAGTAGAAGAAAATTGTTATTTTTTAAATTTAACTAAGGTAAACAAAATAACAACTTAAGAGTTAAGTTGAAACTTAAAAGTTTACTTTATGTTCATTTCTTCTTTAAAATGTAGTAAACATGTAAGATATTAACTTGATTTATCGTAAAATAGTAATTTTCATTAGACAAAAACTAAATCAAATTATTCGTCTATGACTTTGTATTTAAAATTATTGACCACATTATACGGTCAAATTAAAACTATAATGAACACATTTATACTTTGAACTATAAAACTGAAATTTCTGTAGAAAAAATTATGTAATACTGCCACTTACTAAAAGAAAAGATATTCCTTATTTCTATGAAGTGCTTGCGTAAATCGCAAACCAACCATTATTATTTTAAAAATAAATTATAAAAGCTGGAGAGATTGATTATGCATTTAACTGATTTAGCGTAACCCTATAGTCTTTACAAATACTAGAGATACGCATGTATACTTTATATTCACGTATACCTTCAAAATTAATCAAACACAAACAACCGGATGCTGTACTCTTTTTGGTATATTTAATTTTTTTTTAAATTCATAATTCACAAAGTTGGCATTTTTATTTCAATAGTCTGAAAGTAAAACTTGTAAACACTGTAATTATTTAAAAGTTATAGTAATGAATCTTTATTTTTTTTTATTAAATTTGGTGTTAAATGGTTGAGAAAGGCTGCCATGCACTAAATTTACAAATTATACAACAGTAGGTATAATAAAAAAATAATTTTATTTATTTAATAAAATATATTATTATCATGGTATTGAAAACATTTGAATTTGTATAAATACTTTTAAACTTTAGAAATTAGAATGGTGGTGCATATTTAAAGTTACTCTTTTTATCATAATCTTCACTAATTCGGTTAACAATATAGTAAACATATTTTTTTCAAGTTTCCGCAGTGATTATTCATCATTGTTGTTAAAATTTACCTCAAGTGAACCCACATTTATTCAGTGGTCTATACAATTGTACTGTATCTGTATATCTAAAAATACAATATTTATCTTGTATTTAATGTTTAAATCTTCTAGTTCTATATAACTATATTATAGTAACAAATACATATATCTTTTAGAAATGATTTTAAATAGGCAGTATAAATAAACATATTAAAGATTGTATTATATGATATTTGTAATCTCATACTTAAACATTAATTTAAATAAATGACCTATAACTAAAATAAAATAATTTATTGTAAATAACAATTTCAAATGATTAATATTATGTTAATTCACTGTTTGATAATTATCACTTTTACAACCTACGTAACATTAGGTTTATTAACATGAACATTTCCTTTAATGTACTACTATACAAGCTATTTTGATAAAATATTAATTCATAGATTATAGTAATCCTTGTTAAGAACTTTAACACTAAGATTAAAATAAACTTTATAAAACCCATTAGCCATTATTCATATTTTCATCATAAACTCAACACCAATATAACTAACGACATCCAACGAATTAAAACAAAAAAAGCGCAATAGTGATTTATCTGTTATTATACTTGTTGGCCATTGACTTATAATTATTATTAGATATAAATAATTACCTATTTAATTTCTATCGTATACTCAAGTGTCTACTAAGAAACCAGCTTCGAAGTGGGACATCGCTATGCTCAAAATCTAAAACACATTCAAAATTGAGATGATTATTGAAATGATATTTAACACTAATGATTATAACAAGTGATTTTAATCTAAGATTACTCAAAAATCATAAAAATCGATTTTACATATATGCGTTTTATCTAGCTGGTATGTTGCGTGTTGGCCTGAGAGATGAATGCTTTTAGTTTATAGAAAAAAAAGTGTAAGCTATGAGTGTTATTTTAAAATGTAGTGTAAAAAAAGACATTATAATTGTATAACTTTCAATTACTTTATAATTTAAGATATAATATAATAAACGCCATAGGTATTTATTGTCCAAGATTACTATACACCTGAATAAATTATACTTTTAGTATATTAAGTTTCCACGAATTATGGTGATTGGTGAAAATTTAAATACATTAGATATAATAGTGAATGATAATATTTTTAAATAAATACATTTTTTCTTTAAATTTTTAGTCTCATAATTCTAAGCGCTTGAATGTTTATTGAAATAATCAATAATAACACGATAACTGCACTTTATAGTTCATTATGAATTCACTGAAAATAATTGGATAAACGTTGTAATTAATTAAATTTTAAATTATAAAACAATTCAATTCTTAAATACATTACTCGCCGGGATATAGGTTCAATTTTAAATCTTAAGTTATTAATTCAAAGGTGCAAAGCAACGTTAAGATAATATATCCATTGTCGTTATTTTGAAAGAATAATGATAAAGTTATTTTAATTAAAAAAAAAATTCACTGTCGCGTCGTTAGATAAAACCATGTACAAAGCTTAAGTGCACATATCCCTCGTGTTTCCCTCCCCGTTTGGTGTCCTAATAAATTATTTTTAATTGGTCCGATAAGGTTGGTTAAAAAACAACCGAAAGGTTTTTCTTTTTTTCCGACAAAAAATATTGACCCTAAATCCTTTGCGATGAAACGGGCTTTTAAAAACCAAAACCATATCTACCACAAGCCGAGAGGTGCAGATAAAATTCACTTTGACGGACGTAACTGATTCCCATTGTGGTTTGCAGAGGTATTACCCGTACGCGCACAAGGGGTGAAGGAGTCCGAACACAAACTAAAATGTCTAAAAAGTCGGTGGCAAATACTAGTCGCTACCTTCTCCATTGTTCTACTATTGTACTGTCCTACAAATTCCATCGATGGCGGTTTTCGGGTGGGTTATAATATAATAATATCCACCAAGTTGTCCCCATCCACTGTATTTGAATCCAAAGTATTAATTCATTGCACACCATTGCGACACCTCAGGACCGCCCATCCCGTCATCATCCATACTCCCTTTACGATTTCGTGTCAACCCTTAAAATTAATTACATTTTAAACGTTGGATGATGGAACGAGAGTTTTCCGAATAACCTCGGGCAAAGATAAAGTCACAGACACACCACTCGTGGACCTGTTAATGAACACCCTCCAGGATTTTCGTTTTCAGAGTTATAAGTTATTAATGAACAATTTACAAAATATAAATTCCCAAAAAAACAAAAATAAAAAGTATTACGATTTCAAAATCCAAATGCTTTTAATCAACTATACGCGTCACGCCGTGGGGTCCGAAGTCGGATAGGTCGTTTGTCTTCTGCCGGGCTGCATAACAGGGGGTGTATATAGGTTCTATATTTCTACCCGGTGATTTAGCTACACCCTTGGAATGTAAATCCCTATAAAAATAGGTACATGTAAATATTATACGAAAATAAATAATGTTAAGTGTGTACCCCGTTAAATTCTAGTCCATTAATCCAAATGTTGTCTTGGGGTAGTTTGAAAAATAATGGTATGTGAACATCTATTTTAGCATAATATGCAATCAATTCGTTCACGTTCAGAAAACGCCATTTGTTTCCTACGATTCAAATAATATAGGTAATCATGATTCTATTCAAAATAATATATCCATAATATTATTATTATTTAAAATTATGTAATTAATCATGTTTAGTTTAAATAAAATCACTAAAATATAAAATAGATACTTTCTTATTGTTTTCAAACCAAGCATTTCGATCATCTGAAATATGAAAAGCTTTTTATACTTTACAAATAACCGCAGAGGAGTAGATCAAAACAATATTTATAAGTTCAACGAAAAAATTATTTAAATATTAAACATAAAGTTTCGATTGAGATTCGTAGAATTTATGGTTGATAAAAAAATAATAATAACTTAAAGCAGGTAATAAACTAATATAGGTAGTCAGTATATTCGTAATAAATATTATTAAAAGGACGTCATACTCGCTCGTATTGTCTCCGTCTTATTAACGCATACGCACATGGCATTTCACGTTCAGATGAATACATATTATTAATTTGTTATTATTATTTTTTTTTTGTGTGAATTTAGCTTTTATCAATTTTAAAGGTAAGAATATTATCCAGGGCAGTTGGTAATCGGGAACAATACAATATGCGAGTACGGCGTCTTAGGTTTTATGCTACAAGGGGCCAAGCAATGTGTAAACAGTACGGCTCCCATGTAATGATAAACAATGAGAAAAAAAAGCTTTTATGCTATAACGCGGCCCAAGGACTATTTAAAACATTTTGTAATTACTTAGGATATCGAATCTAAAGCTGTAAACGTTTCCAATATTGCTTTAAACTAAAGATAGGGAAACTACAATATTTTTAAATTGTTACTTAAATACACACAGGCACGTTTTAATTCAACAGTTATTAATCTAATGATAACAAAATATGTTTTGATTCGTTTGTCTTGATCTAGACGTAATATAAGAGTATTATAATCGTACATAGTGGTAGCTATTTAAAGTTTAACATTGTAGAAAAACCAATTATTGTACAGTACGTTGATGAGTGCCACATAAATGAAATAATATTGTTCAAATACAAAATATATAAAAAGCTATAATTGATCGTAACTATTATAAGAATTAAGTAGTAAACTAGTATACTGTCGTATTGTGTACAACTTTATAAGCTGGTTTAAGAACTAAAACTAAGTACTAATATATTATTATGTATATAATGTACCAGGTGATTCAATATAACATAAAACAATCGTCCAAAACCAGTTAAGTTTTTGAAAATATTTTGTTATATTATTCATGGGCGTAATTTGGTATAGTTATCTACGAGGGCTATATAGGACTAGAAAACTATAAAAACATTTAAAACCATAATTTCGGGTAAAATGTAAAAAATAAAAGTTAACACCATGAGGGAGCTGCAAAAGTTACTGTGAAGGCTGTATAGCCCCCATAGCCCCCATGCATACTACGCCCATGATATTATTTTAAGTCATTAGGTACAAATGTAAGTGCAAAAGCATATTAAATTACGTTAGTTATAACTACCAATTATTGACGAAATACCTCCACTGGGAGATCTCTTCACTCTGTGTTTCCTGTGTCTAGGTACTAATATTATATAAACTAAACTTATTGTTCTATTACTCTAACAGTTTGCCTAGTAAAAAATCGAGTTAAGTAAATAGGTACAAAAAACAAAAATTATATTTTTTTACTACCTTTTTGCTACTTGCCTGTCTTCATAACTTTTTTACTTTTTCAGAGAAAACGCATTTTTAATTTCATATTACTAAGTAGAATATTATGAGGGGTATTTCAATATTATATAAAATTAAAATTAAAATTTCGGAAGAATAGTTAATTAGTTGTAAGATTTAAAGTTTTAATGAGAGGAGAAATGCAACAAAACTTTGCGGTGTTTCTCCTCCACTCCAATCAAGCAAACTTTAAATAATATTATATTTTTTAAATCACTTGTTCAAAATTTCATTTTTATAAATTGAAGTAACTCCCCCGAACAATTTTCTGCTTTGGAATGAGGAATTAATTATAAATATATGTTGTCATTAAAATAATAAAATCTAAGAATATTATAACCATAACAAATATTCAAAAATATTGTTTTGTTATGGCATAAAAAATTAAAAAAACGTTAGGTATCAGTTTTTGAAATAATAAGAGTTTATCGATAACAGAATCACGTAGTGAAAGTACCTAACCATTTCATTATGTTTTCGCTTACAATTTTTTTGAAAAAATAATAAAAACAAGAACACTTTCTTTAATCATTCCAACTTTAAAGAAGCATTCCAGTTTTCATCAATAAAAACTCATCGCACTGAATATTTTAAAATAAATTCGATAATATAACATTACTTTTTTTGATAAAAACGTAAAATGGATATGAAAAATTAAATGTACATATTATTTTTGGTCACTCGTCAAATACAGACGGAATGTTTAAAATTGAAAAAAAAATGCTTATAGTAATATAATTTTAAATTGAATCCTTATATGAATTTCTGGTGGTAGTGCGGCGAAACTATACATATTTAAACTACTATCATGAGGTAGGTACAGACAAATATTTGCAGCTACGTTGTATACCATAATAAGGTTATAATATTCGCCAAAAATATGATCAATTATTATGATATAATATTTTGTATTTTATAAAAGGATTGGATATAAACCTGCAGGAGTATTACATGAACGCAAATTTATGTTTACTCTTATTGTGTATTATAAAATATTAATTAATATCTAGTACAAACATCGGTGGTATATTTGTAAGGTATTAGATGAAAATTAATATTTCACTGAAGTTATTGTAAAAATAATAAAGGTCGCTACGAAAACCTAGTTCTTAACTAACAATTTAATTTAACACGCATTCAAATTAATATTTACAACAATGTTTTAATTATCGTGTTCGTTATAATATAATATATAGGACTATTGTTTCAAGAACTCAGTTATTATATTTTTGTTATTGTATGATTGTTGCATATACTCACGTGTAAATGTTAGTATACATAATAATATCGTAACCAGCTGTAAACGATGTGTACACCTACATTGTGTATGTTTTTTTAAAAAATAAAACTGTAGTTGTTGATCAACGAACATATCGTAGTTACATTTTTTTATGTTTAAAACATGATATGATTATTCCGGTAGTGTTATTTTAATCAAAATTATTAAAAAAAAAAACGAAAAACGAAAAATGTATTTATTAACCGCGTAGAAAGTGTTCAAATGATTTATATACGCGTAGGTATAATAGTAGGCATGGAATATGTACATTGTACAAATATAATAATATTATAAAAATGAATACGCACGATAAGGTTTTTAAATATATTATTACTATTTACGAGGTTGGAGGTAATAATGCTATACGTCGTCTTAAATCTGTGGCAAATGTTTGAGGGACCCTTTCATTCCTTATCTCTAGGGAATATAAGACGTCGTTGCCCGTCGTGTATTCATCTACGGTTTTGACATAACGTCCGCGATTATATTATTATTATTATTATTATTGTATCTCGCGCGCGCCCAAAATTTTACTTACAATCATCAGATAATATATACTTATCATAAACGTCTCCTTTATACGACTATCGTTATCTACTGGAAACAAATGTTGATGTTATGGCCCATGATCAAAAATGATATTTCCAGTCTACCGAGATAGAATGTATTAACGTGGAAATCGAACAACGGGTAGACGCGTACTTGTTGTTCCTCGCTCACTATTGTATTGTGTTATTTTTTAGGCCATAAAAATGCAATTTTATGAATCAAATGAATAATTATATTATAATTTATAATATTATGATATTATGTCGGGGGACGGCATTGTGTAATATGTATTAAAAATTCCGATTTCCTCGTAACTCACTTTGTACAACATGTCTATGCAAACGGTAGATATTAAAAATGTGCTATTTGTAATGTATCTTTTTTTTCGTCTTAATTTATATTACTCGTATTGTTGCCCGGTGTAATTTATGTAAATGGCTGGAACACGGAGAAGTAGGAGTCGACACCGCTGACTTATTTATTACCTAGGTAGAATTTTTTTTGACGATTATTTATGTTTCCCACCAACAGTTAAACCGTTTAATAGCAAATGAAATATTGAGAAATATAATCTAAGAATTATTACAAGATGGCGCACGAGGATTTATTATTTTTGAGTAATTTATATTCCGTTTAAAGTTTATAATTTGTATATTACGGTGTTTGCACTGCTCCCGCCGGTGACTACTTCGCATAGTATACGAGATAGCTATTGCTCATACAGGGTGAACATTCTATCATCGGTAATGGACTATATTTTTCCCGTTGTTCAAAACTTACTTAAACCAGATATAGTCGGAACTTAGATCTCCTTTTCGAATCGCACCGTTGTACACGCATTCACCCGTGATCCCATCCTGGGATTATTCCTTTGAAATGTCCTTAACTTTACTTTATCTCTCTTTTCGCGGTAGCTCTCGTGACACAATATTTATATATGTACGCGTATTAGGGCTGGCCAAATGTGATTGATATACACATGGCCGACGTATCGTTCCATTAAATATAGGTACGTAATAGTTCGGTTCGAAAAGGATTGCCGTGGCGTGGAAGCGCACTCGGATATATTATTGAGCACACTCGACTTACGCCATTTTCCTCGTACTTACAGTATACTGATTATATAATATACGCTAGTATTCGTATTTAATTACTCAAATACGCCGTGTTTCTATAACCATTAAGTTAATAATATGTTTAGTTCTTCTCATCAAAATCGTGTGGCAAACGTTTACGCTGCTAATCTCCTTCTAGTCAATATACATACATATACGTACTTACTTATGTAGTTTATCCCCCCCCTCACCGTCCACGCCGTGTTTATATTATGTTATATACCTAAACATTCCCGAAGATTACTCCGAGACTATTACCTATACCTACCTACTGCATGTATGTCTTTTAAACGTGCAGAACGTACTATGATATTATACGTTTCCCTTTTAGTAATATCGTGCCACTAAAGCCTATACCTGGGGATACATTTGAGGAATATTTCCATCATCTACGCGACACGGCAACATAATATGTTTCTGAATCAAATGGTCTATTAAAATATAAAGGTCTTCCGGTAGGTTACAGGTCACATCCCCGTAATACATTTCCCCGTCAGACTTTTCCCCGTCAAGTTATTTTCCCCGTTTGATATTTCCCCGTAAAAAATAAAATTTTAATTTTTTAATTTTTTTATCATTCCACAGGTATAAAAACAATAATGTTGTTTAATAATAATAATTATAAAAAATATGTATATAAAAATGTTTCCATAATAAAAATACCTTACATTTGTAAATTATGAGCAATTCCAATTAAATGTTCTTCAAGATTACGTTCATGATAAGCACTTACAATTTTTTTGATGCGTGTAGTTGTTTTCATATATTTTTTCCTTTTAGCTGGCTGTTCTTGACCGGCTATTAACTGATTAATTTTTATTTCCGTTAAACCTTGTTCTTTTTTAATTACGTTTGTTAATCTCCAAATAGTTGGACGAGATGCACCTAACAATGAAGAAAATGCTCTGTGCCAACCTTCAACGGAGTTGTTTGTTATTGGCAGATCTGAGAGTGTTGCATCGTATTGATTCCATAGAGCTAAACTAAATGTAGGTGGGCGTCGAGTTCTACGTCTATTTGGTCTACCGATCCATGTTTCTTCAAAGTAATCTGTCATTGGAAGCAACAGTTCTTCATTTTCTACAAAAAAGTGTTGTGACATTAACTCGTCAAATTTTTCTTCGACGCCAGGTATTGGAATAAATGTTAAAGCCATTAACTGCTTTATATTTAAGGCAAAGTCAGCGTTTGAAATATATTTTTCTCGTACTTCAGGAATACACTGTATTTTTCTCCACATACATTGCCCAAAATGAAAAAAGCAGCCCCTTATTTGAATGTCATCGAAAACGTCTGTAAGTGCGCCAAAGAGCGCTCGTTCAAAATCGACCATAATACTTGCTGGCCGTAGTTTTTTTTTTTCAAATTTAGAAGCTCTTGTGCAATCTTAATATAACTATCGCGTGTTTTATTTGGAATAAGTGCATACACTAACGGTTATACTGTGTCGTATTTGATTGCATGTACTGTAAGAAGCTGAGTAAAGAGTTGTGGAGATGATTTAAATGTACTGTATATGTGTTATTTCAATTTGATTGTTAGATTTGGTCATGTATAACGGGTACTGATCTTATTATCTTAATGGGTACAAGTGTAAACTATTTTATAAAAAAATATAAGAATATTTATAGATTAAGCAACAAAAATAAATAGTTTGTTCATATACCGGGTGCAATTATAAGATATATACACATATACAGTATGGACTTTTTTTACGGGGAAAATAACTTGACGGGGAAATATCGGACGGGAAAACGGTAATGGGGAAATGTCTGACGGGGAAATGTATTACGGGGAAGTGTCCATGAATCCTTCCGGTATACCTACTATATTTATGATTTCGTGTAAAAACTAAATTTGAATACAATTTGAAAAGGTTAACTTTAGGTTAGATAAGCAAACGGGTTCGCTGTTAAAAACATCGCAAGAATCGTAGAAACCTGGTTGACCGTTTTGGTTGTTGACCATATGGTGGTCGTATTTGAATGAATGTGAAGAAAAGCACATTATTGTCGAATGACTGTTGTAAAAATTCCTTGACATGAGTGCATCTATAAATAAACGCAGTGTTATGGTGTGTGTTGGTGTTTCAATTGTAATTTACGGAATGCTGCTAGCAATCGTCACTTGTTGGTTGGCGAATGGTCAGAACACATTACAACACTAAGCATGTATTTTAAAATAAAAAAATATTAACTATTTGTTCATAGCCATTGAAATGTTTTTTGGGGAATGCAATAATAAAAGGGCTGTATATTATTATGTCATACAATATTCAAAATCTAGCGACGAGTAGTGGAGGGTGGAGTCGTTGAACCGCATATAGGCAGCGCTCGAGACAATATTTGTTGCACTCACTTAAATAAGTGTGTGTGTGTGTTGGCCGGTAAGAGTTGACCTTAATATTAATTTTAGAATAAAATGTTAAGCTTTAAAAAATATCGTGCAGGTGATGCACTTAATACCACAAAAGCGTACATCAATTTTTAATTCAACAAAATAAGTTTTGAAATATACTAATTACTATGTCAATCATATTATTCTAATAATAATAAAAATATGCGGGTTTTGGTACCTTAGCATAGCTTGTTTCCGTGTACGTGTCTGTGCGTGTATGTGAAACTTAAACAGGATGACCATGGAACGCCACTGGATGAATCCGTTTAGAGGTTCATCATCGTGATTTACTGTTAACTTCCCGTCTGAAATCGCGTTATTAAATAATGTTAAGTAAAATTAAAGAAGCTGAAGAATTGAAAATATAATGAGCACGTTTTCTCAATAATAATAATTATTAAAAATATAGCTTTATTTGTTTCTATTAAACAAAATTAACATTGACGGGAACGTTAATATAACAACTGTTGCATACGCCGATCACAGTCATACACAAATAAACGAACCTTTTAATTACAATAAGCACTTTTATTAAAATGTTGACGTCCAGTGGCGATCGTGTCACACGATCACCACCTGGCTCCAACACTTGTGTTCAGTGGTAATCGAGTCACACGATCACCACTCACTGACCCCTTTTCTATCTTAACATGTTCCTTATATCTTAAACTTAAAATCGAATAACCATCGAATGATATCAATTGCCCTATGATTAATTTATATTAATTCTTATTACATTAAATTATTGTCGTCTCAACCTAATTACATGTATAATATGCTTAATTTTTTTTAGAATTTGAATTGTTGTGGTATTTTACTTGTTACCTATAGTAGTTTTCTTAACCTAATTTTTATGAACTAACATTTCTTATAACCACATTCTTTCAACTTATACCTGTATTAAACGCTTAATACAACACAACGCATCTTTGTATAAATAATTTAGTATATCATAATATTATTGATTATTAATAGGAAATGTTCGGACGATAAACTGTCACGATAAAAGCAATGAGTGAATCTGCAGACGTATTAAATAAGACTAGCCGCGTGGACGACCACAGGACCTATCCTGAACGACGGCCGACTGCAGTCCAACCTATACGTTAAGATCATAATGAGCATAAAGTTCGAAGGATGGCGGGCCTACGATCACAAGTGCCGTCGGTTATGATGTTTAGAGAGCCCGGAAGTCGGTCAGCCTCTTTAAACATTTTTATTGGTACTTTATGCATTATGGGAAGCGAGAACGTTGTCACTAGCCTCAAAGGGTCGGTGATACGAATTGGACGAGTCTTATCACGCGCAAGACATTGTTCAGTAGTTGTTGTATACGTGGCCCGAGACAGAAATTTAACATGATTATTGGTTATAAACTTATAGGTATATCGAAATATTATGTTAAGACGGGTCACGCTCGTTAGAAAAACCTTTATTAAGTATCAGTAAGTTATTCCGTATTATTATTATGAATTTTTTTTCAAATAAAAGCTATGAAATCGTTGAACGTCGTAAATTGTTAACAAACTAAACAATATTATGTCCTCGCGGTGTCCAGCAAAGACCCTTTCTGAAATGTCAATATTAGTATATAGAAACATTCACCATCTTCCAACCTTCACACAAATCTTCAAAACAGTTTCAAATGCCAAGAATATTTTGCGTTGATAACGTTTTCAAAGTAGTGTTTAATGAATTTCGTCGAAATTTGAACTTCAAACGCTTATAAAAATAAATAAAGTGACAATCTATATAATTGATATTTTGAATTGCAATAGAACACTTTACGAACACCTTACGATATTCCTCGTTTTTATATATTACATAATATTCTGTAGCTGTGAAAAACTGAAACCGGAAAATTACGATGACACGGCGTTATAATTAGGCAATCGCACTACACTTCTGCTGTGAATACATTTTTTCGGTATAATAGGTATCATGATATTATTATGTAAGATATAAGTCAAAGTCCTGCGATATAAAATTAAGTATTAGTAAGGCGAAATTTATAGTAAACGTGTCAATAACTACTTAATATAGTTTTAGATAAACGATCATGAAGTAAAATTGTAATATAATTAAAAATGTGTCCTAACCTAAACGGATCTATAGATGCGGAATTTAATCATCAAATCGTTTTTATAACAGTGCCTACAATGTTATAGGTACTAATGCCATATTTACCTAGGTTGTTGGTAATTACCTAATAAGTTGGTAATTGCAATCATTACAATCCATAAGTACATATAAAAAATTAATATTATGAAATATTGCTTGTTTGTATTTATTACTTACTTACTATATTACATTTCATTGTAATCAATAACGTAGCGTAGACACCTGACATGTGATTTGATTTTGGTGTCAAAATATTTCTAGACTACAATATATTCGATAGTTGATAAATAGGTAATTATAATACAATCGTTCCACCATTCAGACGACAGGAAGTTATTCTAATAAGTCTCCAAATAGGTCACACATGGTTGACCCACAGACACCTAATTACTATCCAGCGGTACCAGTGGAATAGTTTGGTGGGGTGATGGGGATATATCCCTCAGACCTTTTAGTGGAACGTGAATACATAATTTCAATTATGTATTTATTTTTTTTTTGCGTCTGTATATAGGTACAGATTTAATTACTTAGTACGATTTTCAACTGATGGGCATTCTTTGAATCAGATTGCTTCTGATAGAAAATTGAATCTAGATTGTACATTATGAAGAAAAAGTTGAAAATACTCAGAACTTTTTTAAGTATCGGGGAAAAAATTAAATAGTTTTCGACAAAACCCATTATGTTTTTTAGTATAATTCAAAAACTAATTAAGTAATAACCAAAGATACTTTGAATTTACACCAATCGCTTATTTTATAATTTTCTTTACCTAGATGATATAATTTTCAATGTATTTTGATTCGTTTTGAGCTATATAGATATTTTAATTTTTAAATATTGTTTAGTTTTTTTTTTTGTATACACACCGATAAAAAATATTCTGAATACAAGATTCTTCATAAGTTGTTATAATAGTAGTTAAAGTGTATTAAAGATATATAAGCATGGATTTTTTTAAATAGTCATTTTAAGTAAAAATCTCAAAAATTTGCAAATTATTGTGTAGATAAAAATCCATAAAATGTTCAAGGTTAGGTTAGGGTTGAACATTTAGAACAAGGTTTCTTCAAGTATTTTACACTATAACCAAGCGGTAATATTAATTATCGATGCGTATTCATCTCGACATAAACCGTTTCCGCCACTAGGAATGCAGTTTTCATAGCTTATATCTATATGGGAAATAGTAAGTATACATTTTTGTGGATTTGTTACTAAACCGCGCGATTTAACGATTAAGGACTTCGTGCTCCGTCATTGTAATCAGTCCAATCGAAAAACATCCAACATCGAGCCACGTTACTACTTGCTGCGCGTACGAACATCTTTTTATTGTTATAATAACATTATTATTTATTTTGTCCGTAACAGCATAATATTATTATTATGTACCTAAATGTAGGTTTTCGTGTTCCGGGGGTTTCGGGGTCCGGTGAATTGTCGCGGCGCTTTTGCGAATAATAATAATAATTATTATTGCTGTGTATTCATCTCGACATAAACCGTTTCCGCAACGTACGCAGGGTAAGTACGTCTTATAGACGCCATTTCTCGTACACAATATCGCCTCGCGGTACACACAAATGCAAATTTTTCCATCCACCCAATACGCTCTTGTTATACGTGGCGCGATGCAACTCCGCTGAAACCGACGAGACCAGAAATGTTTCGAGATCTCTGCTCAGTGCACTAACCCAACCCGTCGGATCTGCAGTCGTCGCCGGCGGCGTGCTCGCGTTTTAACATAATACACACCGAGATAATATTATTTATCATACGTAATAATATATTCAAACAGGTGAAAACATTGTTGTAGAGGAAAACCACGGTTCGAGTGCACATTAATAATAATAATAATAATAGGTAGTATACAACGTAACGGCGCGCGTACACTGTATAATAATAATATAATAACGCTGCAATGAACGACTCGAACGACGGTTTAATTAATTTTCTCGTTCTCGTTCGATCCGTACTCGTTATTCTGCAAGTAATAACCACGTTAATCAACGAAACTATACAGCCCCGTCGAAATGTATAACGCGCGATCCCGAAATTAACCGATATAAAAAGCGACTTCGGGAATACGGGTTCAATTATTATTTAATAATATGACTTTTCCGCGCGAATAAGCCGCGGTTTCGGCGAAACTTAAACAATGCTTTGTGTTGAATATATTTTCTTCGGTATATATATAGGTACCTATGCCGTTTAATATTATTAAATACGTCTTGTGGCGCCACTATGCCTGCGTCTATACGCCAGAGTCTATACACAGCGTTTTCAGAATGTTATTGTAACAGTTGAAATGATTACCTACATTATATTTAATATCGTTAAAATTGTATAAATTATAAATGTATTAATTGTATTATGCTCAATTTTCAATCGATATCCCGTACAGGAAATGAACCAAGAAAATCACTCCACGATTGCGACGAGTCGGCCGGATACTGATACCTACCTACACTAAATGAATGGTGATAAAAAGCAGGATTGTAGCGTAAGTTAGGGCAAATTTGAAAGCGAAGAGTCGTGTTTTCAAAAAAAAATAATATATTTCAATGTTTTATTATTTTTCATGATTACGTTTTTTTCATGTAAGACTTCAGTTTACATTATTTCGACAACATTCGAGATTTTGAATATTATTCAGTGTTACAAAATGTTCATACGTCACACAGTACGTCATGCTCTCATACACTTATCTTGAAATGAAAATTTATCTGCGATATCAAATTATTGGTTATTTGTGTTTTTATTTTTTACATCATTTACATTATTTACACTTATTATTTATATTATTTACATTAATTTTTTGTATTTTTAATAAATTGTTATCACGATAATAATACTTTATCATAGTAATGAAATGAATTACATAAGTGCCGAAAATTAGGATAAAAATAACGATGAGAAAATGTTTAGTAATTTATTAATAATGTATGAAAATATATAATAATTTACATAACGAAGCTCGAAGGCAGCAAAGATGAAATATTTTAATTCCGTGTTGTTTAAAACAGCTTGAGACAGAGATGAAATTCTAGAGAGCTGGGTTTCGCCAGCACCGAAAGTATGCATTTTTTAATTTTAACTATACAGCTAGTATTATGCTCGAGGGACGTAAACCAAACACAAGATACTTGGTCATGGTGAACAATTTTAAAACAACAGCCGTAAAATTTATCGAATCACTACATTATAGTTCTAAACTTGTGTTCACCATAATATTTGGTGTACCTATCTACCTGTCTACTGCAATAGTGAATAATGAATTACGTGATTTATGTGATAGTACAACAATACTTACTTATTAAAGTACGTTTTTTGAAACGCTCTGCAGGAACGTGGTTCAAATAACAAAATAATTTTCTGAATTCACTGCATAAAACAGTAATGACATTTTGTAGTTGTGAAAATGTTTTTCATACTTTGCAATGTATAAAATAAGTTTACGTCGCATTATATTTTTGCATCCACATAAATTATTTTAAGAAGCTACGAATGCATACAATTATACAAATGTATTTATTTCTTATCAGCGAACAATTGAGTACTACCGTAATCTCGCATTGTTTCAAATAAATAATAATCACCTGACCGTCCCAACGAAATACTACCTATCCAATCTATACTATAGTGTAGATGAAAACTGTCGACATTCGACTATATTGATCTTTCGGTGATTTATTAAAACTGTTGATTTATATATTATTTTAAAGTGCGACGATATGATTTATAAGAAGAAAAAAAGGTTTTCCATTTGGTTCAGTAATCTGTGGTCTGCAATCTTGTGTTCATATTTTGTAGGTCTGAAAAATAAAATTTCAAATTGTATCCAACGCGTTGTTATGAAACTAATATAGATTCCTCGCTTTGAATCTATAACGTCATGGAAGTATCTCAATTTATTATTCGATAAAGTAACATTCCATCGTGCAGAGTCAGCAAAATTCTTTCTCGTGATATTATTTACTGCTCCTACGTGTGTTCATCGTAAATAGTACTATAATGTAATATAATATGAAAAATATATATATATTTTGATTACCTATACTATGGAAGATTTCTCCGTGTTCCTCAACTACGACGCGTGTAAGCAATTTGTGTTGGTTTTGCGTCAAGTTAATGGAATTATATTTTTCCTACCACTTTCATTTGGTGAAGGACAGATTTAATATTTAAGCCTAATGAAAATTTAATGATCCACCACAGTGCTGTAAATGTATACATCAAATATTATACATATATATTATGTGTATATAATAAATATCTACTACACATAAACGTATAATTTAAAAAATATGGTATGTTATACTATATAGTATATACCAAATACAATTAGTATATCGATTTAAGTATTTTATATTATAGTATTAAACCAAATATTATTTAATCGGATGACTTAGGCTCGCCTGTTATATTAACAAATTAATAACTTTATATAATATGCATTTAGAAATTAAATTTTACGGTTAAAAGACGACGGTCGTCGGAGAATGGAAAATGGAACCTAGGTACTTGCAGGTATACACACACCAGAATAAAACATAGTGTTATAATATTGAATGTACGGAGAAATATTTTACGGAAATTTCTGGATATTGTGTAATACTTTATTAGGTTTAAATTATAATGTATCTATACATAGAATACGAAGTCGGGTTGGTAACACCATTTACAAATCAAAAACGACTGGACCAATTGTAATGTTCTCTTATTTGTTGGATTCGCCCCCCTCCCCCCATGGTTGAATAACTATTAAAATACCGGACAAATAGATGGCAAAAATACAACAGTATCGCCATCTGTACAGCAAAAATAAATAAACCAAATAATTATATAATATTTTTGTTTATTGTAAGGTTGCTATTGGTTATGATTGAATAGGTATATTAGTCTTGTATTTTAGTCCTGTATTTGGTCAAAACCATATTATAGCTTACCTAGTAAAAATGGTGTTCTTTACGCAAATTTTTCAACTTTTGTCCCAGAACCTATACAAGCAACAAGTGTTGATAAGACATTCGTAATTACGTTTACACACGTCCTAGCGGGATCTTCTATCCATTTCAGGTGGATTACTTACCTGAAAATATACTGCTCACATAATCACAAGCGTGTCTAACGGGCAACGACTGGCGGGTTGGCTATAATTTAATATAACCGAACGTGTCCTGACTGACACTCACTGACTCTGATAAAAGTGGAGCCCAAATAATGATCGATTGAGGATTGCAATGTTCACGGTACTTCGTACCACCATAGTGTTTTTTGAAAGTGAAATTCTCATTTTAAAGTGGTGCTTGCACAAGTAGGTATTTTCGGATTCAAGATGATCGATGAAAATGTGTAAGTTTTGAACACCATACACTAAATATTAAATAACGAATTTAATAAAGTTTTATCATATAGTTTGGCACTTTTACAGGCGATGAAGTGTACAGGATCAGCAAGACAGTGCCTGTGGTCTATATCTTTATAATATATAAAAATTAGTGTTTGTCTGTCCTTTATGCATTCCTAAACGGCTGTACCGATACATTGATGACATTTTTTTGTGTGTGTTTGAGTGGTTCCCGGGATGATTTAGATTCAAAATTGGAAAACGTAGGTCCAACCCAGGGAGGGGCTCAAACAAGGATTTTGAGATTTACGATGGATATTTTTGTTTATAAATGGTTGTTATTGGTTATAGGAGAAATAAATAGTAGACATTAGTATAGTATTTATTATTTTATTGATTGCTATTGGTTAGACAGATCGTGTACAAGCTTGCATCAAATCGAATTTTCGCACATTGCCTATCAAGGTGCAGTTGCATACCGAGGGGGGCTAAGCGTTTCCTGACCAAGATTTAGCTCTCCCCCAAAAAAATATATTCTTTATTGATTTAGATATAAGCCGTCTATGGGGTATTTTAAATTAATAGTTTTGTTAGGTGGGCTGTAGCCCTCCAGAATTTCAACCCTAGTTCCGCCTATGCCAAGTCGGGTCCATGCCTACCAGGGTGGCTGAATTGATCTTACTGCAGTGAGTTACACCCAGAATGAGTTGCACAATTAGAATTTTTTTAAGAGTTGTCATTTTTTACAGGCAACGAAGTGCGTGGGATCAACTAGTAACATATAAAAACATAACCAATAATAATAATGTTAATGATAATTGTATGTTATCATTACGCGGTAAATTTAAATCGAAAACATCCTTCGACTTGTTATGTAACTGTTCTTTTGATGGGTCTCGGACTTCAATTAGCTAACTAATATAAACTAAGTCCGAACGCCAAATTTTGACTTCACTATCATTATTTGCACTATCGTCTATCTGCGAGGAGTTCTAATGCAAGTCCTAAATTAATCTAGGTGAGTAAAGGTGTTATCGGACCTATACTGCAAACTAATATGTTTATATATTTTCTCCCACCACTAGTTATTATTCATCTAAATGTTAAGGCTGTGAAAAAAAATAAAGACATTTAAAATAAAATTTTTGGAGTTTTCTAAAACCTACGATCTTATGTATTATTACATAATTGTTTTAAGTGTTCATACTAAAAAATATAATAAGGACAAAATAAAACAGTACGCTATAATTTATTTTTTCACTTGATTTTTGGATTAGACTAGCGGTTCCCATACTTTTTTGGCCCCTTTTTTGTTCAAATTAATGAAAAAATTAATAAAAAACTAGTATCAACCAGAAAAATTGTAATGGAAACCTAATATGAAAATATCTATTCTTCGGGGCTTCTTTTTATATTTTACTCAGCTATTCCACCGTCGTGAGTAATAATCGATTTCGCTAAATTATTATTTTTTACATATTATAGTCGTTCAATACCTATAAACAACCCGCTCGACGTGTGGCAAATTATTCTTCTCATTATTGACTAAATTAATTTTAAATTAATCAAAAACATCAAAACTATACGACACAACGGCTGTTGTTTAAATTGCATTATTTTAGGTCAGTATCATAAAATACGTTTCTGTAAATTAAGTTTAAAATGTTTTGATTATTATTATTCAACAAAGATGCCGGACATAAATAAAATTAAGGTTTCAAGGTTGTTCTTGTGGTTTCAATCAAATTTCGTCTAATTTAAGCTTTGCGTGAAGCGAGTAATAACTTTTTATAGTGAAAATAAAACATTTCTAACAGTTTTCAATGTTTTCATGGCATCTGTTATTTTTGTAATTTTCACAACATTCAGTAAAAAATGTAATATAAAATAGAATTTAAAGCATGCCGTTTTATTTGCATTACCTAAGAATCGTATAGGTACAAAAATTATGGACCTATAGAGAGGACGATTGAATAGTATTTATAGTTTAGAAAAATTATAGAAAAAACACCGTATAGAAATCGTGCTTCGATAAGTTTTTTTGAATTACATAGATATTTTAGCGTTTTCGTGTAAAATGGTGTATGAATTTATGATGAATATGTTTTAATTTAATAGACGCATAGTTGAATAATATATAAATATTGAGAACTTATGTAAAATATCAAATACCGAATATTCAATACTATTTCGATCTTGTTTTTAAATTTTTAAAACCAAAACTGTTTTGTGTTGTTTAATAACGATTAAAATGTAGTTGGTAGCTGGTACCTTAAATTAATATTATAACAAAAAACAAACAATATATACCTTCAATTTTTACTTTGTGATGTATCGTATAAATTATTCTTAAACTATTTATATTTTATATTCGATAATTTAATTACGTGTGTAGATGTCGTGACGAGAGTACGAGACAACCTAACGGCTGGTGTTTTATATGGTTTCGATCAAATGGTTTTCGAAATAACTATTTTATCGTAACTTTAATAAACCTAAATTAGTTTGGTGGTTATATTATTAGAATAATGACGATTGAGTGCAGAGAACAAATGATTAAAACGTAAATGCTATAACGTTAATCGAGATTGCAGCAGGATACGGTTTTTCAAAAGATTTATTTATTTGCACCGAGCAACATCTGCCCTTATCGTCTAGAGACAACTTCTTTTTCATCCCGTGGGACAAATAAACCTGTAAAAACATCGACTAACAATAATTAAGCGTGTCAGAAATACGAAAAATACGAAAAGTTGGAACGATTTTTTTACTGTTTGGATAACGAATTAAACATGTCAACGTCCAGACAAATAATCCGAAAAGACACTTTATTGACATTTTAATATTAACCGGACAAAGTGTAAATTATAAAACGAATAAGTTTGACATTTTTTGACACTGGCGTGAGCTACGGTAGGCTACATGATAAAATTACAGTTTCAGCGAAAATTATTAGACAGAAAAAACATTTTACGATAAACCTAAACATGACTATATGGACGTTGTCATAAAATATAAATAATAATTAATTAATACTAAATAAATGAATAATTTTGAAATATTTATTATTCTGGAAAAAGTATTGTTGCAAACTGTCCCCTTCAGTATGATAATATAATAGTTCAATAATAATAAAAAAAAAGTTGTTACTATTTTCATCGAACGGAAATCATATTTTTATTAACATTCTCAACTGTTTTATTCACATTCATAATTATTGTTCATTGATGTATAAATGATTTTTACCATTTCCGTCGATCTTATAGTATATACCACTCATTATGGAAATAATATATATTTCTAAATACATAAGTTTAAATATTTTTTGAGACTAAAAAGAAGGAAAAATAATTTTACGTGAAATAAAGAAGAATGTGTTTATTTCGTCATAAAATGTAAAATACAAAACTACACCTATCATGTATAATATTATTATGCATAGTATATTATAAAGTTTTTTTGAGCGTAGGTACCAAAGACTTTGCGGAATATATTAATATTATGTAACTTTTGTGTTGACGTTATTTTATAACCGGCACGCTGACTTACGACACTATATTATTCTATGTACGACTTTATATATTCTAGTATGTACTATCACTCATTTATAAATGCATTATTGACTTTCGATTACCACGTGTAACTATGTAAGTAACATTCATGCATATATTATACATGGAACAGAAAGAACTGACCAATGCAACAACTTTTGTTATAAAATTAATAATTACATTGCATTTTTTTTTTTTAAATATTATTTTTGGACCTGACATTAGTATAATATAATATCCTAAATTATTTATTCATCCGTATAATTTTCACAATTTTGGTCATGCGCAGAACTGGAATCACTTTTTTATTTTATGTCAGATCATTCTGTTACACTTTTTTATTTTATGTCAGATCATTCTGTTACACTTTGTATATTTATATTGTATACAAATCGTTTATGTGTTGTTTATTGTATGTAATATTTGTATGAACAAATATTCAACTCCTCTTATGTTGACACCCCCGAGGAAATTTGCTACACTCACCACTACATTTGGCCCCTTTGGCAATGCTTCACATATGTATACCGTATAACATATAATATTTGCTTAAAATTCATCCAGCCCTTGTACGGTATATCTGTGTATGCATTTTACCATAGGATGTATACGACACTTTTATATTATATAAAAATAATACATATTATAATATAGAATATTTGTAATTATGTTTTTATAATAAATGAAAAAATAAAAAAATACGTCTTTTTTTTACTGAAATGTAATATAATGAATATTATATAATATATATGTATGGTACAGCACAAGTACAAATCACATTTTACAATAATAATAATAATCTCACACAGATGGTACATATAATATATACATATTATAACGCGTTATACAAGTGTTTCGTCTTAATATTATTATCTCTGGTCGGCGGCCGGAATATCGATGTTGAGAATGTGGCTGCCAACGACGACAATCTTAATATGTGTACATCGCAGGCCCCTCGTTTTCGTGATACCCGAAAATCTGTGAAAAATTATACATATATATTAGGTTTGCGTATAAATGTATAATATTATATTATTATACAATAATATTGGGAATTGGACACTTCGGCGTGAAGAAAAATCGGCGCTGGGCATTCCGGCGCGGCTAATCTAACTACCTAGTATTAAATGTTTTCGTAATATTTTTTTTTTTAAATAAAATTATGAAAAATAACCGTAATCGTCAGTAGTACAATCCAGTCAAATATAGCTGTTATCGTGTAACGTAAATTGTTTGTATTAAGTAAAATAATAGTATGCTTCAAACCACAGATATGATAATATGACAAAAAAAAAAAAAATAGAATCGGGAAAAAGTAAGTTGCATGAAAGACGATTTTCGATTTATGCTTTCTGCTTGGACGCTTCTTGGTGGTCAAGTGGTTACAATAAATATGCACCGTATTATTTATCGTTACATCTTTATAATGATTCTGATTTATCGCTAAATTAGTGGCATTTAAATTACCATTGATAGAGTTCGGTGGTGCAGCACCTTTATTAAAATTTTTTTTAGAATCTTATACCCTTTCGATAAACCTGCTGATATTGCCAGCATGGCGTTAACTTCGTAAATTGTAACGTTCGTTTCTACCAATGACTCCCCTTGTTCAAGTATTTTATTTGACATGTCTTTTATTTCTTTCATTATAATTTTCATTTCTTTTCTGTGGTTTTCCGTTAAAAACATTACAAATTATTATATGGAAATAAGCATTATGAAATATTATAATATACTAGTTACTTATTCATGATTACAACAATTTGACATTTATATTTGAGTGTTATAAAAAAACACACGAGAACTTATGGGTTGTCAACTATTTATTGTAATTAAATAACATTTTATTGTGAGATTACAAAACAAAATCTAATCGCCTAGGATTTAGCGCCATTTCATTAATAACTGTATCCATATTGAGGAATATGTCCCGAATTCCCGATGGATAGAAATCAATGACAGTCCATTTAGATACTTGAATGATGGGAACCAAACTGTATTTTTACCAATAATGTTAATATAAAATTATCTACTTACTAAAGTCGTTTTGCAGTAAATATTCGGGCTTGTAAACTTATTAAATTTAACGCCAATACAATAATTAGGATTAATACACCCTTATTCATTTTTAATCGTTTTTTAATAACTATTATATTATCGTCTTCAATCTACGTACAAATATTTGTCATAATATAGATCACGCGAAAAACTTAATATTTACGTACGTTGATTATACACGAATTCATCTATTGATCTATATGTAATCTATAATATGAATTTTTATATGAAAAAATGATTAGACGACTGACAAAATATGTACAAACAATAACTTAATAAGGTAGTCTAAACTAACCATGATAATATTATTTTTAGCCAGTAAAAAAGCTTAAGTTCAATAATAAAAAAAAAAGGTGGGTAAGTGAATGTTGCTCTGCTGTACAATAGATTACAAGTGGGTCACTGTAATGGATGGTATTAAATTTGAACTCAATGATATAATATCATTGTATAAGAAAAACGATTCTGAGAGAAAACGGTCAATCAGCCTATGATATTACTAAGTATATTTGATGATATTAAGGTGAATAAAGTAATTTATATATAATCTATTTACTTGGAATCTTGTTTTAAATTTTCAATTCTTAGCTACAAAAGTATAGCTTAACTAGGTAGGTACTTAGTTAAAGTCTTCATTGTAATAACTTGATTTTTACAGTTAATTAAAAAATAATAGTTAAAATAAATTTAAAATATTATAAATCTATTGTAGTTAAAACGAATCAATTAATTATTTTTTGTGTGAACATGATTTATACAATTAAAATAAATAAATAAAATATTTCTTGATTAAATAACTCGTAGTAACTAGTAGGCCGTAGTTGACCCTAAATATGCTTATACTTGTAATATTGCCTAATCTACTACAATATAGCATATAGGTACATACTACCTATTATGGCTAGCGACGTTAGCTTATCATGCAGTAAGAAGTAGGGTCTCTATTCTTAAACGAAATATTTAGTTATTGTTTAAAAAGAATTTATAGTTGCACAACAATCACTGTAATAATACTATTATGCGTGAACCAAATGGAGATAATAATAAAAATAAATAAATATTCACTCCTTTTAATTACACTTAGGTACCTAAGTTAATATTTCTATCGTTATTAATTTTAAACTTTTTGAGTTGAATATAGTGTGTGTTAAGTATTAACTAATAACCAGTGGCCGATACAGTGCTTCATTTTATAGAAGTACAAAACAATTTACAAAATCTCACAATATTCATTATATTGTTTACATTTTACACAACAAATTCTAAACGACGTATCGCTCATTTTTATTGGAAAAACGGTTTATGACTGATTGTATTAAGATTTTACATCTAATTCCCTACTTACGATGCTATAAAGTATGTGCTTATTCAAGCACCATTTCGTTTAAAACGAAAAACCGGACAGGAAAATGCAGCATTATTTAAATAAAATAAGCAAATATATTAAACATTATACTTTTTATATTTTTAATAAAGCATGTTTTCCATTGTTAAAATGTGTATGTATTTTATTTAAAAACATATAGGTATATAAAATATAAGTAAAATCACAGATTTAAACTCATATTGAATTCAACCTAAAAATGCAATGTTGTTAATAACTTGAAGATATAATGTTGAATTCAACATTCAAATGCAATATTTCTTAAAACATTTTGGTGTGATGTTGAATTTAACATGTATATTAACATGTTGAATTAAGCGTAGGAATGCAATGTGTGTGATAACATTATGGTGTTATCAAGTCTTAAAAATTGGTTCAAATGATGTTTAGTATAAGGTTTATAAATGTTTATTAAAATACAATTTAATGAGTATTAAATGGTTAGTTAAATGTTTGATGTTGTGTTTTTTAGTTTTAATTAATGTTCTATTTAAGGTTTATATGTTTATTGGGACATATTATGATATACCATATTGTATGACAGTAAAGTTAGGTAGTTGAAAATATATTTTAACCTTAACGAGTGTAAACGTTCAAAAATATCCATTGGACTTAAAACCATTTAGTTTCTGATTTTTGTTTAAAAAATATATTTATATAGGTATATGCAAGTATGCAACGTTAATAAATCACATTACGAATATGTTTGTATGAATTTTGTATACGAAAAAACTACCTTTTTGTACAAATTTAACCGAGTGAAGGCTTAAATGGAAACATCAACAAATATGTGAAGGAAGGTAATTTTTAGCAATCAGTGTTCTTAGGCTATAAAACAAAGCTAAATAGAAATGTCAAAATTATTAAACCAATTTTTTTTGTAAACGTTTCAATCTCTTTTAGCCGTTGACATCGGTACATATTAAAATAATTTGCAGACAGTTGTGAGGGTTGAAACGGACCAATACATCATTATTTTTATTAAAAACTTGTGGTGACTGACATTTGTTTTTTTCGAGTACAAATCCGGATCTACGTTGTGCTCTAAATCTCACGTATCAAAATAAATAAAACAAAAACCTGAAAATGATTTATTGGTTTAAATAACAAATAAAAAAATGCGTTTTCACCGCCTTTGTAAGAATGCTGACAATAACCTAGAAATTATGTTTTTCTTGAACGTTGGTGATTATTGTAATAATAACGATTAAACTATTGTATTCAATTTAGGTAAGCTGTACGGCGATGGTCGGAAACCATTTTTCAATGTGACTATGACAAATATTTTAACAGATCGCTAACTATAACTCACATACAATATGCAAAATAAGAACTATAATTTAATTTCTCTTTTGTTTACTTTTTGTTTGTTTTATATAGATTTAATTAAAAACCATAACAGATAGGTAACATGTACAACGGAACTAGCTTTATGTAAGAAATAATTAATATTTCACTAAGTACCTATTTAAATATTGATGGCAATTTTTTTTTTGAGTTTAAATAACAATAATATATAACTGGTGAGCGAATTCTTAGGATCTAAAAACTTAAAAGTTTAAAATATGATGCTAATACGCTCTTAAAAAACCTTCAAATATACTCTTAATATTATATTAAAACTGCTAAAATATACCTTCATATGTTTTTTTTGTTTGAGTCTTTCTATGATTTAATTTTGTATGTAAAGTAGGTAATAGGTAATATTATATATTTAATGATTTAGAGTTTTGTGTATTATTATTGATTTTATTTAATAGTAGGTAATTGATTAATGATTAGGTCAAACAGCGTATATCACTAGCCAAGTGGACCATAGTGACCAATATTACCAATTTAATTACAAACTATTGAATTTGATTAACAATAAAATAATAACAATGTTTTAAACAAATAATTGAACGTAATAATTCAATATTTTTATTTTATAATACATATTTTTTTGCAATTTTTTTTCCTATTTCAATTTCGTTTTCGGCGATCAGTAATTATTTTTTCCTATTTTGGTTTTGGTTTCGATGATAAGTATTTATTTTTTCTTATTTTGATTTTGGTTTCGGATATTGGTATTTATTTTTTCCGATTTTGATTTCAGTTTTGGTTATCGGTATTTATTATTTCCGATTTCATTTTGGTTTTGAATGTAGGTTTTTATTTATTCCGATTTCAATTTCGGTTTTGATTACCAGTATTGAGTTTTTTCTATTTCAATTTCAGTTTCAATATTGATTTCGGGTTTTAACGGTTTTAACCGGTATTAAAATTCGTTATCCAAAATCGGTTTCAAGCCCAGGCCTTTTTGTAATTGATCCTTTCTCGAGAATTGAAAAATATATTGATATATATATTCTAAAATGTGAAAAATAAGCTAAATATTCTTTGATCTCATGGCTCAAATATGCCAAATTAAATATTTTCTACGTATTTTGCACTCAAAAAATCGTCTACATTTTTACCCCTTTTTGTGGTGCATAAACCCATTGATAAATATATGGGAATACCTAAAAACCCATTATCTACGTATAACTATAATCAATACGACAAAGTGTTATAATCTAGTAAAACAATATAAATAGTGAATGACTAAACCTATTGAATAGTCTCAACAGGCAATGATATTGTATGGCTAACTATAGCCAAATCGAATCATGTCGCTAATTAATGCGTGGTTCATCTATCCATGACATCCGATTACTACATTTCTGGATATTAATATAATATATACTCTAATATTTTTTTCAATTTCAATTTCAACTAGTATTAAATATTTATAATTTTTGACGATTACTTATAGTAGTTGTCTTATACCTTTGTTAAACAAAATATACTACTTTATATTTAAAGAGTATTAACATTTTTGAAATAGTTTTAAAAATAATTGCATAGCGCCCAAAACATGTTTTAAAAACGTTCGTATACAATACAGATAATCTAAATACTAAATTCAACACTAGAAAACTTTTTTTTAAATCACAGTTTTGTTAGGAGACTGTAGTTATAAATTTAATTAAATTGTTGCATAACAAAACAAACATACTCGGTGGCATTTAAATACAAAATTAACTAATAAATTACGATTTAAAATTGTATAACGCTAGTGTAATAATTAAATGGACCTATAGAAAGTTTTGTGACCACAATACTGAAGTGTACTGTTAAAACAGATAGTTGATACAAAAAAATATTATAAAAAAATAAATAATAATTCAAAAAACGAAAAACGTAAACCATGTAATGAAATATTTTACAACATTATTATTACAATGTTGTGAATAAAAATAAGTGAATACCTATCACGAATTTAACTTGCATTTACTATAATTAATGATTTATGTTTGAGGTTAGTGAAAAATATTAGCAAGTGTTAGCATACGTTATAAGACTGCAAGACGTGTAAACGATTTGATTATAATAGGTACGTTATTATTAGGGCTAGGATTTATATGCAATAACAAATTGTAAAATATGCATTTGATTTACCAAAATATGCAAAAACAAATTTTTATTATTTCTAGATATATATTTTTATCATAATTCATAATTTATTATTATTACATTAAATATAAGTTTATATAATTACATTAAATATTAGTTTATATTATTACACGCTACTATGATATGTTGTTTCAAATTTTCAAATATGAACGACCGGCGATTTGAACGTAGAATAGATTTATACTGACTAAAACTCCTTTCCACATCACACGAGGTTATTGGCGCATATTTGAATGACGCGATTTTCCCTGGAGTTAGATTAATATTAATATCTTCTTCTTCATTTTCATATTCACCGTTTATAATTCTATGAATTTTTAATAGTGTTTTAAATCCCTTATTTTTTTTTTAGTATAAAATCCATTTTAGTTTTTACCAATTCTGCTGCTCTCCCGTTACATTTATTCAGTTTATCTTTCACATTTAAAATAGTGTTTAAACCTTCGTCAAGGGATAGTGTACTTTTTTCTAGGTTAGTAATAGCTTGGATGAGAAAACAAAAATTACTTTTTAAATATGCTAAATCATTTTGTAAATGTTTGTCTTCAAACAATTCTTTTGATTTTTCAATTGATTCTGCTTCGTCGTCTAAATGTGATATTAAAGATTTTATTGAATCAAAATTATTTGAATAGTATTCTACTGCATTTAACCATGTACCCCATCTAGTGATAATTGGTTGAGGTGGTAAAGGTAAATTTGGGAATAGTTCACGTAGTTTGATAATTCGGCTAGGAGCTTTCAAAAATACTTTTTTAATTGTCGCTATTAATTTATCAACAGTAGAATATTCATTTCGTAAACATTCGCTAATTCTATGAATCCCATGTGCCAAACATGTTAAATTAATTAAATTAGGGTATAACATAGTCAAGGAATTCGCTGATTTAACCATATATGGCGCGGCGTCAGAAACAAAAAGTAAAACTTCTTCGTACTTCACTCCTGATGGCCATAATAGGTGCATTGCATCATTAAATATTTTGCCAATAGTTTGGAAATTACATTTTTTTAGTTCTTCACATATTAATAGATACGGCTTTGAATAATTGTCTTCGTGGAGGAGACCAACTATGACGTTACAAACATATCGACCGTCAACGTCCGTGGTCTCATCTATTGAAACCCAAATTGGCCCATCACCAATTTCCGAACGAATACGAGAAATAGTATTTTCATAAATTGAAGAAACATAGTTTTTGCGAATTGTAGACTGGTCAGGAACACATTTACCAGTATATTTTTTTTAAAAATGTTTATATGATGGATGATTTAACTTCCATAAAGGTATATCCGATTCTAACATTGCTTGACATAAATCTAGAGGAAAATTCGCTTGTTTATTTTGGTTATCTAATGTATTTTTAATGAACGACTGTTTAGATTTGGCTTTTAAATTAATATTTTTGTTATGCTTGCCTGTATTTAAATGCTGTACCACCTGAAAACGTTTTGTTACGGGCACAGCTTGATCACAAATAATACAATATAATATTTTACCATCTGTTTTAAAAACGTCACTTGAAAATTCTTCTACAAATTGACGTAACTTGGCACTTTCACTTTGAACTTTCGGCATTTTATAAAATTGTTAACTAATACTGTTATTAAAACCACACAAATTTTAAGTATAAGTGTCCGCACATTTACGCAACACACGTCGTACTAATGAAATTAAATACGTCGTTAAATAATGTGTAGGTAATCCTATCGGTCGTAGATAAGATAAGATTAGATGGGTAATATTTATACTATATATTTACAATTCGACGAAAAAACCAAAAACTATCGGTATTATGAAATAAACGCCATTTAAAATTAACAATAATTTATAAACATTTAAAAATTTAAGTTAAAAAAAAATAAAAAACTTTAAAATCTATAAATATGCAGTTATATGCACTGTGTTCAAAATATGTAAAAATATGCAAAAAAAATTGATTTTATTTAAACGAGAGTAAGCAAAATCGTGGACAAATTTGACAAACAATCGATTTGGACTTAAGGAAAAAAACATGCAAATGCATATAAATCCTAGCCCTAGTTATTATGATATAAACTATTAGAGATATCTTATAATAATTAAATAATGGCCGAAGTTTTAGCGTCATTTGTCATGCTTACAATAATTTGGAATTAAAATAATATTATAACAACAATGTTCAAATATCAAAATAGTGTATTATAATTATTGTTGAATAGAATGTTTTACAATATGTTATGTATAATATTATTAACTCAATCGATGAACATATTATATTTGTACAAATAATGCCACTATTATATTGAAAGGAAAGTCAAGTGGGAATTTCAACGGATATGTAATAATTAATCAATTAATTTTTTAGTTCAATGTATATTCTGCAATTGTTTGCATTTATTTAAAAATGTACAATCAATATTTTATATATGAACAGGCACGATTTATGCACGGAAACGTTTTGATTGATTAAAAACTGTACTGATAATACAATTACCAAGTTTTAAGTCAATATTGGCGAGTGAAAATAATAATATTTATCTTTGCAAAGAAATAAATAGTATACCAGGCAAATCAAAATAATTTTTCTGAGGTTGTTATTATGAAATAATCCGATAATTAAAAAGTTATTATTTAGTCAATCTAGCTACTACTCCTTGATATAAGTTATTGATTAGTTCAAAGACCTAAAAGGCTTATTATTATACATTTGATTTTTTCGCTTTATTTCGCGGTTTTTTTCCAACTGTTCACTCATTATTGCAGTTTCAATCGAGCAGCAATGATTTAAATGTTTGTCGACTTTTAAAGTTTTTTCATTAAGGCGCTTTTGAAGCACAATAGACGTTTAGAAGAATGGAAGTACACGAGGACTGGAAAAGTTTTAAAAGCTTGAATTGTATGGATTTATCCAGTTTCCACTTCTTTATTATGCATTATTTCAATAATGCATAAAAGAAATTGTACGACACAAAATATGTATTTGCGACAAGTTTAAAAAAAAAAGTATTGAAAATTATCATCTATTTTGTGAAATAATACCTACGGTATTTTCCTTTACCGTAAAAAAAAAATAGTAATAATAATAGTGTCATGCAGCTCAAACACCTTTTAAGTTATGACGTAAAGTGTAGATAAATGACTCCCCTAAACCCTTACTTCACATTCATTTAAAAAATACATAAAAAAAAATATACGTGTTAACATGATTATATTAACAGCGGTACCTACCTAATAGCGAATTCATATATTGTGCAGGGAGAACAGTGTCATTTATCAATAGTGCTGCATAATGTGAAATATAACACAATGAAAAAAATAAACTCAAACCAATAGAAGAATAAAGATTTATCTCACAATTTTTTCACGAAAACTCGTACCGTTTTAATTCTCATGAAACTCATATTTTTTTATATAGATTTACAATTTTACAATAATTTCATAGCTTAATGGTTTTTGTCTGGCATTAAAGTAATAAAATAAATAACTAAAAAAAAGGACTTTTATATACATTGTTTTTTACAGTAGTCAAACTAATTTCAGGCATATACATAATCAATGGGTGTCGAATTCACAAAAAATCTTCTCGTCGACGAACACCGTCCACCCATACAACGTAAAAATACCTTTGAACAATTGCTCGATAAATAACTAGTCTTGATAATGTCAAATTGTTTACGTATATTTTTCTATAATATTTTACAAGTTCTACGTATACTGTAATAGTAATATATAATTTTATTTATATTTATATAATACGCGCAACGCAATACTGGATTCATTTATCATAATATTGTATTTAAAAAATAAAAAAAACCTGTGCCTTCACGGTGTTGCCGTTAACTTAATCACTCCGACGGCTGTCTATATATAATCATAAAATATTACAAATATTACCTATGCTAATACGAATGCGATGCAATCACAAAACTCCGCGTGTTAATGCTCTAAAAACACGACCTACAACCCGTATAACCTTTTTCACTCGGTAAACGTCAGCAGTAATATTGTTATTTTATTTATACAAATACCTACCCTTGGAATTTAATTAACACCTCTATGAATACACTCATTACCTTTTGTGGTGGTGCCCATCGCGGGCATTCCGTCCCGACATGATCCGCTTCCGCCGACTGATTGTGGGCCAACAGAGATTATTTCTGTTTGAATATTATAATATTTTACTTCTCGCGGTCGCTTGACTTACCTACCGTTTTATTCTCAGAGAGAGAGTACCTACGATTTCTGCACGCATCGTTAGACGGTCTCTTACACGGTCGTCCCCGACTAAACCTTTTGCGCTCATAAATATTACGGCCGGTTCGCTACGGCCGGCGATGACATAATAATGTTTATGTAGTACAAAGAGTCGGTGATCACGTGCCGCAAAGTTCTAAGTATTTGCACATTGTTTTTATAACGTCGTTAACGACGACGACGTCGGTCGGTCCAAAAGAAGTTAGATATATAGGTAGTAGGCACAAGGTACTATACATCAATGGTTAACCGCACTCGGCGTGACGTGTGTTATGTATGAACACAATTATACCACACATTAATATGCATTTTTCAAGAATATTTTCAAAAGTGTATTTTTAAAACCAAAGTACCAAATGCCTATCAAATATTCAAAAAAGTTTCATTTCGGAACATAAATGTAAAAAATAATTATGTATTACGTACTTTATTCTGTATATTAACTGTATTAATTATTGATATCGCCTCATACGTATTATATTATTGTTATTCGTCATTGTTATTATTATGATTGTCTGAATTGATTTAATTTTTTTAAATGACGCGACATTAATATCTCATCGAATGTACAAAATATGGAATGCCTAGACATAATTTATCCTTACCATCCATTGCAGATCTTAGAGTAAACTAAATTGTTAATAAAATAATCGAAAGAGAGGAATATATTTTTAATTTCTAGTCCCTGTCATATTGTGAGCCAACTTTTTGTTTGGATGCTCTATTATTTGTTTTACCTAATGCATTTTATTTTAAAATTCAACTATCCTGCCGTAAAATCAGAGTAATTAAATAAAGCCCATCGTGCGATAATGGATTAAGTTTTTCTCTTTGGGTACAATGTGTTGTATGCACTGCCAGTTTCAGAGAGGTAGACCACTATAAAAATGTCGGTGTGGCATCTTCATAATAGTTGCCTCTTTGATAGTGATAATATAATTGATATTGTAAGTCAAAAAATAAGTTACCGTATTTGAAATAATAGAAAAATACGGCAAAAGTATTAATAAAAAAAATGTTTCCGATTAGTTGTCTAAAATCTACAAGTTACGTGACCGGGCCTCGCAAGTATAATATTTTCTCGTTTGTTTTCGAATCTTATTTATAGCATTTCTGATATTACTTATTATTAAATTTCGCGTAAAAGTTTTTTTTCCTCCGCTTTCTCTCTTGATAGATCGGAATAATAATATGGGTAAAAAAAAAAAAAAATTGTTCTCGAGAGTGAACCTAACCTCGCTTGATAGTGACGGACGGCCGTGATGGCGGTGACGTGGGTGATTAGGGTCGGGTGAAAATATTAAAAACGTGATCGGATTTCAGAAACGCCTTCTTATATTGTCATGTCGAATTGTTGATAATATTTTGATTACACACATGTATGCACACATAACATGACGTACGCATGTGCGTGTAAAAAAGTACGCCGCAGAGCACCGTTTAGTATTCGGCCGATATTTGAATCGACACGGTGCGACGGGGCGGTCGGATGATATCGACCTTTGAAACGGCAATGTAATTGAGTATTATTATAATAACCCGTGGTGTGCGCACCTGCACTGCCGCAGAGGTGTTTTCGAAAACAAATACGGTGATACCAAAATTCCACAGCCACCTGCCAGCCAGCTCCGTGCGTGGCATAGATTATACCCGCCTCCATAAATATCGTATTTTTCTATTATAATAATATTGTAATGCACACACGCGGGTCGTGTTTTATAAAGTGAAAAAGAAAACATTCAATATCTCTTTATACCTGCGACGATAAAATATTATTATATCATACTTACGGTCTACACCTCCGACCGACGCCGCCCGTCATTGTGCAGTCGTCTTGCGGCGGTGACGGAATTCCACCGCTGCCCGCGCACACCATATCTGCTCCCGAACGACAGCTAAGAGCTAACCTCTCGCAGATGTGGTCGAATATTCAACACGAATAATCCACTATTATACAGCTGCTTTGTCGTACGTTACGTTACTCTGTGACATAATATTGTATAGCATTTAAAGTGCAAAATATAGTATATTAGATTTTGAATATTTTATTACCCACGCGGACTGCATGATGTTCAACCGTATTATTACTTTGTTCACCTCTCCCACCCACCCCTATCGGGGTGAATAATATACGGAATCGATTAAACGCACTCCCAGAACAAAAAGAAAACCGTATTTTCGAACGTACACGACCGTTGATAAAATACTCAATTGTATGGCTGGCGGTATGACAAAAGACGCTGTGCTGTAAATATTTCCCGTCGAACAATATAAAATATGGTTTTTAAAACATTTTTAAATATTATAATTGTCATCGATTTCGATTAAGAAATATGAGAGAACCAAATCATAAAATATATAATACAATATGATCACGTTATCGTTTATTTAATAATATTATGATCGGTTTGAACAATAACTATAACATATACACAAATATAATATTATGACACTGTTGATGATATTCAAAGACCGAAATAATTTTAATAGGCACACATTCAACCTTTGATAAACTACAAATATTTGAAAACCTAAAATTTCAAAGCAAAAATGAATCTTACCGTGACGTGTAAACAATATGAGTAGTTTTGTTGTCGACTTACTTATTGGTTTATTATGTACACAATATTGTTGTTAAATACGAAAACAAACAAAATAGTATACCTATCTCTAAAATATGATAAGGTAAATAATTGTATTTATATTACATACCCCTAGCGTTTTATGGAAATTAAGTTATCTATTGATATTTATGGTATCGGGATATTGTTCAAAGTGTAAACTAATGAGTAATGAAATTAACGTCAAAGCAAAATATGGTGTTTATATAAATAAACCTTTCCTTCTTTTAATTTAATTGAATATTTTTATTATTTATTATTTCATAAAAAATATTGATTGAGTTACGAAAGAGTTAGATGAGTACATTAAGACCATCTTTATAACAAAAACAATTTTAACTAATTCTTACTCGAGTTTTGAGTTAAAACAAAACATTTAAATTGTGTTGCCATACTAATTTTAGCTAATTTCAAAATATTTTCATAATAAATGTTTTGCGCTCCTCTTCATTTTTAAATTTATTCAGTTTTCAATTTTAACGTTCTAAAGTTAAATATTTCTAACTTCAGTTTTTAATGATTAACTGTATGTATTTACATTTATTATTCGTTTTAAATTATTTAAAAGTTCACGATTTATTTTTAACGTTTTGAAATGTTAACGAAATTGAATTTAATACGAATTATCAACTTGTAATTAATTAGAATACTGTACGAAAATGAATTGCTCAAAATGTTTCCACCGCTTTATTAATTTAATAAATTGCCATTAAAATCTTTTTATGATAATTGTGTAAGGAAGAACGAAAAAAAATGCAGGAGATAAAAATATCTATCGCTTAGTATAATAATGTTTTTTTTTTCTTGGGAACTAAATTCTTTAGGAAACAGATACATGAAGTTTTAATGTATTGATTATCAATTAGGTACATGCAAGAATTTCATATGGGTTATAAGATAACAGACGATGGGTATAGTATAATATGATTTACTTTGATCATCGATCGTACTTATGACTCAATATAATATAATATTAGGTACTGTATTATCATAAAATTTTGTTTGTACATAATTCATGAACTACACATATCAAATAATATTATATATTTAAATCATCGCTTTGTTCTCATTATATACTGTTGTTGTTAACGAAATAAATTAACATCATTATAACTTAAAAAAATGAAGTACAGAAAATTTTTAGACAATAATTTGTCAAAATACTGTAAATAGTATGACGTGCCTATTAACGAAAACTACAAAAGCGAAATAATAATTTTTCAATGTTTGCAATTTTATTTTAATATGTATATAATTTTCTAGAAAATTCTGACTTATAATTAAAAATACACACATGTGGAAAAGTTTTCTACTTATTTCTTGCTTTTATTTTACAAGCCCAGAGCATTTTAAGACTAGCTACTCAATATAATATTGTTCCAAACACCAAGTACTTCAAAGAAAAACAAATATAATACAGGACAAAATAGCACTGAAAAAACAAACAAGCTGAAGACATTTTTGCTTATAGCAAACTATTCATATTCAAATCCTTTAGCTGACTCAAGTTGTTTTCGATTGTTTTGGCTTTCTAACTCCACTAAAGTGCAATTTCCCCCTCAAACAGTGATTCATCAAGCCTGACTATTACGAAGTGCTACTAGTCAAAGTTCATTTTAAATAGGGGAGAAATATACTTTATACGCTGTTACTCTAGGCTCTCGAGGGTTGTTCATTTTTTATTAATTTCTGTTTTGCACTTATCTAACCAATCTGCTATCGTGATATTGGTCACACGGTTGATTACTTTTCAGAAGAAATAATGTTATTTATACTATATAGTTTTTAATTTGTTTTTTATGCTTTTAACAATTGAAAAATTTATCAAATACAATATTATCTATTTATAAAATTTTTTTATAAGTTAAGTGGATGTTGGACTCACTTGCTTATTATGTTGCTTGTATTCGTCTTACAAACGCACAAAATAGCAACATTTTACGTTTGAAATATTCTATTTATTCTGTTATATTTTAAAATAAAATAAAACTAACATAACTATAACATTTAAAGGTATGACTATTATCTTACAATTTTAAAATGCTCATAACTTGTTTTAAAATAATAATACTTAAAAACCCAACGTTGGGTCCTGGAAAATAGTCTTACCTTTAAATTGTTTAACGGGTAATTGACTATTTAATGTTAAAAATAATAGGGTTATTGGATTATTCTGAAAGCTAATGAAAATTTTTAAAATGTGTTGTATATTATGCAGTAATAAGTCGAAGACAACACTTGCAGGTGGAACGCCATAATAATTATATTATTTTACACTCATAAAAATTATTTTTACTTGACTGATACACAGTAGGAACATTCAAATAATATATGATCCAAAATAATTAGACAATACACCATCTCAATGGCCTTCCCAGAACATAAGCCTTTTGACAGTTGATGTATTATAAAATATTTTTACCCCCAAACACCCGCAGGATAAAATATAAAACTAATGTACTGGTATTAAATTTTACTATACTTTGAGTCCAGTACAAAAAAGATAGAAAAGTAGGTACCACACTGCCCAACTACTATACAGTTAATACGAAAAACGATTCAGAACGAAGACCGTCTGTCAACCTATATAATAGTATCATATTTCATGATACGTTTTTTGATATTGCTATTAAAGTAATTTATTTTACTATTAGTTGTATAGTAAGTACTATGTTGATTTATTTATTTTTTTTAAATATTGCATTTACTATATTATTGTTAATATTAACTATTTAGTTATTATAATAGCATAATATTATATATATAGGTTAGTATATCAAAGGTTGTACAAAAATCTTTTTCATGTATATTTAATGTCTTTAGGTACCTCTTTTAGTCACATTAAAATTATAGGTATAGCTTAGCCATAAAAATTATGAATTATGAATTATGATACATAATATTATGCGTATAATTATGTTCTGATCATAATGTGATACCAAATTGTTGGATTTAGCTATTTGTTTTTGATTCATCTACTTTAGAAATACTATTTGGTTGGAACTTCCTTGGAAGCAGCTACTATCTATAGTCTATACACTATAGCACTATAACAACAAATATTCCAAGCACACAACCCTCTTACTACGATAAATTGCCGTACGGCGTCCACGTACACGGGCAAGTATCAATATTGCATAACCTATGCGCCGTCTTACAATACGTATCGTTTGGATGTCGAACGCTGAGGCACGTCAGACAGTTTTTAAATTGACATTCAACTGTTTTTATTTTTTATTTGTTTAAACCGTTTGTCTCTTTCCGGCATTTCCGATAAAGCATAGCTAAGAAACACCTGCTCGCATTCCTACAACAACTCCCTTTAGACACGTAACAATGACCATCTGTAATAAATTTCGGAAAGCATTTTAAAAGTTTCGATCTCGGGAGCTGACCAACATGATATTAATATTGAAGTCGAAAAAATTCGCGTACCAAATATCTGTGGTGAAAGGAAATTTACATATTGAGTTCATAACAATATAGTTGTACTGTACTCAATGTTAAACACGTTTAAAATATGTTTTATGATAATCTATAATGTACCACGTTGGGTTTACCAATCATCACAAAACGTATCTGTTAAAAGAAAATTTTGAGTTTGTTGGACAGGTATTTTTTACTGAATACTGTGTCAGTCTGGAAACGATAAATCATTATATATAAGCATATTAGAGTGTATGAAGCGAGTGCGTTAATTCTTGACCTGCAACGTGTATCCCACTGATTCCTTGCCTTCGCAGCTATATTGACTGTAAATCATAAAAAACTGTATAATAGGTACACGCTTATCACGCACGTGTTGTCACTACCGACAATAACAGTGATAACTACCAGTTTACGTGCGAAGCAACACGATTCTGTTAGAAAAATGGATTTCTACGTCCTAAGAGAAGACGCTCTCGAGGATTTAAAAGCCGTCCGTCGCAGGTATTTATAATCGCGCGCGCGCTGGTGTGTGTGTGTAATATAATCTATGATAAAATCCGTGAAAGGGAATGTGTGTGTAAAGGTAGACGAAGCGTTGGGTTTGGGGATATGTGCGTTTACGGGGGTAGCGGTGAAATGATGGTGTGGTCTTGGGGAGGTTGTGAGTATGGTGTCGAGGTAGGTGTACGTATATAATAATATGGCGGTGTCTAGGGATTATATACCGTTCGCGACAGTTTCATTTGTTGCCGTAAATATCTCATTTATTTTTTTTCCATCCCTATCCTTCCATCACGTCGCGTCATAATCACAACCCCCCCCCCACTCCGCATCTCGTCTTCCCGACCGTATACTTGCGCATGCGCAATGCGATATATATTATATATTATATTAACGCGCGCCGTGACTCTGCTGTAGGATCGCATCAGACTCGATCCGACCATAAGGATAGGACCACGGGTTTAGTGGTTAGGTTAGGTCACATTCGTACTTCGTGAGTACATCATACATTGTTATACACCCCCTGTGCAAGGGACGACGGTGTTTCGCGAAGAGTTAATACAAATTGAATTCCTATAATACATATTCAGAGGAATTTTCGTGTAATAAGAGTTGTACTCTATTTGTGGCCTTAAAATATAAATTTAAAAAGAATATGCGAAACGAATTTACAGAACTTATGTCTGTTATTATGTATCAGACGTCATATTTTTATCCAGCCATCACGATAGATCATCCTTGTTTCGGATCAGAATATATACTATGCGCAATAATATTATGATATCATAGGTAAAAATATATATTGTACATAATAAATATATAAATATATATATCCTGATAAGACGTTAAAACGTCTTGCAGGAGAAAACAATGAATGTTTCAATTTTGAAAATTGCTGTATACCATTTTGCAACCAATTGTATTGTCGATCAAATTACGTTATGCCAAAAGAAAATGATGAAGTATTTTTCATACCTCTGAAAATGTTTTCATTTTCTGAAATTTATCGATTTTACATTCAAAATATTTTGCAAGAAAAAAATCACCATTGAAAACTTACAATATTGTTCAGATCTTCATCCGGATCAAATAGATTCAACAATAATGTATTTATTGAATGGATACAAAATAATTTATTATATCATAATTTATTAGGAACAAATATTTTATAAAATGCGCTGAGGGTGATTATTATTCTAAACTAAATACCTTTTGTTAAAATAAAAATAAAATTACATGTTTATATTGTTAATATAGATGTAAACATAATATATTTTTATTTATAATGAAATAAAAATTACTGATAAATAAATTATAAGCTACTATATGTAAACAAATAATTATAATACTGCTCGATTGGTTGAAACATTTTATAGTTATGTACCTAGCTGATTATAAAACGGCAGTACTTTTAAAATAGACTTTCATACAACAAAAAAAAATTTAAATGGTACCTACTCAAATATTATATTAGCAATTGAAAATAGAAACTATTAGCTTTGAAGTTAAGTGAAAATATGAAATAATGCGCTTCAAACGTTGCTTAGTCCTTTTTAATTGATGCTAGCGCAGATATTATACTGTATTAAAATTGTATTCTTCGATATTTATTGGTAGTTAAGTATACTGCATATGCTATACATATGTTATAGTATATTTTAATGTATAAAAAAAATAACAATCAATGATCACAATTTACTATTTATTCTTCGGTTGCAGTTTATAATATTACCTATATACATTTTATTTCAAAGAAATATCAGGAAATATAATTCATTATTTTTCTATCGGCAGCAACAAATATTAAATGACTAATTAGTACTATGCATTTTTATTGTTATACTACATATTTATAAAACACAATACAAAAAAGGAATTGAGACAAATTAGACACTTGAAATTTTATGCAAATGATAGTTTGTTCCAAATTTACTTTGCTCTATTAATTGATTTTAATCTGGATATTATTAATATTACTAGAAACCTGTAAATAGAATTTAAATGAAGAACAATATTAAGAACATTTTAATAATAGCTATAAAAACTAAAAGTGATATTAATGAAAAATGCTCATAAACTAATATCACTTTTTTACGTTCCATTAATTTTATAATTTTTTTATTTACAATTTTATTTTTATTTCTAAATTGGAAAGTTACATTTAACTATCAACAATTTGTTGATAATAAAATAATGAATTACTGAATAATATCCATTATTTATTTTTTATTGTCTTGGTAAAAATATAATTTGATAGTTGAATGTATATACTTAATTATATTTGTGTCTAATATATTATTTGATGGTAGTATATGTGCCTAGGAATTGTACTTTTATTTTGACATTGGGAACTTTTTATAAAGTCTGAGCCCCCAAATTGTTAAACGTAAACTGTATTTATATTATTTATAACCTTGACATTATAATTGATTTTCAGATATAATTTTACAATAGTATTTGTAATTTATAAATAACATTTAATTCAAATAAAATATTAAATATAATTTTAGATTTAGGAAATAACTTATATTTTAAGTATCTACTATTATGTTCAGCCTAATCATAAAATAGTGAACTGTATATATTATATCCATGAAGGTATGGGCCCACCAAATGTAAAAAAATAATTATACTTTTCTCTATTGGCACATCAAAATATATTTTCATAAGTAAAGTTAATATCGCACAATAAATATTTAGAATTTAGAATAATGAAATGGCGAACGCAACATAACGTATAATTGTATGTTAACAAAAACAATTTTTTTAAATTAATCAATCCCTTAATAATTATAAATAATAAATAAACTGTTTTTATTATTATTAAAAATTAAAAGTAGTATAATATTATAATTATGATTTTAAATATTATAATTTATAATTTATTATATTTGTTTTCAAATTTCAGAAAAAATTCTTATCGTGTTTTTTTTCAGTTGATATGTATTAGATGAATTTTTATTTTATTAGTTAGTTAGCTTATATAAAAAAATAATGGTTTGCAAAGAGTAATGAATATTTTTAATAAATTAAAGTTTTTAAATATTGTGACGCAAATTTAAAGCTCTTAAAAAAACTGTCATGACATTTACGGCAAAAATATTATATATTTAGTGCAATACAATCATTATTATTCAGAATAATTTCAAAACAATTTCACCTTAGAATTAATGAAAAAACAAATAAGCGAATTTAAATTAATTTAAATAAAAAAAATTAAAATTTTGTCGTCATTAGTATAAGTTGAAGGCAGAATAATATTAAAGAGAATATTAATTTTGCTATGTAAATGCAATAATTTATTGTAATAAGAATAATTAGTATATTAAAGAAGGATATTTTATCCTATACTAAAAATGTATTTTATTATTTCACATTTATGATGAAATGGGAAAATATGATTACAGTAAAACAAAATTATAGTTATATGTATAGGCTAACCTATATAAATATAGTTTGGTCCTTAGTTTTGTTTATGTATTAGATTTTTAAGATGCTAGTAAACCCTTGAACTTTACCTCATATAGACTTGAATGCTTTCACTTTTAGTGCTTAAATTATTTATAAGTATTTACATATAGTACACATTAAATATATGTGTATGTCATACACATGCCAAGTTAAATGGCTTTGATGTTTCCTAAAGAAAATGAATAATCCCAGATTCGAAATGAGAACAGTGTCAAACAGTTTAAGTATATTGTTTTAGTTTATTGAAAATCTCTGTTATATTGATCAACCGTTTTGTTTAAAGTTATACAACAATACAATAAGAGCTGCTTTTAACCGTCTTCGTAATAGAGAATACTTAATAATAATCATTTAAATAAATATGAATATTTATTTGTATTCGGTACAATCATTTTATATTGATAATTATGCATAATTATTATATTACAACAATTATTATTTTGTTTGAACTTATTATTATGTGTTCAAGTAGGACTTTGAAAACGAACTGTCGTGTGTGTGCCTCGATAAAATAAGTTTATCACCAGAACGGAATTATTTGACTTACTTACTCGTATGTTTTATTGGTTGCTAGTGACTGTAGGTACTCATTAAACACGCTTCGCGTACGACATCGAGTGAGTAACATTATATTTATAATGCTATTGTTGATGTTACTTATTATTGTTGTTTTGTCAAATTATTGCGTCCAAAAGTAATTTGCATGTTTAAAAACAATTAAATATAGTTGATAGTATCTCTGTATTTTTAATTTTTCAATTGGAAGGGGGTGGATTCAATCCGCATTTTTTATTTGCATTACGCCTATATCTATACTCGGCCGAGTTTTATTATGGAAGTTCTCGGGCTAAACTTTACGGCTGCGGCATGTAACGAGTGTTAATAATATACATAGTGTATGGAAAAACTTTGACCATATACTGAATTTCCACGTAGTATTTGCCTAATAAACGGATTAACCTGTTTTGTGTAAAACGTCTGTAGACGATTTGAGAAAAATAATTTTAAAGCACCTACTATCAGTAATATTTTCAATTTGTGTGAGTTTTCACTTAATATTCTATTTTTGTTTCAAATTTTAATTCAAAGACAAAACACTATAAAAAAATAATATTTATAAGTTAGGTAAATGCACATATTAATTACTAATTGTAATATTTGATGTATAGGTAATACTTTCTAAATTTCTCGTATTTTATTAACATAGTTTTAAATCTTAATCCAAGTTTCAGTTGAAATGTAAAAATTATAAAACAGTGGTTTTTGTTGGTTTTACTCGAATTAGAATATCGAGCAAATATCTATTAATATTAATAATACCGATGAACAAAGTAATAATGCGATTATTAAGTTATATAACATGTTTAAAATAATGTATAACTGATGCCTGTATTGCAACTAGAGGACATTTTTTTTTAAGTGCATATCTTTAAATTGATGAATGTATATGACTAATTATTTTTATTACCGTAGATTGGTGAAGGTTGATTAACTATGTTTGTATAAATGCATACTATATACTTCGAGTACCTACGTTATATTTAATAAAATTATCATAGCAGTAGTTATAGCAATATAATATGGTTGTTTTTTTTTATGGAAAACTTATTTTTGTGATAGTAAGGATTAAGAAGCACTAAAATATATTTTTCGTATAATGAGTTGAATTTTTTGGACAGATATAGTGTGATGTACCTAGTGTTATAGTTCTATAAATATTTCAATACATTATAATTGTAATTATCTAGTTACTTCACGATAAATAAAATCTACAAATCGCTTATAGTAATATACTAATATACACATCAACATCATATTCATAATATTAACACGGCGTAATTTTTATTATCAACGCATTTAATCAAACTTTAGAAATATCATTTGAATATTACGATAAAGGAGTAAATCATTGGCGCAACTAGGTGGGTGCACAGGGGACTTGTGCACCCCCAAAATATAAAAGACTTAATATATTATATTTTGATTATTTTGAAGTAAAAATTATCAATAAATACAAAAATGTTGTTCCATACTGTATAATAAGTGGATACTTCATTATTATGTTCTAATATTCCTAGTTATAACTTATAACAGTATAACATAATATTATGAAATTCTAATAATAATCATACCTAATAATATTTTCTTATAAATCAACAAAATAAAGTAGAAAATCGGATAACGATATTTCTCTTTATCTTTGCCAAGATAAAAGACTGTCCATGATTCATGAATGTAGGCGCGTTTATATTGTTTACTTGTTATAATCTGATTATAAGAATAATCGTAATGGTTAAAACATTTATCTAAGTCATGTAGTTAATTTTTAGAGTATTTTAAGATATAAATATTTTTTTGAGTAAATTAATTTAGAATGTAGAATAATAACTTTTTTTCAAAATATTTTTTCACAATTTTTGTCATACGTTTAAGTAGCGTATTTTTTTTTTTTGTCAGATCTTTCTATTATACACTATATATAGAGTGTGGGTTTGGGGGTCTGGGAATTCTTTTTAATTTGTGCACCCTCAAAAATATAGGGCTAGTTGCACCTATGGACTAAATAATATATCAAACCCATTTAACAATGAATATTCTAAAACGATGTATATATCATTATGTTATGTATTTATATTCCGTAGGTGCTAATTATACTAATACTTATTTCTTTTTGACATGGGTACAGTATTAAAAACTTCTTTTACTGCATTCGTTGATTTTTCTGAAAGAAAAAATAATTTTTTTTTTCAATTGGTCTTATGATTTTATTTGTTGTTGGTCTAGGATAAGGTGTATGTAAGTTACTTCAAATGTCCATTTAATTAACACATTTTATCAGACAAAAAAAAGTGTGCTTTTGCATTTTAGAATATTTTGATAGCAACTAAAATAATAGTTCATACCGCATTCAAATAGAAATATAATGTAAAGCGCTTAACACAAATTTATCAAACAGGATTATTCTTAAAATTATACTTTTTGAAAAATGATTATGAATTAAACTTTGTAGTTTCAGCAAAATCCTCACGATAGCTACCTGAAACAAATGTAAACACGAGTAAAACCCAAATAATAATGAGGGTCAAAAAAGGGTCCCGTGTGGTTACTTTATATTTTTTTTTACCATTTCGATAAACCTTTGTAAGCATTTTCCCCTAAACCGTCTTGATTATATGTCGTATACTTAAAAATAACACGCAAACGAATCTAGAAAAAAAATTCATCATGCGCATAATGTCATGTCAAGAGTTACGATAACGGTTGAATGTAAGAGCTAGAGAATATTTGTTTTCGGGTAACATTTTTCCTCTTATTCAAACAATGAAGTAAAACGATGAAAGAAAAATAATCAACACTTTTAATTAGTTTTAGAAGCTCTTTAATATTTAAAATTATTTTATTTTCATTTCCATAAAGTCTAAACGATGGTGGACAAATTAATCAAAAATCGTTACTGTTATAAATTCTGAACCCTACTGCAGATGTGACATTATCATAACTATTACAATTTTGAAAATGACTCCCAAGAGTATTAACAGTCTTTTCAATTCGTTTATCAGTGTAGTACGTAATGCCTAAAAGTTAAATGTCTACGATAGTGTTTTTGTGTATGTGCCTTAAACACCATATAATTGTTTCATTAAAATGTACTTTTTTTGTTAATCTCAATAAGACGTTTCCTGCATAACATAGTAGTTCATACTTATAATTATAATATAATAAAATCAACTGCTAGGATCGTATGACGACCGCCTTATAAGCGATGTTGGAGTGGTGAACGTAGATGTCTAGATTGAAGTGATGTGAACCTGTTCATTCCAATAGTGATTTTGAACCATACTTTAGGATCTATCGATGTATTATAGATAATGGATCGATGGAAATAAATTAAATATTACCAATCCGTTTCAGACAGATTACATGTGAAAAAACTTTATTTGTCAAATCAAATACCTACTATTTATTTTATTTTTTGATAACCTATGGTGAACATTTTTTATTGATTCGATGTATTTAAGTCCAATTGCCTACTTGTATCTATATTTTAAATTTTTACATTGTTTGCATTGTTTTGTAGCGTGGATGATAATAAGTTAATATTAATAAATGGTCACTTTAGTATGTTATTTACTATCGATTTAACTAGACACAATCTCAATCCATTATGTTATTCACGTCATCAAAAATATTGTAAATACTAAATACAAATATTAATACAGAAGAATTGCGTGTAAAATCATTTTATCAAACACACAATTCAAAATAAATATAAGTTACATCGATTTATGTCTACAATATTACTAAATACAATCTAAAAAATGCAATGTATCCATTTATATATAGCTAATATTATTATTGTTGTTGATGCTGTACCAATAATAATAATAAAAATGAATATTTTGTGCTTAACAACGTGCCTTCTTAATGCGGAATCTAATACTCGTGAAAATAAAAAGACAATCAATATAAAATATAAAAGCTAAAAAGCGTGTAGGCATAGAAGACTATACACATGGTAGGTTCTGCATTTTCAGACAGTTCACCGAGCAAAGCAAAACGATTGGATATCATCCATGACCTTTCAAATAACGTCATGAATAGCATGCAGAAATAATAAATTGTGTAACAAAAAGGTCATATTATTATTAAATTCAAAACTTATTCGACTTGAAAAACGAGTTCAGACATACCACACTAACACACTTTTAATTGATATTTTAGATAGATATTTTTTCCCCAGACATATATTCATGGACAGTAAAATTAGATTTTCTTGAAAACTAAAGAAAAAGACAATGATCCCCAGTGAAACCACTGAATAGTTAATAGTCTACTTTTAAACAATAATCATCGCAATGCAATAATTCTGCTCATATTGTGTACATGTTTACGTAGCCTTTATTAAGATAATTATTACTACTGCTCCACAATTACAAAAATTTCATAGATGATTGTTCCATAGAAACATTATGATCATAGACAATACATTATCGCTTTTCAACTGATATGAAAAAGAATCGTTGTCAAAATATTAGTTTAAATACGAATTGGTACCTACAAACAACAATGTAATTAAAAGTTTACGGTACCTACCAACTAAAACACTGTGGGTTATGACCCAAACACCGCTCTAATCTTCTCCGGTGAAAAGAACTTATGTTTAAATCGTCCTATTTCAACAATAAATACTGGGCGAAATCGACCTAAATTGTTTGGTAAACTGTAGAGTAAATGGGAATCTATACATGAATTTGCATTGCTTTGAATTCAAAACTAAAACTTATTGAAACACTTTTATGCTGTTATATATTCGCAAGTCTCTCGTATGTTACTAGTGCAGTGAATATAATACAATATTATAATATAGTTTTATATTTACAGTGATCAGTTTTAATCACTGTTTCGACTTGCAAAATATTATTAGAGATTAATATTATTACTATGTAATATATAAATTATTAATAAGATTTATATTTTTAACATCATAATAATACATCTTCATTGCATATATTTTGACGAACTTCGTTAACATTATTTTTGACTTCAAATTCGTATAAAATAAATATGACAATGCATTTTGGATATAATTTAAATTTTCTATATATAAAAAAAAACTTATAAATAATCTTTAATTCAATTTTCAAGTTTTTTAAATTCGAAAAAAATATATCAACACAAATAAAAATAAAAACCAAAACAACTAAAATATTTCAATTATTAGGTACCTATTCAATATTAAATTGAACATATTTTAATATTACATTCTTTGGTAACATATTTAATATATATATAATTTTTTTAAATCAATATCATTTAAGCCAAACGGATTTAAAGTGTCTCAAAATTAATTTGTGCAATTTAAAACGTATATTTTCAATTTGTTTGATACTGTTCGTAATTTAAACATAGTTTGAATATCTAATTTAATAAATTTGATCTTCAAACGTTCATAAAAATTAATGCAGATTAACATAAAACATTTTTTAAATATTCCTGTAAGAACAACTTATGAGGAATTTTGTATACAACTTTTAAGCTTAACGTATCAAAATAATTAGGAAATTAAGTTGCAACTACTAATTAATTTTCACATTCTAATGAAATTTGAATTTCAAGTACTAGCTACATATAAAAAACATTTGTATTATTTTTGGTTATTTTATTAAATTTAATTCACAAGGTCGTCAAAATTGTTAGTTCTTGTAAGCCCCTGAAATCCTTTATCCGGCTTGCAAATATTAGCGTTAAAATTTTCAATCCGCCTCTGCACATATACTACCTAGTCCTATACCTACTCATATAAATGGAAATTAATAATACCTTATGTAAGTTCAACACATAAAAAAAATGCATTGTTATAATTATTAATTCACAACATCCCGGAAGTTGAGATTTGTAAGTCAGTATACTAACCAACCTAACATTAAATTATTTTATTATTTGCAATGGAGTTTTTCTTGTACTAGCTGTGCACTTTTTTAGTCAGTAATAATGACATGTAGCCCTATTGAAAATTTAACCGTACCTCGAATAAATCATTTTCGATTTTCTCGGTAGTTACGAAAACTACCATCAATCTGAGACCAATTTTGAAGTAAACGTAGAGAGCGTGCTTTTAACAGCTCTACTAAGAATGGGTTTTCGAATGATGTAATCATTGCTTTTATTATGTCAGTTGTTAAATGTTCTTACTTAATTCATATTTAAAAAATGCATATAATCTGAACATTGAAAATGTGTTTACTTGTTTTAACATTAAATATATAGAATAAGAATTAAGTAACAAATTATTTCAAAATGTAATCATAAATAATATGTTCAAATTCACGTATTGTGCAGTATAAATTCTAAATATAATTAATAAATAAACAAAAATAATGTATTAACTATTTTCACAGATTATATGAAAATAATTTTTCATAATATAATCTGTGGTACTTTTCAGAAAGTCTAAAAACATGCTTTAATTTTGCTGTTTTTTTTATCATTATTAATTATTATGGAATAAAATTATTTAATTATATATACTTTTTAACGGATATTTATATTTATAATTTAAGATTATATGGAAATGGGTATATTTAATATATTTAATATGTATAAAACAATCTAAACTTTAAGTATTTAAAATTTACAAAATGATGAGATATTTACCATACTCATATTATGATATTGAAATAATTTAATAAAGCAAACAAAAAATTTTGGTACCTAACTACTTATAAGTACCTACATTTCCATCAAGTCTAATGACGTAATGACGTATGATAGTTAGTTTAATAATGATTATTATTTTCATTTAGTAGTCGAAGATGGTGATAATACGAAACCATCGAGTGATAAATTAACATAATATTTTTATTGTATACAAAAAACCTTGTGTTAATGTCATAAAGTATAAATATTATGTTGTAACGAATAAAAGGCGAATTATTAAACTCAATTTTGTATAGTATTTTTTATTATCTTTGTATAACCTACCATTATTAACATAAAACATTTTTTTTCTGTTAAATAATTGAACACTTGCGTATATACCATAGAACACAATAACACGTACTTCATGTTTTACCTCATTTTCGGAAAATTGTTTGTTAGTGTATCGAATAAGAAACCACCTATTATTTTGTTATACTAATATTAGTTTTGTAATAACACGATTTCATACGATTCAGTACGTTACAGTATGCGTACATCTTGGGGGAAAATTTAGTCAATATCCACAAACTCGTAAAAGTTACTAAATTTGAGGAAATCTCATAAGTTTAAATTAGCTTAATTAGTCTTAATTAGCTTAAGAACTATATTACAGGAATGATCATATACAGGGTGTTCAAAATGTTTTGAAAAGGACTTTAGACTAATATTAGACTGATAAACAATGATAATATGATATTATTAATGGTGTTTTTTTTATTTTTTATTAATCAAAAAAATTATATTTACAATCTGTATTTACACGTTACACAATAAGTAAATTTGATGTGGCTTGATTGACAAGGAGGAGGAGGAGGTCACCCAATGGCGGCACCCCGAATGAAATGGATAAATATTTTATCTAATAAAGCGTTTCTAAATGTTTTGAACACCTTGTACTTATTATAATACCAAGTGATTATTTTATCATTGAAACAAGTATAAATGTTTTTGAAGACAACTTTGTACATGGTTTATAGTTGTTACAAAACAAATTTTTTTTATATTTATTTATCTTTAATAATTTTTATGTTTGTAACTTTTTTGTATGAAAATATACAGTTTTATTCCAAAGCAGAATATTTTTCTAAGTATTTCGATAAGTATCAATTGAATTTAGGATGAGCAGTTTTTGAGTTATAAGTATTTAAAGTTAAGATGAGCGGAGTGGAGTGGTACGTGGTTATCCCAAAACAATGTTGGGTCACTACTCCACATCATCTAAATTTTAAGTACCTATAACTCTGAAACTGTTCATCCTAAATTCGTATGTATCGAAATATTCGGAAAAATAAACTGCTTAAAAAGATGAAATTAAGACTGCCTGTTGTAATTCAAAAATAGTAAAACACGTAAACAAATTTATAAAAATAAAAAAATTTTGTCGTTACAATCGTTTGACGGAAACTAGGATACGTGAAAAAACCGGGAACCTACGTCGGATCCTACATAAATACATATATAATATTATAATGTAACAATATATTATAGTATTATACTATATGCATAATACATATTATTAAATCGAGCACCTATTGATAAACAATATTTAAACCTCTAAGTTTAGATGAGAACGAAAATAATCAATATTATAATAAAGTAAACTATTCTTTCTGTCAATTGGTAGGTGGTAGGTGTTCAACAATTGGCCCGCCAGACATATTTTTTCATTATTATGATGTGTACGCATTACGCATCTTATCTTGTACGATACACTGGTAAAATATATTTGTATATATTAGTGAAAAATTAGAGCCGGTGTATAGAGCTTTTGGACGATATTGCAGATTTTATAGAGTTTACTTGAATCAGGTATATATACAAGGTGATTCACCATGCCAATACCTATTTTTCCTTTAGTCGAGAATTTATTCAATTCTTGAATTTTGGGATTTGTATGTATACATAAGAACGATATTTTTAAACACTTAAGGTTTTTCACACCATTTGAGGAATGTCCTGTGGTGATAACTTATTTTTTTTTAAGCAAAAATCAACCTTGTTTACTGACAATTATGAAGCAGAAGTATAATATGATAAAAAAATTATGTATCTAAATTAAGACTCGTACGAGTAGTTTCCGAGTTATTAAAGCATAAATTATATAGGTATAATAAGGATAAAATTCAATGAAAATGTTTTTACAGACTGTAAAATTGATGTAATTTTTACTTTAGAACTGATTATGCTATATTATATTAATTGTCGATAGAATATTACAAATTACTATAATTTTCAAGTCATCATAGCCCCATATGATGTTTAATGTATGCCTCGTATTAACTGATTTAAGATTTGTCTTATAACAGTTGAGACTTTATAGCAAATTCATTATATGAATCACTATTGTTATTTGTTATTGTTGTGCCTACCAACTCAGATTATAAAATTCGATGCAATTTCACTATTTATTATGATATTTACAAGTCAATAACGATAGTAATGGTATATTAATGGATTTAAAACTTAGGTGACCATACATTGTAATTGAATTACATTTTCCATAAAATCGTATGTCGAAATTCAATGACACAGTTCTGTATTTTTTTTTATTGAAATAACTTGGATGTGCGTATTGTGTGTAGCAATTACTCTCTCTCTCTCTCTATCTCTCTATCTATCTCTCTCTGAACCTCTATCTATATTCATAACCATACAATACGTACACGCATTACTGCATTACACACTTGCACACGCACACGTTTGATGATGAGCAATAACAATAATTCGACAGATATACGTGATCTGATTGTTAGAGTTGATTACATTCAAATTTAATGCTCACAAAAAACAAGCGAATTACCAAGAATTATGTATGCAGTAGAAACTCAGATGTGCACATTTATTTACGAATTGAACAATATGCTATACAAATTGTATGAATGTATATAATAAATTAAATGCATATATTATAATATTATAATGTATATAATAACCAATAGCATATATGTATATTTTTAATAAAAACCCATAAATAAGTTACTCAAAACATGTTGCCAACGTTATCGTTTGGCATGAGAAAAAGTTAATTTTTTTATTGTACTTATTTGAGGTTGATTTGCTTAATACAATTATTCGATGAGTTAAATATTTGAATAATACACGTACAGCTAGATTTATGAAATCAATGAAATAATTTAAAACTTTCCTGTGTGTTACGTCCTTCAATACAATGATTTTTGCAGACGCTATTTAATTACATACAATTTTACTTGCAATAAAAAAAATAAAAATAAAATACATTTTTATTTATTACATTAAAAGTAGGTAGGTAGTTTTTTTTTAACAATCGGATATAACGTTATTTTCAAGGTGAATTTTGTTAATATTCGTAAAATATTTTAATGACTCTAAAATAACGTTATATAAGTACCTATTGTAAAACTAAGTCCTTTATAATTGTCGAATTCACACCGCAGAACGCGTATCAAGTAAAACCATTTATTGACGCATATGGCACATGTAATAATACGTCTATAATAATATTACATAGTATTATGGTTAATAGTTTTATTTTATTTTATTTCTCAGATGACTTTTAATAGTACTCGACCCTTGTTTATTTTGCTGTGTCAGAGCATGGTATTGGTTTGTTGTTTATATGTACCAGAGGAAGTTGTCTGTGACGGAGAGTAAAAGTGGTATGTGCAGATCTGTTTTCATTAATTTCGACGGCCAGTGGGAGTAAATCAGGATCAGTGTGGGTGGCGTATATTGTTTTGTTGTCGGCATATTCGGCTATTTGAGTATTCGTATTGGTGGGATGGCGGTCAGCCGAATATAGATTAAAAAGAATTGGTGATAGGCCTGCACCCTGAGAAACGCCGGCTAGTATATAGGACTGCCATCTGTTTTTTTTAATTGGAAATGACAATGTTTTGATTTTTAAGTGGTTTTCCACAAAGAGCCACCTTTTTCGGACAGGAGGCTGGTTTGTTTTGAAAAGTCTTCTGAACGTTACTTAGTAATATGTCTTTTAAGTACTGTGCATAATTATTGATTATATTTAGCTTTATCGGTGAGATACTCTGTTCTAAGCCAGGTAGCTCTAGCATGACGTTTTTGAACAATAATAGATCTTAAATAGGCAGGTAAAGAGAAATCATTTTGATTGTAATTATCAGTTATTTTTGGTTTGCAAGATGACCATGCTGCATTCTGTATTGTTATGATCATGTAGCAACGCACACAGGCAACCGCGCACGAGCACACGGGGCACTCAGATTGTTCGCCTCGAAGAGCTCGGGTACTTACGGGCGAAGACTAAACCGCGAACTGCTCCTCCTCCGACTACCAAGTCATGGTACCCGCATATCTACGTGATATAATATTATAACGGGGTCCGAGCACCAGCCCGAATATCCTCACTGGCGTTGGCTGGTCTAACAATTTGTTAAACGGACACTTTGTACTATCTATTGTTTGAGTTGCATACCGCGGACATTTTGTACGGTGAAAATGAATTGATAAAAATCGATCACGGACACTAGTTTGTAGGTACAATATAATTAATAAACCGGGAAATATATTTATTACTTTAGTGTATTATAGTGTGTAATGACTACGTCTTAATATGTCTTATGTGTAGGTTTAATTATTATTGTAAAATTGGATACTCTTTAATACAATTTTACTATTTCTCTATTATAATTTATAATTGTATGTTGTGCATACGTCAAAAATTCACGAAGCCTGTACACTAAGCCTAGCATGAATTATTATCATAACTATTATTATTATTATTTATATGTCTGTTAACTACATGTGTTTTATAAAAACAAATTATGACGTGATATGTATACATAATTTTATTCTAGGTACCTAAAATAATACAAACTGTCCACCATATTTACTGTTGTTACTAACTAAAATAGTAAAAACTATCCGCAGTTTTAATTCCTTCTAGGTGACCGTACAAAGTGACCTACGTGAAGCGTTAAATGTTTCCTCAATTTTCAAATGTTCATGAAACCATTTTGCTTTTTCACAAACCATTGGCCCTGAAATCGGTATGCCTTCAATACGCTTCTGTTTAAACCATTCAAAAAGAGCAGATTCCATGTCAGATAATGATGACTTTTTCATAGTTTTTCTCTTCTTAGCTGATACTTCTGCACAAGATATGAACTTGAAAATTTCATTTTTTTGTTTGATTAAGTCACGAACTGTCTGTTGACCCGCGCCGAATTCATTTGCAAGTTTTTGAACACTTTCACCATGATCTACAGCCCGGTTAATAATCAACACTTTTTTCTCTAGAGAAAGAACGACACGTTTTCGTTTAACACTCATTATTAGATTAATATGTTATACCACACGTTACGTTCGGCTATAGCGAAGGAAAAAAGCAAACTGAAGGTGATTCGATAAATATAATAATCGATGTACAATATTGCTTATCTTCATATTATTATCGTCAAAAAATGTCATTAATATAATTGTCGATATCGTGTATTATGTAATATAAAATGTTCGATTATAACTACATATATATCTATATAGTCCATACTTATTTTTAAATTTTTGGAAGAGTGAGCACGGTTAATCGCAAACACGGATAATCGAGTCACGGATAATAGAGGTTCTACTGTATAACCTATTTACGTAGAACCTTATTTTAAATTTTCAATCTTTAGCTATAAAAGTTGAAAATTTAATACATTTTTAACTACTTACAAAATAATTTTTAAATTTTGAATTTAATACATTTTGTCAAAATTTAAACTTCAAACGCTTATAAAAAAAATTATGCCAATGTGTTTTCAATATTTTTCAACTGCTATTGTAACAATATATCAGGAATCTTGTATTAAATTTTCATGCATTTTGGTCCAACAAATAAAATTTTATTGATATTTATAGAAAAAAAAGCCAAGTGGGTGTCTCTCTGCTGTACAGTATTAAGTGTATACTAGTTACAAGTGGGTCACTACAATGGAATGTGTTAAATTTGAATTCAATGATATAATATCATTGTATAAGACACTCAGTGATTCATAAAAAAAAAAAACTAATAAAATTGGAAACTACAAATGTCCGTTTACGGTTCAAAACAAATCAAATTATTTTGAAAATTGTATCGTGTATATAAAATGCGAGTATAAACAACCAGTGAAAATTGTACGTATCTACGGTCATTTGTTTTAGAGTTACAACAATACTATGACACGTATAATTTTAAACCTAATTTATATAAATTCATTAATTGAATCGTCGTGAATTGGTCTAATATCATGAGAGGAATGGGTTTAGCTGTGTTTGTAACGGGACAAGACCTCTAACGGAATACGTGGCGTGCTCTTGTTCCGTCGACACCGGTAACTAACGCGACGCACGCTAAGTAGAGTGCGCAGTCCCCTTACTCTTGCCTCGCACCTGTTGCTAGTGGAGGTATAAACTGGACGGTACTCAAAACACCGTCAGACGGTTATACTGCCCTCCTAAACCAAACGGCAGCAAGCGACAAAATTTGAAAAATGAGTTTATTATAACATCAAAGTATTCGTTATTTTAAGGCGAATTGTTTGTTTCCTTAGCAATAGATTGTATAATAAACGTGGTTCAACATATACGTATTTACAAATATATGAATGATACTAAGCAAAAGAGCAGTATCAAACACATGCTAAGCAAAAAGGCAGTAACTGACCACGGTAATTTTGCTTAGTATTGGCTCAAATAAGGTATTTTCGTTTGGTATTAGAGAGTTTTTGCACAACGCTGGTTAAAATTATTAACGTATGAACGCATTAACGTTATTTACCGAAACAAGCTTTTGCGCATGCGCACCAAATATCGGTACGGTTATTTGATTATCGTAATCGGTTAATTTAATTATTTTAACGGGCATCGTATTGCTGGTTATTATCGATTATATCTCATCAATCGGTTATATCTGGTCTGTGATTTTGGTCAAAGTTTAACCTGATATCTCGTTGGCTGGTTTTTTGGTTCACCATTGACCTCATTTCCTGTACCAGGTTAGGTTAGGTTACGGTGTTTGCCGTTGGACGTAGCTCAATGTATGGCAGATTAGTAATAGTTGACTTATTGGGCTTTTTAAGTATTTTCTACTAGGTGTGTTGTTGCTTATTTATCGTTTTCATACAGAAGTATATAAATTATAGAAATAATCGCTTTTTTGGTGTTTCACATGATATAAACAAGAAACCTTTGAGACGAGTTTGAAACATAGGAACTTAATCTTCATTTTACAACAATATTTTGAGCTTTGACAATTATTGTTCAGGTATGGAATTTGATACAGAAAAGCTTAATGGACGATAATTAATTTGGTGGATGTTGGCGTAGTTAAATTATCTATATATACACTTGAAAAATAACTGGTAAAACACTTAATAATATCTTTACCAACGCTTATTAAACTATTGTTATAAGACATTGTGTTTGGAAAGGATGAATTTAATTTTTTTTTACTAATATATGATAATATAGTAACCTTTATAAGTTTTGGTTCAGTGCTAATCGATATCAAATATTATTTTAAATACGTAATTTCATAGGAAAAATAATAGATACACCATAAAAGATTATATTATAATATATTGTATTAATGTTGTATTACTTGTATAAATCATTTAGAGCATCTTGGGGAGTTGATGCCCAGTAAGTACCTAATTGTTATCAATGTTCTATGATGATCAAAAATAATGTTTTTCCATAAAATAAATGTTTAAATTGTAGAACGTTTCTACCTAATTCACGTATAATATTTATAACTATATTCATCTAAATAAAAAAATTTTCACTAATAAAGTAACAATAAATATACCTACACGAATGTAATGCATATTATTTCAGATCATGTGGCTAATTATGTCGAAAAACATTTTAAAAATTGTAATTATTATTTTTTGTTTTTTTTTATTGATCATTAAGCCCGGCAACTATGGCCATCAGTTGTTTTTGGTTTTTGTTTGTTTGTAGGGGAGGGTACTATTGGTTTGTAAACACATGTGTGTAGTTTTTTAGTAGATTTTTTAGCGGGCACCTGTGGGCAAGGTTATTATGTTTAAAACGTTTGTTTAAAACATCACAAAAAAAACATATATTGATTTTGTTTGAAACGTTTAAAACAGATGTTTTAATCATCAATAAAAAACATGTGTTTAAAACAATATTTTTAGTAAATTTTAAATTAAAATAACCAATGAATTTTTTCTACTCTGCGGGATACTCTTTTTAAATTATTTTTTTGTTGAAATTAAAAACGATGACATCCAAAGCAATTGGGCAAAGCATTCAATCAATTGTTGTAGATAAAACTTAAAATAAGCACAACTTCCCGCATATTTTGAAAGAGCTGTTCGGCGTTTAATTTTATAATAAACAAATAAAATATTATTGACTATTAAGTACTAAGTACCCAAAACATGGTTAAAGATTAGGTAATAGGTAAAATAAGACATTAACAAAATAAGATCACTAATAAGTAGAAACAAAAAGAAATGTATTTATTGGTCAATATAAAAAAACGATCATAGGTAAACAAGACCCAATCAGCTGATCGAGTTTCGCTTTTATATTGTTCTATTATAATAATCACGAATCACGATGTAAATCTTACTTGAACCGAAATACTGTGTTCAACTTTGATTACTTTGAAATAAAGGGTTTTTTTACATGTTTAAAGCGTGTTTTTTTTGTTTTAAACGTTTTATTTGTTTTTTTTCTTTCTTTTAAATAAAACGCGTTTTTTAACAACCCTGCCTGTGGGTATCTGCCATGGGTGGGGGATGGCGGCACTTCTCTCTAGACACCGTGACTTCCAGAAGAAAAATGCCGCCGGTGAACGGAGGTTTGAACCAGCGCCGGTATGCATCACAACCGACGCCTTAGTCCACTCGGCCACTCCGTCCCCCCGTAATAATTATTATACTGCGGCTTACAATACATAAATCTGATAAATAATATAATATTTTATATTTGATTTAAATATTCCTTAAGTATTTATAATATTGGTTCTATACGCAATGTAAAAAAAAACTGATTTAAGTCACACTATTTTAATTTTTTAGCTGCATTGGCCCCATGCCAATATTGCGAATCTCTCGGAGACGATGCGTGATGAAGCTACATTTAAATAATACATCAAAATATTTATTTTTCATTATTTACTTGTAATTTACCTTTGTTTATCACACTGATATAGTGATATGATTTGTATAATAAATATATAATAATATAATATATATATGATTATACCTATAGTATTTATTATCCTTGTTAGATTTACTAAAAACATAATTGTTCTATATTATATCATTATGTATTAATAAATTGTCGTCATCATAGTGTATACTTTATTATTATTTTCAATACGTATGGACGTGGAATTAACATATTTTATTTTTCATTAAATTTCACCAATATTGGTCGATAGATAAAACTACATTTTATATAAATGAAATCTTTATAGAAACAACTATAGGTTAGGGGTATAGAACTAGGAAAAAATAGTTTGGAGCAGTAAAAATAATTGGTCAAAAGTTTTTTACTACCCAGGCCGAAGTGACTCAATGGAAGACTTATTCACCCACTCCCGAACAACCCAGGTTAGGTTAGGTTCATTCCGTAATGGAAACAGATAAATTTCCCTCGAAGCTAATGCAAAAATATACACTCGGTGGACTGTTTTTTTTTTGGATTTCGCATTTTTTCACTGTAGCTCATAGACCGGTTCGTGGATATGCCGTTTATCAGGTTTCCTGCACTTTGCAAGTCGTACGCCTTATTGGCGGTGCAAATATATTTCCTTCCTTGAAAGAGATATGCCTTTAAAAACTACAATGACTTTGGAACTAACTACCTATAACAAGTATCACAAAAACACATAAAGAAATACTAAGGTCTAGTAATAATTACAACTGAATCGAAGAATAAAATAACTAATTTTCATACAGTGACAGCTCGTAGAATTCCATCGGAGTCAGGTAACATATGAAGCTACTTAATCTATGCTAATAGGCAATAGCTAATAATAAGTTTAATCTATGCTTATAGCTAATAAGCTTAATCTATATTTCAAATTTCAAAAGTTCACCTTAAGAGGTTAGAAGATTGTGAAGGTTGGAAAAATCGGCTGATGTTGTTTGTGTAAAGACACAAGTATACTGATATTAATGGAAACCATGGACTATAGTATCGTGCGCTTAGATATGGCGAATAAGTGTGGCAATTGTTTTAACAGGAATAAATGTTTGAAAAAAAATAAATATTTAAGATTATAGAGAATTACCTATAGTTTGTTTAAATTAATTATTATAAAACTTAACATTATATCATAACATTAATTTTTTATGTAACTCTTCAAAGAAGGTAGTGCGTAGTCAACAAAAAGGAAAATGTTTACTTTTAATCTGGGTTGTAAAATCAGAAACATCCCCCATCCAACAATCTCCGACCTACCGATAATGACATCCAATCATCCATCAAACACAATATACTCTAAATAGCAAAATAATTGGGATACCATTCCTCCCACTAATAAGCTTAAAACAATAAAAAAAGATACAAATAAATGGATCCCAACTTACTGCATCAACAGATGACAAGAAGTTGCAATCACAAGATGCAAAATCAAACACTCATTCGCAACTCACTCTTTCCTAAGCAAAAATCCTACATCCACTTGCGACGAATGCAACGCCGACCTTTCAATTCAACACATCATCCTAGATTGCACTATCTACCGGGACATAAGGTTCAACCTAGCAATACCACCAAACATGGAAGGACAACTCAACGAAAACAACATCACTAAAATCATTACTTTTTTAATCAAAACTAATCTCATTAAAAAATCTAAATGTTCAAATCTTTAGGCCATGTTATTTCATAAAAATGTATTAAACCATTAAACACCAATATTAAAGCCATAACTGAATTTAAACAACCTAAAACACAAAAAGATGTCAGAAGAATATGAAACCATACATTCATTCACCGATAAAAAAAAATAATAATAAATAAGTAAATAAAATCTAAATTATACTGTAAATATGTATGGGTAAACGTAAGAAAACAAAAGAAAATACTATTATAAAATAAATAAACAATATCTTCATAAAAGAAAAAGAAGAAGAAATAAACAAACAAACTATAAACAAAAAATTTAAATAAATAATATATATAATAAATAAAAAAAAAATAATACCGTAAACAGCTCAAAATAAGTCAAAATATTTTTCAAATGTTAAGGTGTATATAAAATGCTAATATAAGCATTCAATCAAAATATCATGTATCTATAATATACATGATATTTTATTATTATAATATTTAATATTATATATTGCGTCTGTGAAATTCCCTTTTAACCCTCGATCCCTATTCGTTCGACGTATTTACTTTACGGTCGGCGTTGGTGAAAAAGTTTCGACGCTCCGAACTCTGCGATTCACGTCTACGTTATACATTGTAGTACGGTATACGTAAATACTTGTTTGTGTGTGTAAGTGTGTGTACACAAGTTACCGATAAGATACGCAACAAAGCTTATTGTGTGTACATGTTTAGATTTATGCACAGGAATATGTATAGATGGTAGGTAACAATATAATGAGTATAGTGGACAAACATTTTGCGGGGTAACCCCGTACCACTCCACTCCGCTAATTATAAATACTTTAAATACTTATAACCGTTAAGCTACTCGCCCTACTTCGTTTCTATGGTGATCTTAAAATTATAAAATTTTTATGAAAGTCTAACTACTTCGTTACAATATGAAATAATTATGATCAAACTTTTATAAATGTTGTGATTATCAAATGAATTTATACTATTAAAAAAATAATAAATATAATAACTAGTAAGAAAGATAAGTGATGTACATAACATGTTGTAATATTTAGTTACATTATAGTTAGAACTTATTAGTTGATGTTTTAATATCAACAGATTATCGTACTAAAATTATCATTCGATTAAATTTGGCAACATTGATAAAATATAGAGCGTTCTCAATCGTGTTACAAAAAAATATTTTGATATTCGTGAATTTCAATTATTTATACTACCTACGTTATAATATTTTACTAGACAAGTTCATTAAAAACAAATAGGTTCTTCTTAATCAATAAAGAATTTTTATATTTCACCTACAATAGTACTATGGAACAGTAAACTAATGAGGTTTTTGAATGTAGTTTTGTCCTCTTTATGAATAACAGCAAATTAAACATGCAGTAGAATTCGATTTACACTGATATTTTTAAAACTAGAGTGAATTCAACTCAAAATATCCCTCGATGTACACCAATTTAAATGTATAGGAGTGTTGATTTATTTTAATGTGTAAAATGTGTTTTGTATTTAATGAAAAAATGAATTCAATTTTATAACAAAATTGTACGAAAAAAATTCATAGTAGCCAGTGCCAACTCACATAAACACATGTGGTCTAATAGCGTTATGGGTATTGTAAAATATGAATTAGGTACGTATCTAACATATTGTTACCAATTGTTCAAACTACAATCGAAAAATATGCTTCTCGTGGGGCCCCCAAAGGTTCTTGTTAACGAATGTCGAATACAATGTACATATTATGCCGGAGGAAGTATAAGAAATCTCTGTAACCATTAGTTAGTAAATTATTATCCTAACATTATACCAATACCTTTGTAATTATCAGGTCTTACATTTGAAAAAAATGAATTCGTGTTATGTTTTTTAAAATCAAAATGTTGTACAACTTTTGAATTGATCGTTCTTTGGAATCAAAATGTGCAATACAAAATTTTCAAAAATGTAAAAATATGCATAATACTTTTTTTATAAATAGAACGCTGGTCATGAAACACATTTTGGTATAAATTAGTTATATTTATCCGAAAACAGTATTAAACTATGGAAAAGTCCAATATCTTATAAATATGAATCCTAATTTATTGTTATATAGGTTCGTATAAGGTTAGTTAGGATGTATCAATACCAATAATTGAATTGAATGTCATTGCTACGACCATTTTCACAAAGATTGAAAAATCCGCATGTATGCTATAGGCTGACACAACGTCTCCGCTCAGAGCGGATTATTTATCATTGAAATCAAATATAACTCATCCATTTAAACGACATGCTTGTCAACTACTGAACAGCAGAGCAGTAGCCACTATTGTCCGTCTTTTTTATCGATAATTATAGAAAAAATATAAATGTCTATAAATAGTGCAAAACAAGTGATTTTATTTTAAAAATGTTATCATGTAAAGTGAATGACAAATAAAGATTAGGTGAAAATTTGTTTTAAATTACAACTGCAAAGTAAGAAAATCGTTCGTAACGAATTCATAAAGGGTAAAAGTAAATTTGCTTTCTAATAAACTTTTATTTTGGTTCATTTTAATCATGATCTCCATTTTATTATGAGTATTAATTATGCGTATTAATGGAATTTACGTATTTAAAAACACGTCAATTAAAAAAAAAAAAAAATAACGAATTTTTCCAGATTTTGGTTTTGAATTTAATAACGGTTTCCAATTTTTTACGGTTTCGATTTTGACTTTAATACCGGTATCCATTTTTTTTCGGTTCCGTTTTTAATTACGGTTTCGGTTTTAAAACGGTTTATACCGGTTTCTGAAAGTGGTTTTGAAAACGGTTTCAAGCCTTGCAATTAAGTCATTATCGCAATCGTTAATGTTACTGATTCATGGTAATTATTAATAACGTAGAATTCAGTCGGTCACTTTATTTACTAGATGACGTTCGGTACGATTTTTTCTTTTGTGTAAGCGCGTAATTTTAAATAAATCTACAAAAAATGTCTGCAAAAGGAAAAAGCTATTTTTCGGATGACTATACGAAGGAGTGGAGTTTTATAAAAGATGGGCGTACGGACGAAGAAGTGTGATATTTGTAATCGTTTTTTGACAAAATACGGAAAAATCACAAAAATTAGCAAATTATTTTGAGTTGAGAATTCATAAAAATTTTTCTTTTTAAACCTAAGATTTGAAAATGTAATACAATATTATCCGTAAGTTTGTCTACCGTAAACACGGTTATCGTATAATATAAAAAATTCCATCCTATGAGTTCAAAACTTTCTGACTTAGCATTGTCGACGTTTTGAGATATTCCCATCAATATAGGGACGACTGAAATACTTTTATGTGGGTGTAAGATTAGTATCGATAATAACATAGAGAGTTCTGAATTACGTGCCTATTCAACCTGTTTTGCTGCAATAATAAAAAATATAGCGTTATTTCAGTATTACCAAAATAAATTTGCTCCCAATTTTTTAGAAGCATACTCAACTGTATGTATCATAGACCTATAAACTAATGGACAGCACATTCCACTCCGCCCTGCCATCAATGCACGGGAATCATATAAGAGAAAGAAAGAAGAAAGAACATAAAGGGGTTAATCATTGACGTATGAAACTAATACTATATACTATAAATTCAAATAAAACATTTAATGCTAAATACACGTTTGCACTTTCAATCTCTACAAAATTTACTCGATTTAAACCATTGAGATATTTTCAATTTTTAATAATAATGTTATTTGAATATTTATACAAGTATGCTAGAATAACACACCGCTCCGATTAGAATCATTCTTCATACCTATATACAATGTTTTTCCATTAAATACAAATTTAACACATCCATTACTCATTAGAATGACATACTCGATAACTGTAATGTAAGTCCATACGTATTAATAATAAAACAAAAAGTTTGTAAGTACTATGATGGCGAAACTTTATTAATACATAATTATATGATATAGAACAATCATGTTTTTTCAAATAAAACGATGTTTTTAGTATATCTTACAAGGATTATTATTATAGAAAAATATTTATAACATAAATTATATCAGTGTGATAGACAAAGGTAAATTACAAATAAGTTTTATCAGAATCCGGTATACGTTTGCGCGTGTCCGGTAACGGTCCCGTATTAAAATAATTATTCGCTATTCCGACATTTAGACAATGTCGACTTGGGGATAATGAACCTAAAAATTAAAAACAGTTTGTCTTAAATCAGTTTTTTATATTGGATATTATTATAGAACCAATATTATCAATACTTTAGGAATATTTAAATTAATATAAAATGTTATATTATGTGTCAGATTTATGTATTGTAACCTGCAGTCTAATAATTATTACCATTTTTAGCATATTCAGCCATATAAGTAGCCACATGATCTGAAATAATATGCATTAGGTATAAGGTATAAACGTTTTACGATTTAAACATTTATTTTATGAAAATACAATATTTTCAATCATCATAGAACATTGACAACAATTAGGTACTTACCGGAGGTCTCAGCATTATTCTCTACTGAACAATCATAAACAATTTATACAACATGAATAAAATATATTATAATATAATATTTTATGGTGTATCTATTATTTTCCTTGAAAAATTACGTATTTAAAAATTAAAATAGTTATTTGATGTCGATTAGCACTGATGCACAAAATCTAAATGCAGCTTTATTATCATATAACAATACATTTTTAATGATATTATAATTGTATATTTTAAATTTGAATAGCTTATATAATTATTTAAGTTATACAGTGTTAATTATTGTAATTAAAATTAGAATATTATCAGTGAGTTAGTAGGTAACTACCATCATTCAGGTTATAAATTTCTAAAAACGATATTATTGGAAATGTAACTATGTTTCAAACTCTTTTGATGTATTAAAAATGTGTGTAAGCTTTTCTGTATCAAGTTCCACGCATGAACGATCATTTTCAAAGCTCATAATGTTGTAATATTAAGATTCACATTGAATATAGGGTCACATTTAAGAACTGGCTGACAACATAGGGAATAGGGATAAAAACCCGCGATGACCATCTACTAGGGCCTCGACAGCTAATAAAATAAAATGTCGACATTATTTTAACGAGAAATAAATGTATTTTTAAACGACAAGGATGTTTGAATGTCATCCTCTAAAAGTTAAAACTAAATAAATGAGTTTGGGGTGGATTTAGTTAAAATATTTTATCATCTTGTTAGCACAGTGTATACCTATGATTCAATATTTAAATATAATATTATAAAAAAAAAATTAATACTTACTTAATTCCTTAACTTTCTTACGCCAACCACTTACATCGGTATATACCTCTAAATTATAGTAAGTACATTGTTTATTGTAAAAACTATCGACTTCACCGGATTATAAAGAATGTTGAAGGATGAGTGTATGGCACTTATATTACAAAATGTACTGCCTTATTAGGGTCCCCCCACACTGCAGAAGTGGCGCAGTGGCGTTAAATTGCGGCAGGACACATGTCACCGCCACCCCCAATGCTGCAGTGTGGGAACCTTTAGAAGGTGAACTATGTTGGTACAATAAAGTAAGAATGAAGAAACTAAAATTAACATTAATTATAAATATAAATCACAGATCACAAGGTTATAGTAAATAGGGCCAATAAAAGTTATTGGCCGATCACTTCATGACGTATTTCTCGCATTGTGCTGAAATCGTTGGTTTTTTAATTATTCAAAGAATTGTATTTATATTTATATTTATAAGAATATTATAACACCACTAGGTATAAACAGTGAATGACATTCTATCAACAATTGTTTTGATACCCAATTTGAAATCTAAATTAAATACTTGCTATTAGGTAATTGATGCATTAAATCAAGGTGAACCATTTGAACTGTAATGATATTTCAAATAGAAACGAACATTGAATATAATATTTATAAAATTGTTAACTGATATAAGTATTTAAATAAATAAGAATTTAATGTTTATACCAATATGAAATTAAACGAGTACATATAAAAGTTAAATTAGTTATAGGTAGGTACATTATTATACCTATGTTACAGACTTACTTACAGTAAATAGTTATTGTTATATTTAATAATTTACGCCAATAAGTATCCGGTTATAAATATTAATTTATTTAAGCACATAGTTATACGTTTATTGTAACAAACAATAAAATATTTGGTTTAACCGTATATAAAAAATGTTAACATGTTTACTGAAGTGTTAGAGCCTATTTTTTATTGATATCCAACTGAATTCTTAGTCACTGTATCACATTAAAATTAAAGTGAAACACACTATAGGTATATACACATGTGTAGGAAATAATAGATATGTTGTATCGTAAATTATAATAATTATACTTACAGACACAATCATCTTGAGCTTGATTCAAAATAATATTAATGATTAGTAACAAAATCTATACTATTATAAAACTAGCTGATCCCGCGCACTTTGTTTCCCGTAAAATATGACAACTATTAAAAGAATTGTGATCGTTTAACTCATTTTGTGTGTAATTCGCTTTAGTAAGTGCAACTCAGCCACCTTGGTAGGCAATCCGACTACGTCGGATCGCGGACAACGCCGATGAGCGGCTGTGCCTGTATGTGCAAAAATGTGTGCGATTTGATATACATGCTTGTACCTGATCTGCCCGATTAACCTTTGGCAACCAATAGGAATAATAAATACTCATAGCAACGATTTAAAAACCAAAGTGTCCATCGTAAATCTCAAAATACTCTTAACAAATCGCAATATAGTTACGACGTCAGGTTAAATGGGGAGGGAGAAAAAAAAATACACAGTGTATTTTAATAAAATATGGTTATAAGATATGTGCATGAGTGTATGACTTTAAATTTAATTACATAAAAATGATCAGTGTTGGAGCCGATAACTATTATGCACCGGCCGACACTCACGGACGCGCACTCTCTCATGTATAACCCCGTAATACCTGTTATGTATGTTTGTATAATATTTTTATAGTGAATTATTTAACAGTAATTTTATGAATTTTGTGAGAGTTATGTATTATCTTCCTATCATTCTCCATAAACATTAATCTATGATCCATCGTGTAAATTAAAAAATATATATAAATATAAGTACTCACCTCCAGCCCATATGATTTTACTAATACAACCAAGTATAAAAATAACAGTTAACATATTAATTTGTCTGACCATATTTGTATCAATAATATTAATAGCTTGAATACAATTGAAAGAATAATATAAAATCTTGTCTAGTTATAGTATTTAAAGGGTTATTGAGGAAATACAAAACAAACCAAGTGTTTTCATAAACAATTGAATAAACAATCTACTCTAGAAAACTGTAGTGAATAATGTTTGATTTTTGTGTAGGCATATTATGTTCTACATTCACTAAATAATTTTTTTGTTCATTTAGGACAAAGTGTACGGGAAAATTCGTTTTTAGACTCTAACAAACTCTCAAAAATTCATGTGATGTGTCGCTTTAATTGTTATCTATCAAACTATATGAATATTATAGGTATACACTATATCCATACGCACAAGCATCTTAACATTTGGTTCAAACTACAAAAGAAAAATGCAAAAAGCACTTACAATTTACCAAGTAAAATTTGTTAAATGTGCACCGGACTAATATAGAGAGGAATTTTTTATATTATACGATAACCGTGTCTTATTTGGTCTTCTACTAACATAACAATATACTATATATATATTAGTAGGCATTGCATTTATGTATTATTGCAATACATTAAATGTTGAACGCTATTATATTGCAACTACAGTGTGTCGTCCAAACGAGACGAAAAGGCACAAACTGCAGTTTGTACGACAATATTATAGTATAGTACCTATGAACAATCGGATCGTTATAATAATTAATAATATTATTAAATTATCCACACGTGGGTCATCCTTTTTGCGAAATTAACGATTTTAGTTTTAATTCAAACTGCGAGTTATCAACAAACGGCGGTATTAAAGGCACCGCGGATAACTGTTTGTTGATTCGACCTGCAGTTTATATATAATAGGTATCTGGTATATATTATGTCAAATACACCAAGGACTGATGAGGTATTTTACCTCATTCAACGCACCGTAATAAATATAGGTACTATAATAACATGTACCTATTTAGTATGGTGCGTATCGGTAACTCGTTTACACACACTAACATTTAAGTTTTCACGTATATCGTACTACAGTGTACTGACTTGGATCGCAGAGTTCGGAGCGTTGAAACTTTTGCACCAACGCCTGTGGCGAACCATGGGGGGAGGGGGGGGGGGGGTTTGGGAGGTCAGCTGACCTACAGTTTTTTCCTCGGTAAAATGGGGCCTCTCAAAATGACAAACTACATAAATATGTACAATATTACAATAAATATACTGCAACTATATGTATACAAATATAATAATAAATATATATAATCTCTTCTCAAAATCTAAAGTAGGTACTCAAAATTATTTAAATATTCCATGTAAGTTTGTTAAATGAATTTCAATTTTAATATAACAAATAAAAAAAAAAACATTAAATTTGAATTAATTAATAATATTAAAGTTTGTAAGTAAGTTTTAAATTATATTAAAAAAATAGTTATGACTTGTGTTTTATCTCTTTTAGTTATAATAAATGTAATCTAAATAAGGTAAAACGCGAGCGTAGCGATCGATTTTGTAATGTACAGTTGATTGAACCTTCTACACAGTGGCCTCTCGTAAGTGAGGCAGACCCACAGTACTAAAATTCTGGGTTCGCCACTGAGATACACGTAATGGTATGAATGGAAATATTCAAGGACTAAATACCATGTGCTCAGATAGGCCAAACAATAGTGTAGAAATAAAATTGTTTTAATAGGAATAAATGTTTGAATAAAAATATAAGTTCATAGGCACAATTTTTTTTATAAAAATTTAAAGTTCGAATTTTGACAAAATGTATCAAATTTAAAATTTTATAATTATTTTGTAGTTAAAAATTTATAAAATGTTCAAATTTTATAGCTAAGGATTGAAAATTTAAAACAAGGTTCCACTTAATAGGTTATATATAAATTACTTCATTCACAATAATATCATCAAATATATTTGGTGACTGACCGTCTTCGCTAAGAATGGTTTTTCTTTTACAATGATATTATATCATTGAATTCAAATTTAACACCATCCATTACAGTGAGTCACTTGTAACCTACTGTACAGCAAAGCGACATCCACTTACCCACCTTTTTTTGCTCTCTCGTTTACTCATTTTTAACCAAACCTAAAATTAACTTATGGTAGGTCGTGTGGTATTATCAAGTTTAGAACAGTGCTTGGAAAGTTACTTTAAAAAAGGAACTAGTTTCTTCCCTCGTTCCTTTTTAATATGACGTTAAATAAAATAAAAACATAAGTACATTGTACATGTTTATACTATAATTGTTTTAATTTTACAATTTTAAACATAACACTTTTATTTAGACATTTAGTAATAGTTTTAACTTATATAATTAATAAGCAGTATAAACAAACCGCCGCGACAGAAATACAAAATTGATATTTTGTAAACATTAGGTATCAATTATATTGTACACAGGTTTATTTGTATAGCCCTTCATATTAGTTACTGCATTTTAAAAGAAGTTATACATTTTTTCCTTTTAGTTTTAAAAATAATTTAATTACTTTTATTTAAAAATAAATGAACGAAGAATGGAACGAAAAAAATTGTTCGTGTTCCTCTAAAAAGTGAACGAAATTCCAGTATGTTCCTAAACATGAAAAAGGAACTACGTTCCCGTTAAGTTCCTTAAAATGGAACGAAATCAAATGAACGGATTCCTTTGAACGCGTTTCTTCCAAACACTGAGTTAGAACTTACTTTTTGTTACATGATTTCGTTCTGTTTGCCTTGTATGCGGTAAAAAAAGTTGATCTAATAAATTTTTCTAACTTATTATTATTATAAGACAATTGGTAATTTAATACAAATCTTTTTTATTAAGAATATCTGAATAGTAATATATTACATAATTTCCTAAATATAAAATAATTGACTGACTATTGGGAAGACAGATTAACACTGGGAGCGCTGTCGACGCCTATCGTACTGATTCTTTGGCGGGTTCCCCCCTAGGCGGAGTCGGGATATTGTATGTATTTTCCCGACATTTAGCATATATTTTGCTTTAATTGAAGTGTATTTGAATGTATTTGATAATATTAGTAGAAATTGTACTTACCAACGTATACAGTTAGCTATAAAAGCGTATAAAGTTTCGATACCAGAGATCATTTATTATAAAAGTAAAATAACCAATATAAAACTATCTATACATCCCGAATTGGAAGGTACAAATTGTTTCCACCAGAGCGCGTTTTGTTAATCTGTTTCCCCAATATAAACTGCGAATCCTTATCAATGTCACTATTTTCTACCAAATCTAACTGATTGTGATAAGGCATTCGTGAAATCGTGAATAACGCTTTTGTTTTTGAAGCCGCTGTCGATACAATAAATACAATATCATTCTTATAATCGGCAGTCCCTCAAGTCAACCATAACCACAGATAATATTATGTAAATATCTGTGGACTGTGTCCATAATATTGATAGCTTTAAATAGTTGTATCCCCGATGTAGAGAAGATATGTCTCTTCTCTACATCGTGGTTGTATCCATAGCCGTGATTATAATTGTAAATATATGAATTATTGTTTGATATTGATAAGATGGTTATTAGACGATTATCATTAAAAAAAATTTGATAATTTTCTATCGTTGAAAATAAAAATAAAAATATTTTTTTGAAAGCAATTAATATTTTATTTTAATTAAGTTTTTGATTAATATTGAAGGTATACGTGGTTATACGCGCGTATACTTGCGTATCTCTAGTAATTTTACAGGGTATACGCTAAATCAGTAAACTGGTGATAGGGTATACCCTCCAAAACACCACTGAATTCATGCATAAAATATTGTTTTTGCTGTTTTGCCGTATTATATCCCGGTAGCGCGATAGCGAAGGCAAAAAATATTCTACATCGAGCACAGCCATATATATCACAGACACATTATAATTATGTCTACGACATCGAGCAACCTGTTTATCACATGGTTCTGTGTTATCACCATAGAGTAATAATTACTATATGGTTATCACCGTATACCTATTAACTAAACTTAAGTTAATAGGTCTATGGTTATCACCGTATACCTATTAACTAAACTTAAGTTAATAGGTCTATGGTTATCACGCTCTCGACTACGAATTAAGATAGTACTATCTTAGTTCATGGCACTCCCAACAAGAGTACAAGACGTATAGTATGATCTGCGTCTAAGCTTATACCGTACGCGACGATGGTAATTGATGTCAATATTATTATAATAATTGGTATTGTTTAACAAATTAGCTATTCGTTGTAGTCCGTACTCTGTAGTCACTACTCCTGAGAAAAAAAACAAGCTCATCATTTCAAACTGGTATGTACAACTGTAGTTCTAATAGTTTTTAAAGTCCTACAATTCACAATATTATTATATTGTACAATACAATATTCAAGAAAAAAACAATAATATCAAACCATCGTGTATGATTGGTGAAAATTAATTTTGAAAATATACGTCTTACTCAATATTACTATCCACAGATAATTGGAAACACCGCAATGGAAGATAAAGGAAATCCAAACAGTATTAAGCTTCCTGATACATTGGAAATTTTCAGGAATTTAAAAAATGCAAAGCAATTTGCTATTGACATTGGTACGTTATACATTCAAAACAAATTTTAATTTTCTATTTATGCCTAATTTACCATGTATATTTATTTTTCTATAAACTGCATAGTATTTTTTGTAATTATTGAATTGTTAATTTGTTATAAAAGCATCTTATATACTTAACTATAAAAAATAGTACCAAGGCATTCTGATTTTACATTATTGGCATATTAGTAAATATTACCATAGATTTTTACAAAAACCATACTCTGTCCCACGTGAGATCATGCCGTGCACTGACCAAAACTGGTTCCCCCACACTACACCCTGTCTTAGGGGAACCAGTTTCGACAGCAGGGTGACGTAGGGGGTGAGCAGAACTGGCATGTTCTCTCGTGGGACAGAGTATAGATAGCTGTCTCCTTCTTGGCATCAAAGTCGGCCACCATTTACAAAGCAGGCAATGTATACAAAATAATATTATCACAGTATATATGTATAGATAAATATATATGTATAATATAAATAAATGAATGTAAAACAAATGTAAACATTGCCTGCTTTATAAATGGCGACCGCCTTCAATATTGGTCACAACTGTAGTATAAAGACGGCTATCTAGTACTATATCTATGAAAATGACTTAATTGCTTAATTAAATCAGTTATTGAAATTTCTTAAGTCAGTTTAAATAATTGTATATGTTAGTTTTGGAAATATCACACAAATTTTGTAAAAATATGGCCTTGTATAAGCCTGAATAAAATATTATCAGCCATAAATATACAACTTAGTATGTAAGTAGGTATGTATAACTATATTTCTAAAGCACCTATATTAAACATCCTAAAATGTCAAGTGTCAAGTTCATTCTTTAAATTCTGTTATTAAATATATATAGAGTTATGCTTTGTAATTTTAATCATGCATTGCAAAATGATAAATTAAATATTTCAATATGCACTCAAGCAATTATAATAAATATAAGATAACAGTATACTTGCCCAGTACTATGTACCCATAAATTAACTATAATATGTCAGCGCTCTTTATTCATTAGGCATTTAATACTTTTAATCAATATTTTTACATTATCTAATTAAGAAAAGAGAGTAAATACATCTTATAATATTTGAAATTATATTTTTAACGTTATTCTCATGGAAATGTATTGTCTGTATGTTGGTATATTGTATGCACCTGGATTTAAGTGGGTCTATCTTACAAGCGTTATTAACTTATTTTAAATTATCGTTAAAAATACATTTTAATGAACATTACATTACATTCAACTCAGTATTTAATACTGGTATTCTGAACTAATGGAAAAGTATAAATCTTGTTTGAACTCTGAGTGAGTTAACTTTAGAATTTGGCCTAGACGAAAATATCATCTTTGTCAACTTTTTTAATTTTTTGGTTTCTATAAATGTTGTATAGGTATTAAGATGAGTAGTGTAAGATGACATCAATTTTAAACAAAACGAGGGAGAACATGTTTTGATTGTACGGACATTATGAGGAGAGGTGACTCGGAGGCAGTGAGGATCACAAAATAAGAGATGGAAACAGAGTAGAGAATAACAGGAAAACAGTTGGTGTGAGTAATGAAGAGGTGGCAAGACAGCCCTACAAAGTTGGTAGGACAAAAGTAAACAACCCCGTATAGTTGGAAAAAAGGGCAAAAATAAAAAGGAAGATATAAGTTTTAAGCAAAAATATTATTTTTATTTTTATTTGTGACAATCAACATCTCTACCCCTTCTAAACCATCATTAATCTAAAAAAATATCTATCAACAATTTGGTATACTATAAAATACCTTTGTGGGAATATTTCAAAACTTACTATTTTTCTTTATGAATACCTTGATAAAATATTATAAACTGCGCTTATATTATAAATGCACAAGCTAAAACTGTCCACATAATAAGATTTACTATATTATATAGAATTTAAAGTATAAACAATTACAAATTTATTAACATGGATCTAGACTCTGCAGTCCTTATTGATAGATTTGAATAGTTCAGTTCACAACAGTTTACTTATGTTTTTATATTTAATGACAGTTTTAAACTGTTAATTTCTATCCAAAACTATTATTTAAGTGACTGGAACCCTTTATATTAAATTGTAATTACTGTTTGCCAGTTTTAGTTTAATACTCAAAAATATAACAATAATATTTGCAATCTTATAATCTTGCCTTTTTCAATACTATGATTTATTTTATTACCACCTACCAATTAGATTAATATTGAAAGTTTATTGTAATAGGTGGTTCACTTACAAAAATAGCATATTATTCAACAGTATCATTTAGACGAGTTTATTATGCCACCGATAACATAGACAAAAATGATGACAAAAACAAGGATGACGTATGATATATTGTAAATAATTACTTTGATTAAATGTTAATTAAACTAAATATTCACACTAATATCTTCTAGAAACATGATAAATTTGTTTACACATATTCTGAACAAGCAAGGTTACATTTTGTCAAGTTTGAAACAAAATATATTGAAAACTGTTTGGATTTCATTGGTGACAATTTAGTTAACAGCGATGAACGAAAAGGAAAAAGCATTAAAGCTACTGGAGGCGGGGCATACAAGTATAGCAAACTTATTCAAGACAAATTGGGATTAAAGTGTGTATAGTTATAATTTGTTAATTATGTTTTTATTTGTATTAACGTTATCATTATGAAAATTTCAGAGTAGATAAAGAAGATGAGCTTACTTGTCTAATCACAGGATGTAACTTCTTATTAAAAAATATAAGTGATGAAGCATTTGTTTACAACAGAAATGGTAGCCCAGAATATGAGTTTCAAACAGCTGACCCACATGTATTTCCTTATATGTTAGTTAACATTGGCTCAGGTGTAAGTATTTTAAAAGTCGAGTCGGACAATTGTTACGAGCGTATTGGTGGGACAGCTACTGGGGGTGGCACATTCTGGGGCCTTGGTACACTTTTGACTAAAGCCAAATCATTTGATGAATTACTTGATCTTGCCGAAAAAGGAGATCACAGGAAGGCTGATATGCTTGTAAAGGATATATATGGTGGAGATTATGAAACTCTTGGCATGCATTCAGATTTAATTGCTTCTTCTTTTGGAAAAATATGTCCTCGTCAAAATGCAGGTACTACATGAATGTGAAATATGCTTTATTTTTTGATATTAATTTCTTATGTGTTCAGAAAGTGATTACAATGAAGCAGATTTGGCAAGAAGTTTACTGTTTGCAATTAGTAATGACATTGGTCAAATTGCTTGTTTATACGCTATGATGCATAATTTGAAAAAGGTATGAGCAATTACATTTATTATATATCATATAAAAAAAAACATTCATATGTTTATCAAATGTTTTTAGGTATATTTTGGTGGTTACTTTTTGAGAAATCGTTCACTCAGCATGCATACTATATCATTTTCTATAAAATATTGGTCTAGAGGAACTGTGCAAAGTTTGTTTTTAAGACATGAAGGATATTTAGGAGCAATTGGGGCATTTTTAAAAGGCACTGAAGAATGCGGTAATTTATTATTTATTTGTTAATATAACAACATATTGTTTTATCAATACTGTAATGATTTCTATTGTAGTATAGTTGCATTTATTATGTACATATTTGAATATTTTCAGATGGTGACAAGTTTTCGTGGTTAGAAAATTATGCTGGCAGTGGAAGTAACCGCACTCAGTTGTCATTTGGCAAAAGAGTTGACCAACTCGAACTTGATCGTTGGGAATCCCCTTTAACATTTTGCCCATTGCTCAAAGATCCATCTAGTTACATTCCAGATACAGTTGACTTAAACTCGGATAAAGAAGCTAGGTTAGTATTATTTTAGAAATGTTTTAATCTTTTATCATAATTAATTATTTAATATAAATCTTAGTTAGTATAAAGTCTATAATATCAGCTTAGGTCAAAGATGTTATGTAACATTTTTAACTAGTAAATATTATAATGAAACATTTTTAATTATTTTTAGAGAATATTGGTTAAATTGCTTTGAAGAAAGTATAGAAAATTATGTGAATTATGCAATTTCCAGTCAACCAACTAGTGATACAGCTGAAGAACGGGCCGCCTTATTCAAGGAAAAATTTATTTCTCGGGTGCAATTGCTTAAAATACAACCTTTGTATGTTTTTTTCCTTTTTAAAAATTTTTTTTTAAATCTTTATTTTTTATACTATTTAGTGCTTATGGTAATTTGACTGTGAGGGGTCTTCTTGATACAATCAATCAATGTCTTAAAGAATTTGATTTTCCTGATCCGTATTTAACTGTAAGAGTTTATTTTTTTGAATACGGCTAACAATTATACAAATAATACATATTTCAGCAAAAACGAACAGAAAATGAATATGCACTAACATGTTTTCAAGAACGATTGGAAGAATTAGATTCTTTAGACCTAGAGGAAAGACAAAAAGAACTAATCATGGGTGTCTTAGCGGGGAATACTTTTGATTGGGGTGCTAAAGAAACCGTTGCTCTAATGAAAACTGGTGAATTTAATTTTAAACAAGCAAGAAACCGAATACCCAGTAAGAATTCATAGCCAAAGAAAGTTAACAAGATAATTTGATTTTTTGAACTATTTGCAGCTAGACCTTGGCTAATTGATAGTCTGGATAGTTGGGTTGAAAAGATATGCAATGAACCGTATAAAAAAATTGCAATTTTCATCGATAACAGTGGTTTTGATATAGTTATGGGAATACTACCGTTGGCCAGAGAAATGCTACGTCAAGGCTCAAGATTAATACTGTGTGCCAACTCAGCTCCAGCACTTAATGATGTCACTCATTCAGAACTTGTTGTACTGTTACGTCAAATTGCGGCTATTTGTCCTATTATTTCTAAAGGATTAGATGAAGGTAGGTTGAAATCAATGGAGACAGCTCAAGGTGGGCCATGTTTAGATCTCAGGTAAGAAATACATTATAAATACTGAACAAACAACCATTTAAACATTGTGTTATGAAATATTATAATATATAAATAAAAAGTCTCAAGAGTACGCTACCAATGAATTTGTTGTTTCCATCTTATCACTCAGGCCCCTGTACTAAATGTTTTTGTGGGTCCCATACAAAATTTCCAAAAAAACACAGGCCATTAAAATTCGATATGGGTGTTCCTTACACGATTTCTAGATATTTAATGGTTAACGCACAATTTAAAATAGCCAAATTACTATAAAATAAGTATTCTTATCAAAATTTCAAAAATTACTAATTCATTTCAATGGGCCCCTGTACTCCAGATCCTACAGCCCCCACTTCCTTGTGTGGACCCTGTACACATACTACATACCAAATATCAGTTCACTGGTTTCAATAGTGTGCTGTTAGTTTTGATATAAGAGTGAATTGACCAGTGGTGGTTCTAGCTATGAGCAGGGTGGACAGCTGCCCATACCAACATTTCTGGTGCCCTTACTTTAAAAATGTTATTTTTTACAAACATGTTGTTTTTATCTTTTGTTAAATTTTTATGATAATTTACAATAATAAATTATATTATTATCATTACATTGGTAACAAACTGTTGTATTAATGTCACTTCTAGTAATCTAGCATGTAACTAAATGATGGACAAAAGATTTACTTTGTAATACAATATAAAATTCAAAGATTGTGTAGTTAAAACGTATTTTTGAGGTCAACATTGAAAATTCTCACTATTTTTTTTAAATAACTGGGAAAAATAAATAAAAAATTGTTAAAATTGTTTGGTAACATTTTTTTGACTATTAAAAATAGATTAATTCACTCTAATATCAAAGCTAAAAGCACACTATTGAAACTAGTGAACAAAAATTTAGTATGTCGTGCATGTATAAGACGGAGACAAAAAATGCATGGGTAGCATCTTCTTAAGATTTCTTTGATAATACTGAATTAATCAATTGCTCTCTAATTGTCTAGTCGATTGGAACGAGAATTGGCAAATGAATTGATTACTGTGGATTTAATCATATTGGAAGGAATGGGTCGAGCTGTACACACCAACATAGATGCAGAATTTGTGTGTGATTGTTTCAAATTAGCCATAATAAAAAACCGTTGGTTAGCTAAACGTTTAGGCGGCGACATGTTTTCAGTTGTGTGCAAATATGAAAGTGTTAATGTTTCAAAATAATTTTTTTCAAATTTAAAAAAATCAACATTTTATATTATTTTTATTAAATAATAAATTCTAATATTACTATGATAATCTCATAGTATAAATTACACATATTGTGGTATTTGGTTAAAATTAATTATTATTATTTATAATTTTCACAAATGACATCCTTATAATTTTGTTTTAAACAATTTTTTTACACAGTTGTGTATAGTAAAAGTAAATATTATTTATTTTACACATTAATTGACATTCAGCTCTATGGGAACTGGCCTATGCGACAAAAGTGCTGATGTAGCTGCTCTCAAACCCATAGCAACACATTCATCTTGTGATTTTCCTTGTAAGACTCCGGATATGTATCCTGCACACAGACTGAAATAATAAAAAAAAAAAATAATGATATTAAAATCACATGTGTCATATTATTTTATATACTTATTTTTCAAATCAATAAATACTAAATAGGTTACTTGTTTGTATTTTATCACTGTTATTGTTGTTGTTGTTGGTACTTTTATCATTATAAATTAAGTTACCATGTATTATTGTAACATTGTCATATGAATATTATGTTATCATGAAAAATCAAAGAATTATTGTACCTACTTAATAAATCAATTTTGTTTAATCAAAATCTTAAACATGTCAGTTTGAATTAAATTTATTTTTATTTTGATGCAACCTAACCTATATAGCCTATTAAATAAAAAATATTTTTATTATTGTTATTTATATATTTTGCTGTAAAAGCCCTGAAAAAAAATGTGATATAATTTCACATGACAAAGTTGAGTATGAAAAAATAATATTTGAAGTTGCAAATAATATTTGACTTCCATTCCTTGTAAATTTGTTATGCTGATTTCTAAAAACCTCATTTTAATTATATATCCAATATATTTTTTACAGGCTTATGTCTGTTTTGTAATGGAATATGCTGCTGGTGGTGATTTTAACATTTTAATCTATTATAACATTATGCAACTGTTGAAAATATTTAAATGAAGTACTGTCAGAATCGTAATCCATTTTTAACTACACATTTAGAATGCTAAATGAAAATCCATAATTGTATTGTAATTGTATGTTATAAAAGAGCCCAAAATATTATGTAGACAATAACTGAAGTCTGTAGGTCAAAGAATTATTAAAAAATGATTGTATGAATGTTCTCAAACTTGTTCCATTGAACTGTTCTGGTAAACTACTTTTACGAAAAGACAATAGGTAGACATTTTGTAAATCAGAATTACTTATAAGCAGATAACAAAATATACCTATCTACTAATATTTTTTATTTATCAATTAGTATACGCCCAATTATTTGGGCTCAGAACAATTATTTTTCAAATTGTACAAACATAAATAAAATTATACGTAACAACATAATAATATGCTTATCAATAAAATTTAATGGGTATCGTTACAATTAAATAAGTGATTTTACCTTGATTAAGTACCTAATCATGGAAAAAATGAAAGTTGTTTATTGAATTATCTCAGATGAACATTCTGTTGATCGGAGCGTATAGACTATAATTTTGACAATAAGTAGGTGTATAGAAAGTTTTTGGCTCAAGAGTATTAGTTTAAGGGACGTTTAAAGGTATTTGACTAAGTAATTTAGGACATACAATTAACGAAGTAAGTAATTTGTCTACATTAACATTCAAACCATTTGAAGAACACCATTGATAAAAGTGATTCAAATGTGCTTGAAAACTAATGCAGTCCTCATATGAATAAATAGGCACATATAGTTTTAAGTTGTCCGCGAATATTAATAATTTACTGTTTTTAAAGATATCCTTAACGTCATCCATAAAAACTATAAATAATAAGGGTAATAAATGCCCACCTTGGGGAACATGTAGGTATACACAATACTGATATATTTATGCAAATGAGATAGCTTTGAGGTATGCAAAATGTAATGTCAACTATAGAGTCTAAAAATAATGTGTTTTCAATAAACCAACTCCATAGAGTTAATATTTTAATGATTAAAACAAATTGATGATTTACACTACAAACAGATAAAAAACGTAATTTGTAAAATAACCAAATGGTTCTTGCAAATCCAAAAATCCTTACTTAACATAATAAATTACCTTTTACCACCCGTTACAGAAAGACATAGTTTGTGTATTTTAATAATTTACACTTTATATACATGAGTAAATAAGGTAATTAGTACAACTCCACTCCGCTCAAATAAAATGTTAAAAACCCACTTATGACTATTATTACTAATTAGGTACCTAACTTTACTATAATTAGTACCTAGGTACTTACACTGTAGGTAGGAACTTGGTACTTAAGTAGTTACACGTTTGAAATTCAATTTTTTTACATGTCAACAAAGATAGGTAAGTTAATGAAAATCATGAGTTAGTTATAAGCAGTGGCAGATCCAGGGGGGACAAAGTGTGCGTATGCCCTTCCCCCCCCCCCAAATCACCATAGTGGCTCTATGTTTTACACTGTGTTTTTTCCACTGCAATGCAGTAGTGGATAAAGTAGGGAATTAGATGTAAATAACATAATACAATCAGCCATAAACCGTTTTTCCAATAAAAATGAGCGATACGTCGTTTAGAATTTGTTTTGTAAGATGTAAACAATATAATTAATATTGTGATATTTTGTAAATTGTTTTGTACTTCTACAAAATGAAGCACTGCATCGGCCACTGGTTATTAGCTAATACTTAACAAACAATATATTCAACTCAAAAAAGTTTAAAATTAATAACGATAGAAATATTAACTTAGATAGATGTAAATAAAAGGAGTTAATATTTATTTATTTTTATTATTATCTCCATTTAGTTCACGCATAATAGTATTATTACAGTGATTGTTGTGCAACTATAAATTCTTTTTAAACAATAACTAAATATTTTGTTAGAGAATAAAGATCCTACTGCTTACTGCATGATAGGCTAACGTCGCTAGCCATAATAGGTAGTAGGTACCTATATGCTATATTGTAGTGGATTAGGCAATATTACAAGTATAAGCATATTTAGGGTCAACTGTGGCCTACTAGTTACTACGAATTATTTAATCAAGAAATATTTTATTTATTTTAATTGTATAAATCATGTTCACACAAAAAATAATTAATTGATTCGTTTTAACTACCTACATTCACCAATAGATTTATAATATTTTAACTTAATTTCAACTGTTATCTATTATTTTTTAATTAACTGTAAAAATCAAGTTATTACAATGAACACTTTAACTAAGTACCTACCTAGTTAAGTTATACTTTTGTAGCTAAGGATTGAAAATTTAAAACAAGATTCCACGTAAATAGGTTATATATAAATTACTTTATTCACCTTAATATCATCAAATATATTTAGTAATATCATAGACTGACTGACCGTTTTCGCTCAGAATCGTTTTTCTTATACAATGATATTATATCATTGAGTTCAAATTTAATACCATCCATTACAGTGACCCACTTGAAATCTATTGTACAGCAGAGCGACATTCACTTACCCACCTTTTTTTTTTTTATTATTGAACTTCAGCTTTTTTACTGGCTAAAAATAATATTATCATGGTGACTTCACCAGATTTATTTAGACCACCTTATTTAGTTATTGTTTGTACATATTTTGTCAGTTGTCTAATCATTTTTTCATACAAAAATATTCATATTATAGATTACATATAGATCAATAGATGAATTCATATATAATCAACGTACGTAAATATCAAGGTTTATAGATTATAGTCTATAATTTATAAACCTTGCGTAAATTTTAAGTTTTTCGCGCGATATATATTATGACTAATATTTTTACGTATCATTTGTAGATTGAAGACGATAATGTAATAACTGTTAAAAACAATTCAAAATGAAGAAATGTATATTATTTATAATTATTGTATTGGCGTTAAATGTAATAAGTTTACAAGCACGAATATTTACTGCAAAACGGACTTTAGTAAGTAGATAATTTTATATTAACATTATTGGTAAAAATACAGTTTGGTTCCCATCACTCATCAGTATTGTTATGTTGTTGGTAACATTGTATGATTGTATGTTAGAGATGTTAACCTCACTTTAATACTTAATAATAATTCATTATTTTATAATTTTTATATACACAAGTAATTATCTAAGTATGTACTTTATATAAAATCATATAAAATAAAGGATACAATGAACACATGTTTAACGAGAAGATATTATTAAGTTTTGTCATTTACCTCACGACATTACAAGTATCTAAATGGACTGTCATTGATTTCTATCCATCGGGAATTCGGGACATACCCCTCAATATGGATACAGTTATTAATGAAATGGCGCTAAGTCCAAGGCGATTAGATTTTGTTTTGTAATCTCAAAATAAAATGTTATTTAATTACAATAAATAGTTAATAAGTTCTCGTGTGTTTCTTTATAACACTCAAATATAAATGTCAAATTGTTGTAATCATGAATAATTAACTAGTATATTATAATATTTTATAATGCTTTTCCATATAATAATTTGTAATGTTTTTTTTTTGAAGGAAACGGAAAACCACAGAAAAGAAATGAAAATTATATGAAAGAAATAAAAGACATGTCAAATAAAATACTTGAACAAGGGGAGTCATTGGTAGAAACGAACGTTACAATTCACGAAGTTAACGCCATGCTGGCAATATCAGCAGGTTTATCGAAAAGGTATGAGATTCTACAAATTTTTTTTAATAAAGGTGATGCAACACCGAACTTTATAGGTGGTAATTTAAATGCCACTAATTTAGCGATAAACCAGAATCATTATAAAGATGTAACGATAAATAATACGGTGCATATTCATTGTAACCACTTGACCACCAAGAAGCGTCCAAGCAGAAAGCATAAATCGAAAATCGTCTTTCATGCAACTTACTTTTTCCCGATTCTATTTTTTTTTTGTCATATTATCATATCTGTGGTTGAGAGCCATAACATATTATTTTACTTAATAAAAACGTAGGGAGTATGGGCGTCGGGTTTTTCAATTTTCATGGGGTGTCCAAAATTCTAAATTATTTAACCTGTACCTAAATAAAAATACAAGCCGAATATTTTCTACAAAACGGACTTTAGTAAGTAGATAATTTTATATTAACATTATGAAGTTAACGCCTTGCTGGAAATATCAGCAGGTTTATCAAAAGGGTATGAGATTCTACAAAAATGTTTTGATAAAGGTGCTGCACCACCGAACTTTATAGGTGGTGATTTAAATGCCACAAATTTAACGATAAACCAGAATCAGTATAAAGATATAGGCAATATTACGATGAATAATACGGTGTATATTCATTGTAACCACTTGACCACCAAGCGTCCAAGCAGAAAGCGTAAATCGTCTTCGGATTAGATAGTACTTTTTTTATCTAGATAAAGATAATGCAATTCAAATGTATCTAGATAGATATAAAAGATAACTTAACTCATATTTATCTAGATAAAGATAAATACTTTTTTTATCTAGATAAAATAAAAGATACAATTATTTTTTAAATGATTTTAAATTTAGGTATATTTTAGTTGGGCACTAAGAACATAATAATAATAATGATATAAATAAAAATAATTACATTATTTATAAACCATAAACTTTGTTTAAGAATCTGTATAAGTATTTAAAAATGCGTTTGTACAATTTTGCGATTTTTATAAATAAAAAATGTATCTAGATAGATTTATTTAGATTAGTAAAAAAAATATCTAAGATGAACGTTTAGATACCTTGTAACTATTTATCTAGATAAGATTAAAGATGAACAAATTATTATCTAGATACATTTGTGTAGATAAGTCCGAACACTGGCTATTAGTAAGGGCCAGGGGGCCGAACAGCTCATTCTACATTTAAACTTCCTTTGAAATATGATAGTGACGATACTACGAGTGTCTGTAACGTTTCAAAGCTAAGTGGTACTGGTAAATTGATGCAGGACTGTAGTATAATTATTTGGGACAAAGCGTCAATGTCCCAAAAAACTTCAGTTGAAGCTTCAGATAGAAAGATGCGAGACGTGCGTAATAATAATAGTCCTATGGGTGGCTGCACAGTGTTGTTCTCTGGAGACTTCCGTCAGATCTTGCCTGTGATTGCAAGAGGGACAAGAGCTGATGAAGTCCAGCGCGTCTTTGAAAAGATCCTACTTATGGCTTTTTATAAAAATATTAGAATTTAAAACTAATATGAGAGTGCTAGGTACCGGTCAAGATAATAATTTTGTCAAAGATAAACTTTTAATTGGCAATGGCGAATTTCAAGCAACGAATGATGAAATAAATATTAAAAGTTTTTGTAATTCAGTACCCACTATAATAAAATAGATTCAAAACGTGTACCCGAACATTCAAAATATATCTTTTATAAAACACTGAAATTATTTCAAGAAAGGGCTATTTTGTCACCAACAAAAGAGCAAGCCGACAAATTAAATGATTTGATTCTATCAAGGTTTGACGCACAATCACAAATGTACTATTCAGTTGATACAGTTTTAGAAAAGAAGTATGCACGACGTGACTAAAAGTGGTCTAAAATAAAAATAATTATTTAACATCCAGAAAATAAAATAATAGCATATTAATATCTGAGAAATCTTGCATTAGCGAAGCATTGCTGGGTCAGCTAGTATAAGTATATATTTAATAATAAATAAAACATATAAAAAACATTATGAAAACATTCTCATATCATTTTTCTTAATAAAAACGTAGGTATAGATCACATTTAAAGATTTTGTTAAAACTACTCAGCTAATTCAGTTTAGTTTATTGTACGTCTTGTTATACTGATAAAAGCATACATAAAATATAGCATTTTTTCAATAAAAACATGTAAAAATTTTATAATTCCGATCGAGTCATACCATTGTACAACTTAAAACTATATTTTTATCCGGTGATCTGATTTTTAACCAAAAAAAGATTTGCAAATGTTCGCGGTATTGACTAATTTTGTAAAAATCTGTACTTAAAATGCTTACAAAAAAAATAAATAATCGTATAAAATGTATCTTCATTATTTAAAAATTGATATTATAACAAATTATGAGGAACCTTGTAATTATTGTTGACGCTTTTAATTGTTATACCCGGTGAAAATTGATTGATTTTTTTTCAAAATTTCAAATGTCTATAAATAGGTCAAAAAGAGTCGAAATATTTAGAAAGTTTTATCATGTAGGTACCTTCAGACAATTATAGTATTTTATCAAAATTATTTGGTGACAATTTGAAGTATCTATTTAAAGTTAATTTTTGAATTACAACAAAATATCAAAAATTGTTTGAGAAGAAATTATTAACTAGTCGATCGTAAAAAAATGAATTTAAAATGCTTATACAAAATGATTCTAGTGTTGAGATTAGATAACTAAAATAATATCTAATCATCTAGAATCTAGATAAAGATATTAGATTGTTGATAGGAATGTATCTATATACCTAAAGATAAAAATACATTAAGTATACAGATAAAGCTAATAGATAAAAAAATAGATAACCATTTTTTTGTATTTTTTTATACTTGACATAAGCTATGTAGTGGCTTAGCCAGAAATCTCCCATGGGGGGATTACTGGATTAATCAATAATTACCATATATAATTAGACATATAGCCTTATATACTACACAGACCAAGGGTAGTGACCGGGCCACCCGAAATACGCCACTGGAATGATGGGTATTGCCGGTATTGGGTATAACGATTTATCAATATTTTTTTACACAATTAATCTCTTCCTTTTAAAAATAAAAACTGTGGTCTGTGGTATACATTTTACTTGCATCATTATAATATTTTAATACTTTTAAAGTTTTAATCTTATTTAATAAATATACTTGGGTAGGTATATGGGTCTATGTACTTAGATAATCAAGTATCCTATTAACCACTTCTTAAAGTAAAATAAAACAACATTAAATACCTAATTGTTTTTAAACGTCATGATGTATGCCAAGTTTAGCTTTAATTTGTATTAAAACATTAAGAACACATTTAGAATTTAAATTCAAATTTAAAAAAAAAATATCTTAAAATGTTATCCAGTAATAAATTAAAATATATTATAATACAAATATTGGTTAGTTACTAGTTATAGGACAGTTACTAGTCACGTTGTCGCGTTGTATTGTGTTTTGATAATCTGATCCTAAAATATAAACTCTGAAGTAAATAGATATTTATATTATAATGGTTACTGTCTGTATAATATTAATAGAATTGACATTGGGCATCACGCGAACACTGCAGTGGGAGTCAACCAACAACCCAGCACCGATTTAAATCATCTTACAAATTACAACAAATACATTTCATCACGATTTAAACTAGACGATTATTTTTTTAATAATTTAAAAATGTGTCCATTGCTGTTTAGGTTTCTGTATATATACACGATCGAGTGCTTCGCCTTCCTTTTTTTTTTACTTAGCTCGCTGGATTGTATGAATTGTATAAAATAACTAGCTGATCCCGCTGACACTTCGTTGCCCTTTAAATGTACCAATTCTATATGACTCAAACTTTGTTCAATTCGTTATTTAATATTCGGTGTATGGTGTATGGTGTTCAAAATTCATCTTAACTTTTCTGTTGCCCGAAATAAAATTTCTGATTCGCAACAGTATATTATCAGGTAGGCAATCTACCTGTGGTAGATCGCGGACCCCGTGCTGTTGGTACGTAAGTGTATTATTTAACTCTAGAGTATCAAAATTGTACTAAGTTTGTCATTTTTACTTAATTCCACCTACGGAAAATTAATATAATCAATTAATACAAAAGCCTAACGCAACCGTACTAAAATTCGATGAATAAAAAAAAACAAATTTAACACTTTTTCTCAGAGGTCTAACACACAAACATTCATTTTTATTTATACTAATATATAAAATGATAGCGTTTGTTTGTATGTCCGGGATAAACTACTGAACCGATTTCAAAATTCTTTCACCAATACAAAGCCACATTATTTGTGAGTGTTATAGGCTAATTTAAAAAGGGAAGTGATCACCCCTGGTAGGTGCTCAAACAGGAATTTCGAGATTTACGATAGAAATGTTTGTTTTTTAATAGTTGGTATGGATTATATATATAGATAAGAATAAGTGTATAGACGTTGTTTTTGTTTTTGGCCATGTCGCCAGGTGTGCACTTAAGAGGCCATAACTCCGGAACCACTAATCGCACAGCGTACAAACTTCACAGAAACCATTTGCATACCAATCTTAATATGCCCTGAAATTTTTATCGAAATCGGTTGGTGGATCTTGAGTTATAAAGTGTATTCAAAATGTACACTTATTTTTATATATATAGATATAGGGCTCACCAATTAATATTTTTGAAGGTCCACATTAGGAATCTGGAAATTGTTGGCGACCATCAAAATTTTAGATGTCAGTAAAACCCAATGAACAAAAATAATAAATTACAACACTACCTCCTTTTCGATTTTTTTTCAATTATTGCTATTAAATATTTTTTTTTTGCTGAATTAAAAAACTTCGAAATTTACCCATAAACCATAAGTTATCTCATATTAGAAGTTCAAAAGTAATGATCATATAAAAATTAATGGCACACATTTTTTTTATAAGCATTTTAAATTCAAATTTTGACAAAATCCATCATAATCACGAACATTATCAAATTATTTTGTATTTAAAAATGTATATAATGGTAATTTTTATAGCTAAGAACTAAAATTTCAAAAAAAGGTTACAATATTTATAATTTATATATGTTTTAACTATTTAACTTTTGCAAATAATAGGTAACAACTTGGCAACAAAAAACAGCAGTAAAACAGAAATATTTACACGACACCAGTTTTGAATTAAATTTATTTTGATTTTTTTGTTATAATTAAAATGATTAGGTAACCCTGATGAGTTAAAATCTTAATCAAATACTTAAAGTACCTACATTTTATATGGACCTGATCTTATAATGTCTAAAATATTTTACATTTTGTAGAGTCTGCATAGTACCTACTTAATAACTTATTATTATAGCAAAATTACATTAAAAATACAACATCTAGGACGTTACCAAATAGGCATGTGATTTTTATTTATTAGATTTATCGAATTCGTTACCAAATGTATTCATTTATTGTTTCCATTATTTAGTTGTGTTTTGCTACTTTTGTGTGTATTATGAATTGTTTTCCTTTTTTTATTATGTTTGTGTTTTTATAAAAAATGTTTATATTATATTAGCACTATCATTATTGGCATATTATAAAACCGAACTCGACAAGAATAATACGAGTTCTAATATTTACTACAATAACCATAGGTGGTCTTAGGATTTGAATTTTGAAAGGAATTTAGTGTCTTATACATTTTAAAAATAATATAACGAGCCCATGGCTGATGGGCCTTTCGCTGATAAATTATTTAACTAAAAGCTGTTTTTGAATAAACCTGGCTTATAAAATCTAAGTGCACCTATAATTGTATAATTAATTTTAATTAATGCATTCTAAACAACGACCTGCAGCCACATCTTAATTGGTTGACGGAATATAACTTCACGCGTGAAACTTTGCACGATAAGTACTGTGTTAGCAGCTATTTTAAGTCGAGGAAAAATAATTCAATTAATTTAAAACATTACTTTGCTTCACTTTAATTTAAACACTATACATAAATATTAAATACCAAACTTAAAAAATGTTAAATGTTTATTGGAAACAATTTACTGTCGAAATATTACAATATAAATAAACTAATTCTATTCGATTAAACAGTGTATCGTCGTCAACAATACTAGCCAACACAGTAAAATATCAATGTTATATGCGACATAGTGTTTACTGTTTATACGTCATAATAATATTATAATAATAATAATGGGGGGCGAAGTGACCGAGCGGATTAAGGTGTCGGTTGCGCCGCACACCGGTTCGATGCCGGCCGCGGGCAGCATTTTTCTTCGGGCAAGTCACGGTGTTCGGAGAAAAGTGCCGCCATCCCCCACCCGGGCATGAATATACCTACATGTAGTATGTACCCACTAAAAAATCTGCCAAAACCAAAAAAACACGTGTTTAAAATTTACAGTACCTACCCCCACAGTAAAAACCACCCAATGGCCTAAGTTACCGCGGGTTAATTAATAAAAAAAAATAATTATAATGATATAGGTATATAACGTCATTTAAGGCACTTCAGGTATTACTTGTAGGTATATACAACAGTATATTGTGTGGCAAAGGCTGGAAGTGAGCAATTTCAGTCGCAGGCGACGTGTGTAGCGAGCCGCAGTCGTGGGCCGAATTTCACTAAAGACTGAAATTGCATTCTCGCACGAGCCACACTTACTATTTTTTATCACACCTCTGGGTTCATCGATCACGACAAGTCGGTAAAGGTTATGCACTATGGACTATGCAGGGATATTCTATGCAACAACCAGATTATTCTACGAAAACAATTTCATTAAAGAAAATTGTTTGCTCGTCATGCAGGGAGGTTATAATATGAATATAAGATGTAGCCCGCGATGTAGATAACCTAAAGTTTATGTTTTGTAAGGACCGTGGTATAGTTTTCAGTGTTGCCCTAATAACTTATTCGAGAGGGGATAACATTTTTTTTTATCCCCGATTATTTTTTGACAGCATACAATTTATATATTCATTTATCTAATTAAGTCTTAACACAAATTAATGTGACTTTCTGGTATGGGTTTCTTTTAACCTTTCTTTGGTAGACAGTCGAACATTTTTTAATTTTCTCAATTTTTATGAATTTTTTGATAAAGTTTTAACTTTAGACCCACATTAAAAATAATATATTGTGGATCTGTTTTCAACTTGACCAAGAGAGAAAATTATTAATCGACGATATTGAAAAATAAAAATGTTTAAAACTCAAAAAGAGTCAATATATTTTGAATATCTTGTAAAAAAAAATGCTTATAAATAATATAAAAATTTTGTTAAAATATAAAGTTTTTACGGTTATTCATTTTTGAGTTACAACAGAAAAACATAATCGATTTTGTCGATAACTGGTTTTGTGTAAAAATTACTTTTATATTAGTTAATTTTTTTTTTTTGTTTTTCTCGACGCTTTTGAAAATTACTGGGAACTTTTTTTACTTTTGAGTTTTGACCCAACAAAGTACTAACTAGATTCACTTTTCTATCAGAAAAGATGCTGAAGTAGAAATTTTAACCATTTTTACTGTCATAATAGGTGATTGCAGACACAAAATAAAAAAAAAAAGCACACATCGTTGTAAAATAAAATTCATTCATGTGTGCCGGGGGGCCAACACCCCCGGTATTTCAGTTAATAGGTACTAATTGTTTTATCACTTGTAAAATAAAAATAGTAAATGTACTGTATTATCAGAGATTTTTGACATTTTGATTTTACACAATACTATTGATTATAAATACTAGGATTTATTTATTAATGGTAGAACTATTAACTAATTATTGGCTATTTCTAACGTCATTACACAGTACACACTGCGGGCTACGACACACTAGGAAGTCATCTTTCTTATAATTGTACAATATATTTTTATACTTAGGATTACGATTACTCACCAATTTCAAAAAAATAACTGTCTACATATTTGATGATATATTATTATTGTGATTAAACAATTGTGAACTTACCATTAACTATTTGTACTATAGTAGTTTTATATATTATATATAAAAATAACTGTGTTTCAATATTTATTAATTATTAGATTTTCTGGTTACAGTAAGAAATATTTATGAGAATCCTAGTTTTAAATTTTCAATTCTCAGCTATAAAAGTAGAACAATTTATAAATTGTTGACTACAAAATAATTTTTCGTTTAAATTCTTAAAATAAAAAAATCGTATCTGTGTATTTTTAATATTTTTCAATTGCTAATGTAACAATATATCAAGAGTCTTGTATTAAGTTGTTATGCTTTTTGACCCAACAAATAACATTTTGTTGATATTATGGACACAAAAAAAAAACCGAAAATTTAAAATGTCTATAAACTGTTCTAAACGAGTTGAAATATTTTGAAAATTGTATGAAGTATGTCATAAAATAAACATATTATGATTGAAACTTCATTGATCTTTGAATTACAACAAAATCAAAAATCATTCCAATGTTAAATAATGATCTATTAGATATTATTATAATTAATCTAACTATATGATCCAAGTTTATATCAAGTTACTCATTTTTTTCAGACTGCCACACAATTTATAGATTTTGCTTTTAACCTAGCTGTTTAATACATGAAAATAATAATAAAAAATAACTCCAACCCCTCGAACTACGGGCTAAGATATTATATATTAGTCCGTGCCCTGAAATCAAAGGTGGCATTAGGGTGGTGATAATCTAACGATCCCCTCGACTCCTCCCCTGCAATCACGATCGTGTATTATATTATGAATGTATACCTAACCTATCTATACTGTTTCCATATGGACAATGTTGAAAAGTTTTCAATGAAACCTTATTGGAAATCCTGCAGCTATCCCTGCGGGCAGTTCTTGCGGTTCGTCCACGACGAATAAAGAAGAGAATATAAAGATCTATTGATATTGTCGCAGAGAATAAACAATAAAATATAATATAGAAATGCAGTGGCATATAATAGTATTATTATGCTGTGCATTGTATTGGTAGGTTGTAGGTAGGTACCTTCATTTCTACTTTGTCCCGTATAAGTACCTACAAATAGCTTTTATAATGGTTTCTATAATGGTAATTGCCAATTGGTAAGGTACGCACTACGCAGTATTGTATAGGTACTACGCCTGACCGACTATTGACTAATATAACGATGTCTGGCGAATTTAAGGAATATTTTAACAAAATTAGATTTACCCGCGACGTCGATGCAATAATATAATGCGACATTTGTCCACATTCACCGAGCATTGATTGTATTTGTGTCTTAATGATTTATATTTTCGGATCGCAGTCGTATTACCTATACGAAAATGCCACGTCATCATCGTGAAATACAATTTTTATTTTTTAAAACCTTCCCGGGAAATGTGAAAACGTCTGTAATATTATTAATAAGAATGTGGTACGTTAGGTATAGGTATATCGATTTAATCGTCTTTGATGTTAACCCCCAACAACCGATAGTTGCCTTAAAATATTGTGATAACTTCGTAACTAATCAAACACACAACTACCCAGAAGCGTAGGTCAGGGGGAGAGGCTATAATATAGTGCTTTGACCATGTTTATTTCACCCTATATTATAATGTTATATTAAAAAAGGTGGGTAAGTGAATGTCGTTCTGCTGTACAGTAGGTGGGTCACTGTAATGGATGGTGTTAAATTTAAATTCAATGATATAATATCATTGTATAAGAAAAACGATTCTGAGCAAAGACGATCAGTCAGCCTATGATATTACCAAGTATATTTGATGATATTATTGTGAATAAAGTAATTTATATATAACCTATTTACGTGGAGCCTTGTTTTAAATTTTCAATCCTTACCTATAAAAGTTGAACATTTTATACATTTTGAACTACAAAATAATTATTAAATGCCTATGTATTTTTAATATTTTTCATTTGCTATTAGATCGATATATCAGGAGCCTTCTATTAAATTTTTACGCTTTTTTTCCCAACAAACATACTTTGTTTATATTGATATCCGTGCAAACTTTACCCAATACCCATACGGTTATTATAGTTAATTCTGTGTGAACTGTTTTACCTTAAGCATTGGGAATTCATGTAGAAGTTATTTAGCGAATATTGACATATCGTATGCCTAAACATACTTCTCAGACGAATCTCACTGCAGACATATTATACATGACTTTTTAATAATCTTCAGAATTGTTTAAGCTTTTATTTATATGTATATATGTAATATATGTATATTATGGGATATAATATTACTATCATTACTGTAACTCACACACCATTATTATAAATAAACTAAATTCTTATAGAATAATAAATAAGGGCCAGACTGTTGTTTGTAGAAATCGGTCACATCCGATAAAACCGTTATCAACGACAAAAAGAGACGATCTGTATGATATGTCTACGGATTAAGAAATCGGCACGCACTTATAACGGTAAAATGTAGGGTGTGTGACTTTATGGCCAGACTGCCTGAGAGAAGGAAAGGCAACAAGGGTATCTGCTGCTAAAGAATAATCTAGTTACGAGGCTCACGATAACCTTTTGATAAAGCCGTCTATACCACTCTCTGGTCAGCATATCCGCGTAGTCACTTAAACCAGTGCATGAGCACCAGCCACCTGAGTGGCTTACTCATAACAACCTCTCAAAAATCTCAATACCGATTTCAACGAGCGACAAGTGGACTTCTTATGATAAGCCCTAATTAGTGCGTTTTTTATTTCAATTTGTGTATTCGAAGTATTACTTTGTGCCGCCTGAAACTTCTACGATATTATCCACAAACAACTGCGAATCAGGTAAGGCATTTAATATAATATCTTATATTGATTGCAGTTATTACATCATATGTGCTTTTTACATAAAATTATTTTGTACGGTATGTTTGATCTAATTCTCGAATACACGATCTCGAGAGCCCTCCGAACACATAGAGGAAGATAATAGCGTAATTTTACTATTTTAACATCTGATTTTAATATAACTATCGACATGAGTCGTTTTTACATTTATCGTATTTTTACGTCATTGCAATACCTATATACTATTTTCAATATGTCGTAAACAGTTCGTTTTTATCAACAGTTTGTTTTCAACTTTAATGCTAGGTTCGCATTACACCGCGTCGTGTTGTGTTCCGTACCTAATATATTATTATTCAACACACGGTAACAAAATTTTAGTAACGCGATGTCAGCTACAAATAATAATAATATTATATTATTCCACTCTACAAGACACGGTACGATGTAGGTGACCCGGCTTAAGATTATATTTCAGACCACTGTGCGGCGGCATAAAATATGTGACTGGCTGGTTATCCCGAAATCGATTCCCGACGATGAAAAAATTGTTTTATAATCGTAGCGACGAAATCAAAAAAAAAAAAATACGTGCGAGGCATGGTTTCGAAATCGAAGTGTGGTACCAAACCGCATATTGATTGCTGACCAATTTTTTTGTTATATATTACCTGTATGGTATACATAACATAATATATTGGTATACTTATTGACGGAAACTCGTGACCACATCGACGCATATCGTAAGAAATGGTTTTAATTAATTTTCGGATTTTGTATAGGATTTGTATAGGATTTTGTAACCAACTCTGGGCGGTAACGGACTGCCCCACGAGCGAATTAAATTTTACTTTATAAAGACTAATATCATAATATTATTGTGTCAATACTTTTTTATCGGTACATTTTGTGTGTTGATCGTTATAGCAAGACATTGTATCGGAGAAATTGATGATCTGATATGAATAATTCGTGTGAAAATAAATTTTCATCAGACTTCTGTATTAGAAAAATTTCTCATAATATTTATCAATAACATTCGGAAATGTAGATAACAATTTATTTAATAAATATAAAATTGTTCGTAATAGTCAAAATATTCAAATTGAAAAAGTATTCTTATTTTTCTCTGTATAGGTAAAAAAAATGAAAAGCTGTTCGTTGGTAGCCGCATCAATTGAGAACGACGGTCCAATTTGCCTAATTTTTTTTTTTATTTTCGTATTATTCTAAATTTGATTTTCACTGAATGAAAAATTAGAAAAAATGCTCAGAAAATTTGAAAATTCGGGTAAAAGGCCCTTTTTTCAATGGGATTTTCTATTCATTGTTTTTTGTTTATAAATCGTAGCCAGTGGTTGCATATTATTATTTTTACAATACTAGACATAAATAAGTATTTTTTTCTTTATAAATGGTTGCTAATGGTTACATCTTACATAATGTATATAAATAGGTATATAGGTATAGTAGATACGTAAGTATATTAGGTATGGATATAGTAATATTTTGACATTTGATCACTATATTTCTAACTCGTGTTGGTTTATCTGAAGTTAATAGACTTAAAAACTACTGGTACATAGCTTATTTTTTATAACTCGTATACCTATAGGTTGTTAAAGGGTAGCTCAAATACGAATATATTTTCGACTAACGAAAAAAAAATTTTTTGTTTATTTTAATAGGGTTGCCATCAGTTAAATATATATTATTATTATATAAATATTGGTAGAAACATAGAATATACATTTTTTTTACAAATATTATAATATTTATAAAATAAAAATTTTTGGCACGGGTAACAGCTATAGTGTTATTTAAATAATATATACATTTTTTTAATGTAGGTGTTTGATTAAACTCTAGTTTTCGGAATACAGGTGCATTTGAGACACATCTTAGTATCTATCGTGAACTTTGGTAGTTGCGGCACTGATTGTATAGGTAATGTGTATTACTACTTACATACTATAACTTATATAGTAAGTACCTAGTACCTAACTAGTAGGTATACTAATATTAAAACTCGAAGTCTTAACACCAGATTTCTCTTGCAGTCCGTGTCATACTGATTGGTAAATACTGAATAATATCCTATGACTGAATTACCTATTTCGAAAATATTTACTCGTACCTACGTCTTAAATAATTGTTTATAGTTTTTTTGAGCACGTAATTTTTATTAATTATTTAAAATAGACATCATACGTTTGAACATTATTCTTAAATGAATATTATAGTAAACTGAGCAAAGATTATTTATTGCTCACATAATATTATAGAAATATGATTTTTAGGCATTAAATTCTTATCGAGGACAGATATCTTATTATTGTTTATATGAATTATGTAATTACTACAGTAATGATACTATCAGTAAATACAAAATATGTTTTAATAATAATTTATCGACGAAAATCTACTATAAAAATATATTTTTGTTAAACAAAGTATAATATGCCATAATATTGTACCTATATAATTAAGAATCTAATTAATAGGTAAATTAGTAATTTATACATGACAATAGAATATTTTATAATTGCACCTACATAATCAAGTTTTATTATATGAATAAACAAATTTCATAAAAATAAATCAAAATTATAACTACAATTTAATTTATAACTAACAATAATTAAACATAACAATATGTCCACATGTTATATTTTTTTATGATAATTTTAATTTTAATTTGCGCCATAAGTCGTTGATTAACGTGATATGATATTTTGTACACATATTTTAATTGTATAAACTATAATAAATTATATTCAGTATACAACGGGCACAAGCTACATGTCATGCGTAATGGTCCAAAAATAATTAATTTCCCGGTTTGGAGTTGTGTTACTTTTTAAACAATTGCCAGAGGATTAAGGAAACTCGGCGTTTTTGCAAAAAAAAAAAAAATTAAACAAAACAAAACAGAAATGATTATTGTGCGCTGCAATGTGTGTCAGTCGGTGTTCCCACTGAGCTACTGCACCGAAGAACAGATGACTTTTCCAAAATCTTTATTATTATATACATATATAGGTACATGAAAAAAAAACGCATCACTATGGTGACCGTGCCAAGCAAACTAGGTATTATAATTCGGGAATATCGTCGCAAATGAACGAAAAACAGCAAAATATGCATATCGCCGTAAATCTAACAGTCGCGTTGTACAAAATTGTAAACGAAACATTTGATTCGAAGTTTAGTGAGGCGTTACCTCACTTGCCAAAATCTATGGCGCCAAACATGCGGCACACCCTATTCGGCTATATTCCCAAGTGTGTTGACTGACAGAGCAATTATTTTATAGGGTAGATTATTCGCTACAACAAGTAACAACCAAAGATCTAATATACGGTGTTCCTTATACACATGTTGTTATATATCATTATATACGTATAATACATAACAATGAATATTATCGTATAGATATAATATAGCTGATGATAATCGTAATTATTATAATCAGAACGGAGATGCGAAAATAGCGAACGAGTTTTCAAATTCTCCATCGTGTCCCGCCGTAATCGAAATTTTATTTCATCATAAACACCCAGAGGGAAATGAGATAAAAATTAATTTCGAAAAAGTCAACTTCTAAAATATAAGAAACAGCCGCTATTTATACGAATGAATAAAGGTCGCCAGTATTAAATCCTGGATTTCCTAAGCTAAAGTCTACTTTTTAATTGAAAAATGCCTTTTATTAAAAACAATAAGCAATTTAGAGTTTATTATGTATTAGAATATTAAAAATGAACGCTGTCGTGAACGCTTCGATGCACGGTTGATACCTTAAAAGCGGATTGACAGATGTTTTTGTAAACCTTAACTGAATGGGTTTATGTACACAGGAAGGTAACAAAAAACATTTGAAGACAAAAATTCAGCATTCCCGCAGTTGGATCAAGAGCAGCGTTAAATAAAAACGCTTGTTATGTCTGTCTGAGATAAAAATGTGGATTTATTTCGTATTTGAACAATGCCGCGGTCTGGAAAAGGATGTATTATTCCGGAAGGACATAATCTAGAGATGATAACGACTCAGTCTTGTGAATTTTCCAAAAATCATAATCCAACCGAAAATTATATGTTTTTTTTCGATTCAATTTTAGATTATTCAATTATATGATATTAAATTATAATATAGCTCTTGCGGCCCACGCGCGAAAGTACGTCCTACGCACAATCTGCAGAGATCGGATTAAAACAAACATTTCGAATTTCTAATTGGAACGAGATTAATTGAATAGCGCGATTCGAAAACCGTGGTTTAAAAATGCAAAAAAAAATAATATTTATATAACGAAATAATTGTACTTGTCGGAGTACTGCGGGTCTACCGTACACGGCGTGTGACGCGTAACGTCTATACTTGATAGTTAATCGATCGTCTCGAACGGCGACGTTTTCGATTCGGCGATATGACGTCATATATAATGATGTCTATATTATAGTTTCAAACAAGTAATAATATAACACACCAGCTGTAGTCAACAATATTATTGTATTCGGCATTCGCTGTGTATACGCTGTACGCCTATATTTACTATATACACCCAGCATATAGGTGTACTGTGCAAATAAAATCATAATATTATTGTTTCTGTCGAAACCATGAAATAATGATTGATGTCTACCTAGCATACCATACCTATGCGATATCATGGTCGTAAAATGCGGATACCTATATAATATGCAATATTATATAATGGTTCACTTATCGTCTATACACGATATTATTACCCACAATACGTGTTGATTATGTTTTGATATAGGTACGTTGATTTGTGATATAAGTTTATATGATACAATATTAATGATGGGTACACGTACCCATAATTTACCGAGCACAATTCTCCCAAGCACGCTCACCATCATTTTATAGCCAAAGGTTATAATATGCATTCATTCAATTATGTTTTCGGGACTGTTAAGTAGGTACGCTTTAAGGCCATAATATATTTTTCACAGAGGTACCTATAAATTTTGTTTTATATCCGTTACTATAGGAGTGTTCTATACTTATGTGGCAATTGTTTAGCACATCATATTTTTTTGTTTTTTGAAATAACAATTATAAATCGAAATTCAAACCAATATAACATAATTTCTGAGGCGAGGGTCATTACACTTTACGGGGTAGTAGACAGTATAGTAGTCCACGGTAATAGATTATAAATATTTGGGTGAATTAGTATATAATAAGTAGATATAATTATTATATATTTAGTATAGCACTTAGATGATAACAATTTAATATATTGTAAAAACCAAGTAGGTTTATATTATGTTGATTAGTGATCAGTGATCACTAGAACTTTCAAGTCGTCATGGCGTAATTATCTTCTAAAACTGCTTGATGAATCATGAATTATGATTCTTAAAATATTATAATAAGCAATAACTCAGAAACTACTAGTCCAAATAATTACGTCAGTGCAGGAAGTGCTGCAACAACGTAATGACAACTCCAATTTTTACAAATGTTTTGAAGAGCTCCGGAGCTGTCTAGTGGTGATTACGTGCAACCAGCATACAACTCTTTTGCATTGCATTAGTCGTAATAAGAATCGAAGCTGACTGATAATCATACAGAATATCAACCGCTCAATTTGTATCTTAAACTATTTAAATACGGTTTTCGAAAAAAAAAAACGTCACGGTCTTATGCACTGACGATGATGCCTTTAATTTGGACGTAAAACCAAAATTAATTGTTTGCTTAACAGTTTAGTCTACATTTAGTTTGTATCGCCACGACAGTCACACATTAAATGGCATAAGAAACTACCTAACCATTTGAAAATAATATGATCTTTACTAAAAATTCCAATAAATCAGAATTTGAATAAACACGTAATAAAGGGTAAGTAGGGGGTAGGTGAGCAAACTTAGTGAATCACTCGGTATGATACATATTATAAATTATGCACTCATAAATCGTAATGTTACTTGTATATTTATCGATTTGGAAAGAAGATCAGCATCAAAATATATTGCATTATCTAACGTCTATTAGTCTCCAGTGTAATGCAGTATAGTGTATACAGGGTGATCCACTAAACGTAAGACACTCATTATTTCAGAAAAGCAGTAACGTTTTGGAAAATATTTCTTTTACATAATTTTAAGCCGTTAATAATCAAAATTTTTGTTAAAATTATGTTTTTGATTACCTACTAGGTATATCAGTGTTCTAAATTTGTAGCCTGTTGAATTGCAATATACATTTTTAATTTCGTATTCCGAAGCAGAATATTATTCTGAGTATTTTGATCAATAAAAACAAATTCCGGACAAGTAGTATAAGTATTAATAAAGTTTAGATGAACGGAATAGTGGACCAACATTTGTTAGGGTGTGTTCTGTACCATTCCACTCCACTCATCTTAAATTTAAATACTTTATACTTATAATTCAAAAAACGTGAAAAACTCGATTTTTATGTATTGACTATCGAAATGAGGAATTGAAAATGCACGTCGTCATAAAAAAAAAAATTATAACAATGAAAAATAGTACAAATTATAATTATTTTAACGACTTATAACCATAAGAAATGTTTTCAAAAACGTTAATAGTTTATTGAAATACCAAGTGTCTTACATCAAATGGATCACTCGGTACACCCGGTTTATGTTGTATGATAATTTAATACATAATTCCCGAGTTTCGTATTCCTGCAGGCTGCAGCAGCACTTTCGCAGTCCCGCGAGTCTGACCGCAAATTAAACATTATTTAATATTTGATAATAATAGAAAAAAAGAAGATTTACAAACACTGCAAACGCCTTGCGGTATATCTTAGAAATGATTATAATTATTGAAAACGTTTGTTGACGATACTCTTTCTTCTTCGTTTTTTTTCCCTTGTATACAATTGTTGCAAGTGCCGCAAGCACGATATCGCTGCAGCACATTATTGTTCCGTGCACCCAGCTATATATATTATTATTATTATAATATACGTCCAAATATTTTTCCATCTCCGACGTCTCGTCACATTCGTCACAATAGGAATAGAGAAAAATAAATTATACAGTTTTTAAAATTAAAAAGAAAAAAAAAACGGTCGCTGATGATTTCTCTGGCACGTCATAAATCAAACGTCTGCCGGCTACAACTTTCCGCACGCGACTAATCGATAAACGTTGGTGTACAACAGTAATTCCGAGCACTAAAGTGTTCATCACGATAATGGATTTTATATGCACACAGCGGTCCTAAAAAGTTTCAGTTCAATCTTTCAGAATTTATTGCGCAAAGATATTATATTTAAAACCAACGAATAACAGCCGTTACTCCAAATGTACATAAAAATTCGTCAGAACGCCGCCGCCGCCGCGAACACGCATAATATGGCATACCGTACGAGTATATAATTATTTACACTAGACACAGACGGAGCACATAGGGTTGTAAAGAATTTACGGTTTTAAACGCATTCCCGAAAAGCGGCATTTTTTAGTAGCGACTATAGCGTGCTATACATATGGAAATCTATTATACACGAATACGCTTGCATGACAGTCTATATATATATATACTACCTATATATAGGATGCTATACCGTTATATTAATATATTATACACAAAATACGAAAATATTGCATATTGCAGTAACCATAAGGCATTGTCGGGACTATCTAAAGGTGTCTTATAACAGAACAATAATAAATTATTATAGCATGTCGATAGACGTCCCACATGGCTACTTTAGGAGGGATTGTCCGGCTTTTGAGATCTGCATCCCCTTTTTAAATAGCCCCACTCATGTCCCACATTCAAAATACGAAAATGTAACTAGATTACAGTTTTTTCTAAATTTCGTAAGCCTATAAAGATAACTTTTAATTGAGTTAAGTTAAGTAGATTTCTATATTTAAAAAAGTTTATAGTTAATAGTTATCCTAACTACTTTAACTCAGTTAAGTTAAAAGTGATATGGAAACTTACAATCAACTTATTTACTTAAGTTAAGTTATTTGTTTAGTGATTTTTTAATTTATAAACAGCCAGTAATATGGTTTAAAATAATAAAAAGTAAATGTTTACGCAACATGTATCATCAATAGTAATTTATTGTATTATATTTATCATTTAATTATTTATAAATTATTGTAACTTGGATTAGATTAAAATTAACTCGTTATTTATTACATTTATATCAATAAAAATCAGTCAAGTTAAAAATTAAATGTTAAAACGGTAAGTTAAAAAGTTAAAATTAACATTAACATTTTAACTTATTTATGCCCTGGCTCGGATTTTGGATCATGTGATTCGTTTTTTCAGTAGTTTTTACTATACTACATTATAATATGGTGCAGCATCATGCCTTCTAAAATATTGTATTTATATTACGATAGATTTGTAGTTCTTGGACCCTCCCCTCTTAAAAAATCCTTTTTTGCGCTACTGCTATAATTACCTAGGTATTCAATAATTATCAATCATAGGTCATAATTATCATAGTACTACATACCTATTATGATGTATGATAAATAATAACATGTCGACATGTCGCATGAAAAAATTTTATTTTACTATTAAATATTAATATTGTACAAAAGTAAAATTAATTCGAACGTTCTATAATCAATTTATCCTGCATATATCGGTAATTAATTTTTTAGAAAGTAAAGTCCTCTTTTGGACAGGGAAATTATGGTATGCTAATAATAATGAAAACGATGGCCGATGATAAATCATTACGGTGACATTATATAATATGATTACGACGTTAATAATAAAACTGTCGATTTTGTAGAAAACCGTTCATATATGTTGGCGTAATATACCTACTCTGTTCGATCGATGAACCTTTGTGAGCTACGTATCTACCCTTAGCCAATTAAAATGCGTCGTTGGAACGCATATAATATACCTATTTTTCAACGGCTTATTTGCGTTGAAAGTCTACATGTAATGTTACCTATGGGTACAAGTGTACAACTTGTACTAACTATATTTTATTACGATAGTCGTAATGCATAATATAGCTGGTATGTATAATATTATAAAGCTAGGTTCTACTCGTCGTTAAAAATTGACAAACGTAAAAAGCGTTTTCAGTAAAAAAAAAAATGATTGGTAGGTATTTTCTATTATAATATCGTAAATATTATAATTTATTTTGTCACGCAGTATCATACGTTTTGCCTCGACGGATACCCCAGAGATCCGATAAAGATATAATAATATTATTAATGTAAAAACAAGACCAATTCGATAAAATATATTTAAACAGTTATTCACGCCTACCCCATCCCATAACTCCCTCCCCGCAAACAGATAACGGGGTAGGTACAACAGTATAACATACACATGGCACGTTGCATCGCTTCGAAAACAGTCTTATTACTTCGTTTATTCATATAATATACATTGTATATCATTATTATTGTGCACATGCGTATAATGATATCCTTACAAGGGTTAACTTATATCAAGGCGTGTATAATAATACATGCTACTGCGTAGAATATGAGATATAATTTTATCATTCCGCTAATTGGGGATTTGAAACGTAGTATCCAGTGGAATACGACGCGATAACGCGCATCTCTCCTCGGCGGGTAAATTTCAAAATTGCTATATATTATATAGACGCCTCGCACGCAAAATATTATATTATAATATATACAGGTATTATAATATATTATAACAAATGTGAGGAGAATAATATCTTAGCTCTGAAAACGTATACATCCCGGTGATACGACGGCGATATAATTTAAGTAAATTGGCCATCGCTCATACCTGCACATACAAAACACCCATACATAAGGATACGCGCATATTATATAACAATATAACACTCATCTTAATATTATATTGCCTTGAATAATTCATTTAAAATTCCTGCGTGTGTGTGTATATGTATACTTGCAGTTCACGTTAGCAAATATTTATAAACAAAATATTATATGTATATAGGTACTAACACGCCGTCGATAATTTTATAATATTACCTAATAGTCGTACCAGTAACGCGCAATGTAACAAATTCGAAAAGTAACGTTTTAATTAACTCTTTTTGAAAACGTAAGTCACACGGAATCCTTATAGGTACCTACCTATGATGCCTTTAATTTTTTTTATCTTTTAATCCTTGTATGTGTTTATTATTTTAAATCCACCTATAGGTTAGGTTAGGTTTACCTACTCTTGACTTTTATAATCGCAGCCCAGATTTTGAATTTCCGAATGTACAAAAGCCATTTGAATATACACGCCAATAAGTCAATTTTTTTTTGGGGGGGGGGAGGGGGGTTATTGGTCCTTTAAGACTATCCCGTCTCACAGCCAAGCTTCCATCCTTCTTTATTCAGTGCTAGATTTCTCCAATTGGAACCACCTCCTATCTGTTCAACATCCTTTTTTATAACCTCTTCCCAGCGGCCTTTTACCTACAGGATTTTGTTCAATCATTGCATGTAGTAGTGGATTTTGGTTCCTCCAGGCATGGCCAGCCCAAAGTAGTCTTCTTCTTCTCCGATAACCTTCAATATATCCGAAGAACCATAATGATAATGTTTCCAGCTCTGTGTTCTTTCTTCGTCTTTACTACCCAATAAGTCAAACATCGAACTAAATAGTTTTTTTTTTTCAAATTATTATTATCTACATAAGCATTTAAAGTTCAAACGAGAACGTGCCCTGCAAATTTCGATCGGTAATAGTACTTTGACACCTTTAATCTTCTACGGACGATTTGTGACTATATATCAGTGTTTCCCAATACCTTTTTGACACTATGGACCACTAAGAGAACTTTCGATGTGTCATGGACCACCTCAATTTCAGACCTTATTTTTCTTATAAATCATTTTATTTCACACATTTTAGAACTTAATTTATGAATAAACAAAAAACAATGAAATTCCTTATAGCTTATAATAATGTTTATAATTGATGAATATTGAATAAAAGTTTGAAACTATTAACAATTCAACGCAAATTACTACTATAAAAAAAATGTACATCAAATTAGTATGTATTTTATTATAACGTCTCGTGGACCACCATCCAAATATGTCTGTACACAAAATATAAACGTAAGCGGTATAACCGTACAAACTTATCGAAGTAGCACAGAGACATACACTATTATTTGTACACACGTATATTATATAGACCTGCAGGGGTGCTCAAACTCTTTGTGATAAACGTCTACCGGAATACAATATGATATTATATTATATTCCTTCCGAGACGTGAGCGAGTATATTTTCTGTAGTTATAAAACGGGTCCGTCCATCAAAATGTGTAGGTACATTATTGGCGAGTAACATGATATAGGTCGTAACATTCGGTCAGGTACGCAGGTACCTGGGTAACCTATATAATGCACAGATTATAGACAATTATATGGATTATATAGTACACCGACTGGGTGTGACACTTGCGATGAAAACCTTAACGGCATAGTGTGCACAACACTGCGGCGGTTTAATCGTAAAATAATATTATAATTAATGAGAGCACATAATAATATGTCGAGAAATCTGTACCGGCTATGAAATCGTCAGCGAACGGCGTCCGTTATTTGGCCACCCCTGCAGGAGACGGCGGGCAGCATAATTTTACGAGTCGGATAAAATCATTTTGCGAGCCTAGGGAGAATTTTTTTTTTTTTTAATAAACAATCCGTATAATACGATATATCCCGCAAACGGTTTTATATTATCGCGTCTGCAAATCTATAAGCCGCGCGTTTATATACGTATAGTATACATATACGTAGATATTATATTATGTACCTATAGGTGGATGCTCGCATAGTAAATCTCGTCTTTATAATACTTTCAAATCACATTACTGTGTTTACGAGATTTAACTCGTTTTTGTGCGTGCGCTGGCAGCGAAGAACGTAATTTCGATTTTCATTTTTCATTTTTTTCTCTCTCTATCTTTACTTTGAATAATGTCGAAATATAATATAATATTGCGCTCAACACACACACACCAGCACCGAACATATTATGTATATATAGAGAGAGAGAATTAGTATGTACTATAATATTCCGGTATTGCACCGTCGTCATCTCCCGTTTCGTTTAAAAAAATAATTCAATAGTCAGCCGCCCCGTTATCCGGAAATCGTTTCCCCGCGGCAACCGCTGAGATAATATATAATATTGTGATACGGTCCAAATACCAATTTATATATTATTATTTTAAAAATCGTCGAAGTTTTGTTTTTCTCGTATACAAGTGTTAAGACCGATGCGTTTTGACCGATGACACGCGCACGGTATATAGTCGGCAAGTCACTTCACCGCCGTACACAAAACGGCCGCGCGTGCTCGCGTTTAATTACTATCATACTGCAGCATAGCAATCTATATTATTATTATTATTATTGTACATTTGTGCGAGAAAACTTTTTTTTGTTCCGGTATATTGCGCACCTACATCGCGCGTGTAACTTTCCGACGAGAAGAAAATTATTAATCCCAGTAGGTAGATGCGTTGTTTTTTTTCCGACAGTCTACCGACATTAACGTTTACATCATTAAGCTCTTAAACTGAACCGAAAAAAAAAAATAAAACCGGTCGGGCGAGAGAAATATATATACAATGGAAACCATCAAATCGAATTTCGATGTTTTTTTTCCATCGCGGAACAATGAGGGGCCCGTAACCCAGATTTTGCATTTCCACCGACCGAATGTATATCAATCTTATATATATACGCCTTACAAAACAATGCAAACACTATCCGCGGCGGCGTGTAATGAACATCTGCACACAGGCCGGCAAGAAAACTTTAAAACAGTATTGCCGGCAAAGGTATTGTTGTGTAGGTACCTGCTCATTATATTATTATAATATTATTATCGTATTGTGTATTTAGAATCTCACTTTTGGGACACTGTGTGTGTGTGTGCGCGCGCGACCCGTTCGCCGAAGCCAACCGCTGCACCGGTGCCGTCGGACTATACGCGTATATATGCACACGCGGGGCGGCGGCGAGGAGGAGAGCTAGACAACCCCCACACCCCTACCCCCCCCACAAAGGCGCAATCGATTATATCGGCAGAGTTAAAGGCTCGACGTATATATATATATATACGTACGGTATCGTAGAGTGAGTTTACGAAATACGAATACTCGTATATATATATATATATTATTATACTATATAGGTACGCCGGAATACCGCGAACGACGATTACGACGACGACGACGACGACGACGACGATTGTTATGAGGTAAAAACAATTCACGATAAATATAAAAACGTCGCGCGCGCACTAACTCGAGTCTCGCGCGCGAGCACACACACACGCGGGCGCGCGCCTTAAGCCACCGCGGCCACCTCTCGCGGCGCGCAAAATCATTCGACTAAAAGTTATTAAGGGTCTCCCGTTCTTTTTTCCCATATATATATATATACGACAACCGTTCAGCAGACGTGTTCCGGCGCGCTCGAAAACACATTTTCGTCGTCGTACATATACCCGTGCGGGGTGTTTATAGACATACGGTGCGGAGTGTATGATATAGATATACGGTATCCGCGCCGAGTGCATATAATATAGATATATACGCGCCGTACCTGCAGTGTACGTAGGTAGAGCGTTTCTCATTTTCCGCGCGTGTATTATTAATGTGCGAGTGTGCAGCGGTATATAATATATGTCTGTCGCTTTTCCCACAGTCGGCGGAGGAGGCTGAAGGAACGACGGCGGCGGCGGCGTTTCTCTCTTTGCGCTCTCGTCGCGCGCGCGCGCGCGTAAAAAGAAGAGAACAAACGAAAAACAAACAGACGGCAGACGACAAACCGTAAAATATATTGTCTGTGTACCGTACGCGTCGACGACACGATATTACCTTTATGACAGTCCTCTCTCCTCGCGCACTCGGATTCCGAGAGTCCGGCGAGAGGCCTACGCGATGATTACGATAATATAATAATTGGTCACGATTACCGTACGACGACGTGGTGGTTCGTTGTACGAGACGGCCCTTCAGAGGCTCCACGTCGCCACCGTATCGTATTGCGGGGCATTCGGGCGCATCGTCGAAAACGAAAAACTCCCATTTCAAAGAGATCGGAAAACCCGGATAAGCGCCGTTTTTCCAACGCAATAATCGGTGACACGTAAAAATAATAATACCCTTGTGCGGCAGTCCGCGCATTATAATACACTCGCGTACGAGGTAAATGTGAGATAAGACGAGTGTCCGACGTGTACGAAGGGGGATCCGCTGATGGACGGCTTTTCGATTATTATGGGTGTGCGCCGAGGGAAATATTCGTGAAACGGACAGACATATTATATAAACAAACACGAAACGCCTGTATTATATTATTTTATGCGGTGTGTGACGAGTCGATACGGTATCGACATTCGACACGAAAAATTGTATGTACACACATAACATGTATTATATTGTGACCTCGACCCTGAACTGTATTTACCTACGAAACTGTCTTCTACACACTGCGGTATCAGTAATTAAATGCGTCGCGGTGTAACGAAATGGAATTATTAATACAATAAAGTAATAAGATAACGTGGAAAGTAATAGGTTATTACTTATGATTTATGAGTTATGATCAATACGTCGTAATATTATATTTAATAAGGATTAAGTTTTTATTTTTGGTTTATGATATCAGCATTGATCTTTGAAATATTTCGTTAGACCTTGGTAAATGTCGGAATGGATAAGACGGCGCAAAATCAAATCCGGCTATAAACCTGGTAACAAAAAAATAATTTGTAAATTGGTCCCTGATAAATTTTGCAGAGAACACCGATTTAATCTGCAAGGAACAAAAAATGAATCTTATTATGTACACAGTTAGATATTGCAGGAAAACACGATTAAAAATACCGAAATAACAAAATATACATCGAACGAATGAATATCAACGTTAAAACATTAAAAAATATAAAAAAATAAATACATTTTATCCACTATTTGCGTACGCAACTAATTTAGAATTTTCGTAAATTATTTATGAAATAAAATAAACACATTTTAGAAGGTAATACAATGAAACCTCCGAATAGCGAACATTCTCGGTCACAGAAATTTCGCCTGCTATTCGGAGGTGTCTGCCATTCAGAAGAGGCGAAGTGAGGGGGCGTAGATGTTTGAAATTCATAAAGGGTTAATATTATAATGTTGTTGATAATAATAATAATAGTAATTATAAATATATTATATATAAACATTCAGTATGCGTAAGTACTACATTTGTGACTTACGGATTCCTCAACCGCTGAAACGATATTGATGATATTTATTATTGGTAATCGTTATACATAGGCTACTTTTCATCGCAAAATTCAACCCCAAAATATTGGCTCGTAGTTCGGTGAAATACTCGGCGAGGAATACATGATTATACACGACATCATATAATATTTTCTTTAACTGATATAGAAAGTAGTTGAAACAAAATAATTTATGGTTGTACACTTGTACACAAACGCATAATATTAATGTCATAACTCATAATAGTTATAATTATAATTAATGATACATCTAAAACGCTAACAATACTCAACAATGTGTATAAAAAAGTATTTTGCTGTACATTTAAATAATTTATAAAATATAAACCACCACCAAATGCGCAAACAGCTCTTTTTTTTCCAATCACACGATGAACATGAAACGTATACAAATGAAAGAAGCCGTACATTTGTCACTATTCATCCTTTTAATCTCCATCGCCATGGTAAGACTATGTCAATAATATTTTACCAACCATGGTAATAGAAATACAGTTGTACTTATTTTATAAATAAAATAATCTCTATTTGCGTCAAATGATTTCTACCTAGATATCTGTAAGGTATATATATATATTTATTCATCGTATTTGTAGATTTTTCATAAATCATAATAATTGTCCGAGGGAAAACTCTTTTTTTTTTTTTTATATATTTTCAATATTTTTCAATCGACTTTTTCACAATTTAAATTCTCGTAATCACGTCCATTTTATAGTTGTTTGTAACTTGGTAAACTCTTGTACATTGAGTGTTATTCGGAACTTGGCGAACAACTTTTGAAAAGTATTGAATATTGAATAGAAATAAACCAATCGTGAATTGAAGAGATTTAAAAAAAAAAAATCATACACGCATGCAAAGATTATAGTATTTTACGATGTGTTAAATAAACATGATCACCTACTATGATATATAAAATGGTGTCTTGTATTGTGTAGCACTGTAGTTTATGCGTTGTGCATACAATGGGTCGCGATTCAATGAAAGTCGAAGAAATAATATCATTTTAAACGATTCTTGAAAATACAACCACAACAACAACAAAAGTTACTTATTCTGTAGAGAAAAACTACCAAAGGGAATAAAACAAAATTTTAAATAATGGATTAGCGATCCTGCCATTACTAAAAGCCTTTCAACCCAAAATGCACGAAGATAACGACTATAATATTATTATACATAAGGATTACAATTTATGATATCATGTAGGTAGTTACTAAATAGGTTAAACATCGACACCTAATACCTAAGCCTATCGTACACCAAGCTGAATTTTATAAACAAATTTATGGACATTCGAAGCCATTAATACTTGTTTGAAAATCTTTTTATTAATTGATCATTTAAAGCTTAAATAACCGAGTGTAGCGACTATTGGTCGATATAACTTTTGGGAACTTTTGGGTCATCTTACCCCACTTATCTAAACTTTAAATGCCGCAATAAGCATATAAATAAAAAATTGTTTTTTAAACATTCGATAGACACAATTCATTACATACAATACAACATTTTTAGAATTGATAGTAATCTGGTTCTTGTAATTAAAAATAAGATGAAAATAAAATTTTCTTTTATTAAATTACATTGTTACATAATATTGTAACCTGTCTATTTAGACACTTCAAACAATTATATAACAATATATATTATTTTTTAACCATCAAATAGAAATTACTAAATTAATGAAGCCAATAAAAAATCACCATGTATATAAATTAATACTAACTGTTACCGTATACTTCGTTGTCCGTAAAAAATACCACCTCATTTTTAAAATAAACTATCTTAATAATATTGTTTTAAGATATTATAATTTCTTCATTTGAGGCCATAAACGCGACGATTTTATGTATCGGTACTTTTACCTCATCTGTCCGACGTCCGAGTGCCTCATGACAGGAAACGATTTCTAAAATCTATAGCATTTAAAACAGTGACTCCATCATTCAAAAATTTTATGTTTCTTAAATCAAGTGTACGATCTAAACCTTCAAAATCATCCTTATGCATCATTGTGCTTTCATCACAAACGATCAATATTTGACAATATTTTATAACATTTACTTTGACTCTATTATTTGCAAAATCTTTTCTCGGTGTGCATTAGCATTGCGATTGGTGGGCGTGCACATATCTTAAACGCAGATGCAGCATACAGAATAAAGGCGAATAAATTAACTTTGAAAATTATTAATTGTATTATACACAGGTATGCTATATCAATATTTAATACAGTGGCTATAATAATATAATAAGTGATTTTTGTTAAGTATAGGTACCTATTTTGTAGTAAACTAGGGATAATTTGTAAAATCTAAAAAGCAAAAAAAAAAAAAAATGAACGTCTCATTAGGTAATTCTAAAAGTTTTACCTTATTTGTAAGTTATACTTATTTTCAAATTAATTTTTGATCAATACATTTTTTAGACTTGTTAATAATTTAAACATTTTTACCGTATTTGATTTTAATTTAAATAAACAATTTTACATAGTATATTTTGCATATTTTACTGATGAAAAGTGCATACATTAATACATATTTTGTACACGTCGACGGGACCTTGTTATTTGAATATTCACTATTCATAATTTACCAACCTCGTATATATATATATATATGTATAATGTATATACTTTTTCAACTAACGAGAGTACGAGACAATATTATATTATTTCATTATTTCTAAACGTTTTATTTTTTATCATAAATTAATATAATTATATTATACTCATCACGGCGCGTCCATCCGCCCACGCGTATTGCAATTTACATGCTACACGTCATTTATTTTATTGTATGTTTAGATACTTTTATTTTTCACATATAATATTACATACCTATGTATTTGATAACAATTGTATTGGACTTCTTTAACGCAATACGTACTAGTTTTATGAGTGAACTGTTATTTTTTTTTTGAACAAAAATATTCTAAAATATAATTTGAAATTTAAGCTCTATGCGGCTATTATAATTTTGCAAAACGATAAACTTTTAGCTATTTTTTAGGTCTTGTAGTTTTTTTCGATTGGTATTACTATATTTTTTAATTTCATAGTTAAAGTAGAATACTTTTTTGTATGTAAATAGAACTTTAAGCAAATAGTTTATAATTAATAACAATTTAAAGTTTGGATAAGATGAGTAGGTATATAGTGTGGCAGGGAATATTACCCCGAACATTTTTGGCATCCTTATCCGTTGTTTATTTATAAAAAATATTGGTTCAATACTCAATATTTTTCACACGCACAAAAGTTCAATAAAAAATAATATTCTGCCTCAGAACGTAAAATTACAAACAACAGATACCGTTACAAATAGACGATAGTTACCCACATTAAATATTATTCAGATCAAAAAAAAAAGTTGTAAATTGCAGTGTTGACACTAAATTTATATGTGCACGTCGACCGTTCATAATTAATGATTTTGTATCGTATAAAAACAGACTGATACAATTAATGTTTACGCTAAATTGGTTCGTTCCTGCATTAAACTAAGTAATAACAATTAATATGATTTAATGTAATGTAAGCCCATTGACCTGAACGTCTATTTGCGAATTTTATCGTTAACGTGTAAACCTGCGAATGTACATATTAATAATATTTTAATCACTACTCAAGTCATGGACGAATCACTCGTTCGAGGTAAATCGTTTTAAATACTGTTTTGCGTCATAATAACGCGTTGTATGCATACATAGTATGTATAGGTATAATACCATTTTAGCTTTATCGTACGAACAGATTATAATAAGAATGCGTCCCAAACGTCAACACGTCCCTCAGCTCTGTGCTTTTACCACTATTTACGCTATTACACTGTCGAGTCTCAAGAGACAGCGATATTTTTCCGAAAATTTGGCATAATCAGTCGACGTGAATTATATATATTATATTCCCGCAGATGTCTTCAAATTTCGTGTAAGTGCATTAGCTACTCTCAGAGGAATATTTGAGATTTCATCTAACGGTCTGATGTTAACAAAGGTTACAACGGGTAATTTTAACTAAATATATTTTATATTAGCTTTTTATGGACATTTCAATTATTTTTTAATTATTTAAATTATATAGACATTTCAATTTTATTTCGATTAATGTTGATGAACTTGTTGTTTTTAAGCCAAAAAACTTGAAAATAAATTCAAGACCCCTTATAAGATATTCTTACAGCAATTATAACATTTGAACAAAAACATTGTCACAATTTTTTATAAGTTTCAGAAGTATAAGTACTAATTTTGACGAAATTGGATTGTTTAACGAAAAATAACGATGTTTTTTTTTAACGACTTTAGTTATTTTGTTGTAATTCCAAAAAATATTAATCGTGAAGACTCGAAATTTGTCGGCTTTCGCCATTACGTATATTATTATTTCCTATAGAATAAACAATGACATCTCATATTGTGATTTTTATGCCGTTTATAATTTATTTTATGACGAATTCATTCACACCATTCTACGGTTCGCCGATATTAACTTACAAGTTAATAAAAATATCATTTGATATAACATAATGATAGTAGTGAATTATATATATGCGATGTTTTTGTCAAACATAAACCTATACCGCATTATTTATAGAAAAATAAATTACTTTTATAGTAATACCTACAGATAAATATATTATAAAATATCCTTAAAAATGGAGACTGACATATCGTCTCCACTCAGAATTGGGTTTTGGTTTCGTATTCAATGATTAATCAATGAATTCAAATTTAACATATCCATTACAGTGACCTACTTAATGACGAATTACAATCGAAATTCGAAACCTACCAACTACTACACAGCAAAGTGACTTCCTAGGTTTTTTTTTTTATTCTTTTTGGCTCATTTTCGATCTCAGACATACAGTCTAATAAAAAAAATAAAGTGGCAATTTCAAGTATTTGCGTTAACCAAAGACAAAAATAAATACTGAGAATAATATAATATATTAAATATTAATAATAGCTAATAAGGGTAGTCTTAAGAAGAAGTTATACTTCAGAAAGGGTGCAAACAATGAAGGAGAAGCGTTGTGAAAAGTTACAGATATTATCTAAATTAAACCAATAAGGAAAAGCCTATTAATTACATTGTTTAATAACAAGTAAACCAAAACTAATGCATTGGTTGTATGATCCAGACTAGATTTTAAAAATCATTATTGCTTCTAAGTATTAGCAGAGCCTCGGAACCTATATCAATATTCATATAATATACTAAACATTATTTTAAACTGTGATTTAGATTCACCCATATTAATTTATATAGGTTCGCCAATTGGAGATTTGTAAAATTACACATCATCATTATTCCTCTCAAACAGAAACTCGAGAGAGTAATACATAACAGTAGAATATTATACAATAAATACAAAAAAAACTTAAGCATTTGAATAATTTTTAATGTGCTTTTTGTTTCTTTGTTTTTTTTTTTTTAAATTATTTAAATTGATTTTAAATTTACATTTTTATGTATTTTCTAACGCTGTATAGCGAATTTATTACAAAGCTCAATCTCAAAAAATTACAATGAAAGATAGAACAATGTCTCGTATTTTGTTTGATGTATAACATTAATATTTTTACAATTTTTCTACAAAGTACACAACATTGGAATTATGAATATTGTTTTTAATTTTTATAAAGATAAAATATTGTATTTACGTCAGATGATGCAAAACGGCTATACTACTATAATATCAGAACGAGCAGCACCAGGCCAACTCCATTCACTACAGTTTTATATATTATATTTTATATTTTAAATGACAACTGTTTTGTATGTCGGTGTGGTCGACGCGACGGTTTCTTTGAGCGGTAAAACAGTGCGCCAATGGGCCTTTTTTTATTGTATGTAAAATTTCATATTTGGTTGTATTGCGGTAGGTATTAATAATTTACTTGTTTAAATGTTTTATGTTTTATCTGCAGTTTAGCCGTTTAATTGTGAATGAATAATAATAATTGTATGATACATGAAATAAATATCGTAAATTCGTAATGTTATTATACAATTAATGATTGAATTAATAATTTTAATAATAATAATAAGCGGTAACCTATAACATATTACCTATTGAACTGTTGTAAATTGTTATCAGAAAGCATTGAGATTTCGTATAGTATTATGTCTTATGGACATGATATTATTATTGTTTTCGAAAAGCAAAAATTCACCACCAATAAGGCCGTGGCTCTAGTGGCTCGATGCAGTAGAACTTACGCCACACTTTGACATAAATCCGCAGGGACGTCCGGCTGCAGCGTCGATGTCTTGACGTAATTATGTACACAAATCGAGGGGGGTGGAGGGGGGACATCGCGCATAAATCTTTCGACGAAAAGTTCTCTGACGATATTGCGTGTTAATTTCCTGTACACTGTCTAGGCATACCCCTATCGTACCTATCGTGGGCCGCGAGTATATAATATATATATATATATACCTATCGTGGGCTGTACGTATATAATATATATATATACCTATTCCTACGTATATATATATACTATTAAACCACCGTCTCCGTTTCGATCGCGACTGCGATGTCGACTACGTTTACTGCCGCCTCCGAACAACTATACGGCACTTGCGTGTCTTCCGACGTAATAATAATAATGATAACAATAATATCATATTATCTGTAAGAGTGTGGCGGCATGAAAAACTGACGGACGGCCAAAGCGAATCCGACGCGAAACTTTCGGAGACAGCAAAGCGCGTGTGTTGCGTGTCGCGAGAGCCTATATATATTTATTATTCCGTGCTCGTGAGATAATATAATAATATCGTAATGTATTACAGACTATCCGCAGTATTATGTAGGTACCTGCAGTGCTTATATATAGGTACTCGGCCATCGGGTAGTAATATAAGAACGGCAAATTTCAATTTTATTTCGTACAGTCCGGCTTGCAGCTTGTTGTCCCGCGAAAAATCCTCTACGGTAAGCACATATATAGCGACTACGATTATGTCGAAATTCAATTTCGCCCGATAAAAAAAAAAGATAAACGCTTGCCCGAATTTTATCACGCACAACCGTATTATTATTATTATTTTGTACATGAATTCCTTTTTGGAAATTTATTTATGAGCGTCGCTACAATAGTTTGAGATGATGAACAATGTATTATTGATCGTAAATATTATTTTATTACAACGTTTAAAACCGTTATATCATAGCTATTCGTTCGTAACAAAGCCGCACGCAGTGATGTATTCGCGTTATACTTATTGGCAAAATGGTGATGGTGAAACTATTTATCGAATAAAAATAATGGACTTGATTCAGTAATCCTAATTATTGAAATTTGAAAAAATCAATTGAACAATTTTTTTCAAACATCAAAATAGAATGTTACCTAATAAGGTATGCCATTATATAAATAAATATAATAATAACGTCATATTAAGTACATAATCAATTGTTAACCTGCAATATCACATTATCAATAATAATATGTGGCATACACGAACGAAATGACAAATAATTACGAGATGTGAAATAATTTGTTACGGACATAAAAACACTAACAAAAATATATAAATGATTTGGACAAAATTATCTAGACACAGTTTTTATATTTTAATAAACTCGACGATGTACACAATATATACAACACAGGTGCTGTTAAATTTTAATCACTGTTGATTTGCACTAACTACAATTGCAAAGTCGTCTCAGAAATTTGAATAAAAGACTTGTACGCTTGCAAACTTGGGCGATTTTATCGTGGTGCACGACGAAAAGTTATTTAAAACATTATTATTATTATTTCGTTATTGAAAAACGTCGTGCACGAATATTACGATGTAATTATATGAGTTTATAATGGTGAAATAGTTGGCGGCATGTTCGGTTTGTATAATATTATTTTTAAAAACGTTGTTTTGGAATAAGCAAATATAAAAAAAAAAAAAAGATAAAATATAAAATGAAATCCGTCTCGAAATATATCGATCAGACGTCGTCGGTGGATATAATTTTTGAACGATCGAATCCCGAATGAATGACACGGTGGTTTATTTGCGGACTCGCCTCTAAAAATAATACTCGGTTGACAAACGACGCGCAGAGCGTGCTGCAGCGGACCGCGATGGACGTTTAGATTAATTATTATTATTTTACATTTCTCGGGCCAATGTATTGCCTAGTTCTAAGTGGACGGGAAACGCTATACGCGGCGATGATGGTGGTTGTGCCCACACTGCACACACACACACACACGCACACACACACACACACACGCACACACACACACACACATTAAAATATTATAATATCGTGTAGGCGATACTCTTTATGGCTAGATCGAGAACACGGTTCGGGGATGACGACCGCCGTCACGCAGCAATGCGTCAGTTACGCGAATGCAAAATAATATAATATTATCCATAAACGATGATGATATTACATACACATCCATACAATATAATATATATATAGAATATAAGTACCTAAGTGCGATCATTATGTTTAAAATGCATTGATATATTTTCAAAGACACGCATCGTTATCGTGTATTTTTTATACGTGGTGTGTGTGTGAAAGAGAGAGAATGAGAATGTGTGTGTGTGAAAGAGAGAGAGAGAATGTGTGTGTGCGAGTGATCTGTCTGGACGAGTAACGTAGTCGACTGGAATGAACGCAACAATATCCGAATGATCAATGATATATCATTATCATATATTCGTTTGTTTGCGAGAAAAATGTTACAGCATTATCACGATTTACAACGTCACCGCAACAGTATTATTGGCAGGTGGGTAAACCGCAGTAGTTGCTTCAGGTAGGCACGACTTACGAGGTGATATTTATAACTTTATTCTACGGAATAATATTTTCGAATTATTTTTGTATTTTACACATAGCTCAATAGAACCATCCACCCGCCCGACAGTTATAATATCGAATACAGTTTTGAAGTTATTGACTCAAAATCGACATGCACGATGGCTACACTACCTAACCTAATACCATACCTGCATTTTTTTATGAAGAGAAATTTATACAGAAATTCAGACCACAAAAGTTAGTGATATTTTCGTCCACTATTCATTATAGTGTTATGACGATTTAAATACACAATCTATAATATAGTTTATTGTACTATAAATTATGATATAATTATTTATTTAATTATAATAACAAGGGCGTTAGTCCAAATTACAATAACTTAATAAGAGATAAATATTATATAAAATAATTGTGTAGTATATCTTCGACTGTTAAAGTAATTAAAATATTAAATAATAATTTTTATATTAAAAAATATCGAAATTAAAATTTGTTTTGAATTTAATATTCATTATATTATACGAAACTCTTGAATTTTAATTAAAAAATGAATATTTCGCAGACATCTAATTTTTTAAATGCCCAATTAAATTACCAAATACATTAAAAAAAATTCCATTTCAGTTCTATAGAAAACATCTGGGCACCTGGCTAAGATATAGAATAATCGCCATTATAGCAGGTAGGCAACTAATTAAATATTACCTACCTAAAAAAAAACCCATTTTATTCAGACCTATATTCAATTCAAATTTAATATTATATTCGAGATTGTTTAGTTAATAGTTAGAACGCGTAAAGTTATAATATACATTTATAAAAATAATATTATGTTGGAGATCAATACTAATAAAAATGACGAAAACTTGAATTATTTTATCATCTCCAAACAGCAAAAATGTTGCCAATCGTCTGTTTTTATTTATATACATTATTTGAGAGTTTTCAAAGTTCTCGGTAGTTATTATAATATATTTTTAAGAACAGCCGTACACATTTCGACAAATGCACTAATGCACTAATTAAAACTTGGTTTAGAAAAATTGTACGTTGGTCAGAGAAAACCGTAGAAAAACAAAATTACACGTACACAATATCATTATCTGGCGAAATTAAACTCATTACTCTTTTCATTCGCAGGGTACATTTTGTATAGGTACGAGTACAAAATTAACTTGGCGTTTCCGCGACCTCTATTGCTTAAGTTGATAATATTGAGCGGTGGATAAAATAACTTAAAACCGGTCTATAGCGGAAGCAGGTAAGATATTTGAAAAATACGAGCAGGTACTTGAAATTTTTCGTTAAAAAAAATGGTTATTATATTCTTTACCCTGCAAATACCGTTAATAACGTATCTGGACAGTTGTATAGTTTAAGTATTGGTATCTCTCTTTCTCTCTCTCTCTCTCTCACTCTTCCCCCTCTCTCTCTCACCCCTCTCTCTCACTCACTATTCTAAAAATAAAACTGATCTCATTATGTTGAATATACTTTACTAAATAATTGATAAAGACGAAAACAATTTATCGTATTTCCCGTTTCTATACCAAAGTACCAATTAAAATCATCATTCTACTTGATCAACTATATTTTATAACTCAAATTCTTAATATTCCCAATATACATATTATTTTTAATTAATAAAGTAAAAATATAATGTTTATTGGCATACGTAAATGTAAACTTAACTATGTCCATCGCTAATAAAAAATATAGATCAGAAGTGAAAAGTTTAAAAGTTAAAAATTACCTGGAACAATTACCACGCGAGCATATTAAATAATAAATAATGAAAAAATACTCACTGTTATTGGCGTAGGTAGATATTAAATTTTGTTTTGAAAGTTGCCTCTCTGAGTTTGAAAATTATGAGTTGAATAAGCACTATAACTTATATATAGTTTAGAATACTTTTTGTGATTATTTTTATTGTATAATATGTAATTTATTACATAGTTTAGGTAAAAATATTTCTCTGGATATTATTTTTCATCGTTGCTAAATATTGAAAACAACTATAGATTAAATATATTTATATTTTGTTATTTAAAATTAAGTTTTGACAGTAGGCTTTCTTAATTATTAAATCAAAAATATAATTCAATCATGATCCAAAAAACAAATGCACAATAATTGATAACTATAGATTTTTTTGATGTACCTAATAAAAGAAATTTTCGTCCCATTTCAAATCTTTGGCAAACAAATGTATATCAAAGTTAATATTTTCATTCGAAATAAATTATTAAAAATTGTATCTAACTAGCCTTGTCCGACGCAAACTTGTCTCAACACTCTGAACATCATTATTTTTTTTTTTTTTTATCAACATTATTTAAATCAGTAAAAACAGAATAAAAATAGTAGATCACAGAAATATTTATTCACAAACCTTATAGGTAACCTAATACAAAAAAATGAATGTTTGCTTATTCTCTATAGACTCAAAAACTACTGGACCGTTTTCAATAATAGTTATATCAATAGATTCCTAGAGACTCTGGTAGTGTTTATACCATATTGTTTCAACCTATGTTGTGCACGCATTAATTTAATTTTGGCGATTCAATTCCTTATAAAAATATTGGTAGGTAATAATGGTTTTTGTTTTATAGAACATTTACATAACAAAGTGAAATAGTAAAGGTATAGGCGCGAGTTGTGCAATTTAATGTACTTTTTGTGCGAATGGATAGACACCAGACATTGCAATCGTCCTGAAAGTAAATGATTAATAAATAGTGAGCATATTTTCATTTATTTATTTTTCCTGTACTATTTAGGTTTACAATAACAGTCAACTTGGAAGTATGTAGAAACAATTAATGTCAAAACACAGTACACTTCAGCAGTGAAACAAATAAATACCTAATATTATATTGTATAGTACAGCGTATTGATGCTAAGAATTTATATTAATTAAAAAAATTATTACAGTAATAAAAAAGTAGGTATTAATTTTATACAAAAAAAAAAAAATGCAATAAACTTATATTCTAACAAAATGTATTTCTAATGAAAACTCTTTATTCAAATATATTATATACGCATATATGTTTTAAGATTTAAATTTGAATAAGTATATACAGGTACATGACATTTGGAGACATGTACGGTTCCGGCCTTGTCATACCATGTGTGTACGTATATCTATATAATAAAATTACTTATAGATATTTATTTAAAACGTTTATTGGTAATGTATAGGTAGGCTTACTATACATATGAATTAAAATAAACGCAATATTACTTGTATTAAGTACTGAAATATAAAACAGTATACATGTGACATATGATTTTGTACGTTGCAAAACAATAGGCTTATGATTATGATCAGTGATCATTGTCTGAGCCCTTTTAGTGCTCGATTAAAATTGCATAATATAATCCCTCGAACGAGGTTGCCCAGCAAACGCATAATATCATAATTATTATCATAATATCTAAAACTGTCAAATTTATGTGAGTCTCGTCTAGGTAATAAATCAGGCACATTTTAGGTCACGAAAGAGTCGACTATTAACTGATGAAGCGATCACATCACCTAAGACCACAACCATATATCTATAAAGTAATAATAATATGGCAAACAACTTGGGAAGAATAACCGTTTACAAACATGCTGCAAGAAAATAATAGAAATAAATGGAATATATCTCCACTTCCACCCTGCAGTCATTATTATCACCAGAGGAAGAATCGTGCACACCAACTCCATCCACGTCTGCCTAATTAAGTAAGAAGAAATTATCAGTGGCGGATCCAGCGCTTAATTTTTTTTGGGGGGGGGAGGAGGCAAAAGTACAAAAAGTTCCAAAATTGGCTACAAAATTGGCTTAACACAGTGTAAAACAAAGGAAAACTATGGCGATTGGGGGAGGGGGAGAAATCTCCTCTTTGCTCTCCCCCTGGATCCACCACTGGAAAATATACCATGCAACTCCGTCCAGTGCGACGTAGCGATGAATTTCTACGATCAAACATAATATATTCGTCAACATTGACCAAAGTTCTCCACATCAATGCACACCTCAAACAAGTAGGGTTATGAGTATGAAATGTTCGCATTGAAATATTTGAAATTCAAATATTTGACACTTGCACTCTCCTTGAAATATTGGAAAATATATTATTTTATATTTGGGTTTTTGGTATGTTTTTTAGAATCATTCGCAGATGGTCATACCTGATTAGTGATTATCAATATATTTTAATTTTCATGAAGATCTCGAGAAGATTTAAAATATGATAGATAATCATTATTTAATTTGTATACTGTAATATTTGAGAAATATTTCAATAAAATTTTCCAACCATCGCTAAACTAAGTAGAGGTGTTTACTGTGCTTTACACTACATATAGTTTTAAATTAAAATTTTTTTATTTTTCATCAAAATAAAATATTTCATGAAATTTTTGTAAAATATTTCAAAAAAAATGTATTTCATACAATTTTAGAACCCTATAGATAATAGCAATAGACAATACCTAACCTAACCATTCACAGTGGAAGAAGCAAGAAATAACACCCTTGTCATATTCGATTTTTTAAAAGCATTAGTATTGGTACAAAAATAGTAAAATATTATAATATCATTACAATTAAGATTGTAAAATATATTATATAGGTACTCGATGCAATGTAGGTAACCATAATTCATACACCCTAATAAGTTCAGTGGAATTAAGTTGAAATAAGGTGTTTGTGCTGTCAATTTAGGCCAACAATCTAAAATGGAATATTACGTGCCTGCCACTTGCCTATATATACACTTCAAAACTTCCATAACTATTTTAATACTTAATGGACATTATTATATAATTCAACTTTTAAAATATTTACATAACTTGGTTAACTCAGATTTCTACGTAACACAAAACACAAAACCCATAATTGTAATATTCGGTAAACCAAAAAATACTTAACATTTTAATATACGTGACTCATTATAATATAGATGCAGTAAGCAACCGTTTTCGAAAAGTATATTTAAACATTTTAGCATGAAAAAGTTTTTCGTTTTTGATACCAAAATGGTGAAACCCTTTTTATTGTATAGAAAAATAAAATGAAATCTATAGGTACCTACTCGTTTTATCTATAACAACGACTGAAACAACTTGCTCTTGAATCTAAAAAATATTATGATACATTTAAGACTGTTAATTTATAGAAAGCCATTGTTGGGTAAGCGTTATACCCGTCACGAAACATACAGTTCTGATAATTAAATTATTGTATTTAATTTTTAATTATTCAAGCGCAAATTAATTTTGTTTGTATGTAATTATATGTCCGGTGTCCGCCTGAACCGTGAATACTTTTAAAAATGAATAAGCCACAAACCCATGTCAAACAGGGTTACGTTAATGTAATATAAATCGTGATTTCTAACTAAAGTCTAATTAAATTTTCATATTGATAGTTATATATAATGAATACAGTAGTCCCGCTAACAGATAAATTCGGAGCTGTGATTTTTTCAAGAATAAAAAACAATTACAAATTAAATTATTGTAATTAATATTTATTTATTTTTAAAGTAGAAAATAACATTAAAAAAATATTATTTGAGTAAACCATTATTTTTAATTGAACGAAAAAAATAATGATACATTGACCAAATTTCCGGCTCATTATTGTACACTCAACTATACACAATTTGCATAATTACTTGGATCTATTTAAAGTATACTTTTTGTCATCATTTGATTCGAACATCTTTAATAAATTCGATGGCCAGTCTTGTACATCCTATTACTGCTCTGTGTAAATTTCGCGTTGTTAAATAATATTATGAAGAGTTTTATTTGCCCAGCGAATGGAATTTTTCAATAAAAAATGTTTGATACACCTACACATTATGAATGGAGAAATATATCATGTTACAGAGAATAAAGAAATATTTTGTACGAGTATATTAAGTTTTTCAAGAATTATCAAATGCGTTTTAGGAGAAAAAAAAAAAAAAAAGAAGAAGAAAATAGGTCACAGCCCATCAATTTTGCGGAGCGTATACGAAATCGTATTTACGAAATATTTGTAAGAATCTAAACTATGATAACAATCCGCCGATACATAATAGTAACGCACTAACGCGTGCTGTTTGACAATATAAATATACGACAAAATGAACGTTTTCATTGTATTCCCGGGCATATAGAAACCTTTAAGTAAATGGAAATTTAATCATAGCTTGTAAATAAAAAGGGTGGAAAATAAATATTAGCTTTATTATTATTAACATCGCAATGTGATTAAACAAGAATTTTAATAAAAATTCATAAAACGCTTAATACATACAAGACTATTTTATACGATCTTATTACAAATTACGAACGCGCGGCTGCTTTTATTGGATCAAATTCGTATTTTTTTTACGATAAATAAATAACTTTTTTTTTTTTACAGATAATTAAAAAGTACAATGTATGCATAAGTTATGAAATATTGATACGATATTAATGGTAATAAATTGATAAATTCCAGTCAATATTTTATAACGCGAACACTGCAAGTCTACAAGTCCATAATTAAAATTTCGCTAAATGTGAAAAACAAATAATTAAAGATTGTTCATTTAAAAATAATATCTATGTATTGGAATTTTTCAACGTGATCAATAAACAAGCGGAACACGGGTTCATGGTGTGCAGATGCGTTGTAAGTATAGGTCCCCTAGGTAGGAGCTATAACAACTACTATAAGTATATTTTGCTTTTCAGTTGAAATTTGTTCGGTTTTTGAGCTGTTCGGAATAATGATAAAGGATTGCATAACTATATTATATAGACATATATATATATCTGATACGCATATTATACCTATCACGTTCGTAATACAAATTTGATAAAAAAAAAAAAAAATGATATATTTTTTTCATTCAATAACCATATTCCATAATATGAAAGAGTGCATATCGTATATATAGTTACCTAAATATAACAATATATACCATTGCCACTGTAAAATGTACCTTCATATGCCCGACATGTCTATGACGCATATTCGAATCGATATTACGTGTATAATATATTTAGGTGTACATATAATATATGTAGACATAATACATGCACCGATCGGGACATTGGAATTAGGGCTAGATTCAACGTCAAAAACATTACTCCCCACCCAGTCCAGTTCCGGTTTTTTATTCCCGCGTGTGTTAAAGTCTGCTGTTTGACAAGGAAAACTGTCGGTAGGTATAGAGCGGCGGCGGCGGCGGCGGGAAAGCCGACAGAAAGGAAAAGAACTATAGGGGAAAAAAACGTTACAAAGGGTCGGAGAAACAAATTATTTTCTAATCAGTGGTTCCTTCGGTAACTGCAAGACTTAAGTCTTTTCTGGCGAAAAAAAAAAATAATTCCTTTTATTTTTTTTCCTTCTTTGTACGTGTTTGCCTTTCGTTTCGATCCGTTTGCGTAACTCGTTTTTTGCGGGTGTGTGTGTGTGTGTAGCATCTCCAAAGATTTGAAAACGCCGTCTCATCTCGTGGTCAGCAGATTTAATTTGTAATGTCTAATATCGCAATCTCTACAATAGATTTCGAAAAATATTCGTACCGAAAATTAAAATTCGCAAAAATCTGTCCGTCGTTGCGAGACGGTGATAAAATAATTGAAACGCTCGTGCAGCAGCAGTACACCAGTACGTTTATACATCTCAATAATGACGAGCAAATTCGATCAGGAATAATGCCCTCAGGAATAGTACCCATTATAGGTATTACACTGTTAAGGCGTCACGCAGGAGCAGCGGCGGGACGCGTATATGATATTATGTGTATCTTTTGACGAGTGAAAAGAAATCGAATAAGACAATATTATATGCACTGCGCGATGGAACTTCCACCCACACGCGCGCGCGCACACCCACACACACACACAAATCGTAATAATAAGAATATAGTTTTCCCGGAGGTGCTTTTGGTGTAAACTGGCGTTTTCACTTACGAGCTTTTTTTTTTTTTTTTCAATTAACTTTTTTTCCCGTCATCTCTAACCCGTCCGCCCCCCCTCCCCCCCACGCGCATCCCGTAGTCGTCATTCCACACCGGCACAAACACAATATCAGTCGTATATACGACGGGACAGTCCGCGACGAGAATTGGCTACCGGAGAAGTTTTTTCAGGCGGTAAATTCGATTCCTCCCCCCCCCCTCCCCGACTACCGGCGGTGTATAAATGACTGTATAATTTAATACGGCTGGAGCTCCGGAGAGTGTTGCCGTCCGTAAAAAGCTTGCGATTTGCCACGCCGCTAGTTTTTATTGCCGACACCTTAAACTACTGGCGCCGCCGTCATCCGAAATCCTATAACGGCGAGTACCTCTTTCTCCCCCCTCTTCCTCTTCCTCCTCCTATTCATCCGTGTACCGCCCGAGTTAATTAATATTAACCCGCGTTCGATATAATATATATATATATATACGCGTCCGTTGGAATAATATGCTTATCGTAAAAAAAAAATCCCCATTTAGACAATATTATAATAAGGGTATAATACAGACCCGTGGTCTTAGACTGAGATTTCTACCGACGCTTGCACGTTTGAATTAACGATTATCGTTTTGAAATAATATTATGTATAGGCACCTCCATAACTTCAAACACATTTGGCAACTGAATTCACTTTTATACCAAACCGACCAAATCGAATCGATATTTAGGTAGGTATAAGGTAATAGGTACTTTAAGACAAATAATAGACTCAAATATTAAATTATTCACTCATTTATCAAATCAGGGTTGTTATGTTTAAAACATAAATGTAAAACATTTGTTTTAAACGTTTCGTTAATTGTTTAAACCGAACAAAACATATGTTTAAAAAGTGTAAAATCCAAGTGAATTTTGGGTTGTTTTTTTTCCATAAATGAAAATAATACACTAACTCTGTATATCATACTTAAAAACAAAATTCCTTTAACGCATCCGAGGAATAAATATAAATGTGAAAAAATGATCGCCAAAAGATATTATACCGTGTTTTAATAATGAAACGCAAATTAACAGAGCCCAGATTTCTATGCTAAGTGATTTTTTTTTATTAAGTGCTTTAGAACAATGAATTCCAAATACGTAATTCGATTCATGTTACAGCTGATACTTCAAAAGTGAAACTTTTGTTCTTCACTGTTTTTCGATTTTTGAGTATTCTTAAGACATTTTATTAATTCTTAGTGAATAGTCGTAGTATATGCTATACAGTTTACTGTTTAGCTATGCTTTGAAATTACAATTCATCCAAATTACAATGGTGAAAAATGTTGTATAGAAAAAGTTTTCCGAGTAAAATTATTAATACAATATTATAAATATGGATTTGTCGGCTGTAATTTATTATTAAGGATGAAAAAACATAGTTCTAGGCGCTCTGTCCAATAAATTATGCCATCGCATTCCAATCCATTTCATTTTTTGGTATAAAATAAGTAATGTAAAGAATGTAATCGTCAAGAAAATTATTATATAGTTTTAAGCTTTAATTGTTGAAAAAAAAACCGAATATGGTACGATACCGCAGGCATATAATAATTATTATAGCTTAGTTGCTTTTCAGTCGTATAACACATATAGTACTGTTATCAACAGTTGTCGTTATAATTTTACCTTTACCTACTCCAAATAATTAATTTTCATAAAATAATCTTCTAATTGATTAAAAAAAGTTTCTATGTTTAGAACGGCTTATAAAAATTAATTATATCTATTATTTATTACATTGTATATCGTCGCATGAGGCGATTTCATATGTTTATATAACTGCATATTTAATAAGTTGCAAATACCCAAAGTTAGTTATTATACTAATTTTAAACAAAGGTTTGTAATCATAAACGAAAGAACTTTTTAATGAACATTATGAAAATCTTATTATAAATCGATGCTTTTACGGCTTGTTTGAAAACTAATTTTTTTCTTGCACGTACCTATTGTGCTACTTACTATCAATTTGTACTTTCATACAATGTATTTAAATTTTAGCTTAAGTGAAAATTATAATATAAACACAAGTTTTAGATGAGCACTGCACCTATATTTTTATTTACCTAATTAATAAATAGTAAATACATGAATTTTATTATAATATTAATTTCATATCAATGTTAAAAAATAATTTAGGTAACTATTACAGTTATTTTAGATTCTGAGCAAAGCAATGAATGTATTGATTTTACAATGATATGTGTTTTTTTATTTTATTTTAAATTTTTTTTTGTGTCTGTCATCACCTTTTAGGACAGTAAAAGTGCTTGGATTTTCTTCAACAGTAACTTTTCTGATAGGAAAGTGAATCTAGTTAATACTTTGGTAGTTTTCAAAAGCGACGCAAAAAACAAAAGAAAAATTAAGGAAAAACGCGAATTTTTACGCAAAATCTGTTTTCGAGAAAATCGATTTTGTTTTGGGTACAACTCTTGTTGGTAGATACTTGAAAATTTCACAGATTGTTTATATTTGCAATTGCTATACACGATAAAATTTTAGAAATATTTTGATTTGTTTTGAACTATTAAGGAACATTTTCAGTTTCCAATTTTATTAGTATTTTTTTCTATGGACGTCAATAAAATGTTATTTGTTGTGTAAAAAGCTTGACAATTTAATACAAGGCTCCTACTATATTGTTACAACGACATTCGAAAAACATTAAAAATCCTTAGTCACAGTTTTTATTATTAAGCATTTATATTATAAATATTGACAAAATACGAAAAAATCACGAAAATTAGCAAATTATTTTGAGTTGAGAATTCATAAAAATTTTCCTTTTTCAATCTAAGATTTTAAAATCTCATACAAGATTATCCATAAGTTTATCTACCTTTATCAAAAAAAAAATGTCTACAAGAAAGTCAAATTAAATTTTTATGAACGTTTGATTTCATATTTTTACAACATTTGATATTCACTCAATTTCTCATGTAACGATTTTCTTATTTTGTTGTAATTAAAAAAACGAATGACTGTAGTTTCTTGAAAATTTTACTGAATGTTTATATTAGCATTTTCTATACACTATAAAATTTTGAAAATTATTTGACTTTTTTTGAGCTGTTTACAGTCATTTTCAGTTTTCAATTTTTTTAGTTTTTTTTTTCGATAAATATCAATGAAACTTTATTTGTTGGGAAAAAAAGCATAAAAATTTAATAGAAGGCTCCTGATATATTGGTATGATAGCAGTTGAAAAATATTAAAAATACATAGGCACAATTTTTTTTTATAAGCATTGAAAGTTCAAATTTTGACAAAATTTATCAAATTTAAAATTTAATAATTATTTTGTAGTTAAAAATTTATAAAATGTTCAACTTTTGTAGCTAAGGATTGAAAATTTAAATCAAGGTTCCACGTAAATAAGTAAATATATAAATTACTTTATTCACAATACAATCATCAAATATACTTAGTAATATCATAGGTTGACTGACCGTTTTTGCTTAGAATCGTTTTTCTTATACAATGATATTATATCATTGGATTTAAATTTAATACCATCCATTACAGTGACCCACATGTAACCTACTGTACAGCAGAGCAACATTCACTTACCTACCTTTTTGGATATGAATACAGCAGGTAATTTATTTTAAAAAAGAAAGCGATTATTCAAATAGATTACTATAAATAATATTTTAACTTTAAAACGTAATATTGCCATTAAAATGATCATACACACAATAGACACTATGACTGGAACTTTAAACCCGATTTTTTTTTTTATTGTAATAAAAAATTATTATTAGTATTCTATTATAGTTTATTAAAATCATAATTATTACTATACACGTACTGCAGTACAGTAGAACACACAATGATAGTATTAGGATTTAAATTAAAACAATTACTGAGCAATATACATTTTTATGAGCTCCATATCTCTTGGATTAATGAATATTCAATAATTTCATTAAATTATTCACGTAGGTACAAAGAATTTTTATTTTGATTAAAATATTCGATATTCAAAATATGACATGCAATTTAATAAATATTTTAATATTTAATAATATGCATTTACAAATGTTAATTGCATAAATATTTACACAATTATTGTAATATAACACTGTATTTATGTATTTTATTATTGTTATATAAAGATACACGTTTTAACGTCTTAATAGACTAGGTACTTGTATAATATATTTAATAATTAAATTAAATCAAGCAAGGTGTACTAAATATTTATTTTACGTAGCAAATATCTATTTTTAATACGGTGCTATTATACTTATCATCTTCATTCATCAACACCTTACAAAACCAACTAAAACATTTCGTATGATTGTGTGAACCTATACTACTTAAATTATAATCTTTAAACTATGGAAATATCTGCAATTTTCGATTAGGCTGTATAAAATGTTTAGTAGGTACCTATAAATAGCTTGTTATTACCGGAGAAAAAAATTTTTCAAGCAGTCATAGTGGTCATACTAATATGTTTGTTACATCAATATTAATACATTTAACAATTTTCACTAATTTTTTTGTAAAAGACTTGCAGTTTACTTCTACATTGTTTTTATTTGTGGATATTCCTGTAGAGTTTTATTTATTTTTTTATTGATTTTTTGACTTATCGTTTTTATCATTTGATTGATGTCCGTAGCTTTAGGAAATGTTTTGCTATCGGTGATTTATCTGTTCCCTGTATTTTTATACTCCCGTCGTGTGTTTTTTAAACATATTATTATCTATACTTCTCCCGAAGTCCAATTTATATAAAGCTTATCACGACATATTATCCTCGCCATGTGTTTGGATAAATTCTACGTTGATGTACAAGTATCTGAGTCTATTAATTTATGTTTCGCAATTATGAATATCGTATTCCATAACACTATATTGGCCCATTTATTATTAAAATATAGATAATACGTGGGTACCTACTTATTTAAATTTGAAAATTATTGAAACCATATCATATAATATACGAGTAGGTAGCCATACCCGGCCGAGGTCCGTAATTTAGCTGATGCGTTCGTTTATCCGAAACGAAAGAATCCGACGACGCGATTGCGCACAATGTACATGATGTTATTATACGGCTGCACTATCATTATTGTATACATTATATAATAACATGACAATATATTATTATTGTATTATATACCTACCTAGAAAATCGTTTAAACGAATAAAACGGATTTCCTTTAAACTCGTTATAATATGGTATAGGTAGTGTATCGCGAGTTCGGTCGAGAGATCGGCGGAAGGCTGAACACATTATAGTTACGCAAAGATATTATTAACGCTCAAATATTGTACACATGCATGCATATTATATACACTGAGCTCGTCGTAATCGTGGACCCGGGCACGACTATCAGATAAAGCACGTTTCACTGCACCAGCGTGAAGTTTATCTCGTTTGACGTGTTTTTAAACACGTCGATTTAAAGTTTGCAGCGAGGACCGCGAACGGCGGAAAGTCAATAAAACATATTATTACTATTATACGTATACAAACTATGTCAAACGAAAATTATAAAAATCCAGACATACTTTATTCCCGGATGATGGGTACTTACGGCGGCGGCGGCGGCGGCGGTACCTACCTCGTTGCGCAGAGTAGGTCACAGCTTTCTGCGGGCCACTTGGTCAGGTTTGTTACAGAGGCGTGTAACATCGTAATATAGTATTATTATGTATATAACATGGTTTTTCTTTCAATCAGATAGTGATGAATCATCACATTTTATAACGATTCTGAGTGGCATTTTGTAAAAAAAAATGTATAGATATTTTGTATAAGTAAGTACATAAAATGTAATTTTTGGTTTGTTATTAAAACTTGGAGACAGTAAGCATGCTCTCTAATAAAAAGTTCAAGTCTTGCACTCGAAAAATCTGCATTTTCATGCAAAAAAAACTAAATTTTACGATGTAGGTACCCCCGCCTATACCGTATACACAATATAGTAATATACTCCGTTTTATGTTCACTGTACATTTTATCGGTGCTTTTTTGTTTTAGATTGATTTTATATATTATTACGGTCTTTAGCCTTTCGAAAAATTCGGAGATCGAGTTTTGGTCTTACAACCATGTATAAGAAATTGGAATATTGGATCTAACATGCGTTGAAGGTAAAAGGTTAGGCGAGATAGAGGAAAGTCAATAAGGTCAGTTGGAAGACAATTATTCTAGTCAAGAGACCGAATACCGAAGAACAGTGAAAGTCTCAGATCGTGTTATTGTAGTGCTCCATTTATAAAAATGTATTTAATACATTTTTACAATATTTTCATGAGAATTTAAGACATATTTTTCATTACTTAGACATTTTTGAATTCAAAAGGTTTGTTCAGCCACCAAAACGTTTATTTTATATTTTACAAATGCTTTTGAACTTGTGTAATGTGTATGAATAATACAACTCAGAAATATCGATTTGCCTTACTTTTACGTGAATAAATTGGATTAGGAGTATTTTTAGGACGTAAATAATTATTTAATTTTTGTATCTTAATATATATATTTTACAGGTTATTAACACTGTTGTGCGGGCCGGGAGCGTACAATAATAATACGCGCGCCCGGACACCAAATTAGGGTCCTTACACCACTAACACCTAAGACCTAGAATATGGAGAACAAGCTGGGTGTGTAATGGTGTAATAGCTCGAGCAGTAGTGGTCGGAATCGCCTAGCAATTACTGTCGGCTATGTAGTGCGTGTTGTGTAATTATGTGTATTTGTGTATAAATATGTATATGTGTGTAGGTGTGTATACAATTAAACAAATAGGTAATAAAAAAAAATGGTAACACGGTTATGGTGCGGCGGCAACAGCTGTTGAAGGCTGATTTACACTAAAATGCTTTGAAAAAAAGGAGAAAGTGAGCATGTTTGGTGAATAATCTTATATGTATTTTATTATGTCTACCTAAAAAAATTTTAGTTTTAGACAACTTATTAAAATAATTACAGTAAATTATTCACAATAATAAGTGAACCTTATGCTTTAGTTATTATATAACTATAGTCCATAATTCTATATTATATTATTGTAACTTAACTGATTACAGACTAAACCTTTAACCTACAACATACTAGGCCTCCCGATCAAAACGTTCCATAAGGGATAATTAATAACACTAATATTATGATATAAAGAATACAAAATTATAAAACGTATTTAATATAAAATAATTAGTAAAAACACATTTATTTAGCAAACTCTGTGATACAAGTTTGAATTTCAAAATTCGGTTCATAATATAACAATAGTTAAATTCACTAGAAAGTTTCCATATCGTTGAATTTAACTTCGATAATGTCAAGCTTGTAATCATTTCGTTCAAGTTATAAAACTGAAATCTTCTATACATACCAGGTGTGATTCTTTTATAATTTAACTGTAATTTTCTCCGTAAAATTATGAATTTTTTTTTACATAATTTGAAGGCATTACACAATAACTTGGAAAAATATGTTCATACTTTTTAAAACGATGAGTATTTTTCAAACAAAAATTGTTTTATAAATACATCATCATTATAAGGAAGAAAATAAATAATCCCTTTTAGGTGTGTAGTGAAAATCGATAATTTAGATCTCAAGTAGTGAACTTGTGGCCGGTGTAATAATAGCTCTTGTTAATTTATAATTAAGGTATAGGTACTTATACTTCAGCAGGTTTAGCTGAACATCGAATTGTAAATTCAAAGGACAAATTGACATCAATTGAAATCCCGGAAAATCGCTTACGTTATCATCGTTTAAATGTTTCGCTGATCCGCTTTATGCAATTATCTGCACTACCCTATACCCAAACGGTTGAACCTATATATAGGCTATAGTCATACTATGAATTATGATTAGACATTAGTGAGAGTTTGAGCGAATCATATAAATGGTGAATAGGTATATGAATTATACCAATGGTACATCAGTTCCCTGCAATATGCAATACCATAAATCTAAATTTTATATACCTACTCATAAGACAAAAACGAATTTATTAACATAATTATCATTAATTAAATATAAATAATTATTATTATTCATCGTTTATGCAGTATCACGTCATAATCGTCGTATATACTCAATTTTTCCGCATTTCATTCAACTCAGTTACTTCTGTGATATTATTATAATTTTTACATTCCGACGATGAGCGATGAATGTATTGATTTTACAATGATGTGTTTTTTTTCTGAAGACGCCCTTGTTGTAAAGAAATGGTTCGATTTTCCACTTCAGTATATTTTGTGGGAAGAAATGAATTTATAATTACTTTGGGGGGAATTAAAAGTAAAAAATACATAGTACTTTTCTTAATAATCGAGCAAATTTAAAAATATTGATGATGCAAATGCATGATTTTTTTATTAATATATTTTATTTTATTGAAATTGTTTTATTATACTACGAACGGCTAACCTGTTCACACCGTTTTACGGTAAGTCAGTATTTACTCAAAAGTTGATACGAATAATAGGCATATGATACAATTATTGATACATAATATAGTATAAATATAATAAATTCAATGTTTTTGGCAAAAACAAATTACTATAATAGCAGTATAAATACATCATAAAATATACTATTGCAGTAATGTAGGCTGACAGACTAACTTTGGTGAGAATCGTTTTTCGTTTGCAATGATTTATCAGTGAATTCAAATTTAACATAATAATATACGTCACAGTAGCTTACTCAACGACGGGGTATACTCGACACCTACTATATGGCTGAATCGGTTTCCCAATTTTCTTTTCAATACAACCTATCAGTACAGAGCGTCCATTGTGGGAAAACATTTTGACTCTAGTACCAATTACTTAACATCACGTACTTACATGTAAAAAATTGGTATTATATTAAATACCATTTTAACTCGACATCTTATAGGCTAGTTGGAATGAGCATACGCGAACAAATAGCAAAATAATAATGTAAGTTTTTATAAGGTATACATACCAATCACCGGCTCCAGAAACACTGACGGGCGTCTCTATTTTTTGCGATGGATAGTGTACTAACGAAACCGTGTCATCAGATTGTCTCGAAGCCAACTGTCATGAAACCAAAAACAAATCGTTTAGATATTTTTATCACAAAAGATTGTTGGTTTTTTTTTTTATATTCTTTTTAATAGAATGGCTCTTTGGACTGTGTGTTTTTCGAGTTCATAAATCCATATAAATAATATAATAATACATTTTACATATACATTATACATACCAACAGCCCTTTGTCACCAAGCGTTACCATAATGACGGGAATGTGAGATATTAGCTTACAAACGATGTCTTTTGAACTATTCATTATGCGATCTCGTGTGTCGAATTCGTCGCCGCCGTTAATGGAAACTTTAATGGCGTAATTTACAGGCACTTCAGCTGTAATGAAAAAACAGAATGAAATTCCCTTTGGTGTCTCTCACAAAGCGTTTAAAATTGGTGTTCGATGATATAGCAGAGGTTGTCCATCGATTACTGTTAAACGTACACACAACACCATGGCATCAAGCACGTGGGTCGGATAATGTTTAAACGGATAAAGAGCAACTTATTTCTAAATCCTCGCGAGCACAATGGTCACGAAAGTACACACAACTATCAGTGCATTGCAACTTTGCGGTCGTTATAACGATATTACCGCCGATTGGCGTATAAAAGGCAAAGCCCATCAGATTTATGAAATTTATTACGTTTTAATAATTTTTTTTTCGTACCAAATTAATTCACATAAAACCGTTTTGTTCAGCGACAGTGAGAGTAAGAATGAATTTACACAACACCAACAATAAAATTTTAATTTCATTAAATTTTTATTTCTACAATGTCCACTGCGAACAATTTGCTAATATAATTACTGGATTTAAACATTGTCAAGTTCGCAATTAATGAACGTTTAAAATGACTCTGCAATTACATGACAATAATTGTGGTACCTAATGTGGTGCTGATAACAATTTCACTACCAGACTTTTCCTTATGGAAATCGACCACAACTCCGTTTAAATGCTCTTACAAAATAATGTTTAACCCAAGTATATAATTATACCTATAGTTTTATTCTTAACCAATAGCCCTCGGTGGTTTTAAAAGTCTTCGTAGATCCTGCAGATTTCAGAAATCACTGTTACTACGGCATTAAGGACTCCACTCCAGATAAATGACTAAAAATCGGTGAAAAATGAACACAATATGCAATTAAACACAACACAAATGACAACTCTGTGCCTCTGTCGGAAATGTTTTGTGATACATTATAGTTCTGGTGTTCAATTTAAGTAACGAAAAATGTTTTATGGATTATGTTTCACAGCCATTCGAGGAAAAGAACGAACGACTTAGAAATTCCGACATTGTTGAATGTACCCCCGGCCTCTGCATGTACATTATAATGCTTATGTATAAAACAATAATTTCACGATTTAATCATATACAGTAGCATAATATATACCTATATTATGCTCTAAATATATTCTATAAGCATTAAATAAATAAATATGTATTACGTTTGAGTACGTATAGTATAGGTACTTCAATATAATATCCGACTCGTGAATACTCCGTTTTTCCAAATATTTACGAGTATATAGGTCAGAAAGAACAATTATTAGCAACGAATTCGAATGATTGGAAATTAATAAATAAACTAGCTTAAAGGAACACGGTTCTATAAGAAAGTATTGATTGGACAAATGAAAATTAGTCAGTCAATTAAAACAAATTGGAACGCGCGTAGTTAACAAAAAAAACAGCACCACCCTTTTGTCTTTCAATGCGAACACGGCAAATATTACGGTTTATAATCTACCCGCGATATGAACTGAGATTAATACTTTAGGAACTATTGCATCATTCCAATAAAATACATAAACACCATCGGTACCCGACGAATGTATATAGGTAAGACCATATATAAAGCTATATTATAGCGTCGAGACTTAAGTATATTCGCGTATAGTGTAAGTACCTATACCTTAATATACGTATAATATAGGGCGCATACGCGAATAAATCCTGATTGACTGCTCCGAGGTATGTCCTCTGGTACATACGAGATGATTTCGAGAGGGAATCGTGTTTTTTTTATTTTCCTAAGACGATCATTCAAACGAAATGTAATATATAATATGACATGTACAATCAACGTGACAAAGTTAAAACACATCTTTGACACAATACCTAATGCGCATCCATCAATAATAAACTGTACTTATAATGACTTTGATGGTTTCATAATAATATAATGTGTAATGAGCAGTTATAATTAGTGGACGTAAAGATAAGTTTTTCGGGTCGATTCTAGAATACGGTGAAATTGTGCGGAAAATCGATAATGCTATAACGGTCACCTATACTTCGTTTGTGCACAAACATAATATCATATGTTTTCTTTCCAGCTCGAATTTTTTGAAAATAAAACTTGCTGACATACGAAATCAAGCCAAAGTGGTATCATTTATTATTGATTAGCCAGCTTTGCCCAAGCTCACAACAAAATTCCACTTATCACAATATAACTTCCTATTGTGATGACATTGTAATGCTATTGTAATACACATCGTTGTTTCATCAAGATAAAAATCATAGTGATAGTGTAATAGTGTTTATATTGTAGAATAATGCCATAAATAATAAATCACGATTTAGACGTACCTAAAACATAAAAAATAAATATAGACTGATGTACACAGTATTAAAATATAAACCACATTTACTTAATGGTGTATTGTCAGTATAAGTTTAGTCTGTGGAAAAATAGCAAACAAAACTAACCACTTTACTTTAAAAGATTTTTATTCTTTCGACTTCTTCACTGCGAACATATTTCATAATTATTAGAACATTTTAAATGTTTTACACGACGTAATATAACGAAATGGAAATGACAGATACGCCACTGATACGACTCAGACTTTACTGATGGTGATAGCTCAACCGCTTATCTTTACTGCGCAATTCGAGACCCGAAACTACGAAATGACATTAATGCTATTGTGATTTTTCTATTTAGTAATAGTTACACGCTGTAACAGTACTGACCAAACACACGTACGTTTCTTGTATGATTATATTTTTGTATTATTATTATAACTACTACATAGGTATTATATCCGAGAAGAATGCTTTTCGCTATTATTGTTATTCCTTCGATGTCGAACCGTTCACGAACATTTATTTTCGCTGTTTATTTTTCACGATCGGTAAAAATGTAAAAGATTTATATATTTTAATATTATACAGGAATTTTGATCACTTTAAGGTCTAAAATATGTAATCAAACGCTTTAATCTTCTCGTATATCTATAGACCATATCCGAGCATACATTATAACCCCATATACAGTGTTACTTGGGTGCGTGTTAGGTATGTGTATATTATAATAGAGGAGATGAGGTCCAAGTATGGATTATTTCTGTATAATATCCAGGGCATAATGTTTCAACGATCGTTAATGACGCTAATCGAATGATACGTTCGAAAAATACGTTAGGTAACCTTTATTGAACGTTACACAATTTTAATAAAAAACAATATCAAACAAAAACACAAGAATATGTTCATGTTATAATTACCTATTAGGAAGGAACTAATAATGCAAATTTTCTGTGTTAAGCTTGGTTATAGCAAGTAATATTATAATTCAGTAGGTCGATAAAAACTCTGAGACTGCTCAGCAACGAGTCGTGTATTCGTCTGTGTTAAATGCAAATAATTATATGGTCATTCGTAAGTTCATACTATATATTATGGACCTCTACGGGCCTCCCCTGCTATAGCCGGTCGTTTTAAAATTGTTTCAATTTAAAAACCTGCGTTTCCATTTTTTAACTAATGAAAAAAACAACTGATAAAAATGGATTCGTTCAAACATTGAGTTGATGGTACGTTTTACTATTTAGATATTAAATTAAATTAAATTTTATAACATGAAGTTTGTTCGAAAGAGCAATATAATTAATTTATTATTACCTAAATAAATAAATAATACTCTCGTGTTTTTAAACTTTGAGTAGTGCTGAGGAAGTATTGATTTGACGATGATGTGTTATTTTTACATAAAACACTTTTTTTAACAACAATAATACTACAAAACGTTCATGATATTGCCTTACTTTATTATTTATGTACTAAATATCTGTTCGTATACAATTAAAAACTTAAAAATAATCATAAGATTTCATTTTGATTTTTATTAAATGGTTATTTTTTATTACGTATGTATGTGAGTGAGTATGTGTTGAGGGGTAGAGGGTTATTACAAATTATATATTTTATACATAAAATTGTACTGTCTCTTATTAGTATTTCTTTTAAAATCATAATGTGAAGGTAAAATTATTTATTCATCAGTGGAAACAAGCTAATTTTGCTAATATTGAATGCATTATTTTTTCTTTAGTAGGCAAGTAATCATATTTTTATTTAAGGACCATAATATTTTAATTTTCAACTGATCTATAATAAAGCTAACAAAATAAATAACATTTCATAAAACGTTATTATGGGTAATGTTTTAACATTAGCGTTTATAATTAACTATTTTAAAAACAATTTGTTACTTTGTTAGAAATAACAAAATAAATAAGGATTAAACTCTACATTATCATATTCCTGTGTTTAAATAAGCAGAGAAGTATAACTACTATATAATCATTTTATAGACGTTTTGCAGTGAGGGGTAGAATCAACTTTTCTAATTTAAAAATAAACGGTTTTCCATAGCTATTACATTTTTTTTTTCAACAAACCAAAAATAAAAACTTGAAGCTTCGAATGAAGTTTGAATTTGAAGAAGCATATAAAATTTAAATTATATTTATATTTTTATATTTTTTTCTCATTTCTCTATCTCTGTCGCGCCGCGCCGCCGCCGCTCTGCCCCTCTTTGAAACGTTTACCCGCCACTGTTCGCGATCAAAATAATTGCAATGCTTTTATAGTTCCAAGTGATTTCAGAATAACTCATTCGCTATAAACCGCTGATGGAAGACAATACGTCGCTATTGTGCATGCATTTCTACACGCTGGCTCTTGACGTCTGAGTGGTATTCATGTAAGAAGTTTTGGTACATTAATCATTGACGACGTTGTTCGTCGCCGAGAATGAGTAGTGTACACCGCGGTATACGCACCGTCGGGGAGTACACAAATGAAAAACAAAAATCTTGCGGCAAACATTTTGTCAAAACATATTCTACACCGACGACGGTGTGTGGTAGTATATAGGTGCCCGCTGTCACTGTGTGACTGTGCGCACACACAATCGTATACCTATATACCTATATCCGTCGAAATAATTACTGTTAGAGGTAATCAACGTTTTATTTTATCCGCGATAGAACGAAAAAAAAATCATCCGTTTGGTTCAACAAAATATACATTTTAAATATTAAAATACTGCTCAGTCTCGCTGCATTAGACGGGCTTCCACGGAAATAAGTGGGTATTTGTCAGACGTACGTACGTACGGTGTACATATTTTATTCTGCAAATAGGTAGTTTTCATCCCGTTTCCCGCCTTGTACGACGAGTAGCGTATTACCGCGTACCTACGGTATTTTTTTTTTTTTTTTTTAAATAAAAGCAAAATTAATTTGAAATTAGATTATGTAAAGAATCAATCAAATTCAGATTGAAAACAATTTGTTGGCACGGTTGTTAAGTGCTTTTTGATGGGTTGTAGGTACGTTTTAAAATCATTTTTACCATCATACTGTGTTTATATATATATATAATTTCGTCGGGCGACGGGCGACTGACTAGTCGAGTGGAAAATGTATAGCTATTGAAGTATAGCACATATAGGGATGATATAATATATTAATATGAATGTAAAACCATGAATTTTAGTTTCATATCGGCTCCATCGCAGCATCGAAATACTAAACAGCACTGAGTCATTGATCATTTAAAATCAACTCCATCTAGATGGTTGTATATGACTGAAGTGTTGGCGATGAGCGGAAGAGAAATTACTGAATACACTTAATCATCAACAACACCCGTCAGTACATTATAATGTGGAAAAATAGACGAAAACATCTATGAAAATATGAATCTTTGTTTACCGATTTTCCACTTCAAAAAATCGTTATGATTACATTGCGGACTGTTATTAAGTATACCTATACCTAATAGATTTTTATTGGCATGATATTATTAGATTTCTAATAAAAAAATAAATATATTTTTTCAGTTTTAAAATAAGTACTTATACTTTACTTACACGGTACCTGCGTATAACAAATAGCCCGATACGATAATACTACAACTATTTCGAAAACTATAACAAATTTGAATTATTTATGATATCGTATATAATAGTTTTTTCAACATGTTACCTTTTGCCTATGACATAATAATTTACGCCATAAGCAGCTGTGGTATTATTTTACTGGTATAAATGTCGTTGTAATAATTTTAGAAATCTCCAAACCGAATTCCTGACTAGTATAATATGCGACAAGACATGTCTAATTGACATAAATTGTGAAATATAAATAATTAAGTATTTATTAAAACTCTCCACAATACTTTGGCAGTTGGCAGGCATAAACAATATTGATTGATGTCTGACACCACTGATGATTAAATGTAAATAATAACTACGCGAAGCACTAGATATTATTTTTATATTTTTGTGCAGTATATAGTTTTGAAATCGTTTACCAGCAGCTGACTAATTAAAGTAAAAATATAATTTTTTTTCTCTCATTAAAAACGATGTTTGTGTATATTCTTTCCAACTTACTCGAGTGAAGTTAAAAAGTTGTTTATACACAAGTAATACAACTTAACTAGTTAATGACCGTTCTTGATTAAAGATGTGTACTCTTATTAAACCTCAAAGAAATTAATGTAGCTACTAGCTTCTCGTTTGAAATTTAATATGTACCGAACAGAGCTAACATATATAATGGAATTTTTAGTCAGACATTTCATTATTTTTTTTTTAATTTATTACCTTTTTTTTATAATTTAAGTTGTTTTTAATTCGTCAAGTCATACTCAAAATCTGTGTATTATTCTATTTTCTAATCGGTCTATATAATATTATTTCAAGAATCGAAATATAATAAAACGTATTCAGGTACTATCATAAAAAGTTTTATTGGAAAATACAACAAAAGTAATGTGATAGCCTATGATGGCAATCTAAAATTTTAAATTACATATTTTAATCAAACATACATAATTATTACACGATTTTGAATAATAAAAGTAGGATTCTATCTACCCAAGAATCGTATTGAAAAATATAAATAGAGAAAAATTTTAGAAAAATTATAGAAAATTAAAACATTTAAAAGCTTATTATTGTTTAATAAATTACTTTATATTCAAGTGTAAATAATATGTAATTTGTATAATAAATGTAGACCCACAGTATTTATAAGGTCGTAAATAATAATGTTTTATATTATTTGAAGTAACCCTTAAAATGTAAATACATAGACATCATTCAAAATGTTTAAAGTTATTGTTCCATACAATAAATGTAGACTACAATGGAATTATTATATCGAATTATATACAAAACATGCCAAGAATACATTTGCCACAAACCAACGGTCAATATATTTTTTTAAATTATTTATTTTATAAAAAAAAAAATTAGTCGAAAGTAATAATAATAATAATATATTTGAATGTCTCATAAAATAACTTTTATGAAGATTTTACTTTTGGCAATAAAACCATAATTCGAGTTGAATAAGTAATAACTACTAAAGTAGGTAGAGAAAATGATGCTTTTTGTGAATTTGCATCAACAATAATAACGTGCTATATAATATTATTTTGTATTTTATAGAATTAATATTTCACCGTCAAATATCCACGGTTTTGGATTCTGTAATAAATATAAATTTCAATAGGGATACCTCGTAACGCCATGTTTTCTACAAACAGAATACAAATGTATTCCAATAAAAAAATAAAAAATAAAAAAAACCGACACGTTCAATAGAAATATGAAATCATAATTTAAAAAATATATATAATATATATGTATATCGTTTTTGAGCCAATTTATTCTTCTGACACTTCACTTAATATATATATATATATAAGTAATGAAAAATACACGGGAGAGTAATCATGAGATTTCGATCTCCGATTGGCGACGAAAACCCACAATTCTTTTGCTGTCAGGGATTTGTAAGAAGTCTGTGGTTTGCTTATCGATAACGGCACTTTCACGACTTATCCTCGCATCGCCGTTGATTTCCGTTTTCTTTTTAACTCGTAAAAACGATTTTAACGATTACCTCACCAATACAAACATATGTACATTATATATATTCTGCAGTGTCCACACCACACGTTAGACAGTGCGAATGTTAAAGCCATGGTATTCCTTAGTATTCTTTTACCGCACAAATTCGAACACGTTTTGTGTTTTGTTTTATTGTGTTAACCTATTATAGGTGACAAGACCTTACGTGCCCCTCCATTGCCATTGTCCTCTTGGTTTTGGAGACACTGTACCACTCAAATTAGATGTTTACGTATTGTCTTAGTAAAACATTCAGCTCTTTTGGAATATGTAATTAAAAATGTACGCTGTCATTAAAAAATCAAAAGCTTAAAACTCGAGAGAAATAATTTTGTTTTTCAAAATTTTATTTTGCAGTGACTTCTATTACAAAAAAAATATTTCTAAAAAAGTTAATAATTTTAAGGAAAATGAGTTTTTCAAATTTAAAAGAATCCTTTTGTAGTATAGTTTACCGGTCAACGGTTTCTGAATTGAGCCACTCATCTCGCTAAGACCACTCAGGCGCGAGATACGGTATTGTTACAATGTATAAAGGTTGAGGTCTATATATAAAATTCTATACACATTCATTACTAGTAAATATAGTACCGTTATTTTAATAAAGATGATCAAAGCCAAATTTGCTTGTTATTTTTAAATATTTTAGTCATAATATGGTTTACCACGTACTTCGTTTTAAAGTCTCCGGAAAAAAAGAGGAAAATAAATACAACATGTATATTGTATGTATGTTATCCTTATAGGAAAATAATTATGGTTTCTAGTGAATCGTATGCAAAATAAATACTTGTGTTATGTCACACGAGGTTTTTCTCGAGCATATCGCCTGCATATTAATATGCTCCTCTACTCGCTTTTTAAGTAGTCTGTAAAACTTACATAACTATTTTCAAAACTAATGGAAATATGTAGTTCAACTTTTAAAATATTAATATAAATTACTCTATAACTCTAAATAAAGCTATCTCAATTTTGTCAAAAACAAATATTATAATTTTTTTGAATTTTTAATTCAGGTAATCGAGTAAATCAAATATATCAACAATAAATTATAATAATTTTGGCTCTCTTCCAACACATTAATAATTGTACAAAACCGTATTTCTAAAACATTCATTATAAATAAAACTATTGACGAATACAAAATATACAGTAACATATATATGAATAATACGTCTGTATTATCATTTATTATTCGTTAAATTGAGTATAAGTTCTAAAAAAAAAAAATAGAACAGTTACTTGATATTTTTCCTCTGCAGGATGTTTATCTATGAATCATAAATATTTTTTTGTTAATAATAGTAACTATGACAACAAAAATACCTTACGAAAAATCTGTCAGAAAAACAAAAACCATAGTACGCTACTCGATATTTTTTCTCTACAAGGGAAACCTATAAGAATCTTAAATATGTTTTTGTTAATAATAGTTACCATTATATCGAAAACCTCGAAAAAATATCAGTCAGAAATATTTTATTGTGTATCCAGCCTAAAAACATATTTTTGTTAAAATAAAATAGAATAGAATCTATACTGAATGCCATATTAATTATTAGTAGATTCAATAATTTGATCTACAATAACATAGGTTAATATAGGTGTTTTCATCTAACAACTAAAATAATTAACATATTAAATTAATGACTTTCAATACTGGACTACATATTAAATTATAAATTAGTGTTTTTAAATAGCTTATTAATGTGATTCATTAACTTTGTGTATAAACAATAATAGTTATACTGTTTATATTTGTTGTTATTAATGAATGCGTAACGTCCTAGAAAATAAATGAACAGATTGTGCATTGTTTGATCGTCAAAATTATTCATGTGCAAGTGTGCAATACAACTTCTTATGCGTAACTAATTTAAATAAGTAAATAAAACAGTGATAAAAGCCTTTGGCCCTTTAGCAAATATGTATAACAGCGAGAGGCACTAAAAGGAACAGCTAGTTAATCAATTGGAATTATGATATAATATATTGTAAGCAGCGAAAACTTTTGTGGTAAGGAATGACAAAACATGTACCAATTCAATTTTATTTTTAATTTAAGAATTCCTAAAAGAAAATATTATACATTGCTAAAAAATATTATTTTTTTTATTTTGATGAAATAAACATTAAGCAGAAAACGATAAAAAGTAATAATTATTTAATTTTTAATTATGGCCTTTGCAACCCATAGAAAATATTCAATGTAAAAAAAAAATGATTGCAATTAATGAAAATTATTTTTTTAATTATTTATAATTCGTAGGCTTAAAAAAATAAATCAAAGAGTAAATTCTCAATATAAAACAGAAAAATACATCTCATGAAAATACTACGATGATATTTTTTTTTTGTTGTTAATGTTTGTTGACACTTTCAAAATTATTGCATTTAAAGTAAGTGAGGAATATTAAGTACGTGCAATATTGTGCAAACAATGGTTTTATGTAAAACTGGCAACTAAATTTAATATTTATTATGGTACATTCAAACTGTGTGACTCCAAGTTCATAAAAACACTTAAACACTAAATAAATATTACAATCAGAAAAATGTGTTAAATATGACGTATACGTGTAATTTAAGAACCAATTTGAAAAATTTGATCGAAATAAGATAATGGTTACCTGTAAGTTTTTTTGAAATTTCCTGTAGTTCCTTCAAGTTTGGAGACATAAAGGAAAGCCCTTTCCACATGTCCGATTGAAATGGTTGGGAAGCCACAGCAATGTCAGTTGTTTCAAAGTATACTGCAGTGTACAACAAATCACAAATCACTAGAGAAACTATACAATTGCCAAAAGAGATTTACTCCGTTTTGGAAAATCTGACCCTTACCTGGTATGTTTTCCTCGTTACAAAATCCAATTACAAATTCCATTGTCTCCGGACAAACATTGCCGTCGATAACCACGAGCGGACTCTGGTACAACGCGTCAATATTTTTCTTGATCTTTCGGACACGGAATGATGTCGTTACAATACCGATGATGAGATTCGTGAAATTATAATAATTATTATTATTATTATTATCATACAATTTATTTCAATAAAAATGTATTATTCAAAAAATAACAATCTATGGAATAGATATTAGACAACGATGACTATAGACGCTAGGTGCTCCCTGAACTACCTATCAGGTATTCGAATATCAATTATTTTTATTTTTGTGCAGAGTATCACTTAACGTGGTGAAAATATGGTTTCCAGCAGTGTAATCGTTATTATTTTAAACGAATTTATCAATATTCACGAGCGCCCTATAAAGTTCCAAGTAAATGACGTATTGTTCTAATCCACAAATTCGATATAATGAAATTGAATGAATTAGGTCGATTGGTACAAATGTAAGCATTTACTTAGTAATTCAAGTAATATGAAATGCAAGCATAAAAATTAAAAAGTGTGTGTAGTTCTTTTCTACGATTACCTACTGGGCAAAGTCAAAAATAAAAATTTGTGGGCTCTAAATGGTTTTATAAATTTAAAACTAATTGTCAATACAATAAATTATAACTTTATTATAGATAAAATTAATCTGAAATAATATTGAAACTATTTGAACTTGATAATATCATTGAATTTGATATAGGTACCTACGTGATTGGAAATTAAATTAGGTTAATTAAAAAATCCTTAATATAATTATATTAAAAACGGATGCTTTCTTGTATCAGTTTTTAGTAAATCATAATATTACAATATATACAGTCTATAAACTATAATATAGTGTTAAATATATGTTTTTCATTATTTTCACTGCTTTAAGTCTCTAAGACCACAAAAAGTTTAAAGTGTAAAAAGTAATAAAAATCAAACATTATTGTAAAATTAACTGTTCCTTATCCACAATCATATATTTAATTTTTTTTTGTTCAACAGATTGACAAGCAATAATAATTTAAAAACTAAATGTAATAAATTAAAAGTGACTTTGACACGGTAACAGTTATTTTAATAGTACCGAAGAAATTGATTGCTATAAAACTATGAGAGAGATGTAAGTTATAACTATTATGAGCAATAGCAATTTAAAAATATATAATGCAATACCGTGTTTCACATGATTCAACTCGATCTTCAAATTGCAAACTTTTTGATAGAATTAATTGAAACTAAACTTTTGAGCAATTGAATTCTACATTGTTATATATTTGTTCAATGATCGTATTTGACAACTTTCTAAATTAATTTCTTTTAATTTTTACTTAGTTTCACAATAAATTGCAAAACAATTTTTGTATTATAAACTAAACGTAGTGTACGAATTTTTAAGTACCATAATTCATTTTTAATTCGTAGTCTGTTAAGTACATATTATTTCAGACAATAAAAGTAATTACAAAAACTTTAATTTTATCAAGTCATTAAGTATTAATATGAATGTTTTACTACTTAGATTTATTTGAATACTACTAGCATTATTCTTGTAATAATCATAAAAACTATAGTAAATAAACTTTTAATTTCCTTGCACCTAAAAGTATTATACCTATGTGAATGTGAGTATGCATATAATAGCTCTTTTGAAAAATTAAATTAAATGTAAAATAGGTGGCTGCATAATTTAATTAACATTTTCTCATTTTAACTGTACATAATCAGTTGGTATAATATTATAATATAATATATTATTAGCTCTCGGACCAAACCCGAACCAAAACAATTCAATTATTAAGTTTTTAAAATCAAATTAATTATATTGGGTAGGTAAAATATAATTTTAAAATGTAATATTAAAATCAATTGACAATTTTTTACTGTATTTTAATAAAGTTTTTACTTTATTATATATTAAGTACCATTATTGTAATATATCTACCTTGAATTAAAATAATATGAAAGTAATCAGTAATTATTACGATGTAACTAATGGTCATTGCCACCGCTGAAGTTGTAAAAAATATTAATAATAAAATATACATTGTATAATATGTGTATTATGTATTATATAAAAATGTATTTGCATTAATAAAAACATTTAGTTATTTAACATTCAGCATTTTTTTTTTTTATATTGCGTATTTAAATTTATTCAATGAATTTCATTGATTTATCATTTTTCATATTGAATAATTAATCAAAATGTGTTTAAAAAAAAAAAAATTTAAGTTTATAAATTCTATTGTTGCAACATAAATAAAATATTATAAATGAACGAAGCCTTAGAACTAATGGATATTAATCGAGTATAGGTACTCGAGCACTCGATTTTGTCGAAGCAATAAAAATATTGACTTGACAGAGAGAAGTGGTTCATTGCGGTGTGATTGAAACGTCGCGTCGGTGTGACGGTATCAAGAAACTCAATTAACAGAGAAAACGAATTATTCGGCTAAGGACTTTAGGTTACTCAGTGCACACACTCGTATACTATAGGTACCTAGTACCATAATACCTACCTACCTACCTATACAGCGGTATATCATATGCATGCGATCGCGTCACGTCGACGGTATTAAATCGTTTCGATAATATTTCAAAAGGAATTAAATTATAATCCAACGTCGTCGGGCCCGTAAATTACCGTGTCAATGGTTATTCGCTTGTGGCATTCCATGTCGCCGATGCACGCCATGCAGTCGCCTCGCCGGTTCTGGAACACCACGCACCAAGACGTCGACTGATCGCCGACCACGGAGACGTTGTCCGTGTTCTACAAAAAAAACAAAACAAAACGGAAATCGATGTCCCTCGATGCCGTAGAAAATAGCTGACACGGATAATCTCGCGAGAGATAACGACGATGATGACGATAACAATAATATATACTAACAATGTGCTCGAGCGATTGGATTATCGAGCGGCCGTCGGAATCGTCCCCGACAGCGGTCAAGAAACGGACGTCGTGTCCGAACCGTCCCAAAGCGTCCGCTATGTTTCTGCCCACCCCGCCGCTGACACGTTTCATTTGACCCGCCAACATTCGACCGTCCAGCTGGAACAACACGAGAGTGCACAAAATCGTATTAAAAATTAACGTCGTCGTTACACCTACGCCGATAAAACATAATAATATAATATATTATCGTGTGATACGTAATGCGTGCCGTAAATTCGCCGAACACATCCGAAGAATTTCCGATGGATATTATTCCGGCTTACGCGGGTGTATGTGTGTGTGTGTTTTAATAAAGCTAATCCCCGAACAGTATTGTATTCATTCGAAATGCTGTGCACACGTGCAATTTTGCAAAACTGTGAATTCTCATTAAATATACACACAATGCCAAACAAAGGTTTGATCGGTTCGTAACGTAAGCTTTCCATTTGTGCCGTTCCGTCTACCCATGGTTGTTATTAAATAACGCGTATTATGGCAAAACATTCGCGAGGACACGATTCGCTTTCGTGCCCTCTGTGACTAGTTCTAACGAAAATAAATACGTAAATAAACGATGTGTTGCCTTCGAAAAATAGACACGAATAATTTATTGGCAAAAGAACATTTTAAAACGAATTAGTAAAAAATATAATGAAATACTCAGAAGCAGGTAGAGGCAATCGTTTATATTGTTGTATATTTTATAGGTTGGTAGTTAAAAACTTTAAGCGATTTAATTATTAATCGCATTCGTTAAAAATTCTTAAAAACTATTAGTTTCAAAGTTATAGCGCTTAACGATAACAAATAAATACCTACACAGGGCGATTCCTCCAGCATGCTCTCACCCCTCTCCCTCCATCATAAATAATGAGTGTATTCAAATTCTGATTTTCGGATATTTTTAAGTAAGGACCAAATGTATGACTACTTTGACTTTTCATATACCATTTAAGGCGTGTCCCGTGACGGTACAAACTTGTTTTTTTCAAATGAAAGAACCAACGTTTTTTTTTTTCCCCGTAAATTGTTAAGCAGATGATATTTTGACAAATGTCGACGTATTTACATCGAAATTCTAACGAGCAGTTTTTGTATTATTTGACTTTGTGTACTAAGGATAATGAGCCCATGATATAATATATTATAAGGAAGATATCCCATGATATTATGGGCCCATGGTGATTTGAAAATTGTAGTAATTACTAATTCATATAATATCTAATCTATTTTTATTTTATAATTTGTATATTCCCCGAATATCATGAGTAGGTGCTTGATTAATAATTATATACATTTTATATTTTTGTGCACTCTTTTTTAAGTAGGTACTATTATTATAAATATAATAATATCAACATTTTGATAACTTAGAAACTACTGGTCGGAGTTTTGATTCGGATAAGTTAACATTTTCCAAAAATTCATCTACTAATATAAAAATACATAAAAAATCTATAAAAAAAAAAAAATATAAGTATACCTAAAAATTCGAAAAATCAGAATATGAATACCTAATCTATTATTAAAGGATAAAATGGGAGTGGAGCATGCTTGGTAATTCACCCTGTTTGTCTTTTTAGGTTAGTATATATTTGAACGATTATTTGATTTTAATAAAATGATACTATACAGACATAATATAACTGTGTCAAACAGACGGATTGTTGTTACATTTATGTAAAACAATAGAATTATTAAAAAAGAAAAAATAGAATAAAACATCAGATATACATTGTACTTGCAAACGCATAGTCATTTCATAAAAATAAATATAAAAACGACTCTATTTATAATAATTTAACCTATATTCAATAATCTGTTAAATTAGTAAAAACAAATCTGACGAGTTATTAATTTGCTCGTAAGCTATAAAACACATTCCAAAATCACACCGGTCGATTCACACGTGTTTATTATAATTTATGAATAGACTAGGAAAATACAATTGGACATGCTGCCATGCTGGAAAGTTATGCTAACAATACTTGGTTCGTTAAGCTTCATACTGGGTACTATAGGTTATTATCTGTTCCATAGAAATTCGTCAAACAATTTAACCCTAGACAACCTCTCGGCTCTCACTGTTACCAAACGCTACGAGAATTTAAGCATTTATTAGGCCTTTAGAACACTTTATAACATAAGTAAAGCTAAGCGAAATTACAATCCACAAACAATGTTCTAATTTCAAAACGGCTAAATTAAAATATGGGCTCAGCGCTCAGGACAGTAGGTTTGTGCAATTAGGTCAACCATAATCGAACCGTAACATGTCAGATGACGCTCAATAAAAGAAAATATAGAAACGAATCAAAAATAATTAATCAACTATCACATAATGCTACTTATACAGTAAGAGTATGAAAAACGCTCAATTAATATCATGAGTATCAGTCATTTGGATTAATAAAAAAAAAAAAAAGCCACGGTGGGGATTTCATATATTTCATATCGTTCAGTTTTGTTCCAAGTGTGTACCTATGTGGCTATGTGTATTATTATTCCATTTTAATTTTTAATTGTTAATTTTTAGAAAAAAAAAATAAAAATATTTTATGGGCCAACGTAGGCTTTTTTTGATATTTTAATTTTGATGTAAGTTATGACTTTATGACCATTCTAAAATGTATAATAAATGTACAATCTTAAAATACCTACTTAATTCAAAATTAAAATATCTAAAACATTCTATATCATATATGTTGGTTTAAATTCAGTAAGTGGTTTTTTCAAGCAATTCAACTAGCGGATTGACAATGTTAGTATAGGTATAGGTATTAATCACTTTATTTTTTACCAAAATTTTAAATAAATTTTAGTTTTTATAATATTTCATAATTTTTCTATTTTGTTCGAATTAATCTTCGTTTTTAAGCCCAACATTTTTAATTTTCCCTGGGCCCCACAAGTCCTGACGACGGCCTTTAATTCATCATGGTTTTATTAAATACACAAGTACGATAGTGTTCATTTCCTTTGAAATATGACAGAAACTTGTTTGACGTAATAAAATAATTGGTATTTTATTTATTAAAAATACGGTATATCAATTGTATAGGTAATAAACATAACAGTTGAACTACGGTATGGTTAAAAAGAACTTCTTGAATATATAAATATGTTTTTTATACAATTCATAAAATTACAAACTAATAATTATTTTGTTATAAGCTAATAACCTATAGTAGTTGATGATGTATCAACCATGAATAAAAAAAAATGTATGTATAAATTATAAATACATTATTGGTTTACAAAATATATTGTGAAATGCAAAAATAAACAAATGTATATAATCGTTGATTTTATCCAAATAAGACATGATGATGATTCACTGCTCACTCGAATACGTTTTATAACGAATAATATTGTAATAACTGTAATGACTAAAAACTTAACTGTTCGTTTACATAATAATATTCTATACTCTGTGAGTTCACAAAATTGTAAACGATCGACTAAAACGTACGCTATATCTATATAATAAATCGTAGGCAGGTATAATAATGAATACAGTAAAAATAAATTAATGTTGCCCGGATTATTATTATTTTTACAAAACATCGGATAAACGCACAATATCATATTATTATATTGTGAGTATATAAAGTATGAACTGTAGCCGACACAACAATATTTATGACGAACCATATATTACAATGTTAAACGAGACCGAGGAAAACGGATATTGGCGAATGGATATGCAAACAGATAGGAACGCAGTGAACATAATCGATGTGATAAATCAGCATTGACGTTAAGCACTAATATATACCGGTAAACGTACACTACCCGTGGAGCGTACTCACTCAGTTGACAATTAATTAACTAGTAATCGGTGATCTATACATTTATTACACACGGCGTACCAAAATGCATGCCAGCACAAACACATTGGTACGGGCGCCAACATGGAGGAAAATAAATTGAAATAATACAATATATATATATATATATATGTTATACCGTGATCAATCAAATTGATTTACAATGTACCGTAATATACGATATATACGTATTATAACAATATTTATTGGAAACATATTATCGGTCGGAATAATTAAAAATATGATATTATGCGCTCGCGATATTCACCCCGTCGCCGCCGTGTAAACGTTTTTTTTTTTTGCGCAAAAATATAATTCACGAGCTCACGGCGAAATCCGGTGACTAAATGGAGATATCCCACCGAGATACGCGAAGACGATTTCCAAGTCGATGGCATCACTAAGATTGCAGTAATAATTCAATATTTCGATATTTATTTACCCGGAAAAAACACGATATAATGTTAACTCGCCGGCAATTTTCGATTTAACGAAGACGGGTCGGGTGCGATTTCGTCAACAGAAATTTTCTCGTACAACTACGCGCATTGCCATCATTACGTATACAACGGCAAAGGACCTTTGACATCGGAAAAATGCGAAATATATATATTTTTTCGTATTGAAAAACTTGGTTTTTTTTTATGACCCTCTATACGTAACGAGGAGGGGCGCGCACACACAACACACACTTGCGCATATACACGATCATATGTTAACATTGATCAAAAGAAATATGAGAATTAAAACCTTTGCTCGGCGCGGTTGCAGCGAAGGAGTAAGGAAATATACGAAACGTCGAAACACATATAAAAGTACGCGCGGTGTCCGTTAGAGATAAGTCGCGATTAAAATTCATGAGCCCATAAAAAATGACGTGTTTTCTTAAGTGCGGCATGAATTATCGGGGTCGGAGGTGAGTAGCCGAGATAGCAGTCGGCGGAAGGACGACAGGGAAGAACCGAAGACTTATTCGATATAAATGCGTGAGCTTTTTCTCCTTCCTCACCCTCTCACCTTCTGTCCGTCTCTTTCTCGCGCGCGCGCTCCATAGCTGTCTTTTGCTGTCTCTCCCTTTCTCTTTTTCGCTCGTCATCGTCGTTGCGTATTATATATTCCATCTCGTTGTCCCGTCTTTCCCCTTTGGCGCATTAACCGCGCCGTCCATCATTCCACAAATGAGATATAATAATAATTGGAAGGTAAAAGTGAAAGAGGTAAAAAGGGTTCGACGGGGTGAGTGTAGGGGTCAAGACACGGGACAGATTTTGCCGAGATGAAGCCTAAATTGGCGGCCGGGGGAATGATGGCGTGCGCGGTCGACGCGTTGTGGTGCAGGGACCGCAGCGGTGAGGGGCAAGGTGGATTGTCAGGATCGGTGCCAGTGTAAGCGGTGAGGGATAGTTCACGGGAAAGAGCGCGAGTACGGGGTGGGTGGAAGCGTTGCGGACGGGTGGAAAAGGCAGCGGCGGTGAGAAAGCGAGTGAAAAACAGTGAGAAAGAGAGAGAATAGACGTGATAGAACGGCGACTGGTAGCGGAGAGTGGTCGTATTAACTGGTTTCCATGGTAACCTTTTGATGCGTAGTGCAGTGCCGGGATAAAACCGGGCGCGCGCGTCATACTCTCTCACTCACACACACTCTATCCATTTCGCTCTCACCCTCCCCTAACCCTCTCTCCCACCAACTCTCTCTCACTCTATTTCTCTCTCTCTCTCTCTCTCTCTCTCTCTCTCCCTCTCTCTCTATCCCCCACACCATCCAACCCACCAACTCTCTCACTCACTCTCTCCTCTCTTTCGCTCCCACTCTTTCTCTCACCCTTTCTATCACACTCTGCACAGCGTGCTTCCACTTTTATCGATTCGGCGACCACATAACCAACCCATTTAAATATTTTCAAGTACACGTTATTGTAATGTGTGTATGTGTGTATGTGTGTGTGTTTGTGCGTCTGTAGTATATGTATATGTGTATGCGAAGGGGGTGGGATAATATTGGTGGTGTGTATGTTTGTGTGAGAAAGGAGTAAGGGGTGTTAGGTGTCTGTGAGTGTGGGGGAGGGGGTGCTAGTGAGTGTGTACATGGACATATATGTATATACGAATACGTTTATTTGTTATTTTAATATATTTTGTGTGCGAAGAATCTTGGACTTTCTGTAGGCCAAGGCGAACCTTATCGATTAGATTAGCTATATTATATGTATGTAAATATTATATTATGTGTGTGTATAATTGGGCCATACATAGCACACTGCTCACAAAACATAATATTATTAAAAACGATGTCGCCGCCGCTACTCGTTATATCGTACGCGCTAACATATAGCCTAACAACCAACACGCACTATATCCGCTATAGCTGCCTGTCGCAACGCGATAATATAAAACAACAACATCACACGTCAAAACGTGAAGGACGCGCATTTCCCCACCAAAAAAAAATATTGTAATAATAAGAAATAAACGTCCACGCCAGTGTGTTTCTGCGTATATTTAAATATATAATTACAGTACACCGACAACGCCACAACTACCGTGTAGACAACGATTATTAAAATTACAGAAAATTATAAAAGAAAGAAATCGGCAAACAGTTGCAGATTGGGCGAGCTGTTCCATAATGTACCTGTTGATTTTGAACCCTTAACGCCGGCGTGCTACTTGCTCTCCCTCACCCTATCTCTCTCTATCCCTATCTCCCCTCACCCTCTCCGTCCATCCATCTATATCTCCCTCTTTTTTTTGAGGTTGTCCAATTATTGTACCGAAACTAAATGAGTATCACTATATTGCAGTGTATGAGTTACTGGGCTATTAATTTTGTTATCACATTATTATTATTATTATTATTATTATAGGTACTTATTTTTCTCGTTTATGTAATTTAACACCATTCGATATACGCGTATAAATGTACAATGTACAGTGTACACTGAATACACCCCTGGCACTCTATTGGCCGAGAAGACCGATGTTTTGGCTGTCAAAAAAGTTGTGTTGTTGTATGGAGGAGCGGATTCGGTTTTTTTTTTTTTTAAATTGAAAAAGTTCAATTTAACTGGCAAACTTGTGTCGTTTTTTCCGCATCCCAAATAAAATTTCCTTTGCATATTGTTCTGCAACCGTATTTTCCCAGAGTCGTTCGGGTAAATGAAATTCCTATCTACATTCTACTTTGGACATTTCAACAAACAAAAAACAACCAATGCACAGAATGAACACCACCTGTTTTTTTTTATGAAAAATACTCACATATAATACAATATATTTTATGAATACATGGATATATTATGTAATATAGATGTATTAGGAATTTTATTGTATTCGTTCAAGAACAAACTTTTAAACTTCTCCCATTAAATCAATATGATTAACTTGTATTTGTATCGGATAAGAGTTAACTACTACGTTTATTAATAACTTCTCAATTCTAATATATAAAATTCAAATTATTAAAAGTTACAAAAATAACATAAATATAGTGAAGAAACAATGGTTTATTGAACTCTAATTATGTATCTGCAACTATATTATGTCCTCTTCCACGTGGTCGGCAAATCTATATTCTCGAGGGATGTTTATCTACATAATGATTCAATATTAAGTTTAACATTTGCTACGGAAACTTGTACAATACTTGTAAGCAACTATCGAGGAATATTAATAATTTATTAACTAATTAACCAAACATTAAAAGAAAATATTTGTTTTCAGTTATGAAATTATATAAAATTACTAGGTAATAATCATTCACAGCTATATTTAATATTTAATTTATTTATTATACTCTTTTTATATTTTAGTTTCTATACTGGACAGAATACTGTTCATTATTTCATTAAAATCACAATTTAATGATTATAATTCAACGCGATTTTATAGTTATATATTTAATATATTTTACAAATAAATATTTTTAAAATTATTAAATACATGTATCCATTAGGCCACAATAATATATGTTGAATTGGCTTGGCATATAAAGAATTTAATTATTTTAATAGTTTCTAAATTATTTACATCTTAAGTTTTTCAATTTTCCTATTTCAATATAAATTGTCTGCAAAAGTATAGGTGAGTAGATTTGAATATTATGTAAAAATATAAAATATAATATTATACAGTATGCAAATTAATTGCAAAGTCAGTAACCCTAGTTCGTGATGTAGTGCGAATATTGCAATATATTATGAGCTTATGACTAATGGCCTCCTTTTTACGACGGTTTATAAAACAAAATTTTGAGAACGTATATAATTTTTTTTTTTTTTTGATCGTTTAAACAAAATTTAAAAAAAGGTATATAACTACAATAGGTATCTAAATATACATTAATTACTTAACACCTATTCTATAATCAATTAGTCAGGTTTAAATTAGTAAATAGTTTTCCGTATTCTTAAACAAGATATAATATTTCATGGAATTTTGACCCTTCTTATTATAATGTTATACCTAAGTATTCGGACATAATAAAAATATTACATAAATATTACAAAAATATTCTTTTTTAAATATCTTAGATTATTTTTGTACATTTTTGAGACGAATATAATATTTTATAGGTTCTAGAACATTTAGGATGTTAGGTCACAAAAGTTATATGAAAACAATCAAACATTTGTGTTTGATAAAAAATTGGTAGGTTTATACTTTTACTTTTTGCGATAGGTGCGTCTATATCATATCATTGTATATTGTTACCATATACTATTAGAGAGAAAAGTACAGTGATTTGAATAGTTGGAATAATTAGTTTTTAATTAATTTCAGTTTTTCAGACTAGAAACGTTCAGTTATACTTATGATATTTGCGTAATAATGTATAAATATAATCGATTAAATTATTGTCAACAGTATCTGCTGCACCATTATGAATCTAAAATGTGTATATACAATATACATTACACATTATATGTATATATTATTATCAGGTAAATACGAGACGCCACCAGTGAATAAAGATAGAATTTCATTTGAAACATTTGCATACTGTTTTGACAGTGGTTGTGGTTGCGTTTGCCAAAAAAAAATAAGAAAAATAATTTTAATAATAATAATAATAAATAAATAAATAAAGGGCGAAAAACAAAGAGAAAAAAAAAGGTACAATTTAACCAGCTGTAAAGAAGAAGAAGAAGAAGAAGAAGAAGGAGCGGAGAAGAAAAAGAAGAAGAAAAAAAAGGCGTACTACTACTACAACTACGACTACCGGGTGTCCGAATCGCATAATAATTACAGATTTCGCCACCAGTACCGCATTGGCTACGGCGTCGCGTTACTCATTCATAGTGTGCGTTCGCGCTGTAACACGGAAAGTTCTGAATGTGCGCGGCACTGGACAAAATACTTCAAAAATATAGTAAAATAATAAAAAAAAATATGTGCGATTCGTTGGAATTTTTTTTATCGAATACTTCTCTCTCTATTAATCAAAACGATAACAATAATTAAATAACTGACACGCTCTTCGAAAATATTATAATATCATTTTTTTTTCCATCATTATTTTCGTTATATTTTCGATAAAAAATTTAAAAAAAATAACAATAAAAAGAAATATTATTATGTATTAGCGTTCACGTCACGGCGACTCCGACAATATTGCGAACACAAACTAATATTTAATAATAATATGTAATTGCGTGTATTCTATTCATAAATGCGTCCCGTTCGATTGCGACAATCGGATAGCATCTACTTGCGAGGCAAATGGCTGTGGGCCGAACAAGCTAGACTGGGATTTCCGAAATGTGAGTACACTAAGACAAAACTAATTTTGAATGGATAATAATGATACCATTTCTCTTGCGAAGTGTATAGGTAGTAGGTACGCCGTACAATAAATTATGATGTAGGTATATGATAATGTCGAACCCGGTGTAATTGGACCGATATTATACGTGGCAGTGGGTTTAGTGTGTATAATAATAATATTTTCGTTTAAATTTGTTATGTTTGATACCTATAAAATAATAATAATAATACCTGCAATTTAATTATGATTTATAACAATCACAGGATATAATATCCTACTCTCGATTGGTCGATTGTATACATTCTAAAGTACAAGATGACTTTGAGTGACTGACATAACTTTTACGTCATAGTAACTAATAAGAAACTATATTATATGACTGATAGTAAAACTTTACTTATAAAACTCGATAAGATGAAACATTGTGTAAAGATCTACCCGTGTAAGAATAATTATGGTAAATACATCCGGTCATAATATGTATTAGCATAATACTATGACAGAATTATTAAAACAGTATTCGCATAACACTAGGCGTAAGATCGTTAGGGTCCGGTAGGTTAGAATTTGCATATAGATACCGAATGGACCAATAAAATAGCCAGATTCTCAGCTACACGTTTTTATTATATTATAGACTAAGAAAAAAAAATGTATAAAATTATTATTTTTATTTTTCATAATTTTTTTTTTGTTGGGGGGGGAGGGGGGCACATACCTAAATACTTATAGCTCTTTACACCAATACCTCATAGTTGGAAACGGTGCGTAAAGTTAGCTTAAAATCGTATATTATTATTTGGTTCTCTGGACATAAATATTTTAAAATTTTATTATCGTAACTTTCCTAGAACAAAAAATTCTCGACGAATAAAGAGAATAATATTTCATTATTCATATTTGAAATTATGTAAATATTTAAAAATAAAAACCTTCAGTTCCAATATATTATTAAATTAAATAAATATTAAAACAATTGCAAACAGAATCTTAAAATATTCATTAAATAGCCGATAGATAGATACTTCAATAAAAAACACGTAGGTAAGCGCATAAACTTGTTAGATCTTATATTAAGATCGTCATCATCATCATAATTTCTATCGTTTCTATAGGTAGATAAGATTAATTAAGCGTCAACAATAATTAGGCTTTTTTTCGATAGAGCACTGTCACTTAAATTTATGGTCAAGCTCGCCGAGACATTAACAACGGTGCCAATTTCACTCGATTAAAGTTTTAACGAGACTATAACAACAACAAAAAAAAAGGGATGTAAACGAATCTGTAATTTTCAATTTTGCCATATATCATCACCTTCAGACGAGATTGTATGGCCATTGTTGTACACAGCTGTAAAAGAGTTTTTTTTTTTTTTGTAAATTATTGAAATCAATTACCACTTAAATTAAAGTATCACGTTATAAATTAATAATACCGTCTGACTTGATTTAGCGTGGTTTCGATGTTCTCGTAAAAAAACATGTCGGTGTGCGCTATTAATCTTGGACGACAAAAAAAACGCATACACTAACATAAAAACAACTGTACGCGGGTGGTAGCAGTGCGATATACATTATATACAATAAATTCAACGGAATAATAATAATAATAATAAATATGCCTATTGAACGCTTTCAGAAGAGTTGAAATTATTGATAGGTACGCGACAAAAAAAAAAAAGTGCACTGTAAATGTTCGCGTACGTGAGCAGATTTATCGTGTACCGCATTATAGAATGATAATAATAGTAATGATAAAAACGTATGCGCGTGTCAATAATTCAAGCTCGGAAACATTAATTCACGGTCTGCGATCACTGGCTGCACGACGAAAAACGCTGTATTTTAATACTTATATAAATATATACAGCACGGTGAACCTTCTGTAAAATATGTTTTCGTACTTTTTTCAAAGTTAGCGATTCTCATGATATATATATACGCGTATACACACAATAATAATACACATATAGGTATAACACTATGTATAAAGGTCATGCCGCCGCCGCCGTCGTCGATCGCGCGGTCCGCACACGGCGGCCGAGGGTTACGAATTTAACGTAAAAAGAATGGAAAAAAAAAAATCATTTTTTACGCGTATTTCTCTTCGCCGCTGACCTTTCGGAAACTGCGCACACAACGATACGCGTATAATATTATAATATACTTAGTGCCTATTCCTGCGAGACGAAAGCGTGTGGCTACTGCTACACCACTACATCGTTTACCGCGATTACCGCGATGTAGTTACCTATAGTTATGCATAATGCGTCTATAGGCACTAATGCGATCAGACGTCCCCCACTCTGTCGAGGATTGTCACTCGACAATTATATCCTACGAATTTTGGGAACAATCAAAGTCCACCGGAGATCGAAAACCGACTATTATATACCACAAAATTTATCAACCTTTACCATTGTATACCGTATATCGGGTAGGTACCTGTATTGTATATTGCGGCAGCAGTCAAGCAATATTGTTATCCGTTAAATTGAATTTATATTAGGTGGTAATTGTTTTATATTTTTAAGTGTTAAGATGGTTTAACAGTGATATTAGTTTTCTTATTTCGTGTCTGACGTCACCTTTAGGAGCAGTAAATAGGCACCGTGCTTCAACTTCAAAGGTGGTTCTTGCCGTTCTTGGTAACCAATTGGATCTGGTCTGTGGTATGGTATGTCAAAAGTAAACGATTCTCAGAACTTTTCAAAATAATCAAAACAATTATTGTTGTAATTGAAAAACGAATGTCCGTGGAGACTTGTAATTTTCCCCAAATATTTTTACTATCATTTTCTACATATATAATTTTTAAAGAATTTTGTCGTTGTTCGTGATATTATAGAACATATATTACATTAAAATAAATAAAGATATATTTGAAATTTACGAAATATTTTGGTTTTTTTTCAATTTATGTATCATAAAATATTTGTTTCTAAGTAAAAATGATTGACTTTTAATACATCGTTGCTCACAAGTTCTTACTGGAATAAGTTGTTGTTAGTGCTTTCACGACATTATGGATATTCAAATGTATGATAGCTAAAATAATTTTTCCTCAATATCAGTTGTTTTATTGTGTTTCAACAAATATTAATCGTAGATTTTTTATGTACTGTAAAATTATCAAAATATTTAGAAAATTTTTAACTAATTTAACAATTATACCATGAACCCATTTACACCATTCTTCTGAATTTTGGTACTGAATTATAATTTATTAATAATAACAAACAATATAATATTTGGATAGTCTAATAATTATATTATTATATATTTTATAATATAATAGGTATGCGATATGTTTTAATAAAAAATCAATTCAATCTGTCGTATTACTAATAATAATAAAGATAAATAAACAAATATATCTTTATACGATCCGCACGAAATCGTCTTTTACCTACAAAATAACATGTTTTTCGAATATAATATAATTTTGACTATAAGCGAGTGTTATGCGTACCTACAGCAAACGAGCGTAAGCAATAAGTGAGACGTCGTATACGATAAGTTAATACGTTTTCAAATAAAAAACTGTCAGACGGTCGGCGAGTCAAATTTTGTACAACATTCTGAAACGATGATAATATAATATTGACAATCCAACCGTCCGTTTCAACTCTTTAACTCGACGATATTTCACGACTCGCGCGCACTTTTCTCCTCGGCTCCCCCCCTCGCGTACGTGTACATTTATTTACGTGTCCATACGTTCAGGTAATCCTTATCGATTTCGTACCATCCCTCCGTTGTCGTCGCTTACGTACGTCCCACTCGCCCCGTTTGCGATAGCGTCGCACACGGTCGGTATGGAAAATAAAAATCATTCCGCGACTCCCCCCCGCGATCATCGTGGTACCTCTATGGCCATATTATGTACATCGGTGTCTCGCAGACGGCTGTCGGGATTGTGTCTGTGTCGGCGAAAAGGCTGCACGAGGATTATAATAACGCTATGTATCGTATTAGTATTATCATGAATTGTATCGAGGTTTCGTCGATTTGCGGTTACGTATCATACCCAGGTGTACCTCGAGCTGTTTGCTGTCGACGAACAACGGTCGCGACTGTCCATATATAGCTCCGGGGTCGTATAAGCGCAATAGATATTAATATATGATTAATATCATTAGGTGCAGCGGGGTACCAATTCCTAATATTATTTATTTATCGACTGATTGATTGGGCAGTCGAGCGATCTTGACAGTGTATAGTACACGATAAGTGGTTTAAAAATAGTGTACACAACGAGACAAAAGTTTTGATTCGATAATACACGCGAACAAGAAAAAAACAAAAAATAATAATAATAAAAATAGAAACAGAAAATGCGCAAAATAATTCAATACAGTAGCTAATTGGTGGCCATGAACTGGCAATTGCGTGTAGGTGGCCTTCCTCGCCGCATAAGCCGCGGTCGATGGGAGCCGATTGCGAGCATATATTTGGGAAGACTCGACGTAAAGAGACAATAATATAGAAATGGAGCGAGCCGGGTGGAGTGAGTCGCGGAGGAAACGCATACAGAAAAGTGTAGATAGTTCTTGGTGAATTTTATACGCCATATATAATAATATACCGTCGATAATTTTTTTGGAAAAAGTTTAAATTGGCACCACAACCGTTCTGTCCGCTAGGGATGTTTCTAAGCGTAATGCATCATGCAAGACAGAAGGGGCGTAGACCGGGGGCGAGCGAGGTGGTTGATATTGAGTACCTATACGCGTGTGGCTTGCGAAGGAGACAAGCGGCTCTGTACGCGCTCCTCGAGACTTGTGGAGTCGCGTTCGGTACACACAAGGGTCCCACAGGACGGATCTGCCGTACGTCTCTGGTACAGAGGACGAACTATAGAGAACAGTAAAGAACTTTTATTGCAGAGGAGGACGGCACACGACAATGATATCACATAATCGACTATACACTCCCCGCCCGGTCGAAGGTCAATGCGATGAAAAAAAAATGTGTCGACTCGTCCTGTACGGCGCCTGCCATTATACTCTCGCGTAAGACATAATGTATATTATATTTTTATTTTTTTATCATATTTTATTGGCCACACGTATATAATAATAATAATACACTCGAGGCGGTAGATATCGGCTCGACTGTACCTATAATGACGTAGCGTTCGTCCATGACCGTACTACACACATGACTACGATCAAAATAATATAATGTTTTCTTTTTTTCAAAGACTATACTACGACTGCGACGGCGATGTGAACACTACAGGACAAACGCGCGAGTATGACAATATTTGACTGTCCGTCAACGGCGGAGGCGTAGTCGTCATAAACATTATAATTTAATATAAAATTATTGCGTGAGATTAAAACCGATTGATGTCTAACATCGTATAACCCCCCACATAATAATTATTATTAAGCATGAATCGAGTTTTTCTACACTTGTTTTTATATGTTTCGATAGTGTTTTGGACGACCGGCGTATAGTGGCGGCCGATTGTCTATACAAAGAAATGGAAAATAAACCTTTAAATTATTGTTTTGTTTTCTCCATCAATCACTGTATGCGTTTTGCTTGGGCACATTGATTGAGGATAATATATATTATACCTATAGAAATCGAGGGCCGGACTCATGAAATAACCTTCGTTAAAATTTAACTTTGGTTTTTTACGAGTCCACCCCCTTCAAAAACATATATTTTTCAAAACACTAATATATAAGCTTGGGACATTAAAATACAACCCAATTTAACATATAACAATTTGATGTAAATGTAATTAATAAATGCCATTTTTATTAATAAAACCATGCAGGGTGCTCGCTTAAAATTATTTTGTAATAATTTATACTACATAATATAACTATGAACTACTTTGGTGTTTATTATATTAATATCGGCATTTGGGTAAGCAGCCTATACGGTACATGTTTAGTAATTTAAACTACACGGTATAACGCGACGTGAAGTTCAAAATTACTAACTTTAAACAGTTTCTTTGAATTAACTATTAAAAAGTATGTGTAACGAATAAACAAGTTTCTAGGTACCTAATAAGTAATAATACTATAATAGAATGTGGTGTAATAATAATTAGAAAATAAATTTTCAAGACTTGACCACCGGACAATTATAATTCATTGATAAAATATCAATTCCTTTTGAATATTTGAAAACGTAGCTCATTAAAATATTAAAATCAAATCATATATAATATTATGTGGTTACCGCAAAAAAGTGTCCAATATAGTTATATTGATAAAAATTAAATCTTAAATAAAATATAGTATTATAATATTATTATGTGTAATCTTCCATTTAACCGAGTCTAAATATGATCGGTGCTTATAGACGTAACATTTTTTTTATATACATTTAACTGTCCTACATGAAAGAAATATTAAACAGTAGAGGGGAGTGTCTATATAATATTTTTAAGATCACAATTATATTATATCAACCACAGCATTTAAAAACGATTATGAGTTGTGTTCAGAAAACCAGAAACGATCAATATTTAGATACTAACTCACTCGCTTAAATTCTTCACTGTCAGTTTGCTATTTTTCGATATCATCTCCAATAACATTGAGAAATTCGGAAAATTATTTCGCCAGAGAACCGCGTGTAATAAATTTCCAATGTACCAAGGTTCTGTGTGAAATAATAATCATTAAGTTTCCTTTACAAACCCAAAAAGTGTTTTGTAAATAAAAATACAGGCATCATTGTAAACCCCCAACATAATACTTCTCCCGTACGGCTCAGCATGACAGTATCTAAAAACAAATTTTGATTGCCATATAATTTTACTATGGCATTCTATTAAATAATGATTTTCAACCAACTTGACATGTGAAAGCGTTTTCCAAAAGATTATATTACCATAGCTGTTTATTATTTTGAGCTAACCTATAGTGTGGGTATTCAATTAGTAAGATGTTGTAATTAAATTGAATTGTGATATATTGTTATATTATATATTTTATAGTTGTGATATACTCCCAAATTATTGCTCGTAAACTCAGTAGGAGATAAGGGCTCAGCCACCTTTCAAAGATAGTTGAAAACTACTTTGTATACATATTTTTTATGAGTCAATCTCATTTAATGCAACTTGTTTTCTCTTTGTTATACATAGAAAATAAACGCAGACATCTTTAGAATTCATTAGCATAAATTGCAGCCTTCATCAACTGAAATTGGTGTTCATGTTAATTGTATAAATATTCTTATGAGTTATTATGATGATTTCTAAACTTAATGTATCAACATTCAACATACAATCAAGCTAAATTGTCTGATGATTTAATTGAGTAGTCTCGTGTGCTATTTTAGTCGTTAACTTGAACAAATGCTAATACATAATAATCTCTAAGATAAACAACAAAATAGCAAACAATTTTACAATCAAAAAAAGGGGGAAATGCCAGTAATCCCTCTGCTGTACAATGGTGTCGATTATACCGCGCCATTGCGTAAGTCGCTGTAATGTTAGATTTGAATTAAATTTATATAAATCATTGCATACGAAAAACGATTCCGTGCGCATTCTATATATCTAATGTATTATTATAAATTATAGTTTATTTATATTGCTATCATAAAATTATTTATTTTACTACCTATTAAAGTAGGTTGAAAAAATATTGTAGGGGGGTTGTGGTTTGTTGAGGTACACCTCTATGTGGGGGGGGGGCATGGGGCGAGGATTTGTCACTACTTACCCAGATGAGCAGTGATCACGAATCCGGGAACTAGCGACGCCTACACGCAGCTTTCAAATCCCTACAGAAAATATTTTTGAATTACAACAAAATATGTGACTAAAACTTCTTTGTTTAAATATCTAATTTCATCCAAATTTGAGTTTCAAATTTATATAAATGCTTTTATATTTATATTCATGCTTATAAAATGCCTTTAATAATAATTTATGAGGAACATTGTATTACATTGTCAAGCTTTTAATATCAGACGCTCGTATGAAATACTTGTGTAATTACTTTTTTTTTTAATTCCAGTAATAACAACTTATGAGAAACCTTAAATTAAATTTTCAAATCTAAGGGATATTATTAAAATTTTAAGAATTCTTCACTAAAATACAATTCACAAATTTTGGCAATTTTAGCAATTTTTACCAAATTTATAAAAATGCTTTAAACGCTCATAAAAGTTTACTGTGGATTTAAGCTCAACTTTTTTTTTAATTCCACTAACAGCAACTTATGAGGCACCTCGTTTTGAATATTATGCCATGTGTATAAAACGATAATTTAAACATAAGGTGAACATTTTATGTAAGGAGTTTTTAGTTTATGAATTACGCAACAAAATACGAAAATCAATATGGTAGAAAAAATGCATTAAACATTTCCGTTTTTCTTTAATTTTTTGTTTGTTTTTTCAAATTATTTTGAAAAGTACTGGGAATTTTTAATTTTGACCTCTCAAATGTACCAACTAGATTCACTGTCCTACCATAAAAGATGTTGAAGTTAAAAACCAGAGCATATCATCTACCATAAATTGTGTAAAAAAACGCATTATCATCGTAAAATTTATTCATTCATCGCTCCGTTCAGAATCTAAAACTAGGTAATAAAACATAAAAATCCCTTAACCTCTTCAATTTATACGACTAGTGCAAAGCTCGTATAATGTTGTTGTCTTCATTGTATTCTAAAAAAAAATTTTGAAAATAACTATTTATAAAAATACAATAATAAAAATAGTTAAACTGGTTTATTGCCATAAAATAAATATGTGCGTATAAGTTTCATAGTAGTAAAAGTCCACTGAGAATACTAACACTTTGTTTCCACTTCATCGAACGTCGAGAAACTATCCTTTATTCCCCTGGGAAGATAAACGACTAATCGAAGATTACACCAGTTTTCCTTTCGATTCAACCGGATATCCGGGGGGAGCAAAACAGAAATTGTAAGTCATTGCACGTCAATTCTAACCACGCCGACATGAAAATAACTCTACTACTACAGTGACGGGCAAATGAAAAAAAAAATATTATCGACGTGAAGCAATTATTGTTGTATAATAAAATCGTCGAAGAGACAATAATTTCCCAGCGGAATGCAGAGGCTTACGAGACAATAATATAAATTATTAATAATAATGAGAATTTGAATGGGATAAAATAATATTGGCTTCTCCCACGTCATTTCTCAGGCTCCATTCATGATCAAACCATATGTGTTTACGTGTATGTGTGCGCGCGCATGTAGCACGACAAAGTCCACAATAAACGACCTTCTACTCCATCGATATCGCGAAGAAAATATAAAAGCGAAAAAGCCCTAAAGCACTGAAAAATAAACGGAGACCTGGCCGATTGCTCCGTCGACGGCACATATTGTTTGTTTAACGTGCAGCCATATGGTTGTCGGATCGTTCGCTTCCCACGGGCGCGCCACCGAGCCTTATCGTGATTAGATATTTTTGAACATGTTAGTGGAATCGACAGGAGGTTACATCGTTGGACAGCAAAATTAAAAAAAAATACATGTTTGCGTGTATGTATCATCTATTATAAACCCAAATTTATTTTTATGAAACAGAAAAAAAATGTTTTCTTAGTTTCAATATAATATAGACATAAAAAATAATCAAAATTTAAATCGGTATTTTATTGGTTTCAATTCGCACCTAAGAATTTATCCGTTGTACTAGATATTACGTCAGACATATAAAATATATAGAAATGACTGCCCCCCCTCCCCCCACATAACGCCACTGCCGATAATTTATCAATTATTCACGAAAATAGCCCAAATTTTTTCACCAATTTTTTAGCCTGCAATTTTTTATCATGTTGTTTATATTAAGGTGTTTTGTGAAGCATTGAATAATCGCAAATAACATACATTACATTGATGTAAATATTATAATGCTAGTTAGGTTTGTCAATCGAAATAGGAAAACATACTTTATTACCATCATTAGGAGTAGGTACCGAGCAAATACTGGGTTACGATATTATATTCAATGGGTTTGTAAAAAAAAAGCACCTACCTCTACCTTTATAGTTTATATTATGATGTGCTGCTCATAAATTTATAATTAACATTTTAACAATGGCTATTGTCAATATCATCTGGATGATTCTCATGATGACATATTATGAATTATTAACTTTTCAACGAGAATTATCTAATAATAAATTTGAAATTATCCTGTCAATTCAACATTTGACATTGACCAATTATTGCAGTCAAAAAGCAAAATGTTTCTTTCAATTTGGACGTCTAAAGTTCACTCAAGTTAATATTGTTTATGTTTACTCGGTGAGCTTACCTACTAATTTATAGATATATTCACTCACGCATTACATGAACTACTCAAATAAAAAAGAATAAAAAAAAATAGAATGATTATTGGAACTACAAAAAATATGTGAACATTTTTATTTAAATATATTTATAATATGTATGGTATAATATTGTGTCATTCACAATTTAAATAAAGTCATATGCATAACTATGTGAATATATTTTTTCCCATTTGGCAGGAACAATTTAAAAAAAAAGTTTTTGTTTTTAGTAAAATTCGTATTTGAGTAAAATACTATTTTCTGACAACATACTTTTATTTGATCCATCAAAATTAAACTTTGCAAACATATAGGCATAAATATTATTTTAAATAAATGTAGTTACCTATACATATTTTTTACGATTCGCCATCATTATACTATTAGATATTATGTATTATAATATATATATTATAGTAGTCTATAAGCAATGGTAATATCAACACATTGTTTCTAAAAATGATTAAGATTTATATAAAACAGAAAACAAACTTCTTCGTGTTTTAATATATTATATTACACTCTACGCTGTTTCATCTGAAACAACACATCTGATTAACCCACATCACGTAGTTAAAGAATTCCTCTGGCGTAGTGTCTTTCTCGTGAAATGAGTTGGGTAAAAGCCTAATAGTTTACAGGATAAACAAATTTATCCTTTTTGAAATATCCAAGCCAACCCCTTAGCCTCGCAGTATCACGCTCTTGACCTGTACTCGTATACGGAAATTATTATTTTGTACCAGTTAACAAATAATAATGTTATTTGAAGTGCATTTAAATCTTATCCTTGCTCCATGAGCACTAATTATACTATTATAGGAATAACCCCACTATAAAATTGCAATTGAACATATTTTTAGTGACCCATTTACAATTAGTACACTTGAGCAAATGATTATTTTTCTGTGCAATTTAACACGCTTCAACCAATTATAGTCTCTGGCAGGTAATGAACGTATAAGGGTGTTAGAAGTACTTCAAACCACATAAGTAAAAATAAAATAAAAACATTATTATCACGCCTTCACAAAAATCACACACAAAATAAAACGTTTTATGGCATGGAGTTTAAATTATGTTCTAACTAAAAATTTACAAAGAAGCAGGAAACAAATTGTCATTTTTATAACGGAATACAAGTTTTAATTGCATCATAATAATCTGTTTTAGTTAATGATGATTAATGCGCATTTCTTCATCGAGTGTTTTAATATTAAAATACATTCGGTTAAGAATCAATTTAGTTTTATACGGAAAATAAATACGAGTACAATATTATTATTATGCCTTTGGTATTTGTAGAACAATTATTTCATAATTTTATAATAAAGATATAAAAAATGTAATTTAATAACTACAAAACGTATTAAAAATACATCAAAAGGTAAATACAAATTAATTTTTACGTAAAAGCCCATGATTCATTATAAACTTTTATTATTTTAAAATAGTCAAAAATGTTATTTTAAATTTTAAATTACCATATTTCTTATGATCTGCATGTTTTAACAAAATAACATCAACATTAACATAAAAATGTATTATCTGAGAATCAGTCAAAGTGTATTTTATAGTTTTAATTAATTTCTATAATGAAAATATGGTTTTCCACGAGAATAAAGAATATTGTATAAATAAGAGTTTGACATTATTCATTTATTATTCGAATGAAAATTTATTTGAATTATTGATCATCTATTTTATTAAATTGGACATTTACGAGTATTTTATTAGACAATTATTCGAAATACTAAATGTTTGAATATTATTCGATTGAATTTGTATTCTGAAATAAGTGTTCACCATTGGGTGGTTACTTTTCTTATGTGTCCCATGCCTTAAAAATACTTCAGACACGCTTATTGTAAAAATTAAATTACAGATTGTTCATTTAAAGTTAAAATTAAAAAAAAAACTAGTATTCCAATAATTAAAAAAAAATAATAATTTGAATACATTCTTATTCGAATAAATATATGTTCTAACAGTTATCTAGATAAAATTGCCCAACTTTACTGTATAAGAACTGGATGAAACTTAGTTTCTTAAGCCTCAATGTGTACTAAGTAAAGAAACCTATTCAAATAAGCGGGATAAATGGTCAAATAATAAATATTATTTATTGTACAATGTATTTTAGTAAAATTGTTTTTAATAATGCCGCTTTCATTAAGATGATATTACATTTTTTAATATTTTATCCAATCGAATAATAAAACCATTTATTGTAATAATTATTATTATTATTATTATTATTATGTATTTCGTATATTATAATATTATATTTATCACATAAACCATAAATGTTCAATCGATTAATATCAAATAATATGGTAGGTATATTACTATTGGTATTTACTCATTAACTTCAATATATTTGAAAGTCGATTTAAGCCAACAATAGTATAAAAATAATACTATTCTTGGGATATGTAGGTACACTTACCAATATATATATATATGTCAGCGCAATTCAAACTTAACTAACCTACTTCGAAACGTTTCAAAACTTAGAACATTTAAAAAAATATCAAAAGGACCTTAATATATACGATTTAAATGTTTCCCCACCAAATTTGTGGTAGGTATGGGTTAAAGATAAAACGTGGTAGGTAGTACAAACTTGCACGTGCACAAGGAGTTTAACTAATTCATCACAAATCACGCTCCGCGTGGAATGAAATTGTTTAAAAGTATGATAGGTATGCTGTATATTAAACGAGCCAATTTCATGATATACCTACCTACTTACTTGGGAGTAAAATTTAACGAACCGGGAAATTAATTATTATATGAACATTTACCTTTAGTGCTTATAAACGAACAATGTATAATATTATGTATATCGTAATATATCGTACGAGTTAATTTTTTTTTTTCGTCTCCCCAGACAAGTATAAAAACCTCTACGCAGGGTCTCGGCGCTATTACTAAAGCTTCCACGTGCACGTTTAAAGGCTTCACTATTAAAACGCCAATGTCCGTGCCAAAGTAATTCAATGCCCGGGGGATAACGAGGGGCGATAAAATGGTCTGACCATGTCATTATTTTGACCTGAATAATAAATTCGTGTAGATGTTAAATCATATTAGAAAATGCTTGTTCGGTGTATCGGGACGCTGACGCCACTAGACAGCTTTTGGAACACGCGAAAACAAGGAATAAGGAACAATAAATAAATTATTATTATGCCCGTCTCTGGGGCATCTCGCTCAAGTTTCTTGTATCTTTCAAAGTTTGTATGGCTCCTTTAGATTTTCACAATTTGTCGATTAACAGAGCAAGCAAAACGGATTTAAAATAGTAAGTACGCCTTTGTTACTACGAAATCCCGTTACCGGAACCGGAAACGGAACAAATGTCAGATGAAAATTAAGAACAGGAATTATTAAAATAACCATAACAACAACAACAATCATTGTTATAATAACGGTAGTGGAATATTAAAGTATAGTATTTTTCAAACGTTAGTTATTTTTAATATTAAACGACAAAAATGAATTAAGCTGCACTCGAATCAAACACTTATCCAAACAATGCGCACCAAATATTATGATAATATGCGAACGTACGTTTTTTGAGTTAAACCAAAATGAGTATAGGTACATACTACATGTTTAATGTAACCGTCAAATAATGTTCGATGTGTTTAAGTATAAAAAATGTATCTTTGTGTTATTCCAGTTGGAGCTCCTTTGTTGTACAATGTTTAATAATAAAACCTAAATACAAAATGAAAAGTATTACATGCGTGTCAAGAAAATAAAATTACTTTTGTTGAAACAAAAAAAAATGTCTACGTTTGGCATAGTTCTAAAAAGGTTATGCCAAAACCATAAATACAAATAATAAACGCTTTTAACTTTTCCTATAGAGAAACTTTATACAAATGTTGGTGGGTGGTACGTTTCCGAAAGCAAAACACACGAGTGATTTTTTCATCTATTTAACACAATATACCATACAATTCTGAATCCCCCAATAATAATATTATCACGCTCGACTTTTAAACGTTATTTATAAATGTTCATATTAAATACGATTCTGATATTTAGTTCTACCTAATGTCGATATATGAGGAATCGACATTTTTCTTTTCACCGGTAGGCATTAAAGCCGAGTACGAAACTCTAAACAACTATCATTATGTAAAAGATACGAGACTACGATAAGTAAAGCGAAAATTAATTTACATTTAATCGTTGTGTATCGAGATAATGGTTACAAGGTTAAATTCAACTTTTTCCAAAACTTGCTTATATATTCATAAATGGTTTTTTCCAGTGAGATTTCAAATCGATTTTATGCTTTTTATATTTTCTATAGTATTTTTTACTAAATAAAATAAAAAACTATGTTTTTAAATAAACAATGTTAATGTTAGTTGACTGTTCTTTACATGCCTTAGTATATGGTGTATTTTGTTTTATGATCATCAGGATTTTGATTATTTTTAGCCATTCAAGTAAATATTTATAAACTACGTGTGTGAAATCAAGCACACACACACGTCGTCGCAATGATGCAATGTAAATTTCGACAACTATTTAATCTAAATTCTCGTGGATCATGAGCTATACTGGACAAAGTTTAGGTACATTGTTTCAGCATAGTGCGGTCGATAATGTAGCAGGAAACTGTATTGTATTAAAAACATATTTTTCACATTTCCCGAAATGCGTAAACATTAAACATCGTGCCCGATGTTCAAATTATCTACCTAGGTAACGCAATTAAACATTAAACTAATAATTTCAAAGATATTTTATTTATAGATATCGTATACAATAATATTTTAGAACTATTGAATTTATGAAATCAAGTGCAATTAAATAATATATTTTATCAATTTTTTCTTTAAATATATTTGCACTATGTAATGACGTAGTACTAAGACTATTTTACAAAATTTGTCGCTCCCGCCCATTTGAATGGTAGTAATAGTAATAAAAAAAATGTTTCATGTAGGTCGCATTATGGTCTATAATAATATTAATTGTAAAAATTATCCTTACATTTTTCTGTCCTTTATAATTTATATGATTCCGAGGTTATTTTTATTTTGTCAATTGTACGATGGCTGATGAACAACTAGTGACCACTTTGTTTAAAAAAATAGTCCCTTCTAATAATTGTTATAATAACACAATATGTTTGCTTATATTATAAATTATAATTTCGTTGAATATGATAATATGATACAGGAAGGTTAACCAAGTGTGCTCACATCTTTTTATCAAATAATAATATATTTAGTCGATTTCTGATGTTCAGAATTGTTATCATATGTTATTTTCAAATTAGCACTACCATTTTGTAAGTACTATGAAGCAATGCTATTTTTGACATTTTTAATATATTGTTTTAACCGATATAGGAACGACTAGTTTTATACTAAAATATTTTATACTTGAACTTTGTATACCAAGGATAATAATTCCTAATCATAGTTTTACTTAAAATATAAAATGGAATAATATGTAATATTAAGTATGGTACTTAATAATATAATCAGACAATTTTTACAAACTATAAACGAATTAATTTTCAAATCATCATAGTTCTATATCTTTCAAACCTATTATCGTGGACTGTTATTCTTAGAACACAAAGTTTAATAGGTAACTCAAAAACTACTCATTCGAATTTCAAATTAAAAACATCAACGTTTAAAATATAAACAATTTCAGTAAAATAGCGTGGTTCTCTTGTGAACAAAATAGATTGGTATTGCCGCAGGACAATTCTTAAATGACATAAAACATATCTTACGAAAATAATTACTAATTTATAATAACATAATTATGGTCTTTAAGCATAAAATCGCAAAAATCAAAACTTGAATAAATTCACGATTAAAGAAAAAATTGGCGGTGAGCATGATTGGCGAATTACTGTATAATAATAATAATATATAAATGTGTTTAATAAATCGGGCACCACTGCAGCGCTGCGGAGCTTTAGAAAATGTGTACGCGTGTTTCTATTGACTACTAAAAAACTAGAGAAAAAACAGCAAATTGCAATCTCATTAATATATAGTTTTTAATTAATTAACTTTGATTTATTGGCAACAAAAATCTACAACAGGCCTTATGAAAATACTATTTATACTCGGTCTACCTATAGCGTGCTAAAAGCGTTTGCGTGACGCCTAAAATCAAACAATATAGGTAGATATGGTTTCTGTTGTGATGTAATCCGACAACAATTTTACACCCCTATATCAATATAATATGTTACGGAAACGGATACCAGACCGCGAAAATGCATTCCACTCCGGAGTACTTCTATATACATATAAACATCGGATATCATAATTAAGTAACTATATATTATGAGGTCGTTCTGTATAATTTAATCGAATACATATGACGTGCATGCTATTATACGATGTTCTTACGCATATTATGCATTAAACAAACAATAATATTGTACGAGTAATTATTTGCAAATATGTATACCTGCAGTCCAATTTACAAGCCGTGTTCGTCGTTTATATTTTCTCGTGATAATGCAATACAGGTAATATTAATATACTGTTATCATCACGAGTTATGCCACTACTATTGATGGATTTTCGACGTTAGCTTTGTACTATGAAATGTATGTTATGAAAATGCTTGGTCCAAGTCTAGAGTTCTTACAAATTTCAAATTTGACACTCGTGCAGTTTTGTAGGAGCATTTCTGAATTTCTGACGATTGCCGATACGAAGCATATAGATACTAGACAACGATTTATACCCGACATAAACAACTGTAAATTAATGTGTAAATATTATTATTTTTGAGCAACAATTGCGGTATACGTATACCTTAAAATGTCTGAATTGAACTTCACTGTATTGTTTTAATAATTTAATATAGCGAACATATTATTAATCATACTTATTCGATGTTAACAATACATTATGCCGAAGCACTACCCTATTCTTTTTTTTTACGTAAGTAAATCTAACGTACTATCAGGTACTGTCCGTTCAATGTAATGAATATAATTCAATATATTATAATATTTTATATACCTACAGAGTATCTTGACTGTCCTCAACATTTTATAGGTACCTGCTTACTGATAGCGTAATGTTATTTCTGTTATTTTCAACAGATTACGATTTCAATTAAATATTTTAAACGTTTCAAGGTTATTCAGTAAAATATTATCGTCATTAGCGTAGGTGGTAGGTAATGTGTAGAATAATATCAGTGATCGGCATACAATAGATATTGTACAATATTGTATTTATATTTTATACATAATATATTACAAATGAATACCGGGAAGATAAAGAAATAAATATTCATACCCAACTGAAAAGCATATTTATATTTCACTTTTTTCAATATGTTCAGATTGTTTTTCCCATCGCAGACGATTATCGAATAAACGAGAAAAAGTTGTACACATTATTAATGTTTTGGAATTTTGGATTTTAGACTAGTTATTTTCTTTTATTTGTATGTTAAGACCCCTAGCGGCCCTATGATATTAAGCCACTTTGTGTACCTAACCGTTACAATAGAACCGGCTCCGTTCGTAAAAATAATAACATAATAATATTTTGCCAGACGATCTTCGCTATTGAACTTTCGCCGCATTATTGTTACGTTAATAAAAATGAAGAAAAATACAATAACTGTGTACGTGATTAAGAAAAGTTATGTTGTATAAATTGTTTCGTACGTTTACGGTTTACTCGTAAAATATTAAATATTTTATTTTGATTTGCCGTTAAACTCTTCATGCGAGAATAAAACAATACATTATCTGAACAGTGGCGTGATTTGTGTTGTTGGCAGTGGTACCTAGTATGCAACATTTGCATCGCACGATTTTACATTTTTCAATACCCATGTAAATACATAATATATGTATTACCATTTCGCGAACAAAACGATCGTTGTTTCTTTAGGTTTATTTTGTAGCCCCTGGAAAATGGGAAATTACACCACTTAGCCGCATAATCTAAATATTATCCAAGTGAAATCTAGACGGTTCCACTTTCAGGCGTAATTCGACCTTAATATATAACACGAATTAAGCAATAGTAGCACAAAAATAACGCACAATTATTATTATTATTATTATTTATACGGAAAAGTGAAAACGTATAAATTTAGTTTTAGGCAAACCTATTAAAAAAAAAAAAATGCATCTAATGACTATAATATTATAAGAGAAGACCAAAATTGTTTGAAATGTATTTATCTACAATATAAACGAGTTAGGCCTGTAATATAACTTGAAACGTGGAATAAAGATGTACCCACATATATTTAGTATATGAATGTTGTAGAGAGGTCAAAGAAAAAGTGATTTAAAAAGGTATAGTCTTTGGAGGGCATAGTATTATAGTAGAATGACAAAAACACGAATGACCTCAGAATAAATGGGAAACGTTGGAAAAAGCTCACAACAGGTCTAATACCTATTGACTATAAATAAGGTTTCCTATACACATATATTATTTAAGACTCAATACATTTTGACCATTGCAAAAACAAATGAATAATTTAATATTTACTAATTGTATATCGTCCGTTGATTATGCTGATGCCGATGTCTGCCTTACAGGATACACAGTTAAATAAAATGAAGCGTATTTTTAAATTAAAATATATTTAAATATTTCTACCGCTTATCAATTAGTGTCATTGTTACAATATTGTAATTGTAAAATCATATTAAACACAAAAAAAAACTATTTAATAAACATTCAAGATGAGTAGGTAGGTGGTAATGTAATATTATAATAAATAATAAAGACATATTATAATATATTATATAATAGTATTATATTAAATAATAATAATAGATATATTGAATATGGTAAACTATATATAGTCATTAGTTACCTACCATAACTGCATTGTTTAGCTACTGTAATCGAGTCACTTATAATGAATATATTATATTCCTAATTTAGAAATAAATTATAAGCAAATGAGTAATATTAATTAATTTAAGTTAATTAAAATATAAATAAGAATAAAAAAAAAAAACAATCGATAAATGAAGAGATAAAGGCGGATAAAATATTGTATAATATTCCACATACCATAATAATAATAAATACTGCGATAAAGGTCACGGACTCACGGCGGCCGGAAGATAATTCGCCGAATATTACGACAAAGGTTTGCAGATAGAGAAACGGCAAAAGTGGGTCGACTAATAATAATATAGTTAACAGTTGACGTTTTGTTATGTAAATAAAAGAAAAGATTTTTATCACTTTTTAAACAATCAAAAAATCAGTGGAAATAGTTTCATTTAAACTAATCAAAATGTCCCTAATGATAACAACGTTTGAACACACCAGTCACATTGTCCGCCTTTATATTAATAAATTATATTATATACAATTAAACACACGCCTGTTTATGACTGGGGCTCAGATTTTGTAGAAAATTATTTTTTAGTGGGGTGTGTGATAGAAAAATAATTCTTATTCATAAAATTATTTCATGTCACTCTCGTGACAAATATATCAATCATTTGTTCATATAAATATCAAAAAAACATGTGCACAATTTTTCAAAATCACGAACATTTTCAAATTATATTGTAGTTAAAAATTTATAAAATTCTCAACTTTCATAACTAAGACTTGACGATTTAATATGTCGTACCTCGTAAATCATTCTTCTAAAAGCATAGAAATATTACACATTCATTTTTTTTTCTATAGACGACATTTTCAGATTAAATGTTGACGAAATTGGATATTAAAATAAAAATAACGATTTTACTTATTTTGTTGTAATTCAAAGAAATACATTTGTTGATTTGAAACTTTTCAACTCTATTTGTATCGCATAATTATCTATTATTGAGGCAATTTTTAAAATTTAAAGATGAATTTTAAGCTATTTATACAATTTCACCACGAACATATTCACAACATAATTCTCCGGTACTTCGATATTGGCTATATAACAGGCTTACAAGTTAATAACAGCTAGTAATACTATGTCAAATAATATTATAATATATTCATTTTTTTTTTTTTTTTGGCAAAAACTATTTCTATCTACCTTCCCACTAATAGAAAATAAGAAAAACAAATAGCTTATAAGTTATAACAATATAAATAGTATACCTATCGTGCAATATCCATAGGAATCCTTCGGCCAAGGCCGTGTCCGGTCAAAATCGTTTTTTGTATGCAATTATTTATTATTGAATTCAAATTTAACACATCCATTTCAGCAGGCACGCACTCAGAATTTTTTATTGGGGGTAGAAGGGCTTCAGCACCAAAGCCCCCCTCCAGGGCGCATTTCAGTAATCTACTCAATGACGTTGAATTTATTGTTAAATTAAATATACGCTTTTTTTATACTTTTAAAAATCTTATTTTGCTACTAAATCTGAAACTTACTCATTAGGGTTGGTAATGTTTTAATTATTATATTATAATATTGTGTAATCAATTCCCATAACAATAAAATAAATGAAATACGAGGCACACAATATTCAATAGTCATAACTCATCAGAAATGAGTAAAAGTTTAGTCAATAAATATTCGAATTATTTTTGTAAATTTCTAATTACGATATAAATTATTGTATATTGTAAAATAATTGTAATTCCAACAAACCGAGATACATCTACGCCAAGGTGCACAGGAGCTAGTATAGAGCAGTATTTTATAGAATGCAAAATCTATAAGATTTTCAAATGAATATTGAGTAGTAGGTAGGTTGTATTCAAATTTCAAAACGTCTTAACGATAAATCATCAAAAATTCGGAATTTAGTTCTAAGGCGAAACTAAGCGAATATTTATTTATAACATACCGTTTAAGGATACGTTTTAATTTTAAGTATTTAAAATAATGGTGATATGGATTGACTTTCTAAATTTATAAAAATTATATTTTACATTATTTAGTGCATAAATAACTATATAATAACGTATGTTTTTTTAATTGTAAACTGTATTCAATTGCCTGCAGATGTCAACAAATTAACTCTCTGTAAATCATATTTAAAACAAAATCACTTGATATTCTTTATAGAGCCGAAGAGAGGTAACATTTTTTTACATAAAGTTTTTAAAATATTAAAATAGCTGATCAATTTAGAACTTCAAGTATTATTTTATAATATAGATAAAACTTAAATAATGACATCATACTGTAAAAGCATTTTTACTTTACTTAAAATTTAACAAAATAGTATACATAAAACGCATACAAATTGTTCGTTTATAAATGTTATACATTATATTTTTTTAATCTTTCAAAAACGCATTAATTATTTCACATATTATTTTATGATGAAAAGAAGGAAAAAGCATCATTAATCCTGTTGAGTGGCACATTGGACCATAATATTCATTATCATTAAGATAACTTCTTTCGGTCATCACATGTTCACACAAAAGGCCAAGGTTGAATCCAAAAGTAATTGGAGAAGGGTTTAAAATTATGTAACGTGTTCTATCCGATCAAAAAAAAAGTCCCAGTGGATCACTATATATTTACTATTATTAAAATAGATGTATACAGGATGATTCACTAAACATGCTCACTCCCAATTTCCTTATGACAATGAATTCATTCAAATTCTGATTTTGGAAAATTTAAGTATATTTAAGGACCATATTTTCAATGATTTAAATTGTGTGTATCATTTAAGGAGTGTCCTATAGCCGATACCAACTTATTTTATTAAATTAGAAACACCATTTTTTCCTGTAATTTGTTAAGAAATGACTTTTTTTGAAAATTTGAATTTATTTAGTTCGAAATCCGAACAAGTAGTTTTTTAGTCATTTACTTTTTGTAAACTTTAATTGTTGTGTACATTTTAATAATTCAGAAATAACTATTGTTCAAATTTTGACTTAAATACATCAACATTTTCAAAAAAATCATTTGTTTAACAATTAACAGAAAAAAGTAATGTTCTCGTTTAAAACAATAAGTTGGTATCGCCATAGGGTACTTTTTAAATGGTATAAAAATCCGAAACATTTAAAATATTATGGTCTTTAAGTAAACAGTCAAAAAATCCAAAAACTCATTGTTAAATGAAGCAATGAGAGTGAGATATATCAATACATGTATTGTTATTAAATAGCAATCATTTATTTCAAAAAGTTGTATAATTTTAAATTAACATGAAATATGTAACTGGAGACAGCTCACTGCTGCTCAGACCGTATTGATGTTCAGAGGTTGCAGCCGAGAAAATGTCGGGTTGACAGAGCAGAAACGTTATTAAACGAAATCAATAATGTACCTTTACCTATTGTTGACAAAAAAATCGGTTCATCGTCGTGTGACACAGATTTCTCCGTACAAAAAAATAAAAAATTACGGAGTGTATGTACATATACTTCTTTTTAAACATATTGTAAACCCTGTACATATTGATGTTTATTTTACAACTTTTCTGGGAATATCTAATGTAATTCTGAATTAAAATGTTTTTTTTTACGTTACCCTACCTATTATAGTTCAATGAATTTATTATTTTAAACTAATTATGAGTTGCTTGAAAAGAACGTTTCATGTTAGTAAAACAAAGGACATAGGTAGGTACATCAAATGGAAATATTCAACTATCTTCAATATGATGAAATTGTATTGTTTAAATAAAAATATAATGTATCATAATTATGATAATACAAAATGGCGTATATTGGTATTGTGATAAAGTAAAAAAAATACGAATACTAAATAATTGGTATGTAAATATGTAATGTTATACTTTTGTCATAGACAATTTTGTACTGTTATTACAAAATAAATTACCCTCTTTGTAATTTTTCTAAGCTATTTAATAATTCTATATTGTAATTTATAATGTAAATAGGAATAATCGGTACATTAAAGTTAAAAATATGGTTATTATTAATTATTAAATAAGATACATTAGTCAATAATGCGAACATGAACAGTTTAAATAGTATAGTGGTCATAAATCAATATAGCTATCATTTTCTAATATTATTACCATTTTAACACTACAAATACGGTTTTTTGTATAAGTATAGTATTAATGGTGGTATATTGGTACACTTCATATATGCTTTCAAATTATATACACATAAATATTGAAAATATCAATATATAAACGAGCTATAACTTTTACATCTGTACTATAACCTATACCAATGCTAATAAACAGGGATCATCACAAATATGAATTTATGGACTCTAATAAATAACATCGCTTTCCACGTATAAACCTAAATAAAAAATTGTTATTCCGGTGATATTTCAGGAAATATTTATGATTTGTATTTGTTAATTGATTAGTACTTTTTTTTTATAAATCTACTGAATATTGTACTAAAAATGACTTAATATTGTTCTGAACAATTTCATGGCTGTTAAAATACTGCATCCCCTTTCCAAAAGTATAAACGTACAATTTTTCAAGTGGTAAGCTATACTTTTAAATTCCAAATGATATTACAGTTTTCTCAACATTTTTACATACAAAATGTATAAAATGATATACTTATATTGTTTAAAATAGTTTAAAACGTTGACTGGTAGAATGGGAAGGCAACCCATATTTATAGACCAAACTAAACTTTAAATTGTTATTAATTAATGATTAACAATTTTTCCAGGAAAATTTTCTTAATATAAAATTTAAAAAAATTCATGTCTGAAAAAATAAATAGGAGATTTCATCGTTTATTTTCAATCACCTAAACCACTAAATAAAAACATCCATACTGCACCTCCGAACAGTCCAAAATGCTATTCAGTCTTACTATAAATGATTGAAAATGTTCGATACATATTTTAATTTCATTAAAATATAATTAGGTTTATAATACATATAAACAATATATATCATATATTTACTATAAATATTAATGCAGAACCTACAGATAAATAGTAATTTTAGCATTTTCAAGAGTAATTATTAATTACGTTACATTCATTTTGACTTTTCAATGATATATTTTTTTACCTTATGCGCACTAACATCAATTTGTTTTAGAATAATTAAACAAAAATACAAAATGTTCAAACGAAAAAGATTAAAACAAGGTATTAATTAAAACATTTTTAAATGTTCCTCTTAAAGTGTTCATAAGCCTGATAACTCGAACTGCATTTCGTATAAATAAACCATTATAATTTTAATCGTAAAGAGAAATGTGAATTACTAGAACAATAATCACTCGAATAAGGTTGAAATGCTCCATTGTTATGTTTTTGCTGACACTGTTACCCCTTTCCAATCTTAATTAACAAACGCAGATCACACAAACCTAATATTCATGTCAAAAATAAGATACCCTATTCGAAACGTTATTAATAAAACTTTATAAATACAAAAAATAAATGAGTATACATTTAGCAGTGACAAAAAAAAAGTCAAAAGATCATTGAAACCACAAAAATAAACTAAAAACAATCAAAAATCCACAATACGGATATTTGGAATTGCATCTCAAAACAATAAGCTAATGAAAAAAAGACGTATTTCTCGATATAAAAGATGTAAGCGTAAATGAATCAAAGAAGTTTTAATTTAATATTAATCATAAACCGAATATAATTAATTCAAGTTTAATTTAATATTTATATATTATTTTTCATTTGATGTAGTATGATAAATTAAAATGTATGAGCTTAGTAAACAATAACTGTGATCTTAATACGGAATCATAAAAATAATATGTGAATACAATCGTTACAATACTCAACATAATATTTATTCACAAAATAAATACAAAATATAAACATTTAAATCTGTGCACATGCTATTAAATACGAGAGTACCATAAAAACAAAAAATAATCCATCAAAACAATTTCTAGGTATGCATGTAATATATTATATCACTTTACACTGTGTGGTACAAAAAATACAACTGAATCTAATATAATATGCATTTAAACAATTATAAATGCATTTTTATAAAATATTTTTTTTGCAACAAAAATCCAGCGACACATGCTACACGATAATATGAATATATATTACGCTTATTGTTGATATACACTGTATGTAAATATTAAAATATAAACATACGGTACCTAGTGAGTAAAAAAAGTTTCCTCAGTTTAGATTACATATTTACATAGGTTCTTCTTTTTCATTTTGAAACAATCATCTAAATAGTTTAATCTTTTGATCTGAATGAAGTCAATGAGAGAACAAAAATCATAATCTAACGGGTTTGTATGGGCAAAAAGTAGAAAAAAAATCAGGGAAACAAATAAAAAAAATTTCGGAATTAATCATATATGGCACGCTTGTCAGAGTATTACTAATATAGTGACTATGTATTAGAATACAAGGGTGGCTTTCTCTTTCTTATGAGGAATAAGACAATGGATAACGTGTTTATTTTTACGCTTTTTCGTTAGTAACAAAGATCAAAAGTTTGTATACAGAACAGAGATTAATAATTAAAAGTAATAGATTGATGAATCAACATAAATGATACAATATTATATATTATACAATATAATATACTTATGGATGGTTTAAAAAATTCCAAATAAGTTTTCAAAAAATATAGAGAATAAACAATAAACTATACATATATATACAAATATTATTGGTTGGTCAAACTTACTCGTGAGGCTAATAGGTTTTTTATGATTTCAATTGTTATTCTTTCATTTATTATTCGTAAACACCACAGAAACTTGTTTCACATTTACCATATATAGTATATAAGTGGGTATAGTAGGTATAATGCTGATGATAATACACTAAGTTACAACTACTCAATAATTTTGATTCTGATGCGTCAACATTTTCAGAAAAATTATCCTAAATAATTAAAAGTATTAAAATGGGGTTCTTGATGAAATATGGATGTTTCTATCTCCACCGAAAACTCCTTAATAGTACAAAAATCTCAAGAGTTTTAAAATATATTTTAAAATTCTAAAATTCAAACATTTAACAACTGCAGAGTATAAACATGCTTGGTGAATCCCTTTCCATAATATATTATATAGTACTTAACAGAAAATCATCATACAAATATAATATTGTCATAGATAGGTATTATATATTATCATTGTAGTTACCCTCATTGGCCAATAAATATTAACGATGTGTTAGTATATTATCATGTAACTGCGGGGAATAGTTTTAGTCTATAGGACATGGGTTAACATTTGTAGATACTATTCTTGATGTTATTTTTAAAAAAAATATTTGAAACCTCCCCTTTTTCCTCGATGAATAGGTTAAATACGCCCCTGCTTGAACTTGCTTGTATGATTGTATGAGATTTGTGATAAAAACATCACATTCAAATAGACCAAACAATTTTGTCAAAATTAATCTGTTTTGTAAAAAATAAATAGGAAAACGTTATTTTTCACTGTCTCTAAAATAAAATCGTACATTTTTCTGGTACGATAGACAAATTATATATTATACGGTATCATATTATAACATTACATTACCACGCTTGGTTTGGTTGATGTTAATATTAAGCGAGTAAAACCGAAATAGCACAGATCAAAATTAATATTTACACATTAACCAAAGCGCGTCAAGCTAATGTTAAGATTATGTGGTTAATGTTTTAGACATCTGAAGTGTGATGTATAATATGCACAAGATTTGCGATATTTCATGAGGATAATTCCGGCAGGAATGAAAAAAAGTAATCTCTAAATGATAATAATATAGGTACTCATAAAAACTATAGAGCTGTATACTTGGAATATATATTAAAATGTATTTGTTAAATACGATTCTATAGTTAAAATAAACGTCGATAACAACAAAGCCAATTTTATAAAATAATAATACCTGTATCTATTATAGTTTAATAAAACATGATAGACACTATAGTACACTACATTGATCAGTAATGGAATTCATACTATACTACATTCATACATCATCACGGTATTCTAAGACAGTGGTTAAAGACATTTACTCTTGATACACTTAATATACTAATACACAGTACAAACGGAATGATCAATTATTGTATTTTTCTAAAATTGGTTGTTTAATACTGTTAATACTGCATAAATTATCAAAATGAATGTATAACCTACAATATTAACTATTATATAGACTCTAGAGACAACATATTGTGAATATGGTTAAGAATGTCGATGGTTTGAACAAAATGGACACAAGCCGGCGATTTTTTACCAAAACTTCAATAGACAATATCGATATAATATTACAAACGGAATATCTGAATATGGTAATAACTAATAATATATAAGTACAATATTATTTATGATATAAGCAATATGCACGTGTATAATATTATTATAAAACACACAATGTAAACATTGATTTATTGTAGATGATGAGTTACAAGAAGAATGCAATTTCAAATTATATATATAATAATATGATTGAACACGATGGTTTTGACGGATAAGAACGTAAAGTGAAAACAAATTTTAACAAGCGGGCAAAAGAGAATAATGGATAAAAAAATAACGAGCATTTCTGAGTTGATTTTTTTGAATTTTTTCCCTCAACAGCCAGCAAGATATCGAGAGTAGGTAGTTGAAATTTAAAATTGCTATTGAAAAGTAAATAAGGATAATAAAATATTGAACATCTTGAGAAAAATGGAGGGAAACACGATAATCCAATTCCAGGATTACATTGTAAAAAAAAATAGAATAATTTCTATTACCAAATAAAAATAAACTCAAATACCATAATATTCTCAATATCGTGCATTTACACATCTAAAATCACATTTAAATGAATGTCATTAAATTGCAAAAAATGTATTTCATCGTTTCGATTATATCGTTGCAGTAACTACACAGTACAAACTACTATGGCACATAAATCATTGGAAACGAATTATGAATTCATTGTGAACGCTTTCTATAAGACGAATTCATAAATCAGTGTCGAGCAATTATGTACGATTTGGCTCACGTCTACTCAAAAATAAAACGGCAAAAACGCGTTGTCTTGAAGACAGCTTTTCAAATTGAACTGCACATAAACATAATAATAGTATGTACTCAATACTATAATATAAATTTAACAAAAGTTAAACTGTAATTTTTTATAATGCAAATTATTATCATTAACAAATTAACAAGTAAAGTTTAATATTGTCCGATTGACATTATCTTTCTTCACATACCATTATAGCACTGTGGATGGCCACTAAATAAGCGAAACGACATAGAGGTGTTAAATATTTCCCTTACATGAGACCTGCCTCAATTCCATTTGTAACAAATTCAAAGCACGTCTAGACCAGATGGACAAAAAAATTGTATTGATAGGTAACTGTCGACTCGTTTAAACCAAACCTTTCGGACCAATATCAAAAAAAATTATGTTTAAAATATAAAACTGTTGATTTGCTATATTTAATTATTCATTTTTAATTTTTTTTTTTTATAGGTTATTCTCCTGGTATCGAATTATACTATTATAATATAGCATTGTTTAAGTGCATATATTTAGTGAAACACTGAAAATGCCAAACTATAATGTTATTGGAAAAAGGATAAAATGAAAAAAAAAATATGACCACGCGAAAATTCCGATCAGAGTCTATCAAACTCTATCAAAGTATATTATTATATATCATGTGATATACAAATAAACAATAAACGTGCATTGTGTTACCTGCAGCCATCACCTATATATATATACACTAAAACGTCCTATACGTATATTAGCGTGGCGCTATTGTTTTTCGCCCCGCCGAATTCACACCTTACCCAATCATATATATTGTTATATTGTTATATACACCGTTGTCGACCGCAATATAATAACTATTGAATAGCGGTAATTATTTAATACCTATGCGCGATCTATAAACATATTACACAGTACGACATTATATATGACATATACCATATACCACCGATATGTATAGGTATATAATACAAATAATAGCGACCGACGATAATGCACGACCGTGCTTAATATTTATATATCGTGTCGCGTGACTATTTCCCCAAGGTTTTACATGGATTTTCCAAACCTATACAATATAGTACACAATATGCATTATACGCGTAAATACAATACATTTTAAATAAGCGTTGTAAAGGCGTATGTGCAATTTTCGCTATTCCTACAAGGAACCTGTAAATAATATAGGTAACTCGCCTATAATATGCATTCTACTTTCTACACGGCGGCGTGTGTAAACCTCGGGCAGCAGGCGGGGCGGGGCGTTTTGTCGGGCTGTGATGGAATGAAAATAATATATTATGTGTGTGTGCGTTTATAGGCTGATTCGAGACTCGTTTCGCCGAACACAATATCCACGCACTATGGTCGAACACATCGCGGTTCATAATACTGTCGATATTTATTTTATTAAATATATAGAAAACCGTCGCGAATCTGCAGACGGCGGCGAGACTGTGAGTCTATATAGGCCTGGGCCACCATTTTATTTTTTTAAATATTGTTTACCTGAGGTATACACTCGCGACGAGTATGGTCGTTTCGCAGCAGTTTCCATCCGCGTACGCACGGTTTTCACGTCTAAAGTGTTGATATTTAACGTTTTACATATTACTGCTAATGAAATCGTCATAATATTATCGCGATTTTGTAACCTGAACTAACCTCTAAATTATAACCGATACGCGTCGCCCATGGAAGTGCCTTCGCGTATTATTATACATTGGTATAGTTTTAAACACTGATCATCGACAGAGGTGTAGGGTAAAGCCACGAGGTGATCAAATATGTTTGGGGATACAATATTATAGGCATCACTCTTTGCAGCCTCACAGTATATTTTTAATTATATGCAGATTCGGGAGGGCTTCACGATTTTTATATAACTTTAGGCTAGGGCCCCTATAGCTTACCGGCTACCAATATGACACTTTATAATTGATTATCATGAACTATTAATAAAATATAAAACACGAATCAAGATCATAACGTCCAATGAATAAAATATCAAAAAAATGATAAGCTCAATAAATTAACTATAGACGCTATATGATTCGATATATTAATGTATATAATTATATTGTTGTGCTGACAAAGTCACAAGTTCAATTCTTACGAGAAAAACGTCCGACGTATATAATTATTATTTTGTCATAAATGAAAACCTGCACTTCAAAATTAATCTAAATGATATTTTTTATTTTTTATGTATTTTAATGATTAGTCCAAAAGGGTCTGATCTGTCTTAATATTTCATTGGTCATTGATTGCATTGAGTCTTCCATATATTATTTCTAACATAACACCTACGTATCATTGTTTTTACTTTAATTCAAACCTCCACATCCTATATACGACCCAGACAGTGAGAATAGACCTTAACACGTACCATAATATAATAAGTACTCGTCGATCGTAGTAGTAAATAATAAATTATAATCAATACACATAGTCTCTAGAAAGTTTGGGGATATTTTATAGATTATGACGTATTTTTGAGGTCGTTTTATTAAAGATTTCCACCTTTATAGATATAGGTGTATTATGTTTAATATAGGTCCACAGAATAATTCACTAAGTACTTTGTGTACTAAGGATAATAATATATTAATATCCATGATAATGGGTTCGTAAGATATAAGGGGGATAATATGATTATTTGAAAATGTTACTAATTAATACAAATCCATCAATATTTTATAATTTGCAACAATTTTCTGAGAGTAATAAATACTAGATCCCATATTACATCTATTTGATATTTTTTTAAACCATTTATAAGGACTATTATCCTTAGTAGGTACCTTCATACATTTTGATAACTCAGAAAAGACTCATTCGAATTTTTGTTTAGATACATCAACATTTTCAAAAAAAATCATCTGTTTAATAAATTACAGCAAATATTCTCTTGAAAAAAGAACTTTCTATCGCCACAGGACATTCATTAAATGGTATCCGTTTTCATAGAATTGGTTAATCCATTAATACAAACAATAGGCGTGCCCTCAAAATATCCCGTGAATCAAAATATCCTGCGCTCAGAAGAAACATGCCAAACATTAAGTAAATGTTGCATTTATAATATTATATCGACCAATATATATAATTAAATATTATTTTCTATATTCTATATTTCGTATAAACGATACCACGCATAAACGAATTTACAACATAAAATGTATACGTGCACTCATTGTGTAGTTAATATATTCATAAATCGTAATCCGGCACAACCGAAGTATGAATTTTATTTATAAATTACTCCCTCTACTAACTTGACTGATTTTTTTTTTCGTAAGCTGGATTCAAACATCAAAGCAAATGTTTTTTTTTAGTTACATTACGGCACAAAATATTTTTGACCCGACAAAAAATTAAATTTTAAATTATTTATTTCCTATTATTATGAAAACTACCGCAACAACACACACAATAAAAATGAAATATAAAAGTTTTACCCCATTTTCTTACTCGGTCGACGTTCTACGTTATAGCCTTATTTTCGACAGTCTAAAGAATTTTCTATACGAAATTATCACGAACACACCCGTTTATATTATTATATTATACGCACCCGTATATAAATATAACGCAGTGCGCTCAATAAACTCTGTCGGCATCCAATTTGTAGCGATTTTGTATTCAGTTATTTTAGCGGTGGACGTAGGACGGATAAGGCATTAAGGCGGGTCCGTATACTGGCCGCCCTTTCAACGTAATCCGACCACAGGCTTCCTAATTTAGTTTATGTAATTCACTCGAAATTATGACCATTATACGGATGTCAGGTTGAATTGTTTTTTAGAATAAACTATAAACAAATCACGTACATAGCAGTTGGTCTGTTCAAATCACTGAATACGTTTAAACAACACATTAACATTATACCTATGCATATTGTGTAAAATAAATTATAATTTTACATCTCTATAAAATATGATTCGGTATTATACTATTATAGACATAGTTTATTATTATTCTCTTAAAAAATAATGTTCAAAGTTTGTACGAGGCATACCTCACGTGTAATAATCGAAAAAATTGGTAGTCATAGGTGTGTAAGCACGATACTATATCGAGTTGACGTTTTTATGTTTTATACTCTCTGCAGTCCGTGATTTTCACTTCATCAACAACTGAATTATAAATGTAGGCACCCGCCTATATCTAAACGCTTTTCGTCTTTCGTGTTTTGTATACGTACCTATTATGAGCACACCTAGTGTGTAAATTTCAATGCTACACCGAATTCTTTGTGTTTCGACCTGAAACGGTCGTGTGTGGCGGCGGCGGCGGCGAGAGAGTGAGAGATGTTCAGACGTACCCTTCCAACCCCACACCACTTGCACCACAACCACTGCCGGGCCGGCCACTGTGGGTGGAAGATTTCGGCGATGGGGCGATGTGCGGTGGTTGTAGGTGGGAAAGGATGATGTACGCGTAGCGTGTACAAAACCTTATATCGCCGTCGTGGAGAAAGAGGAGGAAAGGAAATAGTGTATACACCCGACGTGAGTAATCGGAAGTCGATACTAATACCACGGAGGCGGCGGCCAGGTGGTCCTAAACCCGTTGCCCCTACCCATCTCGCCGCTGCCCTACATGCACTGGTCTCAGTATGCATATATATATTATATACTATACTATAATAGCATCTATGTATATACGGCTAACTGCAAGTTGTATAGTCGTCGTCGGCGTCGACCCACGCAAGCCAGCACGCCACTTTCTCTTGCGTAGCGTCAACGCACCTCCGAACCCGACGTCTGCCATTAGCGTTTACGGGTATGTTTTGACGTGCAAAGTTTTTCTACGGTGTATGTGGATGAGACAGCAACGGTGGCGTCGTCCTGCACCCAGCGAGAAAGGGCGTGAAAGGGATGACAACGTGAACTACCTCGCAGATGGAGCGTTACTGCAGAGACTGAGAGAAAGGGAGAAAAAGAGTGAGAGAGAGAGAGAGAAGAGAGAGAGAATACGAGACGGCGTGTGCTGCAGGTGGACTTTCCGAGAGTAATTAATTATTTGCGTACACAGTCACGGTATTATAGGTTTATTTATGTGTGCGTATAATATGTATATATAGCGATGTCAGAGGGCCGGTTAGAGCGCCGGCACTTTATTTAACAATAAAAATGGATATCCTATTCGGACTTCATACTTGTGGTATATATGACTACAGAATTGCACAAAGGTACTATATGCCTACCGCGATATTATTTGAACGCCTTTATATGCATAGAAGTTGATGAGAAACAAGAATGTTTTCAAACATCTTGGGATAGACAGTTCCCGAGAACACAACGTGACGAGAGTTCATGGGAATCGCACAGAAATTGCGAGGACGAACTATATAGTTTGAGCACCATAAATCTAAAAAAGGTGTATTTCATTAAAGTATTCAAGTTTTTTTGCTAAATTTCCATTTAAAATAAAAGTCACATATAATGCCATTTAAAAATAAATGTATACAAAACGAAAAATTAGATTTCAATTGTAGGAATGTATTGTATATTTGTATATTATGTAACGGTACTGACAGAATCGATGCCATATTGGTGGAATACTGGAATCTATGGGTGTCAATACAATCCTCTGATTTTTACTATATTAATACAAAAATATAAAAATAAACAAACAATTAACATTCTATGTTTATCTATGAAATAACGATTTAATCCAAAAAATCTTTTGTAACTGTCAACAAAAATTAAATTTAAATTCGATACAATTTATAAAATAAATCACCCTTTTTTATCTTTTTAATATTTATCACAATTTTAAACGCCCAAAATCTCTGTTGTGAAACAAAAAGGTACGAAGAAAACTGGAGATACCGCAGAAAACTTATGTAAATAATTAAATAGTGCAATACGAATTGATAGTAATAAACTATATTATAAAGATTTACGCGACACAGTCTGGTCTGCAGCACACCTTAGGACCGGCCTAGACACTTGTCCTGCATATTATAGCTTTTAGTATTAGCAAATAAAGAAAACAAATGAGAAGCTATATACTAGCTGGTACCTTTATGTTACATGAATATTTTGTTGGCGTTCTTGTAGTGTTACGATAACAATACATTATCGACAAAATATTCGTACGACTTTTTTTTTATACATAATTTCCTCATTCCTCTCAGAATTTTAAAACTACTTAAAAATATTTCATCAGTACCTATAGTTGATGAGTTTATATAGCCATATAGGTATTTATATACTCTGGACAAAATTAGGTACCTACAGGTTAGCATAGGCGTGTCTACAGTGGCAGCCTGGACTGCCCTGCAATTTTTGAATGGCGCCGGTCAACCGAGTTTTACGTCAGAAAGATTACAAAATGTATTTAAAAAAAATCTTATTGTATGTGGGTATCGTTATAATTACTATTTACTTACAAAAATATGTTTGACAAAATTAGGTAGGTAATATCTTTATTTTGTTAGTAAAATGTATTGTCAAATTGATTTCCTGATTCAGAAATCATAAAAATATACTATAAAGACTTGAGACAGACGACGACGGTACGGTACACATCTATTATTGGTATTGTTGTATTATTTTTAATTTGTAGCTAGGTAGTGTAATCCAAAGCTGTAGATGAATAATATTTCAGAAGTTATAGTAATTATTGTAGATAATTAATTGTAAATAGATAATTTAATCTTTTTTTTATAAATATTTCATTGGGGCCCTTGGCTTTAGAAAATACGGCCTTGGGTGTATATGGCTTTTTTTGGTTCACTAATAAGGTTATTACCTAGGCTGCCACTGCGGATGAAGTCTATTCACGCCTATGATAGGTACTACTCGTATGTAAATTATACATTGGTAAATCAAGAGACATGAATGTCTATAATACCAAATAATAATTACTACAAAAATTTGTCATTTTTGACGGTTTTTGGCATTTTCGGGAATATTCCTTTCAAGGATCGTTCCCTAGAATTTCCGGGAATACTAACCCTACAAGCATTCGAGTTGCATGTAAAACCCTGTGTGTGCAAATTTGTTACGCGCCATTGAACGCCTGCACATTACAATATGATGATATTATATATTTATATTTCTAATAATATATTTTTTATGTTGCCTTTTAATTATCTATAGTCTACGGTTATAGATACTATTTGAGTAATGTTATATTATAGTCTTGCAAGATGTAGGAATTTCACATGTAATACAGATATACGCAAATTTACATAATCATACACTCTCAATTATTCTAAATTTTAGACACTTATATATGTTAAATAATATAATATCATCTCATGAATTGAGCTTGTAAATAATTTGATAATGTCGCACCAAAAAAGTAGTGCAAAGGAATTACTACGCACAGACATATTATTTTAGTGCGCCCCGTCTCACCGGTGGACGATATAGAAAAAAACCTTGTTCTGTAATTACATCGTAGTATGGAATCCAGGCTAAAATTAGAACCGAATTATTTATCACCAAATTAAAAGAGGAGTGCTTAATCTATGATGCCACGCCAGTTTTTTCGGTATTTTAATATTAGCGCGGTTCTTATAGCGTGACATCTGAAGAACTGGAGAGGTTGGTTTTCAGTTGCATGACAAATGAGACGGATTGGAGTACCTATAGAGTCTATATATACGTTATGCTTGCACACCAGCTGGTGCATTTATGCAAAATAAAAACCATCGGATTTCAAAAATAGCTCAAAATCTAAATCATCCATTCATAAATAAATTTAATTGTATGTTAAGTACTGCACAGAATACCTATAAGCGTAGGCACTTAATATTTATATTATAAGGAAAAATGATAAAAAAACAATTACAGTTTTTCCATGTACTTACCTACAATAGTATTACAAAATAAAATGCGTTATACCTAACTACAATCTACATTGTAATTTCTGATATCTAACTGATAAGCATATACAAATTACGAAAATTTAAATTTTTATTGTTTACTTAGGAACAAACGCTAACATAATTTAAAGAACAATTAATTTATCACAACATTAACAATATTGTGAAAATTATGATAACAATTTTTGAGATGTTTTGAGTAATTTAGTAAAGGTTTGATTGGTTTTGAGTAAAAATATAGATATTTTCATTTCTAAAAATTGCTTCATTTAGTTTTAAAAAATATAGAAAACAATATTCAAACAGTAATAGGCGGCTTTACTAAAATTTAAAAACTAAAAACCATTTTTAAAAAGTTCAGAGACTTGTATAATCAGCAACCCATGTTTGAATATTTTTGTAAAATTGCTTATTAACTTATAGATACTAAACTACCTATAAACTAACTGTCTATTATATTACGCCCTCCAAGACAGCATTTAGAATTTTTTACTCTCGGGCGTTTATGCCATGCCTAATTATCAATATAAAACTTGTTTATCCACGATTAAGAGGGGTTGTAGGGATTCTTCGAAAAATAATTACAAGAATATGACAAGGTTATTTTTACTTGAAAAATGGTTTTTTAATCCAATTACTTGAAAACGTGTAAAATATTATAGTGATTACAAAAATTTAAATATATTTTGTGAAAGAACCTTAACACAGACAAGTAAGACGAACCCAATGTAAGCAACAACACTTTTTTATTCCACTGGTTAAATGAAAACAACCAAAAATATGATTAAACCTAATACCTATACATATAATATATAATATATCAATCTTTGCAATATAAAATATAATTCACTCAATTAATCCAATAACACGAATAAAGCCATAAAGGTTCTCTAATAACTTTTTTCCTAAATAATAATAAAATAAAGCTATTCTAAACAAATACATAAAAAATGAGAACAATATGATGAATAATACTAATAATATTAATGAATAGACGTAAAATAAATATTGTTCATTTGTAAAAAGACATTTTGAAACCTGATAATTATTTTTTAAATAATAATTTTTACTTGGTAGCATTGTTTGAGTTTAAATGTATATTATTTTATTTGTGATTCATAGCAAAACGAACAAAACTACATGCCAAACGTTTTTGCAAATGCCGCAGTGATAGTATTGTTTTCTTAATTATTGATACGCGATGGAAAAGTTTCATTATTTCATACAAACTATACAAACTGGGCAACTGCAAACTGTTAATTAAATCATCTCAATAAAATATTTAATAGATATTATATAGAAGCATAAAATACTAATATTTAAAACGTCCATGTTTATTATCCGTTGCACCTAACATTAAACCAAAGTCTAAGTTTTTTGTTTGGTATATATACGCGGCGTATAATCTCATTACGTATGTATAATGTATACTGTATACATAATACATTATGTACATAAACAAATTCATACCTGGGTACCACTTGACTTTTTTTTTAACTGCACACTATGTTTTCCGATTTTTTTTTTCAGCGCTCAACAGACGATTTATTTGATAAAAAAAAAATTACAACTATATAGTCACTCCACGATATTTTTATACTTCGTACTTTTAGATTTCTATGCTATAAACGTTCAAATAGAAAATACGACCTGCTATTACATCCCCATCCGTCCCAACTTTCGTCGCCATGGTTATTGGTTAGTGAATAGCAGTTAAACCAAATGTAATTTTACAACCATCATTCGACTTTATTTTTGGCTCACACGAATTTCTTTTCCTATCGTTAAAATATTGTTTGTGACATTACATTAAGAGAACGCTGTGTTGTCTCCGTCTTGCGAACATATACAACGTAGCAAATTTGCGTACAAACCAATCCATTGTATGTTATTAGTTCAATATTAAAGTGAATTGGCCTATTATCAAATTGAAAGGTAATAATATTATCTAGGACAGCGTGGGTGGAACGCGCTAAAAAAGCCACCCTTTATAATAAAAATGGAATGTTTCATTATTCACATAAAATATTATTTGGTTTAAAATGTATATAATATAAATAATAATTGTACATATTATTTCATTTTATTTTTGTGATTTCAGTACAATATGTAAAATAATGTACACATTTTTGATAAGCAAAAATCAAGATGATTTGGTCGAGTGGTACATGAACATTTTTAAACTGTGTAGGTGGTACGTGGATATAAACAGATGAGAACCGCCGATATAGGACATCTACGTAGGCTTTTATTGATATTTTAAATTTAAAGTGTGTCACCACTTCATGACAATTTAAAAATTGTAATATTTTACATATGTGTAATAATTATAACTTATAACTATGTACAAAATGAAATTTATGATATAAAATAGGTCAATCGTTCACCCTTCTAATGAAACTAACGACACAAAATGGATTCTGCTGAACACAATGCACTGCGTATAATACATTTGAAAGACTTTTTAAGACAACACAATATGCGGGTGTACCATCCTCTGTCATCACTCTTCTTAATTATATTTTTTTGATATTATTTTGTACATTAGATTCTATGCAATAATCACATATTATATATATATATATTATTTATAAAAATATTTACAATCTGTATCTAAAACAATAGGTAAATTTGTTAGAGGAAGCTGACCACTAACGGCACCACAGTTAAAATTTTTAACGATTTTTTTTAATAAGATCTTTTTTGATTTAAGTATTATATTTAGGTAAATATTTTGTTCATTGTTGTAGAAATGTAAAATCAGTCGATTACTACATGTGTGCCTTAAAATGTAAAACATCCCGTCATATTTTTTTTTGTTTAGACTTGTAGAGAATTTGAGATTCTTTCATAATTTACCAATAGATTTTGCGCAATTCAATTTTGTAACAAGTTAAGTACCTATAATATTATAATATCTATTAAACATAATGACGCCCAAGTCGTCACAACTTTACTTTTAATTAATTTAGCTATACATTTTAAACATATAGGTTAATGACAACAATACTAGGAATTTGATAGTTCCAAGCATAGGTATAATATCATAATAAAGCGCTTGAAAAAATTGATACATAGCGCACGTCTTGATATAGTAGTTATACTACCAGATTAGCATTATTCTGTATTTCTGTAATAGCTTCATATATTGGCGATAGCGTGACTGCACTAAAATGTGCCACACATTTACAAAATAAATGTATTGACTCTATTTTAGATTTGATGGGCGTTGGCTTTCCGACGAAAGTAAATATTTTATGCCTTTTATTGATTTATATCTATATTCATCCTAGAACGCAATATTTATTTAAAGTGAAATAATTATTATTGTGACCATCGACAATATACTATTATGCAATATGGTATTATTATAGTTCAAGGTAGGTATAGCAACTCCTGCACAATCAGCATAATATTTACATTTCTGACGGAAAAGTTCAACTACAAATCGTGTTTTTTGTTTTTCATTTTGATTTATTCATGGAACTTTCCACTACAGATGAACATATGCCCTAGCTGCCATAAGTCGTGGTGACACATTGCAACCACGTCTGCAAAATGATGAAAAATAAAATCATATCTATTTTGTGTGGAAAAATACCACCGTCATACGGTTTTGCTTCGAATGTCATGGTTTTATTTTTCACAATAAATTCTTCAAAACACTCCAACAATTATTAGTTTCGGAAACAAAATTAGATAACGTGTGTTAACCATCCATATAGTTCATAAATTGAATGGTGTTGTGGCTCATAATAGTATATGATGGACTATACTATAGGTACTTATTAGTGTTCACATCGCCACTTCAAATAGATTAATTAACTTATGTGCATTAACTAATTGAAAACTTAAAGTAAAAATACATATAATTTTTTAATGAATGTGATAGTTAAAATGTTTTATAACTTATGTAGTCTATAATAACAATTCAACGCACATTAAAAAAATGGAAAAATAAATAAATAAAATACGAATTTATGATATGTGGATACATAAAAACTTTTACCTATACACACCACCTTTATATTTCAGCGGTTTGTTAATTTGAGTTTATTCTTAAAAAAAGGTGTGCATACGAAAACGAAATGCAAATACATACATAATAATATGATGAATCTTAGTATCTTACACGCACAAATCTAGTCAAATGTGAACACTCTCCTGTCGCGAGGTGGCAAAATATATATTCAACTTTTTTATACAAAATATGTAAAATATAAAAACAGCCACACAACTACTTTGCGCGGTTCGTATTTTAAATCTTCTCTCGATCTCTAGCCGAATGTGCTGGGCGTTATACTACATGGATGGGACGGACGGGCAGGAAAAATGTCTAACTGCGTATAACTTGCAAGCCGCCTGTGTTTGCTCGCAGGAATCCCGAGGATATAGAATACCTACATCGAAACGCGATGAAAACATATCATTCTAGTCAGTCGATTGGCCCGTTTTAGACGAATTTATAATGTTTACATACTGCTGGCCGGCCGGCGTGGCAGATGCCATACGCTAGCGATGAACAAAATAGAGTAATAAACATTTTACGATCATTCGTGAATCGCGGACAAACACATTAACGCCGACTGTGGGGGGGGGGGGGAGTTGGTGAAAAAAAAATGATTGTAAATTAATCAGGGTTATTGTTTATTTTAACCATTGAACTGTGGATTCTGTTTGGACGGCCGACGATTGATGTACCGTCTATATCCGAGGCCATTTGCCAGCAAAACATATCGTCTTACAATAATGACTTTCATCTCTGTCAGTGACGTCATGTGAAGGAAAAAAATAATATTATATAAATATTTTTCTAACGACCGTTCCCGTCTATATTTCTGTTTCATTAGACATCAGGTTTCTTGCAATCAATAAGTCGGCCCGGATTGGGTAACGAACGGAGGGTGGAAATAAATGTACAAACAGTTGTCATTGTTCCCGTCCCTGGCGGCTCCTGCGCTAATTGTGTTCACTCTTTGGACAACGAGGTCTAATCGACAAGGCAGGGAGTGGTGGAGGGAAAACTTTTTATAAACTTTGTACTTTGTTCGCATACGTCCCCCCGTCACTCCCTATACCAAACTACAGTAGTTTCCTCCGAGTTTTCAAAGAACGGTTATCCGGATGTTTGAGGAATACGAGTCCTGAAAAGACGAAACCCGAGTACTACGACTTGCGAGTTTATAGAAACCAAAACAAAAGAACAATATACATATTGAGTTCATTTTTCCAAGAACATGGGCACCATTGAAAACTTAACGATTCCTATGGCATTTCTTTGTGTGAAGACTATTTTTAAATATTATTAATTTACCAAATGTTTAAAATGAGTTTTACTATTATGAAGCGATTTTTTCTCAACCTCTTAACTGTGAGAATGATTACGATCAGGTGCAGGTAGTTGAAACTGCGCTTTGAACATAATATATTATAACGGAGGTTTAGAGATTAACTATAATATTATAAAAATAAATATAAATTCACTACTTTTTCTAAAAAGTTTATATCAAATTCGTATTATGTTTAACCTACATACACTGCAGATACCTACATTCAACAATCATGATATTCCTCTATTGTGGATATTAAGACAAATAATAAATACAATTATTCCATTATTTTTTGGGGAATAAGTAAAACATTTTGTCATGAATAAGAGTTACAACAATTAGCTAAAAAACTATTAATTGAATAATAAAATAAAGAAAACAATCCAAATTGAATCCAAAATATGTACCTGTATTTATTATTTAGAATTTCATATAATATCTACGGACTAACCCGATTACTCGCCGTATTTTAAATAAATGTTTAATATAATAAGTTATTATGATGATTTATTTACTATGAAACATCCGTAAAATGTGGATTTGCTTAAGTTTATATAAAGTTTTATTTATAAATTAATTTACTTTAAATGTCCTTATTGAACTTTTAGATTTATAAATAGATTAGCAAAATTAGGGTCACGTAGTTAGATAAAACTATATCATATTCAGTACCAAACGAAATCATTGAGTTTTAATTTGTAATTAACCACATCTGTTGTATTCTTCTAAAAGGCAGGTAAACGGCAAGGTACGATACGGCGTGGCTGGGAAACGGGTCTTAGCAAATCCAAATATAACAAATTTGCGTTCAACTGAACGAATTTCGTGTTGTCATATTTACTGCTAGAGTGAATTGATCTATTATCAAACTAAAAGGTTAGACAATATGTAAGAATGTTATTTGTGAACGATATATAACGATACATTTTTAAGGGAGAATAATATGAACATTATGCAATTGTAATATTTTATTTACTTGTAAATGAATTAAATATTGAAATATTATAAAAATGAACAACGTAAAATACAAATAATTTTCATTCTTTAAATTGTAAATTAGGTCACTCCAATATCAAAGCTAACAATTCAAAATTGGTTATGCAGAATGGAAATGTGCTATATTATGTTATGTAGTACGTTTGAAAGCGGAGACAACACATGTGGGTGTGACGTCCTCTTGATACAATACAAATTGAAAAAACCTTATTAAAAAGTTTCTTGTACACTACGTATCATTGAATATTCCATGCGATACTTTATATACTACTATAATTTACCTACTAGTAGTTAACCTACTAAAATTTAAAAATGAAACATAATTTATATTAGTTACAAGTCTTTTTTAAAAACGTAAAAATAATAAATATAATATAAGATGTTAATTACATAATTTTACATTTAGTAATTAAAGTATAGTAGTGAAAGGTAACATTTTGTTACACATTGTTTTCAAACTAATTCTAGGTACTAAGTTAATATTATAAAGAAACTAACCCTGTCTAATGTCTAAAAATGTCAAATGTAGGTACGTCGAAAATACTATGGTTATAAATTATAATTATCGAGTATTATAACCAACGAAGTGCTAAGTACTTGCTGTAGAGTAATGGTATTCAGAATATTATGACAGATTTAAATAATTATAAATATAAAAAATATTTAGTAATTTAATAATCTGTATTTTATATTTATATCTATATGACCCAAATATGTTTACCGTGTAGACGCGTCGAGTAGTCAAATTCGTTTCGGGAAATATATTTTTACTGTCAGACAAAAACGTCACCGCCTAGACACTTAAACAATTAAATTATTTATAACAGTCATGCATTATGTATCGACATTATACTATTATAATAAAGCGCTGTACGTAGCCTACGTGCATTATTATTTATTAAACACCGTCAACACCAACATGCGACATTCAACATTGTGACTATTTTATTATGCCAAATCAATTCCACGCGTTGCAACAATACCGACCATCACACACGTATTATACGGCCCCATATACTACATTATAGCTATTTATACGTCGTAGGTGCATGGATAGATCGCATTCGGTTCAGACACGATAGAAATATTATTTAAAGACGGTAAAAAATAATTGTTTCTACCTCGGCGGCCGAGCAGTATAATAGCGAGGTGCAGATGCGTGAAAAACTTTCGACTGGTAACGGATGTTCTCGTCGAATATTTATCGTGTCCGTGTAAAAGTCAAATAACAATGTCGCGTGTCGAATAGGTTCGCACAAACACACACACAAATAAACACTTGATATATATAGATATTTGTATGAAAATGCGGAATTCCGTATACGAATATATATAAGACTCTTTGGCCCCGCGGGACCCTCGTGGCAGCCCCCGCAAAATTGGAGTTATCGCACGCGCTTTGACGTCTACGTCTGTTTACTTTGGATCATCGGACGCTCGTCCTGCGCGGGGGCGCAATTTCGTTGTGTGTGTGTGTGGGGGGGGGGGGGGGGGGGGGGGGTTGTAAGTACCACTGCAGCAGACGAACACGTTAAACGATGAACTCCAGACGACGACGGTGTGCACTGTATATGCAGTGGCATATACATATAAATATTATGCACGTACGCGACTATAATAATATTACGATCGAGCAGTGTGGCTATATAGTTGTCGTGTCTTCGTGTTCAGAACGCATTTTATCATCATAATAAAAGGTCATAGGTATATAATATCATACTATTATAAATTATAATAATTATCATACACTGTGCCGAGTATATGAATAACGAATCGTGCTACTATACAAGTACCTATCGCGTACGCCGTTTGCAATTACCGCGGGTTACACGAGAGTAGGATTATAATAATGATTATAACATATACCTAGGTATAACGACTGTGCAAATTTCACTGCGATCGCGGTCCGTCCTGCACTCAGAGAACCACTCAGGCACGCATGTCCGCATAGTATTTTGACGTGTAATACGGTTATTATAAGGATACACGTATATTATGTTAGGTATGCACCGGTGACGAATTTGTCAAATGTTTCCCATATTATTACCGTGATTCAAATGCTGAACAAAACACGTCATCATTGTAATTGGGATAAGTACGCCCAAGGCCCGTCGCTATTATTTTTCAACATTTTGTATATTATAGTCGCCACCGTGATTGTACCCCGTATGTTAACCGCGTAGACACAGACCTCTACGAATTATTACCATAATTACTGCGATATTTTTCCTCTACAAGTAAAATCTATGAATCATAAATAATATGTTTTTGTTAATAAGTAACCATTATAACGAAAACCTTACGAAAAATCTGTCGAAAACAAAAAACGTGTATCTAGACTAAACACATATTTATGTAAAAAAAAAAGAAGCTCAAACGAGAACGTCCCCGTGATGTTTGACACAAAATAAAATATATATATAATAAAGGCTATGTTAAATAACACTTTTATCTAAATAATATGTATTATTGGTACCACATATTTTTACTACTTTCATTATTGTAATAATTATATTAATATTGCAATCAATATCATTATCTTTACATCGGTATAGTTTTAACATTTTAGTTCTCCCAATCATTATAAATCGTCGTAACAAATAAATGTTATCTATTATTTTTAATAACGTCAAAAAAATTAAATTCTAAAAACATTAAGTTTATATGTTAAGAAAACTATTTTAATAAAAAAAAATGTGATTTATAATTTTTCCGTCAATGAAAAGCACTGATAAAACGAATTGTGAATATTTACCATCCATTTAGTATTTAGTATTGAAACATAAAAAATATAAGTATGAAATATAATTTGATTTCTAACCTAAAATCATAATTGCTAGACACGACTAGACATTTGAATAACTGCTATCGACAGTTTTTTTCTTAATGGACAATGTTTACCACAACCTAACCGTTCATTTTATTCGTTACTATTATTTTAGTTCTTTCTATTACATTAACATTATAATTAATAAGAATGCATATTATAAGAACCTTCAGGGATCTAAAGCAGATGCCATATATTTAAGTTATATTGTAGTAGAGAAACTATATTTCTATACAACACAATTAACATAAATACGTACCTATATAAGGGTATGAATATATTATTTATATAACAATGTTACCCATTAATACATAAGCCGTGACTAAGGCCACGACCATATTACTGAATCGAAACCGTTTATGTTATGTTATAAATAAGTAAATATATTATCCAGATGAATAACAATTGTCTTCTAATAAAACGCGTAAATCAATGACGACTGCAGACTATTTTAAGTCAGTGCACGCTTTCAATGTTACTTTTTCCGTTTTTCATACAGTTTCCTTTTTAAATTAACATATCTTAATTAATATGAAATAAAATAATAAAAAGGTAAAGTTCTTTTAAATAAATATTTGCCATTTTTAATAAAAATGTATAGGTACTTATAAATAATAATTGGTTTTTTACTAAAAACTTTTATTGTATAATTAAAAGGTAAGAACCTAAAGTCCTCTTATTTTTTAAACAGAAATCTAAATTCATAAAAATACTTTACCAACATACTGCGAATCTCTACTTTTAACTAGGTACTAGATTGTTAAAGCTGTTAAAAACTTTGGTAAATATCTCAGCGATACAGCATACAAAATATATAGAAATAGAATATGTATTTGAATTAATTAAATTAAAAACTAAGTATAAACTAAGTACCATGAACGACCTCTAGTGTTTAGTTCTTAATAATATAATAAAAAATTATCTGTTGAAATGCTTTAGAAGAATTAGAAGAACTTAGAAGAATAATACATTTTTTAATTTATAAACTACCTGCATATAACTATTAGTAACATTCGAATGTTTTACAATCGTTTTCCCAATTCAGATTTGTTTTAACGTAATGTATGAATTTTTTAATTTTTGAGATGAATTAAATGACGTACTCAATAATTAGACAAAAACGTACAATATTAGATAATTATCTTGTCTTTAATCAAGAAATAAAAAAATAATATTTGCATAAAATAAATACGTTTTGATATAATTTAAAAATAAAATATTCAGAAATAATATTAACCAATGATTTAAATTTTTTTTAATATAATCAATATTATTATTATGTTCTACGATTTAAAAAAAAAAACAAAAACAAAATTAGTCAAAAAAAAATTTCGTCTTGAACAATTTATTTGGAAATTTCAAAGTTCTTATCTACCTACCATATACGAGTATTTGTAATAATTTCCCAAACTATGATGAAAATTAATAAATTGAGGTATTAATTAAAGAACAAATTAATGTTAAATTTTCAATTATTGTTGAACTACTTTGTTTTAATTTCCAATATTGATTTCTGATATAAAAGAAACACATTGTAAAAATCAATTATTGCTCTATTGAATACCACTTATAATTTAAAAAATATATTTTAAATTCAGTTATGAGACTGTTTGAATTATAAAAATTAAGAAATGTTTTAAGTAATTTTAACTATATCAGTATAAATAGTGTAAATAATCTATAAAATGTTACATTGTAAAATTGTTTTCAAGTTATTATTAATTATTAAAAACCTATTAGGTACTAAACAGAAACAATTGCTTAATAAATAACAATAACTTTAAAACGTACATTAGAAAGTTTAGTAGTTGTAGGTATCACTAAAATATAATATATAGAATACTGAATAAACTCGTCACAAATGTGTGGTCCATGGACGCATTATCGTGTGAATAATAAATAGTAATTATAATGAAGTCTCTCTCACGTGACTTATTATTTTTAATAGTTAATATACAATTACGAATCCAGCACGGTCAAATTTTTAATAATAATTACAGTATTTAGACTAATTTCCTTCCGATTTAAATCCACGGAAAAACAACTGATACAAGCAAACTATGTTACGTAACTAGTATTCGATAGGTAGTCTAATAGCACAACATTCGACATGCAAAATATAGATATTACCATAACTGAGAGCCACGGCAGCATGTGTTGTCTTACAAACGTTCAACGTAGTAAAATTGCGTTCATCTGTTACAATGGTGTGTAGTAACCTTTAATGATAGAGCGAATTGACCTATTTCAAACGTAAAGATAAGAACATTCCCTGTGTTTGTACGATATTTTAATTTTTAAGAAGTTATGAGTAGTTGTATAACAGTTTAAAAATTATTGTCATCCGCGTTATTATAACATCGTAAAACTCCCATGAGAAATCACAGATAATGCTATTAGCTTTATACGTTTCACAACAGCTGGTCAATTAACTCTATTACTGAATAGAATTACACAAAATTGGAACTTCTGAACACAGATTTGGTAAGTTGCACGTTTGTAAGACGGAGACGACACTTGCGGGTATGACATCCTCTTAAATATATTTGTTTTTTTATTCAAAAATATGATCACAATGAGCTGATTGTAAATGTATAGGTATTTACTAATTACATGCAATTATAATAATTAACATTAACTACATTCATTAACCTAGACTTCTTCTGGCCTACTCATGAGCTATGTTCGTGTGCACTTGTGTCATTTTGGCACTAAGGTAGTAGAACAAATGATGGATACCGTCAGATGAACTAAGATGCGAGTGACATTGTCAACGCCCAAACATTACTCAAAGCTTTATAATATGAACAATATTTCTTTAAAGAAACTAAGTCATCAATGGCGAATATAATAGATTATGTCGCTGAACAACGTTTAAAACCTTAAGTTTTTCACAGTGTTTATTGGTTTGTTAACATTTATAAATAAATACTAACAATTAATACAACATAAGTATAGAAAATTTAAAAAGGAATATTCAGCACTGTTTTTTTTTTCGAACATTAACTATGCTAATACTAGAAAAGAAACTTAAGGTTTGAGTCTTCCACTCTATATTGTTGAAATATAGTTTTAAAAATATTTAATTCATAGTACCAATCTCAGTCTTATGATCTGTTTTATTTCTGTTTTCACCTTAACACTCGTACTTGTTTTTAAGTAATGTTATTATTATTATGTATCCTGTATCTAATATTACCTAGTAGTGTGTATATTACTATTGTGTTTATTTCTGTACTCTGTGCACACTGTTTCGTTTACTATCCTGAACAAAATTTAAAAAAAAATTATTTAAAAAATTCTTGGAGAAGACGGCGTTATGTCCATATATAATATTACCAAGTTTATTTGATGATATATTTATATTACTTACATATTATAGTAATTTATTTTATTATAAGTAATACGCGGTAGATTAAACTAATTTTTAACGAAAACATTATATTTATATTTTATAATATAATTTATATTTAAATAGTATACCTAATATTATATTATTTAAGAAAGTACTGAGAATTTTTAATTTTAGCACACAAAAGTATCAACTATGTTCATTTTCCTATCACAAAATATATTGAAGTTAAAAAATTGTTCTACTGTAAATATTGTCAATAGACACAAAAAACACACACCATTGTAAAATCAATACATTAGAATGAGTAGCTAGCTACTCCGCTCAGAATCTGAAAATATAAGTGGTATTTTTTAAAATTATATTCTGTTATAGAAAAATATTTTACAAACGATACAAATATAATATAAAATTATATTGTATAGTAAACAATGAATTTAGAAAAAAACTTTGGTCTATACCTATATAAAATTATAACATTCGTTTTAATCAGGACAGAAAATCGATATTTTTTTTCTTAATATATATAATACGTAGGAAGGTATTGGTTAAAATAATAAATTACACTATCATGAAATCATTGTTTTGATGAAATTGAATACAAAACATAGATTTTGGGCAGTCGTGCTGAATGACGATAACGGTTGCTTAACCACTTTCTACACACCATTTGGTTAACATGAGACCTTGCATTAATAATGTTTTAAATAACAAACCAGACATGAGACAAATAAACAAATAAAACTTAATGCAGTGAACTATACTTATTCAGAGTTAAATTATTTCATTACAATAACTCAAAATGGCAAATATTTTGAAAATACAAATAAATAAATGTCTAAATACTTTTAACATTGCATTCAAATAATAATTTAGTAAACGAAAAATTATAGGAATATATTACAATAATTAGAATACTATTTACCAATATGCTACAGTTTTTCCGTTTATTAGTTAGTAGGAATACGCATAAAAAAATGTAACAAACAACTCAGTTGTATTATGATAATATTAGTATAATTTTAGTAATAATTATTAATTATAATAAAAACATTAGTGTTGTTACGTGATAAAATTAACTTTAGATTAATAAAAAATAGCGTCCATGCTACAACTATAATATTTTTTTTTATATAAAAATGATGTTGATATATTCACACTATGTGATGTTACTGCTGTATTTTACTGCGCATTTTGGATATTTTATGTCCAGCAATCAAAGTTTTTAGTACGCAGACAATTTTATCAACATCGGATTATTCAACGCAAGGTATTCTTTTTATAAACAAAAACTGTTGTTCAACTATATTTGAATTAAATACAAAACTGAAAAGAAACCCATTAGGCTATTGAAAAAAAAAACCATCCGACACTAATATTATTTTCAATATAATACTTCAACGTGAAGCTAACCTAATACCCCTCGGAGAAAACTAAACCATCAAATCGATAGCAGTGTATATATACGAACACTCCGAAAAGAAAACACCTGAACTATAGTTTATAAAAAATGTATTTAATGTACAAATACATTCTTCTAATCCCAGTGCCCATTGCATTTATGTGCGTCTATAACCTAGTGTAGTGGGACTTTCAGCAGTTGTATATTATGATAAAATTCAACAATTTCAATCAAACATCCATGGTAGAATTTATACGGACTGTTAGTTCTCCTCAAAGCAGTTCAAGCAGCCACTGAGATAGGAAAACAAAAATCGACATCTGTAGTTCTGACACGCACACGCGGTGCCACATCCAATTTTAAAACAAATTTACAGTTAGATTAGATCCTCCAAATTTAGGAATTAGCGACCTTATTTACCAATCTAATAAAGATAATATACGCTTTATGTTATGCACTCCGGGGCATTGTAACATAAAGAGAAACGAGCCGTCCGCTATTATCAGCCTGAAACGCAATAAACAATACCAACAGTGAAACACTATCTTTTTCGCCGCAATATAGTTGACATACACATAAATGTAGATAAGCACCACTGCATTAATGAATAGAACACTGAATGACACAATGTAACGGAAAACAAATTAAGGGAAATAAAACAATCCGTTGAACTGTAGCCAAAATACAATATTTTAAACCGTAAATAAGAAGTCGTATGTATACTAAATAGACACTAGAATTGGCCACACGCGAATCTAATGTGGACCCGATGGGATTGCCCAATATGAAATACAAAAATCACAGTTAAACACATTATTGTCCACCGTCCGCTGTTCAATTACTACCGTGGCCAGAAATTAATTCCACATTTCTCAATCAATCTGTATGAAGCAAATGAAACGTTTGCAGATATCAATAAACAATAGAATAATCTCCTTCAATAAAAAACTTGAAATGAATAACTTAATATAATATAATATATATAAATTATATTATTTTTTCTTATATAAACCCTAATGTTTACTAATAACCTTGTAGTTGATACTCGAACAATAAAATAAAAAAGATTATGAAAAACTAAAAAAGAGTAGGTAATACCTATTATTAAACAAAAATAACGTTAATACATTTTACATGGTATATATTATACACTACCTATACAGTCTTTTATTGAAGTATTTAATTATTAAACGTGTTACTGAGATTTGAGACAATATTATTTAAAAAGCAACAATAACACATCTTTAATAACTTTCGATACCTTGTGGCAACTTTTAAAAACAAAATTTCAACTTCTAATCTTCACGCATTACAGGTTTTATTCCGAAAAATAAATTGCATAAAAAAAATTGAATCACAATGATTATATTTTAACTAAAAATCGCAGTATTAGATAATAAATTATATTTTATTTTTAGCCACAATAATAGACAATTATTTATCGTTCATACTCGTAACTAAACAAGAATATTCCTCTATAATAATTGTATGTAAATTATGATATGAAGTACGGATAATATTATCGTATAACTTGCCGTAAACCAAACAGCTATGACATATACAATCATACGTATAAGTACATAATATTATTTTATGTATACAGTTCAGCGACTGATATACATTTTACGGCATAAAAGAAATGCACTCAAAAGTCGGTGGGTTATTATATAGATGCAAAAGTCAAAAATGTATTACATTAAGAACACGAAAAGAAACTTTTACGATTTATAATTTTTTTAAATTTATATTAAAAATTAAAATTAAATAATTAAATACCTAAATGATAATAAAATAATAATACATGCAATATTTCGTGACTGGTATACATCGGTGAAGTTTGAAAATCGAGTAAAACTGGAAATAATATATATATACATATACGCATATCTAGAAATGTGATAAGCCCCGTTACACATATATTTATACATCATTAAATACCAAAATCTGTAGTAATAATAAAACGTTACGAAACGAAAATTACGTTGGAAGAGTTTTTGCATAAATTAGTAGTGTGGAAATAAGGATATTTGGACTAGTGACAATTTAAAAACCATTTATTATGTAGTAATGAATCGACGGAAATAGAGAGAATAAGAACGATGCCTCGAAATAGTGGGTAGAATAATCATATACGTAAACACAATTTTCTATAATATTATCCATCTCTACAACTTCCAGTTCACGAAACGAATACGTGTAATATAAAAGGGACACTTGAAATATTCACGTAAAATTTGCATGCAATTTACAGTCTATTAAACTATTAAATCAGCTAACACGTAATCGCGAAGCTCATCCACCATTATGGGACGATGAAAAAAATAGACCACTGTTGATGCTAATGTGAAAAACTCGTGAATTATTTATATTTTCATAAATATTAAACTTGCGTGATTCCCCTCTATCTAGTTTTTTTTTTTCTATCGTTCGCCGTTTCTTTGCCTTTTAAGCTATTCCTTATATGCGAATACATTTTTTTATGCCATCATTATCCATTCCTAAACGATAACCAAGACTTTGTGTGCTAATGAGATGTTATTATTTATTCTTGTTTGTCATGCGATCGCCAACTATTGTGGATTTATTTAATTACCTGAGGTTTAATATTTCAATTTTAAATAAACCCGGCCACACGCGTCCCCACGCGTCCCCACGAGTGCACTTACGGCAGTGTTGTCAAGACTGGGCAATGCGGCAAAATATTGCGTTTTTTTAATCTAAAAGACGACATCATGCAATAATGGCGCATATATAGCTGTGTAGAAATCCATTCAAGTACTCGTAAAAATCGAAAGGCTTAACCGTAAATATAACGTCTTGGGACGTTAAAAAATAATAGATTTATTACGACCCGGGCGGATAGAAGAAATGGGAGAAAAATAACACTGGGCTGTAAAAAAGTTTTATTAGTATTCTGTCAGGCGGTTCATATGGTATTCAACTGTCGTTTAAACTTCGTAGATTTTACTCCGTTAGCTATAATCCCTGTTAAGCTATAATCTACTCTGATTAATCGACAACAGAATACATTTCCTCGTGCAAATTAAAGATATCAACTCAGAGCCCACGCGACTTTAATTTGTTGATTATTATTACCCTCGTAATAAGGTAATTTATGATAAAAGTTTCATATAAAATTCGTTTTTTTTATTGGGTTTTATCAATATGGAAAGGTTTTCCCTCATCATGTGTTTTTCTTTTATAATATGTTGTTTATTGTTATTATGTACATTATCCTATTTACGTATTGTGTTTGAAATACAAATTGTATGTTTTCCCAATAAATATAAAAAAAATTGTTGAAACATATATTATGATAAAATATTATTGTATGCACGTTGACTCGTATCATTTTCCTTGATAGCTCGATAGCATACACACAACTATTTTCACAATTACTACTTTTGTCTATATTGTAACCGCTATATCTGATTTATTTATCAGGAAAAAAAATACGTTTATTTATAAAGATGTATTGAGTTTACAATAGTATAGTAATAATTATTTAAAAATATTTAATATAGTATACGTAAAATTATGATTTTATTTGATGAAAGTTATCTACTTATAGAATAATATATTTTTTTTAAATGAAGAAAATTAATAAAAATAAATTAACCAATTTGAGTGTGAGATAATATGTCGAAATATGAATAATTATTGTTTTCTTAAAAGTTCTGTACTTTATAATTTAATAATAAACTATTTTTGATTGGGTAATACAAAGATAGGTACGGAGTGTGATGTAGTTATCAGACGGAATAAATAAAGTATTAGAACAATCATAAACAGTATAAAAAATAAATAAAATTATTGCGAAAGTGATAAAAAATATTATACGAAATAGCAAGTCGATGATTAAAGTACCTACCTAATTAATACTTTATAATAATCATGTTACTGAATAACTAATATATTAGAAAATAGCAAATACCCCTGCAATGAATTAAAGTATACAAAATACCGTCATGTCAAATATAAAATGTTGTGTAAACATACTTAGTATAAAACAGTATTATTATACTTGTAATACGTATAAAATGTATTATGTAAGTATGTAATATAAATTCCGAGTTATGAGAATTATTTTTAAAAAAACTGTTGTAAACAATTACTATATATTATATATTATGTAATAAATTACTAAATATGATTTCGTTATTTAAAACATATTAGATTTATTTCAATTATTCAATAACATTAAAACATTGTTAAAGTTGTGTTTAATACGTCTTTTGTCGATCAATCAATTTGTCTGTACATTATTATAATATTTGAGCACTTTGCAGACTGACATTGAGTGTAATATTATGTAATAACCCGCTTCAGTTAAAATCAAATCGAAGGATTAAATTAATTAATTATATTTCAGTTCAAGTAATTAAGTTAAGAATTAATTAAATAACAAATCTTGAATAGGCAATTATAATATACAGAAGATAATAAAATGAAAACGTAAGAGTCATGTGAGTCTACGAGTAACCCCATACACGCGTGCACAAGTGTACTAATATTGCATAAGTAAAACGCCGTTTTATAGAATACGGAAAATAATGAAGTCGACACTATAACATATTATTAATATAATATTATTATTATTATTACTGCAGAGTGCCTATATAAATTAAAATATCATATTTTACATACTATACCAACACGTTATTCAAAATATAAAATTGTATACGATATTATGATTTGATTAAATCACATGAAAATTAATTATAAGTAAACATTTTACGACTAAATATTTTAGTATCGAAATGTGAATTGTGATGGGGAAAAAATACGATTTCCTAGAACCATTGATCTAGAATATAGATAATAATATTTTTAATCACGAATATATTGCTTTATGAATAATTTATAACGCAACTATCGATACACATGTTCTTCAGTTTCAGTTGTTGTAGGGTTGGGCCCACTAGGGAAACTGTATTCATATTTTCAGACCTTAAAGGTTCACAATATTATGATGTCTTGAGAGCACACGGGTCTTTTTACACGGTGACAGTGCCTGAATGACTTGCGATTCTCATTATTTCCTAAATTTTCACTTGCAATAACTACACGAGTCACAGTTTTGATGAAATTGCGATATTAACAGGAACATATATTATAGCGTATAATGTGTTTCCATCCGTTGAATATAAAAATTACTTGTGTAATAGGTACAATTTTACGAATAAAACATTTATCGGAAAATCTGGTTGAGAGCGAAAACGTTTTTAGTCAATGGCTCGTGACAAATTTCGATCCTTACAAGTATTTATTTTCGAATTAAATTCAAACGTGTGTAAGTTGATATCGGTTCATTATCTGATGTGCTTTCGGTAAGTACATTTCGTTAGATTTTTTCCAAACTTTAGTTCATACGATTAGATATTTTGAAACAGTCAAACATTATTTCCTAACTCGGGGACATTCGTTTTTGAATTGTGATAGACTTTGGCATGATTAAACGTACCTAGTTATTAAATAACGTTTACAGTATTTCTTCAATAAAAAACAGTATAACTTCGAAATCCAACTCATACAACACACTTAAATATTCTTGATTTTAAATTATGGTAGAGTAAATATTATAAGAAAACATGCGATTCGGTTGAAACTTCAAACAGATCAGTTCCACGTGAGAAAAATATTTCTTTCGATGTATCAGTTTTTCACTTTTATAAGAAAAGGGTTGTAACATCTAACAAAAATATCAATAGTATCAATAAACATAATTCCTAGTTGACACTTGACACTACCCAGAATTATCCACATAGAACTACCGATGAAAATATATAAGAAGATATGTTACTAATTAATTCAAATAAAATGAAGAATATAAATAAAGCAACATCGTACTTATAACTCCTACTAAAACAAGCAAATCCTTTAGTTTTGGAATACAATTTTGAACTGGCCAACTATTGAAAAATAAAATATGAATATAAACCATTGTATGGAAAATTTTAATTGGTTAATGTAATACTGAACACATTGTGTAAAACGTGCCTACTAATATTATAGTAATACGTAAATCTGTAATTTAAAATAAAATTGTTCTTGCTAAGTATTAAATAAATAATTTGTTTGCAGTATTTACAGTTTAATTGAAAAACGATAATTAATTAAAACATTTTTATTATTAAAAAGTTATTATTTGAATAAGATTATAATATCAATCTGAACAATTATAAATAATATGCATTAAACAGAAAAACAAACAAATCATCATCACTAACATTTAACCATACACTGTACAGTATCAATATTTAAATATCAATGGACAATAACACAATGGTATTATTGAACTAAGTATATATAATAATCTAATTTTATAAAAGTGCTCAGAAAATCGAACTTCAAAGAATAATTTTTATATACTTTTTGATTCACTGAATTCAAATTGTCCATTAACCATGTCATAGAACAGCAGCGCCGAAAGTAGTTAAGTACCAACAGAAAAAAGTACTGATGCCAATTTTATTTCATCTGTTTACCGTCAATATCAATACAAAAATACGTACATTGCATATTAGTAAACACGTTATATGACTAGTTACTATATTTTTAAAATCTTTTAAACTATTTCGTCGTTATTAACATACAATTTAGTGTTTTAATCAACCTTAATATGTGATGTGTATATGTTTTGTGTTACGGATCAATGCATTACACAATCTCGATATAGAAATAAATGGGTTATAATTATAAATACCTACTATTCAGTATTTCTAATTTATTTCTATCCGATGACCTAATATCAGTGCTTATAATTCGGAAACAAATTGACAACTGTGTTTGGAAAGGTAACAACTACCATTTATAGTTTAACACCAATACAACAAATATAATAAAATAAATCTTAACAAAGGAATACCCTATACGTGAGTAAAACCTACGCAATTCATATTCGTCAAATATCAAAACAAAAGAAAAACTCTAATAATGGATTATGTAATATTCCCTGTAATTTTAATCAACCATTAAACATAGGTATAGTTAAAAATTAGAACTAATACGATAGTTAAGCGCGCAGACATATTTTAAGGAATTTTTCAGCAACCTTATTTGATGTTTGAAATATAATTTTAATATGTACCTTATATTAAATAGGTATTCAAAAGAATTCAATTTAAAGATGTATTTTCAAAAAATGGATAATTACAAAGAATATGTGAACAAAAAACAATAAAATCTACACCCGGAAGAAATAAAAATCAAATTAAATTTGAAAAAAAATCCCTTAACACATGTGTGAGCTTAACCATCATTCTATTGGATGGATTTCCTTTATGTGAGATTATATTTGACATTTACGTCAAACATCATGCACGGGAAAATCACGTAGGAAACGATTGGCGAATACGCTATAGCCCATTCCCCCCTCCCCTATCCATTGATCTATTTACATGACAGCTCTCCTGTTTAGATCATTTTTTACGTCAAACTAAAAACCAATTTCAAAAACTCGATCTATGTAACAAGTTTCTTTCATATTCAAAATTTACCCATTTCAAAAGTTTCCAAACAATAATTTTATTATAAAAGTAAAAATTAACAATGATGTTTTAATGTGTATTTGTGAACGTTATTAATTAATTTAATTAATAAGCATTATGTTCAACTTGCCAAGACTTGAGAAATAGTTAGGTATTTTTTAAAAGTAAAAAATGATATTCTGAAAATGCACGCTTAAAACAAACTTAGTGTTTCTGTTTTGACATTTATAAGACAGCTCGATATTTATGAATATTAGGCATTTAGGCTATGGGCCAAGAAAATGTTCAATGTAGCTTACAAAGTTGATTTTATGCGTTTAATTATGATAGTAATCTACTTTATAATTTGATCCAATTAATCTAACGCATTAACATTTTGATAAGACGATAAAAGTAATATTAGTGTGTATTTATGTTAATATTTAATCTTAATTGAAAATCTATTTTTTATTTAACCAATGACTAATTAGGATATTAATTAGTAACCAGACCTACATTTGTAAATATACTAAAAAGAATCTAAAATAAAATATTAAAATGTATTTATAAAAAATAATTCAACATAAGATTTCAATATTTACTACAAAAAAATAGTTGTAGAGCTTTCTACTTGAGTATACAGTTAGTATATATAATCTATAATGTAAGTTAATATGCTATTTTAATCCCTATAATATCATAATTCATAGACATACTCGTAAACAACACAACGTGACTTAAAAAAATGATAAACATCATAATTTGTAACTTGAAAGGAAATATTTAATGACTTGTAAATAATTTGAATAGTAGAATCCATTATGTTTATCCGCGAATAAAGATTTCTGAATATTCTTGTATAGGAAGCGATTATTTATCAACATTATGATGCTTAAAGCAATTGGTTTTGGGAATCAATTAATCGTGCCATTATTTATTAGCATTATAATTTTCAGTGAAACAAATTAAATTAATGAGATTAAAGTAATGTCTTAACACTTAATAAATTAATAACTAAAGAACATAAGCAAATTGATAAAATTACATTATTTTAAATTTAAATTTAAATATAAGTGCTTTTAATTACTAATTTATTGATAAAATAATTACAACTTATCTAAAAAAATGTTTTAAATATAAAATAGGGGGTATTATTTTTGAATTCGCTAATTTATAATTTTCAACAAATACTTAGGTACATTTTTAAGTATCTATTAAAAAAAGTGTTAAAATATAGAAAAAAGTAACAAAATATAAATTTACAGAACAGACTGTAAATAATTATAATAATAATAATAAACGTATTATAATAATTATTATAATACGTTGTATATTATAATTGTAAAATAAAACAATCGTAAAACCAACAATATGACATAAATAGTATTTTTTCACTTATCTACATAAAGTCCAAAAATTATCTGCATATAGGGCGCAATTTAACGATGGTGTTAAAAAAAATGAAAAAATGCGAATTCCATACGTATTGTCATATTGATACAATTGTAATTTTAAATTTAAAAACTTTAAATGTTGTCTCAAGTTTATAAATATACTATAATATTTTTCTAACTAGGTATGTTCACAAATGGAGTATATTTTCTCGATTTTTATTTTTCTATTAACACTGTACAAGTATAAAAACGATAATGTAAACAATCACGTAAATTGAGCTCTGCTCAGAATCGTCTTTTATATGCGATAAAAGTCTCGTCCAAAATTTAATATGATAGTAAACCCAACCCTTAGTAAGCCCTTCTCAAAACAGTGAACTAAGAAACATGCGAAGAATTTATATTCCTTTTATTAGGTATATATTCTTTGTAGAATATCGAACGTAATATTTAATACAATTTAAGTCTCAATATTACTAACCGAAATGTCAGCTTAAAGTCTATCTAATATCAAAAGTAGTTCAATGTATTTTAATATTATTTTTAAAACTTTGTGTAGGACCATTTGTAGAAGTTTAATTCTTAGCTATTATGTACTTCCTTCAAAACGGAACTACATAAACGTTGTAATTTTTCGGATTGGTTCAAGTTATAGAATAATTATTTTATAACTAAAATCACCCAAAATAATAAAATGCTTTTGTAAAGTATCAGTTATACCGATTCAACATTATCAGTCGACTAGAAAAGAAAAAAAATTAAAAATGGGTGACATTGAAGACGTAAACCAACAAAATGAAAAAAAAAATTATCAGCACCATGAAATGCAAATAACTGTCATTTTAAATTGCATAAAAAGAAATTTATTTCGCTTCTTAAAGATTAGGAATAAAAAAAAAACTGAATGCATTAAAAAAATCATAAATTTTAAAAATTAAATGTGAACCAATGTCCAATATACACTCATGAACAATTCAAATAATTTAAACTAACTTCAACTCGGTACATAACAGAATTCGTAAAAAACTATACAGTGAGGTATATTTAATGCCGCTGGTCGACGCACGTGCTACCGATTGTGCGGAATATTAATCCAGATAAAAAGGAAATGAATCTTGTTTCAAAAATGACGGTTTTCAATCAACTTATTCAGCATTTTCGAACACGGTCTTGAAAGTTCGACTTAGTTAAATTAAAAAAATATTCTATGTGTCTTCAAAACTCTAGGGTCGTGCCATTAACATTATATTATATTATTATAATATACACATCGCACACATTATAATATACAACGGATTAACTAAATTGAATGTTAGCTGACTCACGAGATGATGGACGAAAAATTGTTTTCGGAGGCAGATTGTGTTTTTTCATGCACATGATATTTGGAGCGTTAATACAACTAAACGATGAGTACTGCAATGTCGCTGCAGAGTATAAAATATGCTCGACGGAGCGTGTGACGACTGATGAGTCAGGTACTCAGGTGTATGATATCCTACGTCATAATAGTGGTCATGTACGATGCACGGTGTAAATAGATGAGTGGAGCGAGTTATCGTAGAAATAGCACTTAAGTCGAGGCACATTTGTGAAGTAAATATTGTAATATCCCTATCCTTGTGGTTAAGAGCACGACCTCCAGGCGTGTAATATTATCAAACATAAACGTAACGCTAAATTATTCAGGGCCCCGCGTGGGCTCTTTTCGATATTTTAATGTTAAAGCAATTTATGAACATTTTGAAATTTACAAATTTGCCATTGTCGATGATAATGTATGACGTAGGTGTACCATTATTATACCGCGTATCGATAGAATAATATTATACCTTTACTACAGTCTCGTGGGTCTCGAAATAATGTCGGGGGAGGTCTCGTGTCTTATCTAACTTGCAGCACCTTCTCTTTCCACCGAAATTCACTTCTCCCCCTCGCCATAAGAACGTAGGCGTACAGTATACGTATACCGACAATCAATATACATAATAATAATTATTATTATTGTATGACGTGTTTTTTCATAATCTGGTGGCTTACCGAGAGGGGGGGGACAAAGTGGTCATTCCGCCCGATCGGCTGTATTTTTGTTTTTATTAACATATTTTGTCATTACCTACCTATGATAATATTGTTATCATTATATGCAGTGTCAAACTCGCGAGGTCACATATAAACATATTTGTTGACTGCGTATGGATGAACCATAATATGGAGTAGTATATATTAGGCAATATTTGTATATAAATCGATTGAATTCCATATAATATTTTTTGCTCCTCCTCCTCCTCCTTTTCGAAATCCTGGCTATACCAACGCCATAGTGCCATCGTAATCCGCACTAAACCTACATAATATCATAACAATTGTCATACTATTCATAAAATATTAAATTATTGTTGTTGTTGTTGTTGTTGGAATGCAGCGGCGGCGGCGGTTATTTCGACAAAGAGCGGATGAAGTTACCCCCATGATGCCCGTTATGCTGATCCAGCACCACTTATTGGCCGCTGACGTATTCGAGTGCTTTACCGTTCGGATGACGGTATCCCATTCACCGGCACACCGGGCAATGCGCTACTACCGTATCTGGATATACACGTGCAACACCGTGCTCATGGTGTGCGTCGTGTGCTTCGTGGTGATCGCCTACCAGCTGGTGGTGGCCGACCAGCGGCGGCACCTGGTGCCGGGCCTGGACCTGTGCCATCCCAGCCTGCTGTACGTGTACGCCGCGCTGTTCGTCCAGTGCACCGTGCTGCAAATCGTCGGCTTCCTGGGCGCCCGGTCCCTCAGCGAGCGGCTGCTCAACGTCTACTGGCTGCTGCTGCTCGGCCTCCTGGTCGGCGACGCCGTGCTGGGCGTCTACTGGGTGTACAGGTACGACAAGATGGTGGCCCGGCTGAAACCGGCGCTCCGGGACCGGCTGGCCGTCGACTACGGCCGAGACCAGCGGTTCACGGCCGTCTGGGACGACCTGCAGCGCGACCACGAGTGTTGCGGCGTCAACGGGCCGCCGGACTTCTTCAACGTCACCGTGCAAGTGGCCGGTGAGTGTCACATAATATTTATCGTTGTTCGTTTCGCCTCGAGAACGAATCCATCACGGCGTCCACCGTGCCAAGTATGGATGTAGGGATATCGGTATGTGTCCATGTATTGTACGCGCGGTGGAGGCAAAAGGGTCACCCGCCGACCGCCGGCATGGGCGTAACTATAGGATTTAATATATTAGTTACGGGGGCTAGGTGTCCTAAAAAATCAACGTACAAAATAAGACGTAGACGCAGAGAGTCAATAGAGTTTAGTAGTCACATAGTGGAGTCTTGTAAAATCAAAGTTATTTAAAATAAACCATACAGTAAAAACGTCCCTCCTCCACCCTCGTTATTAAAATAATAGTACCTATGCATAATACATATTTTATAAACGTATAATACGCACATGTTTAGATGTAATAATGTTTATAAAATACCATTATCGATAATCTTATTAGATACCCAATTCTCTTTCTATATTTATTACAGACAGTTGACTGAATCTTTTTCGGGTCGTAGTCAACCTGAAGTATGTCTTGATTCTCCCCATACATAAACTCGTGCATGATACATTCACAATATTAATTTATTATAATACACCTACGTATTGAGTAATTACTAGCTGATCCCGCGCACTTCTCTGCCCGTACTCGTTTTGTGTGTAACTTGCTGCATTAAGTGTAACTCAGCCCCTCAGCCTCCCTAGAAACAAATGTGCGAAAATTCGATTTGATGCATGCTTGTACCTGATCTGACCGAATAACCAATGGCAACCAAAAACACAAATATCAACTAATTATTTTTCCTAGAGCATTTCCTCGGGTTGGGCTTACCAGGTCTAATTGTGAATCCAAACCATTCGAGGACCCACCCTGCAAACACACAAAAAATGTCATCTAAATCGGTTCAGCTGTTTAGTAGGAGTTTGAATACTTACACACGGACAGAAGAAATATATATTATAATATAAAGATTTATAATTATTTTACACATAGAACCCATGATGATAGTTTTTTTTTATGCAAGGAATTGGATTTTAATCAGGATGGGCTAAAAAGTAAAAACGAATAGTGGGCTAAGCTTAGGCTAACAATTTAAAATACTGTCAATACTATGTCTTTATATAATTATTACAAATACCTACTTTCAAATCAAAAAAAAAAAAAGTTATTTTAGTTGTTTCTTCTCATGTTTTTTTTAATTAGATATAATTATAAAATGTTATATTAAAACGCTAGAACTATTAAGATTCACCACCCTTTAAAAATAGCCTCTATTTGCAACACGATACCCCCTAAATTCGACAATCCACGCAATATGGATACGGTCGCACTATACCTATATTATATAATATTTTTGATCGATACTGTGGATTTTCTTTAAGCAGTGTTAGTTGGTATATTTTTACGTCACCGAACTTTTTTCGTGTCATGATTTAATTTGGTTCTGTGGGAGGCACAAAATGTCTATTAATGCGTCGAATATAATAATATAGATGCACAAAAAAAATCGACGTCGTCATCGTTAGTAACCCCCACTATTATAGGCCTTTCCTCATTGGGTCACACCAAGTTCAAAAATTATTATTATTATTATTATGCGAGTGTGTGTGTGTGGGAAGACGTTGTATAAGTATACTTAGTTTTCATGTTTGACAATAAATTATTAGGACGATGTATTATTTACACCGTATAAAATATTCTAGAATCCAAAATTTCGAATACGATTTCAACCCAAATACATAACAAAATATACTCGTACGCATATATTATATATAATGACGAACGCATTTTCAACGCGATCAATTTTGCATGTACTAAATAGTGTGTCACTATCCGCACGGCCGGGCCTCCCAACAGGAATATCAGTTATTTTTACCAAAACACACTCAAACGCTCACAAATCAATATTGATATTATATGATAAATAATACACATTTAAACATTTACGGTCAAATCTAGGTAGATCCTGCAAATACATTCTTAGCAACTGCGCTTCTGATGTATTCTTATTCTATATTATTGAGCACCTAAACATTTTAATATTTTAAGTCAATTATTCTAAGCATACTATTTTAATTTTATGGTTATTACTTATTATGCTAAGAATTAACGATGATAATTAATGTTAGGGAAATAGAAAATAAATGTTTAAGCGGTGACTCGTTATTTGTTAACCTTAAGTTAATTTAATAATAATTTAAATTAAAAATCGTATACGATATACAGTAACGTGTAGCTCCTAATTAATAACTACCTACATATGTGTATATAATATAAAATAGAAAAATTGTTATTTGTTCTGCAACCTTTTAAATAATAAAAACAAAATTACGAAAAAATGTATGACACATTTTCAAAAACCTAAATTCTGTAAGAGATTTATGATTCTAGACCTCGTTAGAAATTCTAGTTAAGCTACGTTATTAATTACAATGTCTCTTGCGTTATAAATGGATACCGGAATATACAGGCTTAATTATTCAGCAGTTATTGCATACGGCCACGTAATAGACCTATATCTTCGAACTTTCTCGACGGCTGTAAGTCATACTCGTTGGACCACTATTTAAAGTACAACATAATTGTAATTCAATGTACTTTCAATGATAATTAATTTTCATTCTTATATAAATAACCTTTTAAAAGCATAGACTAAAGTCTAAAATAGGCTAGGGAAATACGGGGAATATGATAATAACGAATTTATTTGTAGATACTACATTAAAATTATTTTATTTTAGGTATAATAATATTAATATAAGGTGTGGGTAATTGTATGAAATAATTATAATAATATGTATTTTCATTCACTTTTTCTTTTTAAAACTATAACGCTAATTGAGAACCTCATTAGTTAGTTACATGCCTGGTTCAATTTTGAAAGAATATTAAAATAAAAGTGCGATGTACATTAGCACTAGATAACAGCATATCAGAGAAAATAATGCATCATGCAACGGCTCAAAATCGGTAAAAAAAAGTAGCATATTATTATTCTAAGAACTATGTTTAAGTAGAATCCTCTACAAGTATAAATAACATTTGCAGGAAAAACACAATTTAAAAAGTTATAACCTCCCATATCTCCAATCATACCTATAGTCAAATAAGATCGTAATGTGTAAAATAATAACATAGCTTGTAAAAAAATGTTTAGTTAAGTTTTCAGATCTTTCTACTTACAAGTATTTTATTATAATAATTATAATTATCTAATTCAAAATTTAACCAAAAAATGTTTGTGATTTTTGAATAAAAGTTAGCATAACATTAAAATTAATAAAAAGTTTGTGATAAATCATCAAGTCATACAAATTTGAATCCAAATTTTTTAAGTAAAAATCAATTAACATGATAATGTTAAGTGTGTTAAAATTATAGATACCTACCACTTGTCGAAGTTTATTTATGATTAAAATATGTATTAATATTGATAATCGAGTACCAACTTTTCTAGGTATATTGCTTTCTAAAATGTATCAAAATAACCAAAATGTATCAACCCAAATTATAATTAAAAACGTTTCTTTGAGAGTGCCGTAAATGGTACACTTAATGTAATTCATTACTGAACCATTTAAAATATTATCTGTTCTTAATAGCTGCCTTCAATTCCAAACCCATATGGCTATATAGAGGAAGAATATTTATTAAGAAAAAAGCTTCAATCTTTTACCGGAAAAATAGATACAAATTTAAATTTAAAACTAATATAGCAATATAATTTATAGGTAGGTACATAAATTTAATGCATATTGCATAGAGTTTAAATTTATTATGTAGATACTTGAAGATATATTGAGATGAAAGAATTTAACTTAAGATATTGTACCAATCGACAAACATCACAAAATTCAATAAAAATGTCAAAATATCCAATGAAGAGCGTTAACCAAATCTAGATGCTAGAAAGAGCTTAAATTTGTTTAAAAACTAATTAATACAAGGTATAATTATAGGTACCACAAGAATATTTTATATTAAAATGAGTAAAATTTAAAAATAGTACCAATACGTATAGGTTGTACATAAAACAAAAAATACAGTGCAAGCATTTAAGTCTAAATAGACATAATCCGATAATCAAATCTGTTTGTGCAGGATTGCAGGAACGCAAATAGGTACCATAAACAATAAAGTATAATATTCTATATAAATTGAACAAAAATCAGCGCTTACCTAGCGGTTTGTTTAAATATCAATTTTAATAAAACATTCTCATGCCATACATTGAAATGTTTGCGTGTCGCTGGTCTCCGCTTTCGTGTAAGAAAAATCAAATATTTTTAATCGTTAAAAGAAAAACTTTAAGAAAATTATTATTGTATTTTTTTTAATTGTGACACCTATGTTTTTTTTTTGAGAAACTCGAAATTTAGAATAACTATATAATTCTTTTCCTCTCTAAAATAAAAATTAAGTTAGGTATGATAAGAATGATTAGATCCAAAAAAAAATGTTTGTAGATCCAACGCTAAGTATTCTAAATTATAAGAAAATTAAGTTAAATATATAACATTTATTTTTAATAATATAATTTTAATACAAAAATAAACTTGATTACTATAATATCTATAGTAATAATATTGCCATATTGGTACTTAGTTATTTTTCTGTTGTTCATTTAACAATAGAATAATTAGTGTTTCTTAAAAAATACTGTTATACATTTCATACTTGAAATTATGTTAAAAGTTGAAACTAATATGTAATATAGGTATCTATAAGTATAGTTAAATACAATAAGTAACAGAAACAACAATACAATTATAATGTAAAATACGATTATTATAACCTAAAATGTATAAATTATAGGGAAAGGTACTTGGGTTATGGTTATAAATTAGAAAAAATATATAGAACATTTAAAAAGATTAAATCTTGTTTCTTGTGTAATACTGCTTAAAATTATGGAATTTTGCAACACGTATTATTCTAGTTCCAACTTCCTAGGTAGTATAAAAAAAACTTATACATTTCTCAAAAATATTTTAAAATATATTTGAATTTTAGAAACATCAATATTACATTGTATTATTTAAATATTGTAAATTATAAATTATAATCTAATTATAGATACCATAATTTATACCATAAGTAACAACTAACAAAATACAATAATATTTTTTCTATACTGAAATTAAAATTATAACGATTTTTGTTTCAATGCAAATAGATTTGGTTTTGATATAATTATTGTAAATGTTAATGTAATACAAAAATAAATAATCTGAAACCTATCTTTATTAAATACGTTCCTTCAAAAAACTTAAGCTAAAAAAATGTAAAAGTAATAAGAAGGTATAGAAAAATATTTGATCGTATTATTTCATATTTTCCACTAACTGTAGATTTAGTGATAACTATGAATAGTTATAGTGTGAGATAAGTAGCATTTATTTAATTCTTAATAATATTGCTTTGCCGACCGTACGGGTTTCGAAAAATAGGCAATTATATTTTATTTCGTCAACAGTAAAATATTTGAAGGCGAACAAAGATAATAATATAAATAGATAATTTAATTATTTTGCGAACAAAAAGCAAATAGAGAATTGAAACAATTTCAGTAAGTAATTCAGTCCTTGCTATTATTCATATTAAACATTAAAGTGAGATTTTGAAAATATACACATGAAAACTTAGTGTCAGAGGTTAACTTCAAAGTTCCAACCGTTTTTCTACTAAATGTTAGTACCTAATAGTTTGGTCAACGCTAATTTAACGAAGGGCTATATAGCCTATATAGTATAACGTAGGTACATTTATCACAGACCTTGGACCTATCTAGAAGCCAATGTCACAGCGCTTTTATTATTTCCTGCATGAGCTGTACCTATATTATATATTATTAATTTATGTAACCCGTATAATACAATAATAAGGGTATAGGTAGTTATATCATGAATAAATTGTACAGTTCGGAAAAATATATTATACTCTCTGACAAATTGTTGAATATAAATGCAATATTTTTTTTATTACTTTCCAGTTGAACACTTTGTCGATTACACGACAGTTCTCCCGGATAGCTGCTGCTACCATAAGCCAGAGGCAGTGGCGTCACCATTCCGAAGGGACTACTGGCAGCCACAGACAACAACTACTGCTGTATGGACCACGGTCCAGGCGGAAGAGCACGACAATATGGAAGAAATGCCCATCAAGTGTCGGCTCAATTCATACCGGTACTACTATCCCGGATGCGAACGGGCGCTGATGGCATGGATACGTAGAAGTGCCGATGTCCTGTTCGTCCTCGGTTACTGTGTCATATCATTTTTGAAACTGTGTTTTCTAGGCATTCTGAGGTAAACTGGACCTAGACGAGTGTTGTAGTATTTTATTCCGTAAAGATCAATACAATCTTTATACCCGTACAATTATAGATTAAACAAGGATACATCCTGAATATTGATGAATATATGTACAGCTATACAGCATACCTATACTTTATATATACAAATAGGCAGTGCGTATACGTCTATACATTATTCATCACACTTCTCTGCGAACACAACATCTTATTCAATTTCTAAGTAGAATTTGTTCCTTTTGTATTTAAATGAGCGTATTGACTTATTGAGTTTTCCAACACTGCGGTCGCTGCCGTTGATTTTAAAATATATATATATTATACGAAATAAATTCAATAGAATAATTAGTCTTACTACTTATTATGTATCTATACAAATATTGCCTTGTATAAACTGCTTGATAAATAGGTCCAGAAATTTTGAATGGCTTAGAATAGAAATGTATTAAACAAGAATTAAAAACCTACCTTTTTAACTATTTACTAATCTATTCTACATAGATAGGTAATTCATTTTAATACTTCTATTTCTAAATGTTTTTTGTTTTTAATTTTATCCCGCGCTGCGTTAATGATTATTGAATTAGTCGAAATACTCTAAACATTACATAATATCTATAAATATATCTATTCTTCATATATCTAGAAAAAAAATGCAATCATATATAGATTAGACGAGAACACTAATTTAACTTAATGCCCCTTATTATGATTAAAAATATTCAAATATTTAGTTATTTATTCTAAAGAGATTTTCAAAAATACGAAAGTGAATTTCTAAAAAATTCGTTAGCATTTTTGTTTGAGTTTATGATTAAAATATTTATTTTTACAGGTATGAAATTCGAGAAATGATCCAAAAAATAAAAATACTTCATGGAGATACAGCACGACTAGAATTAGTCAATGTACCCCAACAAGCTACAGGGAAGTTGTTACAAAAAGTTGAACATAATGGTAGCGTAGTACGTGTATCTACTCCTATGAGACAAGACAGTCAGATAGGTTAGTACAATATTTCTGAGTGCATGTTGTATATATTATACTTTATAATAATAAAACGATTTATTTTATCGATAATTCTCCAGCTAGAATTTCAAATACATAATGAATAAAGATAATAAATTTAAATTCTAATTTCAGAAGGAAGTTTAGATGCAGTGAAACCACTTTTAAAAGGTCGTTCAATAGAAGCGACATTCAGGGTAAAGTCCTCGAACACGGACGGCAATGAATCAGACACTAATAGCCACAGCGCGTTATTATTGTGTGATGACAAACGATTGACAGGCTCATCTAGTAAGAGTAACTACGAACTTCACGAGTTAAAAGATGTAAACCGACTACTAACCACCAGACATAAGAATCAAATATGACTACGAAGATGCGTGGCCGCTTGGTTCCGATTGATTGACAGTAACCAAAAATTCCCATTGTTGGCGACACCAAAACCGCATAAAATTTATTAAACCAAAAATAAATAAAAACAATAAAATATTATTAAAATTGGAAGATACATTTTTTACGTGATACCTAAATTAAATTAATTCAAAAGGAATAAAAAAGAATAACTACTATGAAAATAGATTTCAAAATAAAAAAAAAAATAGTGAAAAAAATTTAAAAAAAATTATAATTTGTCATTATACAAGTACACAAAATAAATAATTTAAAACATCGTAATCACTTATTTACTGATTAACTGCAAGGCATAAATGTGATTGGAGTAGACTACATGGTGCTACATGTCAATAAATTGATTAAGTATAACAATAATAATTAATAAAAGAAGTGTTTAATGATTAAAATCAACTTATAAAAGCATGTATGTGGTTATGTTGAATTAATTTTATGAATCATCCATTGATTGTGTTCGAAGGATTTTCATTACCTCAATATCTTTTTTGTAGATACTTATTTCAAGTTTAATATTTTTTTTCTTCAAATTCTATTACATCATTAATTGAATCCTTATATTCTGCCTTAACTTTTTGTGATAGTGACATTTATAGGTCGATTTTAAAAAAAAAGTCAACTTTTGTAAGTAAAATATAATTTGGTACTCCTTAAATAAATTGTATAAAGATAAATTATAGTAATACATTTTATTTCCATCTATTACACTAAAGATTGAATGAGCCAAACTTCTATATTTTATTTATATTGTAACTAAATAGTGAATAATAATTTTTCCAGCAATCTATTGGCAACCTAATGTAAATGTTTCTTTCATTCAAAAAAATTTTTTTTGTGAACTCAAAAGTTTTAATATTATACAATTTTGAGAAATATTGCTAGCAAAACATTTAAACAGATAATCTATAGGGATTGAAATATTTGTTTAAGTGTCTAAAGAGATATGAGTACAGTATTACTTTTTTAGTACCTACTTCTTAAAAGGAAAACGTCCTACATAATTGTTATTACCTATATGAATTTATGAACACAAATATAATACAACAACAAATAATTATATACTCTCATTAAACCTTGAATGTATTTTAACCATATTAATATGGTTTTTACACACCTCTGGTGACCAGTTTTTATATTTTAACTAAATTAAATTCTATTTGTCTTGTTTTCAATTAATGTATTCATAAATACCTATGGTATATGGGTTATCCAACAAGTCTACTTAGATAATATATTATAATCCCCTGTGGGACACATAAGAAAAGATCTACAAACTCGATAGAAGTTTAATTCGAGTAGCTCAAAGTGGGATACCTCAATAGATTAAATTGAATAGATACAAATTGTTTAAATAACGATTTTGAAAAGATTAACTATCTAGTTAAAAAAATAAACAATTTTACTTCCAGTAAAAATATGGTTAGGTAATTACTTTCAAATTTCAATGAACTATAAAGCATTCTATATGCTAATGAGTACATAATGAACTCAAAACTCGATTTTGCAGTTAAATTTATATAGGTACTTAAATACCTACTAAACCTAATTTCCTTATTATTATAACCATTTAATTGTTGAAAATCTAAAACAAGATCATTACAACCTACTTATTTCTAATTTATTATAAAATAGTTATACTTCTTATCTTAAATGTTTTAGTTTTCCAATGGAGCTAAATTTTATAATACTGTTAATTTTAATTATGTATAGCCTATTTTCTTGTGTCATGGACTTGTCGCTTCCCAATTGTCTTTAAAACAATCATGAAAATGTATGTAAAAGTTTGACTGTACTAGCGAAATTGTGGTTAGGTATGTTTTATTTGTTATTAATTAAAAATAAAATGTTAAAATGTTTGTTGTACAATAAATGTTGTAAACTTTGTACTATTATTTTTTAAGCATTCCTAGAGCTATTATAATTATTATTAATATTATTATTAAAATAATGATTTATCAATATTGTTTTTTATCATAATCTAAAACACCTACCCTTCATTATCCTGTCATATTGCATACTATTATTCAACTAATCTTGACACAAACAATAATAAATAAATAGTGTTATGAATATTTATTTTTAATAAGCTTCAAATTTAATTATTTGTAATTATTTATACTATAGTTATTAATTACCTATTAATAAAGTTATAACTTAAAAGTTTTAACTAACCTTTAAATCTTCATCAACTTGAAGCACATAGTCAATGTTACTACCACCAATTACTACCTAGATCTCAAAATAAAAATATTAAGTTAATGATTTTAAAATATTAACGAAAAAGTTTAATATACATACAGGAGATTTTGTAGACTTTTTTATACTCTTTTTCACTTCAAAAACTGATTTTGGGGTAGAAGACAATTTTGAATAATACTCCATTGCAATTTTACTTCCAACCAAAGAGTTATTCTTCAATAAAGAAATGTCTAAAAAAATAATAATTATAAATAAATAAAATATATGAACAATGAATTACTTAATCAAATTGCATATTTTCTATTATTTTTACTAGTATCCATGGAAAGTCCTTTTGTCAGTCGACTAACTTCACTCAGAACAAAAGGAGTAATATTTTTTCCCATATTCCTTGCTTTTCACACATCTGACGAGCATTTTTTATTGCTTTGTCAATTTCTGTTTCTTTGAAAAGTTAAATATGTTACTTATTAGTCATATTGTATTATTATACCCTATTTTTTTATGAAAATGTTTATAATACAAAATATATTTACTTTTTATTCTTTCTTCTAGTATTGGAACAGCTAACAGAACACCAGATCCTGTATTTTGACATTGTTCTAGAAGGCCAGCTGCTTCACAGGGCGAAGTTACATTACATACAGACTTATATCCGCTTTGTTTAGTATAAAATGCAGGAAATTCTCCATTTGAATCATATGAAGCAACACAGACACCCACAGTTTCCTTTAATTTAAATAGTAAATTAGTGAAGTATGGGTTTGTCATAATTATTCCAAAAAGACACTACATAAATACTTACAAGGTATTCTAAAGTTCGTCCTATATCAAGTATAGATTTAATACCAGCAGATACAACCATTATTGGACATCTGGACAACTCAATTAAATCAGCACTTACATCTAAGGAATTTTGACCATCTATATGAACTCCGCCAATTCCACCTAAATAAAACAAAAATCAATTATCTAACAATAATATGTTTTTAATATTTTTTCAACATTATTTGAAATTTTTACAATGTACATACTATTACAAATTTTTAAGTTTAGAATTAATTATGCCAGTAACATACCAGTAACAAAGAATTTTATGTCCAAAGCATTAGCAATAACTAATGTACCGGATACTGTGGTGCCACCATTTAAACCCTATAGTGATAGATAAAACATTACAATTCAGTAATTAGGGTTTGTTTTAATAAGAAATTGTAGATATACTTATTTAAAAATATAATATATAGGAAGATGTTTTAAGATTTACTTGGCTGAGAACATAAGGAAAATCTCTCCTTGAAACTTTGACTGTTTTTTTCTCAGCTGATAAGCCAAGAACATTGATTTGTTCAGGACACATACCGGCTTTAACTCTCCCATTAATTATACCAATTGTAGCCGGAATTATATTCTATACAGAAAAAAAACACAAGTAACAAGAATTACAAAATAAACTATATAATACCTATTGGCTATTAGGATTTATATTCACTTATAATAATTACATGTGACTTGATGATATGTTCCATTTCCAAAGCCGTCTCCACATTTTTGGGGTATGGTAATCCGTGTGTAATAAGAGCTGATTCTAATGCAATTACTGGTTTGTGGTTATTCAGAGCATTTTTAACTTCGGGGGTGACATCTATTGAATTTCTAGAAAAATATCGGCAAACATACTTGAAATTTCCCTTCATAATGAAACTGTAATGCTATTATATTGTATTCCAAATATTACAACTTATACGTTATACAGTAATGAACGAACAACAAATTCAAAACTGGTAGGTAGGTAGGTATATACAAATAAACTAGTTCTTTGGTAGCTATGATCGCTATAGGTATAAGGCATGAGGTCTGGTATAAAGATAAAACACTTATGAGAACATCCAACTGTATATATTTTACTGTACTCATTATAACATAATAACAATATCTAATTAATTCAATAAACACCCAATTGATTGACCTTTGTAGTTTGTAAACAGTTAGATAAGCTAGCATAGTAGATTAACAAATATTAAAAATATGATAATAAAAAAATAATAATTACATAGATGTCTAAAAGAAATACAAAACAAAATCAGTACTCTATGCTTTTTTATATACTCCTAGTAGTTGTAAATAATATTATTATGTTCAATGTTGTTATACATAATTATTATTTCCTTCAAAATATACTACTCAAATACCATCCACAAGTCACAACTCACAGGGCTACAGCCTACTTCAATATTTTGACTGATACATTTAAGACGTCAATAACAAATTTAAATAGAAATAACCAATTTATACCTACAAGTTTTACAATCATCATAATTATTAATTTACCATTACTTTTTTTTTGAAAACCTTTGTATCTTGACATTTTGAAAAGTTTACTTTACACAACAGGCGATTCGAACTCTTGATCCGACGATTCAAAAAAAAATTAGTTAACTAAGAATGAACGTAAATAGTCCAGGCCTTGAAACCGATATTAAATCCAAAACCGAAACCGGAAAAAAATTGGAAACCGGTATATAAAATCGAAACCAAAACCGAAATTTACTGGTATTGAAAAATGTATTCCGAAATAAAAATAAAACCGGTATCGGGTATATACCGAAACCGGTTAGGTTAGGTTTAAACCGAAACCGGCATTTTTTCTATCGGTTTCAAGCCCTGTAAAAGTGATAACCCAAAATTTATATTATTGCATTTGAGCTTCAACTAATTTAGAGAATGCTTTATATATTATACATTATATATAGAAATATGTATAGAAATGTAAAAGAATAAAAGATATTATACGAAAGATACAGGTTATCACTAATATAATTTCTCAACAAGTCCAATAAAATAAAAAAATTAATAATTTTTTTTTGTTATAAGCAACGGAGCCCCTTTGAGGACTAAGATTTTGGCGCCCCTGGGCAATTTGCCGATGTCACCCCCTCCCCTCCTCCTAAATACGCCACTGAGTAGGAAACCTACTACTGGTATTTAGTAGGTATAACATTCAAAACCAGATACCTAGATATCTAAAATTATGGTTTTACATGGCAAGTACCTCGGTAACTCTCTGCAGTCTGCTGTAAATGTCAAGTAGGTACTCGGTTGTACCTTGAAGTTGAGTAAGTCATTGTAGTATAGACATGTTATAATTTTATTTTTATTTTTTATTTTTAGGAGAAAATATACAATTTATATCATGGTCATAATAAGTATATTATGTGGGTTAAAAAAATAGAACATGAGTTACATAATTTGGGGAAAGAAGCCACCCATTGGTGAACACTTACAATTTGATTTGGTCTTGTGTATTTTATTTATTTTTTTAATACTATAAATCTCTGCACCATTTTCATTTAAGTTACAGACAACAGTAGAATGTTTCAAGTTAAAAAAAAACTTAAACTAAAACCAACAATTTTCAGCAATTAAAGCAACAAAAAAATATAGCATATATTTTGTCAATTAAATCATGAATATGGTTTGAGAGAAAAGGAATAGTGCGAATTCGCCACTTTCTTTTCAGTGTCAATATGTGTTTTAAATCTGATATTTATAGGAGGTACTATTGATGGACGGTTTCCCCCCACAAGACATTTAAGTCATATTTTACTCATGTCTCAAATTTACTTATTGTACAAATTGTATAGATTGTAAATATGCTTTTCAGATAAATATTAAAAAAAAAAAATCTGATATTGAGTTAGTATAGTAACTACCTATACGTATTTTTTACTATTAAAATAAATTCTGGATGTGTTAACTGTTCAGACAACTAATACCAAAACTACCAAGAGAAAATTGATATAATATATAATGTATTGATAGTAATATATTATATTATATTATATTAGAAAGAAGTAAAGACCATGAAATACATTACATTAGAGTAATTATTTCTCTAGTGTTCACAAGTATTCAGTAAGCTACTCTAACCAATCATTTTTGAATACACCCAAGCATAGAGTAACTATGGGTACAATGTACAGTGATTATCTTGGGTCAAACAATATCAAATTTATTAGTTATAAGTTATTATAAGTCTAGTTATCTAGTCTTTATAAACGAGAAATACCACGTTATAATATAAATTACGTAGGTATATTTAGTACCGCAATAACCTAAAGAGTAAAGACTATGGGGTAGTCAAATAGTACAATACATTATGAACACTATATGTCTTGATTTGAGTGTAATCTCTTTTGCTCTGAAGCATAAAAATTTTAGTTGATACGTTACTGACTGTAACAGATAATTACATAAATAGGTACCTCCCAAAACCAGCCAACTTTTTAAAGCTATATCTCGCCATGGAAGTAGAATGAGGGGTTTATAGCCCCATCGGATATGGTTTAGTAAATGTAAATAAATTGTGCATCATAATCATGTAAATTTTTATTAGTTATATTTTTAGAATATACGTTGTGTACCAGAAACATAATAAACAGATAGACTATATGGCCTCCTATATAAATTCATCATGCTATAAATATGTATCTCGCCAACGGATTAATGAAAAATGAAAATTTTAACATGAACACTTCCAAAAAATATTCTTATTAATTAAAAATATTTTTAATATAGATTGCAACATGAAGATCAAATGTTGGAAGTGGTCTAACCGATAAATAGGTATAAGTAAAAGAATTAAAATTAACTATAATTGTATTAAAACATGTATCTAAAAATGTTGAAAAAACCTTTGCTAAATAGGTAATAAGTGTTACATTAAATGAATAATTGCTCTGTATAATATTTTACATATACATATATATGAGATTTATTAAAATTTTAGGTTTTAAGCGAAGCAATGAATCATGAATGTATTGATTTTACTATGTTTTTTTTTTTTTTTTGTGTCTGTCATCACTTTTGGGACAGTAAAAGTGCTTTGATTTTCTTTAATAGTAACTTTTTTGATAGAAAAGTGAATCTAGTTGGTACTTTGGGGGGTCAAAAGTAAAAATGTCTCAGTAGTTTTCAAAAGCACCGTGAAAAACAAAAGAAAAATTAAGGAAAAACGGGAATTTTTACGCAAAATCTGTTTTCGAGAAAATCGATTTTGGTTTTTGGTGCAACTCAAAAAATAACCATAGATACTTGAAAATTTCACTGTATGTCTGTATGTTTATATTAGCATTTTCTATACACGATAAAATTTTGAAAGTACTTTGACTTTTTTTGAGCTGTTTACGGACATTGTCAGTTTTCAATATATTTAGTTTTTTTTCCTATAAATATCAATAAAACTGTATTTGTTGAGTAAAAAACGTGAAAATTTAATATAAAGCTCCTGATATATTGTTCTAATAGCAGTTGAAATATTTTAAAAATACATAGGCACAATTTTTTTTATAAGCATTTAAAGTTCAAATTTTGACAATATTTATCAAATTTAGAATTTAATAATTATTTTGTAGTTAAAAATTTATAAAATGTTCAACTTTTATAGCTAAGGATTGAAAATTTAAAACAAGGCTCCACTTAATAGGTTATATATAAATTACTTTATTCACAATAATATCATCAAATAAACTTGGTAATATCATAGGCTGACTGACCGTTTTTGCTCAGAATCGTTTTTCTTATACAATGATATTATATCATTGAATTCAAATTTAACACCATCCATTACAGTGACCCACTTGTAACCTACTATACAGCAGAGCGACATCCACTTATGCTATATGCGAAATGTTTAGGTGTGGGCATCGGGCCTATTTAGTGGGTGACGGGTGTTACTTTTGGGTCTCAGAGACAGTCCGATTTTAAATATATATATTTATCATGAATTAAGACTGAGAACGATGACCCGGTAATTTATTTTTGTAAAGGCCGCGAGGCCCTGTACCACTGCACAGCACGAAGCCCCAAGCCTTCAATCGGTTCAAGTTTTTCAGTTAATACATTGTGGGAGTTGCAACAAATTAACGAAAATCGTAAATATCCAATTTTGTCAAAATATTCAGACGCTCATGTCATATACAACATTTGTGGAAACTTATATGGAAACCATATTACATTTTTAAACTTAAGGAATGAATATTAGATATTATATGAATTTTATACCACAAAGTAATTTGCAAATTTTTATAAATTTCGTGAAAATTTGAAATGTTAAATTTTCAAACTTTTTTCCCAAAAACAAAATTTATATCATACATAAAACAATAGATAGATGTACCTATAACAAAATGATCCAAAACATTTTTAAAATGTTCCAAAAGGTGATGACAGACATTTACTGAACTATTTTATACATATTTTTATTCGGTAGTTTTGAAACTAAGACATTTATATGATGATATCATGTATTTAAATCTAATAACAAATAGATACTTTACAATGCTGTTGGAAATAGATATAATATGAAAATCAATTATTATAAGATCAATGATTGAACGTCTATACTGAATTAGGTACTCTACAAAATTAAGACAGAAAGCACAACAAAATGTTGACAAGATTTTCTACAAACAATATAAATATATAATATAATATACAAACTAGTTTGTGAGCATAAAAATTAATACACAGAATACAAGAAACACAAACCGATATTTCTGGCGAAAAATCTGAAAATTCTGAAACCATCCATCATATTTTAATGAAAAAGAAATATCTTAAAATAATAGAAATTCCAAATAAACCATTGTTTTGTTTCAGTAAAAAAAATATAAATATAAATTATAATTTTTAAGTTTTAAACAAAATAAAAATCAAATATTTTATTTAAATTTATGAGTTTATAAAATTTAAGAATATATTGGATTATGCAAAATGATAATTTTTAGATGTATTTAATAATAATAAAATTAAAAATTGTAATTTATGTATAAATATGCTACCTTTTTGTTTACTTAAATAAATATTATATTATTACCTACTAATAACAGGTTTATATAAAATACTGAGTCAACATTAAATTATTACAGTATAATCTATTAATTTTAAAATTATATAATACTTCAATACCATAGGTAAATTGTTTATATTGTAATAATTAAAATATACAGTTATAATTTGTTTTCAAATATGTAATCAATTTTTAAATTCAATTACATTTTTAGTTTTTAATTACTTTTAAGTGCAACATAAAATATACCGTATAATCCAATTTAAAATATTATATCAGTTATAATAAAAAGATACAGTTTTTAAATTTAAATTTTTTATCCATTAATATTGAGTGAAAAATTATGATCTAATACTTTCACATAAAAAGTTTTCTGAAAGCAACAAGTAAACAAGAGATTTATAATATGAGTTGCCTTTAGGCATAAAATATAATAACATCTTACAACATAAAAAATAATATTATATTTGCTTAACTTTTTAACTACTATCATAAAGTCATACCTAATCATAGATAAAATAAAATATAAAATTATTTTAAGGTATACAAAGTTAAGTATATTTGATACTGTGTACAAGTATTAACCCAACTCCACATTGTCAACATTTTTTTTTTTTTGTTGTGGTTTTTATTATTTTATAATTAATTATTTTTTGTTTTTTATTACATACATCTTGCTGAGTTGTTTTTGACAAGAATTATATATGTATATATAAATCACTATTGTGATGAAAATAAATGACAATAAAAAATTGGTTTCACAATAATAGTATAGTCATATAAATACACAAATTCACAGAGCCTATGGTTAAAAGAGAAGCAATTTTCACCAATAATTGTGCATACATATAATAATATACTATGTTATATATAATTTACAATAATACAACTAGTGTATTATTAAATTATTTTTTCTTTGATGCAACACCATAATATTATAAACGTATAAAAACTGGAGTGAAAATTGCTACTTATTTAGTAAACAATTGGAAATCAGTATCCAAAGTAGGGAAAACTCAAAGTAAAAATAAATTATGTCAGAAGAATTAGAGTTTTCGAAGATCCAATACAAATACCTGCAAAAAAATAATAAAAATCATAAAAAATCATCCCAAACACTGCAAGCTCAATTGTTTTAACTTCTAGTATATACTAGTTGTGTTTAACAATACCAAGATAGTTCAGATTTATATAAATGAGTAACACTAAATCATTAAACATTATAATATTTGACAAAACCGTAAATACTATACTTACACTTCCATCAGATGCACTTGCCCCAACTTTGTCACCCCTAGAATTCCAGCAAACTTCAAAAATACCCCCTGTTCCTTTATAACTATGAACTAATTGACCACTCTGAAATAAAAATAGCAGAATTATTATTTTATCCAAGAATAAAATGGAAGTTGACTGTTTTTTAATATTTTTATTATTATTTCTGATGTTTTTATATAAATAATAAATATTTACTTGTGTTGACCATATGTGAACACATTTATCAAAACTGCCAGATGCCAAAAACTTTCCATCGGGTGAGAAGGCTACACTGTAGACAGGTTCAGTATGCTTGGTCAGAGTATGTATGCATGCACCTCGCTCAACATCCCACAAACGTACAGTTGAATCAAATGATGCACTGGTAATATTTATAATAAATTATTAAAGCTCTTGTTTAGACAGAAATTCATTATTGTACTTACCTAGCAAGTATTAGATTCATGTTTGGATTGGCGGTTCCTGGACCGGTTGGACTCCATTTTATTGTATATATTTCTTTGTTATGTGCTTGTAAATCATGCACGCAAGTATCTTGTTTCATAGACCATATCTTCAAAGTCATGTCATCTGAACAAGAAGCTAATAGATTTCCTTGAGGATCCCATTTAATAGCATTAACTTCATTCTAAAATGTATTTCAATAAATTATAAAGCAACTCAATATTTTTAGTTCTTAAAGGTAAAAAAATTATGGTGCCTATCAGGACACCGCACCTGTATGTGTTGTCTCCGACTTACAAGTACATAACATAGCAAATTTATACTCAAAAGTTCACGTTTAGCTCCATTAGTTTAAAAATTTAAGTGAATCAACCTATTACGAAACTTGACGGTAAGAACATTATCTGTGTTCATATGTTGGTTTTTTACGGTAATTCGGTTTTTAAGTGAGTTATGAGCACTTTTAATTTACGCTATATTATATATGCACAATTTTGAAAAATTACAAAATTGAGCTATCGTAAAAAACCAACATACAAACACAAATAATGTCCTTACCATTAAGTTTCATAATAGGTCAATTCACTTGAATGTTTAAAACTAACGGAGGTAAACGTGATATCTGAGCGTGAATTTGTTATGTTACGCACTTGTTAAATGGAGACAACACATGCAGGTTTGGCAAGCAAACCCAAGATTTAAAATCTTTTACAGAATATCACGGGTGAAATCCCCTTAAATAATAACTTACTGTATGTCCTTGGAATGATTTTACTGGTCGATCAACACCTAAACGACAAACATGTATACATTGATCAGTACTACATGATGCAAAACTACTGTTTGATTGCCAATCTACATCCAATGCTGGTGCTGTATGGAATGCAAATTGCTGATTACACTGGCCTGAAGCAGCATCCCAAATAATAGTAGTCTAATATAAATAAACAAAAAATCATGAATCAAAAGTAGAATGGAAGTAAAATAATATTATTTACCTTATCAACTCCGGCACTGAGTATATAATTTCCTCTTTTATTCCATTTTAGAGCAAATATTGGACCCTTATGTTGACCAAGGGTGCTTGATATTCTACCATCTGTCATCCAAATTCGAGCATAACCATCATAGGAACCAGTAGCTAATAATGTTCCATCACACTAAACATAAATAATAGCTATAGGTAACAAAATAAAAAAATTATTTAAAATGTAAAAAATAAGTTACATACATTCCAATCAAGGGAAGTAACATCTTTATTACTGGGTACTTCAGTTCCTCCTTTTTGAATACAATGTCTCAATATAAGTTGAGAAGGAGAACCCGAACTGTCAGCCATATCCCAAATACGCGCTGTACTATCTCCTGATCTATAAATTAAAATTGTTTAAAATTAAAAAATGGAAAATGCTAGATGACCCTTGCACTAAGGTTTTAAGTATTTATAGTACTGATTGATGAATATATACCTGAATTTATTATCAGGCGCCTAATTCACAGTTTAAAATTGTTAAGTAATAAATAATAATGTAATAAAAGGTGTTTGAATTATATAATTACCCAGAAGCAAGCAAATCAGTGGTTGGATTCCACGCACAAATAAAAACTTCAGATTCATGACCCTTAAGAATAGTAGATTTTTCAGCAGGTATTTCAATACTGCTATCTAGTTCCATTGTTTCAGTGCTAGTAACAGCTGGGGTCACTGTTGCTGTGCCTTCTTCACCATTTGTTTCTTGTGCATCATTCTTGACGACACTTTGTTTTTGTTGATTTTGACTCTGTCGACTGGCTACAATTTCCGGCATAACTGCATCAATCAAAGATAAACTCTCGGTCAGACGCTGTTCTGATCCGTCTTCTCCAACGCATATCTCTGCTTCGGTATAGTGCAGACCCTTTTGAATGATACTAATCAAAGCTGCTGGTGGAACCAAAGCTCCATTGATGTTGGACTGAGAAATGTGCGATTCAATACCAAACGTATATGCCGAATGTTGAAAGCCTAAACGAAATATGAATTTAATTCTAATGTAGACGAAAAAGCAATTAAGGGTTATTGCACTTACCAGATTCTTGTAGGTATCGGTAAACGAGGAAGTTCAATTCGTCACTAGAAAAAGCCATAGTTTGGATAACTTAATTATTTAAAACGTACGAAAGTTAAGCATACTCTTGGATAATAATAATAAATAATAAATATAAAAAACTTAATGCTAAGAACTAAGCCCTAAGGAAATTCGATGAAGACCGAGTTCAGTGTTTACGATTCAGCATTCAACGCGACTGGCGAATGCACTACCGCTAAAAAAAAAACCCCCCGAGATAAACAAAAACTGTATATCCTCTTTGGAATATTCTTATCGTATTTTATGATAAAAAAAGATAATCATATCAGAATCATACTTTCGATTACGGCTCGGTCCATAGACGTCCTATAACTATAACTATAACTATAGTTAATAGGTCTATGGCTCATTCACTGAGGTCTGAGATAGATAATAATATCATAGATAATAATTCTTTATTATCTATGAATAACATGACAAATTTGTCATGGGTAATAATATATATTATGTGTATATTATAATATTATCTTTCTCAATTCTCAGTGTCACGATTTTAAAATTTAAGATTATATATTATTAATATTTATTATTTGTCATTATTTATCAATTATCGGCACATGAATATTATCAATACCAATAATACCTAATTAATATTACCTATGTGGCATTGTGGCTATTTCTTTATTAAATATAGGGTGCATAGGTGGATAATTGGTCACATCCGTGGGGGGGGGGGCTTGACATTTTCACCTTATCCATTCGCGTAAACACTAAACACACATTTTCAGACGCTTCAACCAACTAGCACAGAATAATTTATTAGCATGGAAAAGAGGATAACTAGCCTACTAGATAGTGGTTACAGTGGCGTATTATGGAATTTTTCATGGAGGGGTCCAGCTAATTTTCTAAACACATTTAAGTGGGACACTGCCCTCCACACCCCCCAGTATTACACAGTAATAGAAATTCAATTTATTACAATGCATTAACATAGCACTTTAACTTCAGACGCTTATAAAAAGTTATTGTGTATTAATTTCCACTAACAACAAGCTTATGAGTATGAGAACTATTTAATTACATTTTCAAGTTTTATGACCGAGGAACAATTTTTATCAACAATACCTAATTCTTAAAAAAACTAATAAAACTCGTAAATTTAGTATGCCTATAAATAGCTCAAAAGAATAGCAATGTTTCGAAAATATTATGGTGCATAGAAATTGACATTATGAATATTCAGTGAAAATGTCATGAATCTACGGTTATATTTTTTTAAAGTTACTAATACTTACAAATTACAATAAAATACAAAATCGTTTTTTTCGAAAACGGGTTGAGTAAAAATCTCAGTTTTTCGTTAATTTTTTTCTGAAGTCTTTGAAAACCATTACGGATTTTGACCATCAAAGTACCAACTAGATGCACTTGCCTACCAGAAAAGATGCTGTTGAAGCATTTTTACTGTCTAAAAAGTTGATGGACACAAATAAAATTTATAATAAATTAATAATAAAAAAACCCTACACATCATTGTAAAATCACAACATTCAACGCTTTGCTCAGAATTTAAAATGTTATGGCTCATGATTAATGTAGATTTATTTTTTGGTGCTCGAATGTTGGTTCAATCATTAAACCACTGTGAATTACATGACATAGTGCTATGGTGAGGTTAGGAATTACAAGGCATACACAGAACCATGAACATATATACTGTTGCACAAAACTTATAATAGGATATGGATATCACAATACCTTTTGCCAGTAACAATTTCATAGAAATAGACCATAGAATATTCCTGTGTGGGAATCGTATTTGCGTAGACACCAATAATAATCACGTAAGAATTGTGTAAAAACATACATGTCAATAGATGGATTCATTTTAAATGCATTACTGGTTCGTTATAATAATATTATAACTGTTAAGTATATAATTTTTGCTCCTTTTGCAAATTGCTAATATTTTCAACAATTGTTTAAGTTCACTAACCGCACTATATTTTTCCAAATAAGCAAATTAGTTGAGAATGAGCTTTCAGCCATAATTGTTGTGCATTTTTTTACGAAGGAAATGGTGGGATACATTATGAGTCATATTTTATTTGTCATTGTTTCTGTCATAACTCATAATGTCATATTATTATGATATTATGACAGAGACAATGAAAAATAAAATATATATTAATTAAATCCAAACTAAATACTTAATTGCAGCTATTTCTAATTATTGCGCAATGATTCCAAATAAATTTCTGATAATTTATAATTTTACAATGAATTTAAAAATTCACAACTTCTGTGTACCTATACAATGTTGTTGCCGTTGTTAGTAAATACTCTATCGTCATTAACATTTTACATGTACTCGTTAAATTGTCTAAGACGTCTAGACCTTTGGCGATACAAATATTCAGTGCCTATATTATTATTATTTTTCTATTTATTGATCAATTTGCTTCAACAACAAAGGTTAATACTTAATAGCGTTTAAAAGAATTTACATTTTTTTTTTTTAATTACAATTTCTATTTCTTTAATTGTTAAATGTATTACTATATATTAGTTTATATAGTTCTAATTTTTTAAATGTTTTTTTATATTATTGTGTACAGTGTACACTGTACACATCAGGTATTATCGTCATCATCGACACAATAATTGACAGCGTGTGCGAAGTTCAATCGTCAGACTATTGTGGATCGAATCTAGGAAAAAAAATGTCTCAAAGCTATACCTACTGTTGGATACAACTGACAAAAATAACAATTAATAATAATTATGCGACCAATAAGTCGGTATAATTTTGCCGCTAATGCACCATAACCACTCCTTAGAATGATGCATTTATGTGCATACCTTATATTCAATTCGAGTGCTTTATGACATATTCGTACCTAGGATATTTATCTAAAATTGTTATTTCTGTTATATCGGTCCTATATGTTACTTAAATACTTATCTAATATCTTGTTATTTATCTAAGTATCTTCATTATGTTCTATCTTGTAAAATCCGCGATTGGCGTCAATATCTATAAAAAAAATATATATTAAATTTGAATGATAATTATTATAGTATTTTCTCGATAAAGCAGTTCGCTTGAACATGAAATAAAAATAATAATAACAAATATATATATGATATTTAGTCAGTCAGTTTGTTATAAAAAAGAGTTAATCAATAGATATTTATATTAACCTTGAGTTGTAGGTACTAGGTACACTCAAATACTCAATGCCTATACCTATACCAATATTGTTCTATGCCCTTAGATCATATACAAATTGTATAATATGATCTAAGTCTATGCCCATAGTATCTACTAAACTGTGTCCCGGTTAATAATCAAAAACATTAATCCGCTAGATAGCGAAACGTGTGCATGACTTTCCCCCTGTCCGGTACGCACAGATTTGATGTGGAACAAAAGGTAGTAATCCGATTCTATTACCAAGTTGCAAGAAAATTGTGGATTAAAGTACATTATGCTACCGTGGTAGCGATTGGTACACCGGGCCGGGCTATCAGTAACATACACGTAAACAAGTTGAACGGATTGAGTATTGACGGTGACGAAGAATTTCACTATTCCGACTTTCAGTAAATACTAAATACTAAATCCGAAGTATTTGCAATTATGATGATGTATTACGTACGAAATTAAAGTATTAAAAAGTAAGTCCATTTTATATAATAATAATTGAAACAAAATATGCATTTGAAAATATTTTGACGATTTTATGTTAAGGTTCTTTTGCGGTTTCTCTCTCGATAACACTAACCGTATTGACTTGTGGGTGTGTGCTCTGTTTTATAGAAAGTATATGGTGACAACTGTTTGGTGATTAGACCCGGCTTGTAAAACACTTGGTTAAATAAATGCATTCTTAGAATTTAGTGGTCACCTTTCGATATGACACAAAGTAAATATATCATCTGTCTAGCTGAATAGTTGTACAAGATATTCAGTGTGTTGAAATTAGAATTATTATGAAAACCTTATTTGATGATTTGTATATAGTTAAATAACTTATTGCTTCAGATATAAAATAATAAATAAGCCATTTGAACCAAATAAATTATTATTGATGTAATTTAACGTTATCCGTATTTAAAAAAAATTAATGACCAAATCTATTTGAACAATATAAATCAAAAATGTGTTATAGGTTACTAAATGTTTCCAGTTTTGACATAATTTATTTTAAAATTGTATAAAATGTATGAATCCTTAATAAAATAATTGTTCTGGTATTTATAACACTTTATGACTTTAGTCTTAGTATCAAATTTACAATAACACCTTATTTACAAATTTAAGTTAAATTAAGTGAATATCTTATGTGCAATATCATTCAGATCAATTGTTTGAAATAGATATTTCTTCAAATATTATTATTAATGGTATTAATTGCTTGAACATTGTATTTTATATCATAAAATCTTATTGTTGTTTTAAATTACAGGTAAATTATAATCATGTTAACAAAATTTGAAACTAAATCAGCCCGTATAAAGGGTCTTACATTTCATTCAAAACGGCCATGGATATTGGCAAGTCTTCATACCGGGGTAATCCAATTATGGGACTACCGTATGTGTACCTTATTGGACAAATTTGATGAGCATGATGGACCTGTACGTGGTATTAGTTTCCATAGCCAACAACCTATATTTGTATCTGGTGGTGATGATTATAAAATTAAAGTATGGAATTATACTCAAAGACGATGCATATTTACATTACTTGGTCACTTGGACTACATTCGTTCCACAATGTTCCACCATGAGTACCCTTGGATATTAAGTGCATCTGATGATCAGACAATAAGAATTTGGAATTGGCAAAGTCGTGCTTGTATTTGTGTTTTAACTGGTAAGTACAGTGAATAATTTATTGATTTTCATTGATTATAATAATATTCTTATAATTAATGGACAATGTTATAAGTATACTTTTTAGAACTTAATCTATAATTAAGAGGATGTTAACACTTGGCGGTGCTATTTGTTTTCTCTCTCAGATCCACATGCAACATTGACAAAATTATGCTTTTTTTTTTAGATTTTGTCTAATGTCAGACCAAAATCACTAAAAAATATATTGAATAATATTGTTGGGCTTAAAGTACGGTTTCGTTTCCGCAGTTGACAATCATACAAAATACTGGTGCAGTCAACTGCGTAAACAAAACCATATCTTTAACAAAATTTTATCTAAATCTTGTCTCATAAAAATGTAGTAATATTTATTATTTATTCATTTAAAATTGAAATTAAAAAATATATATATTCAAATTATAAATAAAATACAAAACTAATATATTATCAAACCATCAACTATTATCATCTATAATTTTTATAATTGGTGGTTTAACTCTAAAAACATAAAAAAAAATGCGTTAACATATTTAGTGTATTTTACATATGGATTTGAGAATGAATATAAACATAGCTAGCAGTATTGCACTGACATACTTTTAAGAACTAATTTAGACACGCATTAAACATTATTTTATACTTATCTTATTGTCTAAAATTCTTTACTTAACATGTAGGTATACTTATAGACTTTTAAGTTATAAGCATTATAATATATACTTTATATTATATTATATTGTATTAATTTCAGGTCATAACCATTATGTTATGTGTGCTCAGTTCCATCCATCTGAGGATTTGGTGGTATCTGCATCTTTGGATCAGACTGTTCGTGTTTGGGATATTTCTGGGCTACGCAAGAAAAATGTAGCTCCTGGTCCTGGGGGACTAGATGATCACTTAAAGAATCCAAATGCTACAGATCTATTTGGTCAAGCCGATGCTGTGGTTAAACATGTGCTCGAAGGTCATGACCGCGGTGTTAATTGGTGTTCATTCCATCCTACTTTACCACTTATTGTCTCCGGTGCTGATGACCGTCAAATTAAATTATGGAGAATGAATGATTCTAAGGCATGGGAAGTAGACACATGCCGTGGACATTATAACAATGTTTCCTGTGTTGTATTCCATCCAAAACAAGAGCTTATTCTGTCAAATTCTGAGGATAAAAGTATACGTGTTTGGGATATGACAAAAAGGACATGTCTCAATACATTTAGGCGTGAACATGAACGATTTTGGGTACTTGCCGCACATCCAACCTCCAACTTATTTGCTGCAGGTCATGATTCAGGTATGATTATATTCAAGTTGGAACGTGAAAGACCTGCATTTACACAATTTGGTAATTTCTTATACTACGTAAAAGAGAGATTCTTACATCGTCTAGATTTCACTACCCACAAAGTGACCACTGTCATGCAATTAAGAGGCGGTGGACGTACACCCATTTACAGTATTAGTTACAACCCAGCTATAAATGCAATGCTTGTATGTACTAGAAATTCATCAAACCTTGAAAATAGCACTTATGATTTATATCAAATGCCTAAAGAATCGGCAGACAGTAATGTTTCAGAAGTACCTGATAGTAAGAGGTCTAGTGGTTTGATGGCTGTCTGGATAGCTAGAAATCGGTTTGCCGTCCTAGACAAAACACACATGTTGGCCGTGAAAAATTTAAAGAATGAATTAACGAAAAAGAACATAGGACCCAATAATATTGATGAGATTTTTTATGCCGGTACTGGTTTATTGTTACTACGTGATCCCGAGAACTTAACATTGTTTGACGTTACACAAAAGAGAGTATTGGCCCAAGCTAAGATAGCCAAATGTCGATATGTAGTATGGGCAAATGATGGGTCATTACTGGCAGTTTTATGCAAACATAATATTTATATTTGTAACAGGAAATTAGAAATTTTGTGTACCATACATGAAAATTCCAGAATAAAATCAGGCGCTTGGGATGATTGTGGTGCATTTATATATACTACAAGCAATCATATTAAATATGCTTTGCCAGATGGTGGTGACTATGGAATTATACGTACATTAGATCTACCTATTTACATTACAAAAGTCAGTGGAAACCAAGTGTTCTGTTTGGACAGAGAGTGTCGACCAAGAGTGTTGAATATTGATACTACAGAATACAAATTTAAATTAGCACTTATCAAACGAAAGTATGAAGAAGTGTTGCACATAGTCAGGAACGATAGATTAATTGGACAGTCTATAATAGCATACTTGCAGCAGAAGGGGTATCCAGAAGTGGCATTACACTTTGTCAAGGACAACAAGACCAGATTCTCATTAGCACTGGAGTGTGGAAATATAGATATTGCTTTAGAAGCAGCTAGGACTCTGGATGACAAGGCGTGTTGGGAACAACTGGGTCAATCCGCGTTGCTGCAGGGCAACCATCAGGTAGTAGAGATGTGCTACCAGAGAACAAAGAACTTTGACAAGCTGTCGTTTTTGTATCTGATCACCGGTAACCTGGACAAACTGAGGAAAATGATGAAAATCGCCGAAATCCGCAAGGACGTGTCTGGGCATTACCAGGGAGCGCTACTACTGGGTGACTGTCATGAAAGGATCAAGATTCTGAACGAACTGGGACACAAGTCGCTCGCCTACCTAACGGCCGTCACCCACGGTTTGGACGCTGAAGCCGAGACCATCAAGGAGGGCTACGAGGGTAACCTGCCGACAGTAACTGCCGGCGCTGCGCTACTCAGACCTCCTGCGCCAGTCAGCCAGGCCGAGTCCAACTGGCCCCTATTGACAGTGTCCAAAGGTTTCTTCGAGGGCGCCATACTGTCGGCGGGCAAAGCTTCGGGGCTCATCGACACGGCGATCGGCGATGACGTGGGTGCCGAGGAGGAGGGTTGGGGGGCCGAGGCGGACTTGGGACTCGAAGGACGCATATCGCCTACGCACTCGGAAGCCGAGGAAGAAGCGGCATCGGCGGCCGCAGCGGACGGTGGTGGTGAGGACGGCTGGGACGTGGGTGACGAAGAGGTGGAACTTCCGCCGGAAGTGCTGGTGTCTCGACAACAAGATGCCGACTATTTCGTTGCGCCCCAGTCGGCCGCTTGCCCGTCGCTCGCATGGTCGGCTAACAGCCAGCTGGCCATCGACCACATCAAGTCGGGTGATTTTGAGAACGCGTTCCGCCTGCTCAACGAGCAGATCGGTGTCACCAACTTCGGACCACTCAAGAGCCTGTTCATGGACTCGTACCTCAAGTCGTGCACGTCATACACGCCGCTGCCCACGCATCCGTCGCTGTTCGTGTACCCCGACCGCAACTGGAAAGACGGCGGCGGAAAAGGCCACAGTAGCAAGCCTGTGCTGGACGTGAAGCTGGAACAGCTGCTCGGCGAGCTGCAGGCGTGCTATCAGCTGACAACGGCTGGCAAGTTTCCGGAAACGGTGGCCAAGTTCCGATCGATACTGGCAGCCGTGCCGCTGCTGTGCGTGGACACCAAACAGGAGGTGACCGAGGTCGCGCAACTGGTGCACATATGCAAGGAGTACCTGGTCGGGCTAGTGATGGAGACCGCCCGCAAGGAGCACCCGAAGACCACCGCGGACGACCAGAAGCGCATCGCCGAGATGGTCGCCTACTTCACGCACTGCGACCTACAGATGTCGCACAAGATTCTAACACTCCGCACGGCCATCAACGTGTTCTACAAGATTGGCAATCTCAACACAGCCGCGTCATTCGCCAAACGGCTATTGGAGCTGGGCCCGCGGGCCGATGTCGCGCAGCAGGCTCGTAAAATGCTGCAGGCCTGCGACCTGAACCCGGTCAACAAGCTACAGGTAGCCTACGACCAACACAACCCGTTCTCGATATGCGCTTACTCATTCGTGCCCATCTACAAAGGCAAGGAGGAGGTAAAGTGCCCGTTCTGCTCGGCATCATACCAACCTGTGCACAGGGGCAAGGTGTGCAACATATGTCAGATATCGTCCATCGGCCGAGAGTCCACTGGACTCAGGATAACCGCTGCACACATCCGGTGAAAAATTTGATGTTTTCGTTTTGAAAAATATAACGCGCGCGAATTGTTCCACTTGTGTTTTTTATTTTTTTTTTATTATTACATTTAGGTATAACCCTTTGCATATTATAAAATTATGATTTATGTTCAATATGTTTTATCTATATATATATATTATTACGTATGAAAAGTATTTTATTGAATAAATAAACAAATAATACTACAACAATGATAAAGAATATACATTTTCTTTAGAGTTAAGAGACTAGAATTAAATAAATAAACAAATTTGTATATAGAGACCGACAGTGGCCAAGCGCACGATTCCGTAAACAGTATACGAAGTGTAATGCACTTATAAACTTGTAACAACATGTGAGTATATAATAAATAATAATAAATAATCATATATTTTGAGTGGTTAGTTATTTTAGAATCGACCGGCGGCTATAGCCATGATATCTGGGTTGATGGTGGCGCGTTCGCGTTTAACCATAGTATGGGTGTAACTCTTCATCTGCGGTTGAGTCGGGTGCAATTTGCACCTGCAGTTGCTCACCACCTTTATGACATTGTTGAACATATTGCCGTCCCGGCACTTAAGCTGGACGCGAACCATTTTCACGTCACCGTCGGCGCACTGCAGAGCTTCCACCTATTTTGTAACATAAAAAGTATTGTGTATAATAAAATATATTGGAACATTTAATAAAATTGGAAATCTTTAGCTATTAAAATTAAAAAAAAATTGTGTGTATATTTAACTACAAAATAATTGGTAAATTGTCGACATTAACACGAATTTCGTCAACATTTTAACTTCAAATACTTTTAGAAATATGTATTTACATAATATTATATAGTTTTAATAGACGTTGCATATTTCTTTGAACTTTGGATTTTTAAAAATTGCTGTAAAAACAGCTTTTGGAAAACCTCGTATTACATTGCATTTCAAGGTTTTTGACCAAGCATAAAAATGTTTATCAACATTTATGGAAAAATAAACTAGCAAAATTAGAAAATTCAAAATTCAAATGTCTACAAATCGCACCAATGGAGCTAGAATATTTTGAAAAATATTTTATGTCTAGAAAATGCTAAAATAAATATATTTTTTAATATTTAGGTCTGCGGTTCTTCTTTTTTAATTAGGTAAGTTACATACGGTATGTAATAACGTATGTCCGTGTGTATAGGTACAACAAACAAATTATATAGATTTTTTTTTATAACAGGTTTTAGTAATATTCCTTTTTTCCTATGTTTTAGTTCATTTTTACAATTTTTAATGAGTTATCAACGCTGTTTGATTAGTTAATGATTGAATCATTTTTACTGCTAAAGATGACGCCCGCACGCGTAAATAAAAAAATGCGCTAGTAAAATCATAGGTTATACCTTTCTGGTTAATTTATATTTTTGTGTAGTCGTGTTGATAATACACTATTCACCCATGACAAAGTATATATTTTGTCATGAATGCACTTATGTAATTTTATATAGTAGGTACCTATATTCAACATTGAAGTAGGTACACATCCTTTTTTCTGTGTTCTATACAATATAGAATATAGATTATAGTTTTTAATCACCCATGAAAAAAAATCTGTATATACTATTATGGTACCATCAATGATGTAATTAAGGAACTAATACATAAATTTGAACTGCCAAGTAAAAATCATTAATGCTTTACACTAATAGACGGTATTACCAGTGCCGATAGGCAATAACAGACAGTATAGGCAATGTTGTAAAATCAAATATTTTGTTAATACATTTACAACTATGACTAGAAAATCACCTTAATGTCTACTAGCTACCGGTTAGGTTAGGTTAGACAAAGTTAATAATTATATGTTTACAAAATATTTAAATTGGGTTCGAAAGTATGTAAAATGATTTTATATTATACTAACACGTTTAGGCACGTCATTAAAAACATATGTACTTAAAAATTGTAAACACGTTTGGGCTCATTTTTAAAAACACGTTCGGGTGTAATCCGGCGTATCACGAAAGACACGTTTGCCGTTTGGGTGCAATTTAAAAAAACAACATTGTAAGAAAAATAAGAAATAAATGCCGAAAAGATAAATAATGAATAAAAATTAAAGTCTGCAAAAGTTTTGGAAAATCATCAAATTGAAAAAGACGGGGTTGTATAAAAAAAATTATGTGGCCCTGGTATGGCTAACGTGTTCTGAGGTCGAGCATCAGCCGGTGTCTCTAGTTCCCAGATGAATGATCACCCGAGTTTTTAGTGACAAATTCTCACCACATATAAACGTGTTTCAAACTGTACCCTCCCCAAACTAAAAAACCGATTAAAAATAACCTTCAGGCTGTGGTATCGAAGCCTAAACTTAATAAAAATAATTAGCAGATACTAAGTTCTGGGACAAAAAAAAAATAAATGGTAAAGATCATCTATTATCTCAAATTCTCAACTCACAATTAGTACAATGTAGATACAAATAAATAATAGATACTAATACTATTGGTACTAAAAAGTACCAGCTAACATATTTTTGAAATACAATTGATAGCCAATCTCGTGGTGTCTTCTTCAGGGTAACGCACTAACGCTAATAGGAATTATATATACCTACCCAAAAGCATGGTTATATGTACCCATTTAGGGAAATAATACGCCCAAACGTTGTATGGATTTATGCCCTAAATGTTGGGTTTTAACTTTTGGGAAAATGCACCAAACATTTAGCATATTCCTATCACACAGTGCACCATTAACGCAACTAGAGGCTTAGCCCCCCCACAAATATCCCTTATTTATTTAGATATAAGCCCCCTATGGGTTATTTCAAATAAATAGTTTTGTTAGCCCCCTAGAATTTTAACACTAGTTGCGCCTATGCAGTGCACAGAAAAATCGTTCGACTTTATATCGTTATAGCCGTATCAATGGCGTATTTACGGGGGGGATAAAGGGAATCAATTACTGAATTACCCCATACGCGTCCATTTTATTATAACAAAGCGTACCTAGGTACCTCTCAGTTCTCAATTCAATAGCACTGATTGTATATAATATTTATATATTCTATATAAAGATGTATCCGATGGATGACTATCGTTTACTTAATTCTGCTGGACTATCTTCGACATATAACATAACCCGAAAGTACCTACCTATGATAATTTTAGACTCTATACTGATTAGATATTTAGATAAATCGATTTTACAACGCACTACCCGGGCTCGTTGACCGTTTCTAATTCAACGAGCAAATTCGATGAACATTTTTCATCAACTGTGGCCGAAGAAGTCCGGAATATTATCGTAATGACGTCGTTGGCTAATAGCCTAAGAAATATTAACAAAATATGCATCATTGCCCGAAAATAATGGGTGTTATTTTATACAGTCAATATATCACATACGCAGTCTTGCTGATTTGATCGGAAATATTGTTATTAAATGGTCATTAACGCCGTTAGTTCCTTAATTATTACGTCTTTGACGGTAACATAATATAATATTTCAGCTCCAATCTACACCCATGTATACCTGTTGGTTGTCAAACGGAGAAGATCGATGTCTCTGACTCAACGAGCTGGCCGAAACAAGACAACGGTCGGCGCATACGGCTTCTACAACGGGTCTTGTGGACACACACTGTCCGTCGGTAATGTATTTGGTCGACCGCAAGTTGCAGTTCATGTCTGGAAAAATTGCACAGGTGTTATTAGAAAAATCGTAATGATTGTTAGGTAATAGGTATGATATATAAATATAAATATAATGTGTTTATATATAATATATATTATGTATAGTATACACGGAACGGACCCGATAGGACCAGTCTAGACTCGAGACATATAGATGTGTGCTAAGAATCAATATTCAAGCGCGCCCGCAGGAAAAAATCCCACCAGGGGCAAGATAAAAATTACTTATAGTCTAAATGTGCAATGTGCACATTATTTACTAATATATTAATTACTACAATATTACCATTGCGTATTTTTCAATTTTTTCATAATAATAATTAATATAAATAGGTATTTAATTAAGTGAACCGTCTTCTGATCTCACATCCATTTGATAATTTATAAATACAATACAGTGAAACAACACATTTTAAAATACCGATAATTGTTTCGCAACACGACGTATGCGATCGTCAGATTTTTTAGGGATACAGATATTTTAAGGTCCTCCTAACGATTCCCGTACAGCTGGAGAACAACTAATCCAAATTCCAAACGTAGGTTTGAGACATGAGTACCCACCTAATAAATCAATAAATAATAATTTTTTTCAGCTGCAGACTGCAGTGCAGTGAAACTATAATGAACATTAATACACATAATATGAATTATGATACCGGGAATGGCACTGTTGTTCTCGTTGATAAATTTCATTTAAAGTAGGTACACATAAACAATCCGATCAACGTGAAAGCCAATTTAGCCTAGAGCAGCATTTCTCGATATTTTTATCGTGACCACGTTCAAGGTCGTGGTAATTGTAAACTGGGTCGCCAATACGTATCACGTACATAATAGTAAATACTTAATAACAATTATAATTTATATTGTAGATTTATGCCATGACGTTTTGTTATTTTTAGGTTAATTAAAAATGTAAAAACGTACAACTGTTCGCTCAAAACAAAAACCCCACAGAAGTTTTGCGCACAGTTAATTAATTAAATTTTAGGACATTTCATTACATAAACGTCATAAGCCTTAATAAGCACCTTTAAAAATATTCCTAATTAATATTTTGTTAAAACTATTTTGTGTTTGGTCACGGTATGTTTGTCAGTGTTAGACCAAACGGCTGAGTATCTATATCAATAATCAGGGCTGTGAATTTTCATGTTTTTTGCAACATCGTATTATTAATAATAATCTAAGTATTTTTGAAAACGAAATCATAATTTTTTAATGTATATCTTGTAAATTTAATTTATTTTCGAAATCAAATCATTATTTTTATTATTATTATTATAAAATGGCCAACATTATGTATAGCACCTATATTTAAACAAATGTTTTATAATAAATGCTGTGCAAAAGCGATAAATTAACTATAATACGGGACGCTTACCTATAGTACTATTTATGGATCTAAAGAGCATTTTTTATGACTGTTTTTAACGTTAATATTATTTTTGTATAAGTGCAAAAGTGCATCGGTATGCTAAAAAAAAACTCCATTTGAATGTTTTAAAAACCTACATTTTATTGAGAGTAAAAATCGACAAGTTTTCGTGTACCCTATGGGCTATGATGTCTTTTATATATATATATATTTTTTTCATTCTCCTTAATAAACGATTTAAAGGCGGATAGTTTTATGAGTTATGACTTTATGAGAAACGTTATTAAAAATTAATTTATATTAGATTGTATATTTTGTATATTATTATAATTTGTATCAATATTCAATGGACTGATATCGTTATCTTATTCTTAGCTAAAGATACATTAGTCTTAACTTTATTGAATATCAGATATTTGTATAAATTATGATAACACGTCTTAAATATACGTGTAGATACTAAAACACGAATATTGGAGAATATAAAATAATTTTCCATGAATTATAGGTTGGGTAAAAAATGAACTAATTTGAGTAGATCAACAAATGGTTTAGTTGCAGTGGCAATCGATAGACAAAGTAAAACGATAACCAAATTCTCAGACTGTGAATCGACAGACGACGATGGTCATTATGACTCTGTTAATTATAAATATATATAACAATGAATAGGTACAAGTAAATTTATATTTAATGGGCTTACTTTCTCCCTATACGATGAACATTAAAAAAAAACTCCCAAGTCTTAAATAGTATGAATTTCAATAATATTTTTTAAAGTTTACCACTTCAGCTTATAAGTATCTTTACTTTGGTTCGAATATCCTTTATTCTATAATTTTTCATGACCTGCGGCAGAACTCTATATACCTACAATATACATACATAATTTCATGTTTTTATTTACTGTTTTTAGTTTTTTCTTCTCCCTTGAAAAAATTATAAATTATTAAAAAGTACCCTTTTTCAATCGAACTTTATACGGATGACTTGATTACAAATATGAAATAATAAAATTATATGTTTATCGTACCTGATTTACTAACTATTTTCCATAATATGTTATGTATTCAATATTCCTATATTGGTGTGTTTACTGTATTTCATTAATATACAATAAAATTATAAAAGGCAATGAGTAGGAACCGGATTTATATGCAAATGCATATACGTAAGTATCACAATATAAATATTCTGCAGAATAAGCTTTTTGAAATCTGATCAGAATTGTCCCCGATTTAGATCATTCTTATTAATAAAGCACTTATCATTGTATTTTGCATATTTCAACGTCATAACTTATTAAATGCATATTTGTAGTTTTATAGTGCATATTATTATTTATAGCACACATATTATTTGTTTTTTGTCATATTTTCACGTTCACAACCACATAATATCATTGAAATTACGACCAGCCTTTATTGCCAAAGATAAGATGACCTACTCATATGCGACATATATCTTTTATAGTTATATATTATATTATATTAATATAGATAAATTCGGTGTTCATATAATAGAGTTCATGTGTTCGACGGAAACCGGTCAGGACTGATATTTTATAGATTTAAGATAAATAATGGGGAAGAACTTCGTGAAGACGACGAATTACTTTTTAAAACCTTTTTATACCTTTTTTAATACTTAATTAATTAATTAATTTTTTATATCATTTTAAATAAAATGTTTTCGATTAAATTTTAAACACATATTTAAAAATAAATTCATATTTTGTAGCATATTACAACATTTTTAGAAGCATATTTTGTGCATATAAATCCGGTCCCTAGTAATGTGTAGATACAACATTTTCTATTTGTTATGTATCTAGTATCAAGTATGAATTATTATATAAATATATTAAAATTATAGTCTATAGACTACACGGTATTAATGAAAAAAGCCAAATTTCAAAAATAAACAAATCTTAATATGTAATTAAAAATAATTTTCAGCCAATAGACCAGATCTTGCAGATTATAAAAAAATATTAACGAAATGCTCTCGTGCCTTGTACTTCATATAAATTGTACATTCACCCAGTGGCGTGACGAACTTCATTAAATTATGAGGCACAATAATTTATATTAGAGATTAGAAATATTTATATTAGTAATTACGTATTTACGTAAATAGTAATTAAGAAAGATTGGTTGAGTCTTGGTGTGTATAGTTAATATAATATTTATTATATGTGAAATGCCCCTAATCTACAGCAGGACTTTATTTGAGGCACGTGTCTCAGCTTTAAGGGTGGTGGGTATCCTGGAGACTAGGAGCATTTCAAATATAGTAAATAATTTATTAAGTACACACTAAGACGATGAGACTGAGTCAGTGAGCCAATCATTCTCGGTTACCATTTACGTAAATAAGTAATTAATGTATTTATATATAAGTATTTATAATTACTCAAGTGCGCCCACAGGATAAAATCCCACCCGGGGCAAGATAAAAATTATTTATAATCTAATATTAGTTATATTAATATTAAAGTTCACGCAGTTAAAAATTCCCAGGGGGCAATGGCCCCCTTGGCACCCCCTGCGGGCGCCCATGTAATTACTAATATAAACTAATATTGCTAATATTACTAATATTGTGCCTCATTAGTTAATGAAGTTCGCCACGCCACTGTCTCCAGGACACCTACTACCCTTTAAACTGAGGCACGTGCCTCAAATTAAGTCCTTCGTCACGCCACCGCATTCGCCGAAAATGTCTAATTAATTTATTAATATCAAAAGTATTAAAAATAGTAACTGTTAAATCAAGCATTGACCCCATAATATTTTAACAAGTTGATTAATGAGTACAAGTGTACACCTAACAAAATATAGACTTTGTAAGTATTGTAAATGGTTATAGATTATAGTACCTGTTTGATAATTTATTAATTGTTGCAACCGGTGTTAAATGTTTTTTTAAACGATTTTCACTGTAATGCCTATAAATCATTAAAACCAGTATTAAAGAAACTACATTTTAAATTATAATTTATTCCATCAGGCATCATTATTCTGTTTTTATAAAATAGAACAGTTTATTCAATTTAAATTAAATATAATTTTTTACATAGTTGAAGTCACAAATTAAATTCCTATCATAAAAGTGGTAAACCTTGTCATATGATATTACATTTGAAATCAATGGAACTATGGAGATTGGAGATAAATATTATGGAATAAAAATCATAAAATATATTCAAAAAAGTAAAAACTACTTATCAACTAACGCCGAGTGTGAATATGAATTTAGTTTAATAGTGATTTTAAGTGAAGAATAAAAATGTAATAATAAAACAGATTTCGATTATCATTGAGAAGTTTAAAAATTGACTAAAAAATGATTAAATATACTCCGATGACAAAAGAACGAGTCAACCTAACCGACATGTAGGTAATTTATAATTTTTTAATAAAATATGAGAATGTAAATTTATAGAATTTGAACAAAATTGAAAATAAAAGAATATTATTGTTTATTACAGCTTATATTTGGTTAGTGTGCCTAATGTTTTTTAGTAAGATTATAATGCCACGTTATTCAGGAGTTGTGCTTTCTTAAGAAAGAAAAGGTCTTAATGATGGTCATAGTTAACTACGTGCATAAGCAGTTTGTATTGGGGGCAGGTGTACAATAAAATACTATCAATTTTTTAGGAAAACAAACTTATGGAAAAGATAAATACCACGGGTTACAACAGATTTTTTACATTTGCGAGAGATTAAAAATCAATAATAAAAAAAAATCGAGGTTTATGTACTTAATTAAATGTGAATTTTGTAAACCACAGACCTATTATAATATACGCTTTCTCCCAATGAGTAAAAAATAAACATAAATATTTCAAAAACGGCGAGGGTATGACATGGATCTTAAAGAGTTCTTGCGGCAGACAATTTTATTTTTATTCTGTGGATCATGATAATAATATGTACATATATAATAATATATATAATATGCTACATTTTAAGTAAATCTAGTACACACGCAAAAAGTTATAAAAATATAAAATATATATAAATGTACATAAAACATAATATATATATATACAGAGCAAACAGGTTTACAAGGTATATGCCTTGTGTACAAGATCAATAAAATTGTGATTGACCGTCTGCGTATGAAAAACGATACTATTATTATGGGACCTGATATGATGAGGAGATCGCTGCAGGGTGTTCTGATCTCGAAAACTCGTATAGGTACAAGGTACCGGTACGTCATATATATATTTATTATATATATGTCAATTTATTATACATAAATTACGAATCTCGCAGTAAAATTGTGCTTTTATTTCACGTGCAGAAGTACGTATCAGATGAGTTAAAACTAGGTAAACCAGTTGCTATGATACAAAAAACGTTATAAGAACGCTGCAATATCGTTTTAAGCAGCGGTAGTCTAAATATCCGGTTTAATCTCGAAATATAAGAAAAATATAAACGTATTTTAAGATGTTAATTGATTAGTAATATATAGAATATCGTGTTATTTATAACCACCGGCACAGAAAATCCGGATACGAGAGTTGACGTACGTGCGCTATATTTTCGGGGGTGCAGAACTACACGCTTGCAAGACCTGACATTTTTAGACCATACAATCGTATAATTTTACTTCATCGTTGCTCTCGTGAAATTCTTCAGTAAAGGTCGGCGTGTAGTTTGGAAATTGTTTCCAACTTCCCAGTATGAAGCGACACGCACAACTAACCTCCATCGGTCACCTGCTTAGCAATGCATATGCCGACTACTGTTCTTCATTTTAAATTAATTTAATTAGTGTTTTTAATTTGAACAATATTATTGAAAATTATAAAAATTATTGAAGTACTACTGGTCTCGGTTTTTTAGATAGTTATACTTTCTAAGTGAGTAATTAAAAAGCTCGTAGCCAAAAATATTTTACATTTTCTAGAAGCTAAAATTTGACGAAATTGTGACTATATTATGTATGTATATTGTATACACTATACATATTATTATAATTATGGGAATGCGCTATGTGAGTAAGTATAATAACAGATACCTTGTTTAAATATGCATATATTCATTTTGGCCAAAATATATTATTGGCTTGTGCCTTGTGGGCAGGCGCGGATTCAGTAGGGGGCGGAGGGGGCGGCCGCCCCCCCCGTAAACTGTGTTTTGTTTAGGAAAAATGCCCAGTAAAAAGATTTAAAACTAATTTTAATACGTTGAGTACCGCAGTCGACGGGTAGTAGACAATTGTCAATTTGTATAGGCTTATTTTTGGCCTTATAATTTACTCGGTTATCAGATCAATTCTTCCGTTTATATACGTGGTTATTCAGTGAAACGTCTTCTTTTCAACGGTGGATTCGGATTTTATTTTCGTTCATTTTTAACAAGTAATCGTTATTTTTTCCCAGAAAACTGTCGATGACGGCGATCTCGACAATCATTGTATACATAAATATATTATATTTATATATTATTCTTATAATATACAGTTGTAATCTTGTAAAGTTATAGTATAGTTTTATTTCAAATACTAAATAATAATAATAAGAATTAGGTATGTTGACGTAATACGTTCAGAGCTATTCTTGGAGTTAGCGATAACGATAGTCGATGGACAACGCCATGCATTACCACGGTGCGGGCGGTACGGCAAATAGCTATCAGTAATGAACAAAACATCATCGCGTCGTGATATTTTCTTAAATATTTTTTCGTAATTTTATCTCATAATTTTTACAGTCTCGTCTAATTACCGACTTGATTTATTTATCAAGTTTTGAATATTTTTTCAATTAAGTTTACGCTTCGCCTGTATTTAATTCAAATAATATTACCATGTCCAAAAGAAGTGCGGATTTCATGTTAAATTATTTAAAAAAAAATAAAAGTGACCCCAACAAAATTATTGAAAATGATGTAGCGAGTAAACCAAGTAAAGGTAATCAATCATCATCAAATAATGAGTATGAAAAAATATCTGCCGATGTTGACAATAGTTCTATCATAGATACTTTAAATAGTGTGGAACTGCAACCACGTGAGTTAAAACAAGAAGTTAATTATGTTTATGATGTACTAGATATAGGCTTTGTTTTAAAATCAAAAACAATTATTACGGATTTAGTAAAAAAAGAATTATTAGAAAATCATTGGAAACCACCAAGTTGTTATAACTATCCTTTTTCTACACATAAAAAAAATGGTTGTATTGAAAAAAGATATGTGAAAAAAGAGCATTTAGATAAATATGAATGGCTTGTTTTATCAAAATCAGAAGGAGGTTTATTTTGTATTTACTGTGCAATTTTTAATCACACGAAAACTGGCACTGGGTCAAATAACGTAATGCCCTTAAAATGTCTTGTATCTAATCCTTTAATCAAATTCGCAAAATTACTTGGGAAAGATGGGTACCTCGAAACACATAATAAAAATATTTATCATAAGAACTCCATTCAAGATGGAAAAGCATTTTTAAATAATTATTACAATCCTAAAAATGAAGTAATTAATATACTTAATAGTGCACGTCATCAACAAGTTCTAGAAAATAGGGCTAGATTAAAACCTATTATTGAAACCATCGCATTTCTTGGTCGACAGAATATTGCTATTAGGGGGCATCGTGATGATGGTAGTTTATTTGACGATTCTGATACTCCGTCGGAAAATAAAGGAAATTTCAGAGAGTTGTTAAATTTCAGAATATCAGCTGGAGACGAAACTTTAAAAAATCATCTTTTAACTACTCAATCTAGAGCTACATATATAAGTAAAACTACACAAAATGAACTAATATTTATCATGGGAAATTTGATTTTGAAAAAAGTTTTAGACAGAGTGAAACAATCTAAATGTTACAGCGTTATTTTCGATGAAACAACCGATTTGTCAAAAATTTCTCAACTAGTTACAGTTATTCGGTATGTTTATGAAAATGAAGTATTTGAGGATTTTATTGGTTTTTTAGATTGCCACCAGGATAATTATAGTAATACTGGAAGAGAAGTTGAACCAAAAATCACCGGTGAATTAATTAGTAAATCAGTAATAAATATTTTAGATAAATTTGGTTTACCTCTTGATAAATGTGTTGGAATAGCAACAGACGGTTGTTCTGTCATGCTATCAGAAAAATGTGGAGCTGTAAATATGTTAAGAGTAAAAATGAAAAACGCAATAAAATGTTCATGTTATAGTCATGCGCTAAATTTATCGATTATGAAAGGATGTAAAATCAAATTCATAAGAAACGCTTTTGGTTTGATAAAAGAAGTTATACATTTTTTCAGTTCTTCAGCTAAAAAAAATTTTGTTTTGAAAAAAACTTTGAATTCCTCATTGCAATCTTTATGTGAAACTAGGTGGGTAGAAAAACACGATTGTATATTACAGTTCTCTTCAGGACTAGGTTCAATAATTGATGCTTTAGATGAAATATCAGACTGGGATGATATTAGCACCGCATCTAAGGCATCTTGTTTATCTAAGTCAGTAACTGCTCCTGAGTTTCTTTTAACGCTAAATATTGTTTCTGAAATGTTTATAATAACATCACCAATCGCTAAATTGTTACAATCTAAAAGTCAAGATAAATTATCAGCTACGACATTAATTAAATCTGTAATTTCCGTTTTGAAAAAGAAGCGTTTGAACAGTGATGAATGTTTCAATAAAATATTTGAAAACACAAAACAAAAGCTAGTCAATTTAGGACTATCAGACATAAAAATGCCAAGATTAACAAGCTCGATGAAAAATAGAGAAAATCCTCAAGTAGAAACAGCTGAAAAATACTATAAAATTGTCCTTTTTATTCCTTTTTTGGATGAATTATTAGATGATTTAGAATCAAGATTTGACGAAGCTTCACTATCAGTATATGATCTTGATGTAGTCCTGCCAAATATAATTGAGAAAAAAGATATTTTTAACGATAAGACTAAAATAGAAAATAAGATTTTAAACGTGGTTAATCAATTTGGTGATGTAGTATCAAATTATTTAAATATATCTCATGATATATTTGAAAAACGCATAACTGGAGAATTAACCCTTTGGCACGAATATTGGCTCAACGAAAAGCAACTACCTGTGACTCATATTGATGCTTTAAAACGTTGTGACTACGACTGTTTTCCTGAAATCAATATTCTATTAAATATACTTGTGACATTACCAGCGACCACTGCATCAGCAGAACGCAATTTTTCATCTCTGAGGCGGATAAAGACATGGATGAGAACAAGAATTTCGGAAGATCGATTGAATGGACTGGCTTTACTACATGCTCATCGTGATATAACAATAAACTCTGAGGATGTGATTGATGTATTTGCAAAATCTAATAGAAGACTTGATTTTGTAATTTAAATTTAGTGACTATGTACGTTTTTTATCTTTTTAATATTTATATTCATGGCTCATGTTTTAGTTTTAAGTTCACTATTTGGAATTTATCAATTGATTATAAAGTTGTATTAAACATAACTGTTTCGTGTAAGTTATTTTTGAACACAAATATGTGCGCTTGCCCACATATTATATTTTATTAGATATTTTATTTTGTATGTAAAATATTCGCCCCCCCCCTAATCTCGGGCTGGATCCGCGCCTGCTTGTGGGCCGAGGTTTACGTTTTAAAAAAACGTGTTAAAATTATTTAAATTTATTAGAATAACAAGTAAAATTCATTTCCTAGTTGTCAACTACCTACTTGACTACCATAAAACAAACAGACTAAAGTACCGTAAAAAATCTCGTTTTCGGCTGTACTTTGCTTAGGTCAAAGCTGGTTCGAAAAGAGTGGTCACTATCGGGTGTAGTATAGTTAATGCAATGAATATATTTAAATTACCATATGATCATAAGAAAATACGGTATTTTTTTCTTATTTTATTGTTTTTTACCGTTTTTACCTCATATTATACGTTTATTAAACTTCTTAGGTATAATACTTAAAATACCATGAGTATTTAAATTTTAAACTTAAGCCAAAATATATTTTTGTGTTATATACATTTTTAACACGCATTTTCTACAAAATGTAATTATTATTTCAATACGCAAATTGCATAGTATACGAAATTTGGACTTAATTACTTAACTCCTGCCCATGGTACACATAACACATAGCAACATATTAGAGTTCAAGTTTGGATGAAAAGGATATAGATTTTTAATTTTTTGAAGTTGTTTTAAAGTTAATATACAAGTTTATACCATTTTATAAAATAATTGTATAAATACAACTTACTATAGCGTATATCGGTGAATAAAATAACACATAATATAATATATAAATATATAAAAATAAGTGTACATTTTGAATACATTTTATAACTCAAGATCCACTGAACCGATTTCGATAAAAATTCAGGGCGTATTAAGATTGTTATGTAGACGGTTTCTGTGAAGTTTGTACGCTGTGCAATAAGTGGTTCCGGAGTTATGGCTTCTTAAGTGCACAAGTGGTGACATGGCCAAAAACAACAACCACGTCTATACACTTATTTTTATCTATATAATATATAACCCATAGCAACCATTAAAAAACAAAAATTTCTATCGTAAATCTCAAAATTCCTGTTTGAGCACCTACCCAGGGGTGATCATTTCCCTTTTTAAATTAGCCTATGACACTCACAAATAATGTGGCTTTGTATTGGTGAAAGAATTTTGAAATCGGTTCAGTAGTTTCGGAGTTTATCCCGAACATACAAACAAACGTTATCTAGTATAAATAAAAATGAATGTTTGTGTGTAGATTAGACCTCTGGGAAAAAGATGGGCTAATTTAAAAAGTCTTAGATTTGTTTTTTTTTTTATTCATCGGATTTTAGTACGGTTGCGTTAGGCTTTTGTATTAATTGATTATATTAATCCTCCGTAGGTGGAATTAAGTAAAAATTACAAACTTGGTATAATTTTGATACTTAAGAGTTAAATCACATACTTACGTACAAACAGCACGGGGTCCGCGATCTACCGCAGGTAGATTGCCTACCTGATAATATATTGCTGGGAATCAGAATTTTTATTCCGGGCAACAGAAAAGTTAAGATAAATTTAGAACACCATACACCATTCACCGAATATTAATTAACGAATTGAACAAAGTTTGAGTCATATAGAATTGGTACATTTAAAGGGCAACGAAGTGCCAGCGGGATCAGCTAGTTATTTTATACAATTCATACAATCCAGCGAGCTAAGTAAAAAAAAAAGGAAGGCGAAGCACTCGACCGTGTATATATACAGAAACCTAAACATTCCCATTTAATACGTGTTAATATTTTGGTATTCTTTATTAAAGGCTGTAGGTCTAATAAATGGACCAAATAGTTAGAATGAGGTATCAATCGATCGAGAAAATCATAGACTACGTGCTTTTATAATTTTCAATAGAATCGGTTGAATAATATTTTAGTTATGATCAAAAAACTGTTGATATTTAAGTGATCATTTTATATTATTTTCGCCGCCGACTGCCGTATTAAACACGTCATGTGGACGGAGACGGGTGAGGGGATTTTTGCGACGGCGGCGTGTGTCTCCCACTACTATTGCTTCCCCCCACCGCTAGACACATACAACACACTAACACGCGAACATAGTTCACTATCGCTTATCGGTATCGGTGCATTCTGTTTTCGTAATTTTAAGTTTCGTTCTTTCGTCTCACGTCCTGCGTACGAGCTTGTTATTGGCGTTATTGTCTCTTGTCCGCAATATTATTATTCAATGCACGTGGTATCACCTAACCCAACCGTATCGATTATCAATCATTGTCCATTGAGCATTTTATTATTAAATAATAAAACGTCATTATAATAATATTAATTATCATAACAGTCATTATTATAATACTTGACTGTGACTGTCTTCATCTTTGTGTCGAATTGTGTCTACATTAAAAATGGTAACTAAACTCCAAAAGGCGCGAGCTATGCGAAAAAAAAATGTCAGGAGTCTACTCAATCTAAAAACGTGGTTGAAAGTTATAATAGTACTACTATTGAACAGTGCAGTATTAACACGGTACAGAAGTACCACTAAAAAGAAAGAAGCCAAAATCGAAACAGTTATTTCCATTTTATTTAAATATTGAAAAATTTACCAATAGATTAATTAGTAAATTAAAAATGCCTCTGGTTAAAGGTAGGTGTACTGCAGATAGAGTATTAAAATGGGCGCTGAAGTATAGGAAACAAAATGTACTTATGTACAGAACGACATTTAAACATCTTAAAAAAATTATAAATAAGAAAATTAATCATTCTGTGGTACTACCAAATGATGATCAATTAGATTACCCATTGCTAAGATTTATTTTAGGTGAATCTCGCCACTCTAAATACACGGAACCTTTCTATTGTAATATCATATTACCTTTCACGTTTAATAACAAAACATTAGAAGTTAATGACGAAGGTAAAATTATGAATTTATTTCAGCCTATTAATATTAATACGCCAGATGTAGCATGGTACTGTATTGATATTTTATGTAACATTAATTGTAAATATTCTATTCCAAGAGTATTGAAAATAATAAAATACTTATTAAGTTCAGAATTAAATAACTTTCCAGAAAAAATTAAAAACATCGATTTGTGTAACAGCGAATCTAGAAATATCTTTAAGTTAAAGTCAACTACGTCAACTCCGTGCAAAAAAACGCTAAGTAAAAAAAAAAAAAAATATAAATGCTATAAAATATGTGATATAAGGTGGAATCTAAGTAAATGGTCTAATGAATAAAATGTATATGTATAAGTAATTAATTCAAATTTAATAAAAATTGGTTATTTATATTAATTTATAATATGAATTATTTTAACTCAAATTGATCCAATTTTGGTTTACTTGGCCGGAAGATTCAGTCTAAAACATGTATAGCCAAGTACTAATAGTTTATGTAATAAATAATGAAAGCACCATTACAATAAATAAATTTTTTCCGGCCAAGTAAACCAAAATTGGATCAATTTGAGTTAAAATAATTCATATTATAAATTAATATAAATAACCAATTTTTATTAAATTTGAATTAATTACTTATACATATACATTTTATTCATTAGACCATTTACTCAGATTCCACCTTATATCACATATTTTATAGCATTTATATTTTTTTTTCTACTTAGCGTTTTTTTACACGGAGTTGACGTAGTGCTTTTGTTGGGATTAAATAATACAAATTAATACAGGTAATTGTGTGCACGATTATTCCGGCCGCATCATATCGTTTGTATTGAACTGATTTGTATATATTCTCCACGTTCTGTATGACCTTATGTGCTGTTTTTAAAATGCACCTACATACCTTACGTATACATGGTGTACCAAGGGATGCTCAATCACCAGATGAATAACGCACATGATATTGGTATATCTACTGTACCTAATAATTTATCGTATGTCCCGTACACGCAAAAAACGATAAATCATAATTGATCTTTAAAGTATAGGTCTTTATAAACCAAAACTAATCTAATGTTCAAAATAATAGATTGACAAATTGAAAAAAAAATTAATTTTAAATTATTTTTATCTCTAGATCAACCTCCTTTTTTTATAAAAATGTTTTCCTTAATTTGGGTTGTTATAGAGGTACTAAATAATATGGATATACGTAAAGACGGTAAAATTGATAAAATTTCAAATCTTGTTAAGTTGGGAGTATGGAACTAAAATTATAGAGGTTGTCAAAGAATGGTCAATCTGTTTTTTTATTAGGTACTTACTAGGAATCTAGGTTAGTTAACAAGTTATTGCCCCTCCCTAAAGTTTATCTAGGGGTGCCATTAAAAAAATTAATATTCAAAATAGTTTTAAATACATAACTAATACTAAACTATAAATAATATGAAAGTACAATCAATTATTTTAAGCACAGGTCTTATGGCAAAAATAAAATTATTTATTGAAAACTAGTACAAAAGCGGGAAGTTTAATGTAATTGCAGAGTCCCAACTTGATCACAAATATTAGTAGGACACCTGCTTGAAAACCGATACTGTCCCACCAACAGCGTTAAATATCGATTATTTCAATACGGTATGATTTCATACTGTTCAAAAAGTTAATATTAAACTCAACCAATATTATTGCAGGCTAACTGAAAACATATGTCCTGCCACAAATCAGTATGGTGTCATAATATGTGGCAAAACTCAAGACACATAATAAACTAATAGAATAACTGCACTGTTTCCAAAATTGGATATTAATTACATTTCTTCGTACAGCGTCATATAATATGTACACCGAACAGTCTAGGTATATATTATATTATAATTATTTAGGTACTATACACCGAACGTTTGGACTCACCTGTTTCTATATTGAAACTGTCATCTGGATTTTGTTGGTTATTGTTGATGTACGAGTCGATGATTTCGTCCATAGTGGGGGGCGTCTTCTGCTTGATCTCACCTTGCTGTTTGGACTTGAGCATGTCTCGTAGGAGTGATTTCAACACGTCCTTGGGGTTCAGGTCACCCATCACGAACTCTGGGCCTTCAGATTCCGTTTGGGGGAGTCTCAGAGACGAAACACTGGCGGGCGGGTTCTGAGACGAAAAGCTGGAGGGTGGCCCGTTGAAGTACTCCTTGGGTGGTTCCGACACCGGTCCCGGCACTCGGACCGATCCGAACTGCTGCGACGGCGATCTCGCGTCGTATTTCTCGTATTTGACCGCCGCAGCTGGCCACTCGGTGGCCTCATAGAACTTCTGCGGACCGCTGCCGACGTTGAACTGTCTCACCGCCGGTTCAACGACTCCATATTTCACCGATTCTCCTCTTTTTGGTGGACCATCGTGTCTCGGCGCATTTTCGTAATACGACGGTGACAACTTGTGGTCGCGCTCGTGCGGATTTTCGATATCCCGTTTTTGGGAAATCACGGAAGTCCGGTCCGACCTGTCCTGTTCGTTACTGTAATCGCGGTCGTGTACGGCGGACGGTTTCACATCACCCGGGACGTATTCTTCCACCTTGTACGTGAGCGGTTTCGCGAACCCGTAATTGCTTAACTTCGGGGCGGCCGTCACGGCGGTTGCCCGGTGCGGGGATTGTTGGTGGTTCTTGCCCGAACTCCGTCTGTTATCGGCGATATTGTTTGTGTCAACGGCGGCGGCGGCGTTAGGCGATTTGTATGGCGTGAATATCGGTGAAACAATTGGCCGGAACGAGTCTTCTTGCAGCGCATAATCACGTAACACTTGCTGTTGATGATGCTGAACTCCTCCATCCAAGACGTGTTTGGGTACCAGCACGGTCGCGAACGGTTTCGATGACGCTACCGCGGTGGCATTTGCTTTGGCGTTGACCACGAACGGTTCATTTCGCTGGTTACTGGTGGATTGGGGTGACATTTGTACGGCGGTGGTGACAGTGGAATGAAGCGATGACTGCGGTGCCTGGTTTTGTGCCTTCAAGATCCGCCTGATTTTCGTGCCATTGAATTTTGTCTTGATTTTAGATTGTTCTCCGGTGACCGTCGGTGAACCCCGGAAGTCCACCGTCGAAGTTGCGTACTTGACTTCGGGCTCAGACCGAGGTACTGAATAAATGGGTGACTTGTTTGACGGGTCTTTGGTGTCAGCGGACACGGCGACGTTCCTAGCGGTTACGATGTATGTAGACGGTGTTACCGTCCTGTAAATGGAACCTGTAGCTTGAGTGGTCAGACTAGGAACAGGGGTCGTCCCAGCGTCCTGCACCTGTTTCCTCTTGACCGCGGGCGTTGAGGTGAAGAACACTCGCACCACGTCCATCGGCATTTCCGTGGTCCTCGATGGCAACTTCTGTTCCGCGTTTCCTCTAAAGTCTCTGACGTTCGACAGGTTGGCGTAAACCTGCGCCGGATACACCGGATATGTCTTATGCTGCATGGCGTGGTTCTGCAACGTTTCGTTACTGACGGACGCCGTCCGGTGATTTTTATACTGCACTTCGTCGATTTTTCTACTCTCCCCAGCACAATTACCGACGGCGAAACCGGAAACCACAACAATCCACAATTTAATTGCGCTGAAACACACAGTGCGGCGTATCGGTGTTTATCAATGATTTCGAAAAACCGTAAGTATATATAGTAATGCAATTATAATAACAATGATCCAAATTTCAAAACACTGCAAATAGCAAACTTCACCTGTGGTTTTCATTAATATATCATATTACGTATAATTAGGTAACCTATAATAATTATTGTCTTAAAAAATGTAGGTGTATTCAAATATTTTATATATTTTTTGATTTTAACATTCATTGTGAATAGGTATATACAATATGTCAATATACAATCCGTAAAAGATAATACATGTATACTGATATTATGCTCGCATAATATTTTGTGTACAGAGTGAATACCAGGCATATGGGTTACCCTCATTTTTTCCTTTAGTAATGAATTTATTCAAATTTTTATTTTTGGAATTTTTGAATATAGGTATCTTCTTAAAGACCATATTTTTAATATCTTGAGATTTTTGTACTATCTACTTATGGGAAATGTCTTGTGGCATATAAACTTCTGTTTTTTTAAACAAAAACCCCCTTTCACTATAAAACGTCAAATTTTTGGAAATTTTGATTTAATTTTGCTGTACATAATTGAAAATTTTAACGAGTAGATTCTTATAGCTATGAATGTATGTTTGTACTAAGGATAGAAGTCCATATAATAGTTTTGCAAAATTATACAATAGATGTAATTTTAGATCTAGTAGGTTGTAGGTATTTAAAAACTCTTACCATTGTTACAAATTATAAATATTGATAGATTAATATTGATTTCTAACATTTTCAAATCACCATAGCCCCTATATTATCTTTCAAATCTATTATCGTGGACCTATAATTCTTAGTACACAAAGTCAACTCTAAGACTACTCGTTTGAATTTTGATTTTAATAGGTCAAGATTTTTAAAAAAATATCCACTAAACAATTTATATTAGAAAAACAAGATCCTCATTTGAAAAATAGAAGTTTGTATCTCCACGTGTCACTTCTTAGTAGGTAGTACAAAAAATCACAAGAATTTTAAATTATGATCATTAAGTATAGGTACCTACTTTAAAATTCAAAAATTCAGATTTTGAATAGCTGCATAATATTGAGGAAAAAAGGGGGTGAGCATGCTTGGTGAGCAGCCATAGGTTATGTACCTATATATGGCTATAATATGTATATCATACATAAAATAAAACATTATCTTGTATTTTTTTTAATCCTATATTTACTTTTATATTGTCGTGCCTGCCTTTTAGATATGTATAATGTATATATATATATCTATTACCTACCATATACGTACACTTTTACTGGTTCAAACCATCTCATGTTCAGACAACCGTCTAGGTTACAGTGTCACTGTCAATGTGTATTTTTTATGGATGTCTTAATACCGCATCTGTACCGCATCCTTTATTATATTACTTTCAATATAGTGTAAAAGTTAAAAACAAAGAAAACCATAACCATTATCGGCTGCTAACTACTTTCCCGCCACGCAAACCAATCCTGTTTATAATTTATCAGTTTTGTAGTTTTAGCTCTACGTACTTTCATTATAATTAATTTAATACCCTAAACGTTTTTCTTTTCGTTCCACTTTTTGATAAGTGAGGCACAGTGTGACAACATTACCCCATATACAATATTATGTATATCGCATTTCACTTTCATATCATATCAATTTAAACTTTTCTCTCGTGTAGCATTCTTACTACATTTATCGATAAAAATGTATTGTATGCAAACAAATTTTTTAATAATTATTAGAGTGTTATTAAGTTGAACAGGTTTGATTAAACTGGAAGAATAAAAATCATCTAAAATGTCAATAAAATAATCTAAGATTCTCGTTTAAACAAAACCAAAGTTTCAAATGAAAATTAATTATAGATCATTTTATTATGTTATATTTTTAAAAATATTAAAACGATAAAATATAGATAAGACGAGTAGAAATTAAAAATGACAGAAAATATTTATAAATAATCTGTATATATACATTAGGTTCCGTAAATGTTTACAACAATAACAATAGGTACTAATGTTTAATGTCACTTCAAAAGCACAAACTTTAGAGGTTATAATATTTATAAATAATAAAAAACAGGTTCAGTTTTATTCAATGTATAATTGTGCACTGCGTGCACGTCTACTAACCAGGGTTCGAATTTCAATGCATTTCCATTTTTTTTTTTTGATTACTTGATTCCAAGGTACAAATGTATTTCAAGTGCATACTATTTAAAAACAATATTTTTTCCCCATTTCGTTGAAGTTTTAGGATTTTTTTTAACGTTTTTAAGACGTTCCAAGAAAAAAAAAATTGAATCCTAGTTGTAAATATAACTACTTAATAGTTATAGCATAAAAAAAAATGTATTTCAAAGTGGCCAGTGCCTATATGGACTAGAACAACTTAATTTTCTAATTCTGTTTCAAAAATTAGAATATATTAAATATAGGTAGACATTTTAAAAAAAGGTTGGGAAGTAGGTTATCGCTCTGCTGTTCAGTTAAGTTTCAAGTGTACCTCGCCATTGAATAGGTTACGATGGTAACCAAACAATTATTTTAGAAATAATAAAACAGTTTTAATAAAATAAAACAATGTTTTGAGATTATGATAGTAAAACTAAAAACGTTAAATTTTAAACATTTATTCTGAAATATGATTTTAGATGGTCATTAATTTATTTTAGATAGTCTATGTAAGATAACTAAAATTCCTATAGTACATAGTAGTTAGTTACCTATATTATTTTGGTTATAAAAATTCAAAATAAAAAAATATTTGTTTTAATTTTAAATCTGAAATAACCAATTTATAGAGATAATAATTTATGTTAATTTACACATCATAAATAGGCAGAGAAATATAAAAATAGTAGGCTGGTAGTAATGAACGAGGACTATCACGGGTCACTGAGTTGTCTATACATATATATTAGTATATTAATTATTAACAGTAATGATATGATATTAATATTAAATTATTTGACTTAAATTAACAATTTTTAAAGAATTTTAAGTGGTTTACTTATTTATATTTAGTTTTTAAACTATGGTATTAGTTTATAGTCTAAATCTAAATAAATAAAAATAACATTCAATTAATCAGGACACAGAAGATACCTATTCAACTTACTATAGAAATATAGATTAGTTGATACGAATTTTTTTTATATTTACCTCATTTTTACAATAACACAATCAAGTTGGCTTCTAATATGAACTGTATAATGACTTAATCGACTTATGTGTTAATAAAATAAATAATTACTTTCGTTTAATCACAAACTAACATAGTAAATTCAAAACGTAAAAATACTTCACTCCAGATGTAAGGACATCAGTAGACTGCGACAGTGTTGAGCTAGGTATTGAGATGTATGTTTTGGACCAACGGTAGTGACCAGTTTCCGGGCTTGGTCTAATTCCGCAAAACTGGTTGCTCCTCGACAAGTGATTTCAAATAAACCTGTCCCGCTGGTTATATTTTCTTTTTGCGCTGGCCGCAAAATAGAATATACAAAAACGGATCTGATTTAGAAACTTATCGGGATTCGGATATGGTATTTTGGCAACTTGTACCCACATATGACTGAAGATAGAAAACCTCTAGAGAAATTAAATTCAATCAAAAACTAAGTACAAATTGAGTAAATATTAGAACACATTTAGAAATCAAATGTTCATGTAAAACTAAGTTTTCAAACTATTGTACCATATATAAATTAATTTATAAATTCTTATAAATTTACGAGTAGGTAACAATACTCATATCAGTGAATTACACATTTACACTGATATCGTCACTTAGCAGTTAGCACTTAGCAGTGTATACTTAGGTAGTTAGGTACTACTTCAGTACTCTGCTTCAACCATAATTTTCATAACAAAAAGTTATTAATTTTCCCATATGATTTTAACTTTAATAGGTTAAAAATTAAGCACGCCATAACTATTCACTATGACTATTTAGTATTTTTTAATACCTACTATTTCACTTGCTCGCATATAATGTGATATAAAATAAATTGACTTTCATAAAATTCCAAAAATTTGAAATAATCTGGGTATAGTATAATAATTACCACTATTTCGTGAACTTAAAATTAAAAAGGTCTATCTCGAAATATGGAATTGGAGAGTTATTCAGAAGAGTAATTTTAAACATGATCTTTTTATATCTTCTTTCGTAATAAATGATTTATAATGAATCAAATTGTTACAAAGTGGTTCTGCGTTAAATTTTGTAGTTTGGGTTTTTTGAATGTTCCAAGCAAAACTTAACGTAAAAAAACGATATAATATAGACGATTTTAAAAGACCGTTATATATGTATATTATACCTATATACACCTAACACTTATAGTGGCAGCATGAGATGGTTAGGTTTAGACAATTGTTTCACAGCTACACTGTGGTGGTACATAGTTGGTACAAAGAAAGTATTGGGACTTTAAGATTTCGTATTTATATACAATATACTACCTACATTAGTATGGTTAAGATTAGAATTTAGGTAATGAATAATAATTATATTAATTTAGTATTTACTAATACGGATGAAGTTATTTTATAATTACAAAATATAATAATAATTGCGATAACGATGTAGGTGCATCAGTTAGTTGTTATCAACACTCAATCATTTTTCATTACTATTCTGAACGACAGCAAACACTGCATAATATTCCTAATAATTAGAATATTATTTGGAGTAATCAATGAAAAAATCAAACATCAGACGAGTAGTTATTATTAGTTATAAGTGTTTAAATTTGAAAGGATTGATTATTCGTTTTTAAATTACAGCAAAATATCAAAAATTGATAGATTAAAATTCGTTAATATACCAATGAAAATCCAGTGCCGTAAAAATTTGAAATTCAAACGCTCAGAAAAAGTTAATATTACTTTCAGGTAAACTTTTTTTTTAGGGTAGGAAAATTTGTGGGGAGTTTTTATCAACATTTCTAATGTTAGCTATATAGGTATATAACTTTTACGAATTTTTAACTGAAAAATAGTTTGAAAATTTTCGATATTTTTATAAATTAGGTGAAAATTTGAAATTTAAATGCATATAAAAACAACCGTATTAATGAAACTTATAAGGAACCTAGCACTACATTTTCAAGCTTTTTTACTAGGTAAAAAACTTTTTATTGTGAATAATTTTAAAAAAATTTACAAAATTCAAAAAATTTCTCACTATATATAGTTATAACTAGCTCAAAAAAAGTAAAAATATTTCGAAATGTTACCACTTATGGAAAATGCTAATATAAATATTTGGTGACAATTTCAAGGGTCTACGGTTATTAACTTTTAAGTTACACCAAAACAATAAAATCTATTATATTTTAATGTTTATAGCCATCCCACCCGGCGTTGCTCGAGAGACTAGCTTTTGATTGTATAAGACGGTAACCGGTTAAGAGGAATTTTTATTATTTGTTTATTATCATATTTGTATATCATAATCATTGATTAAATATACATATATTTAATCAATGTCATAATATACTTTAGAAGTTCCAAGTACCTCCGAATAATATTTTTTTAAATATAACACAAAACTAATACCGTTCTTTTTGTTTAAATATCTAATTTAGCCATGGCTCGCACTCTTGCTGAGAGCCAAAACGAGAGACATTAGCCGGGCCCTGTGGCCCTGATAAGACACGGTGTAGATGGTCTACACGGTAGTATTATTATAGAATTATAATACTAGACGCCAAACGGTAGACGGTAGACGCCGCGGCCCGAACATAGCCACGGGGGCGGTGTCGCCAACCGTAGCAGGAGGGCCGACGAGAGAGAGAGTATTGTTTTATTCTGTGGTATTGTGGCGGTAATCGGGAAATACCAGGGTTTCAAACGATTAAATTGAATCTATTCTGTAATCGTATCCACAGACTTCTATATACTACAGTAAGTTATAGACGTTAGTAAGTACTTAGTATAGTACTGTAGTTGTATTATTCATAGGCGCAAATTGACTAAATTTTTTGGGGGACTCAAGCCCCCCACCCCATAGGCCATATTGCTTAGCACCACAGAATATAAAAATGAGTACTAATTACTAGATTTTTAACTAGGGGACTTGACCGACATTTGGGGGGACTAAGTCCGCTCAAGCCCTCCCCCCCACTTGCGCCAATTGTTGTATTATGTAAGTCCGTGACCGTACCACGGTCTACGGCAGGCTGTAGTTAGATACAGCCTGCACCGTAGTAAGTACTGTACCAAAATACCGATTTTATCGTTCGATCGTCTGTAGCTTACAGTTTACGTTGGCATTCCCGTATTGTTGTCCGTTAATAGCATAGACATAATAGAATTCTATTATGTCATTGGTTAATATACATCCTACAATATTGTCATTTGTCTTTGCTATTCTGAATTTCCATAATCCAATATAATAAATGTTCAGTGTTCCACTTCGTGGTGAGCGGTTTAAGTGACAGGTAACGCCTTTTGCGCCCAGTGCGAATATAGATCTTTATAGGCAGGACGAATACCTATACTCGTCCAACATGACGTTGGAATACGACAATTTTTGTCACTACTCGTCTCGGCTGCTGATGGCCGAGGTGCTGGGCGACGTTTACGTGGAAATGTCCAAGCTGGAGTCGGCAAACAGTCGGTTCATGTTCACGCGCGACCTGCTCCACAAACACAAAATGCTGATCCCGACGTTGGACATCGACATCGAGTACGTTAATCCCATCTTGTCGACGAACCTCCGACAATATGGCAACACATTATTCAATGTCAAGAACTACACGGGGCCGCCGAATTTTACACCAAGAGTTTAACGGGCAGCAATCCGAGCACCGAGTATTACGCGCTCGCGCTGGCCAACCGATCGGCCGCGTACTTCCACATGGGCCAGTACGAGCTTTGCCTAAAGGACGTGCGTTGTGCCATGTACTCCAATTATCCGTCCAAACTCGCGTACAAGCTATACGAGCGGGCCGGGCATGCAGAACGCAAGTTGGATCTCGTCGAACGGGCGAAGGAGAGCTACGCCGTGTGTCTGACACGACTGGACGAGGCGGACATGTCTGCAGAGAACAAGCGCAAGTTCAGAGCGGCGGTCGAAATTGCCGCTACCGAGTGCGAGGAGTTGCTGACCGCAGAGCGGAAAATGACGACGAAAACACATCGCGTCGAGCATCTGGTTGGCGGAAGAAACGAAAATATCCCTGCACTATCGGCCTTTGTGGAACTGAAAATGTCCGATGATATGGGACGAGGTGTTTATGCCACCCGCGACATAAACCCCGGTAAGTGACATTATGGGTAGGAGTTAGGTAGGCCATATTATGCATACTTAAGCTATTTTTGGTAGTAAATGGTAAAAACATCAAAGATGCAGAAATTTCGAAAATAAACATTTTTATTATTAAAATTATGCGTCTATACCTATGTATGTACCTACAGCATAAAATTATTTGTTTTTTAGTTATTTGTATGATTAATAATTAATTAACAATAAATTGTGCTAACAATTACTAACAAATACCTAACATAGCTTAGGTATGTAGTAAATGAACATAATACTCACATTTTTTTTAAAAGTTAACTATTTAGTAATATAATATTATTTATTATTTAATATGAAATTATTTTTATTTGCCTATTATCTAATATTGTCTAAATACAGAATATATTTTTAGCCATATTTATTAATTATATTTTTTTTAGACGATTTTTTAGCTACCTATTATATTTATTCAAAATTAATTTTTACTTAATTTGTTTTAAATACCTATTATTAATTATTATATTTATGAAAATATTTAAAAACGTATTCTGTATTTAGATAATATTAGATAATAGAAAAAAAATATTAAATAGTAAACTTTAAAAAAAAAAGTGGTTGGGAAATATCCTACTACACCGAAAACAATCTAGGGGGTTATGTCTTAAATTTGTTTATGTACGTCATTTTTTATATTTCTCTCATAACAAAAAACGTGGGTAAGTGGATGTCGCTCTGCTGTACAGTAGGTTACAAGTGGGTCACTGTAATGGATGGTGTTAAATTTGAATTCAATGATATAATATCATTGTATAAGAAAAACGATTCTGAGCGAAAACGGTCAGTCAGACTATGATGTTACTAAGTATATTTGATGATATTATTGTGCATAAAGTAATTTATATATAACCTATTTACGTGGAGCCTTGTTTTCAATTTTCAATCCTTAATAGCTATAAAAGTTGAACATTTTATAAATTTTTAACTACAAAATAATTATTAAATTATAAATTTTATAAATTTTGTCGAAATTTTAACTTTAAATGCTTATAAAAAAAAATTGTGCCTATGTATTTTTAATATTTTTCAACTGCTATTGTAAAAATATATCAGGAGCCTTCTATTAAATTTTCACACTTTATTTCCCAACAAATAAAATTTTATTGATATTTATAGAAAAAAAAACTAAAAAAAATGGAATCTGACAATGTCCGTAAACAGCTCAATATAAGTCAAAATATTTGGAAAATGTTATGGTGTATAGAAAAAGGAAATATAAACAACCAGTGAAAATTTCATGTATCTTCGGTCATTTGTTTTAAAGTTACAACAAAAACCAAATTCAATTTTGTGAAAAATCGATTTTGCGTAAAAATTTCCGTTTTTTCTTAATTTTTCTTTTGTTTTTCTTGGCGCTTTTGAAAATTACTGGAATTTTAAATTCTGACCTCCCCAATGCACCAACGATATTCACTTTCCAATCGAAAAAGATACTGAAGTTGAAAATCGAAGCATTATTTCGACTACTTATCGTGTACACAGACACAAAAAAAAATAAAAAAAAAATATAAAAACACACATCATTGTAAAATCAATACATTCATCGTTCCACTAAGAATCTAAAATAAATAAATCAATTATCACAAAATCAATCATTTGCATTAGTGATTCTGACGGGATAAATTATATAATGGTAACACCAAAGTCCAAAGTTCATAAAAAACGTATGATCCTGGTCACTGTCATACAAGGTATATCAAAATTTTTATACTAAGTCTTATCAACTGTCACTAATATTCAATAATACTAAGCTTAGATAAACGTTTAGTTTTTTTTGAATATGCTCGACCATACTTCCTAATTGAACAATGTTATTTTTTATTATCTTACTTTTTTTAACTGATATTATTTATAGAACTTGACAAACGTTACAAAATAAATGACTAAAAATGAGTGTCCTTGGTAATTGCACTTGTGTTAGAAATATTTCACCTACCTGTGAATAATTGTATTATAATTATTTTTAATTTGTGAAGTAAAAAATAAGTTTTTTAATGAACAAAAGTTATCTGCAATGGAATTATGTTATCTGCCTACTCATTTTTAGGTGATGTTGTGGCCATAGACGAACCTTACATTGGTGGGCCTATTCGAGACGTTTGTCATTATAATGGTTGTCTTAAATTGGAAATCGCTCCTATTTGCTGTCCAAAATGTTTATTGGTATGTTTTTTTTATATCTAACACGAGTAAAAAATATTATAAAAAAAACCTAACCACAAATAGGTATGCATTTTATAAATGCAATACATATTTTTATCTGGTTATTTAATATTTTTATAACAAAATTAGTCTAAAGCTAAACCCTAAAATTTTTTAACTATTCTGACTATAGTCTATACTCTATATTATATCTTTTTATAAATTACTTCATGATTTTTTTGATTTATTTGCCAATGTTTATATTTTAAATTAAATACTAAATTTCTTCTATGTATACCTGTTAAATATTAAAGAATGGAAAATAATATGTAAATATTCTTGATCAGGTTTATTACTGCAATAAAGACTGTATGGATAAAGATTACAAAGATGGACATCATTTAGAATGTCCAATTATATATTTCATCAAATCAACACCAGGAAATACAAGAATGAATGAACTTGCTATGAAGTGGTTTTTAATAGACTATTTAAAAATGGGTTTGAAAAAATATTGTTCGATAGTTGATAACTTTTCTGAATCTAAAATTGATCCTATGACAAGGGGTTTTGATGAGACTGGTCAATATAAGTCTGATAATTTTTTAACAGCTTATTCTTTGGATAATAGTGAAAACAAAATGTCAATAGACGTCTTGTTTTTTTTTAACTGTATTGCTGTTGATATGTTACATTATTTAATATTAAGTGGCTTCAAAATTCCAAATTTGTATATGGGTAGTGTGGGGGCTTCCTTGGTGCATATTCTAACTGTTTTAGATTTAAATTGCAGAAAGTTAAACATCAATTCCCCTTCTGTATCTTTTCGAAGAGATCGCCAACTTACTCTTACAATAGCATTAACTTTGTATCCAACCATTTCTTTGTTCAACCATTCTTGTGATGCAAATATTAGGCGGAGTGGAGAAATATCTGATAGAATAAGAGTTATGAAAGCAATTCAACCAATTCCCAAAGGAACTCAGGTGATTATATTATAGATAATTGTATTATTATTATTATTATTATTATTATAGGTTTCTCTGTTGATCACAAGCCACAAAGTGGCCGTCACTAAAAAGAAAAAAAAAACTATCTAATGGGTATTTGTAAATTTGTAATAGAAAAGATAATTCTTAACCTAAAAATACCATACAATTTGTAAAATAATAATAATGAATAAGGACTGCAGTAGCGTGGGGTTTCAGCGTATTTGTTGCCACCCTCTCAGAGACGCATAATGATTTCTTGCACCGAAGCATGATATTTGTAAAAGAGGTTTTTGTATAAATTTCAGGTATTTTACATGTCTGCAGGCAAGAAGATATGATTTTTGACTATAATATCTAATGTATTTTTATTTATTTTGACAATTATATTGTTGAAAAACTATACACCTTTTATATTTGTTTTATTTGTTACCATCTAGTTATGCTGTACTTATGGAATTATGTTTGAAAGACATGATAAAGAATCAAGGCAAAAACTTTGCAATGATCGTTTTTACTTTAAGTGCTACTGCCAGCCTTGCATAAAGAATTGGCCAACATTTAGTTTTATAACAAATCACCTTTATGCATTGTATGTTACATACTTAAATTTTATAATTGTAATTATGTTTAAATATTGTGTTTATTATATGCTTATAGAAATATTCTGAATCCTACTATGGCAGATATTGTGTCATCCGAGTGCTTAAAATTTGTGAAATTTACAAAATCAGTGGAACCAAAAGATCATTTTCAGCATTTAAATTATTTATATTCATTTATTAAACTTTTGTATGCTAATGTAAAACGACCATTTACATTATATGAGGATTGTCTTGAAATGATAAGTAATGCCCATAGCATAAGTACCAATGCAATAACTGTTTGTGAACATCCATAAATATTGATCGATATCTTACTTTTATAATAGGTTTATTAATAAATAATAATTAAGTAATTTTTAGTTGTATCAAAAGTAGCAATTTGTGTTTAACTATTCTTATAAGTGATTTATTATGATTTAAATGAATTATTTTGCTTTTATTTTTTTTTTTAAATTAGATTCATTAATTATGTTACATTATATTATTATATTTTTATTGACTTAATGTATGTCTAGATTACTTACAACTGCAACAACAAATTTGAGTAAAACAAACATCTGTATCAAGTAAAAAATAATGATTATCAGTGTCACCACAGATCACGTGAATACAATGATATTATCATACAGTGTTAATATTATGACGACTCTGGCCCTCTGCCAGTGGCGTGTCAAATGTATTATTTTGGAGTAATTGCTCCTTCAAAATTGTTGGTTGGTGGGTGGTCCCCCTGCCACAAAATACCTAGCCACCTAGGTGACTAGGTATATCGTAGAAATATCATATCAGATTATACAGATCGTTACAAATTTACACATATTTGTAAATTTTTAATTCATAGGTAAATTCACTTTTTTTAAACTAATAGAGCTGAACGTGATTTTCTGAGTGTAACATTTGTTACGCACTTGTAAAATGGAGAAAATAAATCTCTGTGTAACGTACTCAGGTACTCTTAAGTCTTAATCACTACCGCCTATATCCAATATTATATTTATGTCCAGTGGTGGATTCAGGAGAGGGGCACGTGCCCCCTGTCAATTTTTTTATGTAACTACGAGTATTATATAAATGAAAAATTAATTTAATAAGAATAATACTACCAACTATTAATTATTATTTATTATAATCATTATTGTTGAAAAATAATAGTATGCAATATGTAGGTATGTATTATTAATTAAAATTATGCAATTTATATAGAATATTAAAATATAGACAGTCACCGGGAACATTTTTGGTTCAACCCGTTTGACGTGTTGGTTGGAAGTTTTGAAGTTCGAATTAATTATAGAATTTCGAACTTTTTGTTTGAATTCGGTTCGGTTTGTCATTTTTAAAGCTTGGTTCTACTTTCAAACTCGAACCGAATCCCTAAAATTCAGTTCAATTTTTTGAATTTCGAACAATTCGACCCACCTCTAACGAAAAGTTTACTCGGGGATTGAATTCGAGAGTGAACCACGTCACGCCATATTTGTTCGTATCTCGCTACTGAAAATCAAACATTGTTTGATTCTGCATTTCTATCACGCTTGGGTCGTGGGACCGAAAGCGTTGTTTACTCTTGTGATTAACAGCTCGTGGAAACTTAGCTTAATTTACGACTACCTTAGTAGGTAGGCACATCGCTGACATCATACTCATCAGTCATCATACAATTAGATATTACTACATATTTAGACATTAGCAAGGATGCCTTCAGAAATTTTCACCGGAGGGACTAGGTGTATATATACATATACTTTCAAAACGGGTGAAATGAGAACGATTTTAAACTTTCCCAGCCTCCTACAACTTCAATATTAATTTTTTAAACCTGAAAATAATCTAGTATAGGCGCACAGTATAAATGACAAAATTTGCATAAAAAAAATTAAGTTTAATTATAACTTGGTAAAAAAAAATAAAAAGTGGGTGTTCCAAGTCACATTTAGTTTCAGGTGACATGAAACAGTAAGGTTTTTAATTTTTTTGAGCATTTAACCTACCATACGTTTTACTTGGAACACAAATAAGGTTCTTAAAAACATCTTTGTACATAATATAGTAAGTAGTAACCTAAATATTATATACAAAATAAATTAAACTCATTCTCTTTACTAAAACATGATGTTTTAACTTTTTATATAATAAAGTTAGGTATTTTACCATGAAAAAAAAAAGTTACCATTTTCAATTAGGAAATGGCATTTTGTAAAGTTTCATCAGAGAAGTTTCGTTACAACCGACTACCCGAGTGTCTCTTGTATCGGTTCGATAAGTTTCAAGTCACCCTTTTTTTAACAATGAAAAATAAAATCGTTCTTAAAATGTGGGCGCCCTTGAACTTTAGACCCATTAAATATTTTGTAATATCGCGATTTATGATAATTGGTAATTGATAGGGATCTGATAGGCCGGTATGAAATTTCGCATTCACGCAATTTCGCGAGGCTTCCTCCAATATTCGGTAGCTGAACTCCCGCGACCCACACACCGCGGACGGCCCTTCGCCAAAAATTGCAAAGACACTTCGAACTCGTCCGCGTTTGGCCACGAGCGCCATCTACAAACGCGGTGGCGGAGTGTCGCACGCAAACTGCAAACGACTATACGCGCGCGTGTGTGTGTGTATGTGTGACGAGTGACGACGCTCGGAGACGAGGCGCAAAAAATAAGTGATGAAAAAAAAAAAAACAGTCCCGATTTAACATTGATATTTGATTGTTCCGTGATTGTAGCAACTAGCAGCCTGTAGACAGGTACGTTCGAAGATAGCGTAGGAGGCGCGTGACGTACCGTCCGACTTATGTAATAATATTCTAATATATTGTAGTAATTTTCAAGACCGTCGGTCGTCGGGATTTATAGGTGTTTGTTGTTCCGCCGTTTCGTGTTATTGCACTATTGCGTCCTTGTGTCTTGGCGCGGCGTGCCGGTAAAGAAGACATTTTCGTTTTCCGTTTGTCCCGGGCTCCCGTTTCTGGTTTTCAGTTTGCCGGCCTCCCGGAGCGTGTTGGCTCGTTGTTTGCGATCAGTTTCGGGATATCGCGAGTGGCACCGGTGCGAAATCGCTCCACGCCTCCGAGATGATGGATTCACCGACCACACCGCCGGGCTACATGTCCGAGGACGGCGACAACAACGAATCTCACAGTGAGTTGTTCAGTAGCAGTAGTTGTAATAGTGGCAGCTCGGCTACTGTGTATTTTGTTAATCGTCGTCACTTTTCCCCGATGAATAATAATATGATATGTGTAGGTATGAGTCCCAATCCTACTGTGATGGGAGTACTGGACACCCAACCCGTCCTCTATTGCGAACCCGTGTTTTGGTGCTCAATCAGCTATTACGAGCTCAATACCAGGGTTGGAGAGACGTTCCACGCTTCTCAACCTTCTATATCGGTTGACGGCTTCACAGGTAAATAAAGTCATTTCATGCTTAAATTAATAAGCCACAAAATGATTTCCTTAATCAATTTCAGATCCCAGTAATTCTGAACGATTTTGCTTGGGCCTATTGTCAAATGTCAATAGGACAAGTGTAGTTGAACAGATTAGACGACATATCGGCAAAGGTGTACGGCTCTACTACATTGGTGGCGAAGTATTTGCAGAATGCCTAAGCGATTCTAGTATTTTTGTACAGTCACCCAATTGTAATCAGAGATATGGATGGCATCCAGCCACTGTTTGTAAGATACCTCCAGGTATGTTTACTTAATTGATTTATTTAATGTTGTGATACACTAAAAATCACCTAAATATAATATATTATATAAGCCATCATATTTATCACGTAAGTATGTACTTAATTTTATAAATCTTGTTTATACAAATTTCAATTCCTATTATGTATAGGATAATTTTCTTAGAGTTGCCATACATCTCGGTTTGTGCGAGACTACCGGTTTTAATAAAGTATTTATGGTTATTGTTTTTCTTTTTCCACAAAGTTTCTGTTGTCACTAATTGATTGTTTTGTCGGTTACTCATTCCAGCTTATAACATTATTTTCTGCCTTATAAACATTTTGTAGAGTGCCGACCATTATGTGTGGCATTCCAATAACAAAAAAAAAATAGGATATAAAAACTGGTGGTTGACCATAGTAAAGGAGTAGTAAAATTTTTCAATTAAATTTGTACAAAAATATTTGTCCAGGTATAAGTAAAATAAAATATGCAACCCTATATTTTTATATGTTACATATTACAATACTATTATATGCAGAACATCTATTAACTGTTTGTTAAGCTAGTAAGGTTTTTCTTGAATTTGATTGATATACATGAAAATTAATTACATTTTTAATTGGGTATACATACTTAGATATTTAATTAAAAGTAATAATAATAATAAGTGAAATTCTAAAAACTAACAATTATTACCTATAAATTATAATTGGTAAATAAATACCTATTTCTATTAAAAAAAATGTAAGTATTATGTAATTTTACATTTATATATCATATTTTATCCTGTTGCTGTTGAATATACAGTTATATAGTTTACTCTCCTTAAAATAAATATTAATATTTGATTTACTACTTATATTCTATAAAATTATCTATTTTCTATTTGTATGGTTATAAATCAGACTTTTATTTTTTTTTAATTTAGTGTTAATTTTATAAATGCTATAGCTATTCTGCTACAAATTTTTCATATCTCTAATATTTACTAGTTATTATATATTTTAATTATATTTTTTTATAAAGAACAATATAACATATTATTTTATCAATTTAAATGTATTAATTAATTCTACTGACAAATTTTTTTTTTTTAATTTAGGTTGTAATTTAAAAATCTTCAACAACCAAGAATTTGCATCTCTTCTATCTCAATCAGTGAGTCAAGGTTTTGAAGCAGTATACCAGTTAACTCGTATGTGTACGATACGTATGTCTTTCGTTAAGGGCTGGGGCGCTGAATATAGGTAAATAACAATTGCTTTTCTATATTATTTTATTTAAACAATTTTACATGTATATAAAATTGTATTTAATCATATTCATAGGCGACAGACAGTCACATCTACCCCTTGTTGGATAGAACTACATCTGAATGGACCATTGCAATGGTTGGACAGAGTTCTCACACAAATGGGTTCGCCTCGCTTGACATGTAGTTCTATGTCATGATTTAACTTAAATTTATACCCACCTATATTATTACTATTTTTTTTTTTTTTTAAGTGTAAATAACCCTTGGAATGGCTGTCTACTATAAGGTCGTGAATTGAATTTGTATTTAACCTAATCGACTAATTAGAACAGTGGTTTTGTGTTTTTATGTTTTTTTATATAACATCTCAAAAAAACAACATTCATACCGAAATGTTAGTGATAGATGTTTAGAATTATTATTGAATAATAGAGCTAAGAATTTTTTATTATAACTATTATTTTTATTTTTCTTATTAATAATATTTTTTATGTTAAAAATAAAAATTCTAAGTAACATGACTTAAAATATATGAATATAATATAATAGTGTTAAGTTTCAAGTTTTTATTTTATAAGTTTGTTCAGTTTGAATTGAATTGTTTAATGTTGTATTAATTAAATTTAATAACAAGTGAAGCAAATAAAATATGTAAAACCATACATAGGACTTTTAGCATTAAATGAGCAATTTCATCAAACTGCTTTTTGCATTCACCATGTGCAATATAATTTCAAAATTATACTGGTATGTTATGTTTTGTAAATGCCCAGAATGTAGACGGATTAAATATGTTAAATATATTTAATATTAAGCTATATAACATTTTGAATTCATTGTTTATAAAGTTTTAAAATACATCTAATTGTTCTGTCGAATAATTAATACATTTTATAAAGATATTTAAATATTTTGTATATAATAATAAAAAAAGCATTCTTTTCATATAAGGTTTTGTCATAAATTGGTCAGTGTGATGTCAATAATCAACCAATATTGTTCAAAAATGTTCATTAACTTTTTTTTTATAATTTGTAATTTTATAAAATGTATAACCTTTTTGAAATTAAATCTTATTTATGAAGTAATAAATGCAAATATATTATATATAGTTGTTCGGTACTTATGAGTTATAAGTATCAAATTTTTACCAAATTAAAGATAAAATAGTATACATAATAACATAGTTGTTCTTTAATACAGTATTACATGTTTAAAAGTAATAAAAAAGTTAACTATTAACTCATATGGAATATCTAACTTAAATTATAATTACTTTTTGATTTAAATTTGTTTTAGCATGTGTAAGTGTTTATACCGATTTACAATTCATCTATTTAGCAAATATATTATAAACTGTTTTAAGTTAATAGTATTACTTCACGACTTGTTTCAAGAGAATATCTGATAATGGATAATATGATTCAAATTTTCATATTTGATATGATTTATTTATTGATTATTTAACATTTTGCAAATTGTAATTATTGTGTATTCACAATTATAAATCATTTTAATTCTTGCAGAATTTAAAATGCTGAAGATTGGGTCCTGAAATGTGAAGAAAAAAAGTATTAAAAATTATTAAAACATAAAATTATAAAATGTTATTACTATGTTCCAACTATTGTTCAAGATGCTTTTTACCTTTCAATAATTGACCAAATAAATCAATTTACTCAATTTTGAAGTTTATGGATGAAGGTATTAGGTAACTATAATTTATGTTTTATAATTGTATCCGTAGATGCAACTAGAGCTTTATATTATAGAGGTATAGCATACAATTATTTAATTATTTATATAAAAAACATTTTGTAAAAATTAAAAAAATAATATATATAATAAACCTTTTACACAAATTTAATAAAAATAAAATTAGGAACTTTGGTTACTCCATCCCAAAAATTTGTCAAGTTGATACCCAATTATTATTTTGTTGTAGTACCACCAATCAGTATTTAAAATAATTCTTTGCTTTCTTCTCTCCGGGATAAGTAGGTATATCAAAATACATTCTTAGGCTTAATATCTTATTACCAGGTATTACTTTACAAAACACTATTGAAAATGCAGCATCGTCGATTTGCTGTTGGTTACGTTGTTGGTTTCTATATCTCTGAAAAAAAAATGTAACTTAAATAAAATAGTTGTATCTGAATTAATTACAATAGAACCTGCTGTCTACTCCACTAAAATATCTACTTACTATTTACTATTATATATTATATTATGATGTAATCGTATCATACAAATTTAGAATTTTAAAATGTGATATGCTAGTTTAGTACGCCAGTACAAGTATTTAATTAAAAATAATACGTAATATCACTAATATCATGACCTTGTTTATCTAGAGTAATCTTTTTAAACGCTATTATAATTCAAAATAAATAATTAAGTAAATTAAAAATGTTTAATTTTTAATTAATTATATACAAATAATTAAAATACTTTTTAAAAATGCTCATATTAATTAAACATAACAAACATAGGTATTAAAAACAAATATATTTACATATTATAAAAACAGTTCAATTCATGTCAGACTCTGAATCAGATGATGTATTTCCGGTAACAGTTATAGTTAAATTTTGTTTCTCCGCTTCAAATACCTCGTCTATAATGTCATCTATTTCCCAGAATTTATTTTCTTCCGCTATCGTGTGTCTTATAAAGTTCTTCCACATATCTGCATCAACTCTTTCTATACCCTCATCTAAGAGTTTTTTGACATCGGATAGTTTGAAAGTAGTGTTGTTTATACTTATATAGTTCTTAATCGATGACCAAGCAAGTTCAATGGGATTAAGTTCGCAGTGATAAGGCGGCAGTCGTACAATTTTTTTATTATGTGCATTGGCGATTTCATCAATAACAAATTTGTTATGTGGTGGTTTAATTTTTTTTACGATATCTAGAAGTTCTTGTATTATCATAGTACTATCCACCACTTCTCCTTTATTCTCCAACCACTGTATAATATCGGCCTTCTTGGTAGACGCCGTCGGTACTTTGTCCAACTTTACTGAGTGGTACGACGCATTGTCCATGACAATAACGCAATTGTCTTTTAGTCGAGGTAGAATATTTTCTATCCACCCACAAAACGTTTCCCCGTTTATTTCGTCGTGATGATCGCGGGAGTTTTTCTTCGATTCAAAACACAATAATCCATTGTCAACAAAACCATCTTCGGACCCTATATGAAGAACAATTAGGCGTTTAACTTTGCCGGTCGGATCCACAGAACCTGTCGACATTCTTTTTAGGAATGCGTCACGGTGGGAAGTTATCGTTGTATCACGATTTTCGTAATTTGGACAGTCACCAGCATTCACCCAGGTTTCGTCTAAATAATACACATGGCGACCTTCTTCACGATATTTCCGTATTGATCTCAAGTACCTTCTTCGCCAAAGTATTAATTCGCTTTTTTCCGATAGAGCACTGTTACCACTTCGCTTAACGTAACTGAATTGCAATTCCTTCAACAATTTAAATAGGCTAGTACGCGATACGATTGGCAAATCATTATCATCGGACACAGCTTTGTGTATTTTGTTGACGGTAGGGATTTCGCGTCTGAACCAAATGCTGTGTACGTGCCTACGGACTGTATTCCTAGCAAACTCATCGAAAGTTTCAATAATTTGTATTCTTGCTCTTTTCCGTTTTGGAGATACCACCGTATTTTTTTCCTTGTAATCATTGATGGTTCTATGTACTGTTGATTCACCAATGCCCATTGATTTTGAAATGATCTTCCTCATTTTCCTCATTGACATATCAGGATTTTTCTCAATATTTTCCTTGTACATATCGACGATTATTAATCTCTCACGTGAACCAACAATCTAAAATAAAAATAATAAAAATGTTCTTTAAATAATAATTAAAATATCGGCTCCAAAATAACGACTATTGCATTTCGTTTTATTATACACTAACATTTATATTATATGATACAATACTATATTTAATATTAAAGGTACCTACTAGGCTACTAGTGATAAAATAATATATATTAATGTAATTGGTTTTTACTATGTCGTTTCCTCCGCAGACATGGTTTTTTTATTCGCCTTCTGTAATAATAAGTAATCCCTACAACTATATTTCATTATACTCACTTTTCCTCGTTTATTTTTTTTTATTGGTGATATTTCTTCTACGCCTTTAATTCCTTGATCATCGCTACTATCCATAGGAAATTATATTGACGAACAAAATAACAAATACGGATGAAAAAAATGTACCTTAAAAAGACTAAAATGTAATCGCAATTGTAATATTGTAATCGTATAGCTGTAGCGCACGTTCGTGGAGACAATGTTCGCCGTAAGTTGACCCACTTATTTTGCGCACGCGGAGTACAAGGAAAACGTTGTGACAATACAATTTATTGTAGTTCTACAGTTTCCCGTCGCGAAACACCACAGTTTATACATAGTGAACTGTATTGTCACAAAGTTTTCACCATACTCCGCGTGCCCCCCAAAAAAAAAAATTTATCAATTTACGACGAACAGAGTATAAATCTAAAATTATTCTCTTGTAACTTGACCTTTTATTTTAGGTAAAATGTAATCCATATACTTGGCATTATTTTATTAAAATTAAAATTACCTAGTATCTTTTTATTCAGTTATTTTAATCGTTAATTATTTCAATACCATGTATAATTGGTAATTATTTTCATCCAACAGTTGACATATTGTTTGAATCTAATGTCAGTATGTATAGGTACTATACGTTTATGCTCACAAATCTCAATATAAACTTGACAATTTCATTTGAATTGCATCATTTTTTTTTCAGTGAGATTTGATTTGGGTATTTATCATGATATACTGATAATATGATTTGTAAGTATTTTATCTATATCAGTTCAACTTTTTTGTCAAAAACTATTATTGCATATGACAGTTATTTTAATATTACTAGCTGTTATTAACTTATAAGTACCATACAATGGTATGAATAGGTTCATAATATAAATTGACTAAAATTAATCTAAGTATTTTTAAAATTTCATTGTGTTTAATGAAAAATATAGGTACATAGTAAATTTAGTGATTAACTTAGAAAATAAATAGTAGAGGTACCTTGATAACACATACAAAATTTTCTCCCCTTCCTATTTAAAATAGGTACTGATTATAACCTAGGGGTCTCCCATTCCATTTCTTGCACTTGATTTTGTACAATTTCCATTGTTAAAAAAGTTACAATTTTATGGATTCAGTGCTTTAAAACATAATTTGAAGAGAAAACATTACATAATGTGCATGAATACCTAATAAATAGAAAACTGCATTTATCATGTTTAAATTCATATATGGTAAATTATATTTTAATAATAATTTAAATAATTTGAAATTTGAATTTTTTCTATATATTGATTAGGAGTATTTTATATGAAATCCATCAAAATTAGAATATTTAATAGGTACACGCACGTGCATGTTGATTGTTAAGTAGCTAATTAACTCGATATACGTCCGTGTACCGTGGTAATTAGTGAACATCAACAGTACCTGCCTAATGTGTATGTGTATATAACGTATATGTAGGTACATCAATTTTTACTATCTTGATTTTTAACCATGGTAATTTAAATGAAAAATTTAAACTTTTAAAACTTGAAGAATATGTGGTTAATAGGAAAATAATAAAAATGTAACTCAGTAATAACGAGAACTATAGTGGTTAAACAAGTTAGCTTTAATATAATATATTAATTACTAATGAGATATTTCCAATATCATGCTCAAGTGGTATAATGATCTGAATCTAAAAAAACGTCTTTGTTCGTCCCTGAAAGCACTATTTTTAAACTTCTCTTTTTAAGTTCAAGAGCTAAAAAGTTGATTAATAGCTCATTAAAAATGGATAGAAATATGTAGATACACAATATGTGAAGTACCTAAGATGAAAATTTGCTTAACATATTAAGAGGGCTAAAAAGTACGAGGATTCATAAGAATAATACAACTAAAGCGTTAAAATTGTTGAAACGGATCACTACAATGTATATCTACCGGCAACCGACTACTTGAAAAAAAATGTGTTTTTGCTTAGAAAATTTTCTATTTTAAGCACTGCCTAAAGTACAATCTAGATTAATCCTATTTTAATAATATATATATATATATATATAGGTATTTATTAATTATCAAAAAATTAAGAATCAAGAAACTTGAAGAAAGTGCCCAATGTACGTCATGCTCCCTAACTTGGCAAGCATTTTTACTTTTTATCTGAAATATTATTTTATCCAGAAAATAAAACACTTCATTTTAATTAACTCAAAGTTGATATTTTTCTAATTTTTATGTCCAGCATTCTCCATATTTTCATTTTTAGTTGTCTCTTAGATCATATTGATCATAACATAGGTACCTAACCTACGTATATTATGATCTAAGAGTTGCCCATTGTCCATAAAGTTGCCTATTTTCGACGCCGTGTTATCATAGTTGTACGATTGCTTTATAAAAATGAATTTCACGGAATTATAAAATAAAATATTGTACACTTCTAATCTGGATACCTGTAAGTTGTCACAAATTAGCGTAATAGCTTATTTATTATAATGTACGGTTGATTTTTGATGATTTTAATTAGTTATCAGTACCATATTATGTTTGTACTATGTACCAATAAAAAAAATATTATATTATATCATGGCTTAAGATAAATTTTTATTGTACTTAGTTTTTGTCACGATTAGTATAGCCGTGGTTTTTGTTGCACTGCTTTATCATGCTTATTATCATTAAGCCTTATCATCAGTCACCGTAGCCCGCAACCATGTGGGATTTGAATTTTATATTTGATTATTGTCAGTCAGTCACTTGACTACGACACTACGTCTTGTATGCTACTAATTGGGTTTTAAGTCAAAACCACCAATTTTGATGCATATTAATCTCAAATCACAATTCACAATAATTGCAAAAAATGAATTCGCTAGTCGCATCATTAAAGGTCTTACGATAAAATCATTTTCATGACTATACAGTTGTATATTATAATTGACATTTTATATTTTCATAGGCTGATGAAGCAGTTAACTGGTTTCAGAAACGTTTGAACAATGCTGTTAATTATGGACTTTCTTCTGAAGAATGCAATATGTTTGGTAAAAATTAAAAATTAACTTCTATAATAATATAACAACCTAATGGTTTATAGTTAACATCAGACAAACTATTTAATCTCGGTGCCTCAAATATAATATTGCTCAATTTCAAATATTTTAAAAAGAAAATAATAATAGTAAAATAGATAGAAAGTAATAATAGTTAGATCACAGAGATTATAATTGTTATCTAAACTAATTTAGATACAGTTATTAAAGTTGTATGCGACAATAATTTAGGTTATATACTTTTTTCAGACATTTTTATTACATCAACTTTGGCTGATGTTGACATAAAAAAACAGATAGTCAATATAGTACTTCCAACATTTTTTGATAACTTAATATCAAGGAAAGTCGATAAATCGGTAAGAATTCTAAATTGTTTATGTTATTACAATTGCTAGAATTGACTTATATTTTATTTAAGTATTAATTCCTATATCTTAAATGGACTTGCTTTTGATTTCTTGTACTATTAATTGTAGAATAAAACATATCAATGATTATACTTTACTTTGTTTGTATAGACTATAGATGCACAAGCAACTCTAATAAGACTGTTTATTAAATATTATGGAGGAACATGCAATCAGTTCAAGGTATCATTTTATTTATCCAATTGTTTTTGATAACTTAACTAGTTAACTTAATGTATTCATACAAATATGTTGTTATAGAATGCATTGGATAAATTTACAACTAAAGCACTAAGCGAGTGTTTTAACGAAGATAATATTGTTTTAAAAGTGACAAAATATCTTGCTTTATATCCTCAATGTGGTGGTCGTGGGCAACAAGGTATTCATCATGCTGAAGCTTGGACTTGTCAATTTAATGATTATTTATACTCTGCCAATTATTTTTTGAACCAACTTTATTCTAATGTTAATGTAAGAACATTTAATTAATTAATTTGAATTATGTATATATGTCTTGTAACTCTTCCTTGTTGGTAATTAGTTCTTCTTTGGAACGGATGGGACTGATAATTATGAAGGAAAATTTGATGTGTCAATTTTCAAATTATCTGAACTTTCACAAATGACTCCTAAAGAACGTTATGAAAAGTTGACATCATTATTTATATTTTTCAATACAGCAATTCAATCAATGTTATTGTAAGAATACATCTTAGTGTATACATACACATTTATATAATTAAAATTTATAATACAGATTAAAAGTGTAATAATGTTTATAGGTCCATGTTTTCTACTGTCAAACATTTTGATTCCAACAAAGTTATTCAATTTGCTCTTTGTACTATATCTGTTACTTCGGAAAAACTTAACGCTACAATGGTTACTGAAGATGTCATTGCATTGGATTCTGTTTTATGGAAATTACACTCTTCTGCCATCAAAACAATTTCAGCTCTTATTAAATGGTATACATTATTTACTTTATGTTTAATAGTATATTTTTTTCTTGTAGATTTGTTGTTTTTAAAATATTGCAAAATAGTAAATTATGACATTCATTTTACAGTTGTGGAAGGATTTTAATACCTCAAGGAACATTAATTTGTCGTATTTTAATACAATCCTTAAACATGACACATTTTAATGCATCAAATGCTCAATATGGTACCACAAGATCTAAATTGTAAGTTTTATTTTTTATATCTTATTAGTATTAATGTTATAATTACTTACAATGTTTTATTTAATTTGTATTAAGGCAACAGCGTGTGTTAACATATCAAGTTCTATGCTCGTGGCTAGCTGTAGCTGGGTCACAGAGTTCACTCGAATTGTTCAGTGAAAGCCTTACTTCTGGGATTTTATTTGATATCAAATTTGATAAACCATCTCTAAATTTAGTTGTAAGTTTGTTAAATAAATGGTTATTTAATATTTATCAATACTATTAAAATATTGTGTTTAATACTAAACATTTCATTGAAGGTTGACAAACAAACAGGTAACAAAAAAAGAAAGAGTGGTGCTCTAAATCAAAAAATTATCCATCAACGTGATACAATTGTTATGCATGATTATCTTGCGAATAAAACTGTGTGTAATGAAGCTCATAAAACACTTCAATTATTTTTAAACACCTTGTCTTCAAATTTGAAAGTTCTACAATTCAAAGTATGTTAAATATTTATTTTTAAATAATTGTTTTATAATAATGTTAACATACATTTTTTAGATTTTTCAAAGTACAATCATGGGTTTGCTATTAGAAATTATTAAATGTCAACGACCAAATGATTATCCTCTACCGTACTATGACAATTTGTGTCGTCTTAACTTGTACAAGTCATTATTAGCTTTGATTATATCACCACATCCACAATGTATTACACATACATCTGTAGCATTACGTGTTTTTACTTTTGGTACAACTGATCGTAATGAAAAAGTAAGTTACCATTAGAAACTTTTAAAATGTTTTATTAGTAGATATAATGATATCTTATGTTTATGTATCATGTATAACTATACATTTTTTAATTGCTTTAAATGTTTCTGATTTTATTGTTATTCAGGTAAAAGAAGTTTGTAGATCATCATTAAGCAAGCTTGAACATATTATTCATCCACGCAATGATACACTATTTTTCCCTCTTGAAAATGAAATAGAAATTCCACCATGTGCTCAAAGTACTATACCAGAAAACAAAACTCATTTTTTAAATGAAATAGTTGAAGATCCAACTGTGCCCATTCAAGTAAAAGAATTAAAAAATGTTCTACCATTAACAATTCCACAATCTACTCAAAGTAATATATCAGAGAACAAAACTGAAATAATAAATAAAATAGTTGAAGACCCAACTATCCCCATTAAAGCAAAAGAAGTTAAAATTATTAATACTGATAATGTCCAGCCAAATACAATTCCACAATCTATTCAAAACACCATCCAAGAAAATAAAACTAATATTTTCAACAAAATCGTTAAAGATTCAACTTTACCCATTGAAGTAGGGGCATTAAACAATGTTAATACTGAAAATGCTCAACCAAATACTGTAATAGAATCAAATGATGCTGATAACAGTACGGATTCAAGCTCAGTTGACGAATCATTAATTAAAAGAGAATTGGAGGATGAAGATGATACATATACTGAAATTATGATGAATGACTTTATAGATAGTGATTAAGAATGTAAACATAACTTTTATGAGACTCGAAATATATTTTAAATATTTTATACTTGGCACTTGACAGTAAGTTATCACACCTTATAATCAAATATACATATTCATAGACGGAACATTAGGTATGATAACGTATGCAAGGGTTCTCTTATTTATAGTTTAATATAATATACCTACGTTTAACATATTGAGTGAGTATGAAGGTAGCTTTATTTTATGACCACCCAAATTACCAATTAAATTCACTTTCCTACTAGAAAAGATGCTGAAATAGAAAATCAAAGCATTTTTACTGCCTCAAAAAGTAATGACGGTCACAAAATTTATATTTTAAAAAACACAATACACATTATATAATCAATACATTTATTTTATAAGAATGTTGACGGTTTAAATAAAATATAAATTAACTCATATATACTACTTAGTGCAATCTAAAATAAATTTAGGGGGGCAATTCCCGAGCCATTACTTTTTTGGGGCAGCACATTTTTGTGGGACCTTTTTTTTTTTTAAACAGATTTACAATCATTTAAGCAGTTAGTCAATCTCCAGATCTGATAATACGCATGCTTATTGGTTTGTCGTTGAATAGGTACTTAAACGTATTGTTCTGGGCCTCAACTAAACATTTTTTTGTGGGCTATGATGTCAGTAACATCATACTGTCAGTTCAAGAGGGCTGTATATCAAAAATGGTATAGGTATTGTACAGGAGAGGGTTTTTAATATTTAATAGCTTACAGACTACAGTAATTTTGCAAGTTATCTTTTACCTCATATAAGTAGGTATGAAAAATTGTATTTGAAAATGTTTTGAAGTCTGAGATTATGTACTTTTTAAAACTTTAACTTACCAGAAATAGTATTTTTTTTTATAAACAATAAATATTTTAAGATATGGACTATTATTGCATTGATAATTTGTATTAACTAGGTACCTAACTATTTAGTATTTATATTAACATACTTTTCTAATAATAAATAATTAGGTACTGATGACAATAATATCATTATTATTGTATTTCATACATAAATACATAATATTATCCGAATATCCGGATCGGATCGATGGTTATGTAATACATTTCATCAGCTTATAGTATTATGATTATTATTAGTTTAGGTATAAGTTTAAAAAATTATATATTTTTATGTTATATAAGAGCGGACGGCTGTTTTTTAAGTTCAGAAAACGTGAGCCAAATTACACTATTTATATGTATAGATCAGATATCTTGAGAATTGAGACGAAAACAAATCGACTGATTTAAATAATATAAAAACTATCCGAGCGATGAGCGCTGATAATACCTAGTCGATTGACGATTATGTATATTAATAAAATTAATAATATTACCTATGTTAGCTATAAGGATTAATACTAATTATGATATTAATCATCGCCATCCATCGCTTAACTACGAAATAATGTTTATAATTAATTATATTCATATAAGTAGATAGGTACCTATCTATGATCTTTTCGATTCTGGCCACAACATTCGGTAGGTATCTCGTAGCAATGAAGGGATAAACACTACACAATACAGAACATAATTAAAATCAATATTATACGAGTGGGAAATAATTTCGTCAAGTATTTTGCGGACAGTCAAATGCAACATTTTCAAAATCGATTGTGTATGACCAGTGAAAACCGGAATGAGACAATAAATGTCAGAGTTTTGCCAGGATTCTCATTTTTTTACACAATATTATGTAAGAGATGACCAAACGGCAAACATTATTATTATCATTATTATCATTTAATAATAACGAGTAACGACTTACAGTTTTCAATTTAAAATATTTTGCAGGTTAATGTTTTGTTCTTTACCGGACAGGGCACACATTATGTTTCTAGGCGAAACTATGTAGGTACGCGGGTCTTCATGTCAACGCACCATAAGTAATACTATGCACTAATTATGAGGACGTCAGGTCGTTTAGTTTGTTTAGTACCGCCCGAGCGAAGTTTTGCTAGGACTTCCTGCACATTTGTGTAGTACTTATATATAAATATATAATAATTATTTATTTTAATATGCAGTACAGGATACCCAATAAACACATTGCCAAATGTTATACTATATTCGAATGAAGATATATTATTATAATTTAATAACAATACGTGATTTAAATTTAAATTTCAAATATTTGGTCGATGTTTGCTCTTTACTGGATGCCCTGCACTTACTTTTTATAAGTTCAGCAGTGCAAATGTGTCTTCGTATCAACGCATCATACTTATGCACTATTTGTGAGGTCGTATACTATAGTTTGTTTAGTACCTTTTGAGCACAGTTTAAAGTTTTGCTATGAGGACTTCACTTAAATAAATATATTATATTATTAACAGGATGTCCGTAGAGACATGGCCAAACGTTATACAAATAGAATGAAGAATGAAGATATGAGTACAATGTACATTATGATCGTTTAAAAATAACAGGAATCGAAGATTTAAATTTTAAATATTTGGTCGATGCTCGATGCTAAAATTGCTCTTTGCTGGACATACCTACTTTTTATTGATTTAACAGTGCATGTCAACGCATCATACTTATATGCATTATTTATCAGGTCGTATAGTTCAGTCAGTCCCTGGTCCCGAGAGCAGTTTTGTTAGGACTCCCACTTATATATTATATTATATTTAATTAACTATATTATCATAAATGTATTATGTAGGTACAGACTACAGGACGCCCAATAAAGACATGTCCAAACGTTATATATACAAATTGAATAAATATATACATGATAATTAAAGAACAACGTGACCTAAAGTTATAAATTTCTAATATTTGGTTGATGTTTGCTCTTTACTGGACGCCCTGCACATATATTGTTGTAGGATCAACTGTCTGATGGGTCTTCATATAATCCTATTAAAGTACCAAACTTGTGCACTATTGTCTATATTTGTCAGGAGTCAGGACGCCAGGTCGTATTTAGTTTGCTTAGTATCACCTGGTCGAAATTTGGCTAGGACTTCCACTTTTGTGTATAAATCTTAAAATATATGTACCTACAGGACAACCAATGAAGACATGACCAAACGTTATACAAATAGAATGTGGATAATATAATATGATTATATGATAATTGAAGAACAACAGGATTTAAATTTTTGGTTTTTAAATATTTGATATTGATTGTTGGTCTTAACTGGAAGCCTTTCACATAATTTTGTAGGTTCAATAGTACAAGCAGGTATTCATGTCACACATTATACTTACATGGAATATTCGTCAGGTCGTACATTTTTTTAATATCACCATTTATTTTAAAATACTTACTTTTTTAAATTGTATTTGAAAATCAATGGTATCGCCTAGTTGACCGTAGTTTTGCTAGGACTTTCACTTTTGCGTGTATACTATATATATTATAATATGTACAGGACTAACAGGACGCCAAATAAAGACTTAATCAAATGATGTTATACAAACATAACAAAGATAATATATAATAATTAGCACGACGTGACTTAAAGTTTTAAATTTCTAATATTTGGTTGATGTTTGCTTTTTACTGGACAGTGGACGTTCTGTACAATCTTTAGTAGGATACGATTGCGGAATTCATGGATTACTACCTTCCACCCTGCACTTATTATGCACTTATAGACCAGTCGCATGTGCAGTATGCGTAACCTATATGTGGTTTGATGCGTTGACAACGGAAGCCCAAATTACTTCCGGTATGGAATTATTGAACGACTATGACGTGTTACACATTAAACTTTTATTTTATAATTTATAGTTTTTTTTTTTAAATTTTATTTAAATTTTAGTAACAGGTTTCCTGGAGCGCCCGTCCTTATCGCAGCTTTCTGTAGCAGTTGCCGGACGCGCGAACTAGTTGGAAGTCCTTTGGGCTTCCGGTAAGTGATTTAATCACAATAATGTTTCAATTTACATACTAGTAAATCTTTGTTTTATTTTGTTTTGGGGTATTACGATTTTTGTCGTTATCGGACATTGTGGAAAAGGGGTCTACTGCAGTGATCGAATCAGAGTGGAGTCAGATGGCTGAAACAAAGAAAAAATATATATATTTGGTTTTGAGTACAGCAGTGTGATAAAATTATCAAAACGTTACAAATGTATTAATTTGATGGAAATAAAGACGTTTTTTGAGTTAAATATTATTGACATTTTATAACCTACTCAATGACGAGGTACACTTTATATTATATATACCTACTGTTTAGTACACACTATAGACAACTCACGATTGCAACCATAAAAAGTTTGGACCATAGAGTATCTTCTCACTCTATGGTTCGGACCGAAACAGGTAGGTTTTTATACAACTGGGCCTGGGCCACTGTATGTACCTATCTACTTGCACCACAGACCTTAGTACAATAGTACTTACCTACCTATACAGTTTTACTACGTCATTTATTATATTGTTTATTGTACTACATTTTTTATAAAATAAACAAATATTTCCATTCATACCATATTGATATATCGGTCAGAAAAAAAAAATATGTGTACCTTATTGTAACAAAAACATATTCATTTAAAATATCGAAAATACATATTATATAGACACAATTCTTTTTTGTAAGAGTTGAAAGTTTAAATTTTTAGGATATTCGTCAGATTACAAATTAATTTTTCGTGGGTGGGGGAGGGAGGTGTAAATACAAAGATTCATATACCAAGGGCGCCACCAAACCTAAATGGTTTCAGTGGCGTATTTATGAATTTTTCTAAGGGGGGGGATGAAATATATAATAATACACCCACAAATACGTAAATAATATACATTTTTAAAATCCCCTAACTTGTTACCTATTAAGGTTAGTGTGGATCAGTGGCGTAAATTGGGCTAAATTGTTAGGGTTGCAATAAGTTTCTAGGTTGGACAGACTTTTGGGGGGCTTAGCCCATCACACCTCCCTAAAATGTTTTATTTTATTCTATATTTAACATTACAAGTACATAAACTAAACAAAACTATTTTAACCCTAAAGGCTTAAACACATATTTTTATATTGTATCTATTGGTAATTGGTATATATTATGAATATGCACTATAATTAGTAGGGTAATAATTACTTACTGACTACTGTCAATAAAATATGTATAATTTTCTTAAAGAATATATGAATACATAAAATACAATAATTCTTTTATTTTAATATTTTAAATAACAGCTGCTATTTAGATTTTTATAATATGAACTATTTATATTTGTATTTGTATGTTTAAATACATATTTACCACTCTTATATTACACAAATTAATCAAAACATTTATTGTTGTTTATTTTACGTAGGTAACTAGTTACAGAATTTTCACTTTGAATTAAGGTAGAAGTAGGTATTTAACAAAATATCCTTAAATATTTAATGATATTAAATTATTATAAATATAATTTCAATAAATTGTATACGAATACTAAATATATGATATGAAATTAATTATTCACTATATTTAGGTACCATTTTTGATATTTTTTCCTGGGGAATAGAGGTTTACTTCAGATAAGCTAACATTTTTCTGAGCATTTGTATTAGTATTTTTCTCTTAAGCAGGTACAACAATTAGTACCGAAATAATACAAAAAATATATACCAAAATAAATTTAGTTTGCTCAATAATATAATATTACAAATTTAAAAATTTAAAAATTAACTTACAGATCAAATATACATTTTTTTATTTGTCAAAATTGTAGTTTTAATATGATATAAATCAGAAATATATTTTAAGGGCTACTTTAAACTTAATGCATACTAAATAGGTATGTGTACTAAACAATTATACGAATTTAAAGAAAAAATAGACACTTTCGACTTTTTCGATATTTTTATAATAAATGTATCCACTTTAGCAAGTTGTCGAAACACTTTTAATTTTGAATCGTTGGCGGATAATAAATAAAATAATACAAGTGTCAAAAATAAATGCGTGTACAAAACAAATAAATAATAATTTTAAACTATGAGACACGTTTTTACTATTAGCTGCCATTGAGACTCGAGTCGGCCAATCACAATAAAATATAAGTATACGTATTGGTATAATAATAGAAAATGGTTAATAACAAAACCATAAAGAAATTTAAAAAGGATACAATATTATAATAATTCCAGTGCTTCAAAACAAAGTTAAACATTGGTTTTCAAAATATAAATTAGTTAATTTATTATTTCAATTTTTTGAAAACTGAAATAGTGATTTTTCGGAGTCGCAAAATGATACTCTTGCGACCCTATGATATTTTCAGGGGTCGCAAGTGAGACCCCCAGTTTACGCCGCTGATGTGGATCAAGGCGAAATATGAACTAACACAAATTGTATAGTACCTAATACTTAATAGCATTTATTATAAATTCATACTAGCGCCAGCCGCCAATCCCTTGTTTAATACGATAAACGAAAAAAATAGTAGTTATACTACTAAATCCAGTTTTCTATTTTTTTTTGGATGCTTATTTCATCGATAACCTCATCTATATAGCATACATGATTATTGTATTGATCGGTGACATGCCAATAAAACCAACACATTAAGTCGGTTCTAAATGTTCTAATAAACAAAGTATATAATAATACTACCCATTTAATATATAATTATTATTCAATATTAGATAGAGAAATTGATAAAACATTTACTTCTGTCATACTATTTATGAGGTAAGACTTAATACTAAATAAAAACTTGAAAAATCAAGTCGAGATTTTCTAATGATAATAATGCTAACAATTACTGACGTGGCGAACTTCATTAACTTATGAGGCACAATAATTTATATTAGAGATTATAAATACTTATATTAGTAATTACGTATTTACGTAAATGGTAACTGAGAAAGATTGGCTTAGTCTTGGTGTGTAGTTAATAAAATAATTATTATGTGTGAAATGCCCCTAATCTCCAGGACACCACCACCCTTTAAACTGAGGCACGTGCCTCAAATTAATTCCTTCGTCACGCCACTGCTAACAATTATTGGACAGGTATTGGACATAGGTATTTGCGAATAAACATAAAATAAAACTTCAATTAGAATAGTAATTATTGGGTATTAACATATTATGTTTTTCATTTTTATATTTTATAATTTATATTAATTTATAATTAATTTACTATAATAATATTATAATTTATAAACATTGTGCCCTCGTTTTAAAAACATTCTAGATCTACCGCTGCTTTTACATGATACATATTTAAATAAATTTAACAAACTATATGTAAGTACAGGTAAATAAATAATATAATATGATCCTACAAAAAAAATAAAATAATTTTTCAGATTGAAAAAGTCCAAAACGACCAATATGTCTGTAAAACTTTTTTACAATTCTTTAAAAGTTTAAAATTAATATTATCGTTTATACCAAATTTATATTAGAATACTTATATTATTATATCGATATTATTAAAAATAAAAATAATTTAATGCATTGTTCAGAATTTTTATTGCATTTTTTAAGTTATTTTAGGACATTAAAATCCCAGCCCTAATAATGACTATAGGATAATTGACTCAGAAAAAGCGAAGGCGGTGGTAACTGCCCGTCTGCCCCTATCCTCTCTGTGGACGTTCTTGTTACTGCTTCGGAATATGAAATACAAAATGTATGGTGCCTTACACATTTGTACCATGATATATAGGTACTAAATTTGTTTTTATTGAGAAGAAATGAGGAAGAAAAGACTATCATTAACTTTGAAAAATACTGTAAGACATTTTATTTTATAATATTCTATGGGTAGTGTGTATCTACGGGGTGGTACCTTTTGTCTTTTAGGCTATACTTATTATACAGTCAATTATAAAAATAAACTAGGTAAACTAGGCGCAATAGGGGGGGGGAGAGGGCTTTAGAGTTTAGAGGCTAAGCGTCCCCAGAAGTTTCAACAGCTACCCAAAAATGTCTTAATCTTTTTTTAAGCTTAGCTCCCTTAGTCCCTTCCAAATTTCAAACGCTATTTGCGCCTATGTAGATCTAGAGTCTAGACTCTACTCGCTCTAGGTACAACTACTGTACGCCTGGACGTCTGTATTGCTGTGATATGTGAATATTATATTTCAATTCAATAAGTTCACGAATTGTATTTTATTATATTTGTATAATATACAAAATATAATATATTGAATTTCCATAATATTTGTGTAAAATATTAAAAAAAAACGAGTAAGACGTAGTGACTAATCAAAGTGAGTGATTAAAATAACTATAACCTTTGGCCGATAATTAATGATTACGATTTACGAGGAAATATAATCATACCTATAAATGTGTTATTGTAGTATTATAAGCTGTTTGTCATAACTCAAAATATTATTTAGCCATGCTATTAGGTAGATTGTTCAAATTGTTGGTATATATTATGCAGAAGACCGCATAGTCATTTCGACCATTTCGTCCGAAGTCATTATATCGTTTGATAATTATCATTAATTATTTATAATTTATTCCGAATTATTATCTTCTGGCTCTTATTATTATTAATAAATTCGTCAATAAACTGACGAGAACGATAAGAATTAAGTAATTAAATCTTTAAACTCGTGTGGATTGTGCAAAACAAAACAAAGCCGTTGGCGGGGAGAATTCATACATAATGTCTAATGTCGATAAGATAATAACGGCTTTATGCTGGGCGCCATCGTTGACCGTAATGACTAATGAATATTCGTTTGGAAGTTTTCAAATTTATTTCCATCAGTCCGTCGCCCGTCGTACAACGGCTGTGAGTGGTCCGCCCGCCAGTTTCCGATAATAATATATTATAATAAATAATAATATTTTAATAACCGTCTCGTTTGTGTAATAGTAATTTAAATATACCTATTTATAATGTACCGTCAATGTTACCAGTTATGTCTGAAATGTTTTTATGTCAACTAAAGTCGTTTGGAATACAATTATTTAGGAGGTACATATACCGACTACCATCTACTTACACCTACACAATCCATTTTTCCGTTGTTCTTTGTTAGTAGTACCGATTTTAAATTGTTCTACATGTAACACGACATACCTACTTATATATTATATATATTAATCATATATATCTACTTGTTTGCCTACCTATTTTTAAATATATTGTTTGAATCGATCAAGTGCCTAAAAACATGGAATTGCCATCTGTGATATTGGAAACGAATAAACGTTATTTCATCGAAGACAAATTTCTAACTGTAAACTGTTTCTACGATCAAAAGGTGAGTATTTAATGGTAACTTATGAATGTACTTGCCCATAATATTATGCTGCTTATATATTATTAATGTCACTAAATTATTGTTATTTACTAATGTTTAGAAAATTAGACCATGGCTTAAAGATTGGATTGGACTATACCCGTGCGATAATGTAAAACTATACGAACCATTGATATTTGAATATGTTATGGACCATCCAAGGATAGATGGTAGTTGTTATAAAATTAAATTTGTACCACAACTATTCGCTAAATCCATCCATTGTTCTGGTAAATACCAGTTTGTGTACGTGGATTCCTATTTTAAGGTAAAACAGCTTCAATTTGTATTTACTAGTTTTATTTTGACATGTTCTACTTTTATTTCACTTAAAACCTTTTAAATATTTATTACGTGGGACCCATCAGTTATAATCATAACATAAATAATACTCATCAATTTAAATATTTTATAGTTAAGTAAATTATTTTGTTCATACCTACATATTATTTAGTTTAATAATAACAACTAATAGGAATATTTATGTATATTATAATTTATAATAATTTGCAAATCAAACAGTTTTAAAGTAATTTTAATCATATACCATGATTCAAATCAAGCTATTTTACATATTAAAATTGGTCTAAAAAATTAAACTATTGGTAATATTACCAAAAATACTTACATTGGGAAAATTGAATTAAAAATATTCATAATATACTTTAGGTATAAAGTATAAACCATAAATCCCCCTACTAGGAATGAAACAATTTTTGTTTTTTCCAATATAATCTGGTAATTTTAAAATAAAAAAAAGCGGGTAAGTGGATGTCGCTCTGCTGTACAGTAGGTTACAAATGGGTCAAATGGATTGTATTAAACTTGAATTCAATAATATAATACCATTGTATAAAAAAAAACGATTCTGAGCAGAGACGGTTTGTCAGTCTGGATATTTTATTTTAGTTTTATTAATTATAACCTGTAAGTTGAATTAATTATATAATATTTCTATTTTTTATTCGTTTCTATGGTGATAAACAAGGCGTTAGAAATTAAAATCCCATTTTTAGCGGTTTTTTGTAATTTGTTGGTGGTTTTTCCCGTAGCATCAAATAATTATTGAACAAATCGAAAAATAACCTTTTTAAAGTACCATCTTCATCTAATTTGCTAAAGATAAGATATTATATGTTGAAATCAAAGCCCTTCTTCTGGTAGAAATTTTGTATAAAGGATAAAAAAAATAACTATTGTAAAACCACTAGCTTCCTTGCTCTGCTCAGAATCTAAAATTCCCTATTCCCGGAAAGACCTGTAAAGAATTAAAATGCAAAATTGTTAAATCAATAATAATATTTTAAGTTTGAGATTAGAAATATTTATAGTAACGAAATTTAAGTATTAAATAAATACAAATAATATTATTTTGATTGATACATATAAATTTAATTCAATAGGTTCAAATAATAATTTATGCTTTATTTTTAATAAGGTATTAAAAAAATATGTATGAATATATTAAATTACCAGTTTATAAACAAAAAATATTAAATTCCTACTTTTTACTAATTTACCATTTCACAAACTAAAACTAAGTATAATTTAGTGTACTAAAATTATCTTAATTGTAACATAATATATTATTATGTTTGATAATATTACAATAGTGTTACCATTTTTGGTTGCATTGAATTTAAGTCATAAATTATTTGTATTATTAGTACACTTTTTATTAGTTGTTTTGGCTTTTTAAATTAACAGTATTTATATATTTAGTTGATAACATGTACATTATTATAATAAAAATTGTGACAGAACTTTAAATTTAATGATTTAAATATGAATTTTAGTTATGGTAATTAACATAATTTTATTTTACAGGTTATTGCTACTAGTGATCCATTTCAATTTGTGCATAAGAATGATTGTAACTGTAACAGTTCTCTGTCTCAATCAAATTGTATGGTTCACATAAAAATAGGGCAGGTTAGTAAGAAAATGTACAAATCATTTAAATGTAAGATTGCAAAAGCATTGATTGGGGATAAAGCTCTTACCATGACTATATAAATTGGTTAGGAAGTAACTTGGAAAGTAGTTATATTAGTAATCACAAGCAACAGCTTTGTTAAAAAAAATATCAGATATAATGTTAGAATATTTTACAACATGTTATATTTGCAGGGTAAATTGCTACCTAAACTTTGATAGAACATGTCTTGTTCCTAAACAATTTGTTCCTAAACAATTTGTGACAAAAACACCCTTAAATTTCTTTATTAGTCTTCACTCTTTAGTCTGAAAATTACAATTGAATCTTAAAAGTTTAAGTTCTTCCAAAAAGAATAAAAATAGTTATAATGGGAATGGTTTGTATTTGAATGGAAAAATAAATTAGCATAATAGCATATCTGTTTTTTAATACATAATTGTTTGTTATTTAAATTGTATCTGATAAATAAAATGTTTGTTTCTTTATATAGGATATTAATTCAGTAGTTCAGCGTTTGAAGTGTCTTGAAGCAAGATTACTTGAGTTTGAAAAAGGTAAACAAGAAGCAATGGAGCTTAATGAACAGCTTGTAAAAAAATTGAAAGCTTGTGAAATGCTTAGATCTAGAGGTGAACAATTTATTGATGGCCTTTATAAAGCACTTGATCAGGGAAAACCAGTGAAGTTAATGAACTCTAAAGGACATACAGTAAGTTTTAAAAAAAAATTCTTTAAAATTATTCATTATGGTACTCAGTTGGCGTCTCGTGGCTTGGACAATGAGATGATAGCACCCCCTACAAAAATTAAAGAAAAGAAAATTAATTTTATACTTATATATTGAAAAAGAAGTTTTTTTTAAAACTGCAATTTTTTTGTCTTGAGTGAACATTGAATTGTTTCTCAGAAACTAGGAGCGTATGTGCAGGGTATGCATGCAAACACGTGTAGTGTTAAGATAAAAAATATCGTCCGAGCTGTTCAGTATACGCCATACATTATAGGCGAAGCCATTTTAGTTGTGTGTGTGTGTGTGCGGGTATGTTGAAACCAGGATATTATTTACGCGCTATGGACGTCCGACAGTGTCGTCCATACAGTAAAATATTAGTATAGTAGGTAATTTATTTTTGAAATTAACTATGTTATGTGGGTTGTTGTCGCTCTCTATTTTTGCTTAGCATTTTTAAACATATTAATATATTATTTCTGTATTAATACAAGTATAATAGTATATTAGTATACTACAATATTGTTATACACCTTATGACATAACATAGATTTATTTTCTACTGTGGTTACTTTGACAAATATAATTAAAGCTTAAAAGTAATATGATATGATACATCATACAAGTATTTTGATTTGTTATACCCGTGACTAGAGATATTATCATATTAAAGTCGCAACCATGTGCCGCTGCTTATAGTACTGAACTATTAACTTATTAAATGTATATAAATAAAAATGATATTTAAACATAAATTGTAGCGTTGGATCAAGCGAATGCGAACTACCGAAATAAGAAACCATGTAATATCTACCAAAATAGTCAGAAATGAAGTATATTTAACAGCCATCATAAATACTCAAGAACAAGAAATACAGAGATTACGTGCCATTAACAATGAGCTTAGTAATACTAACACATATTTGAAGTATTATGTAAGTTTTCATTTACAACCCTTTATAAATTGTATATTTAACTCTAATTTCAAATATAGAAGCAGCCGGGTCACATCTATGAACCACAGATTACTGAAACCATTGATGCAGAAGATGTTCAACAGTTAAAATCATTAAGTATTGAATCAATTCCTTCTGCTGTAGTCAAATTTATGGATGACTCAGAGTTAAGTGATGACTACTGCGAATAAACATTCTAGCCACCTACACATTTTGTCTGTTTATATATTTTTTATTCGACTTATTTGTTATTATTCTTGTTATTGATTTTATATTTTAGTGCAAATACAGTATTACTATTACCATAATAAATACTTTATTTTTATTATAAATAATAATGATAGTTATTGGTAAATGATTTATATATTTCTTAAATAAAAAATATATTTTATACTAAGTATATCTGTACAATGCAACATTAATCACTAACCACTAACCAGTAACCTTTAACTTAGGAAATTACAAACTGAGAAGAAAGCACAGTATTTCTAACCATAATATAATAAGACATATAATACCATTAAATTGGAAATAAAATATAATAACAATTAATTATATAATATTATATATTTAATAATTAATGGTTACATAGAACCACTGAACAATACCATATTCTCATAATATAATGAAACTTAATGCCTATATAAGCATATTGTTCCTGCACACGTTTGAATTGTCCGGTTTACATCGATAGTGACTAATAATTATATTCATCCACAGTTTTAAAGTCGGTGGCATATTTAAGACAGGACAATTTGGGTACGTCTAAGTCAGAGGAGGGGGCACACAGTACTTGCACAGTTTTACATGACAAAACAAAAAAAAATAAGAAATTGTTTATTTTTGTCAAGCTAAGGTTAGATAATTTAATTTTTAAGTACACAAACAATAAATTACCATCATTATTATGTATTTTTTTTTGTATTAGCTTCTACCATTACTATTTCATAATTCAATTTCTGTGTTTAAGGGGGTTCCACCTACCTCCTGTAGGAAATAGGCCCTAGGGCCATCACGTTTTACACTATTCCACTATTCAAAGCTGAGAAGTTTAAAGTTTATGCTGTTGCATGTTTTATAAACCAAAGTCTCCACACGTCATGTACCGGAGCACGGTATTCCACGAATCTCCACCAAGGTGGCCCGATTTACCTGATTAAAAGTAGTACTATTTTTCCAACGAGTCGAAATTACAAACTTGCAAGCTCTAAGTTAAGTAATTTTATAATTTACTACACAATATTATAGTTATTATTTATTAGTCTATGGCCGTAAGTACTTATAGCGTTGACGATAAAAAATACAATAAAAACTCAATTGTAAATACTAAATAGTACAAGGTAATAATATCATTGAACATTAATGTTCCATGGTAATATTTATAATTTTATAAATATTTTAAATATTAATACGCTTTGAAATAATGCTTACATAGAAAGTTAGAACATAACCTAAAATTAATATTATAACTTCTAATTTTATCACATTGTGACAACAACTTACTGACAACTGACAAGTGACAATGTGACATATTAATAGGTAATTCTATAGACGTTATACTGTTATAGTTCATAAATGGCGTAAATCAATAATCATAATACAGTTGTAGGTTATAACTTATAATTATTTATTATTTAAAGTATTTATTTTTCCATATTCAATAATTATATCTACGGAATATTTTCCTAATAGTTATACCACTAATATTCGTACAATCCACGCAAATATCAAATATTTTCAAACGGTACAAATTGTATAAATTGTATTTTTACTTTATGCCTTATAGTATGAATGCAGAATAATTCGTTCCTTTGGTCTAGTGTTTTTTCTTTGGAATATATTTTTCGGCAACCATTCAAGAATCCACCAATTTAGGGTAAGTAAAATGTTTTCTCAACTCAATATTGATGATACTTGCATGTGTGTGTCGTATTATTATTCATTAATACCTATAAAGAGTGTTCAGATAATTGCAAACTTGTTACGTACTAATAGTTCTAAGATTTAAGTATCAAAGAAGTAGGGTACACTAGGATCTACAAAAAGTAAATAGTAGAATGCAGTATGCACTATTGCAAAATGCAAAATGCAATTTGAATAAAAATTTGACCCGTCGTAAGTCTTGCTGGAAGTTTGCATAATATAATATGCCATTAGTGGAGTCTTTGTCTTTTCATCCGCCATGGAGCAATATAAATTTAAAATCCTGTAAATAATTGTTCTAATAGGTATAAATCAATAGGTACCTACTAATAATAATAATAATTATCTATTCGTACAAAAAAAATAATCAATAATAATTTAAGATAGTCAAGCTTTACAAACGTGATTAATCGCGTATTGATCGATCCAACCACAATAGGTACTTAAGTTCTATTTTTATTTTGAATGATTTTAGAAATAAATGCTTAGGCGTGAAAATATATGTTTTATAGAAGATATTAATTAATTACGGTGGTTTTGGCCATCATAGCACAACTAATGGCTGGTTAAGTATTTTATAATTATCTGTTTCAGTCAATATAATTTTTGCAATGCTAATTTGAAATATTCTGAAAGAAAAAAAATACTCATTAAGTAGGTATTGGTACTGCGTCCTTTCAGTGTCCAAAGTCAACTATCAGTCTGAACATGGTCAACGTCTAGGTGTCGTGCTGTTCCACTGTTTGCCACTGCAGAAAAAATGTATATTTAGTGACTAACTTAATAATTTAGTATATAATATAATTATGAATAGGTACCTCCTAATGACTGTTGACTTAAATATTTAAATGTTAACGGTCCGTCTTGAAATGTACATTATCATATTATAATACCTAACGGAAAAGAAAAAGTTATCTTAGATAGGTAAGGTTCATAAGTCAACATCATTAGTTTATGCTTATCAAATTGAATTGATTATTTTGTTTTGTAATTATATTATGTTACATCGTTACCTACCTAATGAAACACTTGGTAAAAAAATTAAACATACCTAAATGATTAATACAGAGATCCCATGCGTCCATATATTATGAGCCTTGATACTTAATTATTTTATCTCTGTTCAATGAATTGTGTTTTTAACTAATCATAGCTTAAAAATATTTATGAGAAGTATATTGTCTTATACCAGCATACCCGAATACCTAATAAAAATTATTATAGATGGTTAAAACACTTGTACTGTATTTATTTGTTTGTTTGTAATGAAAATTGGAAGACAGTATGTATTTCCAATTTAAAATTTTAAAATTGTGTGCCAAATTTTATTTACTTTTAATTCACCGTTAAATTATAATAAGACAGTGTTAAAAACATATAGGTATTAAAATAGTATTACATATTGCTTATGTTCAATGTACATTAAAATGTAATAGCTTTCTATCCATCTATATCCTTTTATCTTTACCTATGTACCTATATTTATTAATTGTATATTATTAATATGCTTACATTTATGAATAGGTAGATTTTAGATACCTACTTACATACTAAATTTTTAATTTTAGTTATAGGTAAATTACTTTTTTAAGCAGATTTTAGTATTTTCAATGCCTTATGTTTTGTTAATACTATAAAATAAGTTTATAAAGTCGTTATTTATAGTTGCAGTTTATTATATACCTAAGAAAAAAAATGGAAAATATTGAAGTTTCTGTTGAAATAGTCACCAATAAAAGATATTTTATGGAGAACGCAGTGGAAATTTCGTTCAAATTCATAAATAAAGTAAGAATTAATATTGAAGTATAGAAAATAAATGTACATGGACCTAATATTTTGAGATATAATAAATCATTTTTAAATTATAGTCTTTGAAACAAAAATATTCTGATTGGATTGCATTATATAAATGTAGCAGCAATAGAAATTTAGAAGAGTTTGTTGCAGTAGAAACTGATTTAAAAATGCACACACCGACAAAACATGGTTTTCGTCAAGTTATATTTTATGCATACCAGTTGAAAAATGTTAATTGTAATGAAGAATATGAATTTCTATATGGCAATGAATTCAATGAGGTATGTTAATTTTATCAAATGAGTCAAATTCTAAAATATATGTGTATATCGTGTTATTTTAGATTTATGGAATTAGTCAACCAATACGTTTCATTCATCAAAATGAATGCATTTATTGTTATCCTAATAACTCAGAATTAGAAACAAACCACCATACTAGTTGCGCCTCTGAGGTGATTATTAAACATATTTAAAACAACATGTAATATAATTTATAAAATATATTATAGCAAATGCGCCAGTAATAATAAGAATTAAATTCAATTTTTTTTAAATATATTTTACCTACTGCATAGCAAATTAAGCAGATAGGATGTGTATATTAATTTATATTTGTATCGATATTTTTGAACTTAATCACTTATTTGGATAAAATTAAATACTTTTATTCCAATCATTAGTCTAAAAAGTATTGATGTATAATTGTTTTGTTTCTCTGTACTTCTGTAGGAATTAATCAATTCATTATTAGCTCATATTTCTACTTTGGATAGTAAATTAACCGATTGCAAAATAAAATCTAACGAGATTGTCTCAATAAATAAGCATTTGATGACTCAAATGAAAGAGAATGAAGCAATTGTTCAAAAAAATAATGAATTCTTAAACAATTTGTTTTATTCTAATGAACCTGTGACTAGAGATGAATATGTAAGTAACCTACGTAGTACGTTGTATAATTCTAACAAATATTATATTGTACAATTATTAGTTATTAATAAAATTATATATATTTGTATGAAGTTGATGGAAACATGTACTGATATTGATTTGACAATGAGTTGTATTGAAAGTAATGAATATGAACTACAAGATCTACATTATGGGTTTGAAAAGGCATTACAAAAGTTTATTAATAAAGAGGTAAGTAAAATACTAAATTTTAATCAAAGAATCTGAACAATATATTCAATGAGTTGTTATTCTATAAATTTAAAGGATATTGAAACAAAGAAGGCAAATGTAACATTTTAAGACAATCATCATATCAAATTAACTAATAAGTTGCTTTCATCTGATTGGGTTCTTTTACTTATTTTGAATATTGTATAAATGATTGCCTTAAAACTGCATTTCTTTCTTTATTTCAATATCCTTTGATCTTATAGAATAACAAAATCAAAATACGTAGAAGAACCCAATAAGATGAAAGCTACTTGTTAATTGATTTGGTATGATTCCTTATCTTTTGTTCAGTTCATAGATATTTTATTTTTCTGGAAAAATATTTCATATTTCATATTTTCAATTTGTGTTAGTTTATAGAACAGAAAACCTAAAAAAATACTTGTATTCAATTTGTATTACTAACAAACCAAACACAAAAAATTAAGAGGGTGTTATAAAATATAATTACAAGTAAAAACTAAAAATATTTTAATATAGAAGTTTTTGAGAAGGGTATGGACTCCTAAGACAATTAAACCTTTTTAAATTTGTCCTTAAGCATATACCTAAAGATTATTTTAAGTGATCCATTATTCCTCATTAGAATGAATCTCATAGTTAATATTTAATACCTAAGGAGATTGGTGGCGGATAGATTTTAAGGAGCTTGAAATAGGAAATTTTCTAACTGCATTTTGTTGTCTTGTAAATGTGTTCTAAGTAAGTGATCATTAGTGTACTGTGTATGTGAGTAAAAGAAATAGCCAAGCACTCCCACACGCGATTTACATAGGAAATTAGATACATTACTAATGTAATTTTTGTCTATTTACGATCGACATATTAATCCGATAGTATTTCAGAAAACTAATCTGAATTTGTTATAATGTCTTCTTCAGATTGGTCAGTCCGTATTTTAAAATTTCTGATTTAAATTCCAAACATTTAAAAATTCTGAAATTCCAAAATATTCAAACTAAATTTATACTTAATGGAGAGAGGTGAAATTGAGAAAAGTGGACTGATCGATCTCAAGTAGACATAATAACGAATTCAAATCAGTTATAAAAAGTATTATCACATTACTAGGTCGATCAATATGATGGACAAAGATTGGTATGTTATGGCTAAAATAGATGCCTGTCACCAATCCCTTTAATAATATTTCAATTTTAACATATGCATTTACATTAAATTTAGTATAATAATTTTTAAGGACGAAGAATTCAATGATGATCAGTCTCCAAACACTGTGAGTCAAATCTAAATGTTTATGAAACATAATTATAATTATTTTAAATATTAATGTTGTCCTCATTATTTGTTATAGGATACTGACAAGGTGCTAGATATTACAGTAAATGTAGAAAGTGTGTTTACACCAGAACCATCTACAGCAACTATTGTATTTATTGACAGCGATGAAGATGATGTTTAATCAATATTGCCTTTATTGAAACTATTTAATTAATATCTATTTTTTTTTTTTTTTTTGATAAATGTTTATTTATTTTAAGCTCGTATAATGAGATATTTTGTCTATATAAACTTGTTATTTTGAAGAAAAAAGAATATTAAAAAACAAAATGTTTAGTCTCATCAATTTTGTTTTATTTGATATTGTATTAAGTTGGCATTGAACTTTTATCTAATATAAAGTACAAGATTCTCAATCTCAAGTTATGTAAGTACTATTCTTATTTCGTAATGCTTTGTTATACTCGTATGTTTAAATGTACATGTTCAAACACCATTGAATGAGTTGAACCTAGTTTTCTTCATTGGTTAAGCCAATAATTTTATTTTTTTCTTCTCATTTAGTATTTTATACCATCAATTTTTGTATAAACTTACTGAACAAAAATATAATATTTGCAGATTGTATATTTTTTCCTTAAAAAAAAAATATACAATATTATTTATATATATATAGTATATTATCAGCTTTTAGGAAATACATTACAAAAATAGTGTTTATGAATTAAGAAATTTAATTATTTTCAAATAACGTTAATTTATTGCTTATTGAATTAAAATTAACATTTCAGTTATTACATAAATTAATATTTTTATTTTTTAAATTAGCTAATCATTTTACAAGATGCGTGCCACTTTTTTACCGACGTAATATTGTTTAAATATTTGTCTAATCCCACTCACCTCTAGAAAAAAAAACCATAACTTCTTAGTGTGACTTTAGACAAAAAAAAAAAAAAACATGATTGAGGAATGAAAATTAAAAAAAAAATTGTTATTACTTAGGAAAACATAACAAAACGACTAATAGAAAAAAAAAATACACAAAGTTCATATATATAAAATAAAGCAACAACAAAATGTTAACATAAAATTATTTCAATTTTGAAGAAAAAAAATATTATAATAATTGTAGTAATTTAAATTAAAATATGAAAATAATGGAAACGTTAACGTAACAAAAGTTTTGTTTTGAGATAATTTATGTTAAAAATATTTAAGAACTAAAATAAAACATGTATATTATACAATAATAATAATTAATAACTATGGGGCTAACAGTGGTTAATCAAAATTATTAACAAATTTAATATACAATGTTGAGTGTAAACATGTATTAAATAAAATCTAAGAAGATAATATATAAATTTATATATTTGTTTTAAAATGGTAAAATAACGAAAATGTTTTAATAATAACCCACATAAATCCGTGGTTAAATTGATTCAATTGTTTTTTTTTTTAAATAAATAAACAATTAAAACATAATAATATAAAGTGGATGAATTGCACAGTTTAATAAAAGTAATAAAAATAATAATTATAATAATAATCATAATAATAAAAAAAAATATTAATGATAACTAATTGTCTACGGTGTCCCCCTATTATATAACAAAAATAAATAATGATATATAATAAATTTATATATAATTGTAATCAAATATTGTTAATAATAATAATATACTCTGTACAAATTTACAAAAAATATATATTCTATATTTCGAATAGTAATAATAAAATTTGTAATTAAAATATAATTCCTAATATTTTATTATAGTTGATGATGTAAATGATTGTTACAAAAAAAAAAAAAAGTGAAAAGAAAACGACGTTTTCATTTTGTACAATATATAATTAGGGAAATAAAAGGAGAAAAGAACATATTATTGTCGTTTTCCAGAACATTGAGAAGTTTATCCTACTTTATTTTTTTTTTTTTTATTCATTATAGTATTCAGTCTCAATAACTAACTGGCCTTATTTGGTTTAAAAAAAAAAAAAAACCGTAAAATAATCGTCAAACTCTAATTCAGTCGAACGTTTTTTGAATTGATTGTGTATGATTTTTGCAGACCGCAATGTATAAATAAAATTAATCGAATAAAATATTGTAAAATATATATTTTGGTAAAAAATCAACTATACGGTTTATAAAAAAATATTTATTTTTGGAATTATATTGCACAATACCACCCTACAACCAGCTCAAAACAAATAATAAACAACTAATCAAAATTAAAAAAGCACCAGGCACTGCTATGTTTTTCAACTTCTTAGGACGTATGGAAAATATATATGTACGTAAATTGTTATTGCTGTAAGTATAAAATCTGATTGTCGTTTCACTCGTTCGCCGAGCAAGGGTAAAATAATATTTCTGAGGAAATCGTTTCGATCGCCGAATATTTTTCAAATTACAATTTTCGACGTACCACTTTTTACAGTGGAAATAATCATAGAATGGGTTCATAATGCGTTTTATTCGGTTCATGTCATAAGTATATCAAAAAATATGAAAAAAAAATAATAATTTGGTAATAATATAAACGCGCATACTCGAAAAACGTGTAAAAATAGAGCGAACGTTAGAGGTATATATGAAAAAAAAAATTTCAAACAAAAAATTTAGCCGATAAAAACGGACACATAACTTCAAATATATACATTTATCGACGAGTCGGCGCGGTTGTCTGAAAATTAAAAAAATAGACTCACTATTTTATAATATAATATGATCAACGAGGTGGTTTTTTTTCTTTTTATTTTTTGGTTAAAACTATAGTAGTCCCTATCTGGGAGTGTAATTTATATAAGAAACATATATAATCTAAAGTTCAACATTATCCGGAAGACTCGATGAAACAAAAAATAATTAAATAAAAATATGATAATAGTAATAATAATAAAAAAAAAACGTGTACAACATTATGACGCTTTTCTTTTATAATAAATGCTAAACCTTTGCGGAGAAAAAAAAAACGTGTTTGTAGAAATTTAATATGATAGTATTATAAATATACCATTCGGCAGGGCGTTCCGCTAAAACAGTGGTGGCGTAGGTCTCGCTCACCTCTCCCCCATCCCCCCCCCCAAATCGGCACTCGCCACCGCAGACGTGTGTATGCATGTGCTTGTGTGTGTAACTCACACGTCATGCAGCGGTGACGCCGCGCGAAAACTATCTCATGGCGGCAATAGGAACGGCACCTGCGGGAATTCGATGGCCTTTGGCATGTAGCACTCGTGCACGGTCTTCATGTGGTTCTTCATCTTGTCGGGCCGCGAGAACTCCTTGGCGCACACCGGGCACGGGAACACCTTGCGCTGGTGGCCCTCGTGGTAGAGGAACGCGTGCCGCTGGAAGCTGTACTTGTTCTTGAACGTTTTCAGTATATCCGTCTTGGCGCATTCCAGACACTTGTAGATGCCTTCGGACACGGTGGCGTACCGGAACAGGTTCAGGCCGCGGACCGACATCTCGGTCAGCTGCTCGGCCGGGTCGCTGGACGACGTGGCCCGTCGCCGGATGCGCCGCTTGACGGGCGTCCTCAGTGCCGCGGCGGTGGCGGCGATTGCCGCGGCCGCCTGTTGCTGCTGGTGCTGGTGCTGCTGCTGCTGCTGCTGGTGGTGGTGTAGTTGTTGCTGCGACTCTTGCATCTGCCGCTTCTCCTCGTCGAGGGCCGCCTGCAGCTGCTGCTTGTAGCCGGACGTGTGCTGGGACACGGCCAGCGAGAACTTGGACTTTTGATCGGCTGCCATCACCGACCAGCTGGCCGCCAGCGTCAGGCGAGCGTCGTTGTTGTTGTCGCGATCTCCGCCGTCCGCTGTCTGGTGGAGGTGAAGGTGGTGTTCGTGATCAGTCCGCGAAGACAACAACTTTAACATGTTCGCGTTGTGCATGTCTGAGGAGCAAAAGAAAAAAAACACGTTTAAAAAACTGGTCGAAAATATTTGGCCGATTACGATTTTTTTTTTCCAATCTAATATAGGTACTTTCGATGGTCCATACATACAATATAATATAATGTGTTGGCATTCAAATAATTACTGCAGTGCGTTTTCGACACACGCCAACTGTGATCGAGGAGGACGTATATATATATATATATATAATACATAATATACACCGAGTTCACAATGGATAGATAGGTATTGTTATAAGGTACGATCATGGCAAAAAAAAATGAATAAATAAATGAAAACTGCAGCAAGCAACACGTAATATTATAAAATAATATACGGCGGGTGGCCGTGTGAGTGGTGCCACACGGTCAAGCAGCAATGCCAAAATAGTAAAACAAATAATAATAATGTAAATAATAGGTATAAAAATAGGTACATACAACATCGATAACACTACAGTGTGTGATGTGTCTTGTTGGTAAGACTTAAGTGAATTCTACCGCTAATAAATTACGACAAAAGCGTTGGGGACGTCATTTCCGGTTTTTTTTTATTTGGTATAGAAATAGGAAGTCTGCACACTGTCTGCGCTTTCGGAAACCTTAAGCTTTGCTAGAGTAGATGTTTATATGAAAAATTCATTGAACACGGCTCGAATATTTTAATCACAGGCAGTGGCGTATACAAGGGGGGACGTGGGGGCCCCCCATCGGCTTTGGAATGGATAATCTTCCATATTGTGTTTGATGTGAATTTTCAATCTATTCAAATTATAACCATTGTTCCTTATTGTTAAATATTTTACTACAATACTGCTTAAGTAAAAAGTTTTGAGGGTGGGGGATTTTCCAATTTTCCCCTCCATTTAGCTATGTCGTTTTTTTTTTTTTTGATCCCCTTTTAGAAATCATGTCTACGCCACTGCTCGCAAACGATAGTTAAAATTATGAATTTCAACACGATACACGAGCGTTTTTTAGAAGCGCCTAAATAATTACTAGTCTAGGTAATACAATCGTATTTATAGAGGCTTTTTTCTCGATAATGTTATCTCATGAAACATTTTTTTATTTACTGAATAGTAGGCATTTATTGCTAATATTGTCTTTAAAGAGTTACTTACAATTTTTTGTCCTATCCGTTATTTTTTTTTAACATTGGATTTTTTGACTGACATAATATTATAGTTTTACTGAATATTGTTATTGTTGACTACCTATGAAATGACGCTCCGCGTGTTCAATAAATTGTGACTAACCGCACGTGAATATAATATTTATGTAAGGCACCTACAATATACAACACGGATACGACTAATCCACGATTGGATCTAGTGGGGACAAAGCGGGCATTTGCCCTCCCCAAAAATTAAGCCCTGGATCCGCCACTGATTGGAAAAAACAATGTACGAGAAGTCACAGATAATCGGATATACTTAAAACGGAATCAAAAATATGATCACCGTTTTGGTCTGCGGTAGGCATTCACTAGTTTTGCTCCTACACATATATTTAAAAGTGAAATAGGTAAATAAGTAGACTGCAAATAATCATCGTAAAAGCATAAACAATAGATGTGACATGATATAACGGACGTTGGTCGACTATATACTATATTTTAATATTTTATTATGCATGATTATTGTGTTGACTATTATTAATATACCTACCTACATGGTTAAAATCCTAAACGTAAAAAAAAACAAATTACGTATTATTATTATTTAATAATTATAGGTTATTAACCTAAAACGAATGTATGTTAAGAAATCGACCGTCAACGTTTATGCAAATATCGGTATACTATATAATTATACATTAATTGTTACGTATTCGTTAGTAGGTATGATTGAAGAGTTTAGTTGAAATTTAATCGGATTGTTGATATAGAATATGGGAAGCCAGGCCACGATAGTTGGTCATTAACTTATAAATTATAATGGATAACATCCTATCTATACTGACTACTGACAAGAAACAAAGTTTTACTTCGTTCAAAAGTCATAGTGTAACCTATAGGTATGGGCGTATGGCCTATATTATATATTTTATAAAATGTTGGCATACTACTGAGTAGATACGGAGAGAACAACTGTGTGTGCTCGTAAATCTGGATTTCAGTGTTAATTATTTGTACCTACACTAGTTTTGAATTAACTAACTTTGTACAATATAGGTATTGAATTTAAAATAAATTCTAATGTATTTATCATTTATTATTTAACGTTATGTACATTACATCTTATAAACATATTTCCGCGCTTTTGTTTCTATAATTGTCACTAATTAAAATAAATAGGTAAATAATATAATCGCTGCAAATGTTTAACTAATAACTATTATATATATTTGAGGACGTCTCAGAAATATTTATTTATTTTTTCTAAATAATGCAATAAACTAAATAATATCAAAGTGCAATAAAATCAACTATTATCTATAGAAAAAGTAACGTACATAGTATACTTTAATTAATAATAAAAGTAACTAAATAATAAGAAATTAGGTAACCTTAATATGCTTACATTAAAAGTATCATTTATAAATATTAAATAGTATATTTACGAATATAAATTGTGATAGATATGTTATTAGATGAATTAAATATTTATGGTTGTTATATATTATTTACTATAATTTGTGTAAGAGCTAGAAGAATTTTAAACTGACAAATTATTTATAAAGAAACACCGCAAAAATGTAATATTTAATAGAATAAATAAATTATTCAGATAACTGCTTAATATTTGTTTACTCTCTTAGACTTAGATAAAAAGCGCAACATAGATATAAAACGCATTCATGTAAAATAGATTTTTTTTTAATTCTGGAATAATCTTGGAGTAAAATTATTTATTATAAAAATTATAAAAGATAATATTTTTGAATTATTTATAGGTACTTAATTATTATTATTGACTTCATATTAGACTTAGAAAAATTAACAAAAAATTCTAAATTTAAATGGACTTTAAATTGTTTTGAGACAAATCTATGTCATAACCTAAAAAATATTTTTTATTTTTCTCTATAATTTTTGTTATTGGTGATTTGACTCCAAGATAACATAAAAACAAAAAAAAAAGTTTTAGTGTGAATGTGTCTTGTTTATGCTGCTCGAGTGACAAATCAAGTGCACTGCAGCTGACACCCGCATGTATTGTCACTGTCTTACAAATGTACAACATAGCTAAAACTGTTTAGCACGGAACAACTATACATACTCCCTCTGTGTTTATAGTAGAATTACGAAAATTCCACAACGCACAGGGAATAACTTTATCTGTGTCGCATTGTTTTAATTTTTTTTGATAGCGTTAACCAATAATTTTTAATAACGAAATGAAAAAAACAAAAAACCTAATATTCTCAAACTGATAACTTTAATGTTATCAAATAATAAAAAAAGCTAAGACACAGATAAACTTCTTCCCCATGCGTTACTATATAAATACACTATACAGAGGGAGTATAGTTGTCCCGAGAAAAACAGGTTTTCCTATGTTGTACATTTGTATTTTTTTTTATAGGACAACGACAACTCATGCAGGTGTAGCGTCCTCTTAAATTAAATGATTTATTTATAAATAGTATATTCAATATCGATACAATTGTTTTTCATCTCAACAAAACCACGTTTGTTTATGAAAAAGGACAATTATTAATAAACATAGTAAAAAAAGCTATTTAACTTTAGATTTTAATAATATAGATAAAATAATAAAAATGGGAACTAATAACAATTTAAAATAATATCTAAAAAATAGTTATAATCCATGAAATATTTTAAAAAATGTATGCAATTTAATTTTACTGTCATAATATGTAACTATTAAAAATGCACGCATTAAGCTACAAATACATGATTATATTATATACTGTTTAAATGTAAAAATTATCTACGCAAAATCTAGGTACGAATTCATATCTCATGCTATTATTTAATTATGTTCACCAGTCACTTACAATAAAGTTATCTGTTGATTTGATTTTGCAATTTTGTAGATATAACTCCTATGGCCGCAAATATAACAAAATATTGTATGTAAAGATAACAGAGTACATGTTAAAAGATATTAGTTATAACTTATAATGTTAAGTAAAAATATAGTGTTTAATATAAATTGTAAAAGCAGTAGCATTTTACATGAATAAAGATCTATAACATTAAATATGAGCAGATTAGGTGTTAAAAAATAATAAAACTTACATTTTTCATACATTTTTATTTTATCATTAACTTCACATATTAAATATCACTGTATGTACTAGGTATATGATGGCGCATTAAAACAAAACAATGATAACATAAATATTATAACGCTGCCCGAAGAATAAATATTAAATAGGAAAAAAATAACAAAACAAACGGATTAATAACAAATTAATGATCATGTTAAAACAAGCTTATTTGGATACTTATTCAATTCAGTCAATTATCAAATTCAAAATAACAAACCAAAAGAAAAAAAAAAAATAATAAATTTAACTAATATTTGTAGCTTTCACAGCCAATTTGATTAGTAATGGGCGTTCAAATTTTTACAAAAATACTTGTTATTTCCCCAAAAGTTAAAACAAAGCACCATTGTTTACTAAACTAATTGTATGCTAAATACACCCTGTCTAGCAGTCTATAAATAAAAATAGTAATAATAATAATAATAATGTAATATAATATAATTTAAATATGATTGTATTTATAAACATAAACAAATTTTTCAACAACGTTATAATCTTAAAATCAAAACTACACATAATGGCAAGGCAGATTGAATAACAAATTGACTAAGAAAACACACAGCCCAACTTAAAAATTAGGTATTAACAAAAACAATCAAATCATACACTAGATTAAAATTTAATTTTGACTAATATAGTTTTATACAAAAACAACATTTTAAAATAAAATAAAGACCTGTTTAGTCTTTGTAATTGACAATATATCAAAATTATTTTTTTAATATTATTTGACGTATAAAACTAATTTTTTTTTACCATTGCAATATGAAAAATGTAACTTGCGCATTGAGTTCAGTTTACATAATCATACTTAGACCGTTTTAATAATATTTGGCAAGACAGGTTTAAATTATTGACAGGTATTTATTATAACAATTTTTTACCTTAAATAGTATAACAACCCTAATTAAATGATTATAATAATAAAAACATTGGACGGGTTAACTATGGAAGGAGCATAAAAGGCAAAGGAAAAACAAAAACAAATTAAAACTTAGGAAGACAAAAACGCAACAAAAAAGACGAAAATAAATTTTAAAACAAATATACTTTTACCCTACAAACAACAACTATATAACTGAACCATTTAAGTACATAATTAAAAACTATATCCCACTTGTGAATGGTTACATTCCAGTTATTTCACTCAAGTTTCTTAACTTTGGTACAATATATGATTAAATATATTCATGGAAAGATATTATCTGCATTATTACCTTCAATACTGGTTAATTAAACAGTCAACAAGTAAAAAATTTAAATTGTTGTATGCCAGCATACATGCACAATTATAAAATATCACAAACTATTATATTCAAATCTAGAACTGCTATTGTTGTTTGTAGCATAAACTTTGGGAGCAGAAACTCTGTGTACTTGTTTCATATGTGTCAACATATTGTCTCTTCTTGTAAACATTCTAGTACATACAGGACAGGGTACTTCTTGTCTAATTCCATGATGAGATGATAGGAAATGCCGACAGAAATTACTAATGTGAGTGTATGTCTTGCGGCACAAATTACACCTAAAAAGATTGCTTGATTCTTGAGTACAGAATTGACGAACTGAATACTTGTCCATTATTGGTCGATTAGCATGGTTTGTTGTATTGTCAAAGTCACTTGTTCCATTTGTATCTTTAAATGAAGTAGGTGTTTGCTCAGATTCTACCTCTGAAAAATATTTGATCTTTTACGTTAAATTTAATTTCACACAAAAATTGTATAGTAAATTGTGATGGACTGTATAAAAATGTTTTTAAAAAATAATTCTTTTACTGCAGTACATTTTCAGCTATTTTCAATAAATAATTTAAGCCATAGATTTAATGTATATTATATAATTATCTTTATTATTTTAAACAAAATATAGATTATAAAAAGTATTTAAAATAACTGAATTACTATTTATAGTTTAGCTAAAATCCACTCTAATCTTAAATTAACAATAATCAAGAAATTAGAAAAATATATTACAGTGTAAAATCATAATATTTAAATATATTTTTTACTTTTATTTTTTAAAGGATTTAAAATTAATATTTGAATAAAATTAAAACATTTTTATAAGCCCATCCTAAAAGAATATTAACAAAATGATGGGTCCACTTTCCTCCATTTTAATTTAAGACTACTGAAAAATATATTAAAGGAAATACTACTTACCTGATTGTCAATCAAAATTAGGTCCTTTAAAAATTCTTTTTATAGATTTATTACTTTGACAGTAGGTATCAAAAATTTGTTTTAACGCACAGACCAGAAAAAACCAGATGCGAAACCTTTCTCTTAAATTACTTTACATTTTATCCACCAAATCAATTAAAATTATATTATACAATTTATGAAGGAAAATTCAATGAAAAGTTATGGACAAAATTATAAATTAAAAATAAAAGAGGAAGGTGTCCCATCTGATTGTTAATTTATAAGCGCTAAAATAATCACAGTAAATGTAAATAATCACAAAAATAATTGTTAAAAGTTTACAATGACAAAAAGACATGATCAACATGTAAATTGTTACATAATATGAACTTTAGTCAACAAACTAAAATGGTAATTATCTCTTGAATGATGACATTGGTGGAAAGGTTTATAATAAAACTTACCACATGCGCTTTGGTCTAACTGCATACTAGAATGAGTGTCATATTCTTTTTTCACCGTACTTAAATCTAAAATATAAACATAAATTATGTATTGTATGTAAAACATAGTAACACAAGTTTAACCTTTATAAGTTAAACAAAATATTCTATTTTTTATCAAAATCCTAGCTATAAAAAATATAGAATGCATTAATTTTATGTTTACGAAGCTAAAATAATTTACCTTGGGATGTTCCTGGAACTGGTTCAATAGGCTCTTGTTTGATTTCCATTCCATTTTCTGTATACTCTTCTTCCATGTCTTCATGATCATCTTGGCTTGGAGAATCCAAATGTCTAGGAGCAGCTGCAGCAGATTCTGATTCTTCAGACATATTCAACTCTAACAAATCTGGTGGGTCACGGCCAGTTCCTATATTATCCATATTACCATATTACAATCATACTTATAATTGTATTTAAAAATTATATTGCAATGACACAATACATTATTATTTTCTATAAGCTTACCTGCACTTGTACCAACTGGTGTAGATGCTCTACTATCATCATTATTATTGTCATTGGGTCGTGAAGGTGAGTTACTTCCTGTAGATAATTTCCTGGGGCGTCCACGTTTCCTTTTTGGTGCAGTTAGAGCAGATCCTAATAGCGGGTTCATCGGGTATGACAAATGTTGACGCTGTTGATCGTGAAGCGGATGAGATGGCAGTGGCCTTTTCATAGGTAGAGGACTATGGTTATGTATGCGTTGAAGTTGAGGCACATGAGCCATTTGGTTGTTGTGTACTGGTGAAGAGGACGGAGACGATGAGTGGGACTGAAGAAGAGAAGAAGCTAACGAGGGTAGGTCTCCACGATCTTCATTGACCTCAGTTAAACCTTTGATTCGCAATGATTCTGCAACTTTAAGGAAAGCTGACAATCTATCTTGATCAACACTTACCTAAATAAATAAATTTGCATGTAATTAATTATATGTATGATATAAAATAATTCTCAACAATTATTTACCTCGCCCCTGTACATGAAATCTAATAAAGATCTCATATCAACTAGTGGAACATCTTTGAGTATTACAATTGGATGTCTATCAGGGTGTCCAACAAAAAGTGTCTATATAAAAAAAATATATTATGAACATTTTGAAACATTAAAAAAAAATAAAATAATTTATAAATAAATACCTGAAAGTAAGGACTGCATGCAGAAAGAACCATTTTGTGAGCACGAAGCATTTGACCTTCGACAGCTAATGTCACATCTACAAATGCCTCGCTCGTCAATAGTTGATCGAAAACAGCAAGCAAGTTGGATTGATGGTTGTTCCATCGGAGGCAAAACCTCTGGGATTGTCCATTGTTTTGTGACATGTTCACTATGATTCATGTAAATAATTTTTAGTAATATTTTGCCACGTGTATCAAATTTTGATCACAACACTTGATGGAAAAATACGCTCGGAAAATTCACCTGTAACAGATAATATTGACAATATTAATTATTTTATTGAAATTATTAGGAATGCAAATTCATATAATTTACAAATTATAAAAACTATTGTTTAGTCATTATAAACGTAGCAATTATAATATTATGTGTTTATACGCAGATATTTTTTTTATATCGGGATTATATCATTATAGTATTAAACTATAAATTTATAACTATGGATAAAATATGGTCATTTACTCAGTTCATTTTAGTTCAGTTTAAAACAAGTACATTTATTTGATTTGTATTTTTAAAAACAATAAGTAGTTAAATAAAAAGTAAAACAATTTATTAACCTAAAAGAACTCATTACAAAATGTTAGTTGATCCAAATAAAAAATATAACTATATAATATGTTACTCATTATAATATAGTTAGGACGATTTAAATGAATATAATTTATTTTAAACGGAAGTAATAGGTTTTCAATGTTCTTCTTTTGAAACTTATCTGACTGTTAATACTGACAGATAGGGGGGCGATTATAAATAATGTTATGCGATAATTTTGACATTTTTAACCCCTATAGAATTGCTTATCGCTATAAACCATGTACCCGTAACGCGTTTGAGCATTATAATATAGTTACTGTAGATGCATATAATTATTCTTTTTTACTACAGCATGGTATAATCAGTTTTAGTGGGTAGTGGGAAAACAAACAACTTTAGTTAAATAATTTATTTCATATTAAAAAGTATTAAAACCAAATTATTGGCATACATTATTTATTAAAAATTTAAAACTGTATTACTATGTGTCATTACTAATTGTAGGTACACTAATAAATAGTGCGAACACTATTATTATGCATATTAAATAATAATACTGTCTACTGCGATACCCGTCTATAATGTTATTATATGTATCAAGACATCAGGTCATCAAACTATCATTATAAAGAGAACCCGTCAACTGAATAAGATTCGTGTGAATACATAATATAGTAATCATATTAAATAAAATCGACATACAAAATGTAAAAGTTTATTAATAAAAAATTAATTAGAATTACATGTCTAGTTTGTTAAATTAAATTATACCTAATATAAATTTTTATAAATTATTATATTAATTAATAAAAGGACGTCGTATCCGCGAGTGTATAACATCAAATTTGTTGAAAAGAAATAAACTGTGCCCGACCAAAAAGTTTTTTTTTTTGAATATTTTAAAACGAATAATATGAGATTTTAATTCGAGCAAGTACTTATAACTCACCATAAATAAAAAATTGAAGAAAAAAACTCTTCGTTCGAGCACAATTTATTTTCTCCTCAATAAATTCGATGATAGGTAAATTGCACTAACATTTATAATAAATACATTTTAGAAAGAATCAGGCACGTAGATATGTTATGTCACGCGTATGTAAGACAGAGACAACAGCGTCCTCTTAAAAGAATTCTTTATACATATATTGGAGGTCCATAATTTGTGTCAACTACAAATAGGTAATATTATATTTGTCCAATAGATACTAAAATGTATTGAATTCAGTATTATAATGTTGAAGAAAACTATGTTTATAAGGCCAAAATATTTTAGTTGATTGATTTCATGTATTTATTTAGTTGACCAAACCATAAAAAAAAATCAAGTTTCAACGTGATCAGGATATAATAAATCTTTTTAACCCATCTAACATTTGAGATAAAAGTAAAATCAACGATAAAAAACGCTATTTGTGTTTCCAATAGGCATATGAATTGATTGCAATTTAATGACTATAAAATTATATTTAAGAATTTAGGAAGTCAAATGATAAAATGTAAAATATCAGAACATTTAACACAATATTATTTAATAGTTATGAATACATATTTATTTTATACTAAAAACATTATCAGTATTTTTAAACAAAAATATTAGGTATGAACTCCCTATAGTGTTTTAATTGTATAAGTATTATAAAAAATTAATTTCTTTCACTATCATTGATTTTAAGTAACTGATGAAGAATTTAATTATGAACTTAAATAATTGAGCTATAATCTAATATTTATTGTTATTATAAGTAAATAATATACCACTACCTAAAGGTGTTTAAGAAATTTAAATATTTTGTTTTATTCGTTATTTTTTAAATATACAACAATAGTCGGGTATTTTAAATATAGCAACCAATATTATGTATAGTGTTAGTAGGTATACAAAAAAACTTTATAACATATTATTATTAATTTAATTTACTATAATATTATAATATACCGAATTATTTCAAGTTATTTAGTACGGACAAGAGAATATTTATATTAGATATGTAGGATGAAAATTATTTTTAAGATTACAAATACAAATAGAGCATAGGTAATTAATACAAGTATATCTAACAAAAAAAGAATAATATTTAGCAATAAAATCTAAAATTGAACAAACAAAACTGTTATAATAAGCGGTTTAGTGAAAACGTAAAGTTCAATACGACAATTATTAGTATCAATGGCCTATATTTAAATAAAAACAAACAAACAAATAAAATAAATATATATAATTGTACATTTATACTATGCAAATTTTATGCGTAGAATAATTTGATCATTTGCCAACACGAGTACGGGAAAATGATACGATATTAAATTTGAGATAATATTCTAGTTTATAATACTTTAAATAAGTGTAAAACAAATTTGTTGAACATATTTTTATTTTGTCGGGACGGGTTTGTTAGTAATCTAAGAGAGAACCGCAGATAAAAATGTTATAATATTTATAGCTATATTCAGGGATGGATGGGCCAAATCCATTTTACTGAAGTATTTTAGAGGCACATTAATCAGTGATCACTAAAACTAGTGGCAGTTTTCGTATTTCGTAATCTGGAAATTTAATTTGTTTTCATAAATCATTTTGTATAATAGACGCCGATAATAATGTTTCGAGTAAACCACTGATGTTCATTCAAAGTTCATTAGATAAAAACATTAATAAATCATTGGTTAGAATTGCTGACAATACTCATTATATTACAGTGTCCCCGTATAGTTAAAAATAATTCTTATCTATCAAACCCTCGAGAAAATAAATTAAAAATGTTAATTGTTTACCATGATATAACTCTTGGTTAATTTATAATCGTATGAATAAAAATAAAAAAGTATTAAGATTATACCTAAAGAACTACAGACATTAAATTATGTAATTTACAAAATAATCATAATAATAATATGTATGGCATATAGGAAATAATAATATAATTTTTTTTTAATTGTAAATAAATATATAAACATTTGATGTAATGATTTATTTATCATAACGATACCAGTAATAAAAACTATAAATGATTGTCCGACGTTACGATTCTTATTGCTGAAGAATAATTAATTTTTATCCTTCATAAAACGTTCGATACATGTATATAATAATATATAAGTTATTATAGGTGGATCTCTATTATTGGATATATTGTATATCTAATATAATATAATTTATAAATATTCTTCAATTTCCTCGTTCTACTATATTGAAATACAATAATTGTTTAGAATAGCGTAGATTCCAAGAACAATGTGAAATATAATAGAAAAAAAAAGAAAAACCACGAGTTCGTCAGAGTAATATACCAAACAAATTTAATATAAAATATAACAAATAACATTATTTCGATTCAAACACGTTTTGGTTTGTTAAAACAATATCTTTGTGTAATAAATATTATTATGTCGTCAGTTCTACTTATACAAGACGTGTACGGTGGTGTTGTTATACCTTTACGTCTTGTAAGTAAAGTATAAAAATTGTTTTCCCCGAAAACGTCTAACTTGGAATATTGTGGTTTAAAAAATTCTACAATCCGTATTCGGTCTTTTCTTTTAATTTAACCTTGTTCTATACTTCTATGTTTAAACTTTATAGCACCTACTATATAAAATAAAACTATTATATCCATTTGTGAGGACATAATTCATAAATTAATGTACAATAGGAAAGGGCACGTTTGGGATTTGTTATTAATTTATTTAATAATTCACCTTCAAATAAATTGCATTTTTATAAAACATCACGGCAGCATGATAATCAAATTCTGAGATAATAACAAATGAATGGTTCGTAACGATTAACGTACATAATTTAATGATTAGTGCGGTTACGTTAGAATAAATTAATACTTTTATAAAAATATAGGTAATATAGGCAGTTTGTATTGCAAATTTTCAACGATTTATATCAACTTAAGGTACCTATATTGTTTAAACGTACCTATACCATTATAAACAGTTTATGGTAACTCGGTGGTGGAAACGATTTGCATCACACTCGATTTTAAAGATTGATTTTCCGGAGAAGAATTTTTTGTGGTGACGAACGCTATACCGGATTTCTGTCTCGCAGACAGGCAGACACACAACGTGCGTCTGATAGTGTACAGTAGTAATATAAATATTATTATTATTATCATCATCACCGTTATCAATACATTATATCATGACATGATATAGTACGGTTCGATTTCGTATATGTTGATATTTACGGAACAGTCGACACGAAAACAAAAATAGATTACGTTTCCGTAAATAATAATAATAATGATACGTAAGTTCCGCAAGTATTCATGTATAGCCGGTAATAAATATTATATCATTATCTATACTCGTCATCACGCGTTCGGTGGTCGGCGGTCTACGGGGTAATATTTTCCATCTGACCAGGCCGTCGAACTGCATAAAATGTATCACATGCAGGTATGCGAGGTTTTTACTTTGGGCGGTGGCGGTGACGAAAAAAAAATGGTACGGGGGCCTGAGAGAATATAAATACGAACGATAACGCCTATTCGACCGCAATTGTATACATGTATTGTGTATACAATATAATAATATATAAATATAATAAATAAATATATATTACAATGTTCTCAGCACACGCGTTTGTATAAAAGAGTTTACGGCGGCGGGCGCGTAGGTATACGATTGGTCGTGCTCGCGGGAACCCGGGTGTACCGTTAAACGTGCGGTCGCGGCGGTGTCCTCCGATAGGCCCTTCGACCGTTCGGTTTTATATTGGCAGGTTACAGGTAGGTAGGTACCTGTGCGATGTTATCGTGTGTGTGTGTGTGTGTGTGTGTGTATGTGCGCGTATGTTACTGTGTTATATTGTTTTCGTTATACAGTCACGTCTTTCGGATAATGACGAAACAATAATAAGAAAAAAAATTCGTAAAAAGATAATAATAATAACGTCAAGAAAAAAACCAAGAAGATAAACAATAATAAACAATTTGAAAAATCCCGTGTAGACGCGAAAAAATACAAAATAAATCAAGGGAGGGAATACGAGTGAGCGTATAAAATTTGTGGCGAAATGCATTCCGCGCAGTGTTGCCATTTTCCCTTAGCGCACCGCCCCTCCTGACCACTAGCCCCCTCCCCACCCCTCGTAGCGCGTTACCCCTCTACCACAGTGGGATGAAATATAATGTAATAATCACATTTCCAAAGCCGAAGCGGAGAATTGGGCGCGCACCATTCGTAACAATATTTATATCGTATAATAATAACAAAAAGTGGCAATAATAGCATTAAGAAGTTCCTCTGTTGCCCCACGTGCACAATAGTACCTACTATAACATTATAATATTATGCGTAAAATTAAAAACATGCACACTCAAAGATAACAATATAGACACAAACTATGAGAGAATAATAATGAATAATGATGTCATGGCAGCCGCCCGGTGGATGAGCTTGCACGGGCGGCAAAAGGGGTTAGATGAAGAAGAGTCAACGACCCCGAGCGACTTACGTTTATTATTATACACGCGCGGTTAATCCATATATCCGGTGCAGCGAGCGTGCGTGTGCCGAGAGGAGATCCGAACGAAGTGCGAACGCGCGAACCGATTTCACGCGACGAACGACGACGAACAGTTGCACACGCGTAAGCAGACGATACTGAGCGACGATGTTGTGTCGGCGGCGGTGGACGGAACAATATTCGTTTTCGGAAAAATCGCGTCCCGCGAGAAAGAGAGAGACAGTGAGAGGGGAGTGAGGGAGAGATACACAGATCAACGGAAAATCTAAAATGGTAGAAAAAAAAAACGACGAGCCGATTTTCTCGAGTTTTTCTTCCACTGTACCGTACGCGCGCGCAGTGGGGTTGCGGTCAGGTGGCGGCCATGACTGCTGCTGCTGCTGCTTGCTGCTGTCGTCGTCGTCGGCGGCGACGGGTTCTCGGCGGGTACGACGAGTACAACTGCGCGCGGCGTTCGATGAGTAGAGTGGAGTGGCGCGCGCGCCGCCACGTTGAGAGCGTTTAGCCCCCGCGCGCCGGTACCACCACAGTCCACCGCTACACAACATAATACGTATACAGTATACACATATAATATTTACGCGCCGAGCGAACGCGCGTGTGTGTGTCTATGCGCTCCGGCTATGGGCTTGGCACAGCGGAGGGGGGCGCGGCTCGGGGGGGAAGGGTGCGGCGGCGGCGTCCCCCACCCCGTGCAGCGCGCCCGGAGTGTCGACGAGGGGAACGTCTGCTTTGTGAGCGCCCGAGCTCTCCGCGGGGCCCGCGAACGAGTTAACAACGTCAAATGACTCCGATGGCGAAATGGGCACACGTGTTACCCTCGCGCGCACAACTCGCTATATAGCTCGCTCGCTCGTTTGTATGCACGCACGCACGCGCACGCGCGCTGACGGACGGACAGCCCGCAACCCGCCCGCGACTGCAACTACCGCCCGAGTGTAGGCACATTAACGGAACGATTTCATACATATAATATTATATACGTGTGCGTGTTACGAGAGAGAGGAGGTCGAACCAACCATCATCATAGCATCATCGTCACCATCATCACCGCATATTGCACACGTAGGGAAAATCGTCATCATCATACCATATATACATAATAATATATTACGATAATTATAGTCAGCTGGCCGTATTATATCATCGCCAATAATATTCCCTCTTTTTTTTCGGTACGCATTTTGAAAATCTAGGACATACCTAGACTAACATGATATTATGTTGTAGGCATCTATAATGTTATTTTATGTCCCACGAAGGTTTTCTAAACGAAACGCGCGTTGCAGTTAAGTTGGTCGTCTTCAAATTGTCACCCCTCCCCTTAATCCACAGTTTTCCGTTATACTGGTCGTAGTATATACGTCGGTCGTAAAATCTCAGAAAATTCCATTCCTCCGATTCCAAGATACAATGCCAGCATTAATATATTTATAATATAGGTAGGTATACGCAAATAGCAGTATAAAGTAATCATAACAATATAATGATAATTATATTTATACAATTATAATATTATATGAAATTTAGTGTTTACACGTCATAAACAAGTCACAACGGACGATATACGGATATCACGCAATCATCAAGGAAAATACATTTTTTCTGAAACCCAAGAATATGTGGTACTATAGTAGTACTACTTCTATAACACATACGTCATATTCTCCCACACCGTATTAAGTTGATAAGTATTTCTTCAGAGTACCCGCTACTTTCGGTACAATTAGATACTTGATTATAAAATATAATAGATATAATATATCTAATAATATCTAAATTATATTACTTAATTATAATCACATTTAAATTGTTAAAACGATTTATGGATAAATAAATACTAAATAGCAGACTAAAATGTTAATCTATTTTTTTATATACGCACACATGTATTACATATTAATAAATAATATGTACGTTGAAAACTAACACATTTCTTCCCCTTGAGTACATGATGGTAAGTATAAGCAGTTATATTTCACATACATCACACAGTAGGTGGTATAAAAACATATGTACTAACTTAATACAATCTGAATGTAATAATATTTAATTATAAAAATTAAAATATTTAATTTCTGTATTGATCCAAGTCCTAATAAGTAATAATCTTGATGTGGATTCAATATTTCAATATATATATATCAATAGTTGGCATTTCTCAGGTACTATAAAATCTTAAATTTATATCGATAATTCAATAAATACCTAATTTAATTCCATATTTTATATAAATCTATATAACTGTTTTTTAATTAGTAATTATATAGTATACATTTTGTATTCATACAAATTAATAACATTTAATGTTATATGAAGAACTGGAAAAGTAGATTTGGAAAGAATAATTTCAAGTTTCAACATAAAAATTAATTCAGTATTTCAGAAATCTTTAACTTTGAACCTTATCCTTATGAACTTTGAACATGGGTACAAGTTTAAGTCTGCATAATACCTACATAAATTACAAAAAAGTTTAAAAGATTAAAATTAAAATTGTTTTATTTAAAATAAAGCGATTAAAAATAATTAGTTAAATAATACCTTAAAAATTAAATATTATTTTTAAACGATATCAAAACCTAATTAAAGTATACACTATAATAATCTTATTTATTAAGTATTAATAAATCAATCAAATACTTATAGTAAATAAATATTTTTTAATTTTAATTTAGGTAAAAATACGATTTTTTTTTTCAATTATGGCCATTACTTTTGTGATTTTAAAACAAACGAAACAACGCGTTATAAGTTTTAATAATTAGAACGTTAAAATCTACACTTAACATAAAAATTATAATCAAAGATTTTCGAAGGATACAAGGTCGTACAAACACAATATATTTGGAATATTATTATATATAAATATTGAGGATGATTTCTTTCGTATCTTTCAAGTGCGTTAAAACAATTCAAGTTGTTTTTTAACCGTTTGAATAGTTTTTTTAAGTGGTTAATTTGTCGATTGTCTTAAGTAAAATGACATATGCAACAAAGCTTAAATATGAAATACTATTTGAAACGTAAAATCATGAGAGATGTTTAACAGATAAACTGGATATAACTTATTACATGGTGAAACACTGAAAATACATTTTTGTTGAAACGTATAAAGAAAGAACTCAATTAAAAGCAAAAGAAATCGAATAGATGCGTATATGCGAATACAAATACTGCAGGTTATGTATTGTAACGTAAAACTGCCCTCGGCAAAATCAATAGAATACGCCACGAACTGTGGTTGGTCGATCCCTATTTTTTTTGGGTAGGAATGTTTTCATACGACATTTTCGCGGTACCCTTTTAACACCCTTGCATCGACCCTAACCGACAAAATGGCCGAGCCCCGTTTTACCTGCTCCACCAATGGATGTTCGTTCGCCAGACCATCTATTGCGCAAGAACTTCGCTAATAGGAATATAATATGTATATGTGTGTATATTATTTAATTGAAATCGTCTGCAGTGTGCCAATGTAAATTTATATGTACCTACCTATACCTACATAATATAATACGTTAAGCTACCACACATAACATCCGTTTATTTATAAATGTAGGTACCTATTGAACTAAACATATTTATTATTACGTCATAAAGTCAGATGATTTCAAAATTGCAGTAATTATATCCAAACATTCTTATCAATAATATTTTATCATTTATGGAATTATCTAATTATATAATATTGTTTTAATCCGTTTTCATATACTAGCCAAATACAAACGTTAAAATAACATTAGTTATTTACCTATTGAAACATCAAGTCAATAATGATATAGACGACTATATTATATTATAATATTATCTAATAAAACGAATAGGCAAAACATTTAAACCCCAGTGATTTTAAATCACTGGAATACTATTGGCTTTAAGGTCATAAGGCCATTGTAACATTAAAAATTAGTTTAATAACTACACAAATAACATATACCATATTAAACAGTGTTTCATAAACGCAGTAATATTATTACTATTCATAAATGTATATAATTTTTATATTTATTATTGCCATTTGCCATATTGGGTACAATTAAATATAATATTAATGATAATTTAAAAATATATAGGTTTCATAAATTATTACATACATTTTTTTAATAAAGTAATCAACACTATCATTCATTACGTTTTAAATAATTTATATAATACAAATATGTACATATATATTATTGATACCATTAAGTATTACTCATAAGAAATATTATATTATTTTTTCAAAAGATATTGTGAAACAAACAAAAACTAATATTTAGTTTAAATTGTGATCATTGAAGGGACATTTAAGATATAAAAGTTACTATTAATATATATAGAACAATGCTGTAGGTTAGCTTCACAGTATATGAAAAATGTCTATACATTTTAAGAATTTACATAAATAAAAATATAACTAGCACTCTCTATAGAATTGTTTGTACCCGAGTTAAGTTAATGTTTAATAACTAAAAGAACTTAATTAATATAATAGGTAATCTACGTATTGCTTGTTAATTCGTATGTAACACAGAATTTTTACCATTACAGACAACAAATTTTATATTTTATATGCATTTTACAGGTTAAATATAAAACTGAAGAACTGTTGAAAGTTTCACTATTTAACCAGTTGCAATTGAATGTGCCTAACGATTACGAGTACCGGTAATGACCCTTTAGGCTCGGGCAAAGAACACGCGTGTGTGACCTAAATAGTATGTATACATACTATAATAGGCAACACGTATTACACTTTGGGATGAAATGAAGAACTAACGTACCTAATATATATTTTTTCAATAAAAATTAAAAATAATTTAATGAATAAATCAAAATTAATTGAAATGTGATAACTGATAAGTGATAACTAAGCACCAATACAACATTTAGTTTATGTATAAGTAGATATAAAATAAGAAATACATAGATGTTGGGAGCACTGGGGTGGGGTATCCTTAAATATGAATGTAATAATAAATAATTGCATTATATCAATTATCATTGTGACCGGATTTTTGAATTACCAAAAATGGTCAAGATTTTGTTAAAAACGAGTGGCTAGCTTATATTTATATTATCACCGTTTTTCTTGAAAATATCTGTAGTTAAACTTTAAAATTTAGATACTATACTCTATATTATTAAAGTATCTTGTATTATCAATATAATATAATACATAATATTTTCAATGATTTTAAATGACCCGCAGAGTATTTCTCTAGAGTCAAAACTAAAAATAATATTCTACATAGCTTCACGCACCGCTTAAAGCCTTAAAATCATAGTAATACGACAGGATGCAGAATGCAAATTGTAGGAAATGGGGTGTAGCACTGTGCCAGTTAATTAGTTGTTGATCATCATTACCGCAAGCCAATGTATTGCATTATTATTATTATTATTATTTTAAATTTGATTGTGACGGAGTTCTTCGTCCGTTAATATACTACACAATATAGTGTTTATAAGAATGATTTAAAATTCACATAGGTAAAAAAAATGGTGATTCAATATTATCGAAATATGACATGATAAAATTGTAAATTCTTAATAATATAAGCTACAAATTACAAACCTATAAAATTTATTAAAATATAGTTAAGCATCCGAGTAACATTATTTTTTTAAACAAGATTTTGCTGATTTAAAAATAAATTTATTTCTATATAACTATAATCTAGGGTGCACCCGCATCACGTTTTACATAAGGTTAACGCATGACCCACACTGTATAAGTTAAACACTGCTTGAGTTAAAAAATTCAAATGTTATTATAAAATGTGAATTTATAGGTACCTACCATCTTGTCAAAAAAGTCTAGATTCAACGCAATGTAATCCGGCCGAGAAATTTAAATTTAGAGTTAATAACTGAAAAAACTATCATAGGTGCATTATATCTATTGATGATTTAATGGTCTAGTTTCATGTCCCGCAAACCAAATCCAAACATATGTATTGGGTACTCAGTAATATGGGTAGTTTATATTATACTACAGTGGACCCTGCAAACGTGTTTTCGAGGACACACGATGTACTCGCACCTAGTTATTTTACATTTTAGTATAGTAAATGTTACTGAGTTTTATAATAATTAAGAATACAAAGTAATCCAAAATCTACAAAATACAGTGCTTAAATGTTCAATAAAAAAAAATAACGTGATATAGGTAATCTGTTTTAAGTAAGTATACTACGTGTTACCATATAACTATAGCAGTATAATAGCCTATATGGTTAACGAATGTCAAGTATACATAATAGTGATAGTATATTACTGTTTGTCTTATAAATTGCGTTTTCTATATGAAAACATTTAAACGTGTGTAATAATGTTAGATATAAATATAATTATTATATCATAAATTAAATATATCATCCATTTTCCTTTATATCGTATTAAATCACGAAATCTACAGTTATTAGATCAATATTTTTTACCTAACATTTTGTTTGTTTTAATAACAACAACTAACATGTTATAAGTACTTTCTATACTTTCTTGATTGTGGCGAAAAATTACAAATTAACAGTCAATGTCATCATGAAAAGGGTATACTTTATAATACATTCCAGGAAAAGATCTAAAATAAATAAGCCATTTATTAATTATTATTTTTATACCAAAATGAGTTAATAATTGAGGTATTTAAACATACGAAATCATTATTGAGATATAGGTACACCATCAAGTGATAAATTAAAGTATTGTTTTCTTTTGATAGCATTAAAGCGATCAAAATTAACATTAAAATACAACAAGGAAATAATTAAAACTGTGATTAAATTTAACCTATATAATTTTAGTATTATCATAACAATAAAGATACCTGTTAATTTAAAGAACTACAACAAATTTAAAACTTGAATAGTATTCAAAAACATTTAAATATTTTATTAAAATATCATCGTCAACAATCCGAATTGCAATGCGTTATTTTATTTCAGTGTGTTGCGTAGTTATTTAAAGTAAATACCTACCAAAATCAAATTTGGTGTCTACCGCTTTTCTCGAATAAATAAATATACATAATTAAATAAATATATTATTATTATTCTACAATAGTTGTGACATGTTTAATTTAGTTATATACCCTAGAAATCGTCTAGAGAAACATATAATTAATCCTTATATAACTTATGAGTTAATTAAGCTTGAACTAGTAAAGGAATATATTCATATATAAAAATATAATAGTATAGGTATGTAAGAATTGATAATAATATAATGTGTGTCAATATAAAAATAATTTATGATTTAGAAGTAAAATAATTATAAAATAAATAATAATTATAAATAATTATAAATAAAATTATTATACATTATGATATAGATATAGGTAAACTAAGTAATTCAAAAGGATTTGGGCTCAGAAAATAATAATAGGTATAGTATCAAATTAGTAGGTATGTAATATTTAAAATTAAATGTTAAAATAAATAATGGTAAATTTGTTGAGATAAAAAATACAAAATCAAAGCTAGGTATATGCAGCATTGTATAATAGATTAATGAATTTGTTGGCATTTACCATGTGTCTTATAGTCTATAATAAATTGGTTTTCAACCTCTGAAAACAAGGTGAATTATAAAATTTTATATTTTTTTTATGAATATCTACGAAAATCATAAAAAAAATTGTTTTTAAAACTGCAGGTTTAGCTGATATATATAAAGGCACACGATTCGACAATATTTAAAAACTTTTAATTTTACTTTTGAAGTAATGGTTTTAAACTGCCTTATACAGAACATATATTTTCATACTAGAATTCTCAACTCAACAATTTTTAATCAGTCAGTCTCACTTAGTCTCAGAGACTAAGTATAAAAGGAACATTTTTTGAGGCTTATCAGTATAATACGTACAACATTCCGCATAACCTGCGTACACAGTGAAATGGTGGTATGTGATTTCAGTGCGAAATGTTTTGTCGCAATACGGTTTGCCAGAATTATTCGAGGTGTGTTCCATACATCAATTGAAAATAGGATCGTACTATATTATAAGTTATAACATTGTATGTTTTTTTTCAGAGTTTAGATGCGTTAAAAAATAAAGACTACCGGGTGAAAAAAATGCGCGCGCACACACACACACACCATATATAAGTATAAATGAGGTAATGTGTCATTTTCACAATAACGCCAACTGGGCGAGGCGTATAAAATAATATACACAGAAGAAACGTGATGAAAACCGTCGTCGGGGTGATCATGAAGGCAAAGCGAAACACGACGTCCAAGGTCGCGCGCCGGTACGCAGCGGATCACGATAATATTATTATTATTATTGTTATAATATGTGCCTGTCCCGGCGAAGGCGGCGCGTGGCTAGTGTGTACGGGGAAAAACACAAAATGAAAACTTCGCGTACACTTGGCGGATTGCGCGCAAAAGCGGTGGCAGCGGCGACGAGGTTGTTTTCTTTGCTACATGGCCGTCGTCGCTACGTGGTGGGTGGGGTCTCACGTATTGCAACAGGGTGGAAAAAAATCCGCCTTGCAACACACGCCGAGATGAGCCGCACACAGTAAACCCACCGACGCGCCGCGCCGCCGCGGCAACAGTGTGCGCGCTGCGAGGCCAACAAGTGGGTGCATCGTAACGCGCGGACGACAGCGTTCACACACTCACACACGCGTGCACGCCGCACTCGCTCCCACACGCACGCACGTACCCCACCCCTCTCTACCACAGCCCATCCACAACTTTCAAGCTCTTTGGCCTTCACACGGTACAGACATTTGTATACACGCACACTTAAATAGAGCGCGCCTTTACATTGTAATAATATTATACGTTTATCTTCCGTATGGTGCAGAATACCTACGTTTCGTTTTTTTAACGTCATTTCAAAGTGCACCGTGTGCTGCAGGTACGTCTGCGATTAATTCTTTAACGATTTCATCACGCGGAGAAAACGGGAAGAAAACCAAAAAATAAAACCGCTTCTCGAAAGATTTTGTACTCACGGCATGTACAACAGACCGGCACACGATTATGCAAATACGAAAATACGTTCAAACCCTTTTTTATTATCTCTCCGCTCGTCTTCTTCTCTCACCGAAAATATCCTAAATAGTTTTGAGGTCACGCTGTGGTCGGACGCCGACTACTTACGACGACGAGGCGGACGGCGGACGGGTGTGGTGGCGCGGGGTGGGGCGGGTTATTACACGGGCTGCAACGGTGGTATCGGCGCGCGGACGAGTGGGTGGGCGGGCGGGAGCGAAGGAGACGGAACGACACAGAGCGAGAGAGCGCTGGTGGCGACACGTGGAACCGAGTTCGGCCTTCCCGTAGCGGACCGCGCGCGATGTACGCGCAACGCGTCCTTAACTCTGACCCCTTCACCCGCGCCGCACCATCATCGGTACCCGATGCACAGCCAACAGCACGGCACCACCACTACCACCACCCCTGGCCGAGCGCGCGGGTGGGCGGCGGCGGCGCGGGCGCGGCGCGCATTTACAGACACACACGCACAAACATACACTTGCACGTTGCACACACACGAAACTCACACGCGCGCGCCCGTACGCACGGGGTGGGGGACGCGCTGGCAACAATGCGTAACAGATCGGCCAGCGTACGAATCAAGGTCACCACACCGCCCTATTCAGCTTTATATACAGGGTGTTTTCGTCGTGTCACAAACCGTTTGACAAGAACGCAGTCCTCTATTATACACCTACCGAAAATTATTGGTGGGTATTCCGTTTTTATCTATACAAACCGACATCGACCACGTCATTGATTTGTATCATATCAGTTGTACATTTTTTTTGTTATGCTATTACCTAGGTACATTGTGTTCATTATTATCAGTTCGTGCGTTCGTCAACTCCACTCTAATCCGCCGTAATCACGAATTGATTACATTATATTCAATTCAATAACGATTTTTTATGATAACATTATGTAATAGGGGTTCACAATCAACGATCCGATTCTCATCATAGGGCGTATATCCAAAAGTGATGTTTATGACTTAACGATTCAGCACTTCTGGATAAATAAATATATTGCCCTGTAATTTAATATTATCACTTGAATCTCTAGTTACTGATATTTAATACTCAAGTTCAAGAGTAAAACACATATACATAATGAAGAATACGATTAAAATATTTATAAAAAAAAACCTCGATTAAATTAATTCAATGTAAGAAATCAAATTTAAATGAAAACATAAAAGTATTTAATATTACGGTGTACGTTTAAAAGGGTGGAAAAAATTATCATGATCAAATATTTGTATAGGGAAAATTAAGTAGGTACTGTTAAACCTAACTTAAGGGAAATATCTATATAATATTTCAAAAATGAAACATTCCATACATAGACTGTTTTTATAGCGTTTACTCGCCGGATATATTAAAGTATTTAATCAAAAAATTAGAAATTAGTAGGTTTATGTATAACAGTTCATAATTAAATATTGAAACACGCACAGTAAAAACCATCGTCATAAAAAAAAAACTGTCGACACGTATAGAATTTTATAAAACAGTGGATCAAAACGTACTATAATTTTAAGGCATTTAATATTGTGTATTGCAATAGTGGTCGTCATAAAGAGTATTTTAAGTTTTTAAACGACCCCTATCAAGTTTGTAGGGATGAATAAACTCCAGTCTCCGGGTATTAATAAAACCACCCTCATATTTTTTTTAAGTACTAGCAGCTCAATTAAGTATTTCTTTAGACAATTTAAGACTATACTGTATATAATATATATACCAATAAATATATCCAATATATAAACCTAAAAAGCGACTATTATAAATACAAGTCGGCTGGGTAAATAATTGTAGAACCTAACCTAATTATAATTAATTTGAGTCTGAGATTTTAAAGTAATAAAATTTGTGGTGTAGTCACCAAGCTATTCGTCTATAGGCAAATGGAAATTATGTAGGTACCTACATATTTAATAATAATATATGTTTATATAATATAGATGCAATTTAATGCAATAAAATGCGTTGGACGAAGTTTTCCTTAAAGTGATGCGGCAATTCCGAAAACGAATGAAGAGTTTACAATTTTTGTTTTAAAATATTTTAGAAACTGTACGCCTCCGTCATACGGATATGTGTGTTATGTGTTTAGTGGAATGAGGACGTTGACCCGAGCAGCGCAGCCGAAACGTGAGAGGTAATGATGGTTGTATTTCTGTTGATTTATTTTATCAAATCTTCCCAATAATATATATGTACTCACGTATGTTGTGCGTACAAAAATTAAAAATATCTACCCTTTTTTTTAAAAAAAAGTAATAACAATGACAAACGGTCGATGTTTTGTACCATACTGTATAATGAGTACTGCTAGTTTTCCACTGCTGTTTTTTCTCTCGCTCGTTCTCACGACGTGAAGGGGGCACACTAGCTGTGTTTCAGTGCTACCACTGGTGTGGTTTGTGACTTTCGGGGTCGAAGACCCGGATTATGAGCACAAACACTGTGATATGACGGTTGAGTAATTTCAGTTGTGTGATAAATGTTTAGAGATAACTGTAAATCTGTATAAAACCACGGAATATTTATATTATTTTCATTATATTATGTTCTTTTTACCGTCCAGTTATTATTATTATTATTGTAACACCTACTTAACTACTAACATGGACGCATTATTGTGACCAAGGGGAAATGATAATATTTTCCCAACTTAAAGACAAAATGTGGCGGGATGCCAACCCGCGGGGCACACGTAGATGAAGACGGTTAAATGCATGCGCACACCAGCATATTATTTTAACAACGAATGCAATTATAGCGCATAGAAGGGTGTGGTGCCCCTTAACAAAATGTAGTGGCCTCTCGCACACTATAGGGGGGAGTGGGCGTTTGGCACTAAAAATGAAACAATATTCTCCTACCCGTATATGAGCATCGTCGTGATTATACACGGACGCGGGCTTCCTAAGTTTGCCCTCACAATATTACAACTGAAAAAACTCCTTAAGAGTAAGCTTTCACTAGGCAATTCACATCAATTAAATCTCATTGTACGCATTTTGAAATGAGAATAACGCTTGAAACATTACATACACACATATGACAAAAACTTCCCATTAAGTTTTTAACTATGTACGATAGAATTGTATATTTTGTTTATTTCAACTATACGCCCGGTGTACTTAAAACTTTTAAAGAGGTACTATCGTCTTAAATACAAGTAGAAAAAAATTGCCTATTATGTAAAATAGCACGTACGTGACTAATGAATAACACACGTAACAGGTGGAGAGAAAAAAATTCTAGCGCGTGCAATAGTGGTTCGTGTTTTTACTATTTTAGATGTGTGTATAAATATCGTATATACATAGTCAGATAGACGAATGTTCGTTAGAAACAACTAAATAATAAATTTGTAGATGTAATGTGCTATAAATGTGACTATTTAGAATTTACCAAGTATTTTTTTTTATTTGCATTTGAAAGTGAAATGATAATAATTGCGTTCGCTGACATCCTTGATGCGTTCAAAATATTAAACAATTAAGTAAACCCCCCCCCCCCAGTAAAATAAGCGTATTGTTAAAAAAACAAGATCTATAGTTATAGATACATATTATATAATATTATCAATAAATCAAAAATAAAATACAAATTAGTTAGATACTTTATAGATTACATGAAACTATACGAGAGTACTTAATAATATTCATATGAAAGTTTCTCCAAGACGACCTATGGATTTTTAGAGAATAACACAAATGAAAAACGATAATGATTTGTTTATAATATATGATCGCCCATGACAAAAAAATAATTCAGTAACAACATATTATAATATTATGAACGCAACAAGCAGCAAGTGGCATTGTGTGGTTTGGCATGTGGGCTATCCCCGTATGGTATCTCCCATAGTCCCATCCAACACACGAGGCGTTTAGAAAAAAAAAAAAAAAAGAAAGAAAGAAAGAAAGAATAACTTTATATTATTTATAGGGTGAATGACCCATGCATTGGAAACGGGGTTGGTTCGTATCAGGGCATTCACCCTTCGCCGTTGTTGGTTCGGTGCGGCCAGTAATTACAAGTGCCTCTGCGTGCGTGCGTACATTTATGTGTGTGAGCGAGTGAATGTATGGGTTAGTATGTATGTGTGTGCCGTATACGAGCGCGGCGCGCTAGTGTATGTGTGACGTATATATATACTGACGACTGCGTGTGTGTGCGTGTGTACCTGTTGAGCGAGCATCACTTCACCGTGAACTTCACACACACATACAGATATATACAAAACAACCTGCATATGGTCGTCACCGTAAAACCTACTTTCCCCTCAAAACCTATAATGCCGGTGTGCGCCAGTGTGTGGTGTGTTGTGTTGTGTGGCAGCGATGAGGTAGAAAAAAAAATAATAATAATAAAAAAAAAAGAAAACACCACAAAAATCGTGGAGAAACACACGAGTAAAAAACACGAAAATTATTCTCGTACAGGTATTATAGTGCATACGCCTACGACGTTTCAGAAACGAATATTTCTGTTAATTATCAAAACAACCGATTGAAATGCAAATTTTCTGTCGTTTTGGTAAGGATAGTGCGAACAAAAAAATAATTTATAAAGAATAATGTAATATTATATACCCAATGGCAGGAAACGTTTATGACTAATTTATGAGATTTTAAAAAAATACATATTATACAAGTGTACTTTTTTAAAGGCAGCGGTAACCTATAAATATAATATATAGTATATATTATACAAAATACAAACGTTATAGGAATAAGACATGATTTGCGTAGAGGAAAAACAAACGACATTATATAACGATTAAAGCCAACCAAGTATACACATCACAATTATGTTAGTTCTGTAATTTCGTAAAATTGAATACGTAGTGACTGTGCGTTGTCGAGCGTTAAATTAAAATGTTTAGGAATAGTGATTTACATATACAAAATATTCACCCCAATCGTCGTTTCCTGCCCAGGGTCAGCTTTTGTGCATACTGCATGAACAGTTTAAAAAAAAAAAACCAGGAAGATTTTTAGGGCACAAATAAACGAGAAAACAACAGGTGTAAAATGACCCTATAAACAATGAAACGCGGGATGATTCCGCCGACATGGAACAATATGCCGGTTAAGGGCCAGCGCCCTCCATTATAATAATATTTATAAATATATGTGTATATTATTCAAAAGAGGGGTCTTTAACCCCATGAACAACCACCCTTGTCCGGCGAACACAAACAGGTGCCTGAAAACCTGTTCCCACGTTACACACGGTTCCCATCATTCTCGTCGGGGGTTTTTTTTTTTAGACGCAATTACATGTATTCAAATTAGAGAGTTAGTGATTTAATTCGTTTGGACAAAAGCCAAAACTCGAATAATAATTAACAGTAGTAGTGGATAGAAAAAAATAAAATCGTAACGGTTATAAACCGTGTTAATTGAGAAACGAATGAGATGTACACGAATAAGGAATATGTACGATGAGTTTATTGATAAAACAGATTAAAAAAAAATTATACAAATTAATTAGGAAATTAATTTGAAGACTAAACAATAAAATATTGAAGCTGGTTACTTGCATATTTACCAATTGGCAATTTGTTTAGTATTTACATAATAATAGCCCAACTTTATGCACTTTACGACTTTAAATTTAGTAGTTTCAATTAATTATAACACATTTATCAATAATATTCAAGTATAATTCAAAAATTATATTTTACTATACTATATAGGTACTAGTGATCCATTCAAATGTCAACTCTCATTATTACGAAAAGTATTAACTTTTTTGAATGACAAAATACATTGTTTTAATTGCATACACTGAAGCAGAATATTTTTGAGTACTTGCTTCGATATGAATAAAAATTGAATTTTTAACAAATAGGTACTTAGTTTATAACTTATAACTTATTATTCGTTACGATTCGTCACGTTTAAGCTTTATTACAAATTTTGGTCCCCGGAATTATTACTCATCGGACGTTTTGACACGTTTTGAAATACCTAGCTTTATCTGAAAACTTCAGTTCGGCATTTAATGTCCCTAATAATATACATTTATAATTTATGTGTAGTGCTCACATTATACTGTCTACCTATACTCCAAGTCAGCAATAAGGAATAATAGGTAAAGTGCATTTAAAAAAAAATAATTATAATTAGAGATGCTCCGAAAAATATTTTGCTTAGGAATATGAAATTCAGAATGTAAAAACTGACGGAGAAAACATTTTTTTAAAAAAGTTGTTGTAACTGAAATATATTAAATTATATAAAAACTAATAATTTAGTGTACAATTAAATGGATCACCATGTATATACGTACATAATTAAATTGTTTTAAAATTCTATTTTGATATAGTTCAATAACCTGGACAGTTAATAATATAACAAGCTATGTTGATAAAATGTAACTTTGGTTTTTCTATTTGAAAAATGTATGGATATAATACCTAAATGGCTAAATATAATTATTTGTTATTGGCACCTTCACTATCTTTAATCTATAATATAACAATGTAAATTTTCATTTTTAAAGTGTAAATAGCACCAAAAATTAATATTAACAAGATGACTATAAGTAACATAATTAAAATCAAGAAATTACAAAATTTGTTACAAATTAATTTAAAGATCCTTTTTTTTTTATTTTTTTTTAATCAATAGGAATTTATTACATTATTGTTAAAAACAAAAAATATAATGGAGATAAAATATTTAAAAATACATAATGTAGTCATATGTCTAAAATTGTACCTAATCATCTATAGACATTGTTTTTTCTCTGGTTTTAACAATTATATGAAGTTTAAATGTTTTTGTAATTTATAAACTGAACATGATTATTTTTATGCACCAATTATTATTTATTTTAGGAGTTAGACATGTTGTAAAATATTGAATTTTTATCGGTAGTTATATGAAGATATAATAGCTTAAACAGTTAAACGTTTAAGCAATATAAAAGATAAAATATTTTGAACTAATGAAACATCTTGTAAAAGATCATTATTATATATTTATATTTATATGAATATGGTACTAAATTATCAACGAATAATAAACTAGTAAATCATAAACTCAATAGATAAAGATTATTATCAAAATTGTAAATAAATATAATAAAAACAATATTAAACTACACATACATAATGACTCAGATTACTAGTAGGATAATTTTTGATTTGAATATTTAACTGCTAAGGAAATTATTAGATATACTCAAGTATACCTACAACTAGAAATATTTTTTAAACGCCAAATTGTTGCACAGCGTAGTTAGTTTTAAAGATATTACGTGTACCTACATGATAAAGGAGTAACATTGTAAAATAAATAAATGTTATTTATCACATCACAGAGGTTTTCAAATACATGTAACAGATCTAGATAATATATAGAGAGATAAAAAGTTATGTATTTCAGTCTGGTCCGTTTGAATATCAGAAATATCACCACGTTGTACGGCACGCAAGGTGGTGATGTTAAAAAAAACGTGCGACGTAAATGTCGAATTTCGAAAAGCTATTATTAAAAACTACAAGATTGTATGATATATTATAATAATATTATGATTGGTTGGGAATAGAACAAAATAAAGGAAAACATACGACGTAAGTACAATTAAATCGCGTTTATCGCGACTACGTTTCACCAAGCGATTACACCAGCTAGCGTGTAATCCCCGGCGGCGTTCGGGGTTATTACGACGATCGTAAAACGTATTTACCGTCGCTCGCGGTTACAACGATCGTCGCAGCTTCCCGAGAAAAGCGGAGGCCCGGCGATTGGGAACGGAAACCGTAGTACAACAATTATTGCAACAGCAACAACAACAACAACAACGTTTGTCTTCGCCGTCGAAGGGTTACTACTACAACAAACGGCTCGGGGCACGTCACTGCGGGCGAGCGTCACTATTTTTTCGTCCTCGTCCTTAATATTACAGCGAATAGCTTTGCTGCTCTACACTGCTGTGGTCCGCGTCCGGTCACCGGAGCCGATATGGCAACGCGGCTAACCGAACACGCCGCCGCGGCCTCTCCCCTATAGCGAGCTGTGTGCATGATAGTATAATATTATAGTCGCGGAGTATTATATTTTATATTATTATTATTATATACATAATATTATAGCGCGGTTGTGTTGCACGCGCGGCGCGCGCGCGCACACACACACACACACAAGCGCGCGGTCGCGTAATATTCAACAATAGTAATAGTTGTGCACTTTGACCAGTTGCCCTATCGGGGAACGAACGAGCGAGCGCGCAGTGTATATTTAATAAGCCTGCCGTAGTGCCGTTGCTGGCCGTGTTCGACGTGCTTCACACGCGTTTAACGCGGCGGCGATATCATCACCACCACCACCACCACCACCACCACTGCCGCCGCCGCCGTAGTCGTCATCGAGTCGACGCATAATTATATTATTATTATTATTATACAGGGCGAACGCTGCGGCAGAAAATAATATGATATTATTATATACATGTGGTTGTACAACAACGCCCTACAAGCATTTAACGATACATAATATTATAATATGTGCATTATAGTGGCTGATGGAGTACCGTCATCGGGGTTCAGCCGGCCGCGGTTGTCGTATTAGTTAGGTTTTCAGCGATAAAAAATAGGACACGCGGCGTTTTCGCCAGCGACAGAGTTTAACCGCCCCACTCGGTCGCGTGAGACTCACTCAGCAGAGGATATTAATTACGGTTTTTTTTCCAGGCACACAAAAACTTATCAACAACACATTCTGATTTACGAGACAAATAATAATTTTGGCGGACTGTAATCTCTTCTCCGTTGCACTGCGTCATACGTACGCTCGTAATGATATTTGAAACTCCGTTCCGAGGACACTGCACGAATGTTATTTCTTTCCATCTCCCCGTGAGTCACACGGCTCGCTTATCTTTCCCGGCACCGGGTCGTTCTATTAATTTTCGATTAGCTCACCACAATGTCGCTCCGAAAATGCAATCAAACGACAATAAAACCAGAAAGAGCAAATTTAAGAACTGTGAAAACTCAAAATTGACAACAAAAAAAAGCGAGCCGTGTAGCCGACACACATTGCACTCTACAATATTATAATGTATAACATTCGGTGTTGGGCTTGTGGTCTCTCCAACTCCCCTCTCGATAACGAGCGTCTGCTATTGTTTTTCCCCGAACCACTTATAGGAAGTAAATCATAATAATAATGTTCGTTTCATAGTCCGTTTGATAAATATTTAACTATCGAACATTAATAAATAATATTACACGCGTCGTGGAACTGCTAAGGGTATACGAAACTCATATATTTTATTATATTATTCTCTTATAGTCAGTGTGAATGTTAATATTTTTTTAAGTGTTGTCAACTTAACATACAAAAGAATTCGTTAAGTGACGTACCTATTAATTACTATTATGTACACACGTTGAAGGGCTGCGGCGTCGTTAACCACGACGACGACACATTCCGACGTACTTGTGTCCTCCGGGTGGGGTGGGGGGAGGTTTCAGGGCTGCATCGACGCCACAAAACAATTTATAAATGTGGTAATAATAGTATTATTAATTAATCCGAATATGCACACGTCGTCCACGCACAAGTATACGTGAACCGAGACGTGGTCGTTAGCGCGGCGATCATAAAAACAGCGCGAGTACGGCGAAAAGGAGGAGAAATGCGCGCTAACGACCGCCGAGCGCCGCTAATGTGCCGAGGTGTGTTGGTCTTCGGCCGTACAAAACGAATAAATGTATTAAATAATGACGAAGGACGCGCGCGAATCGAGAAAGAAAGACGCGCAAAGAGCTGATGAAGTAGAGAGTAAATTTCGAAAACATAAAATATTGTTGTGTATATATTATTATGTTATATTTCGTTCCCTTGGCCTTTTGGCAATCGTCGGCAGTATTTATAAATACATTTTTCCCGACGGGGTAGAGCGACGACGGCGCCCGGTCGGTGTTGTGTGCCGCCCGATAAGTTTCGTCGACACGTGCAGCGGCAGAAGCGGTGGCGGCGGCGGCCGCGGGTGCGTTTACACGTACGACGGGCGTCCGGTCCGGTCAACGTACCTGACGGGATGGACGATGCGAGTATGTATGTACCTACTACACATAGTGCCTACCTACCTACCCATCTTCCACCGCCGCCGCGGATCGAGTTTGTGTCAAGGGCAACACGCGCCGGCACAAACACAATCCGAACAGGACTGCTCCTAAGCGGCGGGACCCGGCCGCCGCAAGACTTGTCTTGGTGGTCGCACGCAGGTCGGTCACACACGCGCACGTCACGAAAAGCGCGTGCGATGGCCCGGCGTTTGTCTTATCGAAACCGGGGGTTAATCACCCGGCGGAAACGCGCGCTTCCGCTAAAAATAACCACCGAAACCCCGTCCGTCAACCACCCCAACGACGGAGTGCGGACGTCGTTATCAACCGTCCGAAATCCATGTACCCGTTTAAAAATGTATTTTTACAACCAATTAAGATGACAACAACGTATACCGTGAACGTTATTATTAAACGGCTTTCAGATATAATAGGTACCTAGGTATAAAATGGGTACATAGTAATATAATATCGATTGCAATTTATAATAGGCCGCACAGGGTTCACCGTTTACGTATTTTTGTGGTACGTAATTGTTCGAACGTGTAAAAAAATTATATATATTATATAATGAAGTTTTGGATAAATAGAGATAACAATTTGGACGACGCCAGTCAACAAGTCACTGCAATCGCAAGACGAGAAAAAAACGATCGGTAATAGAAATAATCACTTAATACACCAACAGATTATTATAAACATCGGTAATATTACGATACGCGTGTACAAAGCAGGCACAAAACGGTGCGAGACAAGTACCCCGGGGGGGATTACAGGTTGAAAAACAAAAATAATATTCAACTTACCAACGGCGAGGGGACGCTCCGAACTCTGACTTGCATTCCATTTCCGGCGCTCGTCCGTGAATTGTTTCGCCAGCCGTAGGTGATGATGTGCGAGGTAATATATTATTTTCACGTAGTCGCGATACACAGATTTATTAAACTATTTAATAAACAGATTTATATTATGTTTTGTTTAAGTGGATTGTGATATTAGTACAGTTGCTGGCACTTTCTGCAGCGGTAATACGAAATTAATTAAGTGACGATACAACGACAGTCGAAATGAAGCAAAACGAAAAGAGATAGAGAGAAAGAAAAAAAAGGGGAGAACAAATGAAGAAGAAATTCTGTGTAAGACTCCTGCGGGACGATGGGTATTCGTGCGGCGAGTGCGCACGTCTGTCGGCGTAGCGAAAATGAACTTTCAACAGTTGGTGGTGGGTCGGTGTTTCAAACCGACGGAAGTGGTTGCAGCAAGCAGTCGACCGGACTGCTATCTGCCGGCCGTCCGTCCTCGCGCGCGACGGTCGCACGATTACGAACTACGGTTATCAACAGTACTGCGGTTATCACCGGACCAAGACGGTTGTCACAGGATAATGGTTATTACCGAGTTTTGGTTAGCCATGATAAGGCATAACAACGTAGTCGACATGATAACACAGTTCTTCTTATCGTACGATGTTCGTCGTCCGCTACTTAATTTTACTGCGCTACTCCACCGCCGCCTGTGTAGTCATTGAGTTCTCACAGTATTTTAAATATTCGATTATTTTAATGTAAGCTAAATTAGACTTAATTAGGCATTCACGTTTCACCGTTCACGGTTTTCCGTCGCCGTGGTCTATATATGTTTCACAAACCACAGGACTTGCTCAAGCGCACGCCGGCCGATGGAATAAACCGGCCAGAGTTCCTGAAACAGCTTGTTCAGGAGTTCCGAAAAACCAACAGTGCGGGTATAAAATACTTCTGACGACCCAACGAACTGCAGCAAACCTACTGATTTATTGATGTATTTGTTTACTTATTTAGACTCAAAGCTTCAAGTATTAGCCAACCTTGCTAACTTTGCATACGATCCTGTCAATTATCAGCACATACGTACTCAAAAGTAATCGATTTGTTCATAGAACAGTTGGCTTCAGACGACAACCAGCTGATAGCATTTGCAGCAGCTGGCCTCTGTAATCTAGTCAATGGTAATAATTATTATTATAGTATAGGTAGTATTTTTGATTTCATTTATAAGTAAGCCCCTGTACTGCATTTTTATTGTTCCAGTAAATTAATACATATAGTCATAGTTGGCCAATCGTCTTTGATTTTCTGGGACGTTACCAGTTTAAGAAGTCATGTGTGATTTTCTAATAGGACTTTTTTGGGGTCTAGTAATATTAGCAGGTTTTAGCATTATCATAATAATGTACCTACTTTCTTAGGATTTAAAATATCATTAACACAAGAATTATTTTTAACTAAGTGATTATTTTTATGTTATCATATTTTAGAAAATTTGTTCAAGATAATAATATAATTAACAAAATATTTTAACATTGTTAATGTTATGACAAAGTTAATATTAAAATATTATGAATTTAGAGTAAAATTATTAGGTTATCCACCGGCTATTAATATGTTATGTCTGGCTCATTAAGAGAATGTCGCATCCATGTATAGTGTTGTCTCCGTCTTACACGTGTACTATAATCTTTTCAAAATTGTTTATTTAAAATGATCATAACTTACTTAAAAATAATAATACCAATAAAAGCCTACGTCTAGTCGTAGATAACAATCTTAGCTATAAATTGTATAATAACTATTAAGTCAAATCACTCTATTATCAAAATTAATAGAACACTATTAACCGGTGAACAAAAATTTGCTATATTGTACATGTGTAATTTTACTTGTGATATTACCTTTTTCCTTACTATAATTTTATTATTTTTTTATAATTAATATTTACTTTTTCAACATAATATCATAACATTATAAAGTATTTAGGGAGACTGAAAATTAAAATGTTAAGTTAATACTTAATTTACAATTTTAAATTTACAAAGTTTTATACTTGGGACTTTACTACTTATACTAAAAAAAAATAATTACATAATGTACTTTAACATTCTATTTTTCAATTATTCTTCATTTGTTTAAATATTTTGTTCATCTTTATATATTTTCAGATCCTGTCAATAAAGATTATGTTATTGGAAATGGCGGTATCCAAAATATAGAAAAAAATTTGAGTAAAGCTGATGACAATATAATACTTTCCTGTATTACAACTCTTATGTACTTGTATGCACCAGAAATAAAAACAGGTAATTAAAAATGAATAATTTCATATCGTTAACTTTATCTTAATGTTAATCATATTGTATGCGGTCTGCTATATTGACATTATTCATTCTGCCATTATACTCATTACTTCATTAGTGTTAAGAATATCTAGTCACTAGTTGTTTATTAAAATATTTTATCTGTTTAAACATCTTAAATTAACGCGACTGAATTATTCCCATATTAATAAATGGGTAATATAATAATAATATAATAAACTAGGATTTATTTAATTTTATAAATTAAAAATTACTCAAAATAATATTCTGAAATGAGTGAAATATGTATATAGGTAACATTGATTATCTTAATAACCAATAGCATTATAAAATAACATGAAACCTTTTAGTAACTGTTTTATAATTGTTGATAATATAAATTATTGCTTATGATCAATTGTTTTTTATCTATAAATAATAAATGTTTTAATTTGAAAATACTTGTTTATTTTCACCGAGTTATTACTATATGTTAATCAAAATAAATTGGCTTAATTAAATTAGATATTGTACCTATATGGCTATATATATTTATTATAATGTATAGGATTGTGTACCTAATACCATGTAAAATGTATGAACACTATCTGTGTTCTCTTGTTGGTTTTTTAACAATATTTTAATTTTTAAGTGAATTCTGAGTATGTAAAATAATAGGGGATGTGCTGACCTGGGATGTATTTTTGTAGACCAGAGTATAGCTATAAGCTTGAGAGGACACTATACCATCATGTAATGTTCTCGTATTATAAATATAAATATGAAAACTAACTTTTAGCGGTTTAAGATGTGTATGCACTGCCACGATAGTTGTTAATTGTGTCTGGTTGCATTTTAGCACAGTAATTTTTATAGACCTTTATCTTTTTCTCTATAACTTTGAAAATATGTAGATTTGCTGAGTTACATTTGTATAAGACAAAGACAACGTCATGCATATTATAATATAGTGTTAATTCTTATTAATTGTTTAAGTTAATATTTTTGTTATTTTAAAATGGTAATTTAGTTTTAATTTTTAGTATATAATTATGATTATTAAATAGTAATATATTTATCCCAGATGTACTATACTAACTTATTTTAAATATATATTTCAACATTTTAGTGTTATAATATTGTATTTATTTAGTATAGATAATATAATCAAACAATTTAAAAATAGAAACTTTTTATTGAATAATATGTTTAAAATTATGAAAGTTAAGAATCAGATTTAAATTATATTAACTCAAATATATTTGAAAAATTTTAAATGTGTATCAAATAATATAAAATACTATACCTAGTTTCTGTTCAATAAGACCATAATTTTAATTTTAAATTTATATTTATTTGTAGGATTATTGTTTTTATTATTTAATTACAAATGCAATATTATTATATACATTTTAATAATACATATTTCATTACACTATTTATTTTATACATACATACTATTATTTTACTAAACCTTTTACATCAATTGTACAACTATATAATCATCAATTCCCATGTAAAAATATAAAGATTTTATTGATAAAATTAATTAATTTTATTTTGTAGTTTTTTTTTTTTTAATAAATATCATAAAAATGTATGCCTCATATAATATTTAAATTAATATGAGTTGTATAATTGTAGAAATGTCTTATTAAACTATTTTATTTTGTTATTTTTAAAAAGATTCATAATTTGTAAATGTGTAGGTCTGTTTATAAAAATTTTCTTCAAACAATATTTTAATGTTTTTCATACAGAAATGTACTATTTTATTATATAAGATATAAGGTAACTAAAAATACCTTTCTTAAGGTTATTTAGTTTTTGGATTTTAAACATCATAATATATTACTTCTAATTATAATATTGTGTTTGTACTATACGGCAAGATTTTTATAATTTTTATTTTATTATATAAATTCTAAATCTTTAATTAACATGGATTTAAAAAAATGATACTTAAAATTATTCATACTTTTGAAGGTCTATATGTAGTATGCGGTGTTTATTATTTTTATATTTTAAATTTAATTTTGCTCATAGACTAACTTTCTTCATTAAATAATGTTAGTTAATATTTAAGTTATGTGTTGTAATATTTATTATCATTTTTAGTTATTTTTTATTTTACAGTTAATCTATTTAAAACTAAAAACAAAAAAATAATACTTTTTAATTGTAATTTTTATTTATGTCTATAGACTTGGACTGCATACTATATGAGAGTTAAGAGGACGTTACACCTGCATGTGTTGACTCCATCTTACATCTTACACGTACAACACAAACAAAACTCGTTTACACAGTCTGGGTAGAACTCGCTCAATTTTTGGTTTTAAAGTTAAAATACTTATTATAAAATTGAATTGTGACAATATTTCTGAGGGTAAGTATTGCGTTTTTTTCTATAATACCCAATATAACGTTCATTATATCGTTTAGAAATAGAAAACATTTTTAAAATACCTTCAACTTTTCAAAATTTAAATTTAAAAAAAAAAAAAACGTAACGACTTTCCTTCAGAAATATTGTCACAATTTAATTTTATAATAGGTATTTTTAGTCTAGAACCAAAATTGAGCAAGTTCTACTCAGATTGCGTAAACATAAATAATATGTGATTGTGACGTCTTAATATTGGAACAAATAAATTATTATTAATTAGTTGGTACCATATGTTTTTCTAAGGTTTTTGAACAATGAGAGTTCCAATGAAGTTAGCACGCTTATTTTCTACAACTACATTCAAACCTAAGTTAGAACTTCTAAGCCATAAAAGTCTAATAAAAATCGAAGGTGATGGCATGTATGATTATTGCCAGGGTTTGATGACCAATGATATTTTCAGACTAAAAACAGAGAAATCTTTGTTCACAATGATATTGAATTCAAAAGGCCGTGTCTTATATGATTGTTTGGTTTATAAAGTAGATGATCATATACTACTGGAATGTGAAAAGGATTCTGCTAGTGACTTAATCAAATACTTAAGAATGTACCTACTACGAAGAAAAATCAATATTAACATATTAGATGATATCAGTGTTTGGGCGTTATTCAGCTCTACACCTATGGACATGAAACTTAATTCAGTTAGCGTTTTTAATGACCCACGTTTGCCTATTTTAGGTCAAAGAATTATATCTGATAAGACTTCAGGTATTAGAAGTGAAATATTTTTGGACGAATGTGATAACAAATTTACTTATCAACAATGGAGATATAGAAATGGTGTGGCTGAAGGCAGCGAATTACTTAAAGGCCAATCTTTTCCATTAGAAATGAACTGTGATTATTTAAATGGTATAAGCTTTAATAAAGGCTGCTATGTTGGACAAGAACTGACAGCTAGAACTCACCACACTGGAGTTACAAGGAAAAGAATAATGCCTTTAATTTTTGATGATACACCCACTGGTTTGGATTTGGATGCTGATATTTACAATGAATCTGACTTGGGTGTTAAAAGACCACCTGGCAAGTTGAGAGGATTATGCGGAAAAATTGGTATTGCGCTTTTAAGAATTGATGAATGTTTGAAAGCTGAACAATTAATTGTTGGTGGGTTCACAGCTAAGACATTTATTCCAAATTGGTGGAAAATGTAATACGGTTTAGTCATGCTGAGTAAATTTAGATATACAATGTAGAATATTTAATATACATGTACAATTGAATTTCTTAAAATTACTCTGATAATTAAGCTATATCATTTTATATAAATTAATTTCATATTTTTTAAATCATTTACTTAATACTTGAAATAATTACTTATGATAAATTACTATTAAGATATCTGTTGTTAAATATTTAATATTTGTTGGATAGTAAATTATAGTACTTTTACTTATTAGTGGAATCTATATTTTATGTGTTTTTATATATTTTGTTTAATGTAAAGCTTCTATGAGAATGTGTATAAATTGATATATTGGTCTATGATTTAAATCCTACTTTATCACAGTTAAATTAACATAAAGATAAAATTTAAAATTTAACTAAGAGACGTGCAACTAGGGGCACAAAAGCGTAAACTAGTTGTGCATATCAATATTAAACATGTATAAATATATTAAGTTGTTATAAATCTAGAATTTTATCAACACCATCTAATTTGTACTTCTGGTAGCAAATTATTATCATATTATAATAAAATTAACAATGTAAGTCTTGTGAATATTAAATCCTATAAAGTCCTGGACTTACATTTAAATAATTAACATTTATATTTTAATAAAATTGTATGAGTTAGATATTAAACCTAAAAATTTCTATTAATTTATTATTCCTAAAATATGTGTATGATCCCTTCAATATGATTAACTACCAATTTTATAATTTTTTTTATTATTTAATAATTGATAAAATATTACATTATGAATTTTGGTAGTACTTTAAGTGTGTACACAATTTTTGAGTAGGGTGTGCTGAGTAATTTTAGTAGCAATCACTTTCAACGTGCTTGGTGAATCAAAAAAAAAAAAAAAAAATACATCATTATAAAATCAATACATTCAATATTCGTCGTTCCACTATCAGAATCTAAAATCAAAATTTTCACGGAAGTACCACCTAATACAATTCTATTTAAAAGGGCATAATGACAGTAGTTTTGTTTTTGTGTTATAGGTACATAAAATGTATCAATCTAATTATTTGATAGTTTCTACTAGAAAGTAAAATCATTATTTTACTTGCATTTATTAATTATGATAATATTTTTAAATAAATCAATAATTTGAATATGTAGAATTATTTTTTACAAAGGGTCTGCTTTAAACACCGTTTGCATACCTATTCAGACATGGTTTAACAAAATTTGTTGAACTATAAAAAAATTTTCCTCTGAGTTTTTACTAAATCAACTTAAATATTTAAAAGTGTATTAATTTGATTCTTCAAATCCAAAAAGATTTTGAATTAAAGTGGTTATATTTTTTTCGAACTTTGGAAGACTATTGAACATACCTTGGTGCCCACCGAAATTTGTCTAGGAGAGGGCAAGATTATTACATAAAATATAATATTCATTGTTAACTTATTGGCTTAATAGAATTTTTTATAGCTGAAATTTTTCGTATAATCACTTTCAAGTTTATAAAGTAATTTATTTACATGCTTATATTTTTATGTTTAATATCCAAATTTTAAAAATAATTTCTGAAAAGTCATGCCCCAGCTTGCCGCCTTGCCCCCCTTTGGGCGCTTATACTATTGAATCTGATATGTTAGGTACATCGTAAATCTATGTTGAGATTACATTTAAAACAATTATAAGGTATATTTTAAATTGTGAAATTGTTGGTTAACTGGTTTGTCAAATTCAAACAATTGATATAATTTTAAATATTTTGTGTATTCATTATTTTTTATTTATTAATTAATTTGAGAAATTGAAATATTAAATAGGTAAAGTTAATTATTTTATTTCTGAAAGAAGAAATGATAAAGACATAAAACGGACTTATGTTTCATCATAAGTGGACGCCACACACGTATTTTTTTCTATGTTTTATTAAAACTTGCGAAGCTAAACGTAAACTGCTGAACGTAAATTTACCTTGTAACGCACTTGTAGAACGGAGACAACAAATTCAGGTGTGGCGTCTTCTTAAAACGTGACATTATGTCAATTTTAACTATATTTATTATTTTAAATGTTTGTTTAAAACAGTAATATATACATTACATAACTATCATAACCTACAAACATTAAAAAAAAATGTATGATAATTTTTAAAACAGTTTTACTAATTATTTTCTATCTTTTACACATATCTATAAATGATCGTACATACATACACACTAAATAAAAGGATAATCTATATTTTATGTCACCAGTCAAAAATTACCTAACTTTATTTACTTCCATGAATTATGAAATAAGATAAAGGTATCGTCAAAAGGCATGGACTCATGGGAGATTTATAAAAAATATAACAAATAATATAGTGGTCCTTTTTCTTAAAATATTTATTTTAATTACATTCCCTTATTAATATTTGGATTATGCGTCTAAGCGTCTTGCTAATATTCACCCCAATTTCTAACAAATGTTATCATACTTACTAAAAAAAAGCGTTAGGTAATATTAACTAAACTATGATTTTTATAATGGTGACCTATCTCCAAGGGCGGACTGGGAGTACAAATTGGCCCCGAGGAAACAGTAAATTTAGTTTGGATTTTGGGCTTATAAAAAATATTTTTAAGTTATCAGCCCAAATTTTCGCCAGGCCCAAGCGGGGATCACCCACCCTCCACCCTAATCAGTCCGCTCCTGCATATCTCTTTACACAATTTCTCTTATAAATAAATAAATTATCCGTATAATAGGTACCCCGTGTATTACTTACATTGTATTATGTTACATTCAATTTTGGTTCAAAATATACATAGGTACGTCTATTTTCATTTAAAAATAAATATCTTACAGTAATAAACATGTTGATTTTCAAACAAAAATAATCGAAGTATATGTTTATGTTTTTCTCGTTATAATGGCTAACAAATTAATATTTTTAAAATATAAGTAAAATAAAATTTAAATATATTTTTCAATTTCTGAGTTATTATAATATAATATGATATATGTTTTTGCGTAAAACAAATTATATCCATGTACCTATTTCAAAAAATGGAAAAACAAATTTGAAGTTTTACAAACTTATTTATAAAATAAAAAAATATAGGCCTTAATACCGTTAAAATGTTTTTTTTATACTACAGGTGTCTTCGAAAGTTAGAGCTTATAAATAAAAACAACAATTGTAAATTATAATTTGGTACATTGTATCATATTTATAAGCGGCTTCGGAAGAAAATCTTTAAAACCAGTTTACTATATTTTTTCTTACTTTTTTTTTACAGACATCGTAAACCCGTCCATTGTTGGTTATATGGTCTCGTACGCTCAGAGCGAAAACCCCAAGCTGAGGAATGTGGCTAAAATATTTTTGAAAGACTTCTGTACCGAACACGACATTCAAACGGCGATCACGTCCAACACATAGTGCCCATCTGAATAACTAAGTACTTACATACCTACATATATACTTTACTATATAGTCAAATATAACAAATATATTTCATAGTTATCATTATTATATACAAATATAACGCTAGTCATGCTTACTCGGCTAAGTAGACGATTTCAGTCCACCAGAGCGCTTACGGTGGGCGATCGTGTAGTGATATCGAAAAGAGTCGATAAATCGGATATCAACGAGTTTGCTCGCCTGAGTGGTGACACTAATCCCATACATTCTGGTGATCGTCCGTTGGTGCACGGCATTTATTTGGCGGGTCTGGTATCCGGGGTGATTGGTACCAAATTACCTGGCGACGGCACGGTTGTCGTGTCCAAGACCCTGAGGTTCCCAAACGCGTGTTATGCCGGAGATCTAGTCAAAATCGAAGTTGAGATACAGACCATAAGGAAGCTTGTGAGGTGTGGATTTTGGTGTAGTGTCGGGAACAAGGTAGTCATGGAAGGCACAGCGGACGTTATAAATAAACGTCTTACTAAAAATCAGACGTGTAATAATACAGTTTGAAATAGAGAGTTAAAAAACAAAAGCTTGTGTTATATTTTTAAGCATCCGAATCCCCGGATTGATTAATTTAGTCACTTTTTAACTGTTTACATATTAAAATTAAGCGTAGAAATTTATATTTTATAGTTCATCAATATAATACTTACTATAGTATAATGAAGGTGGTGTTATTATTCTATATTAAATATTCCATAATATTATACAGTTTATTTTTAAGTTATAAATGCATAATATATTATTAACTATAGTTTTATAGACACACGTCAAGTAATTCCTAACCATTAACGACAAGTCGACAACCCTTAATCGCTTAAAATGTTCTAATTTAATTAAAAGGTCGATTATACTATAAGCAAATTCACTAGCAACTGGCCCTCAAATATTTTTGCAGCTACACAGTACACAGCGAGCTAGCCCCCAAATAAAGTTGACTTGCCTATACTTTTTTCGCCACTCTTTGGCAATTTTACTCTCAGGAGAGTGCAATCGCTTTTTTAATCGACATGGCTAGCACTATCGCTAGTGTGCTAGTGACTATATAGTAGCTAGTAGTAATCATGACTTGCGACTGCCAGCTCACTCTCGCCCGACTTTTTTCACCGAAAAGCATCGAGTAAATTCATCCTATGTAATTGAGGTAAATCATAAAAAAAAAATAAATTTTAAAATCGTAATTCTCAACTGGATTTTAATGGGTAAGTATATAAAAACAAGTTTCCTGGCATAAAACTATAAAATTGAAATCGTTTTAGAGTCGTAAACTCGTAATGATATAATTTATGACGTTATATCTATGATATACTATGCTCGTATATTACGTTAGAATCGTTGACATTTTTTAGTTGTATATACTAAGTCACTATGTACCTATATAATTCGCAGTAAAAGTGAAATACCGAAATCTCATAATTATTGTTGGATATACAAGTCTTAACAATAATATAGTATCGAGCAAAGTTGGCCTTATAATTGTTTTGTTATCACAGGATTTTTTATTTTTTTTTTTGGTCATTATACTCGTAATTTAATGTTTACAAAACGAACGGCAGCGAACCAGTTTCCTGAACCGTATGTATTGTTTCTCATTTCAAAAATTAAACAGTTCTCCATCACCGTGTTTCCGTTTATATTTTAAACATTAATTTAGTGTTTACAAAACACAATTCACGAGGAAGTCTTCTCGTCGTTTACACGTAATTTATAAATACCGTCGTACAACGAAAACAAGCGCATTCCCTTTCTGCGTGTGGTCAAGAGTTCGTCAAGAATACAATAATTTCGATCCAAACTTGGTGTACGTTTTATATTCTACAGCACCTGTTGCTTCCAAAAAACTTTATCACGATGATGATGATGATGATGACTACAACGATGGTGTCATTAGCAGTCGCACTCGGGTCAATCTCGCTGTGGTAAGTCGTTTTACAGTATATAAATACGTGCCTAATTATTTTTCAATTTTTGCGTCTAGTTGCCTCCAATCTATTGGCCAAGTCATGTCCTACGTACCGTGTATCGTACTGTTTCTGAAACGACAAAATATTATCGGTTTTATTTCGCATATTTGTTTCTTTTTCGTTACCAATAATATAGTATAATATATTATTCTACTTATATTATGTTAGTATATACTATATACTGTCATTGATGGGAGGTAACCAATTGCGCTTAAAATTACCTTTTCGGCTTCTCATGTACCAATTACACTCTAAAGATTTTAGGGTCGATAGAACAATTACGCTCAAAACATTTTACACTACCTAAGGAAAAGTTATTAGATAGTTTTTAATTATAATTTATCTATATATATATATATAAATAATGGATCGTGAAAAATGTCGTTACCTCATCAATCGAGAACGGCTGGTCCGATTTGGCTCAATTTTTTTTTAAAATGTTCGTAATTGCCTGGAGAAGGTTTTTACGAAAGAAAATTTTAGGAAAATTCTACGAAAAAGTAGGAAATCTGGATGTAAAAAATACAACAGTGTATTATATTGGTTGCTATTGGTTAATCGGGTATATTTGTTAATTTGTATTATTATTTTTTGTCAATATATATATATATAATTAATGTTTATGTGTAGATTAGATCTCTGGGAAGAAGACAGGCTAATTTAAAAATGGTTAAATTTGCAGGTTTTTTTTTATTCATTTGATACTAATATCAGATGAATCCTATAGGATTTTGTATTAATTGATTATATTAATCCCCCATAGGTGGAATACGACAAACTTGGTATAACTTTGATACTTTCATGTTAAATCATACACTTACGTACAAACAGCACAGGGTCCGCGATCTACCGCAGGTAGATTGCCTACTTGATAATATACTGCTGTGAATCAGAATCTTTATTCCAGGCAACGGAAAAGTTAAGATAAATTTTGAAGACCATAATAGACCGAATATTAAATAACGAATTGAACAAAGTTTGAGTCATATAGAGTTGGCACATTTAACGGGCAACGATAAGTGTACGGGATCAGCTAGTAATTATATAATAAATGATTACACTGACCGATTTTTTGCGAGTATTAGTGCATAATACATAATATAATGTAAAAAAAATATTTTTCTTTACATTTAACAAGTTACTTTTTTACCGTAAATTATATACAATTTATGATAATGATGACTTGTTTTCGTCTATCACTCAAATGCATACTTCCGTGATCAAATGTCCGCAATAATAATAACGTTTCATAAAATCCTCGATACCGTTAAAAAATGTATTATAAGTTATAACCAGTAATCGATTGATCAATAAATACTTTTTAATTTTCAAGCATTTTAGTGAGTTTATGTTGATGTTAATGGAATTAGATCGAACAAAAATATTTCTAAATCTGAAGGTAGCCGCCAGGAAAATTTGAATACAAACGCAATTGGTATATTGACCGTAAAATATAAAGAGTGCAATTGGTACATTAACCGTAAAATATGAGGCGCAATTGGTACTCTGACCCTAAAATATAAGCTGCGCAATTGGTATATTGACCCTAAAATACAAATTTTGTTTCAGCGCAATTGGTCCATGCCCTTATTGATAACCAACCTTACCTATGTATTGTAATCGTTTTATAGTTTCGCCGATCAATCCGACGGTGGTGACGAACAAAAACCGGTCCAAAAGCTTAACGAAATGTTAAATCATGTGCCGGCGGTAAAACCACTACCGATCGCGCAATCGCTGTCTTCGTCGACCACAAAGACGCCGTGTATTTGTGGTGTGTTTCTGAGTAGCCAAATAACCAAGGGTAGTAAAAAACAGCCTACAGGATACGCCGCGTTGTTGCACGAACAGGACGAACCAGCCCCCTGTAATGCTTTGGGCGTGAAGACTTGCACCAACAAGTGTTTGGAAATTGTGAGTTTATACCGGGATCATTGATATTCAATTTTGCGTATTTTTGATTTTTGTAAAACTGTATATTATTAATATTGATAAGGATGTCTGGTAGTAGTATATGTTATGACAGTAATATTGTTGTTTTCTCCTCGTCTGCAGATCGCTAAACATTTGCCAAACAGTCCGGCGATAATCTGTGGTTCGGTCGATCGTGACGTGTACAAGGAACGGGTGAGTTATTGAATTTTCTCTCGCTGTATAATAAAAGTCTTAATATAAAAATGTTTTTAATTTCTCCAGGCGCATCTATTTGTGAAAAACTGCAACGACTCATGGATTAACACGCTTTTGTCCACCGGCAAAGAGTTTTGTTGCAAGGACAGCCAGCATTACAAATGTCCTATATTATAATAGAAACTTGAAACATGTGTGTAGTGTGTATTTATAGTTATACCTTACGAAATAATAATGTGTTATTATTTATTTTAATGTATTTTTTTACGTTTTTTATTAAAGAAATATTTATCTTATTCTTGAGATTTTGTTTTTTGTTTTTAATCGTGTAATTTATACAGTTAAGTTTTAAGGTCACACTCATATTTTTGTATTATTTTGTTAGTTACCTATAATACGGCTATAAATAATTTAAATATTACTATGCTCTATAGCAGCGTTTCTCAACTTTTTTAATATTACGACCACCAAAATAGGTGAAAAATTAAATCAGTCACCTCATGACCCCCCTCCCCCCATATAATACTATTTTTTAATATAAACTTGTTTTTATTCAAAAATTGTAATTGCAATCTCAAATTTCACATTAATTTATACTTTTTACATTATTATTCATAGTTTATAGTGTATTTTATCCCCATTCATACAATGCACCCCAAGTCCAAAAACATTATTTTTGAGAATCAGCTTTGGCAATTTTTAAAACTTTAAATGCATGGCAAATGTAACCAAATTTTGTTTTTTCTTATTTTAATTGATTTTTTTAAGCAATGTAGTTATTTATGAATGGTTGTAAATAATATGACACTGGGAAATAATTAATAATAATTCTTATTATAGTTAAAGACTTTAAGTACAAATCATTGTATCTTTGACAATTTATTGTTTTGAATTTATTTTTTAAACTATGAGTGAGGTGGTATTTACTAAATGGTAAACAATATGTATTTCATTTGATACAAATTACAAGTTAAAAATTATGATTTATGATAAAGTAGATCTTTATACACCTAATTTTTATTAAATTATTGTTATTATTTAGACATGTTGCTTATAAATCGTATGATTTAAAATTAATATTGTTTTTTAGTTCTAATTGATTAAAATAATTTACAGTTTTAATAATATAGCTTAATACAAATATTAGTTATTATAGTTATTACTTATTCAGCATTCTTATCCCATGTTTAAGTTTAAACATTTTTATTAGTCTATAAAAATTTGTAAATTTAGAATGATAACCTTTAGAATCCACTACAAATATTATATTAATTTCCGTATTTGTTCAGTTATAGATACGAACAAATCTTTAGAAAGGGTTTCCGACTGAAAATAAAATTGTTAAGTTCACGTGTTTCATATTGAGGCAATTTAGTATAGTTGGTTAATTACATCTTTATTTCCAAATATTTAGTATAGCCAATAAAAACTACGAAAATTATGTTTTCGTAAATAATAGTCCTTTTTTTTTTTATTAATAAATGGTTTAAAACCATTGACCGTCGAGTGTACCTATACTCAATATTAAAAAAGTTAATGTATAATAATTTACAGATTATTTCTATAAGAGATAGGTAGTACAATACAACATCTGCAATATAATAATTATATATATATATTTTTTTTTAGAATGGCTTTGACTCAACGTGCACTGACCACGTGGGCTTCAATGGTGATGTTCTTGGTGCTGCTCACCATACAGCTACAGACCAAACAAAAACAGAGTTGGTATCTGATATTCATGCCGATTTGGTTGGACGACGCGCTAACGGCACTGTTCATAATATGCTCTTGCGTGCACAGCAATTCGTGTCAGGCGATGACCGAGATGCCGGTGTTTTGCGGCAGTCGAAGGTGCATAATTTTTGTCATTTGCCTGATGAAGATCATCGCCCAACTCACGCTTTGCTATAAGTTGGAAAATCAAAACCCCCAGTTGCCAATATACTACGTGTTTATGCCCATCTGGACGCTCATCGTTTACCTGATAATCATTGTGATACCACCTCTCGTCAGACATTACAAAGACTAATCGAATTACTTAATATTTTTGTACATCGGTGATAAATATATTCATTAAAATAGAATATATAATCTGTAAATCCTTAATAATGCAAGTGATGCAACAAGACTGCGGCTATACCTATTATAATATAATTAAATGTGTTTTTTTCATAATACTGTTGTATAGGTAGGTAATTTTAAAAGTTGAGTCTATTTTTATTCATCCAAATAGATACAATAAGTGTTTTGAGTTAATGTACATATACAATTATTATTGTGCTTTATTATTTATATGAATAAAGTATACAAATTTGCGCGAAGCTAACATACTTCACAGCCGTTGTATAGCTGCTTAGATTACTGCAAAATATATTATATTATATAGATATATTAATATAAAGTATTTGTAATAAACATTTGATTTAATAAAATTTTATAAAAAAACATTTTTTCTTCAATTTACAAATAGTTTTATTAAATAATAATTATATATAAGTAGTTATTGTAACAATGCATTAGTTTTAAGAAGATGAATTACACAAAAAAAAGGTGACCCAACATTGTGCAATTATAATGTTATAGTAGGTACTGCTATAATAGTAGTCGTCCAATTAAACGTTAGTAAATGTGTGAACTAAAACAATATTATAATTTATAGGTAGATTGTAGCATGTAGGTACGCAATAAAACAAAATCACTATGCACTAAAGAGATCCGAAAAATTAAGCAAAAGTACAAATTGAACGGAATTGATAAATTTTAACGATATTATTGCACAACTTAAATTGAGCATAGTACACATATTATAGGTAGGTATATTATTATGTCATCATTATGTGTTCGGGTAACAACGCAATGTTGGGTATGGAAGGTATGCGTTTTTTGTATTTTATAATTGAGTATATTATATTGTATATAATATAAAACCAATGATTTTATTTTTCTTTCTTTCCTATCGTTTTAAGTATTGTCATTTGTGTGTGTTCGCAGGGTCGGAGTGAAAGGGGGTTTAGGGGGCCCAAAAAGCCGTGAATATTTATAGCACCATGACTGTGTACCTATACCGTCTAATACGCAGCAATATTATTTAAAAATATTAAATTAAAAAAGTTTTTTGTGGGAACGAATATGGTGGAATACTGTTTATTATTACTACGCGTATACCACATATATTCTGTAACAGTTTAACAGTGCCCACGAATGTACGTACAAGAGGTAAGATGACCGGGGGGTCACAATGGGGACCGAGAGTTTTCAACGCCATATATAAAAAACACGGACTGGAATCGAAACAATTTCGGTGGACCACAAATTTCTAGTGTTATGGGACTTCACTGATATCAGCACACATGGTGGTTTTAATTTTAACCTACGGACTAGATAATATGGTACCTATCTATTCAATAGTTTAAATTCAACCACCATTCGCTCAGTAACAGTTAAGGTCCCATAACACATGGAATTAACCAGACATTTATGAGTTCTACTTTTGCCCCCTTCACCTAGACGATGCTAGTCCATTCTATCTTAGACCGTGCTAAAATACAAAATGTGAACCTAAATAAAACCACCGGTAGCGATGAAAACATTCGGTCCCCGGTGTGAGGAACTTTTTGGTGGCCGTCCCCTGACCCCCTCAAACCATGTCTATCCAGTCCATTTTATAATATCTTAGTCCATAGTTGTAACTAATATTGTAATAATGTATAGTGGTGGTGAAAATCCCAAGGGAGGGGGGGGGGGGGTGATCCACCCAATCCCACCACTGATTCACTGCTTCAGTATACAAATATACGCGAGTAGAAAGAGCTGGTACCCGAAATGTATAATTATATAATGTAGGTGGGTAGTAAATTATTTGATACATCCTAGGTTTGATAAGACTTATAGGTATTACCTGCACATTATCATAATACGGATTGTATTTTAAGTGAAATGAAACATTAAAGTCGTCAGCTTCGGAAATCGCATTCGGAAACAATAGTGTTATACCTGATAATAATAATTATCTTATTAATTGTTCTGAACGCCACCTGTAGCGCGTTCCCGAGTTTAAGCCGTCGACTGTTATAATTTAAAATGCATTTATAGTTTATACCCCCTCGCAAACCTCGACCGACGCCGACCCTGCGCCCGCATGTGTGTGTGTGTGTGTGTGTGTGTGTGAATGGGTGTGTGTGTTTTTGCGCGTCCGTTTGCCCCGACGTGTATAATATAGGCGCGTGACGCTCGCGGATACGACCTATTTGTGGACGCGCAGGTACCACGCCAGGTAAGTCAAGCAGAACGCGGTAGTCATCCAAGCGGTAGCCCGGGCCGTGGACGCCGAGCTGCGACACGTGCGTTTCGTCTGCGTAATGGGCAACTTTTGCAGGTGCATGTGGTTCACGATGCTCTTCAGTTCCTTGGCGTCCAGCGTCTTGTCCCTGGCCAACACCACGCTGTACAGCTGCGTGTTCGGCGAGCAGAACGTCAACACCATGTGATTGCTTATGGCTTTCCGGACGTATACCATACCCGCGAACTGGTCGTAGGTGGTCATCTGCACTAGTGTGCCTGCAAAACGGACGGCGTCCAGGTTAAACGTTAAAGGTATAAGACATAATATTATCGCGAACATAGTAATATGAAATGAGCAAGCTCCAATTTTAAATTGTTCGATTCCGCCGAAAGGTATTTCACATTTTCTTTGGTTGGTTTTTCAACGTACACATTAGGTGTATATTATGTACTATTAGATACTTATAATATATTCGTACCTATACTCTGTTGAACGAGAGAACACACAGATTCTGCGCATCCCCCGCGTCACACTGCTATCGAAATCGGTTCTTCTATGACAGGATGTTGCGTGGGGGAACCAGTTTTGGTCGGTGCGCCGTGCGTTCTCTCGTTGAACAGAGTATAGGTACGAATGTATTATAAGTATCTAATAATACATTATATACAAATATACAATATATACCTACTTTCTCTCTCACTCCCACCCTGCATTATTATTACTACTATTATTAACTATAAACCCGATAGGCATGATATTTTTTAGTTATTTTAGTATTATATTTTTTGGTAAATCGTGATAAGTAGGTAATTTTAAATTTTGTTTTTATAAACTATAAGAAATGGAATATGTTACTTGAACCGTCAAAAAAATAATTAAAAATTCTTTTGCAGCCCAGCTTCACAAATAAATCCAGCCTAAAATTGTAAAAATCGATTGCAAACGTGTCCTAATATTCAGTATAACATTAAAATACACAACTGTGTCATTGTGCGTCTATTAACTTGACATACCACTTTTGGCAAATCCTTCACAAATTCACAATATATTCTGAAGAAATAATCAAAGTTTTTAAAATGCATTCATGTATCGGAGTATAAAGAGCACAAGTTATTAGTTATTACTGTTTGTTTAACTAGGTATTGGATAATATTATAATAACTGTTTAGCGTTGTAATAACTAATATTCACGAGGACCGATAATACCATTGTAACTTGGCTCACACATATGTAGATATAGTGAAATTATTTATAATTTACAATTTACAATGGAACAAAATATCAAGAGTAAATATTTGTATAGGACATAGGTATAATTGATAGTACGTTTCATGACTTTTGACTTCAAATGTATACCTACCAATAAGACCTTATTATTATCAATTATTTGTAAATTTGGGTTAACGCAGTCAGGTAATTAAGTTTTTTCCTTCAATTGTATTTTTAACGTTAAACCTTAATTTAAGACTAAAGTAAAGTGTTGTAAGAATAATACAAGTTCAAATTATACTTCTACTTAAATAATTAACAATGCTTATTGATTGTTGCTATAAAATAATTATAGTTTAAACATGTTATAAAAAATAAGACTTCTGTGGTTTAAGTGCTGTTGCCTATTAGATAACGCTGCTAACATCATTCCACACAGCCAAGATAGTAAATATTGTTTTACATTAATTATAATATAATGTAACATTATTATAGTATTAGGACGAAACGTGCAATTGTGCTGTTTGCAATTATGAAAATTGTATTTATTTAAATATGTTATGAATAATGTACTCATTCTAAACAAATATTTCAACCAAATATTTAACTTTTAAAAATGTCAACATTTTTAGTTTAAGTATGACATTATAACTTATAAGTAGCCAAGTAGGTATAGGTATACTCATTTTACAGTGTCTCACAAAAGGATTTATAATTTCAACCTACTCTATATAGTATAATAGTATGTAGACATAATGTAAAAGAAAAATATACTTCTATACACATATGAAATTAAACAATACACAGCTGAAGAATTAAAATCGAATAATATGTTAATTATGTTTAATTTCTCGCTTTATCGGTTAGCGTAAATGGTCGATGGGGGGTAAAAACCGTTCACTCACAACTCATAAGCTACTATGCGCACATTTTAACTTTCTTTTGTATATGGTATTATTTTCATCAGTGTCATTACGAATAAGTCACATGTACATAGCTATAGTCATATTTAAGTAATGTTTCCTAATAAAGGTTTGTCCGCAGTATTTTGTCTTCAACAACTTAATATCCATAAAATTTCCATGTCCAACGGTGGTTTGCACTTTGCCCACGTACTTATATTTCAAATATTTTACCTATTTTGTATACCTATTTCATATAATATATATATGGTTTTAGATATTACCATTCTGTGATCCAGACGACAGCCAAAATCCTGTAGATGATTCGTCTTTAATTTTGAACAGATATTCAATGTCGCCTGTATCTTCATTCCAGTACAATTTGAGATCAGTATCTGAACCCGCAAGCGTAAGGAAAACAGAAGGGCAAGTGGGTACATCAAATTTCTCTCCATTATATAGTTTATCGTTTGTTTTATGTTGTAGGATTTCAATTACATACCACGTACCAGTTATCTAAAAATAAAAATAATGCAATTTATTACTTGAATATCTCTGTTTTAAACGTATGTGGGTAATTGCTATTTTAATATATTAGCATATGGCATTATGATTATGGCAATATATTATAGCATATGGTATTTTAATGAATCGACATTTTAAATTGTTTTATTTTTAAACTGAAATCATCTCTTCCATGCATGTGTATAGTTTATAAGACATTAATACTGAATACTGATATACATTAGTAATATTAAAGTATATGTTAATGTCTGTAAAATGACATCATCAATTTGACTGAAAAAAAACAACACAATAAATTATAAAACAATAGGTGCAATTTAAGCGGCATCTAATTTCAATTTATTTGTATCCTATTTTGTATCTATTTATATCAAGGACTGATGTGCATTATAGTAATTTAATGATCTAAAATAAAACATCGTTATTTTAATTTTAAGAGACGTTTTCGTATGAGTTGTCTCTGTCTTACAAACGTACAACATCGCAAATTGTATGTTCTCAATAATGCATTTTCACTGGAAATTAAAAAAATATTATAGCTTGTTTTTTAATTAAAATATTAATAAAAGTATCTAGATAATAATCTTAGTATCTTACCTTTAAATTTGATTATAGGTCAATTCACTCTAATTTTAAAAATAACAGTGTAAAATGGGTTAATGTGAACGTTAAACGTACTATATTCTGTACGTTTGTTAGACGGAGACAACACATGTGGGTGTGGCGTCCTCTTAATGGTTTAAAATATTATAAACTAGGAAGTAGGAATATTGTTTTTTAGTTATAAGCTCATTAGTGCAGTACTAAATGTAAATCATCTTAAACGCTATAACTAACTTTTATCAATGAATAATTAATACATATAATTATTAATTTATTGACAAATTCCTTTGGATCTAATACCTAAATTATACCAAATATATTTTTTTATTAGAAAGTTTATGAGCTACCACCATTATATCGTATTTTATTTTAATAAATTTGTATACATTATTAGAGTATTTTTAAATCATGGGCCAGCTTAATTCAGCAATCTTAAAAAAAAAACTATTTATTGTTTGATTTAGTAATCTATTGGTTTTGATGAATATTTCAAATATTAGGGGTACTTAAGCCCTAAAATACTAAATAATTTGTTATTTATTATTTTTTTTTAAATTTTTATTAAAAATAGTTTATCCTGTATCATTAGGTATTTATATGTAAGTATATATTAAAAATTAAATAACTGATGTTCTTAAAATATTATTTGCGTGCAACTATTATACCTATACGTAAACATAGATAATAGGAATTAATTAATACGAAAAACGAATGGACACATAAATATAGCAAATAAATAATTTACCTAATTTATGATAAATTGTAACTACCTGCTAACCTATAGAATAAAAATATAAAATTCATTAGATATGGCATATAATATTCAAAAGCTGCAATTGGGGCAATTTTTAACTGTATGTATCTACTTGTATATCAATATCACTATACAACTATAATATTAGATTATAATTTATAAGTAATTTTCATCTTGCCTCAGGTAGGATTTTATTTTGCGGTTGCGCTTTAAATGCTGTCAATTGTTCATCATGGATTAGATTTTTTAATTTTAAAACTTAAACAAAATAAAATAAATTGGCAATTTACAAATTGTAGCAAATGGATTTATAAAAACTGAAATCTTACGAAGTAAGCATAGAGGTGTTTGCAATTTAATTGAATCCATTATTATATCCATTATCTATATGAATGAAATTGACTGTGTAAATTAGTTTTATACGATTTGTACGATGTACCTATTCAGTGCGATTCGACAATACGTATAAACCTTCCAATGGGCCGAGACGTGTTATAGAATAGTATTTGATCATTTATTTACAATAGAATTAAATTTAATAAAACATTGGGTAGATGCTATTCTTATTTCGTATGTAAGTGTAACAATAGTATAATTTCTTTTTAAAACGTGCCATGGATACACGTACTTTTACTAATTGTAGCCACTTTAAGTTAATAAACGTGAACGGAACCAAAATTTATAATTATCAAGCTCGAGATTGAACTGCATTCTTATTACTACATTTTTTCCTGTCGTCGTTTAGGTCAGCCGCTCAGCACTCATTAATTTATATTATATGAATTAAACAAATGTGGCTGATATATCTATACTCAGTATTGTTTCCTGTGGACAGTGGCGCCTGTCCTATGGTCCGTGTCTTCAGCAACACGGTGGATGATTGGATGTTGGGTGATAAATAATTATCTATTATACGATGACTTATTAGTCATTATAATTTATAGCATAACATAGTTTAAAAAAAATACATTGCACTTTAATAATGAGTCGTAGTATAATAAGTACCTATCTCTTAAGCACCCAACGTCTCAACGTTGCATAAATTGAAAAAAAGTCTATAGTTTAAAATATATATCTATAAATAGAAAAATAGAGCCGAAGTATTTTGAAAATTATTTCATGTATAGTTATTTAATTTATGAAAATTCTGTAAAATTTTCGAGTTTCCGCAGTTTAATATTCATTTTTCAAAAATTGGTTTTGCGTAGTAATTCTAGCTATTCTTAAATTGTTTTATTGTTTTTCCCAATTATTTTTAAAAGTACTCGATAATTTTGATTTTTGGACCAACCATAGATTCAATTTATTACAAGGAACTATCATCGAAATAAAATTTTGAAAGGAAATATATTATGTGACTCTCAGACTGAATACTAGTGATGTACCTAAATTGATGTATTATGTGGTACCTAAGATAATATTGCGTATAATAAATAATAATTTATATAATGGCAAAAAGCTTCATGTATTTACGATTAATATTTTAAATCATAATAAAATGTCTAAAATCATCAAAACTTGGATTTTTAATTAAAAAATTGTTCTTATGTATTTTCCATATATTTTAATTGTTGTAGGAACAACTTTTATGTCTCTTTAATTGTACCTATTTTAAAATTGTATGACCCTAGAAACAAACATTTTAATGGATAACATAAATCGAAATAAAACTAAAAAAGTCAACATTTATCAAACTTAATTACTAATAATTTAATTTTAAATGGATATGTTGTTCATATATTATATAAAAACACGTACCAATTTAATTTGAATGTTTTCCTGTAACTGCAGATTGCCGCAATGTTCGTACACCGAAGTGGTTGTTTCCTCCGAGGACGCATAGCCCGGCAAACCGTAACACAAACACAGTACCAAAAACAGACGGTGCATTTTTGACCGGAATAATGGGTAAAAAAAGGGTTTGTTCAAAAATCGGACGAAATAAAATCACATCAAAGGTAAACGAAATGATCGGACGAACGGGCGAAACCGTACAATATTATAGCACACGAAACCAAGACGCGACGTGTACAACAATTTTAGACGTATTATAATATCGAACGCGAGATCATAACGCGACGGGACCAAGGGACTGTATGAGAATGTGTATTGTGCGCGGTGCTTTCGACGTCCCGAACGGTCCCTTCCAATTAAGGATTGTTAAGAGATTATGATAATTTAAACTGTGCGGGGCTAGGTCGGTGCATTTAGAAAAAAAAAAAATAAAAATCATTTACTCGTGATGTGCACCGCGGTCGTCGTAAAAAGTTAAATTTGCTCGCGAACGCGTGCGTGCGCGTGCGTGCGTGTGTCTGTTGTATACGTATACCGTGGTTGATGTCTGTATACGTGTGTGCAGTATATTAATACTTAATATACACGTAAAACATAATACGTGATGATGACCGGGGGAGTAGTGTTGAGCGTATGAGTGTGCACGTCGTCGTTTCCCCTCGACGTCGTCGCCGGGAAAGTATAATATTATATACTATATAGCAACGACAACAATAATAATAATAATAATAATATAATATTATTATCTTATCAAATATAGCGGCCGCCGTGAGAACATGCCGAGCGTCCCCATATAATATAATAACAAGCGTATCTGTACAATACAATAGCTGACTCAGGTCTCAATTATATATTATTGTAGTGCCCAATCCTCGGGTACGTCGGTAGCCGATAACAGGAATACGTATTACTGCTACAGTTGCAGTATTTGATGCTTAATGACTTGCCTTCAGTGCTATCAGAAACGTCGTAATTTATACCTCTACGGACTACGGACTGGTATAATCCTACCCGCGGGGGCACCATTTGGGGGGGGGGGTAGGGTGTGCCTTGCACTTCCTGAAATTTTTTTATCTACAATTATTAGCCTTTAGGCGTCATTGATACTGTGGCCTAGCCGCCTTTGCCTTCGCCTTTGATAATCTTTAATCGTGCATGCACCGCTATTCAGTATTCACAGCTAATCATAAATAATATTATAATATTGAGTTATCTAATTTGATAGTATTGATATCAGTATCATGTGTAATTAATTTGTATTTTTCCTTTTGTTTGATATCCTAATTTCAAATATAGGTAACTATGTATTAATCAAATGTATGGGCTTAAAAATTTAAAAATAATAAAAGCTGAATGATAAGGTACCTATACTTACCTAAAATTTGAATATTTTATATCTAATTTATTAATTTATATATGGAAACTGAGTATGTTCTTGATAATAAAAATTCTATAGTGAAAACACGAAAAACGTTTTTTTAACGATTGGCCCGGAGGTGGGGAAAAATTGGCCTCTAATTGTTTGCACACCCTTAAAGTAAACTGAAATGACGCCCCGGCCTACACATTTAAATGGGGTTGCGGGTTCGTGACTATATCACGTGTAGTTGTGAATGCGATACCACATTAATATGATGTACCTGTATTGAATATATAGGTAATTATATTATTGTAGTAGACTGATAATATGTGTATATACAAGCTGAAGAGATAAAAGTATATTTTTCATTTGCATAAGTAGAGTGTAAACTCAGTGTTGGGGAGTAACAACTTAAGTTACAAGTTACTGTAACGAAATTACTTTTTAAGTAATTTGATTACATTTTATTGTAAGTAATTTATTCGTAATTTAAGTTACGTTTTTGTAGAAATTATTATTAAATTACTTGTTATTTTTTTTGGATTAATACATTGTTTAGAACGTATTAATAGTATCGCGTGTAGGTAAATATTAAAATATATCATAATATAACTTACTTGCGAAAACCTACAGTACCCTCCCTACAGTTAAAAACCACCCAATTGCCTAAGTTGCCGCGGTTTAGTTATTAATAAAAAAAAAAAAAATAAATAAATAAATGTGTGGCTTGGCTGCTAGCTACCTGCAGTCGCGCAATACGACTGAGAGTAAGTTACGCCCGTTGTTACTAGTTCCCGGATGGGTGACCACCCGGATTCGTAGTAGTAAAAACCTTGCTACACTTACACGTATTTGTATACATATCGTAACAACCGTGACAACATCTTACCATAATACCAACCTTACCAACCACAGTTCATAATCCCCTACAACAGCGAATGACCATAGTTGCCGGGCTTAAGTTCAATAAAAAAAATAATAATGATAGTGTGGCAAAATTAGTATCTGTTAATAATTTCATACTGTTGATTGTCATTACCTATTTAGTTTATGTATTGTTATATTGACAACATGATTATTAAGCTTCAGTGATATTTTTGAAAAAAAAGTAACTTCTATTGTAATTGAGTTACTTTTTAAAAGTAATGTAACTTAACCAAATAAAAAAAAGTAACTTAAAAATAATTTAGTTACAATTTTAATAAGGAATTAGTAATGTAATTTAACTAATAAAAACAAGTAACTTCCCCAACACTAATAAAATATATTATACTTAAAAACTGCCAGTTAATAAATTAAACTATAAACTCCTATTCATAAATAATTGAGTGATGGCCCGGGCGAAGACCGGGTAGCTAATCTCAGCTAGTATATTTATATAATATAATTATAAAACAAATAATATTATAATATAAAATATTTTGTGTTATACTCGTTTAATGGAACCAGTTATAAAGATATTTTATTTTTATTGATAATACAATATTTTAAGGGGCCTTACCATGTGTTTTATCATGGTTCATTTGACCACACTAACTTTAGCTCATATTTGTATAGGTGAAAAATGAGCTAGGGGAGGGCAGCAGCTAGTAAACGCTAAAACATACTGACGATTACCACAGCGGATCTACGACACAAACAGCGCTACGATGACATAGTAAAAGTATCAAGACGTGGTACGTCGTTGAATAAACGTGACCAGAGATCGATGGGTACATTACAAAACCATAATATACCTACACAATACTGAATGCACATATAGTTTCGTCATTTTTGGTATAGAAGTGTAAAAGGAATATTTACGCGCGAGGTTACTCTGCAGATTACATGCATGCACCGTCAATCAGACCTAGTATACAGCGGTATACCGGTATAGCGTATACGGTATATATATCTACCCGAGCGTAAAGAATAAACGATTTTTCCTTTTTTTTTACTTACACTCGACGGCATTTGAGAATATAGTGGACTAACATTTTTTACAGCCACAGAACTACTATCGCTGTGTGGCATACCCAGAAAGAGGTGAATTCATAGAGCACGCAATATGTCGAGGTCCGAGGATATATTAGTTAAGTGGGATAATCATGCTTTCTGCAGGGGTTGTGAAAACCGAAAATAAATAAACATTTTGTTTGTTCTAGTATCTTGTAAATTTTTTTTTCTATATAAATAACTATTAACCTTTGTAACAAGGCCGTGTAGTTTTTGTTATTATACACGTTTGTCGTAACACAAATTATCAAGACGTCATATTCACTGTCTTGGTTTAATCCATTGGTATTCAGGTGTTCTGGTAATTATCGATCGATTATACTTGTAAGTTATAACTACCTCCAAAGTGACCACTAAACATTATTATTACGATAATAAAAGTTCATTATTCATCGTTTAAGTTGATTCTTTTGCAGTAAGGGTGTCAAATGTTTTAAATTAGTATACCTGTATAGTGTATACCTATTATATACTGAATTATAGTATTTACACTACCACTGATCCTATATTTAAATTTCTTTTCTGTCGTTATGGCTTCTGCTCAGAAATTTGACAAAAAATAAGCCATTTGTTTTATTTTAATTAAAACAATGACGTAATATTACATACCTAATTAGTTTTAGATTTTAGATGGATATTTTTACTTTTCAGCCTGTCACACTGTCACAGAATATAGTTAATAGTTATAGATATTTATATATTTTATTTTTAATTTTAATTGTTTAAAAGCCAAATTATTTAACGTGGTTCACATCATAAATTACTAACTAGATCTAATTTCCTACAGGAAATCACATTCAATGTTGAAGATTGAAACACTGTTACTTCTCAAAAACGTGATAACATAGCAGATAAAAAAAAACATATAATTGTATAACGTATAACTATTAGGTATATAATATATATTTTATCGCTTCGTTCTGAATTAAAAATATATTATTTTAATATAAACCTACAAAGTTAAGTAAAAAGAATAATTATAATATTCATCTAGTTCTGTGTTTTACTTAAGTTTACGAATAAAAACATTTATTTTTTATTTTTATAAGAAAATTTTCATCCTGTACAGTAAGGCACAATAAGTAAATAAGATACAGGAATGACAAAATATAAGGTATTGAAACATAAAAATAAAAGAACAGTTTATAGTAGATTATACATAGTGAAGAACATTTGAGGAGAGCAGCCACTTTTGCAGCCAGACATTTTTGTTTGGTAGTATATATTATATACATATATATATATTTTTTTTTCTTATTTATTTAGAACGTGTTTTATATGCCAAGCAAATCACGGCACCATTTATGATTTAACCTTCTTGGAGGATTACCGGGGATTGTTGGAGTAGAGAGATTTCTAACAAGCGGATTGGGGTGAGATAGTAAGCGAAGGTGGAAACGTTTGTAATATATTTTAGCTTCATCGTGCACTAGTGGAATTTTTAGATCCAAGTGAATACTATGATTAGATACGTAGGGAAGGACATTTAATAATTTACGAAGTCCTATTTTGGAAAGTTTGAATTTTGTTTAGGTTAGACTTTTTTGCGTTTCTCCATAGTTGCAGTCCATATGTCCACATGGGTTTAAGTAACGATTTATAAATAAGTAGTTTAGTACTAGTATGTGTATATTTGTTATTATAAATGAGATTTTTTAATAGACGTAATCGTTTATTCGAAGTTTACTCTTTTGGATTTGATATGCTAGGTCCAGGTCAGCTTTTTATCGAGGGTTAAACCAAGATATTTAATATGAATAAAAACATGATTACAAGAATTGAAAAAAAAATGTAAATATACAGATTATTAAAAATTAATGATTTTATTTGATTTATATAGGTACAGAGTGTAATCTTTATAACCCGGGCATACAATATTACAGTCCGATACGTTCGTAATCAGTTATCAGTAACAGTGGCGGCGATCCTATAGTCCACATGTTGCTTCGTCAACACAATATACACAATTGGTGGGTGGGTGGGTTGGTGGATGGTTGGATGTTGGGTGATTATTCATTACACTACGACTAATTAGTGTAACATAATTAAAAACAAAACAATACTAAATATAAGTTTTGAAATTAAAATAATACCCACAGTATATGTGTGGACTTTGATTCTTGCTATTTTATATTCGGAACAAATCAATACCAATTTTAGACAAATTCGATTTGGTTTTTTGGGTGTAATTCAAAAACAATTGACCTTTGATCCTTTAAATTTCTCCCAGATGTTAATATTATTATTTTCTATACTTGATAACATTTGACACTTTTATAACTTTATAACCATGAAACATCATCGAATTTTTCAATAATTGTTAATAAATAATTTTTTGATTAATCAAAAAACTTGAAACTGTGATGACAGATTCCTCATATAAGTTATTAAAGTGTAATTAAAAAAAATTTATATTTTTATCAACACAACATTGTTTACAGAAAATTTTTTTGATTGGCTGAAATTTGTCAAAATCACGTAAATGTGCAAATTATTTTTCAATCAAAAAACATAGTTTAAAGTAACATAAACATATCGTTTTGAAAACTGTCACAAACAGCTAAGTTCCAAAAAAGTAACATTTACCACATTTTTTTCCTATCAACGTATAGATCGCCATTGAAATAAATAGTATAGCGCAGTTTAAGGCATAAAAATAAGCTCCTTCCTTTTAAAAAAACTAAGTAACATAAACGACGTTTTAAAAACTGTTCAATTCCTTTCCTAGTTAGAACAAACATTTATGAAAAGATTTTTTGGAAAAATTATTATTTGCCGGTGCCGTAAACTATGTACCTTAGTTTTGAAGTTCGCTCGGAAATCCTTCCACCACAAAATTCACTAAACGTAATATTTGTAATAAAAAAGCCATTAACAGGTATGTCGCCAACACCTATGTTCGAAAAAAGTAACATTTTGCAATTTTTTTTCCTATCAACATATAGATTGCCATTTAAATAAATAGTATAGCGCAGTTTAAAGCGTCAAAATAATCTCCATCCTTTCATAAGTCTATGTAACATAAGACATAGCCGTCGTTTTAAAAACTGTTTCAATTAGAAATATTATATTTTTAGTGAATAATATGTGTTATAGAAAATATTTATAATTTTGTATTTCCGGTAATCCATATTTTTCAAAATACTATTCTTTTCCCGTATTATTTGTGCGGATTACAGAGATTACACTATACTGTTAATTGCTAAAGGCTAACTCTAGGATATTTTGTTGTATTATAATATATACCGATTACCAATGTAATAATAAAATTCATTCGGTGTTCATGTACTTTGTTTATTCAAATATAGGTATGTATGAATTATATAACAAAACTTACAAAACTAACTGCATAGCCCGACTTCACCCTGGAAAAAATTAACAAACATAAAATACAGTGCTATAGTGCTATGGTTTTAGAATATACCTCGGGTCACTGACAAATCGGTTTCGGTGTACCTATACTCACCGTCATTAGGAAACCGATATTATTTTTGTATAGATATAATTAATAATCCAGTTGACTTGGTAGAGGTAAAGAGTTTTGCGAGTTCAAAATTCAAATGGAAGTCGGTTTAGGTACTAGTCACTCGTTTTTTAGACATGAATAACCCGTGTCCCGAAGTCTGCACGCGTTGACCGCCGTCCGAAAACGAGTTCTTATAATATAGTGTCGTTGACGAGATGAGCCTCGCGTGACATCTTTTCACGACTGCCGAACGATGTCTGCAGAAATCACAGAAACGAAATCGTCAGTAAGTAAGTAATATCGACAAATCAATAACGGTAAATTATTACGTAAAACATTATATCAATATCGTGGACTTCTAAAATGTGTAAATATTATAATATCGTACACGTTACAATGTATATATATATTATTATACATTGGTACACCGCGGCGGTGTCGCCCGGCCGTTTCCTACGCACATATTCCGTAATAACGCGGGTATTATTTCGTAGGCGGATCCACCAGAGCACTTATATCCGTTCGGCACCGGTCAATTAGTGGACTATTAAAATTAATTCACGTGTTTTTGTTGTCCGCGGTTACAGAAATAATTTCCTACTGTACACGCGAGCGTGTGTGTGCATAATAATAATACATGACGTGGGTATTCCGACGACGTCTTTATAGGAGCACAATAATGTCATACGTATGCCGCGTAATGCGTATCAATTTGTGTACAGAATGTAAGTTTTTCATTAACCCCGAGGACCCTACGCTGCGGTGCAATAATAACCATCATGATGCATCGCCGACCGGATGCGCGGGCATTCGCTGCCCCGTCCGTTTCCCGAAGTCGGAACACACGCACAGGAGAAGAAAAAATAATGTCACTTGATTGGCATAGTGATCTTTTGGCCTCTGCGGGGGCCTTGTCGCCGGTGCGCACATACGTACTTATATCTGCATACCTAAATACATATACTTATATATATACATAACGGTATATACTCATACCTACAAACATGTGTATACCTATATAAAAATATACATACACGTGTTAGGTGTACAATATATATATATATATTTATACGGCCGTTTGCACGTGGATCGTACTTGAATAGTTAGGTACATACATTTATATTATACGGCGTGCGTCTGAGTGCACAAGTTTCAGTAGTTTCACAGTTATACGTACTAACATACTATGATAATATGACGTGGTTTTTGGTGATTGAAATCTCTTAAATATCAAAATTAAGTATCTTCTTATACTAACAGTAATTAAAACAAAATCTACAATAACCTACTACCTCTCTAATTGATTTTCCAAGACGATTATTCAATTCCTACATCATTGTTTTATTGAAAATTTTCCATCCAGGAGACTTTACAATTAATATCAATTAGTAGTTAGTAATTATTCTAACTAAATATGACGTTATATTGAGAAAAAAAATTATATTTATAATGTATACTATATATTTTAATTCATTTGCATATAAATTCATCTATAATAATATCTAAAGCGCCATAATATATTTTTTATTTAAAATGAAAAATCATATCATTAATAGTAGGTATTAAAAGTACGAACAAAATCAAATTGGCTTTCTACAGATATTTTTTTTACTAGTGTTAATTAATTTCTTGCGAACGCATATTAAAATTTGTTTCCAACAAGTACCTAGGATAGTAGGATTGCAAGTTACACAAAAATTTTGGTTCCGACGTTTGAGAAAAGGCAGACGGGGACTAAGAGAAACAGGAATCACATTCTGCAGGAGATCAAGAGATCTCGATAAAATTAGTAATAAACTTATAACTTATAGGCTAAACTATTTGGAAATATAAATGAAAAAAAATGTAATTATTACTATCTTATAATATTTTCAAAATAGTGCTGTAATCAATAACACATATTTAAATAATTATTTTAAAATACGTGATTATAGGTATAAATAAATTGTTATGAATGTGTATTATTGTTCCACTGTGGAAATCGTGCGTAAGCTTAAACGCACTTAAAATGTGATGAATATTAGGAAACAGTGTTCACAAAAAAATAAATAATTTAAGTTGATGATGATTGATGTGATTATATATTTCAATTTTATAATTTATATGGTTGTCAATTGTCATCATATATTTGAGTATCCATTAAGAAAACAGAACATTTGAAAAGTATTTTTTACTTAATTGTTTTGAATATATAGAAGATTACCTTGAATTGTGAAATTTTAAGTTGTAAGACGACGTTACTCTTTTTAATACGTCGCTCATGGTTTTTACCAAAAATAAGTAGGTACAAGTAGGTACATTCTTGAGTTCTTGACTAAAAGGTTTCTTTAATCTACTAGGTCCTATTGGAATTTCATAATAATAATAATAATAATAATAATAGTAATATGTACCTAATCATTTACATTTGAATTAGAATATTATCTAAGTTGGAAATAGTAAAATATATAATAGCTTTTGGAAACCTGTTTAATCATTACGATCCGAAATAGGTTTAACGACCCGCATAGTGTGCTGTGTGCCTGTGCGGGAAGTAGTAGGTAGGTACAACTGCGCTGTAGTAAGCACCTTCTACGTGCATAATAAATTGTGCTGTAGAGATGTTTGGCGTCATTTTGTCGTAATATTATTAGATACACAGGAATAGTGTCTAATAATATTACGACAAAAGTTGCGTTACAAAAATTCGCGGTGTCGCGTTTTAATAATATCACGAGAGATGCGCCCCCCCCGACATAGCATACGAAGACTTGCGTAGTATAACACCGTCACAAGTAAGCACCCGTGTGGGTTTCACGCAACCCCATTCGATCGAGATGCAATAGAAACACAAGACGTATACAATCTACATTCGATCATCGCCAGACGGCTAGGTGACCACATGTATAATATTATCATGTCTAATGGACAGTAGAAATTAATAGCCGCACTAAATTAATTTATATATTTCGGCAACCGCATTACACACGGTACCGCAATGGCATGCGTATACTATTAATATATTATGACATAATCCAAATAAATGTGTTTGATAATAATTTTATTATTCTCAACTATTGAGACATCGCTTGTACGCGTATACGGTATACGCGTTGGGCAATTTTTCTCATAAAATATATAATATCATTTTTATATGACCCGGGGCACCGAGTATAGTCATATTTTATAGAAGCCGCCTTGTTTGATAAAAGTCGCATTACGCTTCAATACCTACTGCTTACACGCGGGTACAACGCCGACACGACCCGATATGATGTTATACCTTATTATATAAGGTATTATTATTTAAACGCAAACAAAAAAAAATCATCTCGCAAATATCTTTTTCCTCCATACATTTTTATTTATTTATTTATTCATATATATAATTGTATTAATTTTTATTAATAAGATTCAATTTTCAAATGGGAAATGGATAATGGTTGAGGAATCGAGTTGATCCAAATTGCTAAAAGATAAGATACTATATGTTACTTTATATACTACCTCTAATTTACCTTTTTTTTAAGTAGCCTATCTTTTTCTCGAAGGTCTAATCTATCTCTGTACCAAATGTCATGGAAATCGGATGAATGGTTTTGGAATGCATAAAGGACAGACAAATATTCATTTGTATATAATATATAGACTATTATATTATATTTCTTGTTTCTTGCCACTTTGTGCATAAAAAATGCATCAATTTTTTTCCAAAATTTTAAATCACAGCGTTTAAAAATACATTATTTTTATATAATTTGATATAATATATGATATTCATATTATTGATGACTAGGTGCAAATGGCACTTATTGTGACATTGTTCTAAATTTTCTATTATTTAACATTTTGATGTTCGATGTAGCATAGCGAATAGGACACTATGAGTATGAGACCAATACTGGAAATACTAAGCCATTTAAATAACCAAACAGTTTGCTGGTATTATATATTGTAAGTATAAAGTATACAAAGTACAGTAGGTAATTATAACTTATTCGTTAAAAAATAGAATGCGGGAGTTGGATTTTTCTTTTTTGTCCATACATAGGTACAATACAGTTAGATTAAAGGATTTTGTATCAATTGATTGTATAGCACCGCCGTAGGTTGAATCAAGTAAAAACGACAAACTTTGATACTTCAGAGTTAAATTATACACTTACGTACGAACCACACAGGGTCTTCGATCCACCGCAGGTAGGTTCCTTACCTGATAATATAGGTACTGCTCGCGTAATCACTGCAAGCGAATCTCACGGACAACGCCGGTAGGTGGCTATACATTAAAATATAATATCATTTACACTTAAAAAGACATTGCTTCCACAGCGTGTTACACTCAAAAGGAGTCGAATAATCAGAATTTTTTTCTTGGCAACACCGGGTAAATCGGCTAGTAATAAATAATTACCGATGATAATAATATTATTAGATTCTGATTTCTGCGAAAGTTTTACAATAATGTGTGATGATTTTTTGTTTGTGTCTTTATACACAATCAATTGTTTAAATAATGTAGTTTGAATACTTACACACGGACAGAAGAAATATGTATGTAATATATATATTAATATAAAAAATAATTTAATAAACTTTACAGTTTGCTTTGATTATTTTGCTATCACGAGTTCTACAGTCTTATTTATTGTGTAGGTATGATTAAAAATGTTGATACTTGGTTCATGTTTAAATTAAGTGGTTAGTCAAATATATATGTCAAATGAACACATTATCTTGTATATTACTAGCTCTAAGTAAAACTCGGAGAAGGTTGGACTCGCTGAGAGTGGGTACTGATTTTGGAGACAATGTCGTTGGAATTATAAAAGTCGAAAATACTGTAAGACGAACGTTCAGGACTTGTGATAAGGATAAGTGATATGGATTAGAGATAAGGCTTGGCGCTTAGGCTTGACGAAACGAATCGAGAATCACGAAAAAATCAATTATAACGACCTATTGTAAGCAAAAAAAAATTTTCATTTCAACCACCATCGTAAATCTCAAAATACTTGTGCAAGCTCCACTTTTCAATGTCAGTTTCGGAAAATTTCCTGGTGCATAGTAACAAGGCGGTACGGAGGTACCGTTGAAATTTCAAATCTCAAGCCATCATTGCTTAGTCTCTACGTCGATCTGTCAGAATACGTTCGATTATATCATAATATTATAGCGTTGTATAAATAAATAAATAGGGGACCCGTGAGACTAGCTTTGATTATGCAGGCAGTAAATAATCAGGTGGGTATGCATAGTGTATAGTTTGTAGGTCTAAAGCTCCAAATTTATACATAGTTTGTCGTTTTTACTTAATCCGAACCACCGCGGCGGATTGGATACAATGTGCCATCGTTTGTTCAATGGTTATGATATATCTGTATAATTATATTATAACCCGACTTCGCCCGGGAAAAAATGATCAATTAATACAAAATATTGATGTATCTCGGTTTGGTGTACCTCACCTCAGATTGTATAGCTTTTGGTATATTTCTGAACGTGCTTCCAACTACTCTCTAAACTTTCGTGGTAACTCTAAAACCAATCTCTGAAATGTTCGTTAAAATCGGTAGAGTGGTTTTTGAGTATGTACCTATAGGCAACAAACATAATATTGAAAAATCATTTAATAAATAAACTTTCATATTAATTATTTTAAAATTTGTTTATTATAGAGGCCGTAAACACGACGATTTGATGCATGCTTTTACCTCATTTGCCCGAGTAACAAATGGTAACCATTTATATAAAAAAAAATACTAATTTCTACTAGGTACTACAATCTACAATAACCGCATGTAACCAATGGCAACTTTTTATAAACAAAAAAATTTTCCAATTTCCATCTTGAATCTCAAAATCCTCGTTTGTGCAACTTTTCAAAATGCAAATTTCGGAAAATCCTTTCTTATTGCACATCTAGATCGTTAGAGGAACCACTATTCGGAATTTCAAGTTGGTACGTTCTGTAGTTTTTTGAGATGTAGCGATGAGTGATTGAGTGGTATAATTTGGCTTGTATGCTGTAAGTAAATGTAAATTCATTATAAAATAGTTTTGTCATTATAATAAATTGTTATTCATATATTTTTATTTTCCAACCGATTTCAGGTAACGCTTTGTATATCACCATAGAAACTAATAGAATGTAAAAATTACCTAAATCCCACTATAGGTATATACAATTATTGGTACTTATTAGTACATAATATTATTATTCATATATTTTCTTCGAAGTAGAAAACATCGAATAGTGTCCTACGTTTGTCAATACATTATAATAAGTACAATAAAAAAATTATGGCCTGGTGTGGCGCGGTGGTCGGCCTGAGTCACGGACGTGTTCTGAGGTCAATCATCAGCCGGTGTCACTAGTTCCCGGATGGGTGACTACCCGAGTTTCTAGCGACATATCCTCGCTACATATACACGTATTCCAAACGTGTCTTCCCTCATCGCCGAAACCCAATTTGCCGAATCCCAACTCGCCGACATACCAGTTTGCCGGCTTTCAATTCGCCGACTATTTATTTGCATGTTCCCAATTTGCCGACACCCAATTCGCTGACACCCCAGTTCGTCGAATATTAAAAAAAAATATTGTATATATAATACGATATTTAAAAATATGCTTAGTCAATATAACTTAAAAATAAAAATATATTGTATAATATGATATTTAAAAAAAATATGAAAATCAGTATATTAATTGTTCAATTGTTCATGTATAAATAATCTAAAAAAAATATAAGTACATTATATTATATACTAGGTATATAATAAAAGTCAATATAATTTAAAACAACATTATTGTATATAAATTGTTAAATCATATTGGATCCATTTTAATTAATTTTTAGAAAGCACGTTTTAAATGTCTATTAATTCCGAACTTCACAGTTGAAACGGCTGGAATGAACTAAATTCACCTATCTATATACTCTCATGAATCTGATGTGTAGAAAAACATCCAATCATTGAACTTATCGACAAAATACTATAACATTATAATTTTTCGCTGTCATATCCGTTTATGATAAAATTATTGTTATACTTTATTGTTAATTATAGTTATTTATTGATTGATTTATAATATACTATAACTGTGTATTTTATCTTGTTAAAATTGTTTATCAATTTATAATTACACAAGTATACAACATGTATGTTTTATTACTACCTTTTTTTCAGTTTGGAATCGTAGGCAAGGAGAGAAATATGGGTTCACATTGCTGCCTCCCTATCCCCATCGTTTTTTCAACAACAGTAACATGTTCCAAACAGTACCCTCCCCCGTAGGTAGTTAAAAACGAACTAAAATGACCTTCAGGCTAATGACCTCAGATGTTAAAACCTTAACTCAATAAAAACAAAAAAAAAACATTCAAGGAGTTTTTTTTTCAACAGAATAATGGGCCCAACTGAACATGGTCGTGTCCACGTGGGGCCCGTGAAGAATTAACCAACAATATTTTGTTACGTGCCAAATCTCAATAGGCTCTTGAAAGTATAAGTTTACCTTTGTGCAGGTGACATTTTTTCTGCTCCAAAAGGCGATAGTCGATGACAGATATGAATAAAAATATCATTGTAAAACCAACACACTTATCGCTCTACTCAGAATCTAAAATAATAAAAATTATTATTGTTATTGTATGACATTGTGTTTTCGTAAAAACACTGCAACGACACGTCTCTCGATCCATGATATGACGACAATATCTATTGTGTACACAATAATATAGCCACTGAATGTTTGTCTCGTCAAAGATAAAGATATAAAGAATTCGTAAATAATTTACCGATTAATAGATAATTCCATATTAGTTGGTACAGTACAGTTCATTAAAATATTAGTGCTGAGTATTCACTAATCATTGTGTACACAGAAGTTGTGAAACTTATGAGGAACCTTGTATTAAATATTACATTTTTTATTGAAAACATTTTTTAAAAAAATTAATAAAAATTGAAAATGTTTTATGCCTGCAAGTAGCTCAAAAAAGTCAAAATATTTTTATGAGTTACACCAAAAATACAAAATCGATTTTGTTAAAAACTGGGTTTGCGTAAAATTCCCGTTTTTTCTTAATTTTTTTTTTTTTGTGTTTCCAGACGCTTTTGAGAACTACTGGTAATTTTCAATTTTGACCTCTTAAAAGTACCAACTACATTTACTTTATCACAAGAAAAGATTTTTTTCGAAAATCGAAACATTATATCGATTACCTACTTATTATGTCACAAACAGATAAAAAAAAACATTATTGTTAAATCAATACATTCATCGCTCCACTCAGAATCTAAATTTTTGGCTAATCGTAAATTATTGTAGGTATACGGATTTTTTTCATACCTAAATGAGAAATATTTCAGTTATTAATAAAATATGTAAGAATCAGGAATATTAGAATGCATTGTTTCAATAATATGTTCATAGTGTTTATTCAGGTTGTCTGTGATATAAGTGACGTGAGTTCGGTAAATTTACAATTGAAATTGAAAGTGTGGAACAGATTACATGTTATTATATCATTTCGTTTTCTGTCGTGACGCAGATTATTAAAAATTAATATTTCTACGCGTGCAGGCGAAAAATGCAAAAATGACATGATGTTTATTTATGTATTGGCGCAGATTACAATATATACGTGCTTAAAATATGTACCTACATATTATAATGGTGGTGCAAATCGCAAGTATTAAAATTGGCTCAAAATACACCATCTCTCTGTTGTTGGTCACATTACTTATTTGGTAGGTACTCTAGGACGAGCGTTCGGTTACTTGGCGTACAAGTAAATATAATAATAATAATAATAATAATAATAATATTACGAGTTTACCGTCATTGGAAGCGCCACGGGAATGAGAGGTTGTTTTCAAATCTGTATATAATATATTATTATTATATTTTATACGATCCGCGCCTCCGGGCCGGCGGAGGGCTTACGTAACGAAACAAATATTACCGCAGACCTATTTATTGCGCGAGACCGTTTCATATATTATTTCAATAATAATAAATTACATTTTATTGAAACGCAAACGTCAAGTTCGATATACGTGTACACTGTTTGCGTATTTTTTTATACTCACACATACATAATATAGTCACACATCTTCGCATATTATTATAGATACTATATTATAACCAATAGTGTTTTATACACGCCCGTGCGTGGAATATAAATAAACGACTAAATATATATATATATATTATAGTAACAGTGTTATTACTGAGGCCGTCGATCGTGTATTATTGTATTAATACTATGTAATACTATGTACTGCAGGGTTACAAATTACAATATTCACAATAGCATGCGCGATACGCGTATATATGTATACGAGGCAATGACGCAAACATATATTATAATAAATTAGTAATTATAAATTATTAATAATTACGGCATCGTTGTAATGTCGAAAAAAAGTAGGTACTTACGTGAACTTGGCGCGGACGATTTGCGACTACGAACGGAACTTTTAATTTAAATTAGTTCATGATGGCGTTGACGTACCTACACTTTATATACATAAATATACTATATACCTATGCCTATACTTATACTGTATACTGTTGGTTACATAAAAAAAAACAATGTTCATCGAATGCGCCGATTTTTTTTTCTGATTTCGCCCTCCAGAAGGAAATATCGTAATTATACGGCACTTTATCCGGCTGAGCACTAATTAAAATGTTTATTATAATGTTTATCCTGAAAGCATTAATGGATTCATAAAATATATTACTGGTATAGATTAATTCTCTACAGTATATACCTATATACCAGTCTACAGCCTATACGTATCACCGCTATAATATACCTGTTGATCTATTTAACTTAATAGACACTTAATATTTCAAAAACTGTTAATATTTTAGAAAGAATATTTTTTGTAGTATTTCAATTTATAAAAATCTCCTAAAAAATGTAAGTTGTCATACTGTTAAGGCTATGTGACTGATGTTAGCATTGCAACTTAAATCGTACAGCGCTACGAAATTTTGAGACATTTAATGCGCAGTGGGTAGTGATACTTAAAGAAATCTAAAATACCAATTTTTTACACAAAGCCTTAACGATATAATTAGATTAATTTTAAGCTATTGCCTATTTATACCACGCGCTTATGTTCACACCGTCCTACTGTAAGCTGGTATTGACTTAAAAGTCAAAAGTCAATAACAATAATAATATATGCGATATAAAATTTATAAATATAAACTTTTATAACGAAATTGGGTATTTAAATCATATAGACGTTATAATACAAAATATATTATTTGTACATTCGTAGGGACTTGGACATTTTTCACCATCGTGTATATATTATATTATCAACAATAAACAATGGTATTTTCAAAATATTCAGATTAATTTTAAGTTATTTTTACAAAAAACCTACTTTTACCGTCCTATCATATACGCATAGGTACCTACTAGCAGTTAATCTTAATATATATAAATCTCGTGTCACAATGTTTGTCCTCAATGGACTCCTAAACCACTTAACCGATTTTGATGAAATTTTTTACACCACGTGTAATTTGGTCCAACTTAAAAGATAGGCTAATTTTAAAAGGGAAAGGATTAATCCCGGGAGGTGCTAAGACGGGAATTTTGAGATTTCAGATGACAATTTTTGTTTATAAATGGTTGCCCTGGGTTTTTAATGATAATAATAAAAACTATTTGCTTTACTTTTTAAATATAAATTATAAATAATATCAAACTATAAAACGTGAAATGAAAATCTCTGTACAGGCTTAACTCTGAAACTCTTATCAGATCTTTTGATTTTTTTTTAACGAAAGAGTATTTCACGAAGAAGGTTTATATGAAAGAAAATTTTAGGTAGCTATTGGTTAATCGGTCATGTTTGTTTATGTATTATATTATTTTTTGTCAATATACATACATATAATATAATATACAAGAAGATCTGATAAGTAGTTCCAGAGTTTAGTCTGTATAGTTATAGTCTCTGTATTTACATAGTTAGATATATATATAAATTAATGTTCTTGGGTAGATTAGACCTCTGGGAAGAAGATAAGTTAATTTACAAAGGGTTAAATTTGTTTTTTTTTATTCATCGGTACGGTTAGATTAGGATAGGATTTTGTATAGGTAAATTGATTATATTAATCCATCGTAGGTAGAATTAAGTAAAACCAACAAACTTGGTATAACTTTGATACTTAGAGTTACTTACGTACTAACAGCACGGCGGGGTCCGCGATCTACCACAGGTAGATTGCCTACCTGATATAATGTACTGCTGCGAATCAGAATTTGTATTCTGAGCAACGGAAAAGTTAAGATAAATTTTGAACACCATACACCGAATATTAAATAACGAATTGAACAAAGTTTGAGTTATACAGAGTTGATACATTTAACGGGCAATGAAGTGCACGGGATCAGCTAGTAATATTATAATTATAATTATATTTTAATGCATGTGATTTGTAGTTGCCAAAAAAGTATTCAACCTACCAGGTAAGGTGAAAATTTGATACGATTAGAAAATTTTATTTTTATAGAAAACGGATTAAATGTCTCCCAAAGGATCAAATGTACCCAGTGGATCAATATATCCCGTTACTAACCTACCGCGGTATTACTATAATAATTATAGCATATAGTAGGTATGTACTCATACAAAAATAGAAATATGACAATTGACAATAATGATTATTAGCGAATTTACATTTAACATATCCATTACAGTGACCTAACTCAAAAACTCAATGACTGGTACACTCTATATAGATACACCCTGTAATATATTATACTATAGCAGTGCGACATCTTCCTTTTTTTTCGTTTATAAATATCGACGATAGGGGATTTTTTCAAGGTGCTTCCCGTGAATTTGTGTATTCCTTATTTTTAGACATTTTTATTTGCTAATATATTTATAATATATTTATTATTTACAATATGGTAAAATCTATGGAATGATGTAAAGTATGTCCGATGATAATAATACATGACAATTATTTTCATTATTTTTAAATGTAACACTAACACTACAAGTTAAAGTCTACAACCATAAGTTATTTGTTCAAATTTACTTCATTAATTTTATTTGATAATCAAATTGAAATACAATATAATGCTTTGCTACAGCGAGCACCGTTCACGCAAGTGTGTTTACGAATATCGTCTCTCGGAGGAGTATACCAATTTTAATAACATTATTATAATATACACAACTACGATACCTACGGTCGTAAAATTTACGGTGGAATTCGTGGACGACAAACACGCGACATATTTTTCCCGTTGGATTCGCGTGGAATCAGATTACTTAAAAGTAATATCATACTCATATAATCCATATATCATACATAATACAGTCTTACGGCCTGCGTTATTTAATATTGGTAATATTATGTAAAACGGTGGCCTTGCCGTCTCCGGGTCTGCAGCAGTCGTACGACGTGTCGCATGTGTATCGGCCTATATTGTATCACGATAATTAATATTATTATACACGTCGGTAGTCGTCGGTACTCTAATTTTGAACTTTAGCCGCTTACGTGCGTGTGTAGGTACGTTACTCGTTCGTTTCCACACACGCATAGACGCTACGAAAGAAAGAAATATATATATAAAAAAAAGCGTTGCGGTGCAGCAGCGGACGAGATAAATATCGCCCGGCGAGAAAGCAATTCGCAGTCCTATATAATATATTTTATAACGATGTTTATGATATTATACGCGTACGTAGGTATGTGTAGTATAATATGCGTTCGCGTCAGGTGTATGTTTTGATATTATTTCACAACCGGAGAAAAAAAAATAAATCGAAAAATAATAATAAATAAGTCGCACCGCTATTATATATTATAGGTACCTAATAGAGAGGCCGTGCTGGCAGACGAGTAGGGTTTTGCGGCGCTGATGGTAGGGATCCTCTGGGAGCACAACGACCGAATAAAGCCGTTTCTTGGCCACTGTCCCGGCCGAGTCTGCGAACGTCACAACAACCTGCCGCCAGTCAGCCACACGTCATATTAATTATTATATAGTAATATTATTATAATCAGTTAAACACAAGGCGCATACAATATAATAAAATATTATTATAATTATTATTACCTATTGTCGTCCGCGTCGATAGTTGTCGTCGTCGTTGGGTATTCAATAACCGTAGACTGTACGTCATATTATTATAATAATAATATAATTATTATCGTTTGTCATCGCCGGTTTTTTGATTTTATTTTTATTTTTTCCCGCACCGTTTGCGCGTTTCGTATTTTGTGATTTTGAGTTCGGGAAAAACTCTCCCCGAAAAACCATACATCTAAATCCCTCAGTCGTGTACCACCTATACCAGTGTCGATTACTGCTCAACAATGATCGACTACTTGCAAACGATTTTCCTCGTAGTCGTCGCCATAGTATACGTCCAGGCGGAAAAATCAAAAGTCATACGTAAGTCTAACATTGCCTAGTAAATTTGTTTTTAAATTGTTTTTTGGTAAAAGTGATTCTATCACGATCTAAGGGGCGCGTTGTTTTTACTTTTCCGCACAAAAACCTGTTTTTGTCGACTGCACGCTGATGGTTAAGTGAGAGTGGAAAAACGACGATGACAACAAGTGGGTCATATTATTATTAAATCTACTCGTTACATAGTCGTCAACATGAGTGCAAAATGTGGTACAAGCCCTAAACGTAACTCAAATATTATTGAAAATGGGACTCACATAATCATAGTTATTCATATGGTTGGAATTTTTAGTTTTTAACAGTATAAGTTGCAGTGTATAGGTTGTTGTTGTATACAATTTGGAAAAACTAAAAATATTCTCCGATTTGTCCAAATCACACCAAATAGGTGACAAGATTTAAACACACAGTTTTGATTGTCTATCACAATACACTTTATTACATACATTATAATATTATGTATATTATATTACACCCCCGCAAACCAGATACCGCTCGATCTATGAAGTGGACAAATGTCTGGTTTTTGTAGAGCGTATTCAATGTATAAACATAATTAAACAATGCTTAAAGTTAATTATTAACTAGTATATTGTATGTATAATTTTACTAATAAATAAGTATATAAAATCCCATACATGAACTATATTTTTTCCATTATTAAGATTACCTATACAAAATAAAAATTAAATTATAGTAAAAAAAAAAAAACATTATTACCTACGTGTTTGCTATGGATTGCAATGTGTGACAAGTAAAATAATATTACAAATTAAAATTCCATCATTCAGATTAACTGCCTACATTCTGCGTGTTAAATAAAACTGCAACACCATAACATTCTATGAACTTAACTACAGGCTATCTATAGGTATCTGTCTATTGACTGTATTATAACACTGCAGCATATCTGCGCACGTCAGTGTTTTACAGGTTATTTTCTCTATAGATTGATACGACAATATAATGTTATCATTATATTATTAAATAGTTTGTTTTTTAGCGAATGTCTCGTATTTACAATTTATCTTGGTTCTAATGGCACATAATTTCGTAGTATGTTTAGTATGATTTCAAAGCTATTACAGACAATATATAGGTACAATCTGCAGTTTGCTACAGTAGGTAATAATTGCAGTAGTTTTTAAGATTAACCACAACATTTCTCACAAACCGAATTAATTATTACGATTATTAAAATTATTTTAATTAAGAGATAAAGAGAATAAACTAGTTTCAATCAAAATTCGTAATTATCATCACGTGTTGCTCAAAAATTGCTATGCGTGACATGTACAATAATTATTATTAATTATTACAGACACCATTTTTCAGATGTCTGCTAATCTGCGTATTAATAGTTATTATTAATATACAAAATAACTAAGTGGTAAAAATGGTGTAAGTATTTACTCTTTACTACAGCAGTGCACTATTATATATACCCTAGGATCTCATAAATGAGATGATACATTTTTGTATAATATGTGGTGTGTTAATTGTAGGTAGGTTTATCCTAATTATTCCTGCTATCTATATATGTAAATACTTGACAAATTATTAAATTGCCGTTTTTTCTAGTGCATCGTAATTATTCTATGTTTATCTAAGTTTAATTTATCCTTTCAATTTTCACATAGTTTCATACTTTCATAGTATTACGAATTACAAATTTTGTGAACAACGGGTAATAATTGTTGTTCGAGATTAGACGCAATCGATAATATAATTATTGTCTTACGACGACTCCACAGATGACCGATAAAAACGTGTTGCATCAACATTATATATAATATATATATTATATGTATTGGTGTTTGGACCAATAGTATATAATATTTAATATTCCATAATACATATCATATACACCAATTATAAAATATTTTGTAACACGTTTTGTAAACAGTTTTATGTAAAACCGCAGTAATACATAAACACTGAAGTTCAACGTAATTAATTAGGTCGTTGGTACGAATATGTAGTATTATATAAGACCGTAACAGCGTAACTATATAGGCTATAGAAGTTGCACAGTTTATGAATGAGCTGCAACTTTTTACATTTACCTATATAGGAATATAATATGATGTATACAACATCGATATATTTTTTTTTCGAGTTATTTTTGTATAGGAGGTGTATTGTGCTTTCAGATACAAATCGCACTGAAAACTTCCACTAAAGAGCTTATGCACGATTCAAGTCTACATACTATACGATCATTTTTCACGTTTAGTTTTTCATTTCCGTTTTATAACGTTTTCCATAATATTTTCGACTCGAAAACACACTATCATATTTTCCCATCACCTAAACGTACGCTATTGGTTTTTATAATAATACAGTCTGTACTCGGCGTACGTAATATATAACTATATATAATGTTATAAGACCTATAGGCATACTATTATACTCGATATCGTATACGGTGACGAGAAATGTTAATTACAATAACAGTGGAAAAAATAGTAATAATAATAATAATAATGGATCGAATGAAAAACCGGTCGCGTGTCGGAATCGACCTGATTGAATTGCTGCGGAGGACCGGTACTGCCGTCGGTATAGCCACAGTCACCGCCGGCGTTGCATCATTCCCGAGACGCACCTATGCATGCAGGCACCGACCCGGTGCTCGACCCGAAGTTGGCTAATAGCCCCTCACGATAAGAACGTTTTCAAATGGATTATATTATTATTATTATTATTATGAATACCGTCACACTGTATTATATAGGTAGGTCTCGTACACTGCAACATTACAACTCTGCCGCGCCACAGTTCGACAACCTATATCTAATGATGTTTCGATTCCCCCGAAGATGCAGCAGCTGGTAACGGATATTATACTAACATATATCATGTATACAGGGTGATTTACCAACCACATTTTGTCACGAATGCATCTAAATTCTGATTTCTTGCAACTCTTAACTGTACCCACATATTCGAATACCGTGTTTTCGAATACTCGGATTATAAGGCGATACAAACTCATTTTTATTTTTTATACCTAAGTACTACCCTTTTCTACTGCTGACCGTTGATGTACAAAAAATGTCGAAGTAACTAAATTGAAATTCAGTATTTTAAGCTTTACAATATGCGATTATGATGGTAATTTTATAAATAATAATCCATATAATAGCCGATGGGTTTAGTAGACATGGAGCCATAGGGGATATTACGAGGATTTAAAAGTATCGAGGTAATCATCGCTTGTCAGTAGTGATCATTAGAATTTTAAAATGTGCACAAATTGGTCGAGTGTAATCGTTTAAAAGTACTAGCGATGTCTGCCTAGACTAGATTAAATTGTAAATATTACAGAATATATTGTATACTTCATGTATAACAATGGTGCGTGAAAAATCCGAGTACCTATTTTAAATTATCAATTATGATATAAAAAAATTCCAAAAAATTTGAACAGGTACGTGTTATTACGGGCTTAGGGATAAAATGTGGGCTGAACATGCGAACCACTGTGTACGTTTATAATGCACTTACCGCTCAGCATACGTATACGGTTATTGGGTTATGATGGTATAGGTAGAATGTAATGTAATATAATATCCTGTATTCCTGTCCGTGTGCCATGCCGTGTAGCGATGGGGGCAATAGTGTCGTAGAACTTGTGAAACCAGAAAAAAAGACGTTTGGTGAAGAAACTCTTCGAGTACAGATGTCGTTTGTTTATAATGTAAGCATAATATATTATATTATTATATACGTTGACGTTTTATGCAATATCTCGTGCATATCGATAATAATAATACTATATTATATTGTCTTGACTATCGGCGGTGGTGTACCTATGATGCCGACGTGTACGTATGTCATGGGACATCGATAACTATTATGTGCGTTCACGCGATGTGAAGGTCGACAGTGTTTAGACGTTATGACGTATTAGTATAATACTACCTGTAATATGTTATATTATAATTAAAAACCAGATTTATATTCTCTTAAAATACCTAAAATACGATGCTAATATTCTCTAAAAAAAACTTCAAATATTCTCATAATATTCTCTTAAAAATTTAAAAAATTTGCTAAAATATGCAAATGTATGTAAAAAATTATCAATAAACATCATTATTTGCTTAAAAATGCATTTTAAAATTTTTTTTTCAACATTCTTTTAATAGTGAGGTATTAATTAGGTATTAAAAGTTGCGTAATCTAATGGAATACTATTGCACTTTAGTAAGAGTTGGAAATGATAAAAAAAAAAACATTGTTGAAAAATATTTTTTCTGGGCACCGTAATAATAAAATTCAAAATAAATACAAAATTTTTCTCACAATTTACGAAATATTCAAAAATATGCTAAATGGGTTAAATATTCTCTAAGCCATAAAATATTCTCAAATATGCAAAAACAACTTTTTTTTTACGCATTCGGAATTGAACGAATCGTCCACATTTTTTACTCCTATAAGACTGCATGGACCCAGTAACGATATGTAAAAACATATAAATCTGGTCTTTAATTATAATAATATTACAATGTGTTGCTTCGTATATACACTTTTGTGAAATTATTTTCTCAATTGATATTTAGTTTTTCGTTCAAAACTCCCGGCGCCGCGGACGTCGTGAATGTCGGTACCTATTACCTACCTATAATATTATAATTTAATATTATGATTACGACGATAGTGTTCATTTTAATCGTTTCAAATTACATTTTTCTCGAGCACGAGAGTAATCAATCAAACACGAACAAATTAAAATTATTTTAGAAGTAATTGTTGGTTTGCACTAAACACTGATTTTCTCCTTCAGAATGCAATGATTAAATCGTTTTTTTTTTTTTTTTGTAAATATTATTGTTGATGTCTTGTGGAATTAATCCTTGAACTATAAAAAAAAAAACATCTTATTGTGTATTCCGATGATACTTGATAGTTAGTACAATAAGCAAACTATACATTTAAACTCGAAATTCCCTTCAATATAATACAATGAAATACAATATAATAATATGTATAGTTTTATATATATGTATATATGGAACAATGTTTTTTTTAAATTTATTTTAGTATTATAATATTATTCAACCAACCAAATTCAGGATAGTTCAGTTTATTAAATGTATGTGTTATAACTTATATTTAATATTAATATATTGTGATTTGTAATTTTTTTTATCGTTGAACAGCCAAACTATCTTATTCTTAATTGTATCGCTTTTATTTTAAATATTTTAATGGTCTTAAAATTTTTAAGAGTAAGATAAAAACTCCCCATTTTTAATATTACAGTGTTATTACTTATTAGTACAACCCTAAATAATATACATTTTATAGGTAATAAATATAATTTAATTTGTCATACAAACAATATACATGCATAATCCATTCCAAATTATCATAGAAATCATTAGAAATTGATAACAATTAAAAGTAACACACTTATAATCTATTCTTATTTAAAATAAAACAACTTGTAATGTATTAATGATGATCTATTTATATTAAGATCATTTTTAAATTGTCTCTCTATTTATTATTTATTATACATGAATTAATAGTATGCGTATTAACTGCCATGTTTATATTATTATTTATGTACCATTAATAATATTATATATTCTCAAACATTTTAGGCTTTTTTTAATTACCTTGATTGGAAATAGGCAAGTATGTAAAACAATGGTTCAACAATCAACAATATAACTCATAAGTCATAAAAATAATATAATTTCTAGTTAAAATATTAAAAAAATATTTATTGTTTTAGAGTCGTGTTGAAATGTTCTCATAGATTTATAGTTTATTTCGTTTTTTTTGTAAGTTATGACTTATGAGGTATGTCTTAAAAGTTAAATCTTATCCAATTATTATTTTTGAATCGTTTCTAAATTCTGTACAATTAAATTAATACGCATTTCTTGATTTATAAAAAGCACGTTTGGTTATAACATTATATTCCTGTTTGATGTCATTGTCCGTTCTGTAGATAATGTTATCCAAGTTATAAGTACCTACTCGGTGAATGTATTATTTTCTTACTATAAATGTATAGGTATATTATTATTGCTTCATAGTTTGTATAGATATAATATATAAAGCGGTTAATAAAAGGTTCTTATATGCTCACTATGACCTATTTAAAATTGTGAATAAATTTGCGATCTCATAAAAAGTGAAATTAAAAAATAAATTAAATGCGAATACGGGTTTTTCGTACATAATTTTGTGTTACTTTGTTATGCGCATAGGTAAAATATAAAAAGTAGCAAATGTTTGAAAAATTGTGCGTAAAAAAAAAAAAATAATCACTTGATATTACCTACTCATACTTATCTTTTGTTTCTAAATGTGTGTTTTGTCGATGTAACAACAGCATTATAGGTATTGTTCTTCTTTGTTGTTGTAAGTCGTGTTACAGTCATTATGGTCGAGGGGCATGATGGGCATCATATTATTATAACGGTCATGTTCGCTCTATACAACCGTTGATTATACAATTTTAGAATAGTTTATAAGATGATGTTAATGATGATACAAATAGATTGAAAAAATATTTTAACGTTTTTATGATGTTTTACAGCGCCTTACATAAAACAATGCATACGAAACGACCCAAAGCTCAATGAATGTCTCGCAGCGGAAATCAATCATTTAAGACCGTACTTGAAAGAAGGTGAGTGATATGATTTGTTGTACCACATTATACGTTCCCATCATATTATACTCCATACGCAAATTACACATAGGTAATAGTACACATTATAATATTATGTTGACGATACTATAATAATAATAATAATATTGTATTCGTATTGTTTATAACATGATTACTATCTATTATTATATTCCATATTATTTTCATTTTATTATTTAATTAAATCGTCCGCCGTATTGGGCCCTGGATACGATACGGGTCATCCACTCTTGGTTCGATCATACCAATTATTATGACGTAACGCGAGAAATGCGGTCAATGTCGCGTACCTAACTACATAACTACTGCCGCCGTACCGTCGCGTTACTGCAGGGAGTTGTTATTATATTATTATTACTATAATGTTTGGAAAACAACGTTTTTTTTCCTTCTGAAATTACAGCGATAACGCACGTTATTATCTGTTAAGTATACATGGCTCGCATTTCCTTCATCAAGGAAACGACATTACTCGTCCTTTTCAAGTGTAATGATTAATTGTTTATAAAATAAGCAAATCCCACATGCAAGACGCAAGTAGCAAACAAATATAAATAATAACATTGATTTTCATTTCAAAAAACTATAAACATAAATAAGCGGAAATCGTTCCTTAAGTCTTAACTAACATAAGCCATAACATTCCCAACGACTGGATAAAAATATATACCCAATAGTTATAAACATTACAACAATAAGAACAATATTATGTTATTGTTTCTATTTTAGATTCTGAGTGGAGTGATTAATTTATTTATTGTAAAATTGTTTGATTAAAATTTTTTTTTATGTCCATCGTCATCTTTTGGAGTAGTAAAACTGCTAAGATTTTCAACTTCAATATCTTTTCTGATGGGACAGTTAACCTTGTTAGTACTTTGGGCGGTCGAAGTTGTAAAACTTCCCAGTACTTTTCTTAATAAGTATTTAGGAAAAACATTATGGAAAAACGGGAATTTTTATGCAAATCCGTTTTCTTATTTGGTTGTATATTCAAAAACAAATAACCATGGTACTTAAAATGTTCACTAAATGTTTATATTATAGTAGGTACACTCTATGCGTCATGATATAATTTTAAAAATATTTTGACTCTTTTTGAACTGTAAAAATGTTCGAGTGGTCAAAAACTTTATTTCAGAATCCTCAAAAGTTGTTAAAACAGAAACTAAAAAAAAAAAATTTTCGAAAATCCTTAATAAAGTCAGTAAGTACTAAGTCGTCATTGACTCGAAAGTTAATAACAATAATCTATGATATGAATATACAACACTACACTATTATAATAATTACATAGGTATATAATAAAAATAATAATTTTGGCTAAAACTAATTCATACCTACTGTATTATTAATAGTAAAATAATTTACCATAATAGCAATATAAATATATCATGGTCCACCGTCTCCGCTCAGAATCGTTTTTCGTACTTATACTTACAAGGATATTTTATCATTGAATTCAAATTTAACACATCCATTATACACTGACCTACTCAATCACGCTATATACACTCGACACCTACCGTAGAACAGGAAGGTTACCTATATTTCCTCTTTTTAAAAATGTATTATTTAGTTTTACCGAAGGGCTAAAGCGTACACGAAAGTATCTGTAAAGTATTATGTGTTGAAAACCAGACACATCATTCATGTAATTTTAAAACAAAAACATTAGAATTAACGAATAACGATTATAATGTGGTTAACAGTTATAATTTAAGTATAGATTGTACAATTAAATATGTTTATCAGGTACCTATGTGTATGCTATTATTATGTAGATTTATATTCAAATATTAACGTATGCTTAAAGCACGTCGAGCTATAATTATTAGCTAGGTATACAATTTAATAAAAAAATGTATATATTTATACATAAGTACCTACAATACAAATAGATGTTTAATTTAGCTACTTAATTCTTGATTAGATTGAATTAAAAATATATTTTGTCTACAGGAATCGATGAAATTGAATTGCCACCCGTGGAACCTTTCAGGATGGATTCGTTAAGTTTAGCAATTACCGGTGGATCTAATGGCTACAAAATCACTTTGAGGGATATTGATTTGTTTGGAGCCAGCAATTTCTCCATTCAAAAAGTGTTGTAAGTTAAACTATTACTGTTAGTGTATGATTATAGTCGGAACCAAAATACGAAATATGGAAAAACCACATTAAACAATAATTTTGTCAATCAAAATAAACTGGTTCAACCTAACTTGCGTGTAATGTGTGTACATAGATGTATCAGAAAACGATAATATAATAAAATATTATAATCAATCATAATATAGATAAAGTGCAAAATTAATTTAAAAAATAGTATTCAATTATATCGATTAGCTAATAACTCTCGAAAACCAGCTTCATAAATTGAGAAATCGTAAAATGTTTCATACAAATAATATTGGTAAAAGTAATGTCATATTAGGTATAGGTATATATCACGTTATTCAATTACTACCTATCCAAATATACATTGCGTATTAAAGTAGGTACAGGTACTAGGTTTACACTTGGAAGATAAATATTCTTTTATAAAATAAATATTGAATAAATATCTTTTGATACCATAGTCGATTATGACTTTTATTAGTTTCTGAGCGGAGTGATGAATATAATACATTAGACAGTGTTAGTGTTTAAAATTCTGTGTTTTTATTCTAACGCCACCTAATGCCACCTTTAGGAGCAGTAGCCAGTAAAAATTATCCAATCTTCATCGTTGACGGTGGTTCTTCGTTTCACAAATAAAGCAGACGTTTTTTAGGCAAAATTTAGTTCAAAGTACCTACCTACAGTGCTATTAAAAATAATAAAATGTAAAATACATTTTATAATATCCTTAGAAATAGTGGCTATCACGCCGTCTCCGATTAGAATGTTTTTTTTAGTGTGGAATGATTTACCATTGAATTAAAATTTAACACATCCATTACAGTGATCTGTTCTCAATGACGAGGTACTCCCGAAACCTGTATAGTTTGTATGTAACAAATCGATTTGCCCAATTTTTTATTATTTTATTTAACCATGATTTTATATTATTTATTAAATCAATAACTATTACAAGTTAAACAATTGAATAATAATTAATTTAAATAAAAAAAAAATTAAATTTGATAATATTTTAAACAATAGTTTTTTGCATTTTTATAGTAGTATTTTATTTCAATAGTCATCCTCATTTGCTTAATCTTTACATCAACCTGTCCATAACTGCAGTATAATTATTAAAATATTTTCAATTTTGACAACTTTCAATAATGGTTTTAACTACCCACTTGTTAGAACTTGAGTTGTTATGTTATTTTTGAAATCATATTAATTTATATATAATATATATAATATATATATAAATAAGCAACCGATTGGTTGTTACTTATTAATAAGACCTTATGTAATTTGTTGTAAATTCTAAATGGTATTGCACTATGGAAATGCAGACGATTAGTTTCTAATGTGTATAGAACTGTTCAATTATTTAAGTATATAATATATTAATATATAATTAAAATGTATAATAAATATATAATATATAATTATATTTTGAAAGAATAAACTGTCCGGTTAACATAAAACCCATAAACCAAACCACCATAGATCTAGAAACTTGGAATTTTATACAAAGATTCCTTATATAATTTAGACAAAAACTAAGAAGGAATTTTGGAAATTCGACCCATAAGACTGAAATTGATAGTCACGGGATAGCTCTGGTTAGTGGATTCATTTATCCAATCGTCGTAGTTTTATAGATCAAATTCCTGTCCCTGGAAAATTGAGTGATAAAATAAGAATTTAATATCCGTATTGATTTCACCGTCTGCCGTATCTTATACCAAATTCAAAAAATGCTTTTCAACCAAACCAATCATACAACCTAGTTAAAATTGGTGGTATTTACATCCACCGTTTATTTTCCAGTGGGAGCTACATCTAAACCAATTTCCTCACGAAGTTTAATTAGCAATATTACTAGTTACACTTAAATCAAAATACACCATACGCCGTATTCTATTTTATATTTGTCATTTATTCCCCGACGAAATCTAGTATACGTAGGTAGATAGTACCTATTCTCATAAAAACAAATACAAAGTATAAAAAAGTAATATGTTTCATTCAATTTTGACTAACAATTTTTATATAATTTATTTTTAATTACTTTTTGACTTAACCAGCAAAATTATATTTTTTGTAAAACACTAAAGAACACATTTTTTTTACAAGGTCATAAACGTATAAATATTGTAAAATATATACATATCCACTAGTAAATCAATATAATAGGTATCATTTTATTATGTATTGAAATTTAACAACCAAAATGATAAATGTTTTCTTACATTGTTTCGTTATTAAAAATTTACCTTCATTGGTATTTATTATTAAAGTATTTTATTTAATTCTAAAATTAACTTTACTGTTTATAATAATCTTGTAAAGGCGTGATGTATATGCAATTTCGCTACTGCCACGCTATGGTAAACCAACAATAGTTTTTACGATTTTTTAGGCGCCCGAATAATGGTTTAACAAACCAAAAATTGAACGTGGTACAATCAAAGACTGCTTTGATGAAATATTTCTATAATCATATTATTATAATCTATATGGCACGTTCAATTCATATAATAGTACTACGTATTAATTTAAGTATATTTAAATTAAAAAGTAAAATCATTTTAATAAAACAAATATTGTATTACCTATAAGTTATGATTAATCATATAACTGACCATATTATTATTACACACTATCGCTATAGTTTGCTAAAGAGTAGTTTGATATTTGTGGTTTTAAGCTGAGCAAACTATATTTGTTATTATACATATTTTATAGCTTATTAAAACCATATTATAGATCTTTTTTCTTAACATTATTATTTTAATTTAGATTACGTCCGAATGCACCATTTGAAGGTAAAGTCAGAATTCCAAAAATGACAATGGATGCCAAATATGCCAGTACTGGAGTTTTGTTAGTGCTGCCTGCTAATGGAAATGGATCATTCCATGCAGATTTAGGTTTGCATATTTTATTTTACGTAATACATGTTTTCTGTGTAATAAATTAATAAATTAAATATTGTTTTTAAAATGTATTTAAAAATATTATTTTAGTACAATATATTTTACAGACATTTTAGTGAGGAATCTATATGTAATTCTATAAGTAATAAATAAAAATAAACGAATTTTATTATGGGACAAGGTTACCTTTTAATTATATAAATACGTAAAATAATTGATTCCGACTACAAGATCCGACAGGGCAAGAACTTAATGTACGTACCTACATTTCGGGTATTCAATAACTCCCAATTATAAAACGATTTAATTTTAAATCTAACTATCTAAATACAATTTCAAAAAAAATTAAGCTTAAATATAGGTATAAAACTTTATAAAAATAGTATATAATAGGACTTTTATAAATCAATATTATTATAATTTTATAAAACTTTTCTATTTAATTTACACAGGCATCCAATATTCATTTATATTTATTAAATCTTCTTGCAATTATTATCAATACATTAATATGACTGAATAAATTATTTTAGGTGATGTCACTGCTACAGTCAAAGGAATCGTGTCTAGTTATTACAAAGATACCGAAAAATATTACAACTTGGACTTCTTGGAAGTAGATTTAGTCATAAAAAAAGCATACATGGTTGTCAGCAAAGTCAACAATAATAGGATAATTGGTGAGTGCAAAATATAAATATTAGGTATATACCTAGAAATATAGAAGACCAGTATTAAGTTATAACTTATAACTTATAATGAATGTTGTGTTTACAACAATTTAAAAATTGATTTATTTAATAAATTGTTTTATTTAAGTAAATAAACCAATGTAATAAATCAATTGTGCAATAATTAGAAATGTGGTATTTAATTTAATTTAATCAAAAAATAAGTTAATTAAATCAATTGTTTAAAAAATAACGATACATTAGTATAATAATACGCTTGTATGTAGTAACTTATAACCCGTTTTATCCTAAAATATATTTATAACTATTAAGTAACTACTATTTATTATTAAAATAAGATTTTGTTAAATAAAACTCAATTTAATGTTTTAGTTGAAGCAACAAACTTATTTTTGCGTGAAAATGGCCAGGAAGTATTACAAGTAATGATGCCTCAACTCCGAACCAAATTGGCAGCAATTTTCAAGACAATAGTCAATCAGTTACTGACTCACGTCCCCGCAGATACGTTCTTTAGTAATTAAATTACTGTTATCATACCTAATAGGAAAAAAAAATTTCACGTGAAGAGATTAATTGTTTCACTTTTTTGTAGTTAAGGCCCTTTTTAGACTAATTTTGTTAATAATATTTTATTTTTACTATTATTTTTTTTAACTGATATACGTTAATTGTAATATATAATATTATATCGTAAAAAAAAACTCTTAGGCTTCTGTGTACCCAATTTCCTTTGCCACAGTGCCATAAAAAGTATGATTTATTTTAAATTACCTGATATATTATGATACATTGACATATTAATGATTTTGTTGTTAGTTGAAAATCAAATACCCTATAATAGTCTACACATAATATTATGAAACTTATGTGCATTTTAAGACTTGGTTGTATATCGTTTCAAATTATTGCTATAAGACAGGGTTGTCCAACTGGCGGCCCGCGGGCCGCATCCGGCCCGCGATGCTATTAACTGTGGCCCGCGTAAGGTTTTACGGAAATCATATATTTTCTTTAAATGCTACCATTGTAAAAAAAGATGTTATAAAAGAAAAACACAAAATGCATAATAAAAATATTTATAGGTATATACGAATATATATATACTTATAGGTATAAAATATAATATACAAAAATAGTTTAATAATTATTAATTATATTAAAATATTATAACGAACAACTGTTTTGCAACGATTACGGCATCCAACTGATCCAACTAGTATAAAAAATTTAGATGTTGAGCAATAAAAGAAATAATACTACTTTTTTGTTTTAATTATTTTTATACCTCTCATTATTTTGTTGTTACTTTAACAAAATTAGTGTATGGCCCGCAACCAGATCAGAGGTTTAAGTTTTGGCCCTTGAGCCCTTGCAAGTTGGACACCCCTGCTATAAGATATTATATGTACACTAAAATTATTATTTTATTTAGATTTGCTACTAGTGTCATTATATTTTTGAAAACATCTATTGTCTATAGATAATTTTATAGATGTCTAATTGTTTTCAATTATTATTGATGTGTATTTTGAGTGATTTCGTTAAAAAATAAAACTCACAGAAAATTGATTTGTACCTACCACTGTCGAACGATAATATGAAACAATTGAACTGTTTTTAAATATTATTTGTGTTTATATTATATAGTTATTGTTAACAGCCTATGTGTAACAGTGTATGTATAAAACTAATAATCATTTGAATAAATCTTTTCCATACCTAGTCATATCCAACATTTCACCATATTCATAAACACATATACATAATATACAATAGATCGTATATGTTATATTTTTGTAATTTGTATGTTATTAATAGGGTTCGGGACTTATTGCGCACAAATTGTAGGAAATATGCATGCATATATGCACTTAAAATAACCGAAATATGCGCAAAAATATGCAACTAACAATTTTTTTAAATATAATTAAAAAATTTGATTTATTTATTTAAATTTAGACAATTTTTTGTAATTAGTTATTTTTTGACAACAGCAACACTATCAACATTATATTACTGAAATGTATGTTCGATTTCGTTTTCTTCGTCTTCTCCTACAATGAAAAAAGGTTGGGTTTTTTTTTAATATATTAAATATAAAAATGATGAATTGTTTACCTGTAAAGTTTGACTGTACATTAAGACATTTTCTGATATTATCAAATTTAAATGAAAACTGATTAGGTATATTGAACAACGCAAAAAAGCAAAAAAAAAAATAAAGTTAATCTTTAAAATAAAAATATGTACTTAATATAAAACAAAAACTGTGTAAATATGCTATAAATAACAATTGAACTGCCAAAATCGGTAAATATGCATTTTGCTCAAAAAACGGCAAAATATGCGAAAATATGCAATTCAAATTTTTGTATTTCAACCCGTTATGACTTAAAACAAATTTAAATCTTACTTAGACTATTCTGCAGTCATTATTGAGCAATATGCAAATGCAACAAGTCCCGAACCCTAATCATTATCAATACACACGGCACAAATAAACATATAAGTTGTGTATTAAAATTGATACACATGGCACTCAAAGTGTTAAATAATATAGTGTTAAAGTTATTTTCTCTCAGCATCTATTAATCGGGACAAACTTAATGACCTGCCGGGACACCGGGACATGCCGTTGAACCCGGGACGAACATAGCAACCCTATCCATTAGCCATTAGGTTATATAATATTGCATACAAATACAATTAAGTAACAATAAAATAAAAAAATTTTTATTAAGTTAATTACAATGATATTATTCCCTAAGGGAAGTTGCAATAAATTACATTTGGCGTGCAAATAAATATTACTGGCATTGTAAAATGTTTATATTAATTTAATCATCGAACATTTGCACTTATCTATGATGTATTCTTACATATTTTTTTAAAATATATGTAAAGGATACAGGATTTAGTTATAAACTTATAATTAATATTTTTTGTATTTGTATTTGTATTTAATTGCTACTTATTATAGCTGGCCACAATATAAACTAGGGAAACCACAAGACTGTTATTATATTATAGGATTGCTATAATAATAATTTGAAATCCGTCATTAAATATTTATCACTCGTTCATGACAGTCGTAGACTTATCATTTCGTAAAAAAAACTGTGTGTCATTTCTATTCGTCGTTTAGACTTTGTATATACACGACAGAGATGGAAGCAAACGTGGGAACTTCAAGATTCACACAGTCGTTTAAGTATGCCGATGAGGGTCGTTGCTTGATCGACGCTTTAGACTTGGCCGGTGACCACAAGACCTCTACTATCGGATGTCTGTTACGGCATGGACTTACAGAGAGTTTCCATTCGATGCCAGAACTGACAACTGACTCGCCCGGGAACAGCCCGGTAGTAAAGATCGACTCACCCCCAGTGCCACCGGTTCTTGTGACTGCGGGAGCAGACGATCAAACGGGAACGTTAAAATGCCTGCACCAATGTTATGGCCTTTCTTTGATCCATGCTTTGGATTTGGCTGTGGATCGTAGGATCGCTACAACTGTCGGGCTACAGTTACGGCCGCTGCGAGAAAATGCTGTAATGTTCCGGTCTTCTGCAGAGCTGGGCATTCACTCGCCCGTGTACGGACCAGTGACGTATGTTCCACCGGTAGCAGCTGAAATTCAGCCAAATTTTGCACGGTCCGATCGTCGCACATCGTTATGGAAGAGATCGAAACGATTCATGAGGAGATCCATGGTCAACTTTGCACGCAGACTATGCTTTTGCCAAAGCTTTGTTGACCTGGAATGATTGATATCCGCAAAATTCGACCTCCTCCCCTGCCACCATGATCCCGCCTATGACACTAGTTACCACTGTTCGCCACCAATCAACCAGTTTTTGGCTTAGGTACGCTTGTACCAGGCCCCCGTCGAAATGTCTTGAACCCGCGACGCCCGTTGTTATTGTCGGACACTTCGTCCGTTTTTGTTCAAGTTCGTCAATGTACGAGTTCGTCGGTCTGGCGTTTTTCGTTTTCGTTTGTTTTAATAACTTATTAATATTTATATATTATCTACATAATAATATTAAGTACGTACAAAATTCATAAATTATTTTGCTCTAGTTTATTTTATAGTGTATTTTGCTATACAGAGTGATTCTCCAAGTACGCTGGCCCAATTTTTTTTCATTAATGCAATTATTTATATAGTATAAATAATTTTGAATTAGGTGCATCAAAATGATCCACTAAGTAATTTACAGTTTAAATAAAAGGGTTCGCATTTGTAAAATAACAAAAGACACAAACAGCTATTTGTATGGCCACAGAACACTTCTCAAGTCATAAAAAAAACTCAAAATTTGAAAATATGGTCTTTTAGTATATTTAAAAATTCCAAAAATCAGATTATGAACAAATTCATAATTAAAGGAAGAAATGGAGGCGAGCATGCTTGGCGAATCACCTTGTATAATATAACACACCAATATTAATTATCACACTTTTTAATGTTTATATTGGTGTGAAGCTGCAGTCAGCAGAAGGTCGTATTCAATAATTGTATTGTTCTGCCATGACATTTACCGTCGTTCGATATAGTATTCAATTTTGAATTCTGAATGAAGTGAATAATGTATTATTGATTTTATAATGATGATGTTATTTTTTTTAAATATTTTTTTCAATGAACACTTGTTTGTTGAAAGACTGCATTAAAAGTGTCAAATAGTCATATTTGTTGATTGAAAAATCTAATCTAATTATGGTAAGTACCTACTGGCTATACTTCTAAGAAGTAAATTTCGATTTTTTTAAGGTAGTTTATCTTAGGATAAACTACCATTAACCGTCGTAAAATTTTAAAAGTAATGTCAACAAGTGTGATTTTTATCAAATTCTGCTCAAGATAGGTTACTAAATGCAATTATAATTTTTAATATTAAAACGTACCTCCTATATAATATTCGTACTAATGTGAGTGATATTAGACGAGTTCCCAATATGAATAAAATAAAAATAGTTACCTACCTATATTATTTCAATGAAACGGAAAAAAATTGATTTTTTTGCATTAAAGACGTCTTTGGGGATTTTCAGGATTCATAGGGACTGGTAGAATTTCTACAAGTGGTTGGTTAAATTGCTGTGGAAACGTTTATAAAATAGTTTTGATTTTTCTTGAACGAATTTCACTTTAAGATCCTAATGTGTTGTAAGTTTAGAAACGTAGGGTGGGGCATTCATTAATTTTAAGAACAATAACGATATGAAAAAGGAAAATCATAGGTTAAATATAATCGCCTCTTTATATTTCTATAAATTTCAAAATGGATTTAGAGTCGTTTTCCGTTGCACACACGGTGTCTACGATTTTGTTATTGTGGTATTATACCATGTACATTGTACAGTTATACAACGTTATACAATAATACGGATTTTCCATAAGGGTTAAAAGCAGTGCTGTAGATAGGAATTATTTTTCGGGGCGCTTCAGTATTCAATGAGTACCTAATGAATAATGAGTAATAATCAATAAAAGGTGATTTTGAATAATTGTCTGATTAAAAAATTTTTTTTACTACGTAAAATGTTAACTTAAAAGTAATCATTTCATGTCATGGCTATAATGAATATTCTATGGCAGTGGTTCTCGCGTAGGTGTCATCGTTTTAAAGGTTTATTTTTAGTCTATAATAACCCGTGAAACTAACGTAAATTCGTGAGAATTAGATACTGATTTACGATATAAGTAATAAGTGTACAACTTTGAAAATCTGGTCTTTTTGTTATTATACCTACTTTGGTACTAAATTAAACCGACCGTAAAAACTAACCACGAAATTAATGACTTGTAGCGAATACCACTTTTAGATGCGTATTTTGTTCATTATATCAGTGGTTATTTTTTTTTTTTAATAACCAGAGTGTAGTTATAAAATAATATAACATCGATTTTCATACATACTTATTACCTAACCTAACTTAATCTATAGTTAACTCGAGTGGGGAGCGTGTACATAGGTATTTTATTTTTTTAAATCCAGCGTAACTGTTTAATTATTAAGTTTTTTCGCACGTATGTAATTAATTTGTTATTCGTTTCGTCGATACTTATGTACCTATATCCATATAACAAATACTTGCAATTTAACGTGATAAGTCATCATGACAGACGAGTAAATAGCTTACAAAATATACTGAAGATCACTATGACATAGTTTATTATGTTACACTCTTTATGATATGATTATCAGACGATGCCAAGGATCGATATTTGGATGTGCTTTGGAAAAAATTGAGTTTTTTTTTAAACCCCATAGACCAGTGGTTCCCTATAATATGAAGCCACGGACCTCTAGTTAAAACTTAAATCGTTCCGGGGACCACTTTTTTGTAAATGCTTACTTTTAATTTTTAAATTTGAATAAACTGATTATTTACCTTGTTCACGATAATCGAGTTTCAATAGTCTAAAAATTTGGGCTATAGTCCGAATTTAATAATTTCACTAAAATGAAATAAAAATCGGGTAAGTGGATATGGCTCTGCAGTACAGTAGGTTACAAGTGGGCAAAGTATAATAGATTGTATTAAACTTGAATTCAATGATATAATATCATTGTATAAGAAAAACGATTCTGAGCGGAGATGGTTGGTCTGGATATTTTATAACTTTATTAATTTATTATTTATTATATCCTGTAAGTTGAATTAATATTATAATATCATTATTTTTTATTCGTTTCTATGGTAATAACTAATAAGCAAAGCATTAAAAATTAAAATCTCATTTTTAGCGGTTTTTCGTAATTTATCGGTGGTTTTTCCCGTGGAATTAAATAACTATTGAGAAAATCGAAAAATGATTTATCAAATCGATAATTTATTCAAAGAAAATTAATGATCTGACCATTATTATATTCCATATAATCAACATAATTAATCGTAGGCATGTAAATATCTTGCCATTGAATGCAAATACATTGCAATTTCTGTTACTTTTTTAAAAATAAAATATTTGTATTATATAATACACTATAATATGCGGCTATCTACGATACATTATAGTCTCTCTAAACTTTAGATAATATGTTATGTTGAAATCAAAGCACTCCTTCTGGTATAAATTTTGTATACAAGAAAAAAACACCATTGTAAAACCACTAGCTTCCACGCTCCGCTCAAAATGAAAAATCACAATAGTACTACAACGGACTCCCTAACATCAACACGATGGACTTCTGGGGGAGGGTTAAAAACCACACCGGCTCCGAGGCCCATACATTTTCTTATACTAAATTGTATTTGTTTGTTTTACTCAAAATAAAAATAAAAAACAATTTATTGAAATAAATATAAATAATTTTTCTTATTTTGACGTAGTTACTAAGGTATATTTGTTAAAAAATACTTTTGAATTACAATAAAAATATTAATAGTCCTCTCTATATTGTAATCGAATTGATATCATAAATAAGTAAAATATTATAATGTATAAAGCTGATAATGGACCCTGCTGCCGGAACCAAAAGATTAATTTAAATAACCTACTAATGTCTTGTCTGTATCTGTTAGCGATTTTTGGGACCGGATTAAGATAAGTTTTTTGTTGGTGTGCCTACCTATTTAAGTATTATTTATTATTATAGTATGCGGTCTACCACACGTTTCTATAAGTACATCATAATGTGCGGTTTACCTCACGTTTTTACACGTCATATGCCGCAGTTTACCGTATTATAGTTGAATAATTTAATCAAAATATGAATAATAATATGCAGTTAATAATAATAAGTGTTACGTATATAATTATTATCTAATAAAACATCAATCCATCAATCATTCAATAATACACAGACGTATACATCGCACGCCGTTATCTAATTATCTCATAAAAATACAATTATGTATCAATTTGATGAAGTATAATCCCTTTCCATTTAAAAAAAATTATAGTATTTTCTTCTGCGGTCGAAAAATTAATTAATATACCTTTTTGGCTAACATAGTTAAAACAAAATAACGTAACACGTGTGTACGGCACCAAATGAACCACCGTGACTGCAGATTATCTCATACAGTCACGATTTTTACCAGACACAGGTGGGTGTTATATTTTTAGGTAAGCGGACTTTGGTTGGAATAAAGTTTAATCGTCGTCGCAGTCGACTGGGTAGACGCGTTGTAATAGACGCTCCGTAGTAAACCCGACAAGACGTGTACAGTAGAGTACCATGGACCATAGTAGTAGACCATTATAGTATTACGACAAGAATATTATTATATCCATATTTGTATAATATGTACACGATGATTAAACATTTTTAGTAAACGCACAATTATCTCTATACCTAGAATATGAATTGAGGACGTAAAAGTATTGAACTTGTAATTTTTCTTAGTAATCTATTTACTATCTTTATTTTTTAAATATAAAATCACATGATAAGCATACACATTAAAAATTAAAACAGGTAATTGTGTTTAAAAATAATTATGATAATGGCCGTGTATGTATATTGTATTTATGTATAGCCATATAGGTATGTATAAAAACCTGTAGGTACAGTTATTTTATACTGTACGATTAGCATGTCACATGTATAATATAAATAATTCATACCTATTATATAATTATGCAGACGGAATTTTGACCGAAAATGTTAATGTTTAGACTGTAGGAATGAGTAATGCAGAAAAAGTGGAGTTTACCCATTACGCTTAAAACGACCTTTTCATATTGCGCTCGGTAACTTTCAGGGTTGATAGACCAATAATTGCGCTGAATAACAGCCCAATAATGTTTATTTTTTCCGAAAACACATAACATTATTTTAATTGGAATATCGCAATGAACATTAACGTTATTAATACATATTATATAGGTAATCTAATATACATAAAATATATAAGTACAATTAAATACATCACTACTGCATCACATAACATTGTTCTATACAATGCAGCATACTTTTATAAAAATGTGTATTAATAAAAATTATTTATAGTACCATCCTATATAAACAAACAGGATTTTCAGACTACATAAAAAATGTTTTGTTGCCAATTGTTATACAATAAACGTTAATAGTTTGGACATTTATAATATATACCTAATATACATACATGTATTATTACAACTTCATAAATCACTATTACACCGCTTGAAATTGGGCCGATACATAGGTAACGTCCATAAGTCGTAACGATAAAGAAAATTCGTCAATCACTCAAATTTATATTTTAGTTTGTTGATAACAATGAAATAACGATGTTTCATAAAAGTCGTGATAATATTATAATGATTATAGGATATTGGCCGCAAATCAATTATTATTTTTGTGTTTTTCGAAAAATCGATATATTATTGTCTGTAAAATTGGTAGGTATACCAACCGTAAAATATAAGCACCGCGATTGGTATACTGTCCCTAAAATACTATTACTACTTTTTTTAGGCGCAACTAGTCTATGCCCAGAAAAGCCTTCAAAATTGTTTTTGGCGATTGGGTCTATATATTCAAATTGTATAGGAATGACAACTACGTCTACGTGGCAAAGCGGGACAGACAAAATAATGGCATTTCTGATAAAGTTAGGCGCCGTCATAACAACGATGATCTCGTATCGTTTCAACGTATTATTATCATCATTCATCATTGTCATTATAGTCATCACCGCATTACCATAATAATATTACCAATCATTATTCGGTGTACACGGTGACAGCCGACAGATACGTCTCGTGCTTGTTGTATGTATATACTTATCATGTGTGTCCGCGATCGAGTTCTGAGGAGCGCACGTATAAATGTTTTAACATATTCAATATTATATTCATGTAAATTGTAAGTACGTTTAATATAGTGTGTGTGTGTGTGTTTTCTTGTAGATATACAAGGCCACAAGGGTAATCGCTGGTTGACCTATTGTTTTAAAAAGATAAATCTACGATTTACGAATAAGAGCACTCGACAGGGCCAGTGGTCGGCGGCTGCAATGCTGCGATGGAAGAATGTCAGTGGTTCACATAACGGTATTATCGAGGGCAATCAACTCGTGCACACACACGCACACACACACACACACTAGCACACTGAGAGCAGATGTTTTAAAAACACAGAAGAGAAAAAAATGTATGGTTCGATATTATAGTAACATAATCGATTATTTGTCTTCGGTATATTCGCCACCGTCTTTGGAAATAATAGGTTCATTATATTATTATTATTGTCATCACGCGTCTTCAAACTGAAGTAGTTGCAGTAATGCAGTAAGACTTACAGTATACTGCACGCCGCCACCGACGAAGAACGTTCAATATAATATACCTGTACATTATATTATTGTATATCAAGCAATCGTAGACATTTATTATTATTTTTCTTCGTAAACACAACGATAAACAATCTTAACACTTCAATTATTAGTTTTTAATTTGTAGCTGGATTGTTGAACTGTCAGTTGTAGGTACGATAGCTACAAACACGAAACATTATCGACGCCTTCCCATTATATTATTAAACCAGCCATTGTATCTGGGTCCTGGGAAGTGAGTTGATATTCGAGTATTTACATATTTTCATAACTGTAAAAAAATATTGTTTTATTATAAAACTTCTAAAAATATTTAAAAAAAACATATGCAATATTATTTAATTATGTAATTCAATAGAACTATAGTAAGTTAGAGCAGCATATCGAAAGTGGAGAAAAAACGAATAAATTAATCAAATAAAGAAAATGCACATTTAAGATTATTGATTAATATTATTTGAATCCTAAGTTTAAAAAAATAAATAACTAAATAATTTATATTCGCTGTACTATCAACGTACGTGTTGTAGGCACGCTCATCAAATTTTTTTTTAGTCTAGTTCTTACAACTGTGTAATACACCATTGCAGAAAGGGTAGCATTATTTTTATTAAACATTGTAATTTATGATCATAAAATACTTAAGAAAATACATGACTTATAATTAAGGTTATAGTCTATGTTGGACTATCGACTTGCTATACTCACATAATATAACAACATAAAATAAGAAGACTGTGTGAAATAAACAATATATTTAAAGTCAAACTTAATTTAATGTAGCAGTGCGATACCATTTCATATTTGCAATGTTAACCAATAAGCATTTTAAAAAGTAACTTATATGGCCCAAAGAATGCTCAAAAAATATTATGCAAATCCTTAATATTAAAAAATTGTGCCTATGTATTTTTAATATTTTTCAACTGTTATTGTAACAATATATCAGGAGCCTTGGATTAAATTTTCACGCTTTTCTACCCAACAAACAAAAATTTGAGAACTGACAATGTCCGTAAACAGCTCAAAAAGATTCAAATTATTTTCAAAATTTTATCGTGTATAGAAAATGCTAATATAAACATTCAGTCAAATTTTCAAGTATCTACAGTCATACGTTTCTTAATTACAACAAAATAAGAAAATCGTTTCACGAAAAATCGAGTGAATATCAAATGTTGTAAAAATATGAATTTCAAACCCTCATAAAAATTTAATTTGATTTTCTTGTAAACATTTTTTCATTTTTTTTTTTTGATAAAGGTAGATAAACTTATGGATAATCTTGTATTACATTTTCAAATCTTACATTGAAAAAGAAAAAAATTTATGAATTCTCAACCTAAAATAATTTGCTAATTTTCATGATTTTTCCGTATTTTGTCAAGATTTGAACTTTAAATGCTTATAAATAAAAATTGTGACTAAAGATTTTTAATATTTTTCAATAAAGTAGGAGCCTTATATTACATTTTCAAGCTTTTTTACCCAACAAATACAATTTTATTGATATTTGTAGAAAAAAAAACTAAAAAAAAATGGAAACTGAAAATGTCTGTAAACAGCTCAAAATAAGTAAAGAAAATATTATGGTGTATAGAAAATACTAATATAAACATTCAGTCAAAATGTCATGTACCTACGGTCATTTGTTTTAGAGATACACCAAAAACCCAAATCGATTTTCTCAAAAACAGATTTTGCGTAATAATTCCCGTTTTTCCTTAATTTTTCTTTTGTTTTTCATGTCGCTTTTGAAAACTACTGGGAAATTTTTACTTTTGACCCCCCAAAGTACCAACTAGATTCACTTTCCTATCAGAAAAGTTAATTTTGAAGAAAATCTAAGCACTTTTACTGTCCTAAAAGGTGATAACAGCACAAAAAAAAAAAATTATAAAAAAAACACATCATTGTAAAATCAATACATTCATCATTGAGTGTATACGTTTTTATCAAGAATAATTCAAAATAAATTTACAAAATCTCAAAAATGTCTCAAGGCCACAAATGACTCAAAAACAGTAAAAATTACTACAACATATAAAAAATGATAATATAAATATTTGAAGAAAATTTCAAGTTTCTACGGTTATATGAATTTGAGTTTCACCAAAAAAATAAAATCAATTTTTCAATAAAAATTAGTTTTGCGTAAAGTTATCATTTTTTTCACTTTTTTTTGTTTGTTCCGACGCTTTTTAAAACTAAAGGGAATATTTAATTTTGACCTCTTAAAAGCACCAACTATACAGTCACTTTTCTAACTAAAAATATGATGATGTTGAAAATCGTAACATTTTTACTACCCCAAATATTGATGACAGACAGACAAGAAAGAAAAAATATACATCATCGAAAATACAATACATTTATTCGATACGCTCAGAATCTAAAATGCTTAAAAAATTAAATGTAAAATTGTATACATATTACATATACTCATATAGTCAACAGACAACAATAGCAACACGAAACGCATTACAAAATTAATACATCGCACAGTTGGCTCAGCTTATTGAAATACCAGTCCTATTAAAGCTATACCTTTAATATATCATTTATATATTACTACAAATAAGTAATAAATATAATTATAAAATTGCTATTTGTTAATTCCATCTCGATAAGAACTATTTCTAAATAATTATACTTTGTATTAGGTAAACTAAAGTATTGTTGAAGTATAATTTTGTAATAGATTATATAAGTCAGACATTTTTTTTCTTTATTCACAACATTTAAACATGATTATTATGTAATTACTTTTTCAGCAATAACTTTATTAATTATGTATATTACAACATTTAATTTCTATCATAAAAATATGTAAATCATTTATTTTTATTAGTATTATTTTGATAATGCAATTAAATTGAATACATTAAATTGTGAAATTACGTTTTAAAAAATATATTTATAAGTTCTTCGTGGGAATGAAAAAAACATTTATTTATTGTTATGGAATTATATGATTTTAAATTGCTTGGATCTCTGAAAGAATATTTCTATATTTAACTTAAAAAAATGCTCATTGCATAAATGTTTAGTGCATTCGAACAATTAATATATTCATAGTTATTGGGAAGTTTTCAATTTTTAATTATTTGTAAGATAATGGATAATTTATAGGTAGATAATCATATTTTATTTCTACAATAAATATATTATACATAGAGAGAGGGAGACTGGTTATATATCCAAATGCACTACGTCATACTATGACATACATATTTTATTGTAATTAATGTAGTTTGTGGTTAATTTATATATTTATTTTTAGAATTCTGTGTTTATGTGTCATTATTTATTATAATATAGTCATACGTTATGCGTTATTATCTATAGTTATTACTGTAGGCTTAGCTAATTGCAAAGCTTCAAATACCGTCATAGTTCCTAAATCCTTATATATATTGTTAGAATTAATAGTTTGGTTATTCTTAAAGGTATGTAACAATGAACAATTATACTACATTTCAATTTCACATAACATTAGTTGGGCAAATACTTTAATTAAAGTCGATGTAATTAAGGTTTTTAGAATGCATTACTTACAAAATATGTATCGGATACCCTATTTAGGGGTTCTTCAAATCATACAGATTATATGAATAATATAGCCATAATATAACCTAATCTAACCTTTCTAACCTATTAGATATACGTGCGAAATTGTATTATTAGTATGAAATAATATATCTTGGTATTTGAACCATATGAATAAGACAACTTCTGATTTCATTCACATTGAAGTCATTGAGTACCTTACTACGTCTAATGGGCAAAATATAAAACATTATTTATAAATATTATAATTATAATAGGTTTAGGTGATTAGTTCGTAATAATTATGTTCTATCTTATATTTTTAAATTTAAATTAATTAAATAAATTCCAAGTAGACGTGAAAATATAATATCGGTTTACATTTTAAGAGAACCAATATTTATATTTTACATTTATACCTCGAATTTTCAATACGTGACAATAATATATTACATACTTTTAATTTTTTATTTTTCAACTAGAACTGACTCTCGGACTCAGAACCTGGGTATATTAGCCTTAAAGTCTTCGAGGTTTGTCTTATTAATTTGTATTCAATCCGTTAAACAGTTTCACAACACGCTTCGCGAACAATGTTGTTCACATTTTACGTTATAATGTATCGGCTGTATTGGCTATATATGAAATATGCTATCAAATTCAATTATTTATTGATATAAACATGTGCTGCAAGAATGACGTATCAAGTACAACTTGTCTGCACGTAAAAAAACAACATAATATGTAAATCTCCTCCATAATTTACAGAGGAAAGTAATTATTTATTCATATGGTAATTTGTATTTGTTTATCTTTACTATAATAACATTTCTAATAATTAAAATAAACCAGACAAGAATCGATATCATTTTTTTAATTACAATATTAAGCATTTTAATATTAAATATTTTCTGTAGACCACTTTGTATCGTAATTAGGTAAGTACATATTATATAACATAGTTTAAAAATTATATTCAACCGGTATTGCAAGTGAATGAAATATAAGTACAACTAATACATTGAAATTGCGTGATAACTATAGAATACGATTGGAAATATATATATTATACTTATTTATACCTACATAATATATATATAATAATAATTATTACATTAGCATTTAGCACATGGTATAAAATAAAAAATCGTGAACTCTGCAAGAGTGCGTGTGGTAATTACCAGTAGTATTAATACGGTTTAGGACTTAAATCGAATGCAAAACTCGATGTAAAAATTGTGGACAAATCATAATATTATTATGATACCTATTATATTTATACATAAAAAACAACTTAATTGGTGTGAAATCGAGATACTTTATTTTTAATTCTTTAGACTTGCGTATACACATCCAGAGGCACCGATATCTTTTGAAACGCCTATGACATAATTATTTTTAAAGCTTGAGCACCCACCTATACCACAGTAGGTACGAACAAAAAATTTCTCCAACTGTTTATTTATGTATGGCGTTTGTTATAGGCAAAACCAACTTTCGGTAATCGGTGCCAATATATATACACCACTCTATTTGCGTTTACTTTTACATCTCTAATATATAGCCATCGTATGATGATCGTAATAAATATAATGTACAACATCAAGCAGACATATTATTATTACAACAGGTCAAGAGGGGCCGGGGCAATCGGCCTGCGACATGTGTTGCACTTTTTTAGGGTTGGCACTTTTATATATTATGGTCCTTGGTCGTATTTGTGTTTATAGTTAAATAATAATAATTATTATTAATATTAATCGAGTATAATACAATAATAATTGTGTAACTCATTATGATCCAAGGTATTTTTATTCTTTATAAATACATTTTGAATAATACACCTACATTACAATCAGGATAAAAAAGGATGGTTGCAAAACAATATTGTGGTGATAAAACGTCTTCATATGGTCTCACAAGATGTTCATTATTATATATTATAGAAATTCGGTAATATGATAAAACTTACTCATGTTTGGACTATAAATTTTTATACTTGCGTCAATTAAATACAATAAGCCACATTTAATAATATATTAATATATTACTATACTATATACAATATGTATACTATTTAGTATTTACTAATTATATTTTATACTAAAAGACAGTTGTCGAAGCAGGGGAGGATACGATGGGATGACATCCCTCCATTTTTCTATAAATAAGTATTATTACTTCTTTATAAGAAATAAGTGCCTATTTGTTTGCTCATTTAATATGACAATACTAAATCTAATAAATCTAAACGTAATTTCTTACAATTAACGTAAAATTAATAAGATTTTGATAAGATAATATATATTTTTTTTTTATATTTTTAGTATATTTTTGATAAGATAACATATTAATTTAGATCTAGTACGTTAGGACTGTTAGGAGTTTGCATGTTTTTCAATAATCATTCGAATCATAAATACGTATGGTATATAAATTTGTTTCATATCATAATACTAGAAGTTGAATGCAATATTTTTTATTTTGCATATTTAGCTATTTTTTTCCATATAAAAGTACATATTTTTTTATATTTGTATTTGAAGTGCAATTTTCACATATTACCTATACCTACTATATTTAATATGAATTTTCAAGAAATTGGAAAAAAAATTAATTAAATTGATTAAATATTATTTGATAATTTATTACAAAATGTATTGGTATTAACAATTCTTGAAACATTTTAGTCATACAATGTATTGTTTATTTGAGCAATAGTTTAATAGGTAATTATTAGGTATAAATCATACACAAAATTACACAATATGCATTTATAAATAAAATGTTTGTTTTGTTTAAAGGCAAACTTCAAAAAAGTAGAAAGATTAAGAAAGAATAATACAAACATGTTAATTTTAATTTTTTTGTTTTTTTTTTTTAACGAAATAAATATTTTTACTAGCGTATAATGCTAGCATTTTTGCATATTAATAGAGCATGGCAAATTTTTAGCGTATACTGCCAAAGTCATGTATGCATTTATTAATGTTTTTTTATAAAATGCTGTCAATATATATTATATATAGCCTTACATTATATTATTTTTCTATTCTAGAGTTCAAAGTTATAACTTTTTGATTAATTTTACAAAATCAATTTTACCAAAAATATATACTATATAATATTAAAAATATATATAAAATATATAACTATATAAAAAAAATGTATATGGCGTTTAACTTACCCCCTACATCCCCCCCCCCACAATCTACATGGTGTACGGCTGTTTAAGCCATATGACCATGTATGAAAACTGTATAAAATATGAGAGGCATCCCTTCGGCCTCCATGTATTTTGAGCCACTTCGACCACTGATTTTAGTGCTAAAATAGATTACCTACACGACAATGATTAAATTATCGTTTGAACTATAGTGTTATTTGATTGAATCCATAGAGTTCGTCTGTATGCAACTTTCGAGTATTTATTTTAAATGAAATAATTTTTTTGTGGATAACTATTTTGTCACCGTCGAGTCGGGTAATCGTGACCACAACGTATTGTTTTGGCCGATCGGTGTGTTAAAAAACAACCGCATAATAATATGTACCTACAATAGGCAGCCACCTATTATGTTAGGTACTGCGATATTTGGCCACACCGTACCGGAAATTCGTTGCCAACGAGTCATTTTTGTACCCATACATAATATAATAATATAATATTATGCGACTTTGGGTACACGATTTTGGTGACAAAAAATAAATCGAGTGGGGCGTTTTTGTTTTTCTCGCAAGTATTCCGTTTCGGGCATGATAGGTACCTACCTACGTATTATTACATGACACCGACATCGCCGCTAATTCGAATTCAACTGTCGTTAACACGTGCGTCATTGCCATTCAAAATCGTTTATCTATTAAGTATGCACACGATATAATGCTATCCGTACGATTATGGCGTAGTATAAATACGCACACCGCACACGTATTTCTCAGGTATATGCACACACGTTTATAGTAATATGAGAATTATTTTCATGTACGAACAATATAATATTTTACGTGCCTATACGTACGCAATTATATTATTGTTATTATGTCGTATTACTATTGATTCGCGGATGTTTCATATTATTATTATTATGTTATTTATTCCCGCATCGAAATCGACAATCGGTTTTTACGATATCTAACAATAAAAAAAAAAATTCTCATTTAAATATAATTTGCTACAATATTATTGTGTTGCTGGCTAATTTGTTACAATAATATCAGTTATTATTAATCAACCATCAACATCGCATAGCTCCGACAGCAGGGAAAACCAAAGAAACCAATTTGGAAAACAAATTACTATTTTAATGACGTATACTCGCCAAGGCCCTCGTATTGTCTTTTCTTGTGATATATTATTATCATATATAATTTGGTAAATTGCATACGGATTGACTCATCAAGCACGCTCACATTTTTTTCCATTAATAACAAATTTATTCAAATTCTAATTTTTGGAATTTTTAACTTTTTTAAGAACCATATTTTTAAATGCTTAGACTTTTAAAGCAATTAATATGTATTCCATAGTGATGATATCAACTTATATTTTTCAAATGACAGTCAATCGCATTCCTGTAAATTGTCGATCAAATAATTTATTTAAATTGTTGATGTATTCAAATCAAAATTCAGAAGTATGGTTTTTGAGTTATTCAACTTTATTTACTCACTAAGGTAATAGGTCCATGATAATGTTGTTTGGAAAATATATATACCTATATATATATAGGCTATGATGATCTAAAAATTGTAATATTTTATATTTTTGTATTTTTAAGTACTATTTTCCTTAGTATATACTTTTAATAACTTGAAAACTACTAGTTTGAATTTTGATTTAGATGTATCGATACTTTCAAAAAATAATGTTAAAAAAAATGGGTTTTTATTTGAAAAAAAAAAAGTGAGAGAGTGTGTGATCCCACCATTATACTCTGGGGAAGTAAAACTTCTTTCATAAGTAATTGGGCCCGTGAAATTATAAGTGAATTAGGAAGAGAGTGAAAAAAATAAATTCAATAAAAAACTATGTAATTTACGATAGACATTTTGTTTATTAATTGTTGCTATGGACATATATAAATAAATAAATAAACGTGTCGTTTCATTTTTCGTCCCTATTTTTTTCCACCCACACCTCAAGAAAGAAGTTTTACTTTAATAAGTATATATCAGCCACATAAACTCTTTAAATGGTAAAAAAATCTAAATAGTTGAAAATATGGTCCTTAAGTATACTTAAAAATTAATAAAATCATAATTTGGAGAAATTCATTATTAAAGGAAATAATGGGGGTAATCATGTTTTGTGAATCTCCATGTATATATCACAACAATATCACAATGTACCTATACTTTGTACAAAAATCAATTTAAAAACTATTAAAAATAAATAGTACTAGGTAATGAGTACAATAGCTAACTTCTTAAACTATATTCACAATGATTAAATGTTTAAGATATACTGATTTTAATTATACTTTGAAATCACTTGATACTCGATACCCTATAGTAAATTTTCTATTATTATTAAATATATTGTTTAAAACTTCAGGTGAAATAATTTAAATTTAGATGTAAAATTAATATTTCTTCGTTAAGTGCTCTTTTTGAAAATATTTTTCCAATACTTTGATTTAAAATACTCGAACAGTTTGTACCATAATTTATGTTAAGTATGGGAAATTGTATTTGGCATACGTAACTTTATAAGTAGTTACGTCAATATTACACGTGTAATATATTACTACGCACAGACAATATAATTTAATATTCTGCACAGTAATTGTTGATGTTAAATCTTAAATAGTACAATTATAATTTTAAATTAATAACAGTCAGTGACGTATGGCACGTTATCAATCCTTATAAGTTGAAAATAACATTAATCATTTTGAAAATTGTATTTCAGAACTTCATCATAAAAACTATTAGTTTTTCCTCAATAATGGTTGGTTTGTTACAGACATGGTTTGTGCCAGATAGGTCAGGCAAGTGAACTACCAACATTCTTTGTATATCAGACTCTTACTACGTTAACAGTAATAATCTTAATTCTATACTGCTACCTTTATTGACGAGTTGTCATTAATACAATAAATTCAAACATTTTGTACATATTATATACAAATCATTAAACTGAAAATGATTTTTCACAGCGTCTATAATCCATTAGATTCGTTCAGATTTACGTCATCAACTGTAATCGTTGACACTGAAAACCCTGCACGCATGCAGAATAAATTTATAATATTATATTAACTAATTATTAAGTAGTAAATAAGTATATACTTTCGCTAGTAGACGGGTTACTACCCCTCTCAAATTTAAAATTTAAATTAAACTATTTTTTATTTTACGTAGTGCACGATTTCACCTTAAAAAAATGGTTTAAAAAGTATTTTTAATAAGAAAATTCCTAAAATACAAGTAATCAATGGTAAAATAAAATGGGTAATATAGAGAATATATAAAATTACAATTTCTATGATGCTATTTGTACAATGATTTACGGTTTATTAGTATGGTATTATGTTGTATTCATAACTGAGAGGATATGATTACGATAACTATATAGTTATCTCCATAGATCGATGGTGGTGATGATTGCAAAATGTAATATAGCCAAGTTGCATTGATTGTCATCATTGCAGATTTGTAGGATAATGAAGAGAAAATCTAAACGTGTGCGGAGAAAATAAATTTAATGCGTTGAAGCGTCGTATACCTATAAATTACCTAATTATGAATCTATATTAAACAGGATGACTAAACATAAGTGAAACATATCTAATAAATGGTGTATGAAATTAAGTCATAAGTGAATGAGCGTGTTATTGCCAAAGTCCGAAATATAATGAACGAACTATATTTTATATTTGTTGAAAGTATTATTTGATTTGTACGATTAGTATGTGTTCACGATATAGGTTAAAATTATATATGAGAGCAATTTGAATTATCTTATTGATTTTTTTCTGAAGGAAACCAACTTATTTTTACAATAATATCCTCAAAATGTATGCCTATTTTTAGTTTATAATTTAAAAGTTTAATTTTTTAAATATTATGTATTTGGAACAAAACACATTAAATATACTTAAAAATTATTAACATAATATGCGCCCGAACTGGACTCTCTATTATATATAGCTACTATTAAAAAAACTAGTCCTTCGAAAAATAATCATGTAGTTATTATACTAGGTAATAAATACTGGCCTCGAATATTATTCGTGTTCAAAGTCACGTATTAGTTCAAGTTCACGTGAAATTCACTTTGGTACCCGAATATCGTCTAGAAATGGACAGTTAATGATTTAAAGTGTTTTCCATTGAATTATCAAGAATACAACCGTTGTGTTATTGTATGACTCATGTAGAACGAGTTCCAAAATACAATACTTAAATGCAAATGTATCAATTTACTTTTTTCCGAAAATTATCAAGACGTTTATGTAGTAGGTATATAATATCATAAAGAACGAATAAACTACTTCGTTTAACATTGTAAACATAAAACAATGTTTAGTTTTCGCATGTCCAATTCCCACCTATACAGTGAACAATAATAATATAATAAGAAAATATTTGGAGGATTTCATTATATTTAAGTACGTATATTATTTTGACAAGCATTAGTTTTAACTAGGTTAGAAGTTTGATTGTGTCATGGACAGTCTTGCAGGTTACTCTTGGACTGAAATAATTTATAAAATATGATGTTTAAGTGTCAAGATTAAACAGTGACACTATTTAATTTCTGTTTAAAAACATTTTCTACCTGATATAGTTCTTAGGCATGAAAGTATATTACATTGGATCATTTTATTTTCGAAGATCACTGAAAATGATTAGCAGAGAGGCCACATTACGGTATAGGTACTAAAATAATTAGAAAAAGACCGGAAGTACACCAGTTCAATGACTATTCTGTAAAAACAAAATCAATAATATAATTGTATGTTATTATAGGTTTTTTTTTTTTATTAATTTCATGTTCCGCAAATTCCAAGTACAATCCCGCACTTGCTCCGTCTATATAGTTCAAGGCACTGCTTAAATATAAATATGTATATTATATGATAGATCAGGTAGCATATTATACAATATTTTAAAATAATATGATTTTTATAAAAAAACATACATATATACTTATTATAGGTACATAGATGCCTAGTTGGAAAAAAAGGTATTTTGCAAGCACGATGAGACAATAACACGTGTATAATATTATGAAATCGTCAATGCGTATTATATGAAGTGCATCGAGAGTTTGGTGCCAATAAACGACTTTATTATTCGTAATATATTAAGCTAGTTCGCATTAATTATTTAATATTGTGATATCTCAATAACTAAACGGTATACCTAACCGTATAATGCGCGGCAGAATATTATCGGCGATTCGTGCTTTTTTCATCCGACGCGAAAACCCGTTTAAACGGTGGAACGCATGTATAGTTTAAGTCTGTTGTTTCTGAAGAAAACATAATAATATGATAAAAAATAAAAATACGAAACGTAAAGTGCCATGGCATGATACGTGAGCAAGTCCATACTTATTCACTCGTAAATTTATGCCGATCACAGCCCCAAATGATGGCGGGTCGTGCCGCTTGTCCGACGGCTGTTTAATTTTAATGTATAGTATAATATTATTACTCATTAAGTGCAGTACCTAATGTCGCCGATGGTGACGATGAGTTTATAAATTCTTCAGGCGCCTCATTTAAAGCCTTTTCACTCGCGATGGTTGTTTTATTAATTATTCTTATTATCGCTATAATATTTGCTTTATACGTCGACTTGTCCACAAGGAAACCCGCAGTTGGCCCGTCTTCATGTTGAGATGGTTATCTCGTATAATGAGTTTGGCCGGTGACTGTGGTCATAATATTACGATATTATGATATATGATTTCAGACACGTAAAGGCATACACAAGGATAATCGGAGCGATCGCTTCTAAAACTGTTGTCATCAACGAGTACGAGGTATCTAAAGGTAGGTACTTACTAAGCACATTATAAAGGTAAAACGATTTCGGTCGATAATTATTATTATTAACAAATAATAGGTAATCAATGTAATCGATATACCAGAACCAGATACCTATAAAATGGCTAATGGCAAACGGCATTTGACATTCCGTGCAAACGATTCGATTTGATCATCATTTCAGTTAGGTATTAATGAATTATATAACATTAGCTAAGTATATTATAATATTACCCTGCTAATAGCACCTAATAAATGCACACATTTCGTATTTATATCAAATTTTACTTTATTTAATATACTTTCAATTTTAGGTATAACTACGTTTAATCCACCTCCGGGTAAATTAAGTTTATACAATTCTGTTATACTGTTAGTCTTAACTAGATAACGTTTATAATATATTAATTATATATATTTTTCATAAATATAAACATTATAAAATCAGTTATATAATAATTATGTCATTGTAATGACTATGTCCATGGCTTACTATTTTATATAATTATATTATAAAATATATAAATCAGTAGAATTTTAATAATATATAAAATCTTAGTTCACGATAACACGTAATAATAATACTATAATTTATCAAAATTATATGTAAACTTCATTACAATAAAATAATTTAATGTTTCAGTAACCACTAACAGTATACCTTTATTCTTTAGATTTGTTAAATGCATTTAATAGAATATTTTATACACATAAAATAATGAACAAGTTAATATCTTACGCTTAATTAATTTGTTTATTACCAAATAATATAAAAATAGCGCATTATTATTTAAACAAAAGTATAAAACTACCTACAAATTTATATTTTCTATCATATACAAAAAAATAAATATAAATTCAAAGCTAATCTGATGTTAATATTACCTATAATAATTTGTTCTCATTTGCAATTTATTTTCAACAAATTTGGTTATTTGGGTTGTATATACTATAATATATGAACGTTTCGCAATTTCAATGTTTTGGTCTTGTACAACTGTTTATAGTTGAACGATAACATTTAGTCCAAACACATAATATTATACACGAAATTCTGTGTAATACAAGTTACAACTGACCGATTAATGGCTGGACTTGATAAAATATATTATAATGTTTAATAAGCTTGTAATTCGTTATTTAATGTGTAACAGTTGTAAGGTCCATTTCCCCTACAGCTGTTGCACTTATGTACGGTAATGTAATATGTAAGTAATAAGAATTTTTCAAAATATATTTTACCTCATAATGACAGATATTACACAATTCGTGTGTGTTTACAAAATATGATATATTATATTATATAATCAATGATTGAAAATTTTGATAAATAATTCTGGAAAAATAAAAAATATGTTCATTCAGATTTAATATTGACGATGACCTACACGGCTAAACATAGAGTAAATATTGCTTTGATGATATTCCTCTATAGTCTAGGTTGTTTAATAATATTTTATAAACCATGTAATTGTTAAAATATTTTTATTTTTATTATTTGGTTTATTGTTTGATCATGTATTATAGCATTGTACAGGTGTTAATAAAATCATTGAATAGTTAATTAAATAATTGTAAAGATGTTTAATGACCAGCAACCTTGACCAGCTCCAAATCGAGAAAATTTCCCAATACTTTAGAATATGTAAACAATCCTTCCTCTTACAGATGGCGATCCCTAAATATTATATACGAGAATGTATACAGAATGTATAATTCCTTCAATAGCAAACAATCACTATTTCAAAAAGTTGTACCAATTTATTATTTTTGAAAAGTTAAAATCAATTCTGTGTTGTACTTATTTTATTCACTCTTTTTGGCGAAACCACAATCGACTTTGGAATTTTTTATGGCAACTGATATATTTTATATTGAATACTATAAGTAATATAGATGTTTTCTAACTGAACATTCTTATACTGTATTGACATTTAACAAACACTTGTACCTACCCAACGAATTGTAATAATATATTGTTTTATGTTTTGCATAGATGTAATTATTACATGTACGGTGTTTTTTTTTATATACTAAACAGTTTATGAATTAATATGTTATAGCAGTATGATTTAGGATTGTCTACTGTATAAGATATTAAAATATAAATTATAAAACTTTTTTTCATGATTTATACCGTTGATTTAAAATACTGTAATAAGTATATTAATTAATCAATGCTAATACTGACTTAAAAATGTGTAAGAAATCAGAAATGTTATTGGTACAACTACCAGTGTTAGAAATGTTGTGATTTGCGTTACTATAATTTTAAGTATCAGATACAAATAGTTTAATATTTTTATGCCTATACCTAGACACTTTAAATTTATTTACGGTAATCTCTCACTAATTTATATTCACGTTTTACTTTAGTTATTAATTGAGGTTAGTAGTTAAAATCACTTTTTATATTTAAAATCATTTTTGCATTAGTAATACAAATAGGCAACAAATTATTTGTTATCATGAATGAAAGCCTGTTATTAAAATCCTTCGGAATAAAAATGTCAATACCAACCACTCTATATACAACCTATTTCTATAAAAATAGCTATTATAACTCTATAAACTATTGAATACTATTATATTTCGAAATATAAAATAGATAGGTAATATTCATAAAACAAGTAATTATGTACAATAATGGTTAATAATTAATATTCAAAAGCTATTAAAAACTTTATATATCTGTAAATAATGTAATCAAACATACTAGTTACTTGGAAAAGTTTAGTGTCGGGGCAACAAAATTCTATAGCCTATGTCTGCTATGTTTACAGATTAACCGTTAATGCTTTTATAGCTACACATATGTTAATTTATAATTTAAAACTAATAAATTTCAATCAATTTATACATTCATGAAATATGTTAATACTAACATTAAGATCAATATGTATTATTGATGTTATAATAAATACAATTTTGCTATGAAAAAAACTAGTTTGTAAAATTAATCATAATTGATGATTAAAAATGGATAATTATTAGTTTTAAATTATAGATGTAACTTAATAAGCTTTAATTATCAGTTTTTTTTTTTTTTGATCACTGGTAGTTTTGACAATATAGATAAATCCAAGCTTCTGTAGTAACAAACAAGTAATAGGTAAATTATTTTTTTTAAATAAAATGTTTTCAATTTTTACTAAAACATGTTGTGGTTTAAACTGTTTTTTGTATATTTATCAATTAGAAATCGTGTCTAATAGTTTTATTTTTAATACCTAATATATTATGTCTAAAAGAAATCAAAGAGGTGGTGGAACAGAACGACAAACCTATAAAAAATATTATCCCCAACAACAATAACAAAAACAAACAGAAATTCATCAGACGGCCCATGAGTCATGACTATCCGATATGAACGATGATAATTTACAATAAAATAACCAAAATAATATAATCAATGACGATAGTATGAAATTCAGCCACTTACAACAACAGTATGAATCATAAATTGAAAATCTCTAATTTACACGTGTATAGAAAATGTTTGAGATAAATCATGGCGATCAATAGTGTATATTATATTTTATGATCTAAATATTGATGAAAATCTATGGAAATATATGAACACATACCTATATTATTCTCACATAGAGTCACATAAAATATTATGTTTGAGTATACTCAATGTGTCAATCTATTGAATCACATTATAAAAAGTACTCTTTATACTGTGCTTGAATCAAGACGACTGACAGACAAGTGTCAACACTGTTTGATGACAAGCAAGTACATATAATTAAAATTAAATCTGAGAATTACGTCTTATTTACGGTGTGTGCGTCTACCAAAAAATGCGACTATCTATTATTAACATATTTATGATTTTTATTGTACGGCATTGCGTGTACCTGCTTCAACAGGGCCTGTAGTAATTATTGTTAGAGGCCATTTACCCATTTCAGGTGTACATTTAACATATCCGTGATGAATAATATATTATAATTAATATAGCGTGAATGTCTCGGACGAGTCGTTGCAGTATCATAATAATATATTGTATGGATGACAGGTTATTTGATTATTTTTTATTTGCTTTACGTACGATCATTACGAGAAAACAATACCGGAGACCTTGAACTTGTGTTTACATTCCGTTTCTATATGAGCACGCGTTAAAAATAATTACCTCTCCTGAGTGATGGTTTCTTGTCTCGGGGTCTCACACCCACTGTCAATCTTACGAAATGTTGTTTTTGAGCTCATGTCCGAACGAAAACAGTAAGTTGCTACTGGAATCATTTATACAGTGTTGAGTGTGACTCGGCAGAATGCTTTCTTAAATTTTCACTCAAAGCCGCTAAAGGTGTACCTACTTATACTTTTAGTACCAGGTTGTCAACAAATATTTTACCAGTGTTTAACCTTGTGAACAAATTGATTATCACACGTCCAGCAAAAATATCGGTGTCTGTATATTAGTTTTTTATTGTTAAATTAACATGACATTTCGAATCATAAACACACAATAGGTCGTTGTAAATTATATTATTCGCGCAAATAAATCTTTTTAATTATTTTAGTAGCATGTATAGAGAGAGATTGTTGAGTGAGAGAGCAGAGAGGGAGTGACTGAAGCGAATTTATTGTGAATCCTTTTAATCGTGTAAATTAATCGTGTAAACACTTAAACTGTTATCGTGTCCGGCAACAAGACGTTTTATGTTAAACCTCTGGGCTTGAGCCTACGTACATAGTTCAAACTGATAAAAGTACATTTTAGATTCTGAACGAAGCGATGTATGCATTGATTTTACAATGATGTGTGTTTTTATTTTCATCACCTTTTGGGAGAAAAATGCTTAAATTTTCGTCAACAGCATGTTTTCTGATAGGAAAGTTAATCTAGTTAGTACTTTGGAGGATAAAAGTGATAAATAGTTTTCAATAACGTCAAGTAAAACAAAGTAATACAAACAAAATATTAAGGAAAAACTGAGATTTTTATGCAAACCCAGTTTTCGAAAAAATCGATTTTGTTTATTAGTGTAACTTTAAAAAAAAAAACCGAATATAGATAACATTTTTACTGAATGTTTATATTAGTAATTTCTATACACCATAACATTTTCGAAATATATAGCAACTATTTTTCATAAGAAAATTTCGAGTTTTATTAGATTTTTTAAATGTATTATTTTCGGTACAAAATTGTTCGCACTGTCGAAAATCTTGAAAATGCAATACAAAGTTCCTCATGAGTTTTTCTTGGTGAAAATTAAAAAAAAAGTTTATCGTAAATCCACAATAATTTTTTATGAGCGTCTAAAGTTAAAATGTTGATAAAATTCGTCAAAATCACGAGAATAGGCAAATTATTTCAAGCTAGAAATTCATAAAAACTTTTCTATTTATATCTAAGATTTAAAAATGTAATACAAAAAATTGTCAAGAATCCCCTTAAGTTTTCCTGCATTAAACAAAAATAAAGTTTACCAGAAAGTCCTAAACATTTTTTACGAGTGTTCGAAGCTAGACATATAGGATCTTCACTAGTTAATTAACAAATTCTCATACAGCAATTATCTTATTTTATCTTTATTCAAAAAATAATAACCGTAGATACTTGAAATTTTCATCAAATGTTTATTTTATAATTGTATATACCTACATAATAAAACTTTCTAAATATTTAGACTTGTTTTGTGTTATTTATAGACATTTAAATTTTCAACTTTTTCAACAATATTGTGTTTATTGAATCCGAAAGCTTGAAAGTTTAATACAAGGTAGAAAATCTTAATGATCCTTAGGTATGATTTATTTTTATAAGTAGGTATTTAAAGTTCTAATTTTGACAAAATGTATCGAAATCTTGAAAATTTTAAAATTATTTTGTAGTTAAAAAAATTAAAGATTCTAAAGCTACGATTCTTATAAATAGTCTTAACTATAAACAAACAATCTAAAAAAATATAATATATACACAGTTGTTTTTACAGACATTTTAAGTTCAAATTCGGACGAAATTACATATTAAAATCAAGAATAACAGTTTTAGTTATTTTGTTGTAATTTAAAAATATTATTCGTGGATATGATATGAAACTTTTAGAGTATATTATTATATTTTATAGCCACAATGACGTTTGAAAATGTAATTTTTTCGACAAAAATACATTTTTACCTACTGTTGACTAGATCACTGATGTACTAATAGGTATTAACCTAGTAGTAAGATAAATTACTTATTATCACAGTAATATCATAAAATATACTTGGTAATATTATAGGCTGACAGACCATCTTCGTTTAGAATCGTTTTTCGTATACAATGATTTTATATCATTGAATTCAAATTCAACATCATCCATTACAGTGACCCACTTGTAACTTACTGTACAGCAGAGTGACACCGACTTACCAGCTTTTTATTTATAAGTTTAAAAATTTGAGAATTTAATAACAGGTTAACAACAATAATTGATAGATTTCTCGTTCAGCAATAAATAAATATTGAATAGGTATACAATCGCAACCTTTTTTTTGTAAGCTTTTGATGTTATAATTTTGGCGAAATTTGATATACCTAACTCGTGCAATAACGATTATTTTCACGCAAATTTTTATTTTTATTCGACTTATATTTTATACAATGTTATCGTACAGCGTACACTGTTATTATTTATTTCAGAATGTTTTGAAAGTTGGTATATCATTCTATAGTTTCTAAAAATGAATAACTATTAATTGTAGTGTTCAATTTATCGTTTGAAACTATATAATCAAGAAATCTCTTATTTGAACTTTAAAAGTCAATAAGAAACGCGCGCCTGTCCGGAAACACAAACCTCTCATAGTATATTACTCTTACTCTTACTCTCGTGCATATTATTATTATATTGATAGTCTGATAGTTGATAACTAGCGATAGATGGAAAACATTTTACACGATTTACTTACCAGCAAGTCAGTATATACCTGTATTTACGTGACCGTAAACATTTTTCATTTTATAGCGACTAGCCGGAAACATTCGACCGCGTCATCGCTTTTTCCCAAATGCGCAAACCACACGCCGACTACTTTCTCCCAAATGCGCAAACCGCTCGCAGGTCTGTAGTTTCAGGGTCAAGGGAGGCATTGCCACACCACACCTGCATCCGTTGATCCCCTTAGCAGATCTTTGAATTTAAAATTTATCGATTATTTCTCCATAACGAAACGCGTAAGCGATATTCTACGTGATAAGATGCGAAGTATTGTGAAACGTATAAAATAATACTATGCGTGTAGGTACGAACGTACCGCGAGTGCTTTCATCACACGTTTTTATGGTTTTTGCTTCTTTGATATCGATTGATCGATGCGATCTTAAATTATGGGAATTATATTTCAATACTATGCAAAATGGAAATAACAAATCGGCACAGTTACTTATTTCGAGTATTTCCACTCCTTCAAAATTCGGTTTTACCCTCCTGGTGATTTGGTCTGACAATACGGACTCTTACGACGCGACACTCCACACTCGCAATTCACACTTCACAGTACCTGGCTACTCTATAATATATATATATAGGTAACACCTTGTTATCGAAGATTTCCGGTATTGCGACACTCCGATGATGATATTAAATATTATATGTCATAAATCCCCGGCAATGGAAAAACATTACTAAAAAAAAAAATCGGTACAATAGTTTTTCCTCGCGCACGTTCTCCAAGAAGCGTTCGACGTCGCGAGACCGTCCGTCCGTACGTCCACCGGACGCGCGTCACGTGCGCTGGAATGTCGGCGCGGTGGGGGCGCGGTGGAGCGGCTAACCGGTCTTCGGACCGACGGATCTCCCCCACGCGGGCCGAGAGCGCGCCGAGTTATTAAAAGACTTGGCGGGCCACCGACGAGTCGCAGTCAAGTCCAAACGCGACGGACACACGCACACCGACCAATCTGTATAAAATCGTCCGATATCCTTCGGCGACGGGCCATTAATCGACTGCGAGACGGGACACTAGTAGCTACAACACCCGCGAATTCCGAGGATCAACAGGTAAGTCGGCCGACGATGTGGCCAACTATGCCGGCTTTATGTATGACGCGAATTCGACAATTGCCGCTCATCCGATTTGACCCATAGGCACCTCTCCCAAATATCGTAAAATCCTCCAAACCACTAGAAAATAGTTTCGTGCAGATCACTCTCGACATTTAGCGGGCTACCGAACAGTATAATATTTCGTGCTCGCCGAAAGATTCGTTATTGTTATTTTTTTTACGCTGCAAGTTGACTACGTCACAATACATTATACGGTCAGTGTACAAAAAACCAAATAAAAATATTTTTTCGCAGTCTTTTTCCGGTCCGTTGACAGCGACTTGCCCGAAAAATGTATACTGCCACTGTAACATAATATGTATGCCACTAGACGATTGTAATATACGATTCGTTTGATCGTTTTGTTTCAACGCAAAGGTATACTTATATAGACGCAAAATCTATATAATATGATTGTGATAGGTGGGTACTAGTAATATTTTCGATTTTAAAAACCTCTTCCAGTGTGACAAGTTTATGACGTACCGACTCGATAAGATTTTAATAAATAAATTCGCATTTGATCGGAACAAAAATGTTCAACATTTAGCACAATCGTTTGTACTATTTGTACTATCGTATTTAAATGAAAAACGACCCGATGTTCTATATTATTATGTATATTCTCTACAGTGCTGTAAGTATACTATCAGATGACAGATTTATATGGACGGTACTTTATTACGTTCGTTTATATAACTGTCGGGAGATGGCTCTTGCGGAACTTATTTGAATTTTGACATGGTGCAGCTGATTGTTATTCCAAACATTTAAATAAATAAATAATGTTACAAATGCACAATAAGTGAACATACACAATAAGGAACAAACGGTTTTTATATATTTTAATCGAATGCAGTTGTTAAAAGTTAAACGACTTGATCCTTATAAAGCTATTTGTACCGTTACTTGTAATTATAAAACTATAAAATATATAATAGCTGATTACTTAGAAACTATAAACATTAGATAGGTAGGTACTTTGAAAATATAAATAATTACATTTTTTTATTGATGTTTTTTATAACTACGTTGGCAATTACCATTAGTTGAATTGTATTTACAATTTACATGTTACTTTAATGTTTGGTTAGATAATATATTAAAATACTAATACTTAATACAGTGCAAAAATTGTCATTTAATTTTAAATTACACAACAATAATATATTTTGTATTATTTGTGAAACAAGTTTTAAGTTGATAGTTTCTAGCACAGTTAGGTATGAAAATAACTTATTTTACTTCAAGTTTTTATCATACAATTATGATATAATATATCAATACAATACGTGCATAATATAAACAAAACAAAAGGATTTCTGAATTTGTTACTATAATAATGATAATAATAATTATTAATTAATAAGCACCTACATTAAATTCACTTCTATTTATTTTTTTTTTTGAGAAACTGTAACGACTTCCCCTGAATATTTTTAAATGGTAAACACAAGCGAATACCACAATTATTAGTCTACATAAAGTCTAATGGCATTTTTAAAAACATTGAATTTTCGAAATCAACACTTAATATGTATGCCATATTGACATGTTATACTCGTACCTTATAGTATATAAATAATTTATTATATTATATCTTTATAAATATTTAAGCAATATTAATTAAAATTATCAGTGTGACTTATAAAATCAAGGTTGTGACGAAAATTAATAATTAATTGTCCTTCTAACTTAAAATGTTGAGTTTTCTGTACAGTCGTAACCTGTAGGTACCATTATGCTATTCTTACAACTTCAAACTTTGCGGACGTTGTCCCTGTTATTTCAAACGTTTTTCGTATTTTCTTATTCATATATTTACTAACCTATATTACTGAAATTTCACGAAACAATGGCATTGAACTAAGTCAGGTTATATGCGCATGACCTTAAACGGTCACCGGGTCGTCTACAGCATCGTAAACAGGTCGGTGATGAACTATACTCTCATCTAAAGAAAGATACGCAGGTGCGAAACATATTGCGTTGTGCACTATTTTGTATAGGTGCAATGTACCTATATGGAAAATTATTTCTATATAACAAACATTCAACTATTGTGCGTGTTTTGGTTTACAAATTTAAATTTAAATCGTTAAAAATTGATGAAAATAAAATATATTATGATCATAAAAATTTCATATATTATAGTTGTATTTTACTATATCAATCAAATACTTATAAGTTATGATGTATAAATGAGATATTTATTTACATTCATTATACATATTTATATCCACGACATTAAAATGTTTTAAAATGTTGAAAAAATAAAATAAAATGTGATTTATATAACTATAGGTAAATAACCACCTCATGATGGAAATGTGGAAATCCATTTTATTTTAAATATTATACTAAAAATATTTTATAACAATAATTTATATTATTGTATCATTATTATATATAGGGATTCACTACGTATATATTTGTTTTCTTCAATATTATGTAGATAAGTGTATAGCATTATTTAAACTATATAAACACTAAAGTTTTTGACGTTTCTGTACATTTAAACGTATTTTTAATATAAACAAAACGATTTTTATAAGACTTTCTGTTATATAAACATCACGTGCTTTTTTTATATATTCAATAATTAAGATTTATAAATTTTAATTTTTGTTTTCCTTTCAGAAATGCATATCACTCTGCACTTGGCATTAGCCGCAATAATTGGCTTTGGACTTTCAGAAGCCCGACAACAAGAACATGACATAGGTAAAAATGTTTTTACAATATTATTTTACCGATTTTAATTGGCTTTAATCATTCGAATGTTTTGTGTACTGTGATTAATAATTGCTGATTAGTGATTACCGATTACTAACTACTATTGCATCGATTTAATTGAAGTGGAATTATATTTTTTTTTAATATTTTACTTTCCGTCAAACATATTTTAATGTCAACGGTTAAAACACTGTTGCGCGTGCTCAAGCTGCGCAAAGCCGTAAAATTGTAATATTTGTAAAACGAATGACAGATATTGACGACTATTAATATTTTAGTAGTAAAATTATAAAATAATTAATGGATTTGCTTGGTTTGTGTTGCAGCTTATTACATTCATCCATGCCAAAGGTCTGGCCCAAACATAAATGAATGTTTGACTTATTCAGCCAACCATTTGACCATGCACCTCAGGAAAGGTGAGTTTTTGTAACGAGATAAACCAACAAGTACTTATACTACAACTGCGCAGGCCATGTCCTCAACATCACAGCCAGTTTAGATTATCGACGCGATGATGAGTTTTGTATTTCGGTCGAAACGTCACGGTCGTTTGTAGCGCAATAGGTTGTTTCGCCGATTTATATATTTGTAACGAGGGCGTATAATGCGTTTAAGTGTTTAAAAATGTAAAAGTGACCCGTGGCGACTTTCTCAAAACTCGACAAACTGTTAGGTACTGGCCGTGATTATAGATACGGGAAGTGAAATTCGTGCCGGCACGTGAAGAAAACCTCCCAAATATATATTATTTGGCATCACGTATTTTGTCTTTACTTGGATCGTTTGTATCGATATATGTCGGGATGGTCTTAACCTGTAGCCATCTATCACTCATACCACATCGCCACTTATTATTATATTTTACTCTAAAGCCGGATTCACAGCTACGCGTCGTGAGTCGTGTCAACCAAATCGCATTGTGAATTGTGATTGGACGTTACTTTTTTGGTATCGTGTTATGACCAAGGCGCAACCGAGTATACCAAGAATTGACTACAGCTCAACTCTTAAACCAATATATGGTTACCAGTCGTAACCATATAATTACCTACCACACCGTTGTACGACACGACACTACACACGACGTATATGTGAATCCGGCTCTACACGCGGTACAACGAAATGTATTGTATGCGGTCACGATGAGTTAGCACAACAAACATTACATAATAGTATAATACCTTATAATGCAGACTTGATAATATGACAATATTACATGTGGGTGAAACGAAAACCTAACTGCGGAAAACGCTCGTACAAAAGTCTGTCCACTACAGAATTCATCGCACGCAGCGACGGTTCTTTTCTCTCTCTAAATTCCGCTCACGTAAGAAATGAGCATAGGCACACCCCTGCATACCGATCGGGTTCTACCGTTCGGTGACCAGACTACCTAACCGCGTATAACACGCGCGATATTCGGTCGTATATCATATTATACGACGCGATGGTTATGTGCAAACGCCAATTTCTAGGTATAGGTAACCCATAATATATACTAGGTCAGAGTTTCCAATAACTGTTTTGTATGTATAATGTGTACACTTACGCTACATTTCGTTTGGTCCGCAGGAATTCCCGAGTTGGGCATCGAAGAGGTGGAACCCATCGTGATCGACGAAATCAACTTGTCGCTGGGCTCCGGCCCGGACGGGTACAGGGCCACGTTCAAAGACATCCAAGCGTTCGGCGTCAGCAACCTGACCGTCAACCAAGTCAGGTATATTCAGGACCCATCGAAAACCGCATTAATAATTTGTAATATAACTGCCGACCGACCCCGTGCCGTGGCCATCGAAACCAAAGACGGACACATGTTTCATTGATATATGAAATAATAATATTATAATTGTAACGCTACACGGTTTTCATCAAAGACGCAAAAAATAAAATAAATACATTCGTACTTGTACATCGGTACTAGGTGCGTGTTTGAGCGTTTCAATACGCGAAAAATCGGAACTATTTTATAACATAGGTATATAACGGAATAACACGATCGGATGGGATATTTAATTCGCGAGACTCGACACGACGTAGGTACAACAATTTATTATGCGTCCGAGCGATTTGTATGTATATCCGATATCCATAATTGATTGCGTCCAGTCACGTTGTCACTGCCTCGGTTGAATCGAAGCGATGATATTGATCGGAGCGGAAAAAATATAGTATAATGGCCAAAATATATAATGACGTCTTGTTTAATCGGTTCGATGATGATGCCAAGTACTTTTGCATGACGCGTATTTAGCTGAATTACTTAAATCGTAACACGGACGCGATTTCGTAACACATATTTCACTAAGGCAAAAACTGTGCGAGTTGATATTGATATTTTACTGTCCTATCCATCCGTTAGTGTGTAGGTATTATTGATTTTATTGCAAATTCTATACGAAATGTTTTGCAAAACGAAGACCAGTCGCTAGTCGTATCAAACAGTTGACCTACGTACTATGTATTGAAATTGTATGCAAAACATTTTCTCAGAAACTATAGACTACACGTTTCATTTTGTATTATAAACTTCAATAATTCTCAACGCTTATTGCTAAGTAAATAGAATATATTCACTGTTCAGTATATAATCAAGAACAGTATATAATATTGTATTATGCTTTTCTCAGATCTCTAATATTATTTTCACTGCGGTTATCATTATTATATGTATTAAATTATAGTTTGAACCAAGCAGTCAGACAGTATTAGACAGTCCGTTAATTTTGAATAAAGTAATTTTATATTATTTTAAATAATTTATTTATGCTAAGAAGTAAATAATAAAAATTATAGTTTTCAAATATTTATTGCGGCGTTCTAGGTTATTATAAGTTATTATAAGTACAGCCTCAATTTAAGACCTTTTTTGTATTTTATTATATTTACTTTGCTTCAACAATAATTAGTACATAAAAGAAATTCAAAGAGCAATATCATTATATAATATTCATGTTTTTGTTTTATAGATCTGATTTAAATACACTGCAGTTCCAACTCACCTTCTCGATCCCAAAAATTTCAGCTATTGCGCATTACAGAAGTTCGGGAGTTCTTATTATGGTCCAAGCTACCGGCGGTGGTGAATACTGGGGTGAATACGGTAAGGAACACACGGCGAGAAACTTAATACTTATACCATCAAAATATATACTTACCATAACCTTAAATTGTTTACAGAGGGCGTTAAAGCCAAAGTCTACATCAAGGCCAGTGAAGTAGAACGTAACTCTCAAAAATATTTGCATTTAGAAGATTTGAAAATGGACTTTAGCGTTAAAGATATTCAAATGGGTATCAAAAATGTCCACAACGGAAACGCTGTCTTAGGTAAAACCAATATTTTAGTATGAGATTTTTTTGTTACAAAACCAGGGCCGAATCTAGGGGAAGGCCCAAGACATACTTATTACTGGATACTTTATGCATACTTATCTATAATAAATGTATATTATATTTGATTTATTGTCCCCCCCCCCAAAAAAAAAACTACTGTGATCTGCATCCGTGTCAGACACACATATAGATTTAACAATTAGAACACCTATTTTACCGATATATTGTTTTTGTAATTAATTACAAAATAAATGTATATGATATATAACTATATACTATAATATAGTATATCATTTACACTATTCTTATTTAAAAACTTAACAATGAATCGGTCGTATAAATGACATAATATTTATTTTTGAAAATGCGAATTACGAGTAAATATACATAGTAACAATATTCGTCGTTATTAGTAAAGTAATATACTTACGTTTTATGTACTTATTATATTATAATAGAAGCCGCATTGAACTTGTTCATCAATTCAAACTCACAAGAACTGCTCAAGGAAATGAAGCCACACATTAAAAAGAAGCTTATGGTTGGCATGAAGTCATTCATCGATAACTTATTCAGCAGAGTGCCTTATGACAGTTGGATCATCGATTAAATACCTGGACACAGCATCCAAATAGCGTCCGACTAATAATTGTTAATTAGTGCTAACGCCGTTTCCGAATTGAAAACGCATCTCTTTGCACATTGCAACGCCCAATAATATGTCGAGTGCAATATAATTTATAATTTATCACGTAATATATTTTTGTATAATATTAATTTAAATATGTATGACCTATACATTGTGTATAAAAGACACATAAAAAAAAATAAAAATAACAAATGCTTGATCTCGATTGCACATTTTGTATTAGCGCCTACCAAAGCGTAACCGAGTATTGTATAGGTACGCACTGAATATCAAGCATTTATTTCTAAACACATTGTGATCAGCTTTTTTACTTTTGTAAGTTAAACATTTAATCTTGTACACTTTAATACAGACTTAGATTTTATGCTTAGGAATAATTATCATCCGAGTTTTTAATTATATAATTTCAATATCCGTTAAAATTAATTACGAGCAATTGTTAATTTTTTTCAATAATTGTTTTTATTTATTGTATGTTCCTTTTCTTATTATGGCTAAATGAAATAAAATCATTTAAAAATATTTATAAATATATTTTTATTACATTTTTAACACTGTTTATGTACAACTGTATTCGCTCGCCTACGAAAGACTCATTTGCTACTAAACAATAATGTAGTATTATAGATAGGTACCTAAAAGCATTAATGTAATAAAAATAAAATACAAAATTATTCGAAAACTCCAGTAGCATAATGTGTTTTTACGAATTTAATCGATTTGTTATGTATTATTTTGTATTGTTTTTTATTTTTTGACTTAAGTTTTTGAAAAAGTGTTTGCTGCTAAATATTAACCTTTATACAGAATTGATACATTGCTACACTTTTTTAGATTTATTAATTGTATTGTGCGTGTAGGTAGATTTGACATCTTAGAAAATTATATATAAATGTTATATTTTTATGTGTGTACCTAATTTAGTAGGTATACTTTATTTCCTATAAAAGAAAACGTAAAATAAAACGATTTCAATACACATTTATCTTATTGTAAAAAAAAATATTGATCGCTTTTTACTAGTAATTTATCTTATATCCATAGGTATATTGAACATGACAAACATTGAAACAGACAAATAGTGATACGTATAATAATGGTAATAATTGCAAATAAATTTCTTTTAAATCTAATTATTATTCACTATATTTATACTCAGATGGCTAGATAAATGATGACTTTCCATTAAGTATACCTAGTCAATTTAAACACCCAATACCAATTAGATAGTTTCTCTTTTTGAAAAAATATCATATAGAATATTATAATGACGTTTTCAGTACTTTTAATAAATTACTATCAATATCATTGGTAAGGAACTTATTTGCTTAACTTTTTAAAATAATGATCAAAGCATTAAATGTTTTTAACAATAGAATATTGTCTACTTATAATTTTATAAACATTAATTATATTATCTTAACATAAATATGTTTTTGATAGCTGGATAAACACGTTTTTTGTTTCTGAACGAATTTTGTAAGATTTTTGTAATCAGCGTACTTATTAAGAAAACATATTCATAGATTTTCTTTGTACATAAAAAATATCGAGCGTGCTAGGGTTTTATTTAATTTACAAATCATCAATATTGAGAATGCTGTGTGATAAAATAGTTAGGTAGGTACCACACAATAGCCTCTCGAGTTTGTATAGATTCTTTCGGCACAATAAATATTTTAAAAACTCCTCTGTTTTTGGCCGTAACCCCATTTAAAATAAAAACTTAAGTCTAAACTAATACAAATTAATAACAGATATAATCTATTAGGTATGCTGTTGTTACTACTACCCACACATAATTTGTCTAGTACCTATTATATTCGCATGCATTATAATATATTATATTTCCTACCTATCCATATAATAGACACATTGAAACTAGCTCATATTTTTTAAATTGTCTATGTCCACCGACCATTTGCAACTACTTCGAAACTAGAAGATGAACAAGCATTTTTATTTTGTGCATTTCAATTGACAAATTGAACATGAGTACAAACAATCTCACACAATATTCACAGTCTCCACTCAGAAGCGTTTTGAGGACCTATACAATGATATTTTATCATTGAATTCAAATTTAACACATACATTTTAATATTGTAACTTACTTATTGACGAGGTGCACTCGACACCTAATATACAGTAGAGCGGTCACCTACTTCCCCTTTTTTAATCCTACTGACTGCAAATTGGCACATTTTCATTAGTAATTTTATCATAATATTAACTCTAATATTGGTTATTACCCGTATGCAGTAGGTGCCCAAATTCTACCATATGCACGAATTCCCCCGGTTGAAAATTATTGCTCTAAATAGTATATTTTAAATTATAAAGATATTTACATTATTAGATTCACGGGGATTACTTGCATTATATTATATTTTATTATAATTCCACATCCACTTTTTTTTACAGAAAAAAGTATTCACTTTTTGTAATGATTAGCGCAATATCTCAGTTTTACCTATACATTTAATTCCATACTATTTTCAAAAAATATAGTTAAACTATACTTCTAAAAGTAGATAATTAAATATTCAACTAAAATACTTATGCAATACAATAATTCCTGTGCTCACTTGGCTAACAAAAATAAATGATCATGTTTCACGAAATTATTGTATTCAATTTTTTAAAACCACACCTACAAATTTGTAAATCATTTTTAATATAAAATATAATTTTAATTAGGTAGGTACTAAACAATTTTCTAAATATAATAAACAAAACAAAAAATACTTTGATAATATTATGCTTATTCATTTATTATAAATAGTTTTCTGTTTTTAATTTTTTAACAACTAAGTAATTACTTAAATATTTTACAACACTGCATGTAAATATGAATATTTCTTTATGTGTATGAAAAAAAAATACTATCATCGTCACGCTAATTTATTTTCTTTAAAAATGATTTATCATTATATGTTTATTGAACTCTAGTAGTCTGGTAAATTAAACAGGAAAAATTACAATTTAATAACAATAAAATGTACATATTGTACTTCCTACTGATAAAGCAGGGAAATATGATGCTTATAAATATTATGTTGTTGCAGTATTGTTGAACGCGTTTATTTGGCTATATTATATTTTAATAGTTAATAACATAGGTTCAGTGGCGTACAAAGTATTTTCAAATCGTATCACGAACTTAATTCCCACCTAACCACCCACCTCAAAAGTAATTATATTAATATAATAAATATATAGTTTTATATAAGAAGGGGTTGCGACCGGCACACAATAATAGGATGTGCATCACTGCGCAGGTTATATACCTATATATTATTATATAACCAATGATAATACCTAATCGTCATTTCAAAAATCTACAAAAATCATAATGCTTCAGAACTTGTATGAAAAATATTGATCGAAAACTGATGTCCAGTGTGATTGGGCCGAACTTACAAAACCATTTGCACGTCTCGCTGGTTATAAACCATCAAAGAAAAATAGTATAGTGTAGAAAAATAATGCTGCGTTGATGTAAATATTCACAATTCACATTCAAATATATTCATGTCTCATAGGTATATAAAATATAAATATAACTTTTAACAAATGTATAAGTACGTTAATACGTCATTAATATGTTATGATAGAATAAGTGACAATGTGATTTTAAAATCAAATTATATTATTATTATTATATAATTAATAATATTTACAGTCTGTACCCACAATTTTAATAGGCGATTTTCTCATTTCTGTGAATGGTATTTAGAAATTCGATAACATTATCCGACAAGAAGTTAAGAATTTTTTAGTTAAAAATGATTTAATATTCTAGACACTGGTAAATGGCAGTGTAAATCATTTTCGTCCATCCAACTTAAAGATCATGTTAATTTTATAAGACCGCTCCCGCGCAACATGATGTTAATCTGTGTGTTGACAGATTTTATAAATATTAACAAAACTCTATGATTATTCTGTAATTATTGATTATAGTTTTTTTGTTGTATGATTGTTATTTAATTAATAAAAAAAAAATTCTTATGAATATGAAAGTAAACATTTTTCAATCATTATTGACAATTTAACTACTTGCTAATAAAACGTTTACAATAATTTCATTAAATTCTTAAGAGGAAGCAAACAATGGATTTGTTAGACATTCGATTTTCCATTATTTTCTTATCATCACACAATCATTTTATGTTCTAAGAAAAACAATTGACTAAAATCGACACCGACAAGGTTTTCATTGTGAAGCATGTCCAATACAATCCTGAATTGCAGTTTTTTAAATTGTCTAAAAAGATAAATATTTGCGCATTAATTGTATATTTGAAAGTGAACTCATGACTTCTTATATGGAATTATTAAACTATACCTACTATGGTGTTAATATTGTGTTATTAAAACTAATTAAATGTTTTATGTTATATGAATACCTATAAATGTTTACACTGTACGTCTATACCGCACATACTTACACCGACCTACCTACTACAGTGTAGTGGTACCTACAACAAAACTAGCTGCTCCATCTTTATAAGTCAAATAAAAAAATAATAGTGATTTGTAAATTGATTGAAAATAAAATACTTCAAAATCAGTCCCAATTGATTTCACTGTAGAATATTTTACTACCTATATATACAAGGACAGGACACAAAGGTAAATTATAAAAAAATATAAGACAAGTAGTTAGATGCAATCACGAACGATTTTATGGATTCTACCTAATTTAGTAATTATTTTATTGTAATTCGCTAAATTCTGTATTATGTATGTTACAACATAAAATGTAAGTTTTACACACTTCACCATACAAAACTAAAGGCAAACCTATAATATGTAAAAGGTATTAAAAAAAAATATTAAATCTCTCTTATAAACAATATAAACTATTATATCTAGGTATACTCATATTATGTGGAAACACAAAACTTGCGTAAGTAGGTGTTGGTCTGCTAAAAATAAAACATGTTTTATTGCATATTATTAATATAAGTATTATAATTAATTATAATTTATAGTACTATTATTTGCAATAAACGTGTTTAAAACTATGAACATTAAAAATGAATTATATAAAACTCATTTATTAAGCAACGTTTCAACATATGATCGATACCTATCAAATAAATGTATACAAACAATACAAATGATATCAAACAATCCAATTTGGTGTAGGTAGTCAAAAATCTAAATTATGCACATGCACCATATACCCTCAAATCTCAATATCAAGAATATTAGAATATCTATATATTTTATAATATGTGTATACATAAGTATAGTATCTATGTATCTATAGTACCTATAGTATACATCCATGGGTATTGTCAATTTAACACTAAAGGAACTATTTTGATTTTAAAAAATAATTGATGAAGAATTTAAATTAATGGTTAATAGTGTTGTTCTCTATTGGTAACTATAATTAATATTGTTAAAAATGCATTGTCAGTAATATATCATTATATATAGAAGGTATACCTGTTAACGCTTCAAACTATTAAAAAGTTCAAAAGTTCAAGCCTAATTTTTGTAAGTTAGTTTGAATATAAAAATATAGTACCCAATTGAAAATAATCAAGCATGATTAATTATATTTATAAATAAACAAGCTATTAATTCAATTTATGCGGAAGTAATAATTTCAATTATAAACATCCGTCAATAGTGTTACTAAATTTATCGACGTGTCTGTATTGTGTAACTAATCGATTGATTTATTTTGTTTATTTCATTGCACTCGGTAGATTACAATGGTTCATGTTAAAATCGAGTAAAAATACAATTGAATGTTTGCAGAATACTTTTTGTCATCACGTATTTCCGGAATGGTCTATCTTTATCATAATTTTAAGTACAGAATAGTTCTGATTTGGATGTAGGTATCCTGCACGCACTACATAGTATATTCTTACCTATTTTAGATTCTGAGCGAAGCGATGAATGTATTGATTTTACAATGATGTGTGGTTTTTTTTTTTATTTTTTTTATTTTTTTAAAAGTGCTTAGATTTTGTTCAACGGCAACTTTTCTGATAGGAAAGTGAATCTAGTTGGTACTTTAGGAGATCAAAAGTAAAAATTTCTAGATTTAAAATTTCTAGTTTTAAAATTTCCTAGTTTTCAAACGCGACGTGAAAAAGAAAAGTAAAATTAAGAAAAAACGGAATTTTCACGCAAATCTGTTTTTGAGAAAATCGATTTTAGTTTTTGGTATAACTTTAAAAAAATTACCATAGGTACATGAAATTATGACTGAATGTTTATATTAGCATTTTCTATACACCATAACATTTTCCAAATATTTTGTCTTATTTTGAGCTGTTTACGGACATTATCAGTTTCCATTTTTTTAAGTTTTTTTTTTCTATAAATATCAATAAAATTGTATGTGTTGGGTAAAAAAAATCTTGAAAATTTAATATAAGGCTCCTGATATATCGTTCTAATAGCAGTTGAAAAATATTAAAAATACATAGGCACAATTTTTTGTTATAAGCATTTAAAGTTCAAATTTTAACAAAATTTATCAAATTTATAATTTAATAATTATTTTGTATTTAAAAATTTATAAAATGTTCAACTTTATAGCTAAGGATTGGAATTTGAAAACAAGGCTCCTCGTAAATAGGTTAGGGTAGGTTTATATATAAATTACTTTATTCACAATAATATCATCAAATATACTTGGTAATATCATAAGCTGACTGGCCGTTTTCGCTCAGAATCGTTTTTCTTATACAATGATATTATATCATTGAATTCAAATTTAACACCATCCATTACAGTGACCCACTTGTAACCTACTGTACAGCAGAGTGACATCCACTTACCCACCTTTTTTAAGTTTTAACTTCTGCAGTTTGTCGTTTTTAACAACATATGCAGTTTTAGCCACGAATTTTAAAAATATTGATAAATTTCAATTACTAGATTAATGCTAGGTATATGTATAGTATATTATAATTCATACATAAAAACACACGTAGTTAATTTTTCATAATATTTGTATATTACCTACTAAAAATTTAAATTTATAAACCTTACTGGTTGATGAAATTTCATATAAATATATAATTTTAAATGTTCCTGGCTATCTGTAGCACTTTTATAGTAAAAGTTAGTTGATTTTGTCTTTCTACATACAACATACATTGTATTTACTATTTATACTTCAGCTAAATTTGCAGCATTATGTAAAACGTATATATTATACTATATTATAAAAAACTGAAGGTCATTATAACAGTACGTGATTTGTAGATTAATTTTTAATTTTTTTTAATGATAGCATGTACAGTGTTTTTATTTTTCAGAATTTAATGTAAGGAATGTAAAAATGGCTGCTCATCGATGCCTATCTTCATCTAAATTATAGTAATTTGGCTTCAAGTGATTAAATTACCTTCAAACAATATAATGTTGAACTAGAATACTGTGAAATGTTGTATTTATGTAAAGGTGCCTAATTTTGAACTAAGTATCGAAGAGGTGAGACCTATTGCTAAGATCGTTTTGTCACGTACAAATAGTCAACTTTATTAAAACATTATTTTATTTGTATATCACAGATAACGTGTTATACTTATGTGTTCGTAAGATTGCTAAAATATGTATTATTATTTATTAGAGTTGCTGAAATGAATAGAAATTAACAAAGATTTTTTTCTATTTGAATAATTAAAAACACATCTAATACATCACTTTCAATATTTTTAGTTATTTTTTATGTTTTTTTTTTGAGTTTTATTTACTATCGAAGTGTGTGATTTCAGATTTTTTTTATTATTCCATTCAAATATATACAATATATTATATTACAATCAGTTTCTTTCACCAGAAATTTTAATGCATCCAGAAATGAATCTTGCATAATATATTAAAAATAAACGTATAGATAGTACCTACAATCATTGTGGAATAATTGATCAACAAATGGCTATAAACTGATTGCTAGTTATTCGTGTAGTGATTTATGTGTAGAATTTAAATTAAGAGCTGAATAATAAATAAAATTAATTATAATTTAATACAATATAATACATATTATATAAGTATATTTGTAACTTTTTAAGTTTAGTGAATTATTAGGTAAAATGTAAAACTAAAACTTGTTCTTGACGTTGTTTCTATATATACCTTACACTGTACATACATGAAATCATGTGATTTCCTCGTTCACATACTATAATAATAATAATATAATCGTATACCAGCTTAATGCTAAATCGTTAATACTCACTTAACAATTATTTGAATAATTAATAAAAATAATAAATTTATTTTAAAATATTTAAATAAATTAGCTTTATACAAATGGGCTATATTATTATAGATTTTCAAAGGACATGAAGAGTTGAAAATACCTATCTAAATTTGTGTTAAGACTTAAGAGTTTACAGTTCCGTTCAGTACAATACAGGTATACTGTCATATGCACAAGAATGTCCTGTTGTTTTTAGACTCTGAGCGGAGAGAAGAATGTACCTATTTTCTTTTAAATGTGTGTTAGCCATAAGGTGGTATCTAATCCTTAATACAATTTAATGTTGGGTATAATATTATTTATTTATATTACATAAGTTATTATGCGTATTAATTTAGTGTTATAAATACGTTATATATTATTAACTAAAGATAATATTGTAATTCCAACATTAATATTTACATATCGCATATTATACGCGAATCGTTCACATCTCAAGGGCACGTGTGGCCGCGGGTTATTGAGATGATGTTTTTCACCCGCATGTGTTGTCTCTGTCTTTACGTTAAGAAAAATCTGTTTCACTCTGATATATTTAATATTAGAGTGAATTGACCATTATCGAACAAGATAATGACATTATCTAAGGCACCTAGATAGAGGTTTTTTGATATTTTAATTTTGAAACAAGTCGTGAGAATTTTAAAATGTACAAAAAACTTCGATTGAGCCGCAACTTCCAATTTTGTATGAAAGGTTTATTTTCTAATAAGAAACCGTGTAAGGAATTAAGCAATATTATAATCAGATTTTTTTTTTGCAATATTCTTTTACGTATCAATTGAAAATATAGACTGCTTCTCTTCTTAAGTACTGAGACGTATAATTAGTTAAGTCTGCTGCTCTGCTAGGTATCTTAATAATATATAGTAATGAACAATTTAGTATATATAAATTATTAACGGATGACAAACCTATTAGAGTGCTATCTAATCAAAAATATTCATCGGTATTAGGTATACCATAGACATATAATCAGTGGCATATATAGGGATCCTCCCTAGGCCCAGTCGCGGATCCAGGGGGAGGGCAAAGGGGGAATTTTCCCCTCTTAATCGCCGTAGTTTTCCTTTGTTTTACACTGTGTTTAGCCAATTTTGGAACTTTTTATACTTCCCCCCTCATCCTCCTCCCAAAATTAAGCCTTGGATCCGCCACTGCCTAGGCCAAAGCCCATAGTGAAATTGTAGGTTCAATTAAAGCATTACAAGTATAATGTATATCTACACGACTACACTGTTTACAGTTTAGTACTAATGTTTATGAGATCAAAAAGAGTTGAATACTTTATCGATTAATATTAAACAAGTGACCAGTGCATTTCAATAAACTACTAAACACTAAACAATCACTATAGTACTATACCTGGGGGATGGAGTGGCCGAATGGACTAAGGCATCGGTTGCAATGCGCACCGTCGCCGGTTCGAACCTCGGTCACGGGTGGCACTTCTCTTCGGGCAGACATCTATCTGTCTGGAGAGACTGAGAGAGAGGCCGCTCCCGACCGGGCATGGCAGATACCTACGCACGGGTACCCCCAAATCAAAAATTCTGCCAAAACAAACACACACGTATAAACAAATTTACAGTACTCTCTCCACAGTATTTTAAGCTAATGACCTTAGTAATTAAACATTAACCCTAATAAAAAAAAAAGTACTATACCTACCTTTGTGGATTTCGGTGAGTGTATTTCTTATTATTTTACTTCAGTAACGTGCTTAATGATTAATTAATAAGGAAATGTATGCTATACCCTTAACACATATGTGATGTACTAATTTATTGTTATAATATTATAATCAAATTACCAATATGCAAAATGTTTTAACTTTTTTTTTACTTACAATAACAAAATATTATATACCCATAATAACTCGCTATTTATTTACTTTAAAAAATATTATTGTTATTAAGAGTAAAAAGAGGTTATTATTATTATGTGCATTTTATAATGTGACATTCTATTTTAAATGCCACTAATATAATATAGTCAACCAGTCCGATCACTTATTACTTATAGGTACACTTGTGGTCTAAATCATATACGATATACCACACCTGTATCATTTCAAACATTACCTTTTATAAAAACGATTTAATATAATATTATCTTTTATTCGATTTTAAATCTTCGTGATAGTTTCATATTTTATATTAATAACGAAACACTGGTCGATCAGTTGTTCGGTATTCCAAAAGCTGGGTAATCCCAGTCGTCCCTATAGCTGCGGTTATTGTATCTAAATGCTCTGTTAGTTGCTACTGTAATTTTTTAGGGGGGTTCATCATTAGAGGTACTTGCTGTATTTAACAATAGGTAGTTGTGTATACCTACATAATTTTTAAATGTTTTATAATATATACCTAATTAAAATGTACAAATTGTTTAAATATCTTCTTGTTACGGCATGGTTTAATGGTTATGTACCCAATATGATAATAGGTAGGTATGCGCTTTTTATTTTTTTGGTAAAATACCTGATTCAAATTATTATTGCTCTCAGATGAAATGATTTGAAATTGAATAGGTACTTATTAAACTTTTAGTGGGTAGGTACCTTAAAATATGCTTAAAATACTGCGAATAAAAAAATACTCGAATCTCTGTAACTTTTAACTGTGAGAGCGTGCGGAGCTTAGATCCATATGAGAACGCCATACGCTGCTTCACTATTGCTTTGAATTGAGTAAAAATAACAGTTTATAATTATTGAGCTAAGCATCTGCAGAGTTAATGAATACCTATGGATGTGGGTTAGGACATATTCCTGCGTCAGCGGCTCTACTCACTTAAAAATACACTTAAAAATCGTTCAAGAATTGGCAGCAAAGATGCAGACATGCAGTAACCATTAGTTACAGTCTTATACCTAACTAAAATATGATTAGGGTCACAATAGCGTTCACACATATGGCTATAATGTATTAAAATATCGTTGATCGCTACCTAAATATTTACTTACTTATGATAGTTTTGACCAAAATTACTTAAAAAAACGGTTTCTATAAGCGATCAAGAAACGATAGAAGACATGTAGGCATGTAATTTCTAGTAAACTAAAATTGTCTTAATAGTCAATTTATAAAAATAGTTTTAATAAAATATTAAATATATTCAATTATATTATCATCTACAAACAATGTTGAATAACATAATATCTATCCATTTTTTTTTATATAATATCTGCAGCTGCTAATGACGTGATTGCCATTATATTAAAAATATATGTTAATTTTGACGTGGTGAATTTAATGACACTATACAACGTAATATTACTGTTTTCTGTTGTATGTTTATATTATTATATTTCATTTTGGATTGACAAAGCTGACCAGGAAGTAAGGTGCTTGTCGATTGTGGTTGTCGTTACTTGTTTTTTTTCATAAAATTATTTTGTATAATTCTTATTGAACTGTACAATGTTTAAACATTATTTATTCGTTCGATATGTTTATAATGTAACTTTTTATTAACCTTGAAATTACATTTTTTTATTTCCTTGAGTTATATTTGTTAACGTCATCGTGAGAACTGATTCGATTAAATAACAATAATTACTAAAGACTAATCAATATATAATTCTTAGGTACAAAAATTTTAAGAAAACTACAATTAAAACTGTCCTTAATTATCAAACTTTGAGCTTATATAAAAGCGATGGTTCAATATTTACTAGTTAGTAACGTAGGACACTAAGGCGTCCAAATCCTATTTACAATCGAACTATTTGAAGTTACTATTTGACCGGTATATTATCTGTTCGGTAGAAATGGCAAATTCTGTATATGCCACCGTTATTATTATAGTTTTTTGCGTGAATAATGTTTTTTCAAAATTGAAGCCTATACGTAAGTTTTAGATTAGAGTAAAATACATCTAAAAATAATTTTATAAATACAAGAATTAATTTATCTTTTGTAATTAAGAATGATGATTTAATTGTATAACGTGTTGATGGACCAAACATAGTTTAACTATTTTTTATTTAAATGCCTTTTTTTATATCTAATTAACGTATGGTTTAAATTATTATTACCTACGTATTTTAATAATATGTTACCCATTTAATATTTTACACGTTGTAATGGTCTATAATGTATTTTATTTACGCAATATATATTTTTAGTTATCATAATAATATTTGAAAAATATAACTTTTAGGTGTTATTTAGGTATATCGTACAACTTTAATAGTTTAATATGATATCGATATTTGAATAGGCACTTTAGTCTTAGACCTTAGTACAACTACTGTAAGACATTTTTAGGTACTAATTCTTTCGAAGTCTTATTTTATTACTACCATTTTGCTAAATAATTTTTGTTAGCCCTTATGTATATAATACTGCTTATAACTAGGAATTTAAACAATTCTTATAGATAATTTCGAAGCTTTTGAAATAATTCCAACCAGCTTATTTAATTGGTTTATTTTTAAAATTACATTCTATTATGCCAGTAGCTTAATGTTTTTATTTAATAATTGATACCAAATTATTATAGCATGTACCTATCATAAATACTTAAATAATAAATCTATTGATCTTATCAGAAATTAGATGCAAACCTAACCAAACCAAATAGTATTTAATCATCAGATAAAAATTCGGTAAAACTGTAACCGATAGACGTTTATTGTGTAAAATTTATTGTATACAAATATCGAATGATTAAGTGTGGTTTAAAAAAACAAATTTACTCGATTTTAGCTGATTACTTACATATTTGTCATCGCTCAGATCCGGACATTCCAAAATGTATTATAGAATCAGCATATTTTTTAAGACCTAAACTTGCAGAAGGTAAATAATAAACTTTTTTTAAAATCGTATTATGCTATTTATTGCATTTACTGTAATTTCCGTAAAGCGACCCATACACGATCAATATTCGATGTTGACTATACTTTTGACCCTGTATATTGAAAATATCAAAACCATTTGGATATTTATTGACGGGTTTTTGTTGATATCAATAATATTGATCGTGTATGGGTCACTTGAGCGTTGATGAAAAAATCATTTAAAATGTTATCAAACGTTTATTTAAGGAATTCCCGAATTCGGCGTCGCCCCTATGGACCCAATGTTAATTAACACTCTTATTCCAACGGATGGGAACGGGCTGAAAATAGAGACCACCAATTTATTGGTCACCGGAACCAGAAATTTTACACTTAGCCATCTTATGTAAGCATAGTACAGTAATTAAACCACACATACTTTTTCCCTTGTCTATTGCATTTATGAGAATACACAAATATTTACTAATTGTTGGGATTAAAGAGCTGACATAGACAAACAGAAGTATACGTTTCAAGTGAGATTTCCCCACATGCACATACTCGGTAATTACAGCATCGACGGAAAAATCGCAAGAATGGTCATCAAAGGTCGAGGAGATTTCGATTTGGACATATGTAAGTTGTGGTACTTTTATAGTTTTTTAATATATAATTAATGTATAATATTCATTCCGGTGTATTGTCATGTTTGGGAAGTTAATTTTTTAATCTTATGATTGATTTTTTTGGAGCTGTTTTTTTTCTTCAAAAAACTAAAGTGATTTGGATTTAAGATGGGGTGAAATGCAACGTAACGCTACTTGGAAACGTAATCGATATCGACGGTTTGAATTATATACGTTTTCATCACATATCGCTTAGAATTGCAATAAGCAGAGGCAGTATAGAACTAAGAAATTTATTCGGCGGCGATAAAAACTTGGGTAAGTTATTATTGAATTGATTATAAAATAATCTGTAATTCGCACAACTCATAGGATGTGAAATAGAACAATATTGAATACGCATTAAATCGTTTTAAATATTAATTATAAATTGTATTTATTAAATCATAGAATAATAAGGTATTTAAAATACTAAACTCACATAAAATATTATTTTAAACTTATTGACGTAATGGTATAAAAACATCCCATAATTATATAAACTGAAAAAAATATAAATATTATATAATAATTCGATATCTATTGATATTGAAATAAATTAAAAATAAAGTATCTGACTTAAATCCTATTTATAATTAATCTTTAGTATTGATTTTCTCTTAGGTGAAATACTCAATATGGCTATAAATGCCAATTTCATTATGTTTTTCATGGAGCTCAGGCCGATCATTCAAAAAGTGCTCGAAGAGTTCGTGTTAGACACTGTGGAAAAGCTTACGCAACACTTTACCTACGAACAACTGTTTCCAGATTAACAATATGAAATTACCAATGTTTTGTTTTTTATAAGTCTGAATACTAATGTTGTAAAATATTTTTAGAGGGCTAGTAAATTTGCCATTTTTAATATGATCACATAAATTGGTAACAATATATTATACTATTTATTAAAAAAAATACATTTTAAACGAATAAGCTCGTTTCAATTGTCTCCTTAAGCTACTAATACACAGAACAGAAAAAAAACCAAGAATAATTACATTGAAGGTGAACCATTAGATAATGGTATAAAACCAGACACTACTCTGTTATGAAAATTTCCTCAAGCGGTAAACCGGTCAAAATCTGATTTATCATAGAGAGCACCATTTTACCGGCTAGTTCTTCAATCATTGGCATCGTTAGTTTCCTTAGCTCTGCTTTTTGGCTCTTGATCATATCGTTCAATGCTCTGTCTAAACATTCAAACATCATTCGAAAACGTTAGAATATTTCAATAAATAATGTTATTTTCATTAAAAACAAAATAAACAACAATAAGATAAAATATATTACTTTTTAGTTATCGTGATATGAATAAATAAATAAATTAAAAAATGATACTATTCACTATTTCACTTACTTAGGTTTTGATCTTTCTTGAACAAATTTTCAATCATAATTGAGTAGTCTTTGAAGTTAACTTTGATGTCAATGGTGTCGAACAGTAAAAGAGACTCGTTCTTCCTCTTTATCGTTTTCCCGTTCAACGTAGCTTTGACTGTAATGTCAGCTAGAATATTATCATAAGATTTGTTTTTATTAAGGAACAATCATTAACCGTAATAATACTACATAATATATAGTTATGGCGATAGTTCTAACTACTGGTCTATAATATTAAATACCGTAGATCGTAGATGCAATAAAAACATTGGTCATGTTAAATACGCCATGGTTTTTTTTTATTATTTTCATTATTGGACGATTGCAAGTTAAATTTTAACTAAGGTAAAGAGTGTTTACATTTAAAAGTTATTTGATTTATGCAGTATTATAATTGTAAAATATCTAAGTTGCAACCTTATGAGATTTTCATCACAATATTATCTGGTCTATTTTTTGTTGGATTTTCAATTGTATAGTTAGCAAAAAAAAATTAAATCCATAGTTGGTTAAAATGTTTTAATACTTACATAAAGTTTTAATTGCTACTTAGGATTATTGTATTTCCGCGTTAACTTTACAATTGTTTAATTAATTCAAGGTTTTATATGGGTTCAAGGTTAGGAATAGTAAATTACTTTGCACAAGTGGTTGATTACGTAATTGATACTTTTTACTGAATTTATTAAAAATTGATCTGGTAAATCACGTAAATTATAATTTTATTTAATGTGGCGCTTTTTGCAATTTAATAATGCGAAAAAATAGTTCCATCTACCAACTCAAGATTATTGACAACATTTTAAAATTATTTGATTTTTGATTTTAATTTTGATTAATAATAATATAGGTACCTAATATATTAAATGGTTCAGCCAATAGAAGAAAATACAAACTACAAATACCAAGTATTTTGTACAATTTCCGTCTTATGTAGTTACCTATTTATACATTTAATTTAATTTGAAACCATAAGAAAAAAACATAATTATTTTGTTTATTTATAATATTGCTCACAAACAATAATTATGAAAAATATTATTTCTGATATCTATATATAAAATATTTAATTGAAAAAGTATTGATATAATAATATAATATATTATGTTTAATGTGTGGGAAAAAGTGCTTATGAACTGATTGAATTTGAATTTATACAAATTAATAGTGAGATTTATTACAACCACTATAGTAGTGTTGAAGATTTCTTCAATTAAAATATAATTATCAATAATGATATTGAATTGTGCAAGATCTATATATTTAGAATTTTTTTTTATTTAGTTATTTTACTATTTAGTATTCATCAATAGTGAAATACTCTTCATTTAAGAAATATTTATATAGTACCTACATGTAATGTTTTATTTATAGGGGCTGGTAAGAATAATGAATATATATACCAAAAAGAGCAAAATATTGAAAAAACTTAAAAAACAAAATATGGTGTGTAAGAATTTTATACATACCTACTGAGTCTTTATAAAAAGAGTACAACAGATATACGTGAGGGTATCGTAAAAAAGTTCTGTTTATGATTTTTGAAAATTTTTTTTTTCTTTTTACCAAATTATTGTCACGGAAAAATAAAGCAACCTACTCAACATTTTAACTTAAAACATGTATCAAATCATTTTTGTCATTTTCTAAACCATTATAGTGCTTGGTGGTTAGAAATATAAAAATAGCGTAAAACACATAAATTGCTATTCGTAGCTTTACATTTAAATTTCTAAGTTTGAAAAAAAGTTTAGAAAATCTTATTCATTTTAATGTATATTAAAACCACAATTTAATTTATCGTATTCTAAAATAATGAATTCTGATAATCTTTTTAAATTTATAAAAAAGTTATTTTAAACACAATTAGTAAAGATTTAGAGTAAATACAATTTGTGGATATTATCTTATACGTACAATAATTTAATTATAGTTTTACTAATAAAATTTAAATTAAAAAAATAATCATAATTTTTTAAACCTATTTTTCGTAAAATTTAAAACTGAAAACGAACAAACGTATAACAGCAAGCGTGAACAATTTTATCCTAAGATGTTGCGACACAAAAATGTTTAGTTTTTTTATTACCTATCAAGACGCAGAGAAATGAATCGCTATAGAATTTAATGGTTGACTACTGGAATAGAGCTATTATCATAGGTATTAGGTGATATTGGTCTATTTGTATCAGAACAACTTTTGGACAATTTTTTTCTAGAAATGGCAATTGGTAATGGAAATAATATATTAAAGTTGAATATTGCTGCCGTAAATAAATATTAGTGATAAAAAAATGATAAATCTACGAAAACGACATTATTAAAATCATGCACTCTTTTGAAAAAGTATAATAGGTAGTGTTCTCGTGCATAGATACTAGTAATAATAATAATAATAAATGTAATTCTGATGCATATAAAAAACTTTTTAAAATGTTTTCAGACATTTGCAGTTCTCTCAGCCACTCGCCCTCATCAGTATACATTATATGGAACAGTTATTTAAAAATTGTTACTATTTGATATTTTGGATCATCCATAAATATATAACAAGTATTGACTTTAGTTTTCTTCAACAATATTTAAAAAGTACTTTACAATATTATCATACTCACTGGCATTTATGTACACAGGTCCTGTGCTTTTAATTGGCATATTAAACATGATTAAATTTACGTCATACTCTCCTTCTATTTGAAGTTTTGGGAAAGAGAGGTCGATGAAGAATTCGTTCTTTTTAGTGTCCACCCTGGAAATGAGTAAATAAAATATAATACAATAATATATAACTATATATGAGTTATGATATTATAATAAGCTATTGGTTAGTGGTTAAGTTTCATGTTTATAAAGAATCATTTAATGCGTTTTTATAAGATGTTGATACTTACTTAAGGTCGTGAATATCAAATTCGGATGAATGATGAACAACTAAATTACGTGCAAATGCCCTAGATTTATTGGATTTTTGAACAGTGCCACCGAATAATGAGGCACTTAGGCCTTGGAATATTTTTAAATCAATTTCTGGAATTAAAAATGGCTCCAACGCTGGTATTTTAAGTTCAGGTATACCTATGAACAATATATTATTATGAATTATGGTTAAACGTGTATGATCAATATAATTTATGTAATTTAACAGATACCAATATTAATATATACACAAATATACAATTAATTCAAGTTAAACAAACATTATTATAATAAAAAACTTATAACTTATACATATAGTTTGTATTATTAGGATAAGTCTTATCAGTTATAAGAGTTATTTTAAACGTATTAAGATTTATGATACTTTTATATTCAAGTAGAGTATTTAGACCTATAATAATATAACCATAATATTTTGCACTGTTTTAACTTAATAATATAATTACATTGGCCCTTATTAATATAGTGTATTTTAAATCATAATATAAGTTTACCTGTTTTAGAATGCTTTAAAATATCTTTCATTAAGCTGGTTAAACATTCGCTTAATTTTGGGTCCGAAAGCTTGCATAGTGTCGTGTACTTAGCTGAAATCATAAATTACATCACGATATAAAAATATATTTAAAATACATCAATTCAATATACTAAACGTATATATTATATCATAAACGATGTGAAAGATTAATACAAAGTATCACATCTAGTCTATTTGTATGGGAAAACACGGGTTTCTATTCTACAGTTTCTTTTGGCGAAAAAAAATCTGATTAGTATTTTTGCTGTGGTCATATAATAATAATGTGGACTGAAAATATTGTTGATACTTCGTTTGTTTTTACTGAGGAAACTAGCAAAATATTATTAAAACACATATTATAGGTGTCATTATTGAACTGGCAGGTTTCCATTCACAGGGGTTGAAAAGTAAGCCGTATACATAGCCATTAAATGATAATATTATAGTTGCATTGACGAATCGAATACTTCACTTGGATCCTCCAGGGAATAGGGGTACTTCGGGTAGCACGTCGCGCTATAAGGGATACGATGTATAGGTATATAATAATATTATATTTTATTAATAGTCGACATGCGTTTAACGCAGACATAAAGTCGTGTCGAAAGTGCCATCGGTTCCACGAACCGTTAGTGCGAAAGTGTTTTAAATTCCGCCGGACACGTGCTGGTCAGGAATTCTAAATAATTGGCAAACGATTCGAAACCCTCGACGACGATTCGAAACCCCCGACGACGATTCGAACCCCCCGACGACGATTCGACATCTCCGATCGGTGTTTAAGTATATATGAACACCAAACTCGCACTTACCCAGTCTGCTGGTTTTCGCGGGCTTTCCCGCGACCGTGCAGACGATGGCCACCAGAACCGCGGCCGTCAACACAAACTTCATCGTCTTGGAGCTTGCGTGCATGGCGGTGACGATATAAAATACTATCACGAATATCGACTATAATATGTAGATATATGAAAATACAGCAATCGCCGCACGGTTTTCTCGCAACGGACGCGAAAACGATCGGACAGAGATACCCACACGAAAAACTTACTATCCCGGGTCGGGAAAACAAGACTATGATAATATGCGACGTGGGGGTGGGTGGATCGGAAACGACTCGGCAGAGACCGGAAGACGAACCGCCGCGAATTGCGTACAGTGTGCGGGCAGCTTATAGGATATCGCCTAATACAATATAACGTTTTAATATTATATTATTACGATTTACAGACCACCACGAGCACACGACGACACTGCGGCAGCAACGGCTTTCGGCGTCGGAGTGTTGGGCTGCCACCCGGCGACCGGCCATTTCAACTGCTGCAGAATCAGCGGCGGGGCTCGATTTCGACCTTGAAAATCGCGCGCGTCGGCCGAGACACGCGCTCGGATTCGGCGAGAGCGAGAAAAAATTAAATTACAATAATAACGACGACCGGCGATTACCGTCACCGCCGCCGCCGTGATGATTATTATAATAAAACAATTGTGCCACCCGCCCACTCGTAATAATATTATGAATTATTATGATAGTGTAATGATATTCATACAACATGAGCAGGCACGTAAGACGTTACGTCGACGTCGTCGTTGTTGTTGCTGTTGTTGTTGCCGCGCGGACGTCGGGAAAATCGGTTTTATTTTTTAAATATTTTTTAAATCGTTTTTCCCTCTCGCCCGATCCCCGCGAAACCCGTAATAATATTTAGCCGGCTGCGGTCGTCGTCGGACGAATATTATAAATTGGGTGCGCACACGGGCAGCAGGTATACGCCGCCGGTCGCGAATTCTTCCGTGCCAAAACGCGTCGTAATAACCGTCAATTATTTTATTTTCGTTCGCCCGAAACCGGTTGTTACAATATTATTATTGACGTCAGTACTACTACCCGAGCGATAATATCGTATCGGTCTCCGACCATGATGGCAAAAATAATAATAATAACATTGTTGTTGTTTTCGTTCCGATGGCCGGGAAATTCGCTCAGCAGGACGCGCCGGATGAGGCCGAGAGGTTTTCTTGAAAAAAACCGCGAGACGACGATGATTATGATGACGATGATGATAATGATATGTTGTAGCACCGTGGCTGGTATACTGTGGTCAGGTTCTGGTCGATTTATCTCGCACCCGCGTCATCAACTCACAGATCGGCAGTTACAACACTATTATTATTATTATTATTATTGTTATTATTAATCATGATTCATGGGTAGTGGTATAAATGCCATCGCCGTATATTATTGTATTCCGGTATAACGACGGACACTTAATTATAATAAGTACATATAAATTATTATCATAATTGCAATACACATGACGTCGTCTTACTCGGCGTATTATAAACAAATTAAACGTCAGCCCAAAACGTATAATGTAGGCGCACACGTCTTGCCTTGATCGCTGTGCGTTTTTGTTATTCTACCGATTCGTTTTCGTTAGCTACACGGGTAATCGTTTCATTCACGACGATGAGTCCTATATTATTAATATGGTGTATACACTGTAGATATACACTAGCCAATATAATATTATTATCATATAACGTACAGACGACTATATTATTATTATCTCGCGCATCACGGGCGGGTACTACCTAATGTACAGGGCGATTCATCGATTATGCTCAGTGCTCACTCCTTTTCTTCTTCGGAAATGCGCAGTTTTGAAAAATCTGATTTTTAGAATTATTTATATACTCGCCTAAAGACATTAATGATACTCACTCTCAATTTCTAGAGATTTCGGTATCAATATTATGAAGTGTCCACTGGAGACACAAACTTCTGTTTTTCAAACGACGACCCTCCTTTTCTACTGTACATTATTCACCAGATAATGTTTCTGCAAATTCAAACAAATAGTTGTTTGAGTCCTTTAACTTAGGCCCATAGTAATGGGTTTGGAAAATATGAGGCCTATTGTAGTTGTAAAATGTTATTTATTAATATTATTATATATTAATCCATCAATGTTTATAATTTATAAAAATGGCCCAAGTACCTATATTTTAAATTCAGAATTCTAGATACAAAAATAAAATACATTTTATATTTTTGTAAAACCATTGTTATACAATATAAACGTTTTAATAACTGAAAAACTACTCATTCAAATTTTGAATTAAGCACCTACATCAAAATTTTCAAAAAAATACGCACTGAATAATATACAGTAAAAAAAGTTCATCATTTGAAAAACAGAAGTTTACATCGCCACAAGACACTCCTTATGTAGCAGGTAAAGCAAAATCTGAAGAATTTGAATTATTTCATCATTAAATGAAATACTGGTGATGTCGTGGTGATCGTGTTTGGTGAATCACACGGTACATACGATCGTAAGGCGTGACAATATGGTAAATCTTAAAACTACTGTCTTTCGAATAATTGTCTATCTCTTCGAAACATTATAATCTCAAATCATAAAAAACGCAGATTAAAACACATCATCACGATAGTGATTAATATATACGCTTTAAATTATAATACGTAGGTATTGACATACTGATTATAAGCAGTGCATTATATCCGACTGTCCGAGAAGGTATTTTGTTGCAGGTTGAATCACATAATATGAGCTTCAAATGGCTGAAAACCTCTTCGAAGCCCTTGGCTCAATCCAAGACAACACCAACAAAATCATCATATTTCAAAAACTTATTGATATATGTAAAACTTAATCTAAGGAAACTATTGTATTATTTATATGTAACTAATTTTTTTTTTTTTTTGCAAGCTAATTACCTAGTAGTTGATGCTGTACCATGAATAATAACAAAAAAAGCTGATAAGTGTACTTATTAATTATATAGGTAGTTCTCTGAGTGTGTTGTGGATTTATAAGTGCCTCTGATTGCCTTGTACTGCATGTCCGCTGTTCAACAGGACATACTTATTACCTAGTCTATTACGACATACCTATACATTTTAAGTCTGTGACTAAGTGTGTATTATATAAATGTTTGCTTACACGGAATAATTGACGGAGTTTTAATAATTAGTGTATTATTTAATTACTTGACTGATTTAATTTAACTGAAAAATTATTACAAAAATAATGAAAATACGGAAAAAATACAAGACGATGGCTTAAAAGAGATTTTCACAACATAATATACATTAACACATATACCTAATAAGTAATAATGTAGTTTGATCTAAGTACCTAACCTAACTTACCTTATAGTCAGATACCATATACTTCTATACTCAATGAGTAATACGTTATTGTGTCCATTAATCACTATTTCGGTTTCCAATGTTTTCATAAACATAATTACTATTAACTATCATTGTTGATTTCCTTAAAAATCATTTATTATTGTGTAGGTACAGGTACCTCTCCTTTTTAATGTTTCTTTATTAACACTAAGTTGAATTCTTATAGGTTAATTTATACATTATACCTATATTTCAAATTATTACTATGGGGAAAAACATGCCTGCAGCTAACTGTAGAGGAGTTAAGAATCAAGATATTCAACAAAAAAGTTATTCTCAGATTGTTACGTTTATTTAAAAATAATTATACTTAAATTCTGTTGAAATTATTTTGTCGAAAAAACACCGATCACTATAATATAGCATCAATATTGCATGAAGTCACACCATATACTTATAGGCATGAAAGAAAAATATTTTCTCCAATGATTGGCAACATGAAATAAGTACACGAATTATTCCTAACAACTAAAATAATAATTTTGATACTAAAGCTTTAATTCAACTTTCCATTACACACAACCTTTCAAAAAATATAAATTAATAAATATCTTTTTACAATTTTGATCAAAATGTGTTGCCTACCTATAATAGATAACAGATATTTTATACAATTCATCATACATAATATTGTGTCTATTCAGTTAGTTTTGTGGGGGTCACCATTTTCCACCAAATTCTACTTTTACGTTTACCGCCAGTATAGGTTATCAGTATCATCTAACGATGATAACCTCCCACCCACCACCAAAAAAAATTGGTTTATCATGTAATTTTGAGCCTATTTAATGTGGTAAATTTTAAACTCCTGATCTTTAGAATTATTTCTAGAAGTTCTAAATGTAACAATGTAAATAGGTTCTAACTATATAATAATGCATACCTATAGTAAAATTAATATAATAATTTATTATATAAATAATACCTACTAATATAATACTATGTATTAAGTTTTAAAACAATTTTATATTTTTGTATCGTTTTGTATTTTGACAGTTGTATCGTACTACAGAACCTTGCCAATTATAAATATTTTTAATTATATTAATACTCCAGAATTAGTATTTTATTATTTACTATGGATTGATAAATCTATTGTAATATTATACTAAATACTTAAACGTATCATAAAAACAATATATAGCTAAGTATTTAAGAGTTTAATATTTAGCTATAAATTATTTAGACATAGGTAATATTAGCTGAAGGTCATTCGAAATACGCACCTAGTAAACTCGTAGTTTAATAGTAGGTACTTATAAATATTATATAATGATCATGCAGTGATATTAATTTCAGATTTGAATTACTGAGTGCATTCCTTTGTTAATTTAAGTTCCTCTCGATATTAAATCTACACGTACTTAAAATTCTGCAAAAGTACCAATAATATACCTAAATAATAAAATCCAACTATCTGTATTTAATTTATAATCGATATTAAGGCGGATAAAAATACTCATTTAAAAATATGAAAATAGTATCTCCATTTCGATATCGCACGTTGCCTACTGGGAAACACTTAGTAAAATATGGATGGGTAAGTCCGATGATCATTTACCGTGTTTTGATAAGATCACTTGGATATAAAATCTTTCAAAGAATTGTTTGAGCTTTCATTGTACACACACTCGCCTGCACCCATTATCCGATAATAAGACTTTACTGTTCAAAGTTGGGATAGTGAAAAATAAAACCATACCTAGGTAGTAGTCATTAACGAATTCATCAGAAGTGTGCTACCACATACTTTGTACCTATAAATGAAAATCTTTTTAATTGTTAAAGCCATACTTCGAGGCATAGCTGTTGCAATTAACAATGCACCGAAATAAATGAAGGTAACATTTAAGAACAATATAATTATTTATATAACCATTATAATATAAATCGATTATAATATGTCGTCTTGTATCAAGTGGATTTTATAATGTTTAAGTATTCTACATGAAACTTTAAGTGAATTAAACATTGCATGATGAACAGTTATCAAGTCATACTCGGAAAATCGGTAAATGTATAATAATGTGGAAGTAACTTGTGGTAGTATTACATTTTTTTTTTAAATATTCACTTCAACATAGAGTAAACATCGTAGATTCGTAGAACATAATACGTATTATACAGACAGTTATTTGTAAAAGTCTACAATTTTATTTTATGATTAATATATTAATACTCACCATCAAAAATGAGGGTTAAACTTTAAAAAAAATCACTTTGTATGGGTCAATATTTATTATTTTTATTTTGAGTACAATACCTACATTTATAATTTATATATTATTAATATTTTTTATTGGTACACGTTATGAGTTTAAAATATGTACTATTTCCTATATAAATATACATCACGATTCATCAAGCAAGCTCACTACCATTTGTTCACTTAATAATTAATTTATTCAAAATCTATGGAATTTGAAGTATAGATATTTGTACCATATTTTTATATACTTAAATTTTTTATACCATTTAAGGTGTGTTCTGTGTTGATACCAACTTATTTTTTGTAGATAAGAATCAGCCTTTTATACTTTAAAGTTTAAATTTTCAATCGAATTAGTTTTTTGAAAATTTAGCTAATGAATGATATATCTTAATCGAAATTCGAACAAGGACCTAGTTTTTGAGTTATTTAACTTTGCGAACTAAAGATTTCACTATTTCACCCCACGCTAATAGGTTTAGAAGATGTAGGGGCTCTCGGCTATGATTTGAAAATATTTTTAATTAATATTTTATAGATACCTATTAATCTATTTACATTTGACATACTTTGTTCAAATTGTAAGTAATATAATAAATACTAAGAGATCCAATATTAAATATATTTTTATATTTTTTAAACCCATTTTGAAGCAATACCTATTATCATTAGTGTGTAGATAAGTACACTTTAATAACTTAAAACGTCTACTATTGTTTGAATTTTAAATTAGGTACATCAACATTAAACAAAAAAAAAAAACATCTGCTTAACAATTACATTTTCAACAGTATCTAATAAAGGTTGGTTATCATTTGAAAAAAAGAAGTATATTATTTAATCTTTTGATCTAACCTTTCAAGTTTCAAGGATTACTCAAATAGGTAAATACTCGTTTTATTTTTGAAAAACTATTATTTTTTATATTACCTTGGTCCTTGACACTTGTTCCATGGAATTGATAAAATATATCGTCGAATAATATATTATTTTTCATTGCAATTTTATTTATATTACCTTGACAACCAAAATGATGGCTTTCCGCGGAACACTCGTAATTTTTATTTAGATAGGTAGTTTTAGTTCGGTTAGTGCCAATATTATACTGTGCCATTATGTTCCTTTGATTTTGATTTTTAATTCAATAAAAATATACTCAACAATAATATATATTTTGTATATAATATTAAAATAATATTCTCTACCTATAACCTATAAAGTGGAAATAATTTTGTATAATTTTAATGAAAATTCTTAGTAAAAATAAGTACATAAAGTTTAATAATTTGAAACAACTAATACAAAAAAAAAAAATAATAATCGATTCCCCCGAAATGAACATTGATACAATTTCATAACGACAATATAATAGAGTAAAGCATGGTGTTATTGGTAGGGGTGTAGTTATTGGCACCAAGTAATTTTGTTTTTCGTATATAAAATGTATGATTATGAATTTTAGGGATATTTTTTTTCGATTATACGTTCATACTTATACTGTCTTATTATCAATCTTGATGTTATCATATTATTTATTTGATAATTTGCTATTCGATTTCGTAATGGAGCAGGTTAGGTGCCAATAACTACCAAAAACGAATTCTTAAGGTGTCAATAACTGCATACTTTACTTGTGTATCACAAAAATACTATAATCGTATTTTAATTTTATGGTATCAGTATTTTTATATCAGTAGGTATAGGTCTATCATAATATTAATATGTTGTTCAGGCGCGTATCGTATTGATCGACTATAGTTTTCCTTCTGTACCTACTTAAGAATCTGATCGGAGCAAGGGATGTAACCATATAGTACATTAGTACCCAGTTATTGTAGGCAGACGTAGTTTTACAAAGATTCATGTTTTCTTATGCCTGTATCGTTATCACGTATTACGTTATGCAGCAATCGATTGGTTCGAATCAACATCATCGAGAGTGCTTTCTGGTTGATGGACATTTTAATCTATAGTTTATACATTAAAAATAAGCAAGTCCCAGTATTTTTTTAATATTTAGGAAAAAGTAACGAAAACAGCATATTATGCGGGGACAGTAATACATATTGTATGTATTACAATACAGTTAAACAAAGAAAATATTAGATATAGTACTACTTTTCTATGGCTATTGTGCACAATAGGTAGTATACATAATATAGGAAAATATTACAATAATTATTTTATTCGCTTTAGATGTGCTTTTTTTGTAGGGTGTGGGGAAAATCTATTTTCCACCAAGCGCTAACTTTCTGATTGTAAAGGAACTACATGGTGATAAAATAGAAAGTCAATAATCCCATATATTATAACTCCCAGGCTTAAAAATGTTGATTTAACATTTTGTAACCTACGTTATAGGATATAGTTACAATATAGTAATCTGTAATATTGATATAATAATTAATAATATGAAGTTGGGCTAGTTATAATTAAATGTAGATATTTCTGACATACTGTTAATCAATCAAATTAAAATATTCGGTATTAATTAATTGGTAAAATCGTAGATTTAATAAATGGTCTAAATAGTTTAAGATATAGTAGGCAGACAAAAAAAAATTAACAGCTGTTAAAAATAAAAACTCATCAAAAGTCTTTAGTAGTGTTGTAGGTAGTCATTAAATAATAGCAAATTAGCAAATAATTATGACATTGTTATAATATACTCGTAGTTTGAACCATTCGTAATAATCCTATCGTCATCTATTATACTCGACCTTCTATAGAGTACCTACAGTTCACACTTTCCTTAGGTAATTAATGTATTTTTCGTAGTTTTTCCTTGAAAAAAATCAAAATTGTTATATCATTACTAATTTTCCAAATTATTTTTTCTTTAAAATAATCTATATATATATATAAAAATAGATGATTGTCTGTGTGTCCTTTATGCATTCCTAAACGGATGGACCTATGTTGATGAAATTTGGTACAGGGATAGATTAGACCTCTGGCAGAATATAAGATACTGATAGACTAATTTAAAAAGGGAGAGGACCAACCCCATGTGGTGCTCAAACAAGGATTTTAAGATTTCCGACGGAAATTTTTGTTTATTAATGGTTAAGAAGTATAGTAATGTATAAAGTTATATATTACGTTTAATTGAAAAATATATACTATATAACAAAAAATAGTAAAATTGTTGTCTTTGTTCCTCGATAAATTTGATGCTCCATGAAAGTATCTTTGATTATGTATATTATGTTCTAAATTCAGTGTTAGCTAGTAAATTAATATAAATGTATTATGATCGGTACCAGTTATTTATAGAAATCTGCAGTAATGACTATTGTAGAAGTTCATAAAATACATTATACTTGTGTTCTATTCAACAAAATGCATATAATAAATTAGGGAAATTAGGTAATATTCGAATATACCTAGTCATTGAGTTACTCAGTGTAATGTATCTGTTGAATTTGTATTTAATTTCGAATCATTGTATACGAATAACAATTCTGAGCAAAGATAGTCGGTGGTCAGCCTGTATTATTATAAATATAATTTATGATATATAATATACATATATTGATATATTGCTTATTATTTCTATTTCCAATAGTAATTTTTATTACTATTAGTACTAGTAATTCATTTTACCCAATACATTGGTTTTTAAAATGGCATTATATAAGCTAATAGTTTCAACTACCCCAGATTGTATTCTTAAATAATAAAAAAATATCTAAAACCGTTATAATTTGTCGTTTAAATATCAAAGTTTGACAATTTTCAACGTATACCTAATGTCTATAAAATAAAAATTGAGTTTAAATATGTTTTTAGATTTTTTGGTTACAGTATCAACTACTTATAAGAAACCTTGTACTAAAATGTCAATCCTTAGTTATGATACCAATTTATGAGAAAGTTTTTATTACATTTTTAAGCTTTTTAACCCAGAGAAACTTTTGTTATTAACATTTATAGAAAAAAATTGTTCGTGTATTTATGCTCCACTTTTTTTTTTAATTCTAACAGTAAAAATGTTTGAGGAACTTTGTATTTAATTTGAAAATTTAAGGTGTATAAATTTTCAAATGTTGGCAATTTTTACAAAATTTGTCAACATTTTAAGTTTAAACGCTTATAAAAAAATATTGTGACTATGTGTTTTTGTTATTTTTTAATTGGTATATGAAGAACTTATGAAGAACCTTGTATTAAGTTTCAAGGTTTTTGGACCAGGTTTGACCAGACGAAATAATTTTTATCCACATTTATATAAAAAAATTTCAAATTATATGCATGTATAAATTTAAAAAAAAATCAAAACATTTTAAAAATATTATCTCATCATGTATATAAAATACAAATATATAATATATACATCTGGTGAAAAATTCAAGTACCTACGATTGTTAATTTTTGAATTACATCAAAAACAAATAACATTTTGTCAAAAGCCGTTTTTCTATAATTTATTTTTTTTTTTTTTTGTTATATTTGGAAAGTACTATGATTTTATTTTACATTAGACCCCCTCCCCCAAAATATCAACTAGATCCAATTCACTACCAGCAACCACCATCAATGTTTTACTGCCCTAGAAAATAATGACGGACAGAAAAAAACACGTATCTTTGTAATATCAATACATTCATCACTTCGCTCAGACTCTTAAATAAAAACAAAATTTCCAACGTGTTTTATGATGACTGTGCCCACTAAGGACATACCGTTTAAAAGACTACCGTCATAAAGAACCTAATATAAACTATTAAAAAAATATATATATATTAAAAAAACATCGACGTCAAAGCGTTAATAATTATATAACAACTTTTAAATGATTCACTCTGTGTATTTCACATGCGCAGAAAAACATATTGAATAAACCAGATTTGTTATTAACATTTATGCTGTACGTATACCACTGCATTTTAATATTTCTTAGATATCTTACCAATTGTTTTTTTTTTATTAACTCTTTATTATCTTTATCGAATACCTAAAATGTTTGCACAAAAATGAATTAACCAAATAAAACTATTTTATGAATAAGTCCAGATGACAGGTCCCGGGGCCGCTATTTAGTTTACCACTTCTCAGTTCTCCCCTCCCATCAATCGAAAGAAAAATAGATACAGTCTGGTGTCCTTATCCCTGTTTGAATATTATAATAATATTGGCCACCTAGGCGTATACTTATAAAGTTATAACACGTTACTTTACTCACTGTTACGAAATAATATTATCATTGATTAATTATATATAATAATAAATAAATTCAATTAATGATACCTATTGCTCTCATTTAATTTACAAATGAAAATACTAAAATATTACCTTTACTTAAAATATTATAATTTATTAGGTTGGATACGTTGTTATTGCTTTAATAATTATATACAATTTTACTTAAGTGTACTACATAGAACTAGCACTTTAAAAATTATTTTATATGATTCTTTTTTATAGCACTTCCTATATCATATTATTATTATTTTCTATAAGATTATATAATTTAAAAGTTAACATTTCCGTAATAAAAATATAAGCATAAGATATTATAGGTATTTGAAGTATCACAAATTAAAAATGCTCATACATCGTTTGAATATCAAAATATCAAATAAAATCCGATGCTTAAACACATATTTTAATGTTCTTACTTAAATAACAACTATAATATATAATAATAATTCAACTATAATATAGTCATATTATAGTTGTTAATGTTATAGTTTGGCGAGGCAGTTTTATTTGATAAATTAGGATTTTAGTAAGACATGCTGTGTTCACTAGATCTATCTTATTTGATTCGTTTGGATTTGAATTTACTGTTTTATCAAATAGCAAATTTAATTGAAAACTGTTTTCACTTTTTTTATTCAACATCGTGTTTGTTGTGAAATGTGAAACTAGACTTCTGTAAAGTAATTTGGGATCGACTTGTGTATAGGTAATGTGTTTGTCACGTCATTCAAACTTTTCTGAGAAATTTGTTTTATATTATTAAAAGTTGAATGTTTTGTTTATTTGTCAGTTTTTTCTTGATTTTCTATTAACTGCAGATAGTTATATTTCGGCGAGGCAGTTTTATTTGATAAATTAGGAATTTCACTAAGACATGCTTTATATGAAGAAATAGTTTTATCAGAATTCTAATAATTTTTTTTACCTTACTTGATTTTGATTTTGATTGTATATCATCATTAGAAATTTTGAGATTAATTGATACTTTTTTAGAAGTTTTATTCCTGTAATATTTATTTTTAATGCTATTTTGAAGTTTACTTAAATGACTACTAGTTGCTAAGGGTTTGTTACTCATCACTTTACAATAATCAATATCAAAATCAGAATTAGAAGGCGGATGTAAGACAGATGACAAATTATGTACAAACGTATTACGTTGAGGTAAAATTAACAACTTTGATCCTTCAGAATCTGAATAATAAAGTTAATTTGTATCTGAAGAAAAACTATAATAGTCTTTTGCTTCAGTTGGTTGATCTACTAAAGTTTCATATATTTTGTTTAAATCGTCAGTGTTATTTGTATTAAGAGTTATATTCTTGATTACGATAAATGATTTACTGGTTTCGCAGTTTAAAGCATCTATAGATTTTAATAGTGATATGGAATTATCGATGACACTCATCATTTATAGTTTGGAATGAAAAATATTTAAATATATATATGCTGACAAATTATTGTTGAAGGTCTTCATTAACTATATAATTTCATCTTTTTCATATGTATTTGCGTTTTCTTGTTAATTTACAAGTCAGAAAAAATATAAGAACTTAGTTAAATGTACTATACTACCTACTTAAATAGATAGGTAATAATATTAGTTTGTGTTTATTAAATTTGATAAAACATTTACAACAAACTTCTAAAATATATTCTACATGAAAAAAAAATGAAAACAATTATTTATAAGAAATATACATCATGATCAGTAGAATAACTATCATTTTGTTAAGAGGGAAGGGGGGGGGGGGTAAACGTCAAGTGTTCAGGTATGGGTCTGTGCAGTGGCATACGCAGGATTTTTCAATGAGGGGGTGGGGCTTGAAAATTAGTTAAAATGTTCAAAATAATTTGATTTATTTTGAACTGTTAAGGTACATTTTCTGTTTCCAATTTATTAGTTAGTCTTTTTTTCTATGAATGTCAAAGAATCTTTATTTTTTGGGTAAAAAACTTCAAAAATGAATACAATGCTCCTACTTTATTGTTCCAATGACATTTGAAAAATATTAAAAATCCTTAGTCACAGTTTTTATTTATAAACATTACAAGTTCAAATCTTGACAAAATACGGAAATTAAGCAAATTATTTTGAGTTGAAAATTCATAAAAATTTTTCTTTTTAAAACTAAGATTTGAAAATGTAATACAAAATTTCCCATAAGTTTGTGTATCTTTAGCAAAAAAAATATGTCTATGAGCAAATCAAATTTAATTCTTATGCGCATTTGAAATTCATATTTTTACAACATTGAATATTCTCTCGATTTCTCATGTAGCGGTTTTTTTTTATTTTATTGTTATTCAAAAACGAATAATTGTAGATACGTGAAAATTTTACTGAATATTTATATTTTCATTTTCTATGCACCATTATATTTTGAATCTTTTTGGGCTGTTTACAGACATTGTCAGTTTTCAATTTTTAATTTTTTTTTTCTATAAATATCAATAGTTTTATTTGTTGGGTAAAAAAGCGTGTAAATTTAATGCAAGGCTTCTGATATATTGTTACAATAGCAGTTGAAAAATATTAAAAATACATATGCACAATTTTTTTTTATAAGCATTTAAAGTTCAAATTTCGACAAAATTTATAAAATTTATAATTTAATAATTATTTTGTAGTTAAAAATTTATAAAATGTTCAACTTTTATAGTTAAGGATTGAAAATTGAAAACAAGGCTCCACGTCAATAGGTTATATATAAATTACTTTAATCACAATAATATCATAAATTATAATTGCAGTTCATATTTTTACAAAATGTTTAACTTTTATGGATAAGGATTGAAATTTTAAAACAAGATTCCACGTAAGTAGGTTATCCTGTAACCAAAAAATCTCAAAAATATAAATCACGGTTTTTTTATAGTTATTTTATGTTCAAATTTGGAGGAAATTACATATTAAATAACCAAGAATAACGGTTTTAGTTATTTTGTCGTAATTTTATAATATTAATTCAACTAATCCGGCAAACGTATTAATAAAAAGCATTAAAACATAAATATAATATAAAATATCCACACTGACAAACTGTCACCGCTCAGAATCGTTTTTCGTGTACAATGATATTATATTATTGAATTCAAATTTAACACAATCCATTACAGTGACACACTTATAACCTATAACTATATAGCAGACCGACATCCATTGACCCACCTTTTAGGTATTAGAGTATTGGACTTGACCTATTATATTTTAAAAGAAACTCAACGAGTATCTAATGCATAAAAATCACATAATAACATAATTAAAATACTGAAATATACTGAGTACAAATTTGAGACTTGTATATGTAGTACCTAAAACCTACCTAACTTAATTTTTATTAATATATGATGATTTCAACTTATACCATACCACTTTTACATTGATTTAAATATGTAATTTCCATGGATGAAGTTGAAATAATGTATGAAAAGTAAAGAGGCACACCAGAATTCCAAGTTTACAATTTATTTATTTTAATAGGTATCAAAAAAGCATGGAACCTACTCAACATTTTGCAACAGTTTAAAACCGCACTGTTGTTGTCAATAATTATTTATATTTTAAACCTCCTCGTGACTGTCTCGATTAGGAAAGTACATTAAACAGTGGTTTTATTGTTACTAAGCAAAATTATGTGTCTTGTACTCTTGTAAAGAATTAACCTTGGTAGCTGAGCATTGGAAATAATAAATTTTTTGCTCGTAACTATCCATGTATCTGCATATATTAATAAAATGCATTCATAGTTACTTCGATGGATTTAATGTCTAATGCCTAATGTCTATCATAAAAAAATATTATGTAATGCAACTTGCACCTATGTAAAAATCATTATTTCAGATTAATTGTTTTATACCTACTAATAATATATTTAAATTCTTATGTAGCCTCTTTTAATCTTTATTTATCATATTTTAATGCCACAGTTGTAACAATATATCAAACAACAAGGGTGGTGTTAAACTGTGGCTAAGCGGGTCAAACGACCCTCTATATTTTGTTTTGCCCCATATAATTTGAGATATTGAGCTTATATAGTTATATGCTTATAAGTTATAACATTTTCATTTGTCAACCCATATTTTAGAATATAAGATAGGTACTAGCTGTTTAACCCAACACTCCGTCCGTGAAAAAAATGAACTTATGTAAAATATCTCGTAGTTATATAGGTAACAGGTGTATCTTGGTCTTATTGTAGGTACTTCGCAGTTCACGAGCAAATCGGCGTTGGACTTTGTGAGCAAATTTTACAGAGATAGATAATCTGCTTCTCATGATGGATTGGATATAGCCAGCGCCGGATTAACCACTAGGCACGGTAAGCACGTGCCTACAGGCGCCGCTTTTGAGAGGCGCCAAAATTTAATACATTTATTGCAAATTAGAACAATTCTAAAAAATATTTTTTTGTTGTATAATTTTGTATTAAAAAAAATATACACTATAATAGTTAAAATGAAAATTTAAATGTAATTTTAATGATTATATTTTATTATCACGGACAACTGATAATAATTGATAATAAACAATATAAATGGTTTATCTATAACCGTGGTAAATAGTGTTGTTTTGTGATAATCGTTATAAGCTGTACTAATGCAGTGTTATTTTTTGATATGATACAAAAATTGTACAATTGTTTTTTCTTGTTCAACTAGTCGCTGGAATATTTTAAAATAATATATAAAACAAAATGTAACTTTAAAGAGTTTATCGGTAACAAGATGGAGCGCTAGAGCTAATGTTTGTAATGCAATACACAAATCATATTCTCAAATAAATACAGCTTTAGATACAACAGAAAAAAATATCGGTAAAAATTTAACTTGTAGAAATAAAGCAAAAGGAATTAAAAAATATTTTAAAACGTTGGAATCTGGTATATTTTTGCTTATGGAACACAATATTAGATATATATCATATAGCACTTGATATATTTCTGATCGTGGTTCAATTACACTCTACATTTTCCTGATATTTTTGTAAGAACAATTTTAAATTTTCGTTAACATCGATAGCGTAATTGTTGATTATATAATAAGCTACAAACGTCAAATACACATTAATTTATATATATATATATATATATTATAATAATACATATTATAGGTACACTATAATATAGATAATAGTATAAAAGTCTCTTTTAATGTAATATAGAAACCCTATATTATAAGCAAAAAATATTAAATTTTTATGAGCTACCATAGGACAACCTACTAAGTAATAGTAGTTGAAAAACGAAGCTATCCTCGAGTCTCCAGGAATATGTACAAAGTTTGGTGCCAATTGGTTCTGTAGTTTCCATGTCTACAAGACCCATACAAACGTATATACATTTTTTTATAAATAGATATATTTTGTATTAATATGATTTAAGATATTATTTTTTTTTTATCGTGGTATATATACCTCCTTAAGGTATTTTAAAAGTAATTAATTTGTATAATCTACTACAATTTTTATTTGTTATATTTTGTTCCATGAAAAAATTTAAAATGTTTATCAAAACTAATGGGAGGAGAAATAACGATAATAATTAAATATGTCAAACATTAATCAATGACAATCGATACAACATCCCTTTGAAATATAATTCTAGTGCCGCCACTGCCGTTTGAATTTAAGTACCTATGTTAATAAATAATATTTATTAAAATGCAATGACCTATAGTAAGAAATAAAGGTGATATAATTTGGTTTGACTTGATAATATATGGACTAAATTGTAGATAATGAGTGAGGAATTTAGTATTTGCTAGTGTTCTATAACTGGTTTAACAAAGATGCATTTACAAACACCTTCAAGTAAGGATATAAATTGACAGTAAATAACATTATAACAGTGTAGACAATATTTTCCTGGTCTCACAAATTTATTGTTCACTTAATCTATAAAAGTAAATATAAAAAGCTGGAAGTCTGGAAAGGATACAAATTTCAATTATTGGTGCAAAGTGTACAGGTGTATTAGGTATTATAAAATATTAAATGTATGACATAATGTATATTTATCAAAAATCTCAACGAAACTACGTTGCAGAGTTTCTTCAAAATGTTTGATATTGAATTTTCAAATTAACAATAAATAATAAAAAAAATTAATTATTTTACTTATATTTCAGTGTAACGTTTTTTAATATATTTTCGAAGGTAGTTAAAAACATCATTTACACGTAATATAAATTGCCTATGCTAATATCCTTTTAAAGATTTTATTTTCTAACAAATAATAATGAGATTTCTTTTATGATTTTAATACTTAGTATTAATTTTTGTAAAAACACTTCTGAAGTTTCTTAAAGGATTTTTTTTATCAAAACAAATTTGTATGTACAACTTTATTATACTTTCTGAATAATAACAAATTTATTATAATATTATATTGCCAATTAAATTATGATATTAGTTTTTTTATAGTAATTTAGTCTATACACTATACTATATGTAGTATGTAGGTATATATGTTTAGTATATAGATACTCAATATGACACTATTGTAAGCCACTATAATAGTTGTATTATGCAGGACTTACAATTTAAATTTTATACTCAGAACGACATTAATATTCTATTCGGAATATTACGACAATATATGAAAAAAATTAAAAGCATAATTTTATTATGTTGCATAATATTTTAATGAACTATTGTGGGTAATGTTTATTTAATATGTTTTAGTTAAACTAGTACAATACAAAATTTGAGAAATGACAGCCACCGCACGGTCTGTTACCTCTATAATATTATTGGTTTCATAATAATGTTTGACATTGCTGTTTAAGCCTGCAGACGACTACCAGTCGACTACTATTATTGTATATAATACATATAGTATAATTTATTATAGTAGGTACTTACCCAGTACTCCGGAAGTATCAGTAACAGTATACACCAATACTTAGCTATTCAAATTTAGTTTTAGATTCGTATTTCTACACATTCAAACACTGAGACACTTTGGACCCACGTCTGTTACCATACTGATGTCACAAAATAAACGTCGTAAACATGTCTGAGAAAAACAATATGAATATATTACATTATTTTGTTGAATGTATTTAAAGTATAGATATAAATACTATATTCTGTGCTTTTAAATTCAACAAAATAATGCTATTTCGTTTTATATGGTTGGAAAATGTATTCTCATAGATTGTGCCAGCTCCGAATAAAGTAAAGTCGTAACCAAGGTATATTTATCAGGTGATAAATTACACCTTGGTCGTAACAATCACTGACCATGCGTCTATGCCCCATATACCTGCCCTCGGTGTTGTGTACATCTTAGTTCACGAATATGACTAAACTAACTTGAACAAAACAGTTTATTGACAATTCTCGGGAAATTTTTTTTTTTTTGTTTGAGGTAGAAAACTTGTAAGGAACCTTCTATTAAAATGTATAAAGTCAGTTATAAAAAGAAAAACATTTATGAATTTCTAACAGAAAAATTTCTTTTCCATCTTTCCCTGTCACTCACTCACTCGCCATGTCTTTGAGCTCCCTGTAAGTAGTGACTCCTGCATCTTTCATTATTTGGCTAATGTATTTTGTTCTTGGTCTTACTTTTCATCGTATTCTTTCAATTAAACATACCTACATCAGCCAAATAATGCAAGATGCAGGAGTCACTACTTACAGGGAGCTCAAATTTGAGTGACAGGGAAGGCTGGAGAAGACATTTGTTGTGAAAAGAAAATTTTAAAAATCAATTTCCGGATTGGTTAACTAAAAAAAAAAAAACTGAAAAATCATTTTTAAAATTTGAAATAATTATCATGGTTATAAATAGCTCAAAAAGAGTTAAAATAGATTAAAAATAGCACCATGTATGGAAAACGCTAGTATAAATATTTGGTGAACATTTCAAGAGTCTACGGTTATTTGTTTTGAAAATACAACACAATCTCAAAAACCGGTTGATGGGAATTCAATCATTTACCGCTGAATATTAAATATCGTATAGAAATTATAAGTTCCAAAGCTCATAGAAAATTAATGTTTTGTTTAAGTACACTTTTTTTTACAAGGAGAAAAACTTATGTGAACATTTTTTTTAATCTTAGCTAAGAAAAGAAAAACTTTCATACATTTCTAACTGAAAAATAATTTACAAAATTCGAACATTTCTCATGGGTAGAAATAGCTCAGAGTCAAAATAGTTTGAAAATGTTATCATGCATGAAAAATATATAATTTTGTAATTGATGAAAATTACACGTATCTAGAATTATTTGTTTTTAAATTACAACAAAATATCAAAAATTAATTGATGAAAATTAGTAGAATAAATATGCCGATCCTGCACCTCCGCCTCCGCCTCCGCCTCCGCACCTCCACCTCCACCGCCGCCGCCGCCGCCGCAACCACCGCCCGATCGCGTACGTGTGGGACATACGTCACCCTCCTTATCACTCATTATTTTTATCAGTTATCATTTGTTATCAGTTATCATATGTTATCAGTTATCATATATTTAAAAATATAATATTCTGCGGTAGAATCGAACCGGGAGGGTATGAACGTATCCCACCTCGACATTTATATTGAAAGACCCTTTACCTGTATAATACTGATGTATTTAAATACAGGCTAAATAATATACACAATAAAATACGGACGTTGTATCATAAAAATATTTTAACAACGTATAGTTCCCTCTTGGGGAAATAATATACAAAATCAAGCCCAACCTTGATACGATCTGCTTATTGTGCCCGACCGGTCGTCAGGATGGCGCCGACTACATATCCCTACACCACCCCTTACATATCCATATTCAATTCATCGATAATCGATTAAAAACGTACGTCGCCAGGATGTCGCACACTAATGCAATATATATCAATTAATCACGTTTCCAGCAAAATCCATTAATATTGAAAAATGCCCCCACCTTTTATAGAGACTCCTGACCTAAGGAGTCGGTAGTCATTTAGTCCGTCTGCTGCCTTAAACTGGTGTACACGTATATTTTTTCGCTCTCTAAGTCTTTAAAAAATTTTTTCCAAGTTATTATTTCGCTGCTTATATTTTTGTTCAACCATCTTTAAAAAATTTTTGTACAGTCTTAAATCGTTGTGCGTATATTTGTCGTTCTAAACCGTTGTTACGCTTCGTCTTTTTAAAAACTGTAGTGAGTTTAAAAAAATAATTATTAACATGGCTGGTTCAATTGGAAACATTGCTGCAGTGTACAAGAAGAATTTTACCTATGTCCCACCAACACCACCTGTGGACCTCATCGACTGCAGTAATTTTACACTTGACTTCAACGGCCGTAAGTTTTTGAATGTAGGACTTGATCCTACAGACGAATTCAATATCGTAGTCCAAATAATCACACCATCGCGGTATGTAAATATACCAGCCGATTTTTTACGACGTATATTCTCCCTTATGGGGAACATTCTATCATTCATACTCGACGTGCCTCAAAAATACAAGCGAAATTTATTTCTGGAAACAGAAATTATTTTGCTGTCTAGTATGGTGTATCAAGGGGAAAATATGCTTGTCATCGAATCAAAAACACAAGCCGGGTGCCGAGTACTGTTGAATCGTGCAGATTTAATGAAATTGCAGTATTTCGAATGGTGTATTGTCGAAACAGTCGTTCGAAAGTCAATCATCATACGACCACTTGTCTTAAAACAGTATGAGATTATGAGTAATTATTTGGACCAGGAGTTTACCAAAGTTGATTCACCACCAAAAACAAATGAAGAAATGGTTGTTTTTATCAAAAATTTAAGTGATGATAAAATTATTGGATCCACTCCTAAAGATGATATGAATTTCATCAGTCAGCTAAAAATACTTGCAACTACTCAATTAGCCGAACAATGGGCACAACGGTGGAGCAGGGAAATGTCACCCTAGGTAATTTAACCTATCATTTATATCGCTTGTAAAACAAAATATTTAATGTATTTTATTATTTTACAGTTATTCACTGAATCCGAAATGAGGCTCATTTCACCTCCGAGATATTCAAGTATGTCTCCAATGCACGAAGACCTTTCACAAGCAAGGGTAATTTATAATTTATAAATTAAAAAAAAAATAATTTAAGTATTAATAATTTTAATTTTATAGGCAGCTGACGAGGATGGTGGTATAAATGATTTTTTAACGCAAATCAACTCTACACAGGCGACATGGGCACCAACAAAATCATTGGTAATACTCACATTTAATTTTTAAAATATATATATTAACAAATTATTATTTGTTTAGCCTATTGATGATACCGATGGGCAAGCATCATCCTCACAGACGGTCATAACCAAACGTAGTAGGCGTAATTCAGACAATTTTGCACAGTACCCTCCATGGTATACAACACCTCAATATATAGAACCAGCTAGCCCCCCAGTTGATGAGAACGATGGACCGACGTCTTTCAATCACTCGCCATCAACTTCACCATCACTGATCGACTTCACAGGCGGCAAGTCCACGAAAAAATTAAATAAGCGAAACGTAAAACGCAAACTATTTGAATAATATTGTTTAATAATTTATGTGAAAATAAAAAACAAGCGTGATATTTGAAACAAGTTTTTTTTATTGGAAAAATAATTATAAGATATTTACAAGGTATAAAAATAATTATAAGATATTTACAAGGTATATAAAATAATATAAGATACTTAAAAAAATATACAAGGTTTACAATTTTCTAACATCTCCACTAAAACGGATTGTAAGTTATAATCTGGTCATGTAGTATTAAACAATAAGCCGATGTCTTTTCTGGAATCACTGTGTCTGTTTCAAAGTCTATTCGTAGATCCACGGTCGATGATTTAACGTTATCGTTCTGGTACGACAAATCAACAACAACGATTGACACATAGTTTTGAAAAATATGTTTTGATAACAATGGTTCACAATAATCTCGTTCGTAATACGATTTTTGAAAGTCTGTATAAGCTTTATACAGTATGCTGGTGGTATTATTTTTAAAATCAGCTCGAAAGTCTTCATATGGATACACTTCAGAATTTAAGTGAACCTTAAGGTTTTTTAGTTGACAGTGATCGAATCGTCCGGCGTCAGTTTCGATATTGTTTTTTCTACTTGTTTGTAATCCAAACAAAACAAATCTAGGTTTTTCGAGCAAACTGCTAGACTTTACTGTCCACGAATGAGAAGTATTTCTAGGGAGCACGGGATACTCACATAGATCCCAAGTTCTAAACGCACACGATAGTGTTTTACGAGAATCTAATACTTTCAATAACTTTAATTTTTCTTTATCACTGACTTTGATAATAGGCATCTTCCAAGTCACCTTAGTCAGTTCAATTGTAATTTTTTTATTTTTTTCGACGGCGGCGGTTGCGCCTTCGCCCACAACATGTATCGCATCAAGGTCGGTAGATGCGCGATTCAAAATCAGCTGCTGATTGCAATTGAGTAATATTTTCTTATAATCTTCACAAAATCCGAATACATGTTTTAGAGGTATGCATCCGGAAAATATATTATTGCTCATAAAATTTTTATTATCTTCACTATCCATTGCCGAGTCCCAAGCCATGTTCTCTAACGCATTCAAATCGTTTGGAGTATATGAGCAGTATGCTTTCAAACATGATGACACTCCAGGTGATTTCAATTTCTGTATTTCTATTCCGTTTATTTCATATCGCATTTCAGAGAATAAAAATGCCAATCCGTTATTTGAAAAACGAACTTCCCCCACTGCATCGGTAGGTTTATTTATTTTACCCTCGATGAAAATATAACTTTCACACGGCAAAGTGTAAGAATCCATGTTCTGAATATTAATTCTAATTTCCTCATTGTATGATAGCGCAGTGCTCGAATACGGGGTGAACGAATGGTAACTCTTTTGAGTTATTTTACAATCATCGACATAGTCGGCCGTAACGTCTAAATATGAGTCATCCATCATTGTAAAGAGCGAAGAAAATTTAAATTATTTTTCGTGAGCTTGATATTTTTCGGTTTAGATGTAGACTTCTTAACGGCAGGCGGTATACTGATAGGTTTTTTGATTGTAGCTCTTTTTATATTAAATTTGAGCGCCATATCCACGCGATATTTGTAAACGAATTATTATCGGTTCGCCACGCAGATTAATCAGACAATCGTTCTGATCTTTTAACACGATATTTACTTTAGTAATCGAAGTCGTGTTGAGACCGTAAAAAACTGGATGCCTAGGTACCTCAACAATTTTATATCCTGCAGGTACAGCAGGATAAAGCTCGTGTATGATCTGACTCGGTGCTCCGTCGCAGAATGAGCCGGTGATTAAGTTACACTCTACTTTTATACAGTTTATTTTCATTATGTTGACAATATTTTCAGATTCGTGAGTAGCACCAGTAGTGTATCGTACATTTCTAAAACCCAATAATTTCGCTATGCTATTCTCGATTCCTAAATCAACGTCATGACTGCACGATATCATACACTTTAATGTTTTGCTGTTTGCTTTTAATTCAAACATACTGACAAAGTCGGGCATCATTTTTTGTATAATAGACTCTAACTGATCCAACTCATATGTTCCCGTAGGTATAATTACGTACTCATTTTCATTGATCAAATTACGGAAGGCAATAGTATTGCAACCAGGTTCTATGTTTGGTATAGAATTATTTGTCTGTAAACTCAAAAGACAAATTTGTGCAGTATTTTCTACTTCCAACGGTGGAAAGATCTCGCATGACAATTCACTAGAGTTTCCGTTTAACGTTAATGTGAACATGATAAAAACTTTAAACACAAGTGTCCACAGTTTGTAGTATTATATTTCTGCTCTCTGCTGTAATTGAAATGTATGTCACATCCGTTAAAATATTTTTGTACTTCTAATGGTGGAGGTAAATTCCCAAAACTGTCGTAATATTCGACTTTTTTTCCGATTTTTTTATACGCTACCCAATGCGTTCCTTTACCGTTTTCCGCATCCAAGTTAATAATCGCCGATTCTCGTCGTTTAGGACGTGTAGATAACTTATCTCTGGTAAACACGCCGATGAAATGAGGTATTTTCATCATGCGAGCATATTTTATAAGTTCATAATCGTACAACGCTCTACTGGGTAACGTAGCAATTAGTTTTTTGACTTTCTATATTTTTTCGCTTTTACACCCCCACCACTTTTTTGTGGTGTTTCTATTTTGTATGAGTTGCCTTTATACGGAGTGAGATATAGCCCTTTGCCTAAATGCAATGGAGTGTTTCTATTAAATTCATTGGCGACCTTCACAACGTTGGCTACGCCGCCAGTCAAGGCTCCCAGAGCTGACAACCCGGCGAAAATCGGTATGAGTGGTAGCACACCGCCTTTTTTCGGAATATTTATTGTTCGTGGGACTTTTGTCTTCTTAGTTTTGAATGTTTTTTGCGCGACGGCTACACATATTTTAGTCAATTTTATCAAGTTTTTTTCACCGACATTTTTCTTTATAACATTTTTAGTGGCTTTAAGCGCTGCTTTAAAACCACAACCGCCACCGATTTTTCGTTTTGCTTTCATGGCGGTAGTCACACCCCAAGCCACAGCTTTTTCTTTTAAACTCGAATCTTTTGACTTGAACCTATCCCAGGCTCGCTGCTCTAATATATAATCGGCTTTGTTACGATCTGCGATAGAGTTGCTATGTTCGTAAGCAATATCGTAGTCCCTACAAGCAGAGTCCAGTGCGTTTATACCTTTATCACCGCGAGCTAATCGTTTTTTTAAATTTGTACCAGGCCCACAGTATTGATAACCTACAAAGAAATATTATTATTATTATTATGATAATATCGGATTTATTATTCTAGACTTACCAGGCACGTGAAGCTCGATTGGTAATTTGTTTATAAGCGTGTTGATCAGACCGCTGCCCTTATTCTTGTTGCTTCTTCGAGCGGGTGACATTGTGTACTGATTACATTATCGTCGTTGCTCAGTTATATATAATGAAATTCATCAAACAAGATGTACAACTCACAGTTGAAAACGTGGACCCACCTACAACTGCTCAACAGTATAGACACGGGACACTCCTACCTAATACGATACGTGCTCTCATCGTCGGTCCTTCAAACTGTGGAAAAACGAATTTAATATTCACTTTATTAACGCACATAAACGGAATACGATTTCACAACGTTTACATATATTCAAAAACATTGGATCAACCGAAGTATAAAATGTTGAGTGATATATTATCGGGTACTGATGTTGGATTATTTACGTTCTATGAAAACGAACAAGTTATTGAACCTGAGAAAGCTTTACCAAACTCTGTGTTTATTTTCGACGATATTATTACTGAAAACCAAAAGATTGCAAGAACTTACTTCTCCAGAGGTCGTCATAATTTAGTCGATGTTTTCTATCTGGCTCAGAGTTATTCAAAAGTCCCAAAACAACTTTTGCGTGATAACGCTAATTTTATTGTATTATTTAAACAAGATGAAACTAATTTAAAGCACGTGTATAATGAGCATTGCTCTGGTGATATGTCATACTCAGAGTTTAAAGACTTTTGCACTTCGTGTTGGCGTCTAGGGAGATTTGAGTTTATCGTCATAAACAAAGACTGTGAACGTGACAACGGGCGATATCGCCATGGATTCGACACGTTTGTCGCTATATAAAGTGATATATTTATGAAAATTCGTCATTCACAATCATGGCTGCTAGTGGTGAAGTACTCGGAGAACTGATTAAAGCCAAAGAAAATATCAAACGCAAGTATACAGCATTAAAACACGGCAAAGCTGATATTCGTTCATTAGTATCGGAAACGTTAAGTCCGATTATCGAACCATTGGAAAAAATAAAACATTTAAGTCCAACAACACCACCACCCATAGAACTTAAGGAAGACAATAATATTGAGGATTCTTTTAAAATAAATGATTGGTTTAAATCTTATGATATAGACAAGACGTACGGACCAAAAATACAAGCAAATGGTAGTGTACATTTAGGTAAAAAAGAAATTAATCTCGTCGACAATACGTTGACTATTGAAGACCTGTCTTACCCGCTAACACAAGGGCTTGGTAATTTAATATTTTCAAAAAATCCTAAATTATACACCAAAAACGATTTAGATGCATATAAATCTATATTGATTCAAACATCAGCCCATCTCACAGCAGACGAGAAAAAAATTAAAAAAGGAGGAAATAAATATACGGATATAATCCAAAATTTGTTTCGATCGGGTAGAGGCTTATCAGTGAAACTGCAAAATCATAATTTAGTATACTGGAATGATCCTAATGAGCTAGTCGATCGATTGCAGTTACTGTTGGCATCGAAAGCAGCTGGTAATACAGGTGTTTCAAACGAAATACTCTCGATTTTCGAAGAATTGCACGAAGCAGGATTAATAAAACATATTCCAAATGTCTAAACGTGAAATCGCATTCGAATTACACAAACCGGCTAGAAAAAATTACACAAGACGTAGAGTTAATGTTTATGGCAAAAACGATCTATGGCAAGCTGACTTGGTCAAAATGATACCGTATTTGAAAAAAAATAAAGGCTATAAATATATTTTATGTGTTATAGACTGTTTTACAAAGTTTGCCTGGGCAATAGCGTTAAAATCCAAAACTGCTAAAGAAGTTTCAAACGCAATGTCTAAAATACTACATAAACGTGCACCGAAACTATTACAGCTCGACAATGGTAAAGAATTTTACAATTCTACATTTGATGCGTTAATGTCTAAATACAACATACACAAATATTCTACGTACAGTACAACAAAAGCTTGTATAGTTGAGCGTTTTAACCGCACATTGAAAGAAAAAATGTTTAGAGAGTTTACGGCACGTGGTTCTCACGAATGGGTTTCATTTTACCGTCGTTGATTAACGAGTACAACAACTCAAAACACAGGACCATAGGCATGACACCAGTGCAAGCTGATGCTAATCCTTCTTCAGTGGAAATAAAGCAACGTCAAATTATTAATGGAAAAATTAAATTTAACATTGGTGATAATGTTCGTATAAGTACATATAAAAGTGTATTTGCAAAAGGATATTTACCGAGCTGGTCTACAGAAATATTTAAAATTGTTAAAATCAACGAAACATTACCTACTACTTATCAGCTGCAAGATTATACTGGAAAACCGATTTCCGGTTGCTTTTATTCAGAAGAAATATTGAAAACAAACTATCCGAATGACTATTTGGTCGAGAAAATTATACGTAAGAAGGGGAAGCAAATTTTTGTGAAATGGCTCGGGTTCGATAATACACACAATAGCTGGATAAATACAAGTGACATTAGAAAATAGTGTCAGTCGAGCTATAGACATGAACGTGTTTGGTAGTTCTCAGTCTGGTGAAACAAAAAAAATTATTTCAAATCTCGAACAGTCGAACAAATCGTTTTCGTCTAAATTAGATAAAATCGAACATTTACTTGAAGAAAATCATAAATCCATTCAAATTCAAGAAGAACAAGTAGAAGCGATACAATTGGCATGTATACAAATAACTGAGCATATGACAAGAGGTGAAGTATCGTTACAATTAATCAAAGAAAGTACAGAAGTGTTGAAAAAAATATTACCTGCTATACTCAGCCGTCTAAATACTATCGAAACGTATTATAAAGACAAGCAATAATGTCTTCGGCCATCTTGGACATGCAATGCGTACTTGGCGTCAGCAATAAATACATGATTAAAGAAATGTCTATAGTAGACACGGCAACATGGGCAACTCAACATTGGATTTTTAAACATTCCAAATCTATGGAGGATAACCAAAGTCGTAAAACCAACAAGTGGCTGGAACGCAATTATCATCAACTATCTATAGAATACGGTGATATCGAGTATGAAGAACTCGGTAAAATATTGAATTCATTAAAATTCAATTGCATATACGTCAAAGGTGAGCAGAAAAAACAAGTTCTTATAGAGTATATACCACACGTCGCACTCATCAACATTGAAGACATAGGCTGCCCTCGTTTGGATCAGATATGTGATGACGAAACTTTACCTTGTTGTATTTTTCATATGGATTTTAATCCTAAACAATGTACATTTTATAAAGTTTTTGCTATAAGAAAATGGTTTGTAAATAATTCTTAAAAATATAACAATAATAATATTTTAACAATGGTTTTTATTTTTACATACTGAGAAAAATTATATATATATATACAGTATATATATTATATATTATATACACTAACGTATTTCATACAAAAATATACAAATTTACAATATTCATTAATAATCGATATCATCAAACATTTCTACCTGCTATAAGAATAAAAAATATAACAATAATAATATTTTTACATACTGAGAAAAATTATATATACAGTATACACACTAACGTATTTCATACAAAAATATACAAATTCATTAATAATCGATATCATCAAACATTTCTACCTGCTATAAGAAAAAAATATAACAATAATAATATTTTTACATACTAAGAAAAATTATATATACAGTATACACACTAACGTATTTCATACAAAAATATACAAATTTACAATATTCATTAATAATCGATATCATCCAACATTTCTACCAAATCTGTTTCTATCCGTTCAACTTCTTCAGCCTCTCTACAAAAAAAAAAAAAAGATAAATAAATGTATATTATTAAAAACAAGTATAACTCACCTTATTAGGTAGTGTCCGTGGGCTATGGTATGGATCTGATCTTCACATACTATTCTCTTATCATCACAACGATTAAGGGCGAGTTTAACTGACGAGATAGTCTTTATTTCATGTTTAAATGATCTGAGTGATTATTATACTTTTTGATATCGATATAGACTCGAATGATTCTGAGTGAAAATGTATACACAAATATATGTCATATAATAGATATACGTATACAATAAGGCAGTGGCGGTGACGACTTCTGTATTTTTGCACACAAACTCCCTTTTGCTGTGGCACATATGTACGAGTATCGTCTTATCGGGTCGTTACAGAATCTCACAAACAACGCACGTCGAGTGAAGGGTGAAAAAAGAGAGAAATTCTACACTTCAAAACTCTCATCATTTTCTACAAATATTTTCTTTTAAAAATAAAGTTACTCGGATAACTTGTAATAATAATAATAATATAAAATGACGCGCCCACATAAAGGTTTCTGCATTTGATATATTTGATTCATTTTGTCTTCAATTGGAGACTGGAGTAGCAGCCACTCCCACGTTTCCTTTCACTAAATAATTTTTGATCTTGTCAAATTACTCGTAATTTATTTTATTTTATTTTATATTAATATTATATTACACAGATCTAGTTTTGACTAGCCTGAACAGTTGATTTTTAGTTGATTTTTAATAACGTAATTATAATACGATTATGATTGACCGAAATGGAGCTATGGGGTTAACGATGTTTGTCTTATCTTATTTTATAGAGTTCCAATCAAGCGGTCAGGAAATAACTGTTGAAATAAACAACTAATATTAATATCTGAACAAGGTCAACACACGTATGTGATACATATAAATAATATTGTATTCTTCTATTAACCTTCAACGTCTAACATTAGGGCAACACTTTTAATTGTTACATGGTTGTAGGAATGAGTACCCATATATATGACGTCAGTGATGGCACATAAATGGTGCTTTACTTTGTACGTAGACACAAACGCCATACAGCACCTGTCCTCCACAGTGATGTCCATTTGTATGTTACATTTATATTATATCACAGAACTATCATAACCATTAAGTCGTGTTATTATCTAAAATAAATACATACTTAAATCCTAAATGTCCTCAAGTTTCAATTTCAACAATAACACGTAGTCACGTAGAGTAGGAATCTGACAGAAACGTTACCTCGGGTTTAACAATAAGTAAATCCCAAGAGTTTTATTGACAATTATTGGTGGGATATATAAAATCATATTTCATACAAAACCATACTCGTTTTTCAAAATAATTATTTATTGCTTAAATTAAAAATAACAATAGTATCTATTATTCTGCTTCGAGTTGAGCAATGTCAGAAGACATTGCTTTTTGTTCATCAAACTAAGTAGTTATGCCAATAAATATTAAAACATAGGTTTCATAAATTGTATGTAGTAATGATAAGGTTTGAGTATTAACTCACAATATTTTCTTGTAAAATAATATGGTTTTAAAATAATAAAAATGTATAAGTATACCGGGTTTTTAAGTAGAATATAAGATTATTTTTTTACTAATATATTTTTTGGTATATTATTACAGTTAATTACGTGCTTAAACAAAAATGTATAGTAATTAACTCCTTGAATAACAAAGTAAAGTATATTATATAGAATCACTACATTAATTTAACAAGGTTAATAAAACGTTGCATGTTACGTTTATTAGCTGAAACTACAATTTCTAAACGCTTTTATTGATAAAACTTTTGCAATTTGTAACTTGAGGTGAAATACTTACATAAAATGTAAGTACCACCTAGGCATAATGTTATACTATTAAATCAAGCAAGAAACTCTTTGCAAGTATATTTTTAAATAATTATGTTACGATTTTATTCATAGACATTATTAAATAGGAATATATAATTGTTCTTAAATTAGATTTTATACTTTCGACTTTAGGTTTTATTTTTAAACAATCAGATAAGTTCTTCTAATTTGAATTCTTGAGATTTAATATTTTCATACATAAAGAAATAGCTTATAAGTAATACCTAAAAATATAAATGCTTTTTTAGGACTTTGGAAATAGTTTGCCAATGCATGACTTCAGTAAATGAAGGTAAAAAAGCCACCGAAAGAATACGGATAATATCTTTACATTTGATAATAACTACTTTAAATAAAAAACTAAAAACACAAAATTAATTCCGCTGAAATCAAAATATGTTCCATGATGAACAGGCATTATATAATATTATACAATATGCGTGCATCATGTCATAAGTATAATGTTTTGCGTTTCTACATCTTTTTTGTACCACTCCGATTCATATGTGCAGTGATTTTTGAGTTCTTTATATTAATAACATTGTGTAATAATATTTAAACATACATCTGTATAATATTAAACAGCCGAAATTAAATCAACGAGTATTTTATTAGTAGATCAACATAGAAACCGGAAATAAACAATACGTAAAAAAATCAATATCCATTTAGCATTGAGCATTCTACAAAAAGCATTGAACTGTTCAACTGCCTTCAACGTTTTTTCTATAATTTATTAGAAAATTTGCATAATGTTGTACCGTGCCACGCGATGGAAGCTGGAAGGCCTGGACCTCCGGTCCTTCAAACAAGACATGGTTTCAACATCTAGACGTCGGACGTTCACAAGTCGAACATTCAAGGTGGACATCCCCTACCAATAGTAGATCAAAGGGAGGTGGCGTTTCGCTATTTCACTGAAATAGCTTCAATTGATCGGAAAAGAAAGATAAACGTGGATATCACCTAAAGCACCAAACAAATTCATAAATTTTTAAGCCTGGTTAGGTATGTCGGCTAATGATTCATCTGCTGTCGTAGCGTCTGGATGTGACTCGACTGGAGTCAGTGTCTTGACAAAACATACAACTCCAAATAGGTTGTTACTAGCCAGTAGAAACGTGTCAAAGATAAACCAACAGATGAAAATATTGGAGACTGCTGGAGATTTAGAACTGTGTACGTCTTTGCATCGAACGATTTTCGAACCATGACCTGTAATGAATGGCATAGAGCATGTCCAATCGTGGAAAATTGCGGCTCAGAAATGACCCAACTGACTCACAAAGGTCGTATTAAACAGGTACTGGTAGTATACCCCACAGTTTTTTACGACTTATTATGGAGATCACAAACAGTATCATAACATGGTGTTTAATACGTACGAAATTATGATAGTATCATTATGAACCCATCAATACATAATGAGCCTATAATTTAATTATTTTATAATTTTAAGAACTAATATTATATAGATAACGTAGAAAAACCGAAATTAGTATCTTCCTATGATGTAAAATTAAATTCAATATTATACCTGTATTATTAGGTGGACATTGACCTCATTGTGGCAATGTTAAAAAATTGTCATTAGACAATAAACGCAAATAAAAGAATCCGAAAAGGAACATTTTGTGAGTATTAATACGTCCAAACAACCATATAATATACCACCGAAGCTGTACGTTTTATACTATACATACCTATTTTTGTATATACTCTACACAAATCGGCATTCCACGGTTATATTTCAAATATTATGAATACTCCGGCCTTTTGAATACAAATTTACATATTATTGTAAATTGAACTGTGATTATAAAATAATATAATTTCTATTATTAATATTGAAATATACCGCTTGCTAAATGTGGTGAATTTAAATTATAATTAATGTTGACGATATAATATTTTTGTTTTAATTAGGAGATCTTCCAGGCACATAGACCATTCGCACGGCCATACGCGAAAAAATGAAGGTGTCCAATAATTAGAAATTGTGTCAATAATTGTATATTATTGTTATTACTTGTTAGAGGGTTTTCAAATCATTTATTTAATTGTTGTATGTTACCTAATTTCTTTGATTATAATTTATTAAATTGTTCAGTCGACCTGTATTCATTATTTTGTAATTTCATAAAACAAAATACGATATTATACGATAATATTATCGAGTGATAATAATAATTCAGTGAAACTATGTAAGTATGTAGGTACCCTAGGTATGTAGGTAAGTATGTAAGCCATTTTTAATTTTCATGTTACGACGTATATTATGGTATTTTCAAAATTTACACTCAAGCTTACTTTTTGAGTTATAGTTGAAAAACTAAAAAATGGTTATTAATAATTAATATATTTATTATAAATATTATTTATTCAGAACACACATTATATCATTTTAATAACGTATAAGTACAACACTTTTTCACTTAATTTTAGAAAATTAAATTAATTAGTTTTTTTAACTAGATACAACTTACATGTTATTTATCTCCATCTAAATAGTTATTCTATCAACTGTCTCCTCTTATATGTTAATCCATAGATATTTTTAAACGTATCTTATATAACACACATGTTGCCACTTCAAATTGGACCAGAATTTTAGACAGAAAAGGCTGATAATGAGCTTCAGTTTTCAATAAATTGATGTCTGTTTAAATACCACAATATTTTACAATGAATAGAAAAATATCATTAGAAATATCTGGTGACATTTTCAAGCATTTACGGTTATTCGTTTTTGAAATAAGTACAACAAAATATGATATTCGATTTGTATACAATTTTAGGTTTCCATATTTTTGTTTTGTTTTTTCCAATTTTTAAGTCTTATATATATAAGAAATATTTTACTTATGACCATCTAAAGTAGAGAGTACTAACTAGATTCACTTTAAAATAATACATTTGAGCCTAACCTCAAGCACATCTAACCTAGCCACTCCAAAAGCTGATGACAGATCAAAAAAAGAAACATCATTGAAATATCAATATATTCATTGCTACCTTCAGAATTGATTAATACATACTTTGATTCACTGGTAATCTAAAATAAGTGATAATCAGCAAAAAATACATTGGCTTGATTTTAGTTATAACTAAGTATTTCATTATAATTTGGAATAAACAAAAACTTCTCGTAACTTCTAAGCCTCTGACCTTTAAGATATACAAATGTTAAGGAACACTTAAGTAAGATTCACATAAAGTTTGAATTTATGTATAAGAACTTAAATTGTTACAAAGTTTACCTAAATAGGAATCCATTAATCAAAATTATCTTTCCTATAGATGATAAAATTTGTTGAACTGTGTTGTTATAGCCTTATTAATACAACTCATAAAGCCAATTAGGAAATTACGTATCTGTGTACTATTATATTTTCACAACATTGAACAATTAAAAGGTTAAAATTTCCATTGAAATATTTCATTTAAGTCAAACCTAATTATAAAAATTGAATACTATATTATATGTGATTATAGGTAGGTATTAGAATATATTGTTTACCTCCTTTTTAATATTAAGTAACAAATGAGAACTTAAAACTATTATTAGATGAAAATGCAGTGTCTTCTAATTTATGTTATGACTTTCTCTCTATACAGTTTTCTATATCATTTAGAAAAAATATCAGTTTCTTCCATGTCGATCTACATTAATTGTACATTATTGTAACGGAAATGGATTTTTTCTCGTTAATTTGAAGTTTGAACATAATGTATATTTTTAGGGCCTCCACACATGTAGACGCCAATATAATGCATATTTTTTTAAGAATAAACAAATAAACAAATATTATACGAAAAATAAAGAATAACAAATTCATTTTTTTAAACACAGTTGAAACCATTAGCTAAAATCGTAATGTCAAAACTATCAAATTATTCGTAGTAAATGCAATTATTGAATTAAGAGTTATGGGTTAGGTACTTAAATACTGTTTCCTAATTTTATGGATATAATATTCGATATTGAAATATCTCATTTCAATACATATTATACTGCATCGTTTTCGTTTGGAAATATAAATAAATTCGAACGTTTGCCTAATAAGATTTTTACATTTATGGTTTTAGCCCGTGTTCGGTAAAATACGCGAAAACATTGATAAATATTTGATAATCAAAATTTTTAAATAAACCCGATTAATGATGTTTTCTGACAAAATACTATTTAAAATTTAATAAACTCTTAACTGATAAAACTTATAAATACTTTGATTTAAAAACAAAGTAAATATATATATAATATAATTTGTAAAAAAGCTTAACATTTATTATTTTTGAAGACATATTATAAATTTGAGATAAAATATTCAAAAACGGAGTTTCAAAACGGCTTGTAGAATATTAGTACCCCTCTATTAGTTAGAAAAACAACTATCAAATTTGGTTGATTCTACATTACAGGATCATTATTCCCATATAGAGTGTATTTTGTGGAAAAACTTACAGTGGTACCACGGGCACCTTAACGTGTTTAATTATCCTGGTTTTTAATAAATAGGTTTCAGTTTTTTAAAATGTGATTACATTCATAACTAATATAATTTATTTGCAAAAAACAGATACCTACCAAAAAATACTATTAATTAAACATTATATTTGCTTTTCAGAGGTATAAAAGTGAATGAAAGTTTAAATTACAATTATTATAGTTTATTATTATGATTAATATTCTTATATGTTATAATCTTAAAATTATATATTATTATTTTGACGTAACTAACAAATTTTTTTTTTACTTTAATTGATCATGAAGCCCGGAAACTATGGTCATTAGTTGTTTATTTTTTTGTTTGTAGGGGAGAAATTGTAGATTTGTAAACACGTGTGTTTTTTGGTTTTGGCAGATATTTTAGTGGCACCCATAGGTATCTGTCACTTCCTTCGGACGCCGTGCTTGCCCGAAATAAATGCCACCCGCGCCGGGTTTAAACGTGTCGGTGTGCGTCGCAAACCGACGCCTTAATCCGCTCGGCCACTCTGTCCCCCACCTAACAAATTATCATAAATAAAATAATGTTTTTTTTTCAATTTAAAAATGGTATAGAAGACGTGTATTAGAAAATATTATGTGTCAACTTTAAAAATTAGTTTAAGTTGTAAATGATAATTACTAACTTTAATAAATGTTAAATAATTAAAATTATAATTAATATTAACGGGCGGCGGTGGCGGGCGGAGTGGAGGTGCGGAGTGGAGGTGCGGAGGCGGAGGCGGAGGCTAGAGGCGGAGGCGGAGGTGCCAGCATCGGCTATTTATTCTACTAAAATTCGTTACTTTAACATGAAAATCCAATTTTAACAGTTAAATCAAACGCTCATAAGAAATTATGTTTTCTGGTCAGTACACTTTTTTTTTTAGTCGGAACACCTTAGGGTCTTTCCTATATATTTATTTCTAGATAACATATATTATTTTATTGATTATTTTAATTATTAAAAACAAATATTATAGAACTCAAAAACCCACAATAAGAGTTATTAGACAGATGCATTTCATTGACTATGAGCATTCGAATCATTTTTTTGCATAGAATTCGTAACTGTTAGGTAGCTTTATTTTCTTAGACTTTTCTCTGTTTAAAATTAATAAAATTTAATAAGTCTTTATTGTCAATACATAAAAATAAAAATGCAACACAAATATTTAAAAAAAAAAAACTGTACTAATCCAAACTTATTTTTCATAAAATCTGCAAATTTTGATTTTACCACTGGACGTTTATTTACTGCTAGTGGTCTATTAATTACCTTTTTATCAATTAGTTTCAGCTTTTAATGGAACCCAATTATTTTTTTCTAATATGTCAAGTTCACTAAATTGGCCTTCTAATTTCGTCAAAATTCGTACATTAAATGATTTTAAAAAAACTAACAATACATCAGAAGCCTCGTATTACATTTTCACTCGATTTGACTCAACAAATAAAATTGTATTGACTTTTATAAAAATCATTATTGAAAATTAAAAATGTCCATAAACTGCTCAAAACGAGTCAAAATATTTTAAAAATTGTATCAAGTATAGGAATTGATAAAATAAATATATGGTGTAAATTTCAAGTATCTACGGTTATTTTTTTTTGAATTTTAACCAAACAGGAAAATCGTTACATGATGTTGTATTTTACAATGTTGTAAAAATTTGAACTTCAAAGTTCTAACTTTCATAAAAATTTAATTAGAATTTCCATTAGAGATTTACGGTTAGCATAAACCTTATAATATTATTATTTTTTATTCGTTTCTATGGTGATAAACAAAGCGTTGGAAATTAAAATCCCATTTTTAGTGGTTTTTTGTAATTTGTCGGTAGTTTTTCTTGATGCTTTCTAAAACTACTTGAAATTTTAATTTTGACCAACTAGGTTCAATTTTCTATCAAAAAAGACGCTGATTTAGCATGCTTACTATCTAAAATGTTGCTGACAAACACACACATCATTGTAAAACCAATAAATTCTTTCGCTCCACTCAGAATCTAAAATTATTTATTTTATATTTCAGTGTAACGTTTTTTAAAATTTTTTCGTAGGTAGATAAAAATGTCGCTTACACGTAATATAAATTGCATATGCTAATCTCCTTTTAAAGTTTTTATTTTCTCTCAAATAATAAGACTTTTTTTATTAGGTACTTACCTATTCATTTTTGTAAAACAAATTCTGAAGTTTCATAAACGACATTTTTTTATTAAATCAAATTTTAAAGTTATAGATATGTAAAACTGTAGTATACCTTCTGAATGATAATAATTTAATTATAATTGTTTAACATTTATCTTACGATATTAGATTTATTTATTTATAGTAATTTAGTTACTATATTACTATATAATATTATAATGTTTAGTATATAATATATATTATTATATATACTCAATATGCCATTGTTGTAAACCACTATGGTCATATGCAGGACTTACAATATTGTGCACACATGACTTTAATATTCTATTTGGAATTTTATGACAATATGAACAAATGTATAATTTGTAGCATAATTTTATAATGTTGAATAATACTTTAATGAATTGTAACGATGATTTAAAATGTTTTAGTTCAGAGCTTCAAAACGTTATTTAAACGTTATAACGGAAAATAATATATTATTATTCAACATAATATATCATTAATCATAATTAACTATAAAAATAAACAATAAAAGTAAAATAAAAAAAAAGGCGGGTAAGTGCCAAGTGGATGTCACTCTTCTGTACAGTAGATTACAAGTGGGTCACCGTATAATAGATGGAATTAAATTTGTATTCAATGCTATAATATCATTGTATACGAAAAACGATTCTGAGCTAAAATCGTTATTCTTGGTTATTTAATATGTAATTTCCTCCAAATTTGAACATAAAACAACTATAAAAAAAAACTGTGTTTTTATATTTTTGAAATTTTTTGGTTACAGAATAACCTACTTTTATGTGGAACCTTGTTGTTTGTGTAAGTTTTTAATCCTTAACTATACATAAGTTGAACATTTTATACATTTTTAACCACAAAATCATTTTTAAATTTGATAAATGTTGTCAAAAATCAAACTTTTTTTTTTCTTTATTTGGAATACACAATCTGTATCTGTGAGGCACAATAAGTACATGCGATGAGAGATGCATACATATTATATAATTACATTAGTACAACTAACCTAAACATAAATATTTACATGAATACACGGGTTGTGAGAAGCCATCCATCAATGACACTTACTATAAAAATCAAACTTAAAAAAAAAATTGTGATCATGGATTTTTAATATTTTTCAAATGTCATTATAATATAAAAGCCTTATATTACATTTTCAAGCTTTTTTACCCAAAAATTACATTATATTGACATCCATAAAAAAAAAATTTGAAACTGAAAATGTCCGTAAACAGTTCAAAACAAATCAATAATTTTTGAACATTTTATCGTGTATAGAAAATGCTAACATAAATGTTAAGTACAAATGTCATGTATCTACGATCGTTTGTTTTAGAGTTCTGAGTTACGCTAAAAACCAAAATCGATTTTGTCAAAAACCGGTTTTACGTAAAAATTTCTAATTTTCCCAGCGCTTTTGAAAACTATTGTGGATTTTAATTTGACCTCCAGAAACCACCAACTAGATTCATTTTTCCATCGAACAAGATACTGTTGAGAAAATCGAAACAGTTTTACTTCTCCAAACTGTGATGACAGACAAAAAAAAAGTCATTGTAAAATCAATACATTCATTGCTCCGCTCAGAATCTAAAATTGTAAATAATTATTGCAATATACTATAGTACATAGTATAATTTGTTATATTATTATTATAGTATCTACCCATTATTCCGGAAGTACCTATTAATGTCTAAGATAGTAATAATATTCTACCTACTAATTTATTTTTGGTTATATGTAATTTCAACTTCATAATTTATGTACGTACCTGCCTTTATGGAACATATAGATGGTAGAACGTTGTGTTTGTGCCAAGTATATTATTAAATAATAGTGTGATCATATATCGTGCTTTATTCTTGAATAAGTATTAGGAGACACGGAGACTTAGGTACGATACCTATTCAATTTTAGTTTTGGATTTGTATTTATACACATCCTGTAGACACCCTCTGATTTACCATGTTTATGTCACAAAATATGGTATAATATGGTATAATAAATAAAGTAACATAGTAACTGAACAAAAAAAACAACTCGATTATATAATTTCTATTATGTGGTTTTCTAGGTTTTCTACACGTCCTGCCGTATATAATATGATTAAACACCGTGAATCTCAACTTGGACGCAAAAAAGTGTTCATTAAAATCCTAATATACAGTAGGTACATATACAGGTAAATTAGAAACATTTTAATTAAAATACAGTGGAACCGCAATAAGTCGAAATTCAAGGGATATTATATGTTGTCGCCTTGTCGAGGTTTTCGACTTACTAAGGTAAGGGTAGGTTAGGTTAGATAAGGCAAGGGTACGGCATTTATTTCGACTTATCGAGGTTCCACTGTAATAACTTGTCTTCTATATTATAGACTTATTATGTTTGTTTGAAACGAATTTCTCAACTATAAAGGTATTGCAATATAGTGCAAACAGAAATGTATTATTATGAACTCGGATTGTGCATAGGTATTTCATGATATTTCAATATAATATAATTATGTAAACCGTTAAAATCTACATGTGTGAAACTATAAATCGATAACCAAACAACTAAAACTGTTTTCAGTCAATTACGGTATCAGATAACGAGTCAATAACAATGAGGTAATCTATAGCTGTACTACCACGGAGCACGTAATTTTATGAACAAAACTCCGGATGGCGTAATACGTACCTATTAGGTAGGTTAGGTACCCATTTGTCACGGGAAATGAAAGATTTATTTTTTTACCAAGAGAAACTGTGTATTATAATAACACTTCACTGTCGATATGTGATGTTGTACGACATAATATTATATTGTATAGCTCATAGGTACGAACTATGATAAGGAAAACGTTAGAGATTCCAATATTGTCCTATACTATAGTATAGTACCCACAATCCATGACATATGCATGAGACGTATTTGTTCGCTATCGTTTTATAAACGATGATAAATAATATTCCTTTAAAATACTTCCTTAAAGTTTATTAGTTTATTACAATAATACTCGTTTTGTAACGAGAAAAAACAACAAATTTACAGGACAAATAATGATAATTTAAATCTACATAGAATATTCCTCAATCAAATTCAAAATATTGGTGAATAATTCAGCCAATAGATAACCAAAATTGATTTCTTTAAAAATTAAATCATTTTTTTTATTATTATTTATTTGTAATTCTTCCTTAAACATTTTTTGAAATCATCATGGAAATTAAATTTTTACCCGATTAGGTTAGGTTTAAATTTTCAAATACTTAATAGCTTACTGAACATTTAAATACATTAATACAAATTACAAAAGTAAACCAACCAAGACACCACTACTTCAGATCACAATCAATATGGGACATATAATTTAAGACATTATTGGAAATCAATTGCCAAACAAATTTGCATCGAAATAAATTCAAACTAAGGGAAATCAAAGACGTAATATACACGACTGGCAAAACCCTGAATTAAAAATAAAATAAAAACAATAATTAATTGACTAAGAATTAGACACATCAGAATGGTTTTCTGATGTTAAATGAAGATTCGTCTGTTATATGCGAAATCTGCGGAGTAACACTGACGGAATGTCGCAAGTACAAAGGGCTCAAAAAGAATACAAAATTCCCAACACCCTAGGGCTTAGGAGCAGCGCTAGGAGTCTAGGACCCAAGCTTGAAAACAGTCTACGTTTACTTTTATTATGTTTATTCTTAAAAATTTGTTCTATGAGAATTTGTAAATTTATGGAATGATTTTCCAATGTCTAACTTCAAACGCGCATAAAAAATGGATTTTACTTTCCAGTATACTTTTATTTTTGTTAAATAAAGGAAAGCTTATGGGCAATTTTATATTAAATTCCCAAACCTCAGATATAAATAGAGCATTTTGTATGAATCTGTAACTCAATATAATTTCCAATTGTTTTTGTGATTTTGATGAATTTTGTCAAAAGTCTGACTTCAGACGCTCATACAAAATTATTGTGTATTTACGCTGAACTTTTTTTTATTTTTCAAGTTTTTTGACAGAGTGAAAAACTTTTTATCGACAATAATTTTAAAAAAAAAACTGATTAAAATCAAAATTGTCTTATGCCTAAAAAAAGTGATATTTTTTTGATAGTTTTTTGGTGAATATAAAATGCTAATATAAACTTTCGGTGAAGATTTCATGTATCCACAGCTATTTTTGTTAGAGTTACACCAAAAAATCTCTGTTTTTCCTTAATTATTTTTTTGTTTTTACTGGCGCTTTCAAAAGCTACAGGAAATTTTTTACTTTTATTTTTTTTTAGTAATTTTCTTAAAATATTTGCTATTTTGCAAAAAATTAATTTTACTTTTAGGCACTTGTTTTGCCTTGATATAACAAAGAACATGTGCACGCAACACGCTTATGAATAAGGAAGACATAGTATACAGTCTTTTCAACATAATATTATAATTATTTAAATTTTTCATCATAATAATTAAATACTATTCCTTCCACCTAATTTTTGTTTTTAATTGTCTGTTACTAAATTATACTTTTTTGATACATCGATCATATAGCCTAACCTAGCAACAAATATTTTTGATTTTGATAATTTATTAAATGTTTACAATTTATATTTTATAGAACACAATAAACAGCAAATTTAAGCAGCATAAAATATTATACATATATCCACCGTCTACTGCCGTCTAACTATACATACAAAATATGCCGGGTAGATTATTTAAGAGCAGGGAATAATAATTGCAGTGAGTGTACTTATCTCGCTTCTTAATAACCTCGACACAAGAACACAGGGTTGATGATGTACGGTATGTATTTAAAATATTAAATAAAAAGAAAATATAGTAAACTATCGAATTCGAATAAAGTTAAAAGCCTCGCCAGTTGGCATTACAACAATAATTATTTAACAATTAACAGGGCTCCGCGGAGAAGGAAGTTGTGGACTGTGCAGCATGTGCTAATAAGCAATAGGCAATAGCCAATAGGTCAGTACATAGTACATTGGTTATTAATATTTTCCATAATATTCAGTAGGTATGTCTACTGGCTACCATAGTTAACTGCTTTTGGTTTACAGTTTAACTCAAAGTTTGTACGTTTTTAATTCTCTTTACCTAGGTAGTGCAATTTTTAATTTTTAATACAAGACGTCGAATAATATGAGATATAATGTTCAGCACATCAACATTTAACTGATTTTATTAATTTGTTTATTCTTACCAATATGGTAAGTCCAAAGGCGTCCGTAGTGGGGCAAGTAGAGGCAGTTGCCCCCTTGGCTTTTCCTGGGTTGATTATCATAATTATTATTGATAATTTTAATGTACAAAAAAAACTTAAAAATGCCATAACAATTCTAAATAGTGCACTAAATTATTTTTATTTTTAATATTAAAGATATAAATTTTAAAATAAATTCGATATAAATTATAATATACATTTTAAACTTTTAAATGATTGTATAAAAGTTTTACAGTCAGAACTTATCATTTAGACTACTTATTTAATCTGAAAATTAACTATTTTTTTTCTATATCTATAGGTTTAGACTTTAGATCATATATTTATTACAAAATGTATGTTAAACATGTATACAATTTAAAACTTAAATTTAGAAAAAACTTCAAAGTGCTCCAAAAATCTTTAAATCCAAAAAATGACCTTAATATTTTAAATCGTCAAAAAAATTCAATGTATGTATGTTATAAAATTAGTATCGCTTAGCTAGATTTGGAAAACAATGCAAAGTGCATCGTAATCCCAACCTCAATCATTACCGTTGTGATATAAAATATCACGAAATAAACTTTTTTTAAATTAAAAATAAAAACATTTTTTTTTTTTTACAGAGTGATTTTTATTACGCAATGAACGTTGTTTTTATAGATTATGAGATGTAGTGGTGGGACCAAGTGCAAACTGTGATGGGACCAAGTGCAAACTGCAGTGTCACCCATGTTATTACTTTTTCGATAATAAAATTTAATGTTCATAGATGACATACCTACAATAGTTTAAACTTTTCAAGTTTGTGGTATCATTGACTGAATAAGCAAGAAATATTTAATTTTATAAATTACCTAAAATTATAAAATTTATGGAACATTTTATTTATAAAAAAAATGTATTTGATTATTTAAAATTACATAACAATTAATTAAAATTAATGCTGTAAGATCAAGTTTTATCTACGTATAATTCATAAAAATGTTTACATTACTTGTCTATATGAAAGAAAACATGTCACAAATATACTTTATAAGTTATAACCAATAGGATAGTGAGACAAAAAATGTAAAAAGGAAAATACTTTGCCCTCCCCTAGACAAATTCCTGCGGATGCCCTTGATGGTAACTCACCACTTATAGTTGTCCTACTTTTAAATTATTAATTAATATACATTTATTAATTCCTGTGAAATATTAGATATACTCGTATACACGGTTACTCGAAGTATAATATAATGCATACATTTTTAAGTTCATAGAACAATTAATTTACTATGGAGGTTCTAGTTAAACTATAATGTTTACTTATTTGTTTAAAAAAAACAATTATTTTGTAGCTGTAAGAATACTCAATAAAAAAATTTATCTGATAGTTGACCATTTTTTAGTCTATATTACGACTCAAAACCATTTTAATACTATTCAATATGAACGCAATGATTCATTGTTGCTTTCAAATTTAATATTTTAATAATATATATTAATACAATACTGACTTGTGCCGAGGTGAGCAAAGCTAAAATCAACACCCAGAAACCCAATACCCAGTCTCTGGTCCTGTCCATAGATTATATTATATATATATATATATATTATCTTTAATTACCAACACTTTTCAAACCTGTTAGTCGACGTACGTATGATTTAATTCAAACGGTAAAAGTCTTTTTCAAGGTATATAATATTAATAGGTATCATGTGTTTGCGTACCTATAGGTATTAATAAATTATATTGTGATATTTCATTAATTGTTTAGATTTTAATTTGTTATCATTTGACCCATAATGATAAGTGAAATGACCGTAAGGGTAATAACGGATATGGGGTAGAGAGACTAGGTGCATTTGCAATCATACACGAATAAGTTTTTTTAATTTTCCATAGTTTTAGTAGCCCCGTGTGAAAATGAAAATGATGGTTGCTGCAAAGTGTACTGTGGCGTACTTGTTTTTATAATCATCCTAGGTAATAATGTAATATAAAGTTAAGATGATTTTAAAATTTACTTAGAGAGTAGACTCAGTAGATACTTACTATACTTTTGAGTTTTAATTAATTTAAATAAATAAAGATAAATTAAAATACGTTACCTACTTACACGACTACACAATTTCTGATACGAGGTCATAAATGTATTATAACATAAAAGTAATTCAAAATACAATTTTATCGAAAGCATAAATTAATATTTATCAATAATAATATAATTAAATATTTGAAATGTATAGGAATGTAGGCATATTAATTTAAGTCCGATTTATTAAAGTAAACAGTTTGTTCATATTATATAAAACATCTAAGTGTGAAAATAAAAATAATTATTTTTATTCAGGCCACATGAAAAATACCAATAAGAGAATATTTTAATCTATTTATATATATATCTAATTTCATAATATTAGACTGGGAAATGTAAAATTTTTATTCTCGATTAGTGTTGTCAGGTAGGCACATTAATTCTCCATTGTCATTAATAAACAAAACTAATTCAGCGTAGGAATTAGATATGTATCTATGTACGGAAAAAACACAAGTATGTGTTAGAAATATTTTCATAGTTATTAAATATTGATGCATCTTATAAATACTAAAACAATAAACACTATTGTGTTCCACCTTGAGCTATTTCCTACCACCAAAGTGAATGCGATTCATATTTATAATAAAATGGAAACAAATTGAATACGCAGATGCACATTTTAAGACAAAGTACAATAATTATTACTCTAAGCTATATAATTATTATTACACAACATGAACTTCCGAATATGTATACAATAATACAATCAAAAGATCTAAGTACTAATTTTCCGAAACAACTAGGCTAAGGCTGATATAATGACGATTTGTTTAAATGGGAAAATAATCATGAATTCCAAAATACATTTATATTTTCATGGACACAAAATATTTATTTCTCAAAGTAAAAAAATTCAATTATCCAACTACTGTTTATATTTTATGGATAAGCTAACAAAATATTGTACATATAAATAAATATGTAGGTACAACTGTTTAAAATATCTAATAGATATTTCGTACTTTGTTAGTTATTACAGTACCTACTGGCTACTACCTAGTATAAAATATATATAGATACTAATAAATAGTTTTAAAAATTGACAATTTTTAACAGTTTTATTAATTAGCCCATCTAGTCCTCAAAGATTTTAGTATTCATTCAAGGAACATGCATGTATATATTCTTCACCACTGATTACAAAATACAAATACAATTAATGACATTCTTACCCAACTTATAATATACCTACTTAGTACTTGTATATGTAATATTTTACATATATTATAATGACACATATTGTGGTGTATTAATATTATCATATTATACTATTATTATAGATACTTAACTTTTAAATGAATAAAATCATGATCAAAAAATTCTTAAAATATCTGTGTGTCAAATTAGCTTAAGAAGTTATATCACACTGAAAACGGATTAACTGCAAGTAACAGATAATATATTTTACAATAATTATAATATCAATTTTATAATATAAATAATTTATAGTAATCCATGATTAAATTATTGAAATATCCACCTAACACTATAGTATGTTTTATGTATTGTAAATGCATAATTCTACGGAATGCTCCGTGTTTAGCTTTGTAGACCCGTGTTAAACAGGACAAACTCAAAATAGGTGCTGTTTTAGAAACTAGTCTTCAATGCATACTCCCGGCTACCAAAATGACGCCACAGACAGCGAACCAGTTGAAAAAAAATAAATTTACTCAATCATTTGGTTCGTTTTTCTCTAAAAATTGCAAATTTTACATTAAGAAGGTACCTATTTAAGTAGCTACTCGTATTGTCGTATAGGTATGGTTAAGAGTAAAATATAGGAATTTTATGTGAAACATAAGATATAGCCAAATATATAGGTAAACAGATTATTATATTTTATTAAGATAATCTTGTAAAAGCTGGGGTGCATTTAAGTCGAGATTTATTGATAAGTCCTTACAATTTGACATGAAATGATAATGTTATTTTCTATTATATCATATACCAGATACCGATACCTACCTAAACAATTTAAACTTCCAAAAATCAAAAACATTGTATTTCAATAACCTGCAAAATCGTTTAATGATGTTAATTTGCGATATTCGAAAGAAATAATATTGTACCTTGTGGTTATTCGATGTATGAAAATATTCATTATACCCAATACTGGGTATATCATTTATTTTATAATATTAAAAAATCGTACAGAGTAGTAAATAGTATAGTCCATTTGATATTACTCATCATACTATTAAGTAGGCATACACGTTTACAATTTACTTTAGTCTTTGTCCATAATATTATTTTATCATAATCAATATAGACTAAAATAAATTAACAAATTATTAAATGAATATAAATCTAATGATGTTATTATTAAAGAATAAAGTATAAACATCATAAAGTATTTGAGTGTGACAGTCTATAGACTATATTAAATATATAGAAATATATATGGGCTGTGATAATAAAACAAAATAAAAGATGTTTTAACAATTTATAATGTCACATTTTATTGGAAATGAAGCAAATTATTATTTATTCTCAAGGTTATTATAACAAGTTATTGACCCACTTGGTAAATGGATTTGTTTTTATTTATTTTTTATTATTACACAATATAATATTGTATAACAGGATTTTATTGAATATTTAATAAACTATTAGGTATTAACTTAAAATTAAAAATTTTATAATTTTTATAATTTATAAAAATAACTGAGAAAATTATAAATAAATATTACATTATAATTTTACAAAAACGTTATGTTGGTATCTGTAAATATTTTGTTGTATTATCTTATACCTATTTATTTAATTTGAACTTTAAAAGTACCTATGACGTATATAAAATCACATTTTTGACACCAAAAGTTCATAGCTAAATAAAATTTAGTAAAAATATGTGTCTGACAATAATAAGTTTAGATAATTATATATGAAAATAGGCGTGCGTACAGGGGGTGCCGGGTGTGCCTAAAATTTAAATCCCAGATTATAGGGCCCGTATTTTAATTAATGTTAGGTACTAGAATTAAATGTAATTTTTTTAATATATCTACCTATGTGGTAAAAAAAAACCATGTTTCAAGATAAAAAAAATAATAAAACGTACAATATTTTAAATTTGCGCGGAATAACTACTTATTATGATTATAACAGCTAGGTGTTATTGACTAAAAAACAAGTAGGTATAATTATTAATAATAAATAAACAATGAAATTATCTTAGAAATAGATATCGATTCAAGGAAATATATAACTATGGTATAATTACTAATTAGTAGTTGCTACTGGTAATTATATAGGTACCACCGATTAATATGTACATGTCTTGTTAAGAGAGGGCCTAATAATATTGTAGGCACCCCCCCGAAATTCAGGTATGTGCACACGGCACGCCTATGTATATAAAAACTGTGTAAAACTATATTATATGCAAGTACACATGTACTAGGTATGTACTTATGAGTTAAGAGCATTATAATAATATAATACGTATGTATAGTATGATAATACCTAATAATATGATCTCTTGAAAATCTTTATGGATACAAATGTATACGTTTGCGCTGGTGTGTGTAGGTAGTAGCTACGATCCATTCTCCTAACATCGTATTATTTACTAGCTCATATTATTTATACATTATAAAAACGTATTTTAATCGCAAAATTCGTCATTAGTCGTCATTTCGGCAAGTAACATACATTCACAGTAATTACAACAGGCGCAATATCAAGCGAGTGTGATGCACTAAATGTGACGAAGTATAGATCACGATTCACGACAGACGTATACGCTCGTGTTTTTATTCGAAATGCGGTATTGCCCTTCGAGAACGGAATCAACAACCCATCGAACCAGCCGATGATTAAAATTTCTCAAAATTTCGTTCTTCGAGGTGTAACCCATTGTAGTACCCTACACCTGACAGCTGTGCCGCACGCACCATAATATACACAATATATAGGGACCTACACGTTAGATCCTGCAGACGTCCACTGTTTATCCTCAGGAGTCATACACTCGTATCAAAATACACGTTTAAACGATTTAATAGGTCGTGCCTGCAGCTGTATAGTTATACAATCGGTCGTAATAAACGAGCGTGCGATCTCGTCCGTATTTGTCGATGCGCGCGAGAGTCTCTCGACGGACGGCAAACGACATCATAATAATATTATTACGACTATACCTATTGGTTATTACATTACCTATATTCATACACATATATATCTGATATTGGTAGAATAAAACTGTATACAGGGTGATTCAACAACAGACATGCTCAACACCACCTTTTTTCCTCCAATAACGAATTTATTTAACCTCAAATTTTTGGAATTTTCAAGTAGGTACTTATTAAGTATACTTAAAGGCCATGTTTTCAAATGCTTGGATTATTTTACCATTTCTGCCAAAAGTGGTCTGTGGCGATACCATCGTATTTTGTTCAAATGAAACCCACGTTTTGTACAGTAAATGATTGAATAGATAATTTTTTTTTGGAAATGTCGATGAATCTAAGTTAAAATTCAAACGAGTAGGTAGTTTTCAAGTTATTAAAATGTATATACTATAATAAGGGTAATGCCTTTAAAAATGGTTTTATAAAAATATAAAATGCATCTGATATTTAATCTAGTACTTAACATACACGTAAAATGTTTACAAATTAATACATTATAGTATTTCTACAATTTTTAAATCATTTAAGCCCCCTTTATATCTTTAAGCCAGTTACCACATGGACTATTATCTTTATAGTAAGTACATATAATAATATGTTTATACTAACTACTCGATCTGAGAATTTACATTTGCATATACGTACACCAAAATTTCTGAAAATTAATCATCTGATAAAATATAACCTTTAGGTAGTAAAAAAAGGGGGGTTCTCGCATTCGAAAAACAAAAGTTTTGTAAAAAGAAGGGCGAACATGATTGGTGAACCACCCTGTATATCACGCGATATGCGTAGCTTACACTATTATATAGTACAGCACGCCAAGTTTGACCTTTCTTCGCGGACCCAAAGAGTCTGTAACAACTGCAACGTCACCTAAGTCATAATATCCTCCGTTTCCGAATGGCATAACGCTAGAAAATATTTCCCACCCCATCACCACTCCCCCACGGGATGACCGAATACGTCGTAGTAAATGTACACGAGCGAGCAGCAGACTTGAGTCGTAAAAAATGAATTCGCTCGCCCCCGTCGGACGTATACGTTATTACTGCGATTTATATACATATATATTATATGCGTGTTGGCTATTGCGGACGACGCCGATTTCGCAACGAGTCTCCGCGCCACGGAGTGCTGTCGGTCGTCAACGTGTGCGAAGGAAATGCAAGTGACCACGGACGATCTAAGTGGATTCAAGGAGAAAGAAACGAACAATATACGTAGGTACGTCATGTAAAACAAACTAACGCGAGGAGAGGGCAAGAAGTCACATATTATATTATTATGGTGTATAGGTATTATAATGCATTATATTATTATTATTATTATGATGTTGCTCAACAAGCCGCTGCCTCCGAGGTCCTCGGTAATTTATAAAACGCTTACAAGTGAGACCGGCCGGTCATTGATATTATATTATACGACCGCGTCGCAACGACGAAAGGATAATACCTATTTATATTACCCACGTTGTGAGGTGATATCGCAGGGCAGCGCCGGACACGCAAAGGAGCGGCACACATGACCATCGGTGTAATCGATTTCATCGTAAGACGTTTTAGAAAACGTAAGTATGACGCTATTATACCTATATTTTAGTGTTGAACCTACGCCTATAATATTTACAATAGCAGATGCCTCTGTATCAATTGTTAGACAAACGAAAATGTTGTCGCCGACGACCGTCATAATATAGTATATATAATTATATAGGTATTAATGTATTATAATAATATATAAATGATAGATATAAGATATTTCACGATTTTCTATATCCTGCATCTATATGTCCTTACTCCTTTGGCTTTTGTCGACCACATTTGATTTATTTTTTAAAACTGGTATCCCATTACATTGTATTTTATTTCCCCTAGTCATCTGCAGACTTCAAAATTGAAGAGTATCTTTTAAAAATAACACTTTATAATATGCAGTCCTATATCTGAGTTATTGTTTTTACATTAGTCAAAAATCAAAATCAAAATGAAATTAATTATGTCTAGTTTGCATGTATATTATATATATAGACATTAAAGTCAAAATTTAAAGATAGCAATAAATTCTAATATTAAATAATATAATAAATGTAGGTAGTACTATTATGATGAGGTTTGACAGGATACAGGGAATATCTTTAATAATATAAATTAATTATAGTAATTATTCATTCATCAATATTGCGAAGTCATAAAAAAAAGAATGTGATTATATTAAATTATACAATTGATATAATAGTTTTTGATGAGATCATAATTAAAAAATTGTATAGTTGTATAGAATCATTGTATACGTTTTACTCGAAATTCGATTTCCTATACGATTTTGGAAATACAACCAAGGGTAAAAGGAAATATATTTTTTCACCATCATTCCTTTTTTGATTTTAAAATAGGTACCTAGGTTAAAACTTAAATGGATAATATATAATTATAGTAAGTTCAAAAAAGAATGTCTTTTTGAAAAACCAATTAAGAATTTTTTGATTTAGAACTTACCTACCTATTGCTCACTTCATACACAATAAAAATAATATTTTTAATTAATAATTTCAGTTAATAATGGGAGGGCAAATGTTCCTGTTAATAGCCAGCATAGTGGTAATCGCCCAACAAACTCAATACACAGCAGCAAAAAGGTTACGTGAGTAAATTTAATTTATTTTTTATAAATAAGCATTCAATGACAATGCAGGATAATCAACGTACGCGAGATCTTATGATGTCAAATTTACATTGATATAAACTTAGTAATATATTACTAATTGTATATACTTACCTATATAGTTGCATAGGTATTATAATTAAATATATGTTTTGAATATATTTTAATAGTACTTACATTTTTTAGCCAACTTCGTGCACGTGTGTAAAAGAACTGATCCTCAGATAGAAAAATGTTTGCTGCAAACTATCGAATCCCTGAGACCCGAGTTACCTAATGGTAATTTATATGTGTTATAAGATAAGATTTTAATTCATTAATTAATTTAAAATGTTTAATGTAGATAGGTAATACCATACCATTGATTATACATGTAGTATAATAATAATACTATGTATAATCAATGATAATGCCTACAATTTAGGTAGTTTTAAATTAAATTCGTCTTTATAATATAGGGATACCCAAAATGCAAGTCCCGGCTTTGGAACCAATGGTCATACCCATGTTGGTAGTAAATAGAAATGAGGATGCTCTTAAAGTTAAAGCCACTATTAAAGATGTACACGCATGGGGTGGATCTAAATTTGTGATCAACAATCTCAAGTAAGTATTTAAATTGTAATTGTTTTTAACAGAGCCTTCAGATAGGTATATTTTTAATTTTTAATATTTTCCGTGAAAACGTCCAAAACGCTAACATACAAGCATTCATTATTAATTATAGTAGGTACCTACCTATATACCGCATCATGATATAAAATAATCGCAGCACTTGCTTTTAATAAACATAAGCACATTTTTACAATAGTATTACAAAATTAGAATTATACACCTGTGCATTAAACAATGGATTCTGATTTCACGTTAAAAATGTTTTCCTATTCAACAAGAGTCTTATAATCATCTAATCATATGTTTACTGCAAATTAATTTAATTTGTAGTACCTATCGTTTGTAAAAGTTGATATAAAAGTGATAATATGATAAATATTTTTATCATTTATTAATATTTATTTAATAAGCATAAATATGTACATTTCACATTTTCACATATATGACAAATTCAAAGTATAACATAATATTTGCGATACAAAATCAATACAATAATATATGTCATCGATTTTTAAATTGTCAAAAAAGAAAAAAAAATTTAAATACAACTTTAATATTTAATCTGTCCAAACAAAATTATTATTTAGTATATTATTTATTTTATAACATGTCGATCTGTAGATATATATAGTTAAATTATTTAAATTCCACGGTATTAAAATATAAAATAGTATGTTGAGTTATAAATAGCACAGTTATTTTTTTCTATTTAAAAGTCTAGTCAGCATTTTTTTTTAAATGTTTAGTTATTAATTTATTGAAAAAAAAATAATAAGATGAAAATAATAAAATGAATATCTACGAGGTAGAATTCAAATTTTTAGTAAACTGAATGTAACTTAAACCTTTTGAATACAATTAGTTGAAATTAACTGCAGTATAAAATGTACAATCAAAAGACTTAGTGTGTGTGACACACTATGACACACAGGTAATTTATTAAATAATTATTATAAGAAATTAACGAATTTTAATTTTTAATATATAATTCAATCAAATTTAAACTTCTTTGAATTTCATATTCCAAAGTACACTCTTAATTGAACAGAAAATTATTATGATTTTAATATTAGTATAATATACATACAGTAAATATATATAAACATGCACATACCTACTGCACATGTGTTACAAATAATCGTTGAAGAAAGTAAAAACACGTGATTAGGTGAAAGTGGTAACTCAATTATTAAGTATTCACAGTGTGTCGGTATTTACAATGTTGACGCAGTAGTTGACCTAACAATGACAACATCCAAATTAATTTTTTTTTTTAAATTCGTTATTAATCTATAGGTTTTATAAAAAAATATTCCCCATCTTGATAATTTCTTTCTTTATTCATTATTGCACAACACAAAATTGCGCTGGTGTAAAATGTAAAAACTGGACCAAATAACAACACGCATAACACTACTATTATCGTTACGCAATAGCTTTAATTATATCTTGGTGGAGGTAGAAGTTTATTATTTCCAAAGAACTTGACACCAATTACAACACGAGGCCGAGCATAATTTTATACAAATATTTGATCCATTTGTGACATTATATTGTTTCAGGATAAATTTTGAAAAGTTAAACGGCGAAGGAACTGTTCTTCTCCCGAATCTATTTGTTAACTGTACGTACGACATTGATGGTCGTCTAATGGTTGTTCCACTCCAAGGTCAAGGAATATTTAGAGGGAACATAAGTAAGTCGCAAAATACATGAAGTCGTGTTATCAATTTAAAATATGTTAATGCAATATTACAATATGTTCGTAATTACTAATTTCGTATACTTAAAAGAAACTTCAAGACTGACATATAATAATAATAGCTACCTAATACAATTATTATAACAAGTACCTATGTTGGACGGTGTATTATTATAGGTTCGCCTTGTAATTATTTAATGAAACTAAATGAATAATATTCGTTTGTTTGAACCACAACTTATTTAGGAAACATATTATTATCATATTATTATATCCATAAATTAATTAACGTTTTATTCACAGCTAACACAAAAGCTGATGTCAAAGCGAGTCTTGAATTATTAAAAGACAAAAAAAATCGTGAATACTTCCAAGTAAAGGATATTCGAATCAAACTCAAAGTTGGAGATGCTAATGGAAAAATAATACCACAAAACATCAACAAAAATAACGATGTTTAAGTATGCTCTATATACCTACTAGTCATAGACGCAACTAGGGTTAAAATTCTGGGGGGGGCTAACAAAACTATTTATTTAAAATAACCCATAGGGGCTTATATCTAAATCAATAAGGGATATTTGTGGGGGGGATAAATCTTAGTTAGTGGGGGCTAGGACCCCCCCCCCTAGTTGCGCCAATGCTACTAGTCTTAATGATTAATTTTTATTAGATGATTTAACGCTTAATTGTTTTTTTTTTTATAAATTCAAAATCAATTTTAATTCTTGAACCAATGATTGTACAATGTGCATCAATTGAATCATAAATACTTATACATTATTTATACTTGTTTAAAATATGTTTTTAGCGGAAACTGCATCAACGTTTTACCACCAAAACCGTCGAGTTGTTTTGGATATCATCACTCCAATTGCAGAAGAGATTGCTGTCGAATTTGCACTTCAAATTGCCAATACTATATTGAAAACTATACTTTACGATGAAATTCTACCCAAAGAACTGCCTTGATAAACTATATGTATTATGTAACGTTTAATTTTTAGATTTAATATTTTTCGTAATTTATGTTCAAAACAATCAATTATTAATGATTTTCATATATTTCAGTGTACCATACTCATAAATCATCTATCATTAAATACATAACCTATGATCACAACCATTTGTAAACTATTTTATATTATTACTTGTTTTCTTTAAGTTAGAAAATATCATGTATACAGTGCCATATTTATGCAAGGACGAATGGGACATTTGCACTGGGCCCACTCATAAGAAGGGCCCGCCGACTTCAGGCATACAAAATTAATTGTATACCTTTTTATCATACTATGGGAAAGCAAAATAGATTTGGATTTTAGTTGGATATTTAGGTGGGTTATAAAGTATGAGTTTTCCCTGAAAACGACGACCTTAATCAACTTTGCCGATTACAAAATCTAATAGCCGTTTTTATCGTCGTAATATTACTATATTGACGTTATTGTCTTTCCTAGTAACGTTTTTTACGTCAGTCGTATTTATTGTATATCTATTAATTTCATTTGTTTATTATTTTTAATAATTTAAAATGTCAAAAAAATAATCAAGTGGTTCAATGAAGAGAAAATTAAAGAATAAACGTCATGAAGAACCAAAAAAAACTACACAGTAGTTTAGATAAATTTCGGTTTAGAAGTTAGAACTAATTTATCTACTAGCGCTCAATCGAAATGTTTGTGAAAGCTAATTAGCTGAAATCAAATTTGACTTAAAAACACTTAGTTTGACATATAAATGTAATAAACAAAAATTGCTTTTTAATTTGTATATGTACTGAAATATTTAACATTAATTAGAAGCTTTGAAAGTGTATTGTTCTTGTATATTAAATAATCATGTATATATATATATAAGTATAATAATACTGAATACTTACTAGTAATTTAAATACCTACATAACAATTTATAAAATTATGATAATATGATATCAAATTGTGTGTGTATTGATAAAATAATTCTAAACAGTCAACTAGGTGTCAAGTCTTATAATATGATTCATTACAGATTTATCCAGAATGTACTGAAATGTAAAATGTACGACAGATGATTGTGAGTTGGGAAAAATAATAAAATATATATTACTATAAGTTAGTAATGTAGTGTTGTGTATGTGCCAGTTAGTATGGCTAGTTACATATAAAAGTCACATCTTTCATAGTTAAAACTGTAGTAGTGAAAATATAAGAATAGAAAAAAATGGCCTCTATGTGAGTTGTATAGGTACCTACTACATCGATACTATACAGTATGTACTATAGTATGATACTTGTAAGGTTTACATAGTTTTATAAATCAATTAGTTTCAATTTCAATGATATTAAGTCAATTTTAAATAATTTATACATAGGTACTGCACTTGTAATTACGAAACATAGGCATTTGGGTCTATATTGACACTCAAATCATTATTTTAGCATTTTTAATCGATCCCCATAAAATGGTAAAACTCTTTTATAGTACTATAAGGTACCTAAGTGCAACGAGTTATAATAATCGATGCACTCTGCGATCTGTAATCATCCGCAGTATTTGATTTCAGTTTATGCAAAATTAGTAATTATAATATTACATATTATTACATATTGTTCCATAGCAAACGTAATATTTTTCATAATTATTAGTCAAAGTTGTTTTAATTGAAACAAGAAATAGTTTTTAAATCTTAATACAGTAATTCTAACAAATTATAGTACAACTTATTGTTAATACAATTAAATTAGTAAAACTTACATAAACATTTTTAAATTTTAAATCCATTATGAATTAAAATTAATTCAATCTATTAATTCAACACATAGAAAAATCTTAAAATTAAAAAGTATAAGTATTAATATTTAATACTTACTAACTACTTACCTCCTACTAACTAAAAAAAAAATAATATTAGTTTATTAATTATAACATAACTATTATTTATTTATATACGGTAAAATCTCGTTTTGTCAAAACTCAAGGGGAACAGAAAAAACTTTCGAGATATAGAGTTTTATGATATTTCTTTACAGGAAATTTCAATAGAGTTAGAAATCACAAAAAAAATCGGTATATCAACGTTCGACAAATTAATAAAGTACCTATTGTATATTATGATAAAACGGTTATGGTTATTACCATTTCATAGTAAATTTAATTACAATTATTGTGAATTATTAAATGTATGTTTTATTCATCAAAGCTTTCCATAACATTCTTTTATTATATCACTTCCTTTTTCACCAATCATTATTGTAGCTGCGTTAGTGTTTACAGAAACAATTTTCGGCATAATTGAACTATCCATCAACCGCAAGCCAATTATACCTTTCACTCTTAATTTAGTATCAACAACAGAATAACAATCATCTTCTGAACCCATTTTACAGCCACCAACGATATGATAAAAAGGAGCTGCTAAGTTCTGAATGATACAAATCCAATATTCTCGGGTGTCCCAAATATAATCAGAACAATTTGATAATTTCAACTCCTCTAATACAAGCCCAGCATCAATCATACTCTTAGTTTTAGATAATTTGACGACAAATTCAATACCCTTTAATAGGGTTTCTATTTCTTCATCATATGATAAATAATTTAAAACAATTTTTGGATCGTCTAATGGATTTATAGATTTCAACATAACTCGACCTGTACTTAATGGTTGTAACATAACTGGTGTGATAACTATAATGTCACTTAACAAGTTTAACTCGTCATATAAATCTGTTACTTCTTTAACATATCCAAACATGTTTGTAAATACATTAATTTTATTTGGAAAAGAGTTTGTTGAGTTGAACGGAATTCTGAATTTTATTAATTGTATATCAGGGTACTCTAAATCGTCGTTTGATTTAAAAAATGTCATAAGCTTACTAAGACCAAGTGATGATATATTTTTTGAATAAAAACTTATCTCTTTTTGCAAAAAATCTTTACTCTCATTTATTATGTCCTCAGTTGGTCTACATTTTCGATCTGTAAATACTAATGCTGGAAGTGACATATGATCCTGTATATGAAAACCTACCGGTAGGTCTTTGATAGTTGTAATACCGTGATCATTTAAATGTTCTTTTGGTCCGATTCCAGAAAGCATAACAAGCTGTGGACTTTTTATAGGTCCAGCACATATTACCACTTCTTTTGTACAAAAAACTGATTGAATTTCTTCTGATGAACATTTGAAGTTCACTCCCACTGCCACATCATTTTCAATTAAAATCCTAGTAACAATTGTATTTTTTGCTACATAAAGATTTGGACGATTACTCGCTGGTATTAAAAACGCTTTTAGTGTACTACATCGACTACCATTACGAGTGGTTGAATCAAAATTACCATATCCGACAACAGGTTCTTTTCTGTTTAAATCATTAACCTTAATTAAATGTATTGACTTCTCTGCTTCAGCGATAATCTTATACGCTGGATCAAATGTTTCTAATGGAGTTACAGTTAGAGGTCCGCCTCGTGAATGAATTTCTGAATTATATCTACAAATATCTACAAAATCTTCTGACTTTTTGAAATACGGTAATACATCTTCATAGTCCCATCCATGACAACCATACTTATTTTTCCAATGTCTAAAATCTTCTACAGTACCACGCAAGTATATCATTGCATTAATTGAAGATGATCCACCCAACATACAACCCCTAGATATAATACACCTCTCTTGTTCCATTCCTTTAAAAAGTAAAGGGTTTTTTTCCGACAAAAATGCCCAGTCACATTTTGTCCTTAGATTTTGGTTCCACAAAAGAGGATTTTCGGTTATTTCTGGTGGATCACCCCCAGCCTCTAATAGTAAAACATTCCATTCTGGTATTTCACTTAAACGAGCTGCTACAGTTGCACCAGCACTTCCGCCTCCAACAACTATAAAATCAAACGTCACTTTCGTAGGATCTTCGCATAACATACACGCATAATCGAATGGATAAATAAGTGCATTGTATCCATTTAGTACCTAGACACAATACATTTCTTCATTTAGTTCTAAACTAACAACTTATAATTCAGTTTTATTTAAATAAAAATTTACTTAGTAATATTCATACATTTGTGTACTACATAGAATACTCGTTAATCATTTCAATAAACTTTTGGTTAGTGTGAAGTATTAATGTATGTTTTATGATCGTTTAATTTTGTACTGTTTTGGATTTTTATTTTATTTTGATAAACTGATGATTTTAATGCGAAAATTATTGATCACTGTTATTTAAATAATAAAATATCTTTTATTGAGTGAGGCAGATATCTAAAAATGTAAAATTAGATTAAATGCATATAACAGAACGAGTTTATATACCTAATATAATTGTAATATTTTTATAAATATTAATAACTCAATAAAATAATTGGACTATCTAGTAAATTATATGTTATATTAAATGATTCAACACTTAATTGTGTCTATGATCTATCCTCGAATAGTACAAAACAGGACCCAATAGTGTCCTGATCCGACCAATTCGTATTATGTTAATTGAAACATTCAATAAATTACATTTTGTGTTATTCGGGGATTGATCATAGAAATAATTTACATTGTACATTTATTTTTTACGTGGTATAAAAAGTAAGTTTAGTAAGATCTACTATTACAAAAACAGTTTGCGTTAAAAAAAAATTGTAGGCACAAGTATAGTGAAGATATAACTTTTTTTACAAAACATTAAATATTAGTAATTAATATATAGACACATACCGTAAATAACACAGTTACTGCAATTGTTTTAACATTCATGATTACAATTTCAACAATTTGTTTAATTAAATAGTGAATAGAGGACAGTAAAAAATGACTATTGTATAAGTTATATTTTTCAGACTTTTTATAATTTAAAAAAATATTATGATCCACACGTGTGTATCCTAAATATATTAAAGTCACGATTGAAATTTAAACATAGGCAGTTTAAACTATTATATAATATTATGTGTGTTTCTATTATTAAATTGTTAGTCATAGCTAATAGTTATTTCACATGTCAACATGTGTCTTGTAGTTGTCAAATAATATTTTACGATTGTATTTGCTTATTTATATGATACAGGATAAAGTTTTGTTTTATGATTGTTCAATATGCATTATTTTTTATTGTATCAACTTTTTTAGGAACAGTTAATAAAAAAAAACTCTACAATCATATGCAGTAGGTATCTACATATTATTAAACTCGTTGAGAACAGAAATTTAAATATAGGACGTGGATACCTACTAGTAATAAACCCTCAACATTTATTTTATTTTCTCGAAACTCGTGGAAAATAATTTAACTAGGTAGATACTAATACAATGTCAACACTAGCTGTAAATAATTCAAAACCAACTTTAATAAAATTTTGATCGTTCTGTGTAAATAATTTTCTACATTACATAAAACTTTGAATCGTGATTAATGTGATTTAAACAAAATTATTTATGATTACTTAAAAATATAATGAAAACTGCTTTGTTGCATTAATTTATTTTATAACACGTTTTACTTTTTAGTATGTAATTATAGAATGGGCACGATGTGCATAGATTCCAGAGCTAACATAGTTTTTAATATCACAATTTACAATAATATACACCAAATAGTTAATAGTGAAATCTCAAGTCACAGTCAACGCGTTTAACTATTCTTGGTATACCTATAGGTAACGCTGACAAGCGATAACAAAAGAAGATTAACTCCAAATAGAAAAATGCAAATTAGTGTAAAAAATTACATCAGCAGAAAATTTTAATAAAAGTAAGTTGATTCAAAATTAATAAATCTATTAGATCTGGTTAAAACGTCTTTAGGTACCATAGTAAAATTAATTTAGGTAATGTATATTATATCAACATTTAACTAAAACCATAACAACACATAAAAACCAATAAATATTCGAAAACTATAATCGGTCAACTACATCCATAACGAGGAAATAAGTCATTACTCAACCCAATTATTAGTATTTGAGTTGAACATCAAATTTTAATTTTAATATTAACATAATATGTTTGATTTTACATTATTAATTTTATTTTTTGTGAGATTAATACCAACCTATTGTTTAAAAAATAATTGATTTTTCTTTATTAAAATTATATTCAAATATTATCACCAAATAAGTATAGATAGATAAAGGGCCACATGAGTTCAACACTTCAACTAGTAAGTTAATTGCATAAAAAAATACTTCTGACTGTGCCATATATTATTTACTGTCGATTATTTCAGCGATGATTGTGAATATTCATTACAGACCATAAAATCGTGTTTAATAATTGGCAAACTTTTTAGTTTAGTTGGTTGTTCAAACTTGTATAATAATCCGTATCTGCAATTATTATTATTTTTTATTACACCTACAAGTCCAAACATAACCATTTATCATACGACGCCATGACGGTGGTTGTTCAACTTTGAATTAACCTAAATCGTAGTACATTTATATATAATACCATTATATCTTTTTAAGGGGCTCCTGCGTATCATGTTTTGAGGAGTAATATTTAGGCAATTAACATGACATGAACTTTTAGGCTGTTCTATGTGTGAGTAGTAAATGAACATTAGTGTGTGTTTCCGAGAATCGCTGTAATGCCACGTCAGGAAACCGGATGCATCCGGTGGATATTATTTAAACTACAAATTTGCCGTCGAAAACTAAGCCACTTTTTTTCTCCTGGCCAAGCCGAATGTTATCACCTTCTCTTCTCTACATCGTGGATTGACTTTAATATCACTTATCAGCAATACTAACAACCTATCCATGAAAATACCTATTTTAAAAATATTTTATTGTGTCCACTAATAATTGTTACAATAACCATTAAAATAACAATTTTTAAGTTTTTATATTTTAATATCGAATTAATTTATACATGAGAAATTATTTTTGGAAAATTTTTAAAAAATTTAATAATTAGTTGGATACCAGCATAACATAATATCTTCTTCAAAACCATTTCATTTTTTTAACAACAATTAAGTACAGTTCTATTTTTAATTAATAGCAATAAATGTTCTACATATCAAATGTTCCTAATCTATAAACTATTCCATACTTATAACGGGTAGTAACGTAACGCAAATTACAAATTACTTTTTTAGTAACACAGCAGTAATTTCATTACATTTTACTTAAAGTAGCGCAATTGTAACAAAATTACTTCTTAAAAGTAATTTCTATGAAGTAACGCGCTTATTTTAACACGTTATTTTCCACGTTATTAAAATAATAATTTTGAAAATATTATAAAAACAAACCGATAGGATATTCCAGAAAAATTAAAAATCAATTAGGTATATTTATTTTCGATTTGAATAATTTATTAACAATATTATGAAATAATAAAATATAATATTTATAAAATTATTTTTTTTTTTTTTCAAGAATAAATGTCATCATTTTATTAGAAGAAAGAAAAGAGTTCGTTTTAAAATAAAAGGTAATTAAAATGAATTATGATTTATAATTTATGAGTTTATGACTATATAGCCACATAGGTGAGATGATTGTACATTTATACACAATACTATGATAGATCTATTATTAGTAGGTCTATGATTGTAAAACACATACAAAATAATTGAATCATATGAACTCAAAAATATGATAACTGTTATCAATAAAAAAAAGTAACGTTATTTGTAACGCACTACTTTATTAATGAAAAAGTAATGTAACATGATAAAAATAATTTCAGGTAACGCAAACGTAATTTAAATATAGTTCAAATATTTGAAGTAACAAGTAACGTAATTGCATAACATTTTAAAAGTAATTTACCCAACATTGCTTTTAAATTATAATACATACCGTGCTTTTACTTTTTTAGAAAGAAAACTTTTTACTGATTTGGAATATAAATCATAAGTAAATAGATCAATGAAAAAAAATTAAATCAGTCAATAATATAAAATTGCATTGCACTCATTGGATAATATATAAACAAATAAATATTTGATATATTTTTTTTGCCGTAAAAATACAAATTATGTATAAGAAATTAAATTACAATTAATGTTAATTATTAAATTTATGTTTTATTCATCAAAGCTTTCCATAACATTCTTTTATTATATCACTTCCTTTTTCACCAATCATTATTGAAGCTGCGTTTGTGTTTGCAGAAACAACTTTTGGCATAATTGAACTATCCATCAACCGCAAGCCAATTATACCTTTCACTCTTAATTTAGTATCAACAACAGAATAACAATCATCTTCTGAACCCATTTTACAGCTTCCGACAACATGAAAAAAAGGAGTTGCTAAATTCTGAATGACACAAATCCAATAATCTCGGGTGCACCAAATATAATCAGCACAATTTGATAATTTCAACTCCTCTAATACAAGCCCAGCATCAATCATACTTTTAGTTTCAGATAATTTGACAACAAATTCAATACCCTTTAATAGGGTTTCTATTTCTTCATCATATGATAAATAATTTAAAATAATTTTTGGATCATCTAATGGATTTACAGATTTCAACATAACTCGACCTGTACTTAATGGTTGTATCATAACTGGTGTGATAACTATAAGGTCACTTAACAAGTTTAATTCGTCATATAAATCTGTTACTTCTTTAGCATATCCAAACATGTTTGTAAATACATTAATTTTATTTGGAAAAGAGTTTGTTGAGTTGAATGGAATCCTGAAATTTATTATTTGTACATCGGGATACTCTAAATCGTCGTTTGATTTAAAAAATGTCATAAGCTTACTAAGGCCAAGTGATGATATATTTTTTGAATAAAAACTCATCTCTTTTTGCAAAAAATCTTTACTCTCATTTATTATGTCCTCAGTTGGTCTACATTTTCGATCTGTAAATACTAATGCTGGCAGTGACATATGATCATGTATGTTAAAACCTACCGGTAGGTCTTTAATGGTTGTAATACCGTGATCATTTAAATGTTCTTTTGGTCCGATTCCAGAAAGCATAAGAAGCTGTGGACTTTTTATAGGGCCAGCACATATTACCACTTCTTTTGTACAAAAAACTGATTGAATTTCTTCTGATGAACATTTGAAGTTCACTCCTACTGCCACATCATGTTCAATTAAAATCCTAGTAACAATTGTATTTTTTGCTACATAAAGATTTGGACGATTACTCGCTGGTATTAAAAACGCTTTTAGTGTACTACATCGACTACCATTAATAGTAGTGGAATAAACATTACCATAACCGACAACAGGTTCTTTTCTGTTTAAATCATTGACCTTAATTAAATGTATTGACTTCTCTGCTTCAGCGATAATCTTATACACTGGATCAAATGTTTCTAATGGTGTCACAATCAGCGGTCCTCGCGTGAGAATGAATTTCCGAATTATATCTACAAACATCTACAAAATCTTCTGACTTTTTGAAATACGGTAATACATCTTCATAGTCCCATCCATGACAACCATACTTATTTTTCCAATGTCTAAAATCTTCTACAGTACCACGCAAGTATACCATTCCATTTATTGAAGACGATCCACCTAGCGCAAGACCTCTAGATATAATACATCTCTCTTGTTCCATTCCTTTAAAAAAAAAAGGATTTTTTTCTGACAAAAATGCCCAATCATATTTTGTCCTTACATGTTGTTTCCATAAAAGAGGGTTTTCAGTTGATTCTGGTGGATCACCTCCAGCTTCTAATAGTAAGACATTCCATTCAGGTATTTCACTTAAACGAGCAGCTACAGTTGCACCAGAACTTCCGCTTCCCACTACTATAAAATCGAATTTTACTTTCGTAGAGTCTTTGCATAACTTAGGTGCGTAATCGAATGGATAAATAAGTGTATAATATCCATTTAGTACCTAAATAAATTAAATTATTTTTTAGCTTAAAAAATATCATATAATAACTTTTAGTTTTTAAAAATAAATTAAACTAAATGTTTAACTATACACGGTATAATTAAATATTTATTGTTTTTTAAAATGTTTAGTCGTTCTACACTCACCTCTCTCTCTCTCTCTATGATCTAACACATATTATACAAAATAGAACCTACTTATGTAATGTAATGTAATGTTAATTTATAAGTTTATTTTCAAAATTTTTATTACATTTTGTTTAATTTAATTTAAAGACTTCCCTGCTCACTGAGTGGAAAAAATATATCTCAGATTGTTCACCGCCAATCAACTCATTTGCAACAGCTCACGCATCCCCACAAAGTCTAAAATATAGGAAACCACCCTGAAAAACAGCCTTTGACCTCAACAATTTTAATTTCTGTCACAAATTGACATATAGGGTGGAGTGGAGGACAACGAACATCGCCCAATTATTATTATAGTATATATACTAGAACACGGATCTCACGCAATTAGCCTGCTGGATTCAATTTAACCTGAAAAGAATGGAAAACATTATACAGAATTCTAATAGGCCATGGAAGATGTGGATAAACGGAAGTCACTTCCGACCCCAAACGGTTAGGTTAGGTCAAGGTGTATTGATAAGGTGTCGTCACTTGTTTAAAAACTTGACTGAAAATTTTACTACAGATAGTTGTCACCACCGGGAGCGCTGTATGTCCTAAAGAGGGCGATAAATTAACAGTTTTGTACACCAAAGCTATGGAAAATTGAAAATATATTATGATTTAAGGAATAAAATTCAAAATTTTTCATTGCATAATGACTTCTATGTTCTAAATTATTTATATGCATGTATTTAAATACTTTCTTTTAATCAAAAACAATTATTAATATTATTAAATATTGTCATTTTTAAATTTCCTATTAAAAAAATATATGAAAAATGTGAGAGTTAATTCATTAAATTATCATACATAATACTTTCAAAGTGTTACAACTAACAAATAATAATTATTAATTATTAATTAATATATGGGTTTTAAATACAATTCATAATATGTTGATATTGAGGTTAATACTATAGTATTCATATAACCTATGTGTTACCAAAATGCATATATTTTGAATACCTTTTTATAAGCATTTATTACTTAGTTGTACCTATCACCATTGATTTTATAATATATTCATAGTATTTATAATATATTATAAAATCAATGCTATTGCCTATATATTATTATATATTATTAACAGAGATTTTAGGTATAGAAACATATCTATATTCTAAATGGTTGATAGATTTATATGGTCATCCTAGATCAGTGCTTATTTTCTATAGACTTTAAGCGTTTATGGAAAAAGCTTAAATACTTAAATTGTAATACTATTATTAATATTTTCAAAAATATATTAAAACATTAATTTACTATACATTTTATAATTTATCTGTGTGAAATTGTACATGTAATTTTAGTATATACCTAATTTAGAAAAAACAATTAAAAATTTTGATTAAGAGGGTCTTGACAGTTTTACATTAAATTTAAGGAGCCTCATGACAAAAAAATTTGAGAAGCACCGTACTAGATTATACCGTAGAACATCTAAATATATATAACTAGCTGTCCCGGTAAAAATCATGTTTGTAATGTTTTATTTCAATTTAAAAACTTCATATACATTTTTCACTGTTTATTTTTCTAACATAATTTGTAGTTATTGAAGAAATATATAAACAACATTTTTGACAAAGGTTGGTTGCTTAATACACAGTCAAATATTAACCAAATATATCATAACGCATTATGTCAAAACAAGAATGATATTCTCTTGCAAAAGAAAAAAATTAGCAAGTTGCTAAAAACAAGAAAACACCAAAAAAACTAAAAATTTTTCAAAATTAGTATGAAGTTTGTAAGATAACTATTATTGAATAATATTATAATATAAATAATATACCTAATCATATAATAAAATATGCAAAATTTTTAGAGTTTTTTATGAGCACTAGAAAATAATACTCTACTCTACCAGACTACTATTCAAATTAGGAGCAGAATCATAAAAGTTTTAATTTAATTTAAAGATTTTAAGAAGGATGCAAATATCCAACGAATAAGTGACTAAATTATACATCATATTTTATGATTGGCGTCTACTCGATAAAAAATATTGAAAATGATTAAAATGAAAATGTAATGTATAATTACAGGCTCCAATTTATTATGCCAAATCGATTAAAAAAAAACTTATTATGATTCAATGTTTTTGTAAATACTAACTTCAATTTAAAAAAAAATATAGTACTTATTTTAATTCTTAAGTTCTAAGACATTTTGCATTTAACAGTATGAATACACAGGCCTTCATACGACAGGAAGTGCTCTCTGGTGACTATAGAAGTGTGGTAATATGTATTTTTAATCAAGACTAATATATTAGTCCGTGGTGTATACGTATAGGGGTCCAGAGTGACGACACCTTATCAATACACCTTGTGTTAGGTGTATTGTGGTTATGATACACAAAAAATGTCTCATATAGTACCTAAAAGACTATAAAAAAATATTATGGCTGCTGGAACGACTTTATGAATGCAACCACGAGGCACGAATGCCATCGTATGGATAAGAGACCAGCTTGATCTGAATTAAAAAATTATTATTATGCTAATCTTTATTATTCTATTATTAATCATCATTATTGTTATTGTGTATTTTTTAGTTATCATTGTTATTGCCTACTAATTGTTTATCACACATTGTTTCTAAATGTCTGTATACTATATTGCATGTATTTATAGTTTATAATAATTAGTTATGCCTTACCAATAAATAAATCTAATTTAAAATGTAAAATTGTCAACGACAACAAACTTTTGAGTGCATATTAAATGATTTATAGTAGACAATTGTTCAATCTTAAGCTCTGAATGTGGTTTCTGATTGCAAATTTGAAATTGAGTTTGGAATTATACATAAATACATTTTCTTTTCCAAGGTCACACACTCACAGAAAGCTTACATTGCCAACATAATATTTAAAAAAAAATACTACCAATTGAATTACCTACTTGTATTGTAATTAATACAAATTGACTAATGAAATATAAATATTTATTGAATACATCAGACATTTTTTTATATATTTGTATTACTTTCTTGTTTAAACTTTATTGTTATAGCTCAACAATAATAGTATACAATATATAATATACAAGAAGTAATAACAATCCAAAGGATTAAGAAAACATATGGAGATATCATAGGATACAAGATAAAAATAAAAATAAATGTAGTATGCACATTGTACAAACATGATATAAATATCAATTTTTAAAATAGGTAACTAATATTAAGAGGATATCACACCCGCATGTGTTGTCTACGTCTTACAGAATATGTACAACATGGCAAAAAACTGTTTTGCGCGGGACAACTTTTCTCGCACCATATTTTTTGTAGAACTACCTAATTTTCACAACACGTAAAGAAGAACTTTATCTGTGTAACAGCGTGCTTTTTTTTAATAGCACTCATTTTTTGTAAGCAAATGAAAAAAAACCAAATGTTTAGAAGCAAATAACTTTTATTGTATTTATGTTATCTAAAATATGGGCAGGCTGTTGCATAGATAATTTTCCGCCCTATAGGTTCAGAAATTTTGGAGCCACTACTACAAACACAGAAAGATAAAAGTTATCCCGCGCAAAACAGTTTTTGCTATGTTGTACATATTTTGTAAGACGAAGACAACGCATGAGGACGTGACATCCTCTTAAACTGATAATGAAACATTGAAACAACATTATTATCCAGAATATGATAATTTTATGTTATAGCATAACCATGTCATCCTACCGATTAAGAGTTATAAATTTATAGTTTTAAGCAAATGTATCCAGCAAATGAGAATCTAGGAGGCTTGGCTCGTATTTTTATTACATACAAATTATAGATAGCCAGATAGGTAACAATTTTCACGCTGATCATGTACCTAGTAATAATTATCACAGTAGCCAGTAGGTACCTACTTAGTTATTATGAAATATGATACGTTGACGATCAACTGTCTATCGATATATCTATATTCTATATGAATAAAAATTAAATGATGTTCGTTGGCAATCGCTTCACTTAAGAACGGTTTGACTGATTTGGCTAATTTTTTTTTAATTTTAGGAATAATATCGATTAAAAATGTTTGCTGGTCATAAAACTTTTAAATCTAACGCAAGGTAACACATAAGTTGTAAAAGTGGCAGCTAAAAAATATACACAATTATTCGTGTGTACTTGAAACTTTTTAAGTATATTGTTATGTTTTGTATACACTAACATTTTTAAATGCAACGTTTTCGGCAATAAATTACTTTAATTGCAATAACCTCATCAAATATACTTAGTAATATAACCTGATCTCCAAAGCTCAGAATCTTTTTCCTATACAATTATTTTATATCATTTAATTTTAATTTAATTCTCCATCACAGTGACCCACAGGCCACAGGACATCTAATGTACTACAGTAGAGCGGTACCCACTTGTACACTTTTTTAAATTCCGAAATGTTTTTATGCAAACGCCTTTAACGTAAGTTATAAAATAATGATTTATAGTGATGGTTACTAATAAAAGAACAGTTTGCTTTAAGTAAATACACACTTTTATACAATTTATGAAAACATTTATAAGACAAAAAAAATATTAACTAATATAGATATACATACCATACACAACATAATGACTGCTATCATTTCAACATACATTATAATAATATAAAAAAAAAAAATTAAAATTATATACTTAATACAAATTAAATGAATAAACTATTATCACATACCTAAGATATATTCTCCAAAAACTTTTTTAGATTATGAGCGGAGTGATGAATGTATAGATTTATTTTATAATGATGTGTGTTAAAATCATATTGTTTTTACGATTGAAATATTAATGAAATACCTGTCATATTATATAATTTTAAGTTTCAACTATTAAATCATTTTTCATTACTTATACTCGTTAGTATTACTCATTAGTAGTGTTAGTACAACTCGTGACATGTCAACATGTGTTCAAAAATTGTAAAATAGGAGTTTATGTTTGTAATGATTATTTACGGTTCTATTTTTCTATATACGTCACAAGGTGATTTGAGTATTTGAAACATTTCTAGTAAAGGTGATAGAGTTGGTGGATATTTTGAACATAATTAAGGTAAATAAAAATAATTTGTTCATAATAAAAATATTTTAAAAACTTTAAAATTTAATTATTTAATTATTTGAAGCACAAAATACATATTTTAAATAGTTGTACTTATTATAGGTTAATATAACATTTTAAACATATGAACTATCAAGCTTTTATTTTAAACTATTTAAATAATTAAAAAAATAATAAGAATCGTATAAAAATTGGTATATAATTTTCTTTCAAATAATGATGCTATATTTAAAAAAAACATTTATTGACAATAGAACAAACGTAAATCAACAACTTCTTATATAAGATAAACAAATTTTGGTTATTTCTATTATGTAGTAGATTATATTACAATTATTGTTGATTATTAAATTTATGTTTTATTCATCAAAGCTTTCCATAACATTCTTTTATTATATCACTTCCTTTTTCACCAATCATTATTGTAGCTGCGTTAGTGTTTACAGAAACAATTTTCGGCATAATTGAACTATCCATCAACCGCAAGCCAATTATACCTTTCACTCTTAATTTAGTATCAACAACAGAATAACAATCATCTTCTGAACCCATTTTACAGCCACCAACGATATGATAAAAAGGAGCTGCTAAGTTCTGAATGATACAAATCCAATATTCTCGGGTGTCCCAAATATAATCAGCACAATTTGATAATTTCAACTCCTCTAATACAAGCCCAGCATCAATCATACTCTTAGTTTTAGATAATTTGACGACAAATTCAATACCCTTTAATAGGGTTTCTATTTCTTCATCATATGATAAATAATTTAAAACAATTTTTGGATCGTCTAACGGATTTACAGATTTCAACATAACTCGACCTGTACTTAATGGTTGTAACATAATTGGTGTGATTACTATAAGGTCACTTAACAAGTTTAATTCGTCATATAAATTGTTACTTCTTTAGCATATCCAAACATGTTTGTAAATACATTAATTTTATTTGGAAAAAGGTTTGTTGAGTTGAACGGAATTCTGAATTTTATTAATTGTATATCAGGGTACTCTAAATCGTCGTTTGATTTAAAAAATGTCATAAGCTTACTAAGACCAAGTGATGATATATTTTTTGAATAAAAACTTATCTCTTTTTCTAAAAAATCTTTACTCTCATTTATTATGTCCTCAGTTGGTCTACATTTTCGATCTGTAAATACTAATGCTGGAAGTGACATATGATCCTGTATATGAAAACCTACCGGTAGGTCTTTGATAGTTGTAATACCGTGATCATTTAAATGTTCTTTTGGTCCGATTCCAGAAAGCATAAGAAGCTGCGGACTTTTTATAGGTCCAGCACATATTACCACTTCTTTTGTACAAAAAACTGATTTAATTTCTTCTGATGAACATTTGAAGTTCACTCCCACTGCCACATCATTTTCAATTAAAATCCTAGTAACAATTGTATTTTTTGCTACATAAAGATTTGGACGATTACTCGCTGGTATTAAAAACGCTTTTAGTGTACTACATCGACTACCATTACGAGTGGTTGAATCAAAATTACCATATCCGACAACAGGTTCTTTTCTGTTTAAATCATTGACCTTAATTAAATGTATTGACTTCTCTGCTTCAGCGATAATCTTATACGCCGGATCAAATGTTTCTAATGGAGTTACAGTTAGAGGTCCGCCTCGTGAATGAATTTCTGAATTATATCTACAAATATCTACAAAATCTTCTGACTTTTTAAAATATGGTAAAACATCTTCATAGTCCCATTCATGACAACCATACTTATTTTTCCAATGTCTAAAATCTTCTACAGTACCACGCAAGTATATCATTGCATTAATTGAAGATGATCCACCCAACATACAACCCCTAGATATAATACACCTCTCTTGTTCCATTCCTTTAAAAAGTAAAGGGTGTTTTTCCGACAAAAATGCCCAGTCACATTTTGTCCTTAGATTTTGGTTCCACAAAAGAGGATTTTCAGTTGATTCGGGTGGATCACCTCCAGCTTCTAATAGTAAAACTTTCCATTCAGGTATTTCACTTAAGCGAGCAGCCACGGTTGCACCAGCACTTCCTCCTCCAACCACTATAAAATCGAATGTTACTTTCGTAGAGTCTTTGCATAACTTAGGTGCGTAATCGAATGGATATATAAGTGCATGATATCCATTTAGTACCTATATAAATTAAATTACTTTTTAACTTGACAAATTGTATATTATGGTATTTGTTATACTAAACACAAATTAAATTAAAAATATTTAAATTTATATTTATTTGTTTATCTTACAATACATTTTATATTAGTGTGATATAAATCGTTTCGTTAATTTGAAATATTCAATGTTTATATTTATTTACCAAATTTATCAAGAATTGAAATAACTGATTTTTTTTAAATTAAAGTTTGTATGTATTAAATATTTGAATCAATCAAACAATTATCAAAGTTTTCTACTAAAATTAAAATAGATTCATACCTAAATATATAATAGTATTTCAAATTTCAATATAACTAGTAAAACATACCTATTATACTTAAGTAATATAATAATAAATAATATCAAATAGTTATTTATAAAACAACAGTTTACTTTTTTTAAATAAACTTTTACATAATTAATAGACACATACCATATAGAACACAGTGACTGCAATCTTTTTAATATTCATGATACAAAATTTAAAAAAAAATTAATTTAAATCGTGTACAGTTGAAAATTTGAAACTGCTATTATATAACATAAGACATATTTTTAAAAAACTTATTTTTTAATTTGAATATAATATATCGTTATCCAAAACATGCATCAAAAAAATTGAGGTTTTAACATGGTTTGACCTATTATATATTATTAGATTAATATAACCTATGTAAGTTTCTACTATTTAATCAAATTCATTACTAATGTTTATTTCACATGTGGAGTTTTGTTTAATAGCTGTCAAATAAAATTGCATGTTTGTATTTTGATTTACGTATTACGATACAGAATAATATTTGGTAACTCTAAACAAAAATAGGGGGAAATAGGTAACCACTATATGCTATACAGTAGGAGTCAAGTGTATTATTAGAGCTATCGATTTGAAATATTAAACTTAGATTAATATTAAAATTTCACCGTGCCCTAAGAAGGGATTTAGAAAAATTCAGATTTTAAGGGATTAAAATCTGCAAAAACAAAATTCTACGTGTAAATTGTGTACCTATAGATATATAATACGCATTTACGCAGAATCATTTTTATGTTTTTAAGTAATCTAAGAGTAAAATCACTAATTACAATTTTTTGAGGGTATGACATCGATTTATCTATATTTATCATAATTTAATGAAAAGTTATTAAACAATATTTATGTTGAACGAATGATTTACAATTTTGATAATAATTATGCCAAAAAAATGAAATACGATATAACTTAAGTTGCAAAAAAACAATAAATATTATAATTATTTTAACGAAAAAAAAAGACATCAGACAAGATGAGGCGTTATGGGGGGGGGGGGGTACGTGATGGCGAGTGGGTGGTGATACAGGTGATGATGGCCACTGGTCACCTCTACACCGTTCTCACGGCCAGTCCTGCGGGGCGGACGAGAGTCGCGGGCGCGTTTGCTCTAGACGCGAAGACGACCATGACACCGGGCGAAGCGACGATGACAGTTGGCGACGAGAGGCTAGTATGCGCGATGTAGTGCGCTTGACGGTATTACAGATGTTCTGTTTCCATTATCTCATACTCGATATGGTTGATGATATTCTTAATGAAGTCTTTTACGGTTTTCTTGATTTCTTGGGTTGTTGTTTCGGTATTATGCGATTCAGCCATTTTCACAGGTAATTTTTCGCATGTAGGTAGGTAGAATAAATAGCAAATGAACAGATTCCGAATTTCGTCCTAGGCCGTCGCCGATAATTTAAAACAAACATCGTTTATTAGTAGCCAGCAAGTAAACCATCATATTATTATTAATCGACCTACACCATCGGCTGTATTTAGGGCTCGTTTATTTTTCCGAACGCCATTATTTTTATCATCATTGATATACCAATACTGTACTTACGTTATAAGTTATAACGCAGAGATTAACTATATTATAATAATTGTATTATAATATTTTAACGATGATTTATTTGTCGATCTACATATTATATTATATACTGTTGCACTCGTTTTATACTTTTATAGGTGAACTCTTTTAGATTTTGATCGTAGCGATTAATTCGTAGCGTATTGAGATTTTACAATTATGTGTGTTTTTGTGTACCTATAGGTAACGGCGTTATATGGTAGAAAAAATGCTTCGTTTTTCAACATTGGGGATGATTTTTGATTGCAAATTGGATCTTGTTGGCACCTAACCTACCTTTGAAAGGTGACATTAAAAGTTATTTTCTTAATAGTTTGGAAAAACGACTAAAAATATGGGAAAAACTTTTTATTAGCATCTTCTATTAAATTATATGGTATACATTTCAATTCATTTCAAATTATAAACATTTTTAATTTTTGATTTAGTTTTCCTTTGAGCATCGAATTCACCGCCGTATCCACGAATACAACTACACGCCCAGGTAAACAAATTATAATATTTCATAAATCATAATACATTTATATATTATATACATCAGGTATTATAAGATACGAAATATAATAAAGTAGTTATACGTACCCTTTAAACCAGGGATCGGCAACCTTTTTAACCATGCGGGCCATATTTTTTTTCAATTTTTCATCAAGGGCTGCATTAATAAAAAAAATTGTAAATATGATATAATACTAATAATTAAATAATCGACGATATATACATTACATACTTATACACGATTAGATTACGACCTAATTACGTTACTATCAAGCTCGGATTAAGGATCAATTGGGCCCCGGGCACCATACACTCAGTGGGCCCCCTTTCAACTTTAACTTCAAAATAATTGTATCATTACATATTAACGACTTTATATTATTGTATAATTTTTCACTATACAAAGAATATATAGGATGTATCTTATGTCATTGTACGCGGCTTTTTTTGAAAAAAAATTATGGATCGATGATATGGGATTTTGTTAAAACAAAAAAAAGACACGTTTCTCTATTTTTAACAGGCAATTTTTTTATAACATTTTCAAAATTTTTAAGCACGTAGTTGTGCCAATAATAAAATCGACTTTATTTTTTCAAATAGTATCTACTATATTTTTTATGGATTCTGGCGTAAACTCTTTTTTCTGAACGTTTTGACAGTAAAATAATCAATTTTGGGTCACTAGATTATTAAATATGATCCTCTAAATTTTAGTATAATATGCATTAATACTTTTAACTGAAATACCTAATTTACAAGAGCTAAATATTTTTTCTTATAACTACCTTTTTATTTACTTAAATAATTAAATCGGCAATCTAAAATGCTCAAAAAAAAAAAACCAAACAAACAAACAAAATTGTTAGCAATCATAGTTCATTATTCATAGTAATTTTTCGTGATATAAAATTGAGAACAATTTTATTTTATGATTATTAATAATAATTTACCTACTTACATAATTTTTTTTTTTAAACTGTATTAGACGTGTTAAAAAAATATATTTTGGGGATAAATATGGGCCTCAAAATCAATGGACCCCGGTACCGTGCCCCCCCCCCCCCCCCCTTAATCCGGGCTAGCTGACTATAATAGTGACTATTGTACAGCAGAGCGACTGAATAGGTTAGGTTAGGCGTACCCTTAGGACTTGCTGTTTTAATATATTTTATATTATATATGTGATTCCCCGCGAATTTTGAACAAAACAGTGTTGCTAACTTAATTTTCCCAAAATGTGAGCTTGACGGTTATCACATCGATTCGGGCACAGCACTGGCGCGTCGTGTCGTCATTAGCTGAAGCATGCAGCTACCGTGGTGGTGCCGCCAAGGTGAAACATAGTCGGCTTGAGTACACTAATCAGCTGCAACAAGTTTCCCGCCAATTTTTTGTTTATCCACAAAGCAGTTGTTGATCCACTGGTGTTCCACTCTACTACAGCCAATCGTCGTGTGTGTTTTATCCGTTATCTGCCTCTGGTTATCCAACTTCCGACTTCCCAAATCCCTTATTCCGACACTTCGAGTGGCAACACGTTTGCCGCCGATTTTCTTCTGTGATTCACAAGTCGATACTCGCTACAAATAACGTTACAATTATTGTCAGTCTTTTTCAAATCGAACAGTCAATAGTAATATTACAAATTTTACAAACTTACAGCTGACACTCGAAATCATGGCTAAAGCTGGCTTCAGGGACTACGAAGCCGATAAAGGTAAAAAATATCTTTTTGTTTTCTATTTTTTAAAATGATTTTGTTTACCTACTCCTGCGTGCGATATACCTAATATTCCCTGTCTTATTTGTAGCGAAACTCACGGAATTCCTGAAAACTACGAGACGTTGGACGCGAATAACCAGAATCATGCCAAGTATGCTGTACAGTTGACCAAACTCGCACATCGTGAACAGGTAAGTGAACTGATTTGCGTCGCAACATAATGTGTCATAATGCTCTTGTTTATTTTACAGGTGTCTTTGCACATCGAACTTGATGATTTAGACCACTTTGACAACTCGTTGGCCGATGCTGTGTCTGCCAATTGTCGTCGGTACTCATCCATGATAGCTGATATTGTGCAAGATCTATTGCCAAGTTACAAAGATCATGAAGTGAGTAAACTAATAACTACTCAATTATAAATTATTCCTTAAAAATTTCTCAACTTATCCATTTCTTTTTATTCAAGCCTGAAAACAAAGATGCTTTGGATGTTTATATTCAACACAGAATATTAGCCCAGCAAAGACAAAGGATGATACAAGCTGATGAGAATGTTGCTCCTACAAATAGATATCCTCCAGAACTAATGCGAAGATTGTAAGATAATGATGTCAGTATCATCAAAAATATTATTTTATCTTTTTGTTTTGTTATGTTTTAGTGAAATATACTTTAAAGATATAAGCACTAAAAAAGAATTACCTATACGTGATGTGAAAGCTAATAACATTGGTAGATTAATATCTGTGCGTGGAATAGTTATGAGAAGTACAGAAGTAAAACCTATGGTTGTAGTTGCTACTTATTCTTGTGATCTGTGTGGTGGGGAAACATATCAACCAGTATGTATTTACATTTTTATTATAATTGTTCTACTTTAAATATTAATTCTATTACGTTAAATAGGTAAATTCACTGACTTTCAAACCTTTAGAATTCTGTCCAAGTGCAGAATGTTCAGCAAATAAACCAGGTAGTCGCTTGTACTTACAAACTAGAGGATCTAAATTCATAAAATTTCAAGAACTCAAAATTCAAGAACTAGTAAATTAATGTTTATTAAAATATAGATGTAATGTTATATAAGTTAAATATATTTTATGGTTTTGTTTAGAGTGATCAAGTTCCAATAGGTAATATTCCACGTTCACTAACTGTGTTATGTAGAGGTGAAGCTACACGGCAAGCAGTACCGGGGGACCACATATCAGTAACTGGTATATTTTTACCTTTGGTTCGTTCTGGATTCAGACAAATTCAGCAAGGTTTATTATCTGATACTTTTCTTGAAGCCCATGTGAGTAACCTAGATTATAAATCTTTACAATTTTAATAAAACGATTGCAATCTTGTAAAATTTAATATAGTTTTTATATCACTTTAAAGTTAAAAGCAATATTTTGAAATAAATTGTTAATATGAAAAATCCAAAATTATTTTTTAAAAATATAGGTAGGGAATTTATAAATTATTATATCGGTTTATAATTAATTACTATCAATTATCATAATTTCTTAGTTTATATGTTATTACTTATTATAAACTACTTTTTAGCTTAAATCAATTAACAAATTTATTTGATTTAAAAATTTATTGTATAAGTTAAGTTATTATAAAATTGCATTATTTTATTTATCTGTATAAGGTTATACCTTTAGTCATATTATATTTTATTAATTTCCTGGTTTTTTATAATGATAAATAGAGACCAGAAATGTATGGATTTTCATATTTATACTGACTGTATGCACAACTATGAGGGTTTGAAATGTGGGCGTTTCAAATCAAACTGAGTTCATAGACAACATTTTCTTTTGCATATTGATGCTTATTTGAGGGGTTAAGTCATATTTTCTTATTAAAACATATAATTTGTATATTTTAAACACTCAATAAAAATGAGGATTAATATTTTGATTAACAATTAGTTTTCAATAATCACGTAAATCATTTTGATAATCAAAATATATTATACATATTTTATGTTTATAAACATAGTTTTATGTAAATCTGTATTTATAACAACTATGTTACTCAAAGAATAGAAAAGAAATAATAACATGGTTACTACCACAGTTTATAATGGATCTCTGTTTGAACCCACTGAACTAAATATAACAAAATAAATTATTAATATATTATTTGTGATTAAAAGTTTTTATTTATTGTATTATTGAGATAATTTGACAATACAGTTTACTCATATTATGTATTAATACTCTGCTTGGATTAAAAAAAAAAAACAAATTTATTAACTTTCTTTTTACTGTAGTAAAAATGTTTTGCATATTTTGAATTTTTTTTGTGAATATAAATCAGGTTTCTGATTATAAAGAATAAACTAAGAATAATTCTTGGTATTATTGAAAAATTAGTAGTAAAAATAATACTATCAAAAATGTAATTAAATTAAATTTGTTTATAGGTACAACTATATACATCACCATTTTATTACTTACAACTATGCCATTAATAATTTAAAATATGTCTAATATTATAGATACAAATATATTTGTATTTATAATAAAATTTAATATTAATATTGAATATTATTTATGAAACAACTATTAACTTAACAACTGTTTTTATTATGGATTGTAGAATATTGAATGTTTAAATAAACTAAATGAAGAAAAACTTGGAGAAGGTGAACTATCCGAAGCAGAAGTTTTGGAATTAGCTGGTGATGACTTTTATACAAAATTAGCTGCAAGTTTGGCACCAGAAATATATGGCCATGAAGACGTAAAAAAAGCCTTGTTATTACTTTTAGTTGGTGGTGTAGACAGAGCACCCGATGGGATGAAAATTAGAGGTAAAAATTTGTTGTCTTAATAGTATTAATATTTTATCATATATTATTAAATTGGTTATTTTTACTGATATTGTTTACATGTCCTTGAATTGACATCTTAAAAATTTAAGGTAAGATTTCTATATAGGCAATGTTATAGGATTTTTATTTTAATGCGAACAAAATGTTCAATTTTTAAATACTCATAACTCGCTTTAAAATTAAAATACAATAAATGCTTATGAAACTGCCTAGATCTTACCTTTAAATTTTATTAAAGGTCAATTCATTCAAATTTTTTAACTAGCGGAGCTAAACGTGATCTGCTAAGCGTTAAATGTCTATGTTACACACTTGTAAGATGGAAGAACACATGCGGGTGCCACTTGATCTTAAATAATAAATATTTATCTAAACTACTTATTATTTAATTTTTTCTGAATTAACATATAATTTATATTACTTTTACCAAAGTCAATTGAATTATTATTTGCCTAGAAGTATTCTCAGCTTAAACTGCTAAGCATAATATACATAAGTGAAAATTGAGTTTTAAATTGGGGGGGGAGGGGCTAAATTATAAGAATCTATCAAGTATAAAATATTTTATTAAATCAAATAAATAAAAATAATTTATAAAATATGTGTGTAATAAGACAGCTATACATTATTAAAAACATTCACAAATCTTATATTATTATATTTCTAATTAATTTTGATTCTTCACTTATTAGGAAGCATTAATATTTGTTTGATGGGAGACCCTGGTGTAGCAAAATCTCAATTGCTCTCCTATATTGAACGTCTTGCTCGTCGTAGTCAGTATACTACTGGTCGAGGTTCTTCAGGTGTAGGTCTCACTGCCGCTGTAATGAAGGATCCTTTAACCAACGAAATGGTCCTAGAAGGTGGTGCTCTTGTATTAGCTGACCAAGGTGTATGTTGCATTGATGAATTTGACAAAATGGCAGAATCTGATCGAACTGCTATTCATGAAGTGATGGAACAACAAACCATCTCAATTGCCAAAGTATATTTTTCAAAAAAACAATTTGTATAATATTTATATCATAATTTAATTTAATTTTAAATAGGCTGGAATAATGACACGTTTGAATGCTCGTGTGAGTATATTGGCTGCAGCCAATCCTGCTTATGGAAGATATGATCCTAAACGTTCAATTGAAGCCAATATCCAACTTCCAGCAGCTTTGCTTTCTCGTTTTGATTTGTTGTGGTTAATTCAAGACAAACCCAATCGTGAAAATGATCTTAAGTAATATTAATTAAACCCATAGAATTAATAATAATAATAATTATCATAAATTACTTAAAATTAGTAAATTATATTAATATATTGTTCTTTAATTAGGTTAGCTCAACATATAACATATGTTCATAAGCATAGTTGTCAACCGCCATCTGAAGTACAAGCATTAGATATGAGCTTAATGCGTCGTTACATTGATTTGTGTAAGAAGAAGACTCCTACTGTTCCTGTAGAGCTTACAGAATTTCTTGTCGATTCATATGTCGACTTGCGTAAAGATTCACGTAACAACGGCGATACAACATTTACCTCTGCAAGAAATCTTTTAGCTATACTTAGATTATCTACAGCTTTAGCTAAGCTTAGATTATCAGATTTGGTGGAACGTGAGGATGTAGTTGAAGCTATGAGACTTCTAGAAATGTCTAAAATGTCTTTAATGCAGACAGATGAAAAAACTGGAAGGTATACTAATAACAAATAATTTTACTCTAAACTTTTGATAAAATAACAAATTTGTTTTTAGACCTCAAAGTGTTGTGGACCGTATATTCAACGTAATAAGAGAATTAGCTGGAGGACGAACTGTTGTCAAAATGTCTGACATTAGAGAATATTGTACGAGTAAAGGATTCAACACATCACAAGTTGATGATTGTATTGAAGAATATGAAATGCTTAATGTGTGGCAGGTGAATCAAGCTAAAACTACAATTACTTTTATTTAGGTATTTTTCTTATATTTAAATTTTTTATCTCATTTTATGTAAGTATGTAATACAATTAAAAGATTAAATGACTTTTGTAATCAATCAATTTGAAATTTATGTTATGATTTATATTTAATTTTTTTATTTTAAAAACCAAGTAAAACTTATTTTATTTTATATATAATTAAAATTTTTATTTTGTATCTTAAAAAAATTTATGTAACTAATAAATCAAATGCAAGACTTGATTTTAACATAAATAGTTATGTCTTTAGTGCATTAATAATTGATAATGTTAAACAAACAGGACTTTATTAAGAATTTATGCATACTCAAAAGTAAAAATAAATTATATAAATAATAAAGTACATAATTAGATAATTACGATATAACATAATAGGTGATTCTAAGAGATTCCGTGTAATATTTTACAAGCATTATGAATATATACAGTCTTGTAAAGAATACTTTTATTTTGTATTTGGAATACATATTCGAATACTTTAAAAAGTATTCGAATACTATTAGAATACTTTTTTCAAAACTAGTTTTTGACAGTTTTTGAATGGTTGGTAATTAACATTTATTAATTGATAATTAAAAATACATCGTAATCAAAAGTTATTTATAAATTTTGACCACATTTGATACAGCCGATACGGCCCATTCGGAATACAATATATTGGTGTTTATAAAAATAATCATATCATGGGCCAATATTACATTTTGTTCAAAGAATAAAATTAATGTTCAGGATTTTCATGATACCTATAATTATTTTTCTGGATCGGAAAAAAGTATTTTTTGAATGAATGAAAAATACAAATAAAAGTATTCAGAATACGTATTTGAATACATTTATTCGAATACTTTACAAGACTGAATATATATATAATATTTAATTACAGGAAATAGTTATTTATATTATAAATATTTGGGTACTCATTGTTCAGTAAATATACATTCTCTATAAAAAAAATTGTGATCCTTAACTCATTGCATTTCAATGTAATACTGTACGTAATTACCGTTAGAGTTAAAACAAGTAGTTTTTAACTAAATGTATGACAGTCATAAAGCACCTTAGTTCAGTTCATGTCACTATTATTTTTATATGAACAGTATATTCTAATAGATTAAGTAATTGGGGATTGTATAACTCTTAACACAAAGGTTAGGTCAGGATTTTCAAGGTATTGAAAGTTAGTATCACATTCATACTGTCTGCAGTTTGACAAATTCACTAGTTGTCAATACCTTGTTTTCTATATATTAATTATTATTATATCATTTAGCTAAGAGCTTTTATTGAAACAACATTACCTGCAACTTGCAACTAAATTTTACTTAATTATATAATTTAATACCTATGTTTAGATAGACAAAAACATTTGAATGCCGAAAAAACACCAAAATTACTCCTAGAATAAAAAAAAATTAATTAATTGAAACTAATTGATGATACGAGTTTACGATCAACTTCAAAATTATTTTTAAAACTTGTAAGTGGAGTTATGAAATCACATATATAATATTATGTAGATACTCTAAAGTATTTTGGTTATTCCTACAATAGCTAACAAAACCGTCTGAAAGAGATGACCATTTGATGGACCCTCGTCATCCCATAATATATTGTTCTTTCAAGAGTGGTTAGAGGCGGCTAAAGGAATTAGGTTAATATGATGCTTATGATATTTATGTATATCAAGGTGACTGTCACTGTTTTAACTTGTAATCTTAGGTTCAGTTTTCAAAATTTAAATTCCCAAAACAACTGGGCAATTGAAACTTTATATTGCACACCTCTTGACATAGCACAATTTTCTTGGATGTTTTAAACAGTTGGGAGTCACTTTTTGAATTATGTTTTTTTCCCAAAATCGTATTTCACAATCATAGAATTTATATTACTCTAGGCTCCCAACACAAACTAACATTACTTGTATATTGTTCAAGTATTGAGAGCAAACAACTTTTTTTTAATAAATACTGTATTTAAGGTCTCAACGATCATAGAAATATTTTTTTTAGATTTTAGAAACCTATATTTATCCATACACTCTATACATTATGTACAACTATACTCCTTTTCAAAAGAGAATATACCGCTTTAGCACATGTCGAATGATTCGATTGGTGCGTCAAGAACCACGTGATCACACTAACGATGGGAAATTGGTGGGGGATGCGCGCCGCCAGACAAAAGTTGGTCGCCGACCGGTATATTCTCTTTTAAAAAGGAGTATGCAATAAATTGTATGAAATAGTCATAAAAGTGTTCCTTATTTTATGAGGAATTAATCACTAGTCACAGTCATAATTACGTCAGTCATCTCAATTTATATAAGTAGGCACTTTAAATCATTTTTTAAATGTGTTCATTAACATTTTTAACAAAAACAAAATGCAATTGTTTAATATTATACTTAGTAAAGGAATAACATATATATATATTTTTAAGACTAAAAAAAATCATGTAGCCTATAAAACATTTATACTTTTTGAAATAGTAAATATTCAATGATAAAAGAATCACCCTGTATACATTATAATTTATGTAGAAACTTAAAAACACTTTTTAATTTTAATCAACGGCATCTATTGTATTATTAATACACTTATATTCCTACCGTTAATTAAAAATATATTATAAGTTCACTGAGTATTAATAATTAAGTCAATAAATATGGTAGATCAATGGTACTAGAAATAATAACAATATACAAGTACTAAATTGTAATCTTTTCAAATATTACACACCAGTTACCCTGATCGTAATAATAATCAACCACTTTACAGTTATCAATTTGTTCACACAATAATTTCAATTCAGATTCTTCAAATACATGATAATATCTTAGATGTGTTTTAGATTCATTTTCTTGTTCTTTCTTTTGATTCAACTTCCATGGAACTAGCAAGTCATTATGTACAAAATTGGAACGGTTTGTATGTATTGGTAGATTAATGTCAATTGATTCCACACAAAATTCTTTAGTTACTTCATGTGTTGAATCAGCCTTAGGTTTATTAGTCTTACTCTGTTTTAAATAAGTAGATAGGTTTTGATTTCTGCACTGTTCTTTAGCCCACACATATACAAGTGCTTGGCCTCCGACTGCCAGTACTCTGTTAATTTCCTTTAAAGCTTTTAAACGTCGATCACTTGTGGCCAAATGATGAAGAACTGCTATACTAATACACAAATCCACGCAATTCGAACGTATTGGTAATTGAAGACAATCACAGTTAAATACTTGATGGTTACGATTTTTGCATATTTGAGCTAATTGAGTACTTCGATCACAACCCAACTATAAATAATTATATTTAATGTAAATAATAGAATAATTTAAAAATATTATTATTTTTACTATATACCTGGAATATATCAGAAGTATTAGTAAAATATTTAGCATTTCCGCAACCAACATCTAAGACAATTGAACCAGATTTAGATTTGTTTAAAAACTTAACAACATTCGGCCAAGGTTTCTGTCGAGTTTCACTAAAATGTGATGCTATGTTTTCATAAACCTATAAAAACCAAAAAGATCAAAAATTAAATCATAAGGAATATACCCATTATTAAAAGTAAAATATATTTAAAATTTAAATGCCATAATAGAACTCATAAGTAAATATCTCTTTTTATATTCATTCTAATAATTTAGTAATATCAAAAAATTCCTATAAATACTATAACACTTATGGTGGCTTGCATGACAATCTCTAAACATTTACCAAATATATAATGAGCTAATGGTCACTTAAACATAATTTAGCGGCCCATGATTGGCTCTTTAAAATTTACTGAAATGTTAAATTAATACTTTTTTTATACAACCCGACATTAGCATTGTAAATTGAAATTGATTTTTAAATTAAATTATCATTAAAAAATCTTTGTACTTTGTAACATCACTAATATTAACCTTTTCACTGCTACCTATTTATACTCTTTAATCTGTGTATGCTACATAAAATATAATTTTTTTAATTTTAATTTTGAGATATACGTTTATGATCTAATTATTTAAAGTTAAAAAATGCGAGCCGGTTTCCTGAAGTTGTACGGTTACCAGCAAATAATATTATAAAATACAGAAGCATAATAGAACGTCTGGAACAGTGAAAGGGTTAAATATATAATAAATGTATTTATATGTACGCACATCATGAACATGTTGAAATTCAAGTTCTGAAGCATTTTTTTCATTCAAAGACATAATAGTATTGGTAATCAGCAAGCGTAGGTAGTAGTTTAAACCAATATAGTATATGGTGTTTTTGCTGTATAACTGTTTAATGAAGATGTTTTTTGAAGAACTAATTTACAGCACATTAATCAAACTCAAAATATTTATAAGTATAAAAATTAGATAATTTATGTCCGAAAATAGAAATAATTTTAAAATAAACTATTGAATATTTTGAAAAGGAACTGTTGCTCAACAATCATAAATGTGAATTGTGAAATACAGGACTAGGTACTTAAATAAACTATAAAGGCACCACTCGCAGAAGCCGTGCGCAGAAGCAACTGAATTACCACCATAGAATAATCTACATTACCACCATGATATAAAATTACCACGATTTAAGTCTGGCTGATTACTGAATCCGTGGTCCGTAGGCTGTGATAACAAAAACAGGATTGCCAAGTCTGAAATTATAAATCATAGATCCACTTGAGAACATACAAATTTAAAAAACCACTGAAATTTAACTGTACATTTGTTATAAAATTACTTATCAAAGTAAAATTACTGAACAAATTAATTAATACACTGAATTTTTTTCATAGTAATATAATAAAATAATCTTGCATTTTTTTCCCTTTTGGTAATATTATACGCCATATGCTCTACATTGTAATATATTAAATATCATATGAGAAATTTCAAATTAAAGAAGTAAAGATAGTATATTATACATATATATTAATAAGTATTTATTGGAAGAACAAAACTTTTTATAAAATAATATTAGTCGACACTTTTAAATAGTATAAAAAATAAAATTACAATCAATACAATAAAATAAAAATATATAAAATAACGTAAGATTTTAAAGTTAATAATTGAAATTTTTTATAACTTTTCATGCAACCATAAATCAATAAGCTAAAAATAATATTAGTCAACAATCCTAATTATTATATGAAATAAAATTACAATCAAATAACGTCAGCATTTATAGTGATAATCAGTAAGTATAAAAAATGAAGTAAGATTTTAAAATTAATAATTGAAAAGCATTATAACTTTTCATGCAACCATAAATAACAAAAGTATAAAGTTATTTTGAATTCCAAAAGGCCCCATTATCATATTTAGATGGGCCTTCAGACACAAAGGATTTTAGATTTTAAACTAATATGAACTTTTCACCAATTTACAACACATGATGAAAATTGAAATTTTTTGAAATCTGCAACGTGTTAAGTCCAACATCTAATATTATGTTATTGATTATACTTATGAAGATAATATTTTATACTATACATTTTTAATTATAACTTGGCCCCAAAAATAAAACTTTATTGATATTCATAGAAAAAAAAACTAAAAAATTTTAATTTTAATTGTTCGTTAAAAGTTCAAAACGAGTCAAAATATAATGAAAATTTTATCAAGTAGGCAATTCGAATTGATAAAATAAACATTCTGTGAAATTTTCATGTATCTACAGTTATTGGTCTTTGAATTACAAAAAAATCTTAGATTTAAAACGAAAATTTTTTATAAATTTCTAACTCAAATCAATTTAAATATTTTCGTGAATTTTACATATTTTGTCAATATTTGAACTTTAAATGCTTATAAAAAAAAATTATGACTATAGATTTTTAATAATTTTTCATCCGTCTTTGAAACAATATACTAAGAGTTGTTTATTAAATTTTGAAGCTTTTTTGCCCAACAAATACAATTTTATTGATATTAATAGAATAAAAAACCAAAAAAATTGGAAAATGAAAATGTACGAAAACAGCTCAAAATAATTCGAAATATTTTGGAAATATTATAATTCATAGAAATTGCCAATACCCACCCTTAATTGCGCTTTTGGTGCTATGCAATATTGTAAAACAAGTTTGGAATAGGGGGCTTTAAAACTTGACTCGCACCCGGGCCCTTTTATCTCTAGTTGCGGCACTGATTACATTGATATACCAATACTGTATACTTACCCACGCGTTATAACGCAATAGGTATACTATAATTATATTCCTTATAATATTGTAACGATGATTTATTTATCGATCTGCATTATGTACTGTTATACACGTTTTATACTTTTTTAGGTGTGAAGTCTTTTAGATTCTGCTACTATTTTTATGTGTTTGTGTAGATTGTAGGTACAACATTATGACTGCAAGAGTCACTAAATAATTCAAAGTCTAAGTCACTAAATGAAATGTTATAGGTATTAGCCGCCATCCGTGCAGACGTCATCCCAGCACTGCTCGGTAACGCGTACCTATAACATGACGAGTGATGTCGACGCTCAAGTTTGGACGTTGATGATTTCTAAAGATTTTTTAACGTTATACGTGCCGTAGATGTTTTGAGCATTTCGCGATAATTTGGAACTCAATTCAATGTTATCCTTATTTGGTGTATTCCAGAGCCTAAAATTGAAAATTTCCTGTAGTTTTTGAAAGCATTGAGAAAAACAACATAAAAAAGTTGGGCAAGAGGGTGTCGTTCTGCTGTATAGTAGATTACAAGTGGTTAATGGATGGTGTTAAATTTGAGTTCAATGATTTAATATCATTGTATAAGAAAAACAATTTTGAGCGAAGAACGTCAGTCATGCAGCCTATGATATTACTAAGTATATTTAATGATATTATATTGTGAATAAAGTAATATATATATATAACCTATTTACGTAGATCCTTTTTTTAAATTTTCAATCCTTAGCTATAAAAGTTGAAAATGTTATAAATTTATAATTACAAAATAATTATTAAATTTTAAATATGATAGCTGTTATAAAAATTTGAACTTTAAATGCTTATACGAGGGTGGTTCAAATATGATCGAGACAAACGCTGTAGATGGCACGCATGTATGTTTCGACGGTAGTGGCTTAATTATGTGAAGCTGGGTCTCTTACGAACAGTGTGGCATTGTTTTCGTCGGAGCACGTGTCTCACGCGTGTGCTACGACCATGAGTGAACGTCAAGTGCCGACTGCCGTTGCGCAACGTATTATTATTCGTTTTTTAGTGGGAGAAGACGTTAAAAACACGGATATTTTTGTGCGTTTGCAAAAGCAGTTCGGTGGTGAGTGTCTGAGTAGGGCTGCCGTGTTTAAATGGGCCAAAGCATTCAAGGATGGCCGCAAAACCGTCGAGAATGAGCCACATGATCGTCGACCGCGAACCAGCGTCACACCAGACAACATTCGCCGCGTAGAACAACTCATTTTGGAGGACCGTAGGATGAATGTTCGAGACATTTCGGCTGAAGTCGGCATCAGTATTGGTAGTGTAGAGTCTATCATCCACGAACACCTTCAATATCGCAAAATAACGGCGCGATGGGTTCCTAAACTGTGAGACTTAGCTCGGCTTTTAATGTTTTATATGATGCACCACACACTTTTAAATTTTTCATTATTTTTAAGTACAGAAAATTATTTTTGTCTTTTTAGTGCAATTTTTAAAATATTTTTTTTTAAATGTTTTTATGAAAAAGTGTGTTTTTAAAATTTTTTTTTTTTATTTTAAAAATATGTTTCATTGTGTATCATAATGATAATTATTCACATATGAACATAATATTAACAGTCAACACCAGGTCTTGAATTCTGATAAAATATTACATTAGGTATTACCAAAAAAATTATTTGTATATATCTATACCCTTATATGAATATAGATATTAAAAACAATATATTATTATGTATTTAATAAAACAATTTTATATAACTATAAGAATAAAAGCACGAAAACTATTTTCGAAAAGAAAAATAATTTTAAAGACATTTAAAAATTTTAAACAAAAATAATACGGAACAAACATTTTTCACATGATCAATATTTTTTCCCTTCTTTCATGTATAATAAAACACTTATCCATTGTTTGTTACGAAAAATTCAATTTAATTTATTTAAAAAGTTTGTAAATATTATTATTTACTAATTAAGGTGAATGCATGCATATTTGCATACAATATATTATTATTAGTTCTAATAAATGTATATATTTTTAAAAAGATCGACCATGTTTTATTGTATAGTATAATTTTCTAAAATTTTCTTATGTTCCAGAAATAAAAGTCATAAATCTATGTTCCATTGTTAAAAGTCATAAATCTACAAAAAAAAATATGTTACAATTGAACAAATTTTGTGACAAAAAAAAAAAAATATAAATATATATATAGACATGTGGTGAAAAAGTAAATGTATTTTTAGAAACGCAACAAAGACCTAATATTAAGAAATATTGAATTACTTAATGCTAATGAAAAAAAATGACAATCATTACCACAAACTAATGCTCTTTTTTTACGAGATACGACATATTCACCAACTTTACCCTTAATCTGATACCATATAAATAGCCATTTTAATAACACTGATCTTTCTTTAATAAACTGCTTTTTCTCATGGCTAATGGCTAATAATTATGGGATTTTTTATTTTTATTATTAATAATATTATTTTTTTTTTTTATATAATTTATTGGTAATTTATAAATGACAAACACCTACTACCCATCTGTGTAGTTTTGTTCATAAAACTCGTTTAGGTTTTGCGCGGTCATTGATTCAATTTGTCGTAGTAAAAGTATTTTATAATTCAATCCCAAAGACACCATCAAGTGCCTTTAACTTTGGTTATTCACACCCACGGTGTCCAGCCTTCATACAGCAGTGCCAAATTGTCTGGATTCGTGGCTTCATTTATCACCCAATTAACCTAATAAATGAAATAAAATGTACAATAATATATTTAATAATTTTACTAATTAAATATTTTTTTAAATATAAAGTATCAATGTTATAAGAATTAAGAATGGACACTCAAACAGTCGCTTTTCATATTATAATATTTTTAAAGGTTAAAATTTTATAAAAGTTAATTTTACTTTTTTTATGATAGATATTACTACAAAAACAATACTGCTGTTGAAAAATTAGATTAAGAGGACATGATGATGCATGTGGTAATTTCTAACTTACAAACGCACAACTTATCAAACCTGCGTTTAGGAAAATCTATTTTGTGTTTTATGTTATAATATTACAGTTAATTGACCTATCATCAAAATTTAAAGGTAAGAATATTATCTGTGTTCTCATTTTCTATCATTATTTTAAGTTTAGAGTTTTGAGCATTTTTAAATTTTTAAAACATGCTTTAAAGTTAAAATATAAAGAGAACCAGAAGAGAACATATAATATTAATTTCTTTAAATTTGATATTAGGTCAACACTCAATATAGTGTAATATTAAAACTAACAACAAAAACACGATTCTTCTAAACAAAAATTTGGTATGTATTACGTTTGATGGAGCAAAACATACGTGCATTAGTCTTATTCATTAAGAACATTGTTGCTTCATATAAACTTGAGATGGATTTTATATATTGTAACATAGTAAGTATATACTTTGTTTTTTTATTAAAATTTTCAATTTATTTAATATATTAGAATTTCTCAAAAATTAAAATATAATGAGTCAAAAATACACTTCTTTTAAAAATATCAGAAAATGTATTTAATAGAAACAAAGTAAAAACTAAAAAGTTTTCTTAGAATTTGAAGTTTAAAAAAAAAATTGATTTTCACACTATACACAGATCATTCAATTTTTATTACCTGTTCAGTAACAGTTGATCTTCGACCAGGATCTGGATCTCTACCTTCAAGTTGCATTCTTACACGTCGCCAAACGCTTACACCGTATGCGTTACATTTTTTAAACATTGTTTAAATATTTATCAACTATCAACCCAACTAAATTGTTTAAAATTAAAATACCTTTTCCTGTGTGGGGATCTCTTGGTAATCCTTTTCTTGGTGACAAACAAATGCTATCCTGACGTACTAAAGGTGGACGTTTATGCTGTTTTATAAGTAATCCCTTTTCACCCAAGATTGTTAATAAATCACTGTCTAAACACAAAGACGTATAAATTACATAAATTCAATTCACATTAAACTAACAAATAAAATATTATTGAGAAATCACAATGATCACAGTATATGAAATAATTAGATTTATTAGATGATTTACCAGAAATAATGTGAACTGTGTTGTTCAACCAAGACCACTCAATAGGTCCTTGAGGTATAGGGACTACTTTAATAAGGGTTTCTTCTTCTGGCGTTATTGATATACCAATATTTGTAGCCATGTAACATGCTTTCTGATAATCTTTGACCAACTATTAAAAATAATAAAATCATTAGTATTTATTTTATACACATATTGGTGTTATAACATAATGTAATGTATGGTTATTGTAGAATAACTAGTAATTACAACTTAATTGTATTTAAAAGTTTTTTAAAAATCATTATTATGTAATATAAATACTTGTAAAAATGAAATATCAGCAGAAATAGCTTCTTAAGTACGGGTGAATAATGATTCTGTTTGCAACAGAGAACTGACTACTGTCAATATAGAACTACATAAGTTTTGGTTGGTGTCTATCATTAATTTTTCATGTTTCATTCTGTTTCCAAAATTATTAGCCATCTAAAATGTTAACATTTACAGTATAAAATGTATTACATAATATTATAATTCACAACTTATGAAATCCTTTATTCCTATATTATTAAACTATCAACATGTTCTTAGTATATTATACCTCTACAACAGTTGGGTCTACCCCTGAAGCCCATTTTAAACGTTGATCAACACTTGATGTTAACGAACTTCTATGTTCCATGTGTTCAATAATTTGAGATTGCATTACTGCCAATGGCGATAATATATTGTTTAGTTCCATCAAAATTGTACCACGATCTTTAGAAGTAAATGGAATAAAAATTAAATTAATTCAACATTTTGAGTAACTATGTACTCACCAGGAATGAGCAAGTTATCCAAATGTCCACCAGCTGGGATAGCATGAAGCCAACAATGGGCTGCATATTGTATGGCCAATCTTTGTGCACCAATGTCTGATTGATGAGCTCTGTGTGTCAAATGAGTGTGTCGTTCAATTTTTCTCCAAACTTCTTCTAATTTTGTCAAAGAAGATGATAAATCCATAGATTGCCCACGACTGAATTTACCAACTTTAATTTCTTCTTCCATACACTTTTTGCAGAGTTCTTCTAATGGAACTTTACTATCTGCTCCAATATCTCGTTTTTCGAATTCAGCTATAGAACAACAAAAAAATGTATGAAATATAAAAACTGAGTTGTTTGGGAAACAAATCCTCAAGGAAAAAAAATCACTGTAAAAAAATCAGCAGTATAAAAAAGTTACATCCATTTAATGCTTCTTAAATTGATTAATAATAATTTTAATGATAAAATATTAAATAGGTGTAATAGTACTATTATTATTTAGTAGGTGCTATGTAAAGGAATCAGAAGTGTTTTTCTTATATTGTAGGTACTAGGTGCAATATTTGAGATAATATACTAGTTCTGATTTTGTTCAAGCATATAATAGATAATAATATTCATGACCATAGTGCATTTTTAATAGAAATTGTAAGCCTAGAAAATGGCCATAATACTATGTATTCATTACAAAAAAGTTTGTTTTGCATTTACTTTGATGGTGTTGTTCAAAATGTAATTTGATAAAGTGTAACATTAAAAATGTTGTAGTTATTTATTATTTTCATTTTACATAATTAAAATTTTAATAGTTTTTTTTTTTTTGTTACAAAAATACGAAATTGGATGGGATATGAACTACCTTTTGATAGACATGACTGGATAGTAGACCGTTGTGGTAAAGAAGTACGATATGTTATTGATTATTACAGTACAGATAATTCACCAAATAAATATCAAGTGGCTGTTTTGGATGTAAGGCCAGCCTTAGATTCATTTGGTGCGTTGTGGGATCGTTCAAAAGTAAATATATTTTTAATTAAAATTTAAAAATAAACTTAATATCTTTATAATTTAACTTGAACATTTCAATTTTAGGCAGTTTATTGGAGATGGCGATATGAAGCTGAAATGGAAAGAAATATTGCAAATAAAATGGAAGAATTAAGAAGCGATGATAAAGTGTAAATATAAATTATTCATTTTTTTTTATTGTATAGTGTATAGTAGTAAAAGTTAACTATTTCAACCCTTAAAAGATTCAAGATAAAAACTAATTAAGTATAGTATTTTTTTATACATTATTTTTAGATATTTTGTTATTTTTTTTTACGCAGAGTTAACTTTGTTTTATGTAATAGTTAATAAACTATAAGACTTAGTTTAAAATTGCAGCAATTGTATCGTTTTAATATGTATAATTTTGTTTTATATCAATGAGTTAAAAAATATTATATTAAATTAGTTAACATTTATATTCTATAAATTCAACTTCTCACAATACACTACTTTTCAGTTAGCATTTTTTTTTTTTAATATTTAATAAAATAAAATAGTTGGAATAGGAACATTTATTTGTAACCAAAATCTATTTTATTTTATTATTTTGACGAGACAATTCAAGTAATACATTTACTTACTGAAAAACAAAAATTGGTATAAATTACGTCAACCTCTGGTATAATTTTTAATTTTCTATAGTCTTTTAACATAAATTGTTCTATTAGCGGTGTATACATTTTATATATTTATATATATCAAAATATATGATTGTTGCACAATTATAATAAATAATAATAATAATAATAATAATTAATTAATAATGAAATAATTTGGAAATAATAGAATTGATATTCTAATCATAATTAATAATACATAATAAATCAAAAACTGTAAAGAATATTTTAAAAAGTCGTTGACAACTGTCAGTTAATTTAGTGAAAGTCTCCATAGAATGCTGTGATTGAATTCAGTCTTCCATTAATAAAATTCTGCTGAATTTCCACTTTACCAAAATCATTTGCCAACCCAATACACTGAAAAATTATAGTATAAAGGTTAGATTATATTGAACACCATACATCATGTGCCTTACTTCTAATATATTTGTGGTTTTCGGCATATGAAATGCAATATTCGGCGCAATAGTTTTAACAATATCAAAAATACCAAAACCTCCCCCGAAATGATTGTCACACATAGACGCTAAACTGTAGCTTTTATCATTGAATATCCTGGTCCTCCCCATGGTGGTGACATAAATAATACATCCGCTTTTAACTTCGGGTAAATTTGAAAAAAGTCACCAACTACAAAATCAATTTTATGAGCAACACCATATATCTCAGCATTATGCCGTGCTAATCTTATCTTTTCTGGATCAATATCACATGCTATAACTAAACACAAATAGTTTTTTTAAAACTTATATTTTAATTTTTAAGTAAAATATTATGTAACATTGTAAAAATAATACCTCGTTTGCATGTTTTTGCTAGCTGTATAATATTACCACCAGCTCCACAAAAAGGATCCACCACTACGTTATTTCTACAACGCTTTGCTATGTGGTAACTTAAAACCTCTGGACAGACCGAATAGAAGCTCTCTGTAAATAAAAAACAATGTTTAAAAACACAAGATTTAACAGAAAATAGTTGAATTACCTTTGTCCAAAGAATACCGAGATCATAATTTGCAAACAACAAGTACCTCATTAACCAGTATTTAATAGGCACTTGTTTCATCTCGATGTAGATTCTAAAATATACATATAAATAACTAAATTTATACTTGTACACCATTTTTTTTCCATAATTAATTTTAATATACTATAATATAATACTTTTCAAGAAGCTATAGAATTTCATTCAATATAATATAGACAACAGAGCATAATTTTAGACTTATTAATCTTGTTTAGTAAAAAGTTAACTCAATACACAAAGATTATTTGTAAAAATAAACTTGTTGAAAGTTCTAAATATTGTAAAATAACGATTGTACAACGTAATGTGTATTAAATTTCAGCTATAAATTTGCTGATGATTAATTTTTGCACACCAAATGGAATTACAATTTTAAATTATACTCAAGAGCTAACTAAAAAGAAAAATTTTAAAAGTTATATTAATTTAAATATGTTTCATACTTCAATTTTGTAGTTTTTGTTGTCACAATTGTTTTCTGGGTATGTTTTAGAGTGAATTGGCTTTTGACTTTTGCGTCTTCCATTTTGACTATATCCATCAGAACTACCTATTGAATTCTAAAATAAAAACATAATATTAAAAAATTGTTAGATAAGCTGTATGTTTATATTTTGATGTTTCAATAAAAAATTATAAATTACAGTGATAATGATAAGTATTGGTGAAATATTATTGTTTTTGATATTTTGATTTCTACTTTATATCAGATAAACTATACACTTATAATGTAGTATTAATATAAAATACCAAACTCATAACTAAAAACTTACAAATTAAAATATTAATTTGTCCCAAACTTCTATTTTTTTTGTATAAAAAAAAATTGCTAATATTAGTTACCTAAACACCCACCAGTCTTAATTCTTCTATCACTAATCTAAATTTTTTATTCACAATTAAATATTGATACATGAGATATAATCTGAAATAAAATGCTTTCTAGTTACTAATATATTTTAGCAAATAAACAAAACATATATTTACTTTTGGTTTTGGTGCATATATTTTTTTTCTGACCATATTTGGTAATATGCTTTTGAGCGTTTTATAATAGTATATCTGTGATGGATAAATGTATACATTTTGTCACTATTACACACAAAACCTAGATCTTTAAGAACCACATTAATATTTTCCGAGGGTTTATCGTATTGTCTGTAACAAAATAAAATTAAATCATCCATCAATAAGATACTATACAGCCATGCAGATACTTGTTTTATAAAGTAATATTTAATAAATACTGTTAAAAATGTCATATTTTATTTTCGGCTTTTCCATAATATTATTTTTAATTTATATTGTAATCTAAATACAATCTCATTTGATGGTTTATGCATTCATATAACAGACTGTTAACTTCATAACAAATGTACAACTCAACTTATTATATATAATAAACTATGTAAGCACTAAATTTTAGTTCGAAAATAACGGTAGGTATATAATATTATATTATTGTACAGTGAAAATTGTCTAAGGCGGACCCTGAATAAAACGAATATAATATATGAACTATCGAATCAGGAATTCTTCTTGGTCCCGGCGTGTGTTCCTATAGGCGCCATAGCTTCAAATTATGCACGTCAAACTCAAAAAAATGGATCCTTTCTAAAAGTTGAAAACTGATCGATTTTGTAGGTGCCGTAATAGTAAAACCTTGCATAGGTAACGGGAAATATGATAAGCGCGGGTGTAACAAAAGCCGAAAATTATATAGGTATCTACATAATATAAATACCTACTATATAGTACGATCTATAAATCTGAAATGTATATTAAAATTTATTAAAATTTTCTCGTAGTTGTGAAAAAACAGTTGTGCACTAACGTCTAACAATCGTACATCGAATAGTTTATTTTGTACATAATTACAAATTTCAACAAACTATCGAAAAACTATTTTAAAAAATTATCGAATAGTCATTTTAGCATGTTTTTCATACTTAATATTGCTGTATTGTAAAATCGTATACATCATATTTTTAAAGTCATTTTATTCAATTATTTTAATGAAAATTATTTAAATAAAATTAATTATAAATATTACTTACAACGTGTAGCTTGGTTCGTTTTCAATAGAGGTAGAACGTAGTTCGCGTTTATCTGAATAGAAGTTATCATTAGAGGTTTCATTTTTAACAAATGATTTCGACTTATTTGGAAGTCTTTCGTGCCTATAAAAATGTAGAACAAAATATTTTGAATTTTTTTTATTTTTAAAAGCAGCTAGTATAGGTACAGCTAACTATGAAGATAACTCAGACAAAATATTTAAAACTGCAAAATAGATGTAAACCAGAAGTGTAGTTCGGCGGGGAAAGAGTTAAGCAGGAGCTCACCACCAAGTCCTAACTTTTCCAAAAAAAAACCATTACTTAAAATAAATGTCTATTAACATAATTTTTACCTGATTATTTTATTTAGAACTTGTATCAGTTGCTTGAAAAAATCTCTCCTCCTCAATTAAAAAATATATGTTTACTCAACCGATCAAATTAACCGTATCAGGGGCCGTATCCCCCAAGATCGTATTTTTTAAAAATTGTAAATTTTTGTAAAAATAAACATATTATAGTATTCTGAAAGTTATGACTTAGCCCAACCAGTACAAATCTCCAGAGTCACCCCTGTCACATAAGGTATTGAATTATAAAAAATTGTTCCTATCATTCCTGTTAAGAATAATATGTAAGTACCTTTTATTTGCTTCGAAGTAAGTGCACAGCAGAGTTATATCGTCTCTGGAGTTGCAGTGACGGCGCCCGCACAACACATCGACCATTTTTCCGGTACGCGTATCAAAATTCGGCTTTTTCAAAAAACGAGTCTTGTCGGCGGACGGCTCGGGTCTTCTCCATTCCGGAGAGCCATTTTTTTTCGGATCATCTCGATTCACAGGTACGGATTCACTATACGGCATAACTGGACTTAGGGAAGACGATGTGTATATTTGTGTTAATACAATTTCGTTCGTGTCTCCTCAATATCTTCCGCGGGTTTATGCGCGGTGCAAAAATTATCGTCCAGTTGTCCGGTACACGTATTCAGTTCGGTTTTTTCTACATAAAGAGTCTTATCGGCGGACGGCTTGGTCTTTCTCCATTCCGGGAGCCATTTTTTTTCGTATCATCTCGATTCACAGGTACGGATTCACTATACGGCATAACTGGACTTAGGGAAGACGATGTGTATATTTGTGTTAGTACAATTTCGTTCGTGGTCTCCTCAATATCTTCCGCGGGTTTATGCGCGGTTGCAAAATTATCGTCCAGTTGTCCGGTACACGTATCAAGTTCGATTTTTCTACATAAAGAGTCTTATCGGCGGACGGCTTGGGTCGTCTCCATTCGGAGAGCCTATTTTTTTCGGATCATCCCGATTCACAGGTACGGATTCACTATACGGCATAACTGGACTTAGGGAAGACGATGTGTATATTTGTGTTAATACAATTTCGTTCGTGGTCTCCTCAATATCTGCCGCGGGTTTATGCGCGGTGCAAATTATCGTCCTTGTCGGGTACACGTATTCAAGTTCGGTTTTTCTACATAAAGATCTTATCGGCGGACGGCTTTGGTCGTCTCCATTTCGGAGAGCATTTTTTTTTTCGGATTATTCCGATTCATAGATACGGATTCACTATACGGCATAATACGTTCGTGTTGGCACAGTTGCGTTCGTGATTTCAATATCTGTAGCGAGTTTATGCGCGGAGCAAAAATAATAACAATAATGTCAAAATTACGTAAATAAATAATGAAGTAGGTGGCGGTCGCCATGCACGTACGATATTATAATAATAATGACAACTCGACAACCGCGGCCGCATTTAGCCAATATAATATTTTAACCGTAAAAGTGTAAGGCTAGAATATTATAATAATGTATAATTGTATTAAATATTAATGCGATAGGTACTATAATAATTCATAGATTTATGAACAAATTTACACTCATATATAAAATATGTGAATATTATTTTAATTAGAGTACCTGATACATACTCAATTCGAATATTTATGAGGAATACCTCGTGCCTATATCCAAGCTTTTTACTTGCAAACAATGAAACAAATAGGTACCTACTAGCTCACATAAATTATGTATCGAAAAAATCTATAGCACATTTCAAATGTCTATAAAAAGAACCAAAATAGGTAGGTATTTTGAACAAATATCGTCGATATTGAGAGTATAAGTGAAGTGTCCAGTGCTACAGTGCTACTTTATAGGTATTTATATTCTTTATAGTACCCTACTATGCTACTATATAATATTATAATATTATACATAAAAAATGTCAACCAGCATGCAGAATTATTGCTTACATATTTAATATGTGTAAATATATTATGTAAACCTAATTAAATTTAACCTACCCATTTTGTAAGTATAAAAACAAAATATTATTCTTTATTTATAATTTATTTGTAATCATTTTCAATAGAAGGTTTATCCAAAGGCATAGAGTACAGGCGCAATTAAATTAAATACCAAATAGGTAGATACAAATATGCAAATGAACTAATTAATAATATTATAATATTAGTAGTACAGAGTGGATTTTTTGTTATTGACTATGTACTTACCTATATTAATTTTTTTTTCGACATCAACAAAAACCAATGGCCGTTATTTTCAAATAGACTATCTTTCTGATGTCATATCTTCCGGGATCCTTGAATTAAAGTTATTAAATCTTCGCAGATACAGTTTCAAGCGTTTTAAACCCAACATTTCTCTATTCAACACCAACGCTTCCAATTTGCCGACTACCTATTTTACCTGGAGCTTGTTTAAGTAATTGTTCCGTTTTATGTAGGTATTTCTAAGTAATAGAATAGATTGTATTAGTTGCGTGCCGGATTTATTTAATCAGATAATACTAGGTACTAAAAATCTTGCAAGTATACTTACTCAAAAGTAAAAAAAAAAAACACAAAAAACGCAAGAAAGTATTTCACAAAATTATAACAAAACTGTATGCATTTTACTGTAAGTATAATAATAAAATTACGTATAGCTGATGTAACTTCGTCTTAGACCAATAAAATAAAACGCGCGAATGCCTGCAAAATCCGAACTTTAATTTTATAAGTGTTCAGTAATTATGTCAACGATAATAAAATAATAATATGCATCATTTAATAATATACATAATATGTAATACTGCTTAAAATGAACCATAGACCTTAACCTCGGTGTGAGGTCTATGGGTGAACTATGGAAGAGGGTGTATCAAAACCGCATACACATTATAAAACAACCACCGAATAGATACATTTTAAAATTTAATCTATTCTGTAATTTAAAATTTAATCTGTTCTGTTTCACAGCAACTATTTACGATCTAAAACCGTGATCAAAACTGAGGCGGGAATGATGGGGTGCACCAAAGTTGTTTGTTTGGTCGTTTGCGGAAGAACACGCCATTCGGAAACATATATATTTGGAACTGTATTTTATTGAAATAATTATATCTTTGGAATCTTAATTCCTATGCAATTTTGTAAAACAAGTTTGGAATAGGGGGCCCTAAAACTTGACTCGCACCTGGGCCCTTTTATCTCTAATTGCGGCACTGGCTCAGCTCAAACCCAAAAGGAAAACCCTCATATTATTATGTCACCATCCGATCAACCTCTGCAAAATGTCACCAGTTTCCTTAACGAATTAAAATTAATTCTAAACCCCCTCCTAGCTGCTCTTACATCCTTAATAAGCAAAATCCCACTCCCCGTCACTTCCTGCACTCCTTAATTCATTAACACATACATCACAATATCTTCTGTTCATCCGTACCATATTAAACAAATAAATTCTTTATTGTATTAAAAAAACTTGTGATAACATGTAATATGTTGATACATTTAAAATATAATAAATGAAAAAAAAAATTAAAAATATTTTATCAATATCCTCGTCATCAGATACGTCGTCATCGTCGTATTTTTGTGATTTGTATAATTTACCGACTAAACGAAAAAATTCCTCAACAGGGTCTAGATTTAATAGAAGGCATTTTTTTAAAAACATACATTTGGCCATGTAACCACAATAGAAATGTTTTTTTCTCAAAGTATTGCGACTCCTAAGCTTTCGAATGTCTTCATATACCTTCTACGGTATTAGTGTAATCGGATCTTTAAAGATCACTGAATGATTCACCTTAAAATTTTTAATCCTTCATACTCCAAATAGTAGCTCTGTAATATAGTTTTAAATAACCGAAACGTGAAAATGAAAAATAGATTGATAAAGTACATACTTTCCAACAACCGCTTATTATCTGCGTTCCAGTCAACAATCATTCTTTAATCACAGCTAGTAATTGTTTACTTATCTCACTTGTCAATAGGAATTAGGAATTATGCTCCATTATCCATTTGCCAAATATCCATTAACCCTCAACTGCATGTCCTCTATGGTATTTGCGCTTTCTAAATTTTGATACCTCAATCTAAGCTATTTTACCTACTCTTCTTAATCGTTATATTAAAATTGTATTCAGATATAACATATTATTACATTTTAAAGGCAATAACTGCTAGTATAACTTCCAATTTAGTTAGAGTTTTAACCGAGTTTTTGGATTCTTCAGGAAGAAATCTTATTAATCCGAGAGGAATTTATTTATTCTGATAATGTGATAAGAATAACAATAGATGATTCAGGAAAAGTTATTTTTCTCAAAACTACTGCATTATTATTTATTGCTTACTGCTTTTTACTGGTTTAACTGGTTTAGGGGGACAGTTGTAATCGACATTTTTTTTTTGGTTCATAAGTTTTTGTTCAATCTGTTACAAAAAAGAGAACAATAAGAACAATTGATGGTAAATATAGGTTAAAATAAAAAATTTGATGTTGGACATTTTGGCAGGACTCCTACATTCGTACACAAGACGATAGTATTACCATTCATTATATAATTATAAAATCAATGGTATTACAAATCAATGAGCGCGGAAATGGTGTACCTGAATTGCATATCTTATGCGCCGCGTTAACATGAATCTATTATTGAAATTTGAAATATTGAACAGCGTAAAGAAATAAATTACAATTGGCTTGGCTTGACTTCAGTATAAAAAAATGTATTTATTGTAACATGGCACAAAAACATCGCACTGAGTTCGAACCTTCGAGGTAAGTATGTTATAAGGGTCGACCTCAGTGGACTTGATGACAATAACGTGTACCATTAGATTATCGTATATTAGGACGTACGTTATATTAATATGTATTGAGAACGAGTGTTGGTGACTTACCACCGATCACCCCAAAATTGCACTTTCACGTACCTTACCTCACATCGCTTCGCCTTGACTGCTGCCCTCGACCGAGGAACGGAGTTGCCGGGTTCTGCGGACGCTTGCTCATCATTAGTTGCAACCTAGGCATAGGACCACATGCCCTGCCCGTTTTACTCCCCTCCACGCAGCGGCCGCGAATCGCCTTATCCGCCCGCGTGGAGTTACTGCGTGGGTTGCCTGTTCAACTCCCGGATCAAGCCTGCCGTCCAGAATCTCTAACATAGTCCTCGCCTCAAATGAGCCCTCAGTCGGTAGGTCGTCTTGAACGACCTCGATGTCATCGCCGGTCACCATGTCCTCTTCATCTCCGCACCGCAGTACAACCTTTCCGTTTACGGAGGGGTCTTCGGGCTATACGTGCGGCATGGAGGACAGCGTTTTTGACACCAAGAAAACCATAGCGTCCACCAACTGATCGAAGATGGCGACCATCTGATTTTTTTCTTAAAACCCGATTTACAAATTGGCTTTTTTGATCTGTATAAAGTATGAAAAAATACCGACGCCGCACAAGTGCGTGATTTACGCCGTGGTTTATCGGAACAAACTCGACGAAAAAAAAAATCATAATAATAATATAATAATATCATATTATCTATCTATCGTTAATCATCATCATTATATTGTTGTACACTGTATCGATAATGGCATTATTGTTTTTTATAAAATTATACCTATGGTTTTAAAATTTCATGAAAAATAAAATATTTATTATATCTAAAAGTTTATAGTCGTCAAATTCTAAGTGAACATTTTTAAAAGTTATATACATTACAGTAATATACACTATTATTTAATTTACTGGTTGAAATTGACTTCAACTTTATTTCAAACCATTATCTTTTGGATCAATAACGGTTCGCATACAACAATATTTTAAAACTCATAAAAAAAATGTTTTTACTTAAAATTAATGCTAGGAATATTTTTCAGCACTACAAATATGTTTCTCTTTATTTCTAAGTGTGTAATCAATATATTATTTCTAATTATCTATAACTAAACACGTTTAAAAAAAAGAAAATATTTTTCATAATTTCATCGAAATATTTCAAGAAGAGTGAAATTTTCAATTTATTATTATTTACCTAATATTGTTTTTGTCTATAAAACTAAATTATAAATTATAATTATATAAATATATAATCACAGATATAATAATTTGAACTCTCAGTCCACGAACTAATATATCTTAGTCCGTATCTCAATCTATTTGATTATTTTTTACCCTGACGTGTTTATTTTGTCTTCATTTTTACAACTATATTCAGATACTCTATTCAGAAAAAGACGACACCAGTCGGCAACGGTCAAACGTCAAAACCAATTTTGCTACGCTAATCTGATGTGTTCGTATTCTGAATAGACTATAATTTTTATGATTCGAATGATTTTTAAAATAATAAGTTTATAATATTTTAGTTTTTAGAAAGGAACTAAAATAAAAACATTTTTGCATTTGTTTTTTACCAAACAAATGGGTATGTAACTTCACTGTATTTTACAATTTTTCCAGATATTATTACTATAGAAAATTCAAAAACTACCTATTACAAATAAAGCGCACACTGCACTATAGTACTGTAACATAATATTTCAATTTTTTATTTCAATGAAAATTAGTTAGTAGGTCTACCTACCTATATTATAATAAATATTAAATTATTATAATCGACAATGATATAATATGTGTAGTTTTATTTGCCTATGTAATTATTTTTAAGGCGTTTCTACTAATGTGTAATTACTAATTTGTCTTACTTACAATACATATTATGAGATAATACATGGCACATAAGTATTATCTACTATAGTCCATATTATCATGTAAATACATTGGTAACGCGCTAGCAGATATATTGTATGAAAATATTGTTTTTCACTTTTGTAATTTTACAGGATGAGATCAAGGTGATTATTGGTATTAAATATAATATAATGGATACAGCCGACGGCCATATGGCATTCCTATGTTTACTAAATATACGATTTTTGGCAAACATAATAGATAGGGAAACGATGGTTTTCAATGTTTTCATTCACACAACTAGAATCTTCTGAGCGATGAAAACACTAACATTTAAACAAGAGCGAAAAGATATGCAATGATGTTACGGTTAAAGGCTTAAAGTCAACAATGGTATCACTTGTGTTAGGTAGCTAATTTTTGGCAGATTTTCATACAATGTCGCGTTCATAAGTTTAATATTAATTAATTATATAATACATCATGTAGAACTACAAGCCGTAGTTATATTACAAACCATTGTTTTCGAGAACGGATTAAACCTGAACTTTTTTGGCTTAAACAAACGGACAAAGTTATTATGAACCGAACCGAATATCCCAAATTTGGCTCGTTTCGAAAATCTTATAGTTAGTGCAAAAAATCGTGTTAATGAAGATTTATTGACTCATTATATTGCCATTTAGAAAACTAAGAATGTTGAAATTAATATTGTTTTTTAATGGACATGTACTGGCTTTGTAAAAATTCATCGATTAGTATTATTTATTATTAGATTTTATTTATTATTTTTATTATGTTAAGAAATAATATTTAAGAGAACGCCATACTGGCATGTGTTGTCTCTATCTGACAAACATATAACATACTAAATTGTACGTTAACAATAATCCATTTTACTGTTATTTTTAAAATTAGAGGGATTTAACCCATGATAAAATTTAAACTTTAAAGGTAAGATTATAATCCAGCGCATTTCGGAGGATTTTATTGATATTATTATTTTTAAGTAAGTTATGATCATTTTAAAATGTACAAGCAATGTAGTAACTAGTAAATGTAATTTATTTATCAATAAAAGCCTCCGAGATGTTCTAGATAATAACGAATAACCTTCTTTTAAATTTTAGAAGCGGTCAATAATTCACTTTAATTTTAGAAATTACAGTGGAAAATGTATTATTGTGAACATACAATTTGCCATGGTGTACCTAAATTTGTAAGACGGAGACAACACATGCGGGTGTGGCGTCCTCAATGAAAGTTGTTTTCACATTTTATATTTATTTATTAATAAAATATTCATTGTAGGTATGTTAAATTTAAAAACAAATTGTTTTGTCTTGCTTTTTATGATAAAATAAATGCATTAATTTATCAAGAAAATATTTCTAAATATGATAATATATAGGTATATATTATAATGTATTTATATATTTGTTATGTTATAAGGTTTGTTATATGCATACAATACTTGGGATAAAATTACAGAAATATAAATTCTCTTACATGATGTATATTTAAATTTTGAAAAAATTACCTAGAAGCTTCCCTCCCCCCCCCCCCCCCATAAGAAAATTGTTCCTATTTGCGTCACTGTGTAATGGCCAATGACTGACAAGTACAGTACAGCTATGCGCAGGACTTCAAATTCAAAGGAATTTTTATCAATTGCGTATTTTCTCTCACCCTCGCACCTCCACTCATACTACTTATTAAATAGCCAGCAGGCGGTATTAATTCGCAATCGATGGCGCCACGCTGCAAATATTATATGTATAACATGGATATTGAAAACACGATGTTCATTTTAAAAATATTAAAAAATTAAAAATTATAAACATAAAACAATCATCAGCATATTCGTCGATCGACGAAAACGTATGTTATATTGTTATGTATAATTAATAATATTTGATACATTAAAGGTACAAACTATAAAATATATTCGTACATTTTTCTCCCTTTATGGCTTCATAGTTTATAACTATTAATTGTTTTCAGTTAAATATATTTACAGCAATATCTTCATATATATTATATATTTTGACATTAGTAACTTAATAAACGGGCGTCAACTAAAAATCAACGTCAACTAAAAGAAAAAAATACTTTAATTACTATAGTATTACTTTAATTATAATAACAAAATTATTGTCCACGCACAATCATAAAAAAAATAAAATACTCAGAAATTTCGCAAAAATCATTTTTCACATAGGTACCACAGATATGTTAAGTATGTAACTAACATTCAATAGATGTAAAGAATACAGCTGTCAATATTATGCAAAGTATGTATAATATTATGTTTTAAAATAAGACCTACTAATGTCTAATAGTCAATAGGTGTTTTAAAATAAGACCTACTAATGTCTAATAGTCAATAGGTAGTACCAAATACTGCAAAATATAAACATATTATTATAAAATATTATAGTATATGCAAGTGCGTAGTTCGTAGTTCCACGATATTTTATTAAAAACTACAAGGTACACTCCTCTAATAGATAACCGCTGTGTTAAATTTCTAATCTTTCAAAATTTGGTGATATTTTTATCAATAATACACAGTTAATTTGCTGTCCACACAATCGATTAATGCTTTTATAAAATATACCTATGCGTATTAAAATTATAGTAGGTAATGAAATGCATGAAATAGTTGATAATAGCTCAGACATACGCGTTAACCGAAAATTCACATATTTATGTTATATAAATCCTTGGTGCCTATTTCTTGTTGTACAGTGTAATGGCTAAATATCAAGATTGATTTAAATTTAACGTGCTGAAAACGTGTTTAATCATGTTCTACTAAAATTATAAATTTGTCTGCCTACTATAATTAGGGCAACTGTGCGGTGTAATGTGTAAACATATGTTGAAAATTATTAGTAATTCATAGTTATTTTACTTCAAAATATTGTATAATTCTCTAACTATAGATGAAGTAATTTTATATAATTATATATTATCTTTAATTGAAAAAAACCCCATACGTATAAGTCATAACTCATACCTCATAAAGTCATAAGCCATAAGCTATCTGCAATGGCCTCCTAATCCTAATTTTTATTTTAATTCATTTAAGCTAAAAGTTATAAGAAAAATTGCAATTAACTTATTAAGTTAAGTTGTTTATTTTTATTTTTAAATATATAAATAGTCATTAAGTAATATGGCTTAAAATAATAAAAGAAAATGTTTATGCAATATGGATCATTAATAGTAATTGTATTATATTTATTATTTAATTATTTATAAATTATTGTAACTTGGATTTGATTAAAATGAACTCGTTATTTATTAAATTTTTATCAATAAAAATCAGTAAAGTTTAAAATTAATCAAATGAAAAGTAAATTCAAAAAAGTTAAGTTAAAAAATTTTAATTAACTCAACTTTAACTTTTTAACTCATTTATGCCCATGATTGCATAAATGAACTCTTCTTTTTTTTAATATTATTTATTTGCAAACAATTTTAGCAAGTGTGATTTAGTGAATTTGTAAGATTAACAGTTTATGACTAATTTCGAAAAAACTTGGGGGTTTGTGTAGTAATATTCCCCCTGACACCATAATTTAATTTATAAAATGTATAAGTTCACCATAATCAGCCATCAGTGTAAATTTGTTAGACTATTTTCTGAATTTGTGCGCTATTTCTTCTTATCTTACCAGCAAAACCCATTTATTCAATATTCTGCAAAGTTTTATAGTTTATAGATTACCTATAATCGTGGTTTGAACATTAAGCGTTATTATTTGGCCAAATTGTATAGAGTATTAGCGCAGACTTTTATATAATAGGTATCTTTAGTATAATATAGGTACATTTTTTTTGGTATAGTAGGTAGGTACGTATTAAATTAATAAAAATAAAAATAAAAATATTCACACCTATTATTATTATATCATGATAATATAATTTTAATAAAAATAAAAATAGGTGCCTATGTCCTATATACATGCAACGTTAAAAAATGTAAAATCTAAGTTGATTCAAATTGTACACTCGAAGTGTGTATGTTTTATTTCGAGTACAATTTCGTACTAATATTTAGGACAAGGCTACAATTGTTGCATGTGATAAATTTTACAAATAACATAATTGAAGAAAAACATGTCTATCCTCTGCAATTCTAAATGATTTGATATTAAATTACCGTATACAGTATTATACAATATTATATTATTAATTATTATAATATTATATTGGTATATATTATTATATATATCAAAATTCAACCAATGGTAGGATTTTTCATTGTGTTAATGATAACATTATTTTTATTATCCACGTCTTATCATCACATTTGCTCGTTGTTAAATTTACGAACAGATTGTAAAATTTTAAATTAAAAACAAAATATTATATACCTAACCTATGTATAATATAATATTATATGCACACATGGGTTGAGATTTTGAGCAGCGATACAGCCACTTACAGGCTATAAATGAATATGAATTACCATAAGTTTAGGTACTTTATTATAATATTCCGGAATGCTTTACGTGGGAGTTGAAAAATAAAAATAAATTATTTATTCATATACCTATATGTGGTGCGAAATAATTGCACATAAATTGTACATAATTTTTTTTGAAAATATAGAAAGTTTAATAGATACCGATTGGGACTATTACAGGTTTGTTTTTGTATCTATGTAATTATATAATAATTATCTTATAAAACTTAAAATATCATAGACCATAGTGACATGGTGTTACCTGTTTATTTTGTTCGTCTATTTGTTACGATTTGGCACAATCCTGTAATAATTTGTTTGAATACGGTTGGTGTTTTTTCATGTTCTTTCTCTCTTATTATTTTATTTTATTGTTTATGAAGGTCATCTTATCGATCTAATTGTTAATAAAATGTATACAATAAAATTATTCAAAAATCAAATTATTGCAAGTGACTATGTGATCAATATTAAAAATGAAAAATGAAAAATTATTATCTATTATTATAATATTATATCATAAGTAACTTTCATCAATAGTTCCAGCAGTTCGATTGACAATTCGTTTTCCTTTATTAAAAATACTGACTAAATATATTATATTTAAAATAGATACTTCGATAGAAAAATTAATAGAAATATGAAATCTTGTTATACATTTCCAATCCCTAGCTATAAAAGTTGAAAATTTTAAATTTGATACATTTTGTCTAAATTCGAACTTAAAATGTTTATCAATAAAAATTGTGCCTATGTATTTTTAATATTTTTCAACTGTTAAAGAAACAATATATCAGGAGTCTTGCATTACATTTTTACGCTTTTTGACCCTACAAATTATGGAAAAAAAAACTAAAAAATGTGGAAATGACCGTAAACCACTCAAAGTAAGTCAAAATATTTTATAAGTTTTATGGTGTATGGCCGTATAGAAAATGCTAATATAAATATTTAGTGAAAATTGTATGTATCTACGCCTCTACGGTCATTTGTTTTAGAGTTACACCAAAAATCGAAATCGATTTTGCGTAAAAAATCCGGTTTATCCTTAATTTTTTTTTTCACTAACTAGATTCATTTTCCCATCGAAAAATGATAATTTACTACGTACACACTAATACGGATCGCTCGCACGCACTTATATTATTGCCTATATTGAACTCCTTAAAATATGTCCGTTTGCATCTTTTTCATAAACTATATGTATAAAATGTTTTTTTCAAAAAGAACAAACGTGTTATTGGTATGTAATTGGGGTGATGGCCGATGGGTATACTGAAAAATATTTAAGCCATGAGCCCCACTTATTATAAAACCTCTGTGCGCTACTGTACAGATTATTATATACTAAACATTTTTGATCTATTATTCTTATTGTATATTTAGAACTATTATGCAGTAAAGATAAAATGCATAAACCTGATTACTCGAATCCAATCCTCAATCATTAAAATTTTGAATTATTTTGATACCGAAATATTGTAATTTGTAATATTTATAAATTATAATTGAAAGTAATTGGTAATTGAAAGTTTCAAGATTTAAGGAATTAAATTAAATTATTATCAATATTTTTTCAAAAATGCCATTACAATGTTTTGCTTTGTGTCGAAAAGCTTGAAAATGTATTAAAAACTTACCCATAAATTGTTATAATGGCGGTTTGATACATATATATTTTTTTATAGGTATTTAAAGTTTAAATTTCGACAAAATTCATCAAGATATCAAATACTTGTAAATTATTTTTTGGTTAAAAATTTATAAAAAGTTCAATTTTCATAGCTAAGGATTGAACATTTTAAGCAAGGTTTCTCATAAATAGATAATGCTGTAATCAAAAAAATTTAAAATGATATATTATACGAACACATTTTTTTTATAGATATTTCAAGTTTTAATTTGAACAATATCTAAACGAAGAATTAACGATTTTATTTATACTTTGTTGTAATTTAAATAATTATTCGTAAATCGTGGGTACTTGAAACTTTTAAACTATATTATTATTATATTAATATTTATAATATAATACACACGTCAATACCAATACGTCATAATTATTAATAATATTTTGAAATGCTATCCTTTCGCCAAATACATTAAAAAACTATTATCACATACTATCATAAAAATAAAATATGATAATATCATTGTATTCACGTGATCCGTGGTCACACTGATTATTATTATTTTTTACTTGATACAGACGTACAGTTGAGATAACATAACATTGCAATTTGAAACTCGCCAACGATTGTAGTATACACTATACGCTTCGGCTACTCGTATGTCGTAGACCTTACTCGTTGGAGCTTATATTAACGATATTCAATACTCACGTCCGTTTGCTGCCGATTATTTTTAACCGTTTTTCGGGTACCTACTTATTTGATTAATTTCTTCGTTATTTTTTAAAACTGTCCATCTGAACAGTAGCAACCTACTTCTTACTCACAAAACACGTGCGCAATTTTAGCCATAGCACTGTGACTGTCATGAAATTAGCACTGGGACAATAATTATTGTTACCTGTTAGTAATGAATTCTGTAAAAAATACTACAAAAAAGTTTGCCAATAGAAAGTTTTACGCGCTACCCGATGATTATGTTAAAGTGACAAAACCTATACAGAAGTCCGCTGACCCGGTGAAGCTTTTAAAGTATGTGGACGAAAATGTCATTGGCAAGAATTCTACATTCTCTGGACCATACGGAAGAAGAAAAGGTAATGAGCTTAGTATATAATAGTTAACAACTTTTAATTTATAATTTAAATTGTATATTGAGTATCAAACCAGCTTCCTGAGATTTTGAAGTATTTTTATTCATACATTTAAATAATAACCTAAAATATACTTTCTAATGTTCTCAATAATTCACTAAAATTCTAATTTTTACTCATCAAATAATTTAGTTTTATCTTTCTTCTCATAATATATTTTTTTTAAATAAAATATGAATGAATGTTTATCATATTATTGATTTTCTGTTTTTGTCTAAAACACGCAGGACATAATATTTTAGACATGTTTTTTACCAAACATGTCAATTTATTGATTTAATGAAGCAATAAGAATTCTAAAAATAAATTTGAATTTGTCGTCAAGTTTACTTGAAATCGACTTTCCCACATTTTTATATATTCTCCCAAATTTCTAAAAATATTATATGAAAAAAGAGTATTTAAATATTGTAATATTTCAGTTTTTGGAGAAGTTAAAATCAAAAAATCTAAAATGTGGAAAAATTCGATTTAGGATACTGGTGAACAATTTAAATCTGTTTTTAAAATTCTTATCGCTTGATTAGATCAATTGGTATGTTTGGCAAAAACCCCGTCTAAAATCCTATCCCTTGTGTATAGACAAAAACAAAAAATCACGGTATCGAATGCCCTTAAGATAATACAAAATATTGAGTATATTTTATCACATTTATATGCTAATGTTATCCAATGGACAATGTGAATACCTCTATTCTACTTTTTAGAGATAAATAACATTTAAGAATAGGTACTAAAAATGTTAACTTACTAGAAATTTAGAATCTAAAAATACACAAATTTATCTCAAAATTAATTGTAGACAATTGCTTATACTGAATTTGTTGTCCTTATTAGGTACTGTCAATGTTCATATTCACAAATACATATTAGGAAATGGGTTGGTATTTATTTTAACTTTGAAGTAGGTATCAACAAATAATTAGTTTATTTTATGGGAATTATAATATTGTATAATACTTATTGGCTATTGTATTTAAATATTTTAATACCATATTATTACTTTTTATAGTAATTTTATTAACTAGGTACATTTTATCTATCTTTCACTTTCAGTTAAAGTTTGAATGTATACTCTGTCTCAAAAGAGTAGTTGGTAAAGATGCGCAGCACTGACAAAAATTGGTTGCCAACTGATTTTCTCTTTTGAGACTGAGTAAAAATGTTTACTTTTAAGGTACTTGTGTAGTATGCGACCTACCACTACCTAGGCTAGCTACCAAAACACTTTTAAAGTGTTAACTGTATTTTATACTGATTATTGATTAATAACAATATATTAAACTAAAATTTAACCAATATATTGCTGACATGCATCAAGTATTTTAATACGTTAATATAAATTGTAATGTTGTTTTTATATCTAAAAGTAAGTTATTGTGGGTCTTGGTAGATATATTATACAAGTTATGGCTTAATAGCATAGAAATATAATAGAAGATAAATAGCTATTATAGTATATTAATATTGTACCACTGTTAAAATATATTGTTTATCTTGATAACAGTCACAGGCACATTCCCATAGTAAAATAAAATAAAATATAATATTTATAAGATGTAATATTTTTTGGTAGGTAGCATAGTACATACGTATAGATTTTGGGTAGGTTGCATTTTACGAATGAGTATGCTGCATGAGTACCACCTATAAAACTTATTGTTCTTGAATTAAATATATAACTATTACTGCCCTAAATGTATAATTTTAAATTTCACTTTAACCATCCGTCGTACTTAAAAATTTCTTTGTACATGCAAAATAAATTAAAAATGGTTAAATGGTTACAATGATTTATAATTTTGTGTTTAAATTAAAGATGATTTAACTCATATAATTGAACCAATTACTAATTAGTATTACTTTCTAGAATTTTACCGGATTTTACATAATTTTTGCGTTTTATAATTATTCACAATCAACTAACAAAATTATGTTTTACCTACATGGTCATTTTTGAACAGTGAACACTTTATATTTTATGTCCCTTAATATCAATCTTTTTTTTAATAACTTAAAGCATTAATTCTGTTTTACAAAAACTAGGTGTCTTGACTTCTGCATGGGTAACTTCCACTATACAATAATATAGTAAAATTCAAAATTATAGATTCCTAGATACCTATTGTATGATTAAATAAATTTTCTATACTCCACAAGGCACAGACAAATAAATATTGTAAAAAATATTGTATTCATCTTTTTGCTCGGAATCTGAAAGTATTACTAGATGTCTAGATATTGTATTTAAAATGTAATTCTACAAAAAAAATGACTAACAATATAATATTATAATGAACATAAATAGGCACAACGTTGATTATTCTATAAATAAATTGTAATGAATCCCAAAATATGTAGGATTACCTATAAATTAGCTATTTAATATAAGAAGTTATGAGTTATAATAAATATCAATCAAATGTAAATAACTCAATACAACGGACTAAAATATAATATTATCTTAGTTGTAAGTGCCCAATACAATATAAACAAACTTTATCATAATAACAGTTTAAAATTGTATTTTTACTTTTTACCTATATAAATGATTTTTTTTCTATAATCATCATAACTAATAACAACTAACAAGTGGTTTAATTGACAGTAAATAGGTTCTTGCTGAGGTACCTACTTAAAAATTAAAGTGGTATATGTAGCACGTTTTAAACCACATATAGTTCATAATTAAGTCTTCAAACAGATTAAATATTTCTGAAATTTTCCAACTAAAAAAATTTACCCACTGAATATAGTAATTTGTGGTTGTACTAAACTGAGTGGCCACTTCATTATGTGTTTTTATGTCTATTTTTATTTCTTATATCCGCTGTCTCTTTATATTAATTCTATTACTATATATGAAAATTATTCCAATTTATTATAGATTTTAATTTTGACTTCTATTTTTAAATACCTACTGAGCAAAGCATTTAGTATCAAAATTAAAAATTATTATGTTTTATTTTTGCTATCCAAACATTTGTGCTTAAAATATTGCATAATACAACCCGAACCGACTTGGACAATGCATATATTATTCTTATTTTATTATTTGTTTAATTAGGTATTATCAAGCTATGGTAAGTTATTACAATTCAATAAACCCTGTCTGTAAGCTATAACCTAAGCAAATACCTCAACATTTAATGATATTTAAACACAATGTAACCTAAGTGGTGAACCATACGGTAAAAATACTAAATAGTATGTTCTTAGTTTTACACAAAATTAAAAAAATATTAGTGATATTTTAAAGAAACTTATTGGAGAAAAAACAAAAAAACAGGTTCATTTAATGAGTAAATAATTGTTAAATTGTCTGAAGTTTTATTGCTAAGGTAAAACATTGAAAATTATATAACTTTACTATTCAACATATTCTTTCAAAAAAAATTAGGATATTTAGATATTTTGATTTGTATAACAAATAATTCCAATTTCCAATCAATCAATTTTTTGTGTAATTTAATTTTTGTAATAGACAACATTAGGTACTCTGTCACAAATTCAACTAGTATTGTACCACTGTTAAAATATATTGTTTATCTTGATAACAGTCACAGGCACATTCCCATAGTAAATAAAAAAAAATATAATATTTATAAGATGTAATATTTTTTTGGTAGGTAGCATAGTACATACGTATAGATTTTGGGTAGGTTGCATTTTACGAATGTAGCATGCTACATGAGTACCACCTATAAAACTTATTGTTCTTGAATTAAATATATAACTATTACTGCCCTAAATGTATAATTTAATTTCATTAACCATCGTCGTACCTAAAAATGTCTTTGTACATGCAAAATAAATTAAAAATGGTTAAATGGCTACAATAATTTATAATTTTGTATTTAAATTAAAGATGATTTAACTCATATAATTGAACCAATTACTAATTAGTATTACCTTCTAGAATTTTACCGGATTTTACATAATTTTTGCGTTTTATAATTATTCACAATCAACTAACAAAATTATGTTTTACCTACATGGTCATTTTTGAACAGTGAACACTTTATATTTTATGTCCCTTAATATCAATCTTTTTTTTTAATAACTTAAAGCATTAATCCTTTTTTACAAAAACTAGGTGTCTTGACTTCTGCAGGGGTAACTTTCACTATAAAATAATATAGTAAAATTCAAAATTATAGATTCCTAGATACCTATTGTATGATTAAATAAATTTTCTATACTCCACAAGGCATAGACAAATAAATATTGTAAAAAATATTGTATTCATCTTTTTGCTCGGAATCTGAAAGTATTACTAGATGTCTAGATATTGTATTTAAAATGTAATTCTACAAAAAAAATGACTAACAATATAATATTATAATGAACATAAATAGGCACAACGTTGATTATTCTATAAATAAATTGTAATGAATCCCAAAATATGTAGGATTACCTATAAATTAGCTATTTAATATAAGAAGTTATGAGTTATAATAAATATCAATCAAATGTAAATAACTCAATACAACGGACTAAAATATAATATTATCTTAGTTGTAAGTGCCCAATACAATATAAACAAACTTTATCATAATAACAGTTTAAAATTATATTTTTACTTTTTACCTATTTAAATGATTTTTTTTTTTATAATCATCATAACTAATAACAACTAACAAGTGGTTTAATTGACAGTAAATAGGTTCTTGCTGAGGTACCTACTTATAAATTAAAGTGGTATATGTAGCACGTTTTAAACCACATATAGTTCATAATTAAGTCTTCAAACAGATTAAATATTTCTGAAATTTTCCAACTAAAAAAATTTACCTACTGAATAGAGTAATTTGTGGTTGTACTAAACTGAGTGGCCACTTCATTATGTGTTTTTATGTCTATTTTTATTTCTTATATCCGCTGTCTCAGTTTATATTAATTCTAATTACCTATATAATGAAAATAATTTCCAATTTATTATAGATTTTAATTTTGACTTCTATTTTTAAATACATACTGAGCAAAGCATTTATTATCAAAATTAACAATTATTATTTTTTATTTTTGCTATCCAAACATTTGTGCTTAAAATATTGTATAATATAACCTAAACCGACTTGGACAATGCATATATTATTCTTATTTTATTATTTGTTTAATTAGGTATTATCAAGCTATGGTAAGTTTTACAATTCAATAAACCTGTCTGTAAGCTATAACCTAAGCAAATACCTCAACATAACGATATTTAAACACAATGTAACCTAAGTGGTAAACATACGGTAAAAATACTAAATAGTATGGTCTTAGTTTTACACAAAATTAAAAAAAATTAGTGATATTTTAAAGAAACTTATGGAGAAAAAACAAAAAACAGGTTCATTTAATGAGCAAATAATGTTAAATTGTCTGTTCTAATAATAAAACTTAAAGCTTATGGTTTTTATGACCCACTTCTTTCATGGAGTCATTCCTTCTTACCAATCGCACTCAAGCCGTAAAATATGAAAATTATATCCAGATCGAATTAATATTTTATCCGGCGTTCCTCAGGGTGATCACTTATCACCCTTACTATTCTCGATATTCATAAACGACATTAATAAAATTTTAAAACATTCAAGTTGTCTTTTACTTGCGGATGACACAAAAATATATAAAAATATTAAATGCACTAATGATGCATTAGACTACAATGTGACTTAAACAGCCTTTATCAATGGTGTATTGAAAATGATATGTCTTTGAATATTGATAAATGTGCTATAGTCTCATTTTCTTTAAAAAGAATACTTTACTTTTTGATTACACATTAAATGATTCATTCCTAACACGTAATTATGTAATTAAAGACTTAGGTGTTTTTTCGATACAAAACTTTCATTCAATTTTCATGTTAATTATATAAGAAACAAATCCTACAAGAAACTTGGCTTAGTAAAACGTATGTGTAAAGATTTTTACGATGAATCAGCCCTAAAAATCTTGTACTTTACGCTAGTTCGTTCTAACTTTGACTATGCCTCTATAATTTGGCGTACTAATAATATTATCCAAAACCATAGTCTATCTACTGTACAGAATAACTTTTTAAGATACCTATCATATAAATATCATTATAAAAGAACTCCTCATTCTGGATATGACCGTTTGTAATCTCTTTAAAATAATCCCCTAAATAAAAGATTTATTATCTTAAACTGTAATTTTTATATAAACTATTACATAATATTATAGATTGTCCCGAAATAATCGAACGTTTAAATTTTAGAGTAAACCAATCTAATTCCAGAAATAATTCCACTTTTTATCTTTCCTCTTTCTCTTCAAACTATATGCTATATACCCCTGCAAATATACTTATGTCAGCAGGTAATTCAACTAAAGACTTAGATTTATTTAACACTACCTTATTTAATTTGTCTAATATCTGATCTAATCATCTCTTATCCTCTTCTATTTCTCTGCTTACTATATATCATATTTTCCCCTTTTTTATTTCTTCTACCTACATATTTTATAACCACTATACTATCAATATAATTATTTATTCATATTATGCTGCTTTTATATAATATCTTTAAGTTTAAATCGTTATTTGTATACATATACTTTTTTTTTTTCTTTATTCTTTTGTTCTTTTCTCTATTTTGTTCTGTTTTATGTTATTTGTATTCACATTACTTTTAATAGTTGTAACCCATATTATGTGCACTTAACACAAACTGTCACTACAATATTTTTGTAATTGGAATTTATTTCCGTAAATAAATTATTATTATTATTATTATTATTATATTAAGTACTAATTCATGGTGTATTTAATAATATAGGTACTTATTAAAATGGTTGACTCTAAATTTTTAAATTAATGTAAAATTGAATTTAAGCTTTTGATATACATAGTAAAAATGTGAATACCTACTTTATAAATGGTTGACTCTAAATTTTTAAATTAATGTAAAATTGAATTTAAGCTTTTGATATACATAGTAAAAATGTGAATACCTACTTTATAATTTATACATTAACTCTAAACTACTCACCTATTTACTAAATACACTTTCAATTTGTAAATAAGTAGGTGTATTGTATATGTTATATTAGTGTTAGCTAAAAAAAAAACAAATTTTAATTTGTTTAAATATTATATAATATTTTATACTAAATCATAAAAGTTCAATAGGTACCATATGTCCATATTTAAAAATAACTACCTATTAAATATCTTTCATAATATTTATTGCAATTAATACTTTATAAATGTACCTAATACTTAAAAACGTGATTTTTATTAACTTTTTACTAGTTAAGAATTCGTCAAGTTATTACGATTATGAACATCATTTTAAAATAAACAATTCATTTCCTGTTACTAGCGTATACGCTGTGCCAATATGTTGAATTATTTATTCTTACATTTTTAAATAATCTGCATAACATATAGACTATAGAGTAATATTTGTATTAAAAAGATGTACCTATCAATTCAGATGAATGATTTCATATTAGAATTAATTAATTTACTTAATAATGGACTAATATTTAATGCTAAAGATGTCACAAATACATTCTAAACCACAACCAACGCATATTCACAGTGATGTGGCCAGCAGATAGCTCTGTTTGTTAAATCCTTAAGGCCTAAATAGTCATTATTAATATTATATACAGTAATTTGATCTACCTATAATAGTATAATATGGTATGGCTATATCAAAATAAAACTAGTTAAAAAAAAAAAATTATTTATGTACTTAAACGTATGCTTTCAGAGTTTCAGCACTCTGTTGTCGCTACCACATATTGCCAGAAAACAATACAATTCAATAGTTCAATACCTTCTTACTACAACTTACCAATTACAATAAAATAGTTCAAAAAGTTTCAAAAAAAAAAATTGATTTTCAATGTTATCATGTAAAGAAAATATAATCGACAATTTCAAGAATCATCAATTGAGTTACACCAAAAATACAAATCGATTTTGTCAAATACTGGTTTTGCGTAGTAATTACCGTTTTCCTTAATTTTTTTTAATTTTTCCCAGGTATTTTGAAAAGTACTTTGCATTTTTTACTTTTGACCCCAAAGTACCAACTACATAACTAACTGAATTACTAATTTGCTCCCAGAAACTATAGTTTAAAATCGAAGTATTTTTGAGATGAGGTGTTGACAGATAGAAAAAATATATATCGTAAAATAAATACATTCATAATTTAGAATTTAAAAATTTAAAAACTTATTTGTTTACAAGTCATATTTATAACCGGGCCTGTCTTGGTGTCTTAATTGTTGATCCAGGGACCGCCTCTGCATATTCAGTAGCCAATAGTGTTTTCCCGTTCGTTTTACCATTAGATAGACACAGAAAAAAATGTATATTTATAATTTATCACACGTGTTTAACTGTATAATAACTATTTAATCGCCAATAGTTTAATAATATAATAAATATTGTAGGTAGGTGGTTAGTGTGATCATTTGAATTATATTATTTAACATATTAAGGATTGTATGGGTGTAGACGTGTGGGGTTACTGGTTATATTATTGTAATATACGGGCTGATTATAAAAAAGTGTAAAAAAATAGTGGTGATTTTTAAGAATCGTATTATGGTATCCTTTCTATTTAGGTCACATGACATTGTATTTCCGACCGAATTTCTGATCAACCCGTATTTGCAACATAATATTTATATGTGACTATGATGTAGACTTTGTGTAGATACAACTATATTTGATATTTATTGTGTTTGCACCTAATATTCTATATACTTTTTCCAAATATTTTTTCGTTATAAATTATAATACACAGTAATATATAGTAATTGTATTTAATTGTAAACCTCTTTACGTCAAACTTTCAGATTTATTTATACATAAATATTTATATACATACACATTATTTATATGTATATGCACAGTACACACCTAAAAAAAGATATGTGGCGCAGTGGCTGAAATCATTCACGAGACGTGATTGAGAGTAAGCAACGGCCGCTGCCACTAGTTCTCGGATGGGTGACCACCCGGGTTCGTAGTGCGCAAAAACCTTGCCACACATGCACGTGTTCCTAACCGACCGTACCAACCGTACCAACCCTACAGTACCAACCTTACAGGCTAATGACCTCAGTCGTCGAAGCCTTAAAACCTAATAAAAAAAAAAAGATATATTTCCTTTTTACTTAAATGTGTATTATAATTTATTATTATTTATCTATATACCTACCAGATACTTAAATAAATTAATTTAATTTCAAAATATGTATATAGGTTTGGTAAATTATTGAAGGAAAATTAAAATAATAATGAATATATTTATATCATAATTCATAGTTATTAAAAAAATTATATAGGTATAAGTTTATTAGTTTATACAGTTTCTCCGACGATACTGTAAACAATTACAATAAAATATGTAGTTTAACCGATAATGAAATAAATTCAAAAAATACAAGGTAATAATATCACAGATTATATAAAATAATATAATATGTGATAATATTTAATAATTAATAATAATTAATTATAATTTATTATTATTTGAAAATTATATTGACATTGGTAACTATAATATATACGTATATGAAATCATAAGATAACACCAGATCTGTGATAACTGATAAAATATACACGAAAAATGTTATCTACCAATAGAATTATTAATTACTATGTTGATCCCTAGCTATTCATCACAACTTTTTATCCGCGTTTCAGATGAAGTATAATTAATAATAGTTCTTTGCTACTGTAAATTTTTTTATTATAATTAATATTTTTTAAATAAGATATTGAAAATCTAAAATATTTGCAAATCTGAATATTTGAATTCTGTAATCTGTATTGAATAAATCATGTTTGTTGTAATTTTAAGTAGATTTTGTTTATCTAAACTAAAAAAGTATACTCATTTATAGTTACTTAAAAAATCTTATATTACCAATATATAGGGCTAATTTATCCAAATGTTTTAAGTCAAATATTTAATTTTCATAAATAATAATGAATGCAGTGAATATAGTATACCTACGTTGTAAAGTTTAGTCAGGAGGTCCATTAAAAAGGTTTTATAGTAGGCGAACTGGTATGAATATGAGAACACGTAAGCACTCGGTGACACATAATCTAACCTAATCAAACTCCGTAGCAAAAAATTAAGAATCTTAAAAATGTACATAACAAATATTAATATAATTTTTTTTTACTGGGGATACTTTTTAAAATTTTACGCTCATAGGTTAGCTAAAAAAATTATTATTAGGGGTCAAACTGTCATAAAATTGTTTATTAATATATTATATTGGTTGTTCCATTTTTATTTTATCTTATAAATAACTTAGCACCCACATTATACATTTTAATAATATAATCTCAAAGAGAAATTTTATGAATTGGAAAATTATGCCAGCCGATGTATAATATTTGTAAAATTACTGTATAATATAATACAGTATACCTATTATGTCTATAACACAACAAACATTTGTTAGGATTTCTTCCATGTTTCAGGAATTTATCGTAATATTTACGCAGAGGTTTTAACAAATTTAAAGGCTTAAAAAACTTGAGTCAAATTATTTTTTTTATTTAGTTGATCATTTAGTATTCACATATTTTTATTTTGTTATCTATACGTCATTATAAAAACAATTAGTTTAATCGCAATTCATAAGACACGTTCATTTTCAATAATAATGTTTCGAAATCTATATATATTTGTTGTTATTTATTATTTATTATTTATTTTATTTATTAGGTATATCTAGTTGCATAGTACCCTTGTACCTCTCAAAAAAAGTTAATTTTTGATTTGTGATCTCTAGTTTAAAATAAATACAATTTATAATATATTACTATTGTTGTTCTTAAATAATATATATATTTCCTCGTATTTTTCATTATGAAAAAAAAAATATTCAATGAATTAGTTCCTCTTATGGACGCATAACTAATTATTACTTATTAATATAATCACCTATACATACATTTTCTTTAACACTAATTTCTAATATTTAAAAATTTATTATTCAAATATCTTAGTTCGTATTATTTTAGCAACGAAGGTATTAGAATTTAATCGGTTGTTCATAATATATTATTCAGCTAATCGTAGTGCGCCTAATGTTGTTAAAGTTAACACCGTTGCTTTAAATATTCCAAACAATGTTCGTAGATACGTGCGAATTTATGTGTTTACAGCGAACAACTACATCTTTATCGGAGAAATTTATTTTTCTGGGACATAAAAATATAGTATTATTGACGTTTTTTCAAACTATAAGAAACGCATTTATGTGTAGCATAACGATTTAAGTGTGGGATGATCATACGCAAGGTTCTACTACATATTATTAAAATGGCATTTTTCAGTTTTGTATAAAATACTGATTTTCAATAATTAAATGTTAATTATAGACAATATGTAAGTAATATTAAATATAAATACCTACACACAATTTACTTGTACTGATTTAGCTTTACGAATAAAATATATGTTCGTGATTTATTATCATTAGTAATTATCAAAAAAATATGTATTATTATTACATTTAGGAGTTATCAATCAATAATAGTAAATAAAAATAATTTAAAATCAATTTGTCATTAATTTGCCTACATTTAATCAAATTAGTTATTTTATGATTTGTGTGCGTTTCCAATTTATATATAAATAAGAAAACCATAGGGCTGTATAGTCACGCAATAATAGAATTAGACATTTTTAACAAATTCGATATATATAACAACATCAGTAAACATTATTATGACAAATTATGTTGTATTGCTAATAGACCATCGGTCTTTCCGTGTTAATTTATAAATATATACTTAGTTCAAGGGCAAAAGCCAAAAACCTTTATTAAAACGATTTATTTGTCATTTCAATTTTATATCAGTAAAATATTATTGAGATAGGTTTACTTAAAATTAGCATATTACTTGCATACTTACAAATATTTTTGATATTCAACATAAAGTATTTGTTTTTGACGTATCATTTGAAATAACGATTTAAATTCGCATCTCGATCAGCAGCTTAGACTTAAAATAATTTTATTTTACTTAGGTAGGTTTACTAAGGTACCTATATAGCATGGAGACATTTTTTGTTTAAAGGTAAAGGTCGACTGTTGATTAAGCTGTTTACTCTGTTTTTGCTAATCAAGGTCTATTGAGAAATACGTTATGCATAATATTATAGATGATAAGTAAAATTGCACTATGATAATAATTTATAGCCACTAAACAGTAAACTGTGGTATAGGAGTATTAGACGTTGTTTAATAGCCACTAAACAGTAAACTGTGGTATAGGAGTATTAGACGTTGTTTAAACTCAGACACTCAGTTATTGAGTTATAGAATATATTATAAAGACAAGTGTCACTTCATTCACTTAAAAAACAAGTTGAATTATGAACCCTATTATTTTTTATGTACCCCTATTATTTTATTATTCAGATTAATATTTTTTATGTAAATCAATACAAATTATGAAACATAACATTTAGGTATTTTTAAGACAACTATTTTCTTCTTAATTATTGTTTATTATCTATAATAATGATAAAATTGATTAATCTCCAAGTTTAATTTCTTGTTGTTTGTACCTATCGATACTTAATAGTTTTTTTAATCTCAAAATTAAGCATCAAATGTACTTAATATATTTAATAATGCTCTTCACCTTAAGACTTTATTTTTCAGACTTCAGAGTGCTAAATAAAGAACATAATATATTAGGTCAGTGTTAATTATAATTGCGTAATTTTTTGTATTTATACGTATATTTTAGTTAGGTACTATAATAATTAATAAATGGGTAATAATACTATTCTGTGTAATGACTAATGAAATATGTCAAATGAGCTTACAGAAATATTTTTATTATTTTTCCAAGCAGGTGCCTAATTAAAATTCCAATAATTATTGTGAACTAAATAGTACCTGAATACGGATTGTACGGATTTAATTATTTATAAAACATTCGTATAAACTATGAAATAACAATTAACAATAAAACATCAATGTTTCGTTCTGATCGAGAAATATATTACCTAATTTAGAATTATATGTATACCTACTATTTATTTTATTGAATAAAAAAATTATTTCTTAAAATCTGAGCAGCTTGTTTTTAACGCTCTGTGCAAAGTTTTCCAATACATCAGTGAATACTTAAAAATCAATTTATGCTATTTGTTTTTCATGTTTAGTTCTAGATTTAAACTTTGAATATCTAAATCGTATTTCCTTTAATATTTGAACTAGGTGAGCAAATCATTATCATACGAACGTAACTAAATTAAATTATTTTTAGTACCTATAATTCCACATAATAGATTAAATCTATTTAATCTATTCGGTGTTAATACACTGAAATTATCTGTCTGTCTACTTATACAAATGTGCTTAGAATTTTTATCTTTTTTAGTAATCATTTAAATGTATGTACTTATAAAAAATTGTAACATACAAGATGCGCATACTAATATTAAAACATTGAAAAAAAAATTAAGTTATGATGAAAAATATAAACCTTTGTATTATAAAGTAATTCTTACTGTTTCTGCAAACTAAATTATTTCAATGAATTTTTTCATGACAATGGCGGTTATTAAATTATGTAGGTACTTTAGTACTTACCTATATATGTAATATGTCTAAGTAATATGATTATAATAATATGTATATTTTATGTACTAGTGGGAGGTACTTAATTTTATCTTATATTATATTATATAATTTATAATAATAACAATCAACAAGTCAATGATAATAAATTGGCAATAAATTTAGTTTGATATTCTTAATAATTATTAACAATTTTCTTGTGTTTTTGACATTTACTTAAGAGTTTAAACAATTAAAAATTATATAAGGTAATCGATTTTTCAGTAATTGTATTTAAAAATACATTAAGTAGGTTCTATAATAATTGAAATAACGTACTTCATATTATAAAATTGTAGTTTTACAAACAATTTAATTATTTTTACACGAAAAATTATAGTTATAAAAATACTATTTAATTGTAAACCTCTTTACGTCAAACTTTCAGATTTATTTATACATAAATATTTATATATATTTATATATATATGTACACAGTACACACCTGTATAAAGATATTTTTCCTTTTTACTTAAATGTGTATTATAATTTAGTATTATTTATCTATATACCTACCAGATACTTAAATAAATTAATTTAATTTCAAAATATGTATATAGGTATAAGCTTATTAGTTTGTTATAAATAAAAAACACTGCTGGTTTCCAAATAGAGTTACCTATCTATTTTTATAAATTAAAAGATTTTTGTCTATAAATAATGATAAATTAATTGATATTAATCAATAGATATTCAGTTTGGTTGAACTATCAATTTAACAATATTATGCATTCATTAATGTATTTTACGTATAAAAACTACTGTTTATGTATTATATAATATTCTAATTCTAATATTGCAAGACCGTAATTGAAAACAAATATCTGGAAGGAGGGGTCTAACATTTTTTTATATGAATATTGGAAGCTTATAATTTTTACGTTCAAAATATAGAAACTCTTGTTCTAGATATTTACAAAACCTCAAATAGTCAAATCCATATTTTGTTTTACGTGTTTCGGTAAAATTGTATTATGTCATATAATAACTTTGAGTATATTTTAACCTTGTTCAGGTATACCTATGTAAACGCAGCTGCTGGTGTACTGCAGGGGAATCGTTGGGAATTGCGCAGTTATAATATAACGTCCTGTGTTGATACAACGGAGGAAACAGAAAACTTAAGGTTCATAATAACATTAAAATAATTCGACTGGAATGTTTTTTTAAACATTCGTAGAAAAAATTGTGTTCTGAATTGCGTAGAATCTTTTTTCAGAAATGATTGTGCGTAAGCGATTGTCAATCTTAATAAGAAACATTGTATAGAATGTCGTATTATTTTATTTTTACTATCAGTCGGCCGATTAAAATTGTAAAAAAGATCGATGACCACTTTTAATTAATACGTAATTTATATCTATTAAAGTATAAAAATGCGATATTAAGAAATCAATTAAACAATTTATAGGGTTTTTATATGCGTATTATGATTATGTATTATATGTATTATAAGTACACTCGTTTTTTGGTTTAATGTACCACATGTCTCTGTTTAGTTTAAAACAAAATCATTTAGATGAATTTTACTCAATTTTATTTATATAATTACATTCGTATTAAAACATAATCTATATTTTCAAAATGACGGGCTATGGTTTTATTTTAGAATTAATTTATACTTAATACTTTGCGCCTAATATCTTTTTTAAATCAACGTAAGTACCTACATATTTAAATTTGGTCGCCAAGGTTGCCATTTAAGTTTTAAAAAAAATATTGCCGGTATTTTAGATAGGTAATAATATATTCTAGATTTAGATATAGGTTTTACCATTATATTCTATTGGTGACGATAGATGTGAACATTATTAAAACATTAAATACTATAGTATATTGTGTGGCAATGGCGGGAAGTGAACTATTTCAGTCACGGGCGACTGTGACCAAGACTGAAATTGCCTTCCCGCACGAGTCACACATACTATTTTTTGTTACGCCTCTGCCTTCATCGATCACGGCAAAGGTAATGCAGGGATCTATGCAACAACTAGACTATAAATATACGACAACAATATTTCATGAAATAAACGATTTGGTTTTATTTATTTTAAGTGTCACGCATGGAGGTTATAATATGATTATATGATGTAACCAATATCTAGTTTATGTTTTTAAAGACCGACGACCGTAGTATAGATTTTAGTGTCTGTTTGTGTAGGGTATACGCGCATGAAATGTGCGTGCAGCATTTTTTGGAATTTCCAATTTACCGCCCGGCATTTTTTGGGATTTCCACCTTACCGCCTGTCACCCAGCACTAGTAGGGATTCCCACTTAACTGCCCGCTGGACGGAAAAAGAACGCTTTCGGTGCAAGCGTGACAAAAACTACTTTTAATGTAATTTTGTGAGGATATAGCTCCTTTTAAGTTTATCTTAGTTAATAGTTGTACTTATATTACCAATATAGGTAGTAATGAAAATAAAAATGTATTACTTATACATATTATAACTTATTAAGTATTTATATTTGGGCATTGGTTTTTAACGCTAATAAAGTACCTAATAAATATAACCATTACAAATAATCAATGGTATAACTGAAAATAAAGGTTTGGAATAAACTATGGCCATGGTAGCATGGTGTACCTATATACTGTAGTATAAGAAACAATGCCACAAATTATGCACATCGTGGAATAAAAATTAACTATCTATTTATACCATATACCATATACCTATAGTTTATCATATTTTGTAAAATCATAATAATTTAATGTAGGTACTAATATATAATATTTCATTAGCATATATACACGATATAATACGCAGTTTATTATCCTTAATTGAAATCCTTGACTCCCTTTAATTATCTACCCTTTTGAAGTTTCCATGCACTTTGTAAGTGAAAATTAAAAAAAAAACTTTCCAACAATATCATTAATGAATAATTTGTCTATTTGTTTCATCATCAAATAATATAATATGTACCTCGGTATTCGTATTAAATTCTATTCAAACCAATTACATTGGATTTACATTTTATTTAATACATATTCGATGGAACTTTGGAAAACACAATCTTATTTAATTTAAAACATACCGTTTCAATACTGAAATAGGTAGTAAATACCTCTCAAGAAATTATTGTCGTTCCCAAAAACCCCCATTTTGGAAATTTGGAATGTCACACGATTTATAAGATTTTCAGATTCTAGCGTCGTCATGCATGCTTATCGTCAAAAATCTCAAAATCGTGCAACATAATATCAAAATAGTATTTTTGTAATTTGTGGGACAAAAAGTTTTTTGGATAATCTATTTTTCATTAAAATAAAAATGTAATGACATCATTTATTAAATAAAGCTATAGGATGCTTATGATAATAATATCATTATAATATGTCTATGACTTAGATATATTTTAATATTATATAATCTTTTCAATATTTTAATTTTCAAGCAAGAGAATATCTTATATTATGTCTGAAATATAAGTAGGTACTTATTCATATTTTGTTTAAAAATTAAAATATCGAAAAAACCCGTCGTTTAAGCATAAACAATATCCTTACCTTTAAGTATGATAATATGTCAATTCATCACTCTAATATTTAAGCTAACAACACAAAATTGGTTCTGCTAAACTCATTGGATATTTTTACGCCTGTAAGACGGAGACAACACATGCATGGGTGGGTAGCGTCTTGTTAAACACTATTTAGTGGCCCGTATTATATTTTAGTGAATCATTAAATGAATCAATCTTTTTAAACAACCCGGCATATTATTATACATTTATACTTTAAAATAGGAGTCAGAATGCTAGATCGGAACCAAACGAAAACGGTTCATTAGATTATCGGAATGACGGAATTTATTAATTTCCAACAGTATTTTGACGGATTCCAAAACGTTTGTACGTAAATTTTAAAAACATGTGGAGTCTATTTTATAATTGAATTTTCTGTCGTTTATTCCGTTTAAACACTGTACATTATACCTGTCAGCGTGTATCACTAATTAGATATGCGAAAATAATTTTTATTTATATTTATTAAAAGTACGTTCGTGAATTCGTGATTAAACATCGTAATTAAAACTGTTTTGCACGCGCTCAATGTCTATAATGCCTAGGTTTTTGGTTTATTATTTGGAACTTTTTAATGTGGTTAAAGTTAGAATTGTCCGTCAAGTGGATACCATACATAATATAATATAATATGTACACGAATCAGAAAAGGGTGTTTAATTCAGTCAATTTATAATAAGTATAATATTAATTTACAATAGGTCACTCTGTTATGCGTCAGTAAAAAGTATTTATTACATGGTTCCGTTCTTATGATTTGGTGGGTAAGAAAGAATATGAGTGAACATTTGTTGTATTCTATTCTATCAGTGAAATACTGCAGTAGCGTGAGAACCACAAGATAAGCTATAATAATAACGTATAATGTGTTTACATAATCCCTTTTAGATTATGAGTGAAGCGAGGTATGACGTTTGGTCTGACAACAATGTGTGTTTATTTGTTTTTTGTCTATCATCACGTTTTGGAGCAAAAATTTTACTTCAATTTTCAAATTTGATGGTGGTTTTTTTTTAGCAAATTTGAATTATTTGAAATTCTTGGAGGTCTGCAAAATTAGGAAATTCCAAATACTTATCTTAATAATAAATTGTGAATATCAACGCAACACTTGTTTTCCAAAATCAATTTGGTTTATTTATGTAGTTCATAAATAATTAATCGTGTAAATTACATTTATTAACTATTAAATATTATTATTTATTAAAATTGTTTTTTGTTCTATTTGAGATTTTTATAGACGTTTGAAATGTTTATATGTTATTTTTTTTTTATTCTATTAGTTATTTTGTTGTTTCTCAGTCAAACAACTTGAAAATTTAAGATTCTTAGATTTGTCGTAAGTTATTTAATATGTACGTCTATTATTACTGCAGTTCAAAAAAATCAAAAACACACCTCAATTTTTTTTATAAGCTTTTACATTATTCCTAAAATACTATTTTAGTTATTTAGTTGTATAATTCAAAAATATTTTCGACATTTCGCATATTATTATCTATCATTTTCTATACACGATTAAGTATTCTAAATACAAGTTTCTTGCTATCTTCTCGTATATAGGTATTTGGTACATATATACATATATATCTATATTGTATATACTATATATTATATATACAAGAACACCTCATCTAACTTATTCTACGTATGTGTCATATTTTGGCAAACATTTTAAATTAAATCAACCCTCTGTATTAGAAAAATGTATTAAATAATATAAATTTATAACAATAATTATCCTTTTAAATATATTTTGCTGCTCCCCCACCCGTCTCCTTCGCTCATAATTGTTTTTTCGTGTACAATGATTTATCATTGATTTCAAATTTAACATATTCATTACCGTGATCTACTCCCAAAATCAAGTATACTGCAGATCAAGGTCTCTAATTTTTTTGATTTTTCCCCACTTTTTAAAATGTATCTCAATTTTTTTTTTAGTTGTGTATATTTACTATTTTTGATGTGTATGGTTATTTTACGATTTTTTTAATATTTAGTTTTAACTTTTAACCATAAAGTTACGTACCAAAAAAGTTTTTAGTTGGTAAAGAAAACTGGACAATACATTGTACAAATTATATGATTTAATTTGTTATGCAATTAGTTTCATTTTCGCTAACAAATTGAACAAAACTAACCATTTATACAATATTAGTTCATTCAAAGTTAGTTTATCTTTTACCTACATGTTAAGTTCGTATCATAATATGATAATATTTTTTGTAATGAAATAGTTTAATACAATTTGGTTATTTTGTTATCGTAATGCGCATAAAGTATTATATTTTTAGTTATTAAAATGATTGTAAAATTAAATAATTTACCCAATATATTTTTTTATTTACTTTATTATACTCTTATAAATTATTAAGTATACCGATGTTTGAAGGTTAAAATTGTTACTTATATAATTATGCTAAACGGCAAACATAGGTACTAAACTTACATTATACAACTGTTACAACCATAATAAATACATTTTTATTAAACTACTCTGTTTAGGTACATCGTATTCATAATTTCCACAATTTTGTATACAATATATATACCCAATGCAAATATACTTCTACGACGTATACGCTCTATTGAATGAGTTATGTGCCCTGCAAAGGCGCTCATCGTCTTAAATGACATGAGTAGACATGCTATGTAAATATAATACTACTAAACATGTTATGTTTGTTTGTCTGTTTATTTAGTTGTGTACTGTGACTACGCAGCTTCTGGGAAATCGCTGCAATTTATTGAAGACTACATACTTAAAGAAGTATTACCCGTCTATGGAAACACGCATACGACAACGAACGTCACTTCGCTACAGTCTACTCTTTACAGGTAAAAATATGTCCATTAAAATAATTGACACTGAGTATCATAATATACCTGTTCGATTCCGTTAAATAAAAAAGGAATAAACCCTCTGTATATTATATTGCATATTTGCATGTCTGTATAGCGTTCAGTAAACAATTTGTTTACGGATTATGTGACAATGGTATTTCTTGATTTCTCGATAGTAATATTAAATTTCCTAAAGTTGTTTTTATTGGGTAAACAATCATTATTTAAGCTAAATTTCAAACGTCATCGTTATTTTTTTTTCATAGGCACGAAGCTCGAGATATTGTTCGTAATGCTGTCCATGCTTCAGAAGACGACGCGGTTATATTCGTCGGAAGTGGATGTACCGGCGCCGTTCACAAGTTAATACACGCCATGAACTTCGCTTCTGACGAAATCAAACCAATAGTCCTGGTCGGTCCTTACGAACACCATTCGAATTTATTGCCTTGGAGAGAGATCGGCGCTACGGTTAGTACTTGGAATAGCAGCTCGGTCTGGCGTATCTTTCAATCTTTGTATATAATATCATTGATTATATATGATAATAATATATCCGATGATATATACGGAAGTAATATTATATTGTTTGTCTTATGCCATAAATTGTTTCATTTATATATCGCGTATTATACTCACTGAATTTTAATACGATTTCGACAACCGTGAAAACACGTATTATACGATATAAATAATATGTCCTCATTTCGTCGATGAAGGTGTCGATGTGCATCTATAGATAATTAGATATCTGATGTTGCGGTCATAAAGAATATAGTCTAATTGATTATTTTAATGTAAATCAAGTTTATGGCCAATTTGGAATCAGTCTGTGTAGTGTAATAGGTGTTTAGTAGTGGTATAGTAGTTCATTTCGTCACAATAGAAGCTATTTTATTATGAGGACAACTCCGGTATTTGGTAATGAAATAAAATATATAACCTTGGTCAAGAATAATTTTGTTTCTACAGTTTGCGCCTTGACGGTCGTGTCTAAAACAACATGTTTCTTATTATAATCGTTGCTCCAGTCATTGTCAAATAATAAAGATTACGACTTGGCGCTATTTCAATCGTTTAAAATATGTATTATGATAGTTGATTGCACGCCAAAATGTCTGTTTTTCGATTGATTGGAGCTGTTGTCTTGTTTCCTTCAAAAATGTTTCCTGTATAAGAATCGTAATTTAGATATCAAAATATATATAGTTAAATAAAAAAAAATAACATAAAAGAAATGTACCTATTGCTTAGAATATAATGTCATCATAATGCTCTGAAAATTCGCCAAAGAAAACAATTTACTTATTATTACTTTCTTATTATTCCCCTATTTTATAATTGTTTAAAATGTAATATAGTTTTAAATTATACTTGCGGTGCTTTTATTTCCCGCGTTACAATCCTGATATTATTTAATTATTATAGCAATCAGTGATAAGGGATTTAAAAATTATTTTTTAACTTCTTAGGTCATACGCATAGCGGAAACTAAAGAGGGTTTTATCGATCTCGTCGATCTCGAAAATAAACTACGATTGTATCAGACAATTAGTCCAGCAGCTCAAGTAGTTGGCTGTTTTTCTGCTGCCTCCAATATTACCGGAATACTCGCCGACGATATTGCCACCACGTTGATTTTACACCAGTATGGTGCATTGGCATTTTGGGATTACGCATCTGCAGGTAATGATTATAGTCATTGTAGTTTTGGCTTTTAAAAAAATATATATTTATAGATTCTGAATGGAATGATGCCGCTAATGGCCTTAAGGTCTTGTGATTTATTTGTTTATATTTTTATACTATTTCTATTTAAATTTTATAAGTTTATAACTGTGTAAATATTTACAATAACTGAAATAAAAAACGAGAATATTTCATATAGCCCATAATTCTGACGTGAATCAACTATTAAGTATAAAACACTAATCTGCAATTGTTGAAAATATATTTTTTTCAAATAATCGTAATTTGTGTTTGTTAAATTGTGCCCTTTAATTTAACATAATTTTAATTTTTAACTGATCTTGTATTATACTTATTACAAAATAGGACAAGAGCCAAAATAAAAGAACGATATGATCCAACTAATGCAAATAAAGTAAACACAATAATAATATTAATTCCTTTATACCCAATAAAAAAAATTATTATTATTATATTATTACACAATAAATTGTTACCTATACTTTTTAGAAAAGATCAGCTTCATAATTTAACTATAGGCTATAGTTTCAACAAAACTATATATTACATTTTATATTTTTAAAACACACGTGTATTAAATTGTTTATAGGTTTTTAAAAATTACTTAACCAATATACCTAGTTATTTCTTTTAAACAATGAATAAGGCGACAACAATAAATAAGTCATTAGCATAGGCATTATGTAAATAATAAGTTATAACTTAAAGTGTCTATGATGATAAGAAATCTTCAGAATCGTTATTTGTAAATAAAATGACAATATTGTTTGTAAATTGTAACCTACACCATATCCTAATTTAGTAGTATGTTGTATTTAATGTAGTAATTTTTATTTAAGACCCACCAACTCAAGTAGTGTGTGTAACTTTTTATGAATTTTTTTTTTATAGCTCCATACGTGGTTTTGGATATGAACCCTTTGTTTCCGGCTAATGACCAAGCCGTTTATAAAGATGCCATATTTTTCTCTGGGCATAAATTTGTGGGCGGAATACAAACACCAGGTTTATAAAACTATTTGAATACATATTATTCTCCTATAGTTGTTTAATAAAAAGATTTATGGACTACACAGGTGTATTGGTGGCCAAAAAAAAACTGTTCAAAAACAAGGTGCCAAATGGCAGTGGTGGCGGTGCGGTGTTTTTTGTCTCAAGAAAAGATCACAGATACTTAAAAGTAAATATAGTTTAGTTAGGTTGTGTGTATCATAGGTGGACACCTGGGAAGGGAATCAGACCACTTGACATTTTTAAAGCCTCCTCCCCAGATTGTATTGAATGTATATCAGTGGTCCTTAAAATAGTAGTCAAGGAGCAGGCCACTTTACTTAGTATAATGCTAGCCTATCCTCTCACGAAAAAAAAAATACCCAGTTGTCCACCTATAGTGTGTGTGCCTCTCTAAGATATATGTATACCAATAGTGTGTATGCCTGTCTAAGATATATGTATACCAATTCTAGGATACAGAATTGCGAGAAGAAGGTGGTACTGGGGCTATTGTGGAATCTGTACGTTTGGGTTTAGCGTTACAGCTCAAACAAAATATTGGGGTACCGTTCATTATGGGCAGAGAAGAAAAAATTACCAAGTAAATAATACATTACAAAATATGTTACTAGGTACTGTTTATTATTTTTGTTAGTAAAATTAAAAATATTAAAAATATTAGCTAAATGCAATAACTATTGAACAAATGCTTTTTACCACAAATTGTTTTAGTATTTTTTACATTTTACCAGTCAAACTCATACAAATAATACTGGCTGAAAATTTAACAATACAACATGCTTAGAAATCTGTTATGTACTCATGTATACAAATATACAACACTCAAATAGATAATGCATTAAAGATATCAAGCTGTTGGGAAACCTAACAATATCATTTAGTTAACAAATTATATTTTTTTTGTAGTTTTCAAGGGTCTTCTAAAATAAACTGCGTTGAACACTATGTAGACAATAATATTATAATTTATTTACAAATTTGAACAATACCATGCACTAAAAGCCATGTAGAAATATAATTTTTACTTAGATCTTAGTGCAGTTATAATTATTTAATGTATGTTTGTTTTTTTTCAATATATCTTAGATTTTTTTATTAAATGATGATTTAATTAAGTTTGTTAATATGTATATGCTCATAACAACTTCTTAAAATTAATACGTTTTTATAAGAATTAATTATTACATTCAGCAAATCACTCTATTAAATACTTAGATTTAAAAAAAAAAAATAGTCAACTACTGAAGAGTATTGAAGTACTAATTTAAATTGTGAGAATGTTAAAAGCTATAACTGATAATGTTTACTAATAACTATAATAAATATTTAAAATAATTTATCTTTAACCTATTCTTAAATTATGTATTTAATGGTTTTAGATTTTCATAAAATTAAATCTCATTTTTATTTGTAAAATGGGTAAAGTATACTTTATGCACTACTTCATACCTGTAGAAAATAACAATAACTATCCTATTTATACACATTCTAGAATTATGTGCAATAACTTATAGGTGTGGTTATGCCGGTTATGGTTTGTTATTTTTGAAAACTGCATATTATTATTGTCATCGTGTATATTTGAAATGACCTCTAAAAACAATATCACTGATATATTAGTAGTATTATTAGAAACATTATAAGTTAGTCATGAATTATTATGGTATGTGATTAGAATAAGAATTAAATATTAGTATTATAAGTATGTATAAATAAATAACATTATACTTTTTAATTTGTACGTACAATTTTTTATTTGGTATAAGTTAAAATGAATTAATACTATTAAATATAAATGATCTAAAATTAAGTATAAAAAAAAAATGGGGTTATTTAACACCATTATTTTGATCCTTGTTTATTGTCAGCTAATATTATAAATTAATAATAAACCTCGTATTTTTTTTATTTCAGAACGGTATTATGTTTTCTGCAAACCATGCCGGAAATTATAGTCTTAGGCAATTGCTCGCAAACAGTGAGACGGCTCCCAATTTTTTCAATGTTGGTGCGCCATCCTCGCGGTGCATTTTTGCATCACAACTTTGTTTGTGCCATCCTCAATGACGTCTTTGGTGTACAGGCCCGTGGTGGCTGCGCTTGTGCTGGACCTTATGCTCAAGATCTCTTGGGCATCAGTGACAATCTGGCCATAGAATACGAGAACATGTTACTAGAAGATGACCGTCTGGACCGTCACCACCTGCGCCGTCATGAAGAACATTCTCCGTTTGAGATGCTCAGGCCCGGTTTTATCCGTATATCTTTGCCATTCTTTATGTCTGATAACGAAGTATCATATGTACTTGAAGCCCTGAAAATGGTGGCCACTGAGGGCTGGAAATTGTTGCCGCAATATACACTAAATCCAGAAACAGGTGAATGGAAACACCACACAAACAATGTTTTCCGCGATCGTAAGTGGTTGGGATCAATTCGATACACTGACGGTAAACTATCAGTGCCGGAACGTAAGATATCAGTACAAAATACGTGTCCTGCTGATTACGCTGAATGTCTAAAAACTGCAAGAAACACATTTAACAAAGCGAGAAAAGTAAGTTTTTTGATTGTGATTGTTTTATTTTTTATTGATAACAAACAATAATATTTATATTAATAATTGTTTATTTTTTTACTCAATTTTTTATAGATGGCAAAACGATTTCCATTGCCAGATCAGAGGAGTATGTTCACAGAAAAGGCTGAGAAGTTACGTTGGTTCATGTTGCCAAGTGAAGCCCAAGACTTATTGTTGGGACATTCGTCTAGCCATATTAAACAACGTGTTCCGTTTTCACCAACAATCTACCATGGATCGCCTCGAACTTCTGAATCATCAAATGTATCTACTCCAAATTCATCTTTAGCAAGATACAACAGTCTATCTGCTTTAGATCATAGGTATTGTTTTATATTTATGTTACTATAGTGTTCCTTATACTATGTAAAATGAATATTGCCTATTTAATATTAATCTTGCCTAATTTTATACATTATCCATCAAAAAGTTAATATTATAAATGGTTAATCTGTACCCAATTACCCAAATAATCATAACCCCAACCTTTTTAATAAAGGTAATAATGAAAAAAAATAGAAAATAATTATTTGCTACCCAGTAAACAATTATGCAGAATATAGTCGTATCTCAACAAATATAATCAAAACAAATACAAGTGTAAAATATTATTTTATTAGGTACTTAAGTTAAAGTATTTAAAATATTTTTTGATATTTTGGAATAAATTCTATTTTCTATGAACATAATATAAATTACAATCTATTAACATAACAAAAAAATTACTATATATTTTATTATATTAATGATAATATATTGTTGAATATTATATAGGTACTATGCTGTGCAACTTTTACTGTTAGATTTGATCGTATAAGAAATTCCCAGGCTGCATCATATTATGTTTTCATAAAAATTATATAGTTTATAATATTTATCTTTTAATTAAATAATTTTTTTTTTTTAGTTTATCCGTTCGTGTGAGATCTTCAAGTGGTAGTTCAGATATGTTACTGCCTAAAAAACACTTGAGTCCTGTTGGACTAGTTTCTCAAAGAGAAAGATGTTATAGTTTAGGTTCAAATCCTGATCAGTTTAGAAGGTTACGTGAACGACAGTGTTCATGCAGTAGTCAAACTGAATTAAGTGATTCTGAATCACGTGCATCTTGCAATGATATACAACATGATGAAAGCATCCAAGCTTATGTACAAGAGATGACAAAAGAGTTTGTTACAGAAATCAAATCTGAACTTCGCGAAGTTATAGCTACTGTTGATAATGCATTGTCAGAGAGTTCAGAAAGTTTAAATGTTATAGATAAGCATAATAACATTTCCAAAAGTGTTCGCAAAAGTATGCCTAGAAATAACTCTGTTCCAGTAATAACTACCACACCATGTCAAAATGGCCTCGAAGAACAAGTCATTACGCGTTTGTCTGAATTTGCTTCAGAAATGAAATCGGAAATACATGATATGGTAAGCTCTGTTCTAGCTTCTTCGTCTTCTCTGTCGGATGAGAACACAGACACCATAATGGAAAAAGAAACAGATTCAGAGAGTGACAAAGAAAACAATTTAAAACATCCAAATCTTAGCTCAACAGATAGTGGTATAAACATTAAGACAGAACCTATTGAAACTAATTTGAAAAAGTTTAAATCTGAATGTATTGTGAAAATGAATTATGAGAAAAATGTTGATTTTGCTGTGGCTAGGTGGTATTGTCCAGCAAAGCCCATTTGGAAACCAACAATTGAAGTAAGTAGTTGAATTGTATTGGAATACCCAAATACATATTATAACAAATAACTATTGTTATGTAAAATGTAAACAAAATACAAAATTTAAAATGATACTTTTAAATTAAAGGCTATTAGAGAATTTAAGATGATTCGAGACGGAGATCGTATAATGGTTTGTTTATCTGGTGGAAAAGATTCACTGTCCTTACTTCATACACTTCATCAGTATCAATATTATGCTTCATCAAAAGGTATACATTTTACATTGGGAGCTGCCACAGTTGATCCTGGCAGTGCGGCTTATAATCCTAAGCCTCTTATACCATACTTAAAAGCATTAGGAGTTCACTATTTATATGAAGAACAAAGTAAGTAGTTTTATAACTGAGTAAGCGTATACTTAATGTATAAATAAATGTGCATATATTTGTTGACAGAAATTCTTGAACAAGCTGCGTCTACTGAGTGCCGTTCAATTTGTAGTTTTTGTAGTCGTATGAAACGAGGACGTTTATACTCTGCTGCGCGATCAAATGGTTATAATGTTTTGGCTCTTGGTCAACATTTGGATGATCTGGCTGAGAGTTTTTTAATGTCGACATTTCATAATGGCCGATTGAGATCAATGAAAGCTCATTATGCAATCAACGAACGTGATCTACGTGTGATCAGACCATTTGTTTATGTCAGAGAAAAAATGTTACGTCAATTTGCAGAAACTAAAAAATTACCTGTCATCTCAGAAAATTGTCCTGCGTGCTTTGAAGCTCCCAAGGTAAATACTGGTGTTAGTTAAAAAAATTTTACTAAATGAAGGAAAAAAGTATTGTAATTTTAAATTAATTGATTGATGATTGTTTTCTGTTAAGAATAATACAAAATTTATATTTCATGAGCTTTTTGTTGAAATTTTAGGAACGCCACCGAACAAAACAATTACTCGCTCAACAAGAAATACTGTTCCCACACTTGTTTGCATCATTACGCTCAGCTTTACGGCCGTTAATTAGTTTTCGGCAAACAGGCGAAGAAACCAAAGCATACCATCGCATGACCGGATTTATCGATTATCAATGTGAAAAAGATTCAGAAGAAGAACCATGACCATTCTAACAACCAAAAATGACTTAATATAGCCTAATTTACCATTTTTTTTTCTTACTATTATAATTTACAATAATTGAAGACATTTGAAATATTTCCTTCATGTTTATTTGTTATAGTTATTATTTTTTGTTCTTTTATTTATTTATTTTTTCGTTAAGTTCTATAATACTTGTAAAATAGGGATAGTTATTATTTTAACGAAAGATCTTGGTAATATTTACTTATATCTAATTTATAATTATAATAAATAGGTATAGACATGCAAGTTATTTATTTACGGTACCTACTTGTATGTTTTCAATACAATGTGTAACCGTTTGACACTATTGAATCATCTTAATTACATACTTACCTTTAAAAGTGTATAATGGTTTTATTAGCCTATCGACTCAAAAGATTTTTAATTAATGAAAAAAATAATTTATTGTTATTTTAATTAAATTACCATAAATTAATTTTATAGATCTTTGTCAAAATGAATGATTGTTAAAACACAATATAATACTTGATATTTTGTAGGTATGCTTAAAAATTAAAAAAAACTTTAATTTGATGTATACGATTAATGCAATTTTAAACAATGTGTTAACCAAAAGTATAAAAATAATATTTTTTATACCTGTGTATTTTTTTTTCCTAATTTTGTTATTTTTGTCTTTTATTTGATTTACAACCACTAGTTTTAAGATCATAAAAACAATTTCAATTTATGTAAGTTGTTTTGTTTATGTTTTAAACTATAAATTATATTTTTAAAATAGTCGTTAGGTACTATAAGAGTTTTTGCTATGAAATGTTACAGCTTTAAGTAATTCGATACAGTATTCAATTTTAAGGATCCTAGCTTAATGTTTATTTTAATAATAAATTATACATTATTAAAATTGTGTGTTGTATACTTATATACAGTAATTTTATATAGATTCCTACACTTGTAATCTTGTTAGTGGTTAATATTATTACATTTTATGTTTCAATTAATCATTAGGTGACAATATCTTATTAGTGGCATGTGGCACACACAACATGAGTCTGTTTATCATTATGTATACACACCCCCCACAAACGGAAGTTTGTGTCACTGAAGCTTATACCTTAATGTACTATTTGTCACAAAATGTGTTCTTGACTATTGTACTTCTAAAAGTAAAACTAACAATAATTAAAATATAGAGCAGACCTCCACAAGTACATATTTTATTATACTGATGCTTGTGTGCATAGTCAATTTATGTATTTATCTATGCATACGAATTACGAACATGAGCTCAAGGCAGTGTCATTATTTTCGAGCACAATAATTTATCATTGATTTTGCATTTATAACCAGACAACATATTATTTTCCTGACACTTAAGTCACAACTGAAGCTAAACAAGACATCGCAATACGAGCCTCGAGCATGCTATACAAAATACAAATGTATAATATTAAAAGAAGCATTATTGACGAAAAATCTTCAAACTCCAACAACCCATCCTCATAATGATATATTAATTAGGTAATAAAAATAAAATAAAATAATTTAGTAAATTTATAATTGTTTTAACATTTAAATTTTCAAAAATAAATTTGAAACCGGTAGCAAAAATGCAAGCAATGGGGTATAAATATCTTTAAGATTTTGATCTTAAATCTAAAAATAGCGGGCAAGTGGATGTCGCTCTGATGTACAGTAGGTTACAAGTGGGTCAATGTATATTGGATTGTATTAAACTTGAATTCAATGACATAATGTCATTGTATAAGAAAAACGATTCTGAGCGGAAATGGTTTTTGACAGTCTGTATTTTTTATATTGTTATTATTTATGATGACCTGTAAGTTAAATGAATATTATAATATTATTTTTTATTCATTGCTATGGTGGTACACAGTGTAAGAAATTAAAACCTCATCTTTAGCGGTTTTTCGTAGTTTGTCGGTGGTTTTTCCCGTGGCATTAAATAAGTATTGAGAAAATCGAAAAATTACCTCTCTAAAGTACCATATTGATCCAATTTGCCAAAATATACTATTTGTTGAAGTCGAAGCACTCCTTCTGGTAGAAATTTTGTATAGGTATAGGATAAAAAAAAAAAATAAATACCATTGTAAAACCACTAGCTTCCTCGCTCAGCTCAGAATCTAAAAAAAACAACACATCATTGTAAAATCTAGACATTCATCGCTCCGATCAGAATCTAAAAGCTTGAGGCGCTCGGTGCCGATGCCATTTTGTCCTCAAAAATACACTCTGCGGGAATAACGATACCGCTTTGTAGAATCAACCGAACTTCATAATTTTATTTTAATTGCTAGAGGGAAATATTCTACAGCCCGCGTCGATCTCTGTTTTTCAATATTTTATCCTCAAACTTTATGATAATATGTCAAAAAGAATACAAGATAAAAAGCATTTTTTTTACAAATTTTTTATTACTATTATTTGAAATAAAATACAAAATCAGAGATCGATGCAGGCTGTAAGAAGTGTCCTTCTTTCAGATAAAAAAATAGTCATAAAAATCCGATAATTCTACAGAGCTTGAGAGTTATTCCCGTAAAGTCATTTTTTTTCGATATAATACACCCTATCAACCCCCCCCCCCCAAATAGGTATCGGGTAGTGGATTAGTGGAAAAGTCTTATAATTAAGGTGGCTACTAAAATAAAAAATTTAATTTTCAAATTTTATAGAATAATGGAAAATTTGAAAAACTGGCACCGGGATCCTCAACAACGTAATAGCTTGGTGTTTATTTTTAAATTTGGTTCAGGAAGTTTTGTGATTTACCTTTCCTACTTCCTAGTATACCTATATATATATATGGCTGTATACCTGTATATGTACCTATACAGATAAATTATAATATTATTTAATTAAACTAATGTGTAAAGGTTAGTATAGTAGGTATATAATATCACTTTTTTATAGTATCTCCGTCGGGACTAAGGGATCAGTAAATTAGTTAATATGATTTCGAATATATAGGTACCTACTAATAATATTGAATTTTATCAAAACTCATTGATTGTATAATTGGCGGCGTGGTGACTGCAAGGACAATTTTGCCGATGCGTGTACAGCATAATATTAGATATGGACATATGGTGATTCACCAAGCAATAAGCACGATGCTCACCCCCTCCCCTCCAACCTCATAAACGTGTTTAACTGAATTTTAAATTTTGAATGTATAGGTGGTACCAACCTATAGGCGCAACCGCAACACGACGCCCTGAAAAATCTCCGGAAGTTCGCGGACAATAGTGAACGTTATTTTGGCAACAAACTATAAACTTTCTGCAGCCTGATTATCCCTCTGGATTGCGGACACCGCATAATGGCGGACTAAATTTTAACGACAGAGTGTCCGGTGTTTATAGAAGTTTCGTCGTGATATGAATAGTAAAAAAGTAGGTACCTATATTTTAAAAACACTCGTATTAATAGAAATTTATGTTTAGGCTTCGTAAATCTTTTTTGCACCAGGCCTCGCTAATCCCAAGGACGGCCCACGCTCATAACGTATATTATATATACATATAAACATACTACATACATATTAGTATATTACATACATGATATCATAGGTGCAATTTCAACTTCTGACTTGAGGGAGGCTGAATATATTAAAGGCAAGCAGACCATTACAATATAGCATTTTGAAATTGTAGGTCCTAGATTTTTGAGTGGGCTACGGCTAAGTTTGGGGGGCTAGCCCCCCCCCCAATTTGCACCTACGATGATTAATATACATACCTATATATATATTATGTATTTATGAATGTATGTATGTATAATATGTATAAAAGTGCTCAATAATCAGATATCTGACTTTTCAGCTTTGTATTAGGTACTTTCGTACCGTTTATCTGTTTATAAATCATTATACATTTAATTACTTAGTTTCACTAAGTTATTGTGCTACTTTATATCTTAATTGATATATAGGTAGACCTATTTAGGTTTTGGTATACCAGGTGTCGCTTGAACATTTTACACCTGTATTATAATACTATAATTAGTATTTAGAAGTGACGAAATGCGATCTATATATGTATAACCGCTATATGAGAAAATAATTAATTAAGTATAATAACACAACCTCCGTCCCCACATCACTATATAAAATATAGTAAATCGTCATCGTATTTCATTTTTAAATAATGTGTTAGTTTATGTTTGTCCAAATATTTCATCACATTAAATAGTACCTGTTCAATACATAGGTACAAACCATGAGTAACAATATAGCAGTTTGAAAATACGAATGCATTGATTAGATAAACTTTTCTCGAGTGGTGTGAACCCACAGTACGCATATACACCCATATTTGTTTTCTCCAAATCTTATCTGTTCGTATATGTGGCCTCAGATACATATTTGAAATGACAATTTTTTTAGCACACGACCGACGGCTTTTGTAGATCGCGGTCGCATATCTATTAGTTACCTACACCGAATGGCGAATAATTGTTGTTATTATTTGGCTGCGTGCCTAGCACTATACGCGTGTCCGGTGGTCACTCAAAACAACTTTAACGACCCTTACGGTCAAAATGCTCAACAGTATTGGCAACAGGCGCAGCAAAGGCCGCAGGACCTCATCGACCAGCAGTTCAGCCGTCCAATGTACGGTTTCCAGGAAACCCAAAGGCAGGCACAGCAGCAACAACAACAGCAACTACAACAACAACAGCAACTACAACAACAACAGCAACTACAACAGCAACAGCAGCGATTACAACAGCAACAGCAACAACAACAGCGGTTACAACAGCAGCAACAGCAATCGCGGCTACAACAACAGCGGTTACCACAGCAATCGATGCGAAATCCGAATTTTAATCAAAACCCAACCTTTTTTCAAGAGAGACAGAATTACAGTAAGTAACATTTTTTTTCCGTTTTACGTAATGTGAGTACACAAACGTAAAACGTGTTATTTTAATACGGTTATGTTATAGAGCACAATTGTAGGTAGGACGTATAAATACCTATAGGGACCACAGGGTTCAGAGAGGAAATCTCTGGTTCGAAGTATCAAAAAAATATACTTATTGCTTATAAAATTATTATTTAAAAACTATTATTCGAGTGATAAAAGGAGGTTAGGCAACTAAGGCTAAAACGGGCGCTCGCGTCAAATATTGTTAATGATCCATTATATTATACAATGACTAACACTATTTGTTCTCATTCAATTTTTCATATGGATCCGATACAAATTAATGAGTAATAAAATATTATCGTGTTTCCTGTACAAACATTTGAACAGATTCATTTGGTTGCCTAGTATAAATGATTATAATTAGGGCTAGGATTTATATGCAATAACATATGCATTTTATTTACCAATATATGCAAAAACCAATTTTTATTATTACTAGAATAATATTATTTATTATGATTCATAATTTATTATTATGAGTTATTACTTATTACATTAAATATTAGTTCATATTATTACACTAAATATTAGTTTATATATTATTACATGCTGCTATGATAATATGTTGTTTCAAATTTTCAAATACGAGCGACCGGCGATTTGAACGTAGAATAGAATGACTAAAACTCATTTTCACATCACACGAGGTTATTGGAGCATATTTAAATGACGCGATTTGGCCTGAAGTTAAATTAATATTAACATCTTCTTCTTCATATTCACCGTTTATAATTTTACACATTTTTAAAAGTGTTTTGAATTGATTTCGTCAAATAAACACCATTTAAAATTAACAATATCTTATAAAAATTTAAAAATTTAAGTTAAAAAAAATCAAATTCTCAAAAATCTATGAATATGCAATTATATGCATTATGATCAAAATATATAAAACATGCAAAAAAAATTGGTTTTATTTAAACGAGAATAAGCCAAATCGTGGACAAATTGACAACCAATCAATTTGGACTTGAGGAAAAAAACATGCAAATGCATATAAATCCTAGCCCTAATTATAATAAAAACATAATTATTATTTTAACACGAGACTATCTGAAACGTTTTATTTTTAAGTTTTGTAGCCAAAACATTTAATCATGCTTTCAACCCACATAGTCTAAATATTATAATATAAGATACCTAACCGAGTATAATAATAGTATGAATTATGAACTATGAATAATGATTGATATTTAATATGGATGTGGTTAGGTATAATTTATTTATTTATTAAATAATTTACGCCCACGAAGGGCAAGTGTTCAGTTAACATAATTTTAAACCTATCAATACTTAATATTATGAAGAATACATAATTAATCAACTAATAACGTTATAATTTTTCCTTATCATCTATAAAAAAGTCAACATTCGTTAACTCGTCACAGAAATTCAATATTCGATATATAGGCTGGTTTAGAATAAAATGTTTTGTCTGTGTTTCAAAATAAAAATAGAGAAAATTACGAATAGCAATTTGTAGTATCTACGTTAAGTGAAATCTTTTGCAATAATTCCGGACTGACATGTGTAACCATTATTCAAAAGTTTATACCTATACAAAATATGTATCGAAAAAAGATTTTTTAGACTAGATTTCAATACGATTTAATATGAAACTTAATTTAATAACAACTGATAAGAACTGTAGAACTTTATAATAATGACAAATGAGTTGCATTTTCCTAATAACAAAATATTATCTAGGTAGTTAAAATATACTTACTTATTTTTAAATGAAATAAAAATTTGTAGTATCAATATAAATTTTGAAAGCAAATTTATTTAATTCATAAATTGTATCTAATTAATGTGAATTAAACGAAGTAACTCCGAACTACTAAGTAGGTACCCTACATTAAATCTTTTATAAAGAACTCACGTGCTCTAATCGAATAAACTTGTTCAACATAAAATTAATCTGTTTAGTAACACACTAACACTCACATTATATAGTATATAAATTATTGTTTATACCTATTCTATAACATAATTATACATAATTCAACAAAAATTAAACACAATATTGTATTCTAAACGAAATTACCGTCCTGTGAAATGATAAATTATTTAATAGTAAATAGGTACGTCTTATAAAACTGAATGTATTGTTAAACTAGTTAGGAGGTACTTATCGAGTAATATAAATTGTGTGTATTATTTTTACGATTGTAATAAACATAATAATATAATATCGTCTGTACTCTGTAGCGGTATACTACTATAGGCTATAGGTGGTTGTAATTAATATCGAAAATTCCTAAATTCACACTAGAGATTAGGTGATTGATGTTTACTTTAGAGTATTTCGATTTTTCCAATGGAAGTTACGATATAAGTAATTTGATGCGTAGAAAGTGGAATGTTATATTATGGTTATGGGTATTGTGCTAAAAAATGTAGACCAATCGCAGACCTTAGAACTAAATGTATTTTAATCAACACAACACGCGTGCAGCCGTGCATGGGGGGCCATGTGCACATATTCCCAATAAATTAGTGTAAATATATTTGGAAGCCGTAACTAGATTTCAAGATTTTTGAATTAATACTATTTGTAGTTTTTATATAATACTCGCAGCTTGTATAATATTATACTATACATATATTTAACTATTACCTATATAAAACGAATATAATATATATATATAATTTAAATGTAAGAATTCACGATTTTTATATAATACTTTTAATTTAATACCAACGAAATAATATAATATTATTATAATAGTTCCAGTTATTAAGAGTTGATACCAGTTGAGTAATATTAATATTGTGTGTTTATAATGCTTGATTGGATTATAATATATTTATTTAGAGTATAATATAATATATACGTATATGGTGTGTCATATATAGTTATGTTTATCTCTAAACGTAAGCTCACTGTTCGGTAAAACTATGAGTATGACGCAACTACTACAAATTCCATCACTGAAAACAATAACTTAATACGTAACAGATTTATATTCAGACCGCTTCCTGTTCGTATTTACACAGTGACAAAATCATAAAACATAATATTATATTACCGCATATGTACCTGCCTACACTTTTCAGTGTATTTACTTTTGTACTATTATATCTAAAAACGTACCTATGATTCAAGTCGTTAAAAATACCTTCATAGATTATACCTATACATATTGATTAATTAGTTTTATTAGTTGATAAAATACTGTAAACTCATACTTTTTATCACTTATATGATTATAATATTATTCGACATTTCTATTAAGTGTAAAACTATACTGTATTTGCGTTTTATGCTCAACAACAGTTAAAATATATTATATCTGTTGGTTAACTTTTTTTTATAAATAACTTAAGTACGAGAAAGTCAAAACTAATATAATTATACTTAAATAAGTACATATAGCTATTCCTAAAAAAATGTAACTTGATATGTAAGTAATAAGTATAGGAATTCAAAATGTTAATACATAAGAATTGAGTACCTAATTAGACAATTAGTACTATTTAAGTAGTATGTATATACTATCGAATAGTACTACGTTTAATTTATTAAATATTGTACTATATATATTGTATAATGTATACTATACTCCGGCCCACGAGAGAATATCCCGTCGCCCGACGAAAACTCGTCCGATTCCGCGCATCGCCACATATTTGACATACACTAAATGGCACAAAGTGGGGGAATACCTACAGTCTGCATGCGCAAAACGAGGGTACTCTTTCGTGGGCCGGAGTATAAACATATAATGTATACACACTAAAATATTGAAGTCTTAATTGTATATTACTTACAGACAGTTTCGCGTCCAGATATGCACCTCCTACCCTAAGATTACAAGCTGGTTCAGCTCCGTACGTTTTGACCGAAGATAGACTGGCGGAAATCCGAGAAGAGTTCATGTACTGGTATTTCGATAGAGGCGGTGATAATGACTTAGGAGACTACCAAACCGACATACACGGGTCTATGCCTCAGATTCACAAAAATTTTAATTTTCAATTGCCGTTCTTCGGCTTTCGATTCAACTACACTCGGGTGTCAATGAACGGTTATTTAGAATTCAGTGATCCACCGAAACACTACCGATATCCGTTGTCATTTCCGATAAAAGAGTGGCCGAAAAAAAACGACCCGTCCTTCATCGGTATATTCTACAGCAAGTGTCGGATTGGTTCACTCAGAGCTGACGACATTGACCGACGCAGGCCTGGAGTTTATTTCCGCCTGGAGAGGGATTTGCAAGCTCGAACCGATCAGTTCGGAGTGGAAATGAGAGAAAGATTAATGTGGGATATTCGAGAAGGAGTAGTCGGTGCCGACTCGTTCGTACCCAAACATTCAGCTATTATTACGTGGAAAAACATGTCATTTGCCGGAGGAATTGACAATTCACTTTACAGGGTAAACACGAGCAATGCGCAATAATAGTTTCATTTCATTATTGAGCTCTTCACTGTCTTATAAACATCATGTCGACGCAAAACAAATCATTTTTATTTTTCATTTCAGACTAATACGTTTCAAATGATCTTAGCCACCGACGAAGTATTCACTTACGCCATATTCAATTACGTAGACATGCAATGGACTAGTCATACAGAAGCCGGTGGCGATACGACTGGCGGCGAAGGGGGAGTACCAGCTTTCGTGAGTTAATTGAAAAATCAGTTTCGATGTTTCTATATAATACCGTGTCGTAATAATATTTCATAATTATTATTATGCTCTAGGTGGGATTCAACGCTGGAAATGGGACTAGGAGTTTCGAGTATTATCCTTATTCGCAAAGATCGACCATTAGAGACTTGGTGGGTCGTGGTTGGGCCAATAATTTTCCAGGCCGACATATATTCAGAATCGACGAAAACATTATGTTAGGAACGTGTAACAAAGATATCGGTCAGTAAATCAGTTGCAAACAATAATTTTAAAAATGTATTTAACATATACTTATAGAATATTATTTTGGTTAATGCATTTAAGTTATTTTCTTAAAAAGTTAATACTTCCGTTATTAGACATTTTTAAAGTGCCAAATGTTTGTGTAGAAATGTATTCAAAGTTTCATCCATTGTGCACAAATAATTTCCGAGATATGCAACTCTGAAAGAAGACATTTTCTAAAGTTTACATTTTGAAAGTGTGGTCCATTGAAATAGACCTGAAAGATGGGGGTGGGCCCATAGGCGTAAATAGTGTATGCAATTTAACATGAAAAATTAACCTGTAGCTCAGGACTATACTTGATACTCTTATGATGCTTTTAAATGAACGTAGTGAAATCATTAGTTTTGTCCCCCCCCCCACGTATTTACGGCCCTGTCGACACAGGTATTAGGTGTTCAGGTCATGCGCACTGTACAATTTCTAAAACAAAATATTATGCTTTATGGTGTGTATAGCTGGTACAAATTTGCCGTTGGTTTTCGCACCGGAGAGTGGCAATATGTTGGGCGGCACTGTCGTCAACATCACCGGACCGTGTTTTGAGCCCGGAGACAAAGTACGATGCAAGTAAGTAACACATTTTTAGTTAGCTTATGAAAATCAAAGAAAAGTTTGAGTGAAATACCTATGATTTACCAATGGACTATAAACCACTGTAGATTTGACACGGAAGAAGTTGTTGGCACCGTAGTGAATAGAAACCGTGCCGTTTGCATTCAGCCGTTTTTGATGGCCGAAGGTTATGTAATATTTGACGTGGCGATTGGTGACGAAAAATATAACTGGAAGGGAAAATACTTTGTGGGTACGATGATATCGGCCGGATATACGAAACATATTATATTAAGTTTTGTTCACATACCTTATATGTCTTTTTCACATTTCCCTGCAGAGACTCCAGCCACGGCTACCGAACGAATTCGGTTCCAAGACTCAGCGATACGAGAAAGAAAGCCTAAAGAAATAAAAATTACCTGGGAAAAGCAAAATCTTACTACGAATTTTGACGCGCAAATACAGATATCCCTTTACGGTTACAGAGAAGTAACAATCGCACCCGAACTCGTATTCATCGATGTTATAGCGGTAAGAGATTGTTTATCCAACATATATAGTTTTTAATTTTGTTATTTCAATTACCTATACTTATATAATTTCATCATGTTGTATCGACGTAGAAAAATATTCCCAATTCGGGTGAATACGTCATAAGCCCGACTACTTTCGAAGACCGCGACAACGTCCAAAACTTAGATTTGACGTTTGGATTCTTGCAAATACAACTGTCCAACCCGACGATGTACTCCGGCATTTCGATTTCTCCGTAACCACCTTTCTATTAATAATATAATGCATTGTTATACATATAAAATCGTATAAACAAATTTGGCGAAAACGGATGAACCGTTTGCCACGTGTGTGAAGTTGGCCTCCCTCTTGTCAAAACTATACACCAGGTCAATTGTATGTTAGATAATCCCAATTCGTAAGAAATTGTAATTTGATTTTTAGAATATTATATAAGTTCATCGGTTCGAAGAAGTATCCAAAATTAACTTGGGTCTTTACACTATTCCACGCACCTAGTCCAAATTACACTTAAACAATTTTAAGTTGCAGAGCTTATAATTTGTAAGTAATAAATTGTAACTTCCTCATAGCCAAGTCATGACCAATATAAACTTAATAGAGGGGCTAACTTTACATTAGCTTCCCCTTCTTTATAAAAATTAAGCTCTAAGACTTAAAATTTGGACGAAATGGTTATGGGAGAGTGGGATAGTGCGAAGATAGCCTCCAAGTTAATTTCGGCTATTTTTTCGAACCGATGAACTTGCAAATTCGTCAAGTAAGTTTACAATTAAGTAGCTACATACAAATTGAGCTTTTAAAGTTCCAAATGGCCCAGTGTAATTTGGACAAGGTGCAGGGGTGGGCTAACTCCGCGCGCTCAGTCTTGACGTTTACCGTTGTTACTTGTGTTGTGATGTATAGGATACTGTGGAGCAAGCCCGTACCTCTTGCGTGGTATTTCGCACCACAGTGGGAACGCTGGCACGGGTCTTCGTGGCCCGAGAGACTGTGTGACAATTGGATTAAGAACGACAGGTATCTGAAAAACTTTGCGGCCGAGATATTCCAGTGCCCGTGCACGTTGGAGCACGCGCTCGTCGACCGCGGCCGGTTCTTGCCCGACGCCGACTGCGACCGGGACGCCAATCCTCAGTGTCTGTACAACAAGGGTGCGGTGCACTGTGTCACGACCGGGGCGCCGAGCATGGAGGGCTCGGAACAGCAGTGTTGCTACGACAAAAACAATTACCTGATGTTGTCTTACGACCAGCAGTGGGGCTCGAGGCCGCGGAGATCGCACAACCTGGGATTCTTACCGTGGACCGAAGCCAACAAAGTGAATTTCGACGGAAAACGCTCACGGCCAAAACGATTTTTAACCACGAAACGTTGACGATTTCCAGGTGCCAACGCTGTCCCAGTGGTTCCACGACATGAGCCCTTTTTTCCCGTGTTGTATGTGGCAGGAAGAGCAGGCGGTCGGCTGCGAAACTTACCGATTTGAAAGACGTCCATCCCAAGATTGCGTCGCATACCAATCGCCATACGTGGGTATGTGTATCTAACATATTATTATAGATAATACGACTATAAGTGCCCCGTCAAACTGGTTGGTGATTCGGGGTAAAAAATTAATTTATTGTTTTTCGCGCTATGCCGGTTCGTAACGAATAAACCTCATCGAAATGTTCAGAATGTTTGCCTTTCGATGTCACGCGCTCATGGCTCATGCTATGTACAATAATTATACACTCGAATTACACGTAAAATACGGTACCTACTCTTTAGCGCGATAATATAGGTAGAACTAAATAAAGATTTAATAATTGATATTATAATAATAATAATAATTTATTCAATTAATTACAAAATAACGGGCCAAAGCCTAATAGTGCAGATAGTTTATAAACTGGAACAATATCACAAACAAAATACAACATTAAGTACAATATATCGCTACATCAATAGTATAGTGAATACGTTATTGTTATGTAATTTGTTAATGGCAATAGAAATACCAAATCGACGCTTGCGGCTTGTTTGCCGCGGAAATCGAGAGATGTATCTTAAAAACTATAAGACAAAATCCAACTATACATTCATACATTTTAATTAAATTTTAAAACTGCCCCAAAGTAAATCCAGTTTGATGGTACTTGTAAGCATCTATAACTTATATACTAATCATAAATTCATATAATTGGTATGGATAATTATTTACGTAGGTAAATTATACAAAATGTACGTTATAATATTATGCAAATTACGTGATGATAATTGATACTACATCGATCATATTATACAAAATATATATAGCTACCGTCTTCGGCGATCCTCACGTGATAACTTTCGACGATCTGGAGTACACTTTCAACGGCAAAGGCGAGTTCGTGTTGGTTCACGTGGAATCGGAAAAGTTCAAATTTGACGTGCAAGGCAGATTCGAACAGTTGCCGGACAATATATATGGACCGGTAAAGGCCACCACGCTGACATCCGTAGTGTCTCGCGACAATACCTCCACCGTGATTGAAGTTCGATTACGGCCCAGAGTCGCTCAGTGGAGGTACAGGATGGACGTTTTTGCCGACGGTAAACGAGTGTATTTCGACAGACCGGCGTTGAAGGTGCAACATTTTCACGGTAAACTTTGAATATTTTATTATTGTTATGATCGGATAATTATTTAATTACCGTCAAATCGTTGCAGTTACTTGTTGCACAATATATACCTATAAATTTACGATTTTTTTTTAATTCGTTTCAAGGTGTGACCGTTTACGCGCCTTCTTACGTTTTAAACCAGTCAGAAATCGTGGTCATGTTTCAGTCCGGCGCTGGGTTGGAAGTATTGGAAAACAAAGGATTCATGACTACTCGAGTGTATTTGCCTTGGCAGTTTATCGTAAATATCTGATCGTCACAATTATTTCTCTATTTCAATGATTATAATATGGCCACTACGAGACGTAGAATAGATATACACTTGTGCATTTTTTTTTATTAATTTTTTATACACAGAATCGAACCAGAGGATTGTTTGGCAACTGGAGTTTTGATCAGTCGGATGATTTTACACAACCCGACGGCACAATAGTACAACCTAATACGTTCGATTTCGAATCGGTACACAAACAGTACGCTTCGAATTGTGAGTGAAATAATATTAATGCGATATAGTATAGCGATGACCGTGTAGTATTTCTTTTCTTTGATTATTCTCCGTCGTCGACATCATATCGTTATTTGTTCTTTTTCTCACAGGGATTTTAGAAGACCGAGACGAGAAGAACAAAGGCGGCGCGTTATTCTTTCGCGAATACGGTCGGACGGCTAGTTACTATGCGAACCGAACGTTTGAGCCCGTTTTCGAGCCCACTCCGGAACTCATTATACCGGCTAACCGATCCTCCGACATACAGAAAGCCAACGAACTTTGCGGCGACTCGTACCAATGTAAATACGATTATGCGGTGAGTCTCAATAGGGATTGGCGTTTTACACGTTACAATATCAAGACGGGTATGTCAATACGAAAAAGATGAGCAAACAGAGAGGTAATAATAATATAAAATATAGCAAATCTAATTTTAGAGGTCGCGCGTACTATAATAATATTGTAGTACATATAATAATATGTTATGTATATATTAGTACGTATATTATGTATGACACGTACCTATATTGGCTATTGGTGGATTGGCGATCGCACGTGATATTATGTTTTTGTCACTTAATATTATGACGTACTGTTGTGTATAGTGATATCGTGCGGGGTTTTGGAAACGCCACGTTTCGGACGAAAAAGTAACTTTCTGTTTGTACCCAACACCAAGGTGACGTTCGAATGCAATCAAGAATTCGTGTTGATTGGCGACCAGAGAAGATCTTGCTCGTCCGACGGTAAATGGGACGTACCGGAGTACGGGTACACGGAATGCTTACGTAAGTGCCAACTATTTTGACGTACTTGAATACTTGCGATAAAAATATAATAACGGTCGAATTTCGAGTTGAAAAAATCGCACCTAGGCATAATATTATAGAATATTATAGATCTATAGGGGCCCCTACTCAATTAAATAAGAAAGTCGACAATGTTTAACATTTATATAATATCATAGGTACTCGCCGTGTATTTGACGAAATGTTTGCCCACGCAACAACATTTTAAATCCGCGCAATTTCTTTCAATTTGGAGTACCTAGGTATATACCAAATCTGCTTTAAAAAAAAAAAAAATTAAAAACGTTAGTAAATAGCTGCAACCCGGACAATATAATATACAGGATTAATACGATTGACATGCATTTTCTAATCGTATACTTTTATTTCAAATTGAAAGTCGGTGGGTGTAATAATTTTTACTCACTGAAAAAGAAAAAAAATATTGTTTCTTATGGGTACTCGCTGCCAATAACGTGCAAATCATCCACTTTTCATTATCTTTTGAGAAGTGAGTGCTGTGAATTGAGCGGTGTCTTTGATAGATTTTAAATGCTTATGACGTTCGAGTGTTTCCTCACCTACAACACGTACCTATTTTTACATAAACTTTTCTTTGTACAATACTGTTTACGTAATAGATAATAGATACCTACGCGATTGCAGAGAACACTTAAAATTATAATAAAATAATTGTCTATTGTGCTATAGCTGAGAAATTATACTATTCACAGAAAGGAAATAATTTAGTCACATAGGAAAACTTTGACAGGATAACTGGACTCGATACTTATCGATTTCTTAACCGTCCGTCAAAAATGTTAATTCATATATATAATATATTTGCAAATGTTTTATGTTAACGAACTTTTCAGAAAAACTTATTTTGAAATAGGTATAAGTACTATCTATACTATAGATTCTATATGTATAATTGTTGTGTTTGTTGAACATAAAAAATCTTAAAAATGAAAGTTTTTACTTACCAAACACCAGTCTGTTGAATGTTTCTATAGTTAACGTATATTTAAAACGCCAAACGACAGATCGTCATATTTTTTACTCTACATCTGTAAAATAGTTAAATACTATAATCAGTGGCGTTTTGAAAGGGAGGGCCCTAAGTGTCCAAACAAGTGACAATATTGGATACCTACCTTATTATTATCTTAAGATATCTATCAACTGGCTAGTGGCTGCAAAATAATCATTTGTATTTATTCAATAGATGATAATGTACAAAAAATGTAAAATACTAAAAAAAGGTTTCCATGCAGTTTGTTTTGTTTTATTTTTTTTGTGGGGGGGGAGGGGTCTAACCCAACCAAACTTCAGGATAACCCTTCTTGAATACGCTACTGGTTATAATGATAAAAATTACTATTCTATTATGGACATATCACACATAGACATACAATTGTTTTACACAATACGATGAACATAAACTCATGTCTGTCGTTATGCTTGATTTATGATATTTTGAAAAAATTCTTAATGGCTCGAATATAAAGTAGGCTACAGCAGTTATTCTCGCGTTGGACGTCTCAGGCTTAACCCCTTCAAATTATTGTCTTTATAAATAAAGTTAATAGATTTATGATGTGACATGTCATCAGTGGCATATTTGATAGAAACGATTGGTGGTTTTTTTCGATGTGTTCACAAATTATAAAGGACTATAACAATGAAATGGTAAAATTATTACACTATCAAATAAAAAAAAAATAAAAAATCTTTGAATTCGAGTTTATAAATGTGAAATTTTGAGATGTATAAACAGTGAAACCTTGTCGCTGAATTGTTTTCATTATTCTAAGGTATCGGTTCGTAGAGAGTTTTTCACGAAATATCATTCGCTATTAGAAGGTGTCCGTTTGGGTAGGGATTCCAGTTTTATTATTTTTAAATACGGGATATTTTAAATCATACTTATAATTTATACAAGCGGATAGGGTCATGGGGATGGGGGCTTTTCGAAATTAGTCTTTAGCTCAAAAGTTACCTATTATTCTGTAACAATGAATAATTATTTTTTACTTTTTAGTAGGTACCTAAAAATGTTTTAAGTGATATTTCGTATTATAGGTACGAGTTCTTATGAAAATCTATTTTTGACCTCTCGGTAATATTATTTATACCTTAGACAAGTATACAAGTTAAAAATGGTTTTCAATAGATGAAATTACTATAGCAAAAAACCAATTATTAGTCATTATAGTCATTGCTATTTGCTAATGGCATTTTCCTTATGTAAATTAAATATAAATATAGGTATGACACTATTTTTAAACCGAAAAGGTTTTCTCGACATTCAATGCAAATACAATTTTAAAATGAACAATAGATTTCGCGAATAAAATTGTTTGACTTATAGACAACTCTCATTTAAAAAATTCATAAGAAAAAACACAATTATAAAATTTAAGAGGGCAATAAGACATAGGTACTACCCATACGGATACGGGTCATTCGGGACGGATGAATTTGCAAAATACGGGACAAGAGTGTTGTTTAAAACACGGTCGATTCGAATATGGGACAATCTCGTAAAATACATTGCGTACATAGAATCCCCACGGTTTTTTCACTGCGTACAACATTAATCACTCGCCAACCATTGCGCAGCAGGCCTAACTTATCAGATACGCCACTGACTGCACATATGACACCAATAATTTAAACCATTATTCTAATCCATAAAATATGATATATTATTGCTTATAAAATAAAATAATATTAAAATATAAGAGTGATGTGATGACGTGGTGTAAAGGTCACATCGAGTACGAGTCGCGGAGCGCGTGGACGACGATCGCACTGATTGCGGCCCTCATAGTACCGCTGCTGGTAGGCATTTGCTGTGTGGTGTCGCGAGTGTACCGGCGCAGTGGCCGGCTGAGCCTGCGGTACCAGACGGCGCGGGCGGCCAAGAGGCGCAACTCGGTGCTGGCCCTGAGCACGGTCGATCTGTCGTCGGCGGGCGCGGCGGCCAAGAACAGCGGGCGCCGCCGGGACGACGGAGAGAACGACGACGACGACGACGGCCGCGGCGACGGGTCGTCCACCGAGGAGGGCCCGGCCAGTTCGGTGCCCAGTTCCACGAACCCGCGCCGGTCGTACGACGCCGTGTACCGGACGCACGAGCCGCTGCCCGGCAAACCGGAAGTGGACTTCGACCACACCAAGGTCTGGGACCTGGACGCCGAGTACGAGGGACAGCTGGACAAGGTGGACAAGAGGACGGCCATTTACGTGCCTGGATCGCCCACGTTCCGGGAGCCTCCGCCACCGCCGTCGCTGCCGCCGCTTCAGCCGATGGTCCCAGAGGCGGCCGCGGGATGGCGGTCGCCCGCTGGACCGTCAGTGGCGGTCCAAAAACAGATTTTGCCGTCCAGATTCAAAGACTCGTTTTGAAAACGAAAAAATAATCGTTTTCTTTTGTGTGTGTGTGTGTGTGTAAAGGACGAAATTTCATTCCAAACGCATGACACGGCGGCGGTACTATATGATAATATAATATTACCTAATAATAATCTGTTTAAAAGATATGCAATAATAATAATAATAATCATATTATTATTATATTATTACCTTCTATTGGACTCGTTCACGCTTGTGTACAAAATTTAATGTTATATTATATTAAGACGAACTGCCGATTAGTTTGTTATTCAGGGCCTATATGACCCGAATTAATCGGAATCCGTTACACCTTGCACCCCTGAAATTCATTAAAATTTAAAAATCCAACACCCGTTACGGGCATTATTAACCAGAATTACTTATTTTTTTACTTCACACATTTCATGAGATGATAATAATATGTAATACCTATATTGTATGCATTTTGGATTTTGTTGTCGGCTGTTCAATAATAATTATTTTACAATCGATTGGCATTAATTATGAAATATTTCTCGTCATCGGACAATTTTACATTGATGCAATGATGCTCGAGTTACATCCATTCATTCGGTAGTTTTTTCCATCAGTAATATTTTAAGGATTCAACAACATTCCACAATAACGAATTTGCACATAATTGTATGTAATATTGGTAGTTTTCAAATTAAATTTTTGCCGCACTAATTAACACCAACGCGGTATTTTGAGCACGGCGAGCACCCAAACGTTTGTTTAAATATTTTATTCCGGTGCGTTTGAACCCGAATAAACGAATCTGATACAAAACCTTAATGTGATTACACTTGGAGTAACGTACCTGATAGTGTTACGTCGATGAGGCTTCTCTCCAGCCATGCGGTTCGGTATTTATAATCGGCAAATCGCGTTTAAATAATTATAATAATATTTTAACAAATTCGCACCACTCTATATTATTAGGTATATAAATATTTGTTTCTAAATTTTTAACAGACAATACAATTATAGCAATCATAGCGAGTCCTGTTCAGTCTAATTATAGTCGTACAACAAATTATTGTGACCGAGTGGTACCTTAATCGATAACCCGCAGTTGACAATACTATTTATAAACGTCGCCGTGATGGCAATCATGTGGAATGAAAATTCGGCTTTCGATATATTTTTCGTTATTACGTATAATATGTATATATAATTATATTATAATTGTTTATAAACACCGATTGTAAATACATTATCAATTTTGTATGACAATTGTACCGCGATTGTGGTGCACCCATGTACGATTTAACGATTAAGTTTTAAAGTGTTAATTAAATCGCAATCATTTTCATTTCACATGAACTGTGTTTTATTTCTTTTCAAGTGTAGGTACATTTTTTTTTTTTACTATAATTGACGACGTTAATTGAGTAGTTACCATCGCCAAACGAATTTTATTTTAAAACCAAAAATAAGATTATCTCTATGATTTATTTAGGGTATGTGAGAAAATTTATAAATAACGTCTAATAGGCAAGAACTTTGTGATGGGAAATAATTGAATTCTTCCACCTACACAACATACATTATTTACTTATAACAAAGTTAGGGATGATGTAAATAAAATATGGCTGAGAGATCGGCCGTGGTCAGACCTTATCATTGACTTCGGCCCCACTGCCACCAGCCTTTTGAAAAACGCAGCAGCGTCAAAATTAAATCTTTCGGCCCGCCACTGTAACACAGTGATAATTTTCCACAGTAACCAGCTAAAGGATAATGTATTATATCTATCGGTGGTTCTCACTTGACACCGATACACTTGATAAATTGTAGATACTTTTTAATGAGTGCAAAGCGCACATATTCATTGATCATTCGTTTTTATGTGCAGGAACGAATACGATAGCTATTGCTCGGTAGGTACATTGAACAACCAATAAGGCGGATATATATTTAAATTATTATAATATATACACTTTCATAATACTACTAACGATTATCATTAAACATAAGAAAATAAAATTCACATCACTAGGCTACCTATAATATTAAGTTGAACGCCGTACAGTTATTGTAATTTTACAATTTAAATATATACCTAATATCGTAAAATTGTGATTGATCCCGCAGAAATTGGAATCGATAGTTTAAAAGGGACCACTCAGCACTCGAATAAAATCACTTTTCGTCCTAATCAATTAATGAGTCATATTACTATGTAGATTGTAGATATATAGATAAATATGAAGTGGTGATAGTGCCAATAATGATAATCCGAGATAAACAATGAAAAAAACACATACACCAATGAAACATTATTTTCTGTTTGGGTTTACAAATAAAATATGAATAGGTAATGATTGCGTCTTGGTTTTATTTTTAAACAAGTAAATTTTGTTTTGAAAATAAATCGATTTTAGTCAATAAAGATTTCAAAATCGAAACACATTATTGTTTGTACCCTTTGATGGTGGAAAACTTGGCAAACTATAAATACTAAAACATAAAAAATCAAAGTTCTTTATCGATCGCCGCACTTCGAATATTCAGCGAGCTGCAGTAATTGATTATTGTCCGGGTGGTGCTGCACAACTTTTTGTTTACCCAAATGAGGAATAAAATATAATATTAAGAGTATATACTACTACAATACCTATTACATACATTGATTAATCACGATGACGACGCACGCGCAACAGGTCATCAAGAGTTTTCATCGAGGGCCCTGGTGACGATCGTACCGATCATGCTGCTCCTGTTGGGGCCGCTGTTCCTCATCCTGGTATGCGTCGGTTACCGGGTGTTTGTCAAGACCAAAAAGGCGCAGGCAGTTAAGTGAGTACCGTCCGCAGAACCAGACCCCCCCTACAAAACCATAATGACGGAGGGTGGAGGAATCATTTGAAGAGACTATTTTTAAAATCCGTTTCGGTTTTGTTTTCTCGGTTGACATATTCAGTCGGTTGCGAGGCTTGTCGAAACGTCACTCACGACAGTCACGCGATGGCACTCCTCTCCAAATCGACGACGAAGAATTGCAGCAGCAGCCCGGCCCGGACGACGAGAGGAGAGACACGGCCGAGGAAGGTCATCAGAGGGAAACGGAAATCAACTGACAACCGGCAAGCGGTTTTCGGTCATCACAAGTCATGTCGTCCATATATTTTTATATATATATATATATTAATAATTTTGTTACACTTTGTAATAATTAGTTTTTAATTTTTTCAACAATTTTTAAATATATAATATAATATAATATAATAATGTCGATTTCAAAATATTATTATGTTGGTCATAAAATATAAATACAAAAATACAAGGTTTTACGAAAAATAAATATTTAACATATTTATAAATACACAATAATAATATAAATAAAAGTATACAAGCGTCAAAAAAAAGGTAATAATAATAACGTGATGATGATCACAATAATAGTAATAATAAATAATAATAATATGCCGAAAAATGTCAGGTCCGTTTTTGCGATATATATGTATATTCTGTTAGTACGTATAAGTAAAGGGTGATTTTTTTTGTTGATATTTTGATTAAAAAATTACACGAGGTTAATATTTTGTTATCGTTTATATTCAATCCAATCAGTAATCTATATATGTATATATTATATTATAGTCGACCAACCGTCGAAATACTGCAGAGATCACGGTTCATTACGTCTAAGTCGATCGGATTAAAAAAAAATTAAAATGTTATTTTGAATTTACTCTCAAATAGGATCGTGTAAAAATAAGTCTTTACGTAAAAATATAACAACCTGTCGGTGAAAAATACTCGGAACGACACGTCGTAATCATATCAAACGGAAAATTTCGTCCGGACGGTTCGCCGAGAACGCTTTAGTCGTCATCTGTACACGACATGTTTTTCCGCGACCGTATACCTGGTAATTGGTATACGTGGTCCAAATAGTGACATTTTAGCGCGAGTTATTGTCGGATGGCGTCCGTGGTGCGCTTATGGAGAGGCAAGAACGCGGCGACGTATCGTATACAACAAGAGTATTGTTAATAGTATTGTCGAAAAGTAAACATATAAATAAATAATTCACTATTAAATACTTAAAATAATGGACAGCGTAATAAATTTATGAAGTGGAAGGAACTTTAACAACGAGAAAAAAATGGGCAAGGGAATAACAATTATTAAATTTTAGATAAAAGTTTTGTAAAATTATCATTAATAAATGTCTTAAACGTTTTGAAATCACAGATTAACAGTTATGAAAAAAAATTAACGAAAAACAAATATCGTTACTAGAACAACATCAATCACTTTATAAACTCAATAAAATATGTAAATATAATATAAGTACCTATTATATAATATTATCTAAATAACTTTTTGAAATATATATTGGACTTTTCGATCTGATGAAAAAAATATTTGTCCAAAACAATATAACTACAATATTATTATACTCTCTTACTATGAATATATAATAAAATATATATAAATATATAATTTTTAAAACATGAACATAATATTTATTATATTAATTTTATAAAATGGTAATATCTGTTGAGTTATTATTATCAAGTTTTTTTTGCTTTATTAAAATATATATTGCATGTGTACAATGTACGTGTTTGCTGTAACGAATATTAAAACGAGTCACAACCTATCATTGATTTCATAGTCCCTCGTACAAGGGATCTCGAGTAAAAAGTAAACAACCATCATCTAGCACCGTTCTATATAGAAAAGGAATATATTAAACTGTGTAAAAAGGCGACTATACTATTTGTCGTATTACTCGAAAATAGTCAATCGCCCTACCAGTCGGGGGAAGGTGAAATATGTTACGACAGCAGCCGGAAAGGGAGTTGAAGTGGAATTGATGAGAAAAAAGAGGACGACTACGTAAGTTGGGTTTTCCGCTCAGTTCCGCTGTTGCTGCAACAGTCGCTTTTCCCACTCCTCCCGGCGCTGCTGTATGCGCTTGAACCTGGGCACGACTTCGACCGCTGCCGCCGCCGCAACTGTCCTGTTCTCGTTGACGTCCACCACCACGTGCTCGGCATGGCGGTTATCGTTGTCCATCACGACCACGACCACGCGATCCTCGGACGCCACCGCGTCCTGTTGTTCCACCGGCCACTCGCCGTTTGCGGTCATCGCCTTGTGGTCGCCGTCACCGTCGTCGCCACGGTCGACATCGGCCGACAACAACAAAAATTCCGGTTCGCCGTCTTTGCCCAACTTCAGCGACCGCCGGGCGAACACCTTGAGAAGTTCTGGTTGTTGTTGGTCGTCACGCTTCTTCCTCCGCACCACCACGTCGGCCGCGGTGCCACCCCCACCGTTGTAGAGCTTGGATGGACGCGGAGCGGGCACCGGGCGCAGGTGTTGTTGACCACTGTCGGTGCCGCAAACTTGGTGTTCCGAGTCACTCGAACTGTAACTTCGGCGACGTCCGTCGGTGGTCATGGACACCGCAACCGCCGAATCGACGGACTCATCCAGGGCGGCGCTGGACACGCTGTCCGACGACGACGATTTCTGGACGGACGACCCGTCGCCACTAGACGTCGCATCGTCGTCCGTGGCGGCCGTCTGGTGCGAGTGATGTTGTCCGAGGCTGAACGATTGTTTGATCGGCACGAAAGTGTCCGGCTCGAAAACGTCGTCAGCAGGAGCCACTGACGGCACGGGTACGCGTTGGTGCTGTGGACCGTGGTCGGGTGGCATGTCGGGTGGATACGACAGCTGCATGCGGCCGGCCGGCGGCGATTCTTCGCGTTGTCGTGGCCTCGCGCCTGTCGCCTCGTCGAACAGGAACCGGTCTACGTCCACGTCTTCGGTGGACGCTGACTTGGCGGCGGCGGCGGCTTTCTTCTTAGTGCTTCGGCGCGACAACAAGCGGTGGAAAAAGCCCTCTTCGCGCCGTGGTACATTCTCAACCGAAATCTCGTCCACCGACGTGTCCAAGTCACAGGACCCAACCGTCGAGGCAGTGCAAGCTGTATCGGTGACGACGACCGGCACCGCAGTAGTGATGACTGGGTTATTTGAAGTAATGGTGGTGGTGGTGGTGGTGGGGTGGTGTGGGAGGTGTTGGTGTTGGTGGTGGAGGTGGTGGTTTTAGTGTCTGAGGTGACGGTGCTGATGGTAGTAGTGCCATCTGCAAAAAAAAAAATAGATAAACACGTGTAGTAGTAGTGAGTGCAAAAGTAAAAAAAAAACAACTTAAAAATCCACGTGATGCTTTACTGTAGCGGATTAACGAAGGAAAAAAGCGATCATTATTATTATATTATTATTAGGTACATAATCCGAAGCATCGACTCAAACACGAACGCGCGCGAGTTGATCTATATCTAAATCATAGCAATAACATTAAATTTTAGAACGGCACTAGCAATGCGTTTTTCCATCGACTAGTCATTGTAATTGCAGTTTTCATCGTTGCGTAGTCTATGGAACCGCCGCACAGGGGACACACGTCCTCTTCGCTGATGGCGGACAGTCTTTTTCTCGTCGACGCCACATCGTCGTTACCACAGAAATTACTACTACTCGTGTCGCAATTATTACCGCTACTAGTACTAGTACACACGAAGTAACTTTCCAGAAACGCCAAATACCCTTCCGGATAAGCGTACAAATTCAGTCTAATTCTACCTTGGGTCACGTCGACTTGTCGTGGTTGTTGTGGTGGTAGCGGTGGAGATTGTCGTCGTTTGCGAATCGACAACGGAGGAGAAATCTTGTTAAATCCGACAGGGCGGACGGACGAACTTCGCACGAAATACGGGAGTGTGTCGTTTCGTACGCGATACGCACCAGAACGGCTACGGCTTAGGCAGCCGCACAACCAATAAGCGCGGGACCGTCTATTCGGTGGTATTTTACGTTTTGGTTTAGCATAAGCGTTATTTTTCGACGGTTGTCTAGCCCTAAATTTGCTAGGGTAATAAGCGGAATAGCTTTGGCCGTAATTGTATATACCTGCTGTGTCGGCAGTCTGAGGCTTGTTTCGGGCGAAGTTGACCGGCCAGAGTGCTCTTCATTCACTTCAGGCGTCGCGGGAAGAGCATTCGTCACAGATAGCTAAGTGTAAAACATCGATAGTTATATTTTTCGTTGGTATATTAGTATTTATACAGTGAAATTTCCATAATACGAAGTCTCACAGTCAACAAAAAAATGTATATATTATAGAGAGATTTGTTGAATAAATTAAAAATAATGTGGTTTGGTTCTCAAAAATATTTTATTTAACAGAAAGTTGTGTTAGTTGGAAGTTCGTTATATGGAAGTATCATTATATGTGAAAATTCAAAAAAACACAGTTGGATCATCAAGACTTACCGGTTTCTTACTGCGAGGGTTACCGTGTTTTCTTTTGGGTCTGATGGCCATTCGGTGCTTAGCTACGTCATGACTAAGAGGAACGCTTGTCGAATAGTCACCGTCTGCACAAAGTATAATACATAGGTTCACAATACTATATTATTCATATATGGATCAATATGATAGTAAAAATATTAAATGATGCTCGTGACGTTTACCCGAACTGTCAAGATGAGTTTGAGATGTGCGCTTGTCGTGTAACGATATTTTGGATGAATGTCGAGAATTGTGTGCTCCAAAAGAATCCTTAAAGAAAGATTGTAATTATTATAAATAATAGATGATATTTTAGTTGACTTTTTTATTTTTTAAACGTATTGTTATTCAAACAGGAATTTAAATTTAAGCAATATATTATTAACAAAATGTGATATAACACGAGTTATTAACTAATACAATTAATAAATTAACTACAACTAGTTAAATTATTAATTATTTAAAATTCTGTTTAAATATTTAAAAAATGTCCAAGATATACAAAAGGTTTTGGTAAAAGGACGTCGTACCCGCATGTGTAACTCAGCATAGTCGAACACACGTAACTTGGAAAATCTAAGCATCAAATTCGTACTACAGTTTATTCGTGGTTAATATTAGAGCAAATTTACTTATTATCGAATTTGTAGAAGAAAATAATATAAACTATGCACGAGCGAAGTTTTTTTCATATTTTTATTTTAAAATGAGTTAAAGTACTTAAATAATTCATTTTTTCAAATTCACAAAACTCGGTTTCTTTTTCACTTTTAGTACTTCGACCTTCACTCCCAACTATATGGAGTCGGACCTCCTTGTCCTACACATCTATTGGGATCTACCCCGCCTCATCCAACCTCTTCTTTACTCACAACAGCTATTTTTGTGTCACTCTCTATTCTGTCTATCCATCTCTTCTTCGGTTTTCCTCTCACACTAACTCGTTTTAAAATTAATTCATAAAAAGAACTTCGTTCGAGCACAGCTTATATTCTCTTCGATAATAAGTAAATTTTCTCTAATATTGACTATTAATTACTCATAGTAGGAATCCGGTACGTATATATGCAATATTGCACGTGTATTACACAAAGGCAATATATGGTACAACGTCCTCCACTCCTTTCAATAAATGTAAATTTAACGATATATTTAAATATTTTCGTATTTGATTTAATTTTAATTTAATTGTACTTTAATCATGTACTGTTTATATTTTAATATAAATTACTACATTTAATTTACATCTATAATCTGGGCTTTTATCATAAAAAATAAATACATTTTTTTTAAGATTTTAGCCATAATATATGTGCCATACTTCGTCCATTTCGGAACTGCCCATACTAAGGAGTGATCCATCACTGCATGTACTATGTGAAGATTTAGTTATCAGCTCCTAATAATATATTTTTAAAAATAATTATTTATTAGAATAGGTTTGATAAAAAAAGTTTAAGCTATAATCTTACTTTGCTCAATCGGAGATCGTTGCCAGTGGCAATAGTAGGAGAATGCATTGATGGACTTCGTGGGAGTCCTAAATCTTCATTGTCCATATCGAAACTATCATCGTCATCTTGAATTTTTCTTCGCCTTCTTACCGCTTCTAGTAATTCAGCCTTTTTTAAAGTTAAAATAATTTTAGTATAAAAATTACATAATCGATTACAGTTTTATTAAGGTATTAATAATAGATTTGTTATTCCGTGGACAGTATATCTATATCATAATCATATTTAATTCATTCATATATAATTTTTTCGTGTGTAAATTAGTTTTACTCTAAATTATAATTTTTTGACACTGCAGTTTTTGGTAATATTGTGCACTTTAGTAATCTTAATGCAGGTTAGTATTTGAGTACTTGTCTTGTGTGATAGGTAAAAATTAATTATTTATTTTTTGATAGTAACTTCTAAAAGGAACTGGTCATCAATTATTTTGAATTTATAATATATTTTTGATTTGAATGGATATCAACGAAAATATATGATTACAGTTAAATATTAAAGATTTACACCAAGTAAATATATAATTATAACATTATCAAATTGTTTTAATTTTTAATTATAAGTAATTATTTGTAATGAATGAGACTTACACTCAAATAAGCTTCAATTATCGTAAAAATAGTATACATAATTTTATAGTTCTTCGTAAAGTATGAGGTACACAAGTTTAAAAAGATAAATAATATATAGAATCAACTATCAAGTATATAATAGCAGTAATATCATCAGACACAGAAGGTATCACAACAGGGCGTTACACATGGTGGTTTGCTATACAGTGATGATTAAAGGTCACGGTCAGCTGGGTTCCCGCAATTCTCCCTATTCGAAATGCTTCGGGCCATTGTAGTGTCTGGTACACATATTAAATATAATAGGTCGTTAATGCACTAGCGCGCGCATCAACCTCGCTTATCTAGTTTTAATCGAGAGAAAATGTAAAATGCACGCAAACTAATAAATATGATATTATGTATTATGGTTCCAGGTTGAATTCAAATAAGTAGTGTTTTTAACTAGAGCTGATTTTTGACTAAAATTTATCAAACAATTTATTAAATAATTTACTTACTTGAACCATATTTTTTTTAAGAATACTTAAAAGGAACTTATGTGTTTAAAAGATTTGACGATACAAATTGATAGTTTCTGTTTTTGTATATAAGGTTAGACAGTAAATCTGAATAGCAACACACTACATCATTCATACGACTTTATATTTTATATAAATATACATAATTCATAGAACGTTGCATGGCAGTGTGTGATTTGTTTAAAAAATATTAGAAAACAAGTGTTCGGAAATTAAACGGAAATTAGCTATTGTATTTTGCACCATTTGAAAAAATTAAAACGAACAATACTAATGACTATCAACATGTATAGAAAACAATGAGAAATGTGCTATGATAATACGATAAAATATTCTAAAATATCTATAATATAGTAATGAAATCATATTTTTTTCTTGTGTGTATTATTAATTGTATATCAAATCAAAAATGAAATTTTTAATTACCTGTATATTGGCTTGAGGAAATCCTAACCGCGGCACGGATACAGTAGATTCAGAATCGGATTGACCAGAATGTTGTTCAGGGTTGAACACACTGTCGTGGCTAACGCTCAATATTGTGGAGTGTAAGCTTCTATAATTAATTTAAAAACTTCATTAAAACGTTGCCCGGGAGCACGAAAGAAGAAGAGAGACTTCATTCTTTGTACATACCGCCTCCTGGTAAATGGCTCATCAATCAGCTGACTAGTCGAACGACTTCTGGATGTATCCAAACTAGGTGGTTCTACAATATTGTCACATGATTTGACATCGTTGGGCTCAGGACTCTGAGCTTTACGTCTGAATATTCGACGCAGACGTCTAAGTGGATTAAATCGACGTGTTTTGGGTTCTATTAACATTATTACAATTTTAAAATATTATTGAATGGATTTTATGTTATTAATCTTTACTAAATTTACCTGGTCTCTGAACCACATGTTCCGATTGCGGTGATGATTCCCGCACACAAGACATAGTGTGTAAATAGCATACAGTTTATTTTATAATTTTCGCTGCATTTGGCTGTAACAAAAAAGAATAAAGATTAATCATTTTGATAAAAATCTTTGAAAATTTAAAACAAAAAAAGGCATATTAATCTTTATTTAGTTTGTGGGATTAACGTCATTATGTACGTCAATAAATTGAGGTTTCCCCTGTTCGCCAAATACGAAAAACATGTGGCCCCCTATTATGTATTAATAACATCATATTGCAGTATACACTGAACATTTCCATTCGATTAAGAGCGTAAGATAGAAAACACAGATTAATGTGCCGTTATTTTAAAATCTATAGTCAGGCTACAAAAATATAAAACCGTGCCAAAATAATAAATTAAGAAATAAGTGGCGATTGAACTAAATATAAACCAAATCAATGAAAAAGACAAGCGGATACTTAATATATAATATAGTTTACGCTTCAATAAACAACTGACATATAAAAATGTGACATATAATTGAATTTAAAATTAGACTTGGTACAGTGTTGGTGATGTAATTTTTGTCTGTTGATGTTTAACTGTATCTACACTATATATTGAGCTCGATATTGAGAATGTTAATACTATAAGATTTGGCTGATTTTAAAGAAATATAATCATAATATTTTGTACATCAATATCAACGCATAACTCGATCAGCTTAACTAATAAGTAATAAGCAATTCATATGTATGTATCATAAACATACCATGCTTTAAAAAATATTATATATATAATATTTTATTAGTTAGATGTGGGCGGATATGGGCTGTATAATATAGGCTTTAATGTTATTATTATTATTAACTGCAATTAACATAAAAAATAACATCATGTCCACAAGTATTGGCCATTACCTGGGCCTACTATATAGGCATTATAAGCAAATATCTATATAGGTATTATAGTATGTGTTTTTTATTGTGAATCGGGCAGCTTATACATGGGTAACAGGCTTTAAAAAAACTAGGTAGGTACTTTTATTTAAACTTTAACGGATATACTCTTTTACATTTTCTCGTGTTAAATTTTTCAAATATTTGTACCCTTAAAATGAAAATAATATATTGTATATTACCTAGTTCACGACAAAAAGGTCACGTTTAAAGTAAATTATATGTATAATAGTATATTATATTATGTAAATACATGGTTAATGATTACGAGTGGGCCGTTGTGTTTTATCAATGGCCCATAATATTATAGCTAACACAGAAAAACGAAACAACAGCATAGTCCACCCTATACATCACAGTTTCTATATAATACATTGTTCATTTATTTACATCAGTTTATTAGTTGTAATATTTTTTGTACCATATTACTAACATAAAATACATATTGTAAATAAAAATGTCTGTCTAATTCTCGATATAATCCTTGCTAACAATCTTTTATAATATAATCATATTGTACTTAAATGATAATTTCAAATGGCAATGAATATTAGGTATGTACTATTATTTAGGATTATTCGTTACCATGGGATTTTCAAGCAGGCATAATAATATAATATACCTATGTAAATGAGTCTTTCCTTATCGATAAAATCAAAAAATTTATTTTGAATTTATATATTCTTCAATTACCTAAGTAATAGTAAATTATGAGTAATATTTACTTTATCTATTAATATATAATTGATCTAGATTTTGTGTTTGGAGTGTTTGGAGACTACACGTTTATATTTTGTAAACGACACATAGATAAACGTCATTCACGAACTTAATAAACAGATAAAACATAAACACAATATTATTTTTAAGAAACTTAAACTGTTTTTAGGTAGTTTGAATGAAATCAATTTTTATATTATTATAATGTTGTGGTATCGACATTTTATTTACATTGGGCCATGGGGCCACTAACAAATTCGTATAATTATTAAATTATACAATATTTAAGCCCTCAGGGACTCAACATTTAAAATAACCTATAACCTACCTAACAAAATAAATGAAAATATTTTCAAATATATTTTTTATTATATTAATTTTATGTTTTAATTTGGCTTTAATTTGAATAAATTTGCCACTCCACTTCCCTTGCAGTGATTATATTTTTTAAGTAAACGTATTTTATTGCGTATAATTCATTTTTATAACAGATAATTTATTTGTATAACTTATTAATATATAATATTTAATTATTTCATATGTAAAAAAACTACTTATACCTTACAGTTTTACTTAAAATTTTTTTAAATAAACAAGATCATGAACGTGGTACTTTAAAAAAAGGGAACTACTTGGTTTTTTACACATGAACATTTTTACGTTAACTTCATATTAGAATGAATTCAATTTTAAAGTAAACTTTCCGAATTCTGGATTTTGTAATTAGTCTCGACTAATTGGTGGGGGATGATTAAGACATTAATTTGGAAAATATAAATATATAAGCATAAAGAAATTTGTGAACTACCCTCTCGGTCATGACGATACAGACCTTAAATCAGAAAATACACTGTATATAAATGGTTTCTTTTAAGATTCAAGTTACGACTAAAAATAAGAAAATTATATCAAATTACAGGATGATCAGAAATTCTCATTACCAAAAATTTGAATAATTACTTAGATATTAATACTATATACATTATACGTAGTTTATTTCTGAAATTTGTGATTAATTTAAACTGAACTTCGTATAGGTACCTATAATCGTAATAATTATAATTGTAATCATGTAATCATTGTTATACATGTGATATTATAAAAATATAAACGTTACGAATTTAGGGTTTACAAACTTCCTACACATATTAGTACATTACATACCTAGTACATACAATACTTATATGTAGTATTTAAATTGTGTAGCACCTACATATTATAGGTATTTACCTACATGTATCAGTAGGTAGCGTATTTAAGATGTTTACCCCTACCACGGCAATGGTGTATACAAATAGAAGCAGTTGCCACCTAAACATTTTTTTTTCTACAGTAATAATAGTCTAATAGTATCCAAATCAAAAATATTCGATAAATGTAAATGTTTGTAAAAAATTGTGTTCAAATTAGGAATGATTACAGGCGGTGAGGACTGATAGCATGTTGATGGAAAATTAAATAATATAATTTATGACTAATAAATGAGACAAGTACCTACATTTCGAACTATAATTTTGTTGTTTTCCTTAGTTTTTTAATATGAATAATGTTTATCTAAAAAAATCATTAAATTTAAAAAAAATAAATATAATATATATTATTAATATCTAATATTATGTATGATGGAAAATTGTTTGCTCTCTCCTTACAAATTCCTGCGGACGCCTTTGCCCCCTGGGTGTAATTACAAGAGATAATTTTATAATCTCTATAAAATGCTAAAAATATAAATGTATCTGTTTTTAGTTTATCAAGGATATATTAAATTATAAACAAGATGTAACAGAAATACCTGACAAATTAAATTACATTTGACTTAATTAAAAAAATTGTTGCTTATAGTTTACAAGTATGGTACACAATTTTATTACATTCTTTTTTGGTCGATTTGTAAATCTAACTAAAAAAATGTTTATTAAAAACGTTTAATTAAGTAAAGTACCTGGTTTAGTTTTTAAAATTAAATATATTTTTTTGAGTAATTTAATTTGAATCTAAATAACTTTTCGAATTTCGCAGACATAAGTAAATCCTAAATTAATTATTATCCATATAATGTACATAATTTTTTTTATACATTTAACTTGTATCAAACCTGTACATCATGAAAATATATCTGAAAAATATGGATAAATAAATCAATTATTAAAATTGGCCGCCGTAGCTGTGTGCCATAGTGATTACTACGATTATAAATACACAGCTGATACAACGAGGCTCAAGTAAAATTATCCATAGGTATGCCTGTCGGTACACCAAAGACAGAAAATAACTGATCCTAAAACTATTTAACGTTAATATACCACAGCTTTAATTTATATAATATACTTTTTCTGTATATTGATACTTAATAATCTCAAAAAATTATTTTTCTCAAGTACAGGAAAATATGTAAGTATATAATAAATATTCATGCTCGTACATATTATTACGCAGTACATATTTATGATACTATATAAATAAGACTCAGTAATTTATTTATGTACCTATACCTACATTATGCTTAAATGTACATTAAGTTGTTAAATATTTTATAACACCAATTAATAATAAATTATATTTTGATGGTAGGTAGTAGGTACTTATCAGATATCCTTACTTTGTTAAAATTAGATTAACACAAAATAATTTACAACATTTTTTCTGAACAGATAATTTGATATAATTTCTATTATCATAAACACAAAAATATTTATAATTTATTCTATTTATGCGGTTGCATAAATATAATGGCTGAATCATCATTGCAGATAGGTCTGACTTGTACAATTTGCGTAAATTTATATTTACAGCGAAAGTTTGAAATATAGACAAAATTCTGTATTATTTGTGTAAGGTGTAAAAATATAGTTAAGGTGTTCAATTTATTTAACAAGTAATTATAAAAAGTTTTAAAATCGTATGATAGGTAAACACAAAACTCAGGTTCCGGCATCGATGGATAACAAAACTATTTTTTTATATATATTTTATTATACTCGTATCATAAGTATTATGTTCTAATATAGGATATTATTACTACCAATAATAGTAGTGCCAAAAACTTAGCTACTAGTGATTAATGCGATAATAACCAATTATTGTAAAAATTATTGTTATCTACAACAGAATAATTTTACAGATAATTATTATGACAATAAATTGAATTGTCTCTACTAATGGTTAGAAACATTATACACAAAAAACGTTTTCGCTCTAATGTATAGTACTTATAGTAGAATTTATGCCTTGCGAGATATAATCTATACACTTATTACAATGAAATATTTATTTTTATTTAGAGTGTAGAACAAATTTACTCAACAATTACATTACTTAAATTGTTTATTAATGTATAAAACACTTAAATATTAATAGTCATTTCCAAGTATTTTAAAATAATAACTTTAAAGAAAAAGAAAATCAGAAAATTCAAAATGTATAAAATGTAATAATTATATTATTTATGTTTAGGGTACGGAGCACAACAGTAATGTTTAACAGTCCGAATTGTGAACCCACTTTCTCTTTTTTATAGTTGTGATTATATTGTATAGAAATGACTAGTCTTTTAATTTTCATCATTGTGTTGTTTTTATTTTTAGAGAATTTGCAATTGTAATGTCAAAATGAAAAATTATAATCATGTAACAACATTAGAAAACAATTCTTCACTCGAGAAAATTGGAATTGATGCAGACTGAATTTTCACAAATTGGGGAAATTACATTTCCGCAAACTATTATATTAAATAATAAATAATACAAATATTTACAATCGTTAAGGTATGATAAAATTATACTAAAAAGAGTCACCATTTGAAAAGAAGGGAAGAGCATCATTATTTTAAAATCGTCTAATAATTATATCAAGATCTGCTATTATTAGAATCATTGTTGATGAACTTATCGCTAAAGTAATATTATCTATAAAGTAATATTACAATTCACATGGCACATACCTACTTGCATATATGATAGTTATAATTTATAACACAATATAAACTCAGTTCAATAACGTAATTAGTGATAACAATGAATATCAACGCTCAGTAATATAATAATACATCTGCTATATTATCATGCGATATACCAATATGGCAATATGCTACGTATATTAAAACATATATTATGTATAAATAAGTTTAGCGATTTACATTGTTTCTATGGTTATAAATGTTATGTCGATTAAAAATAAAACTATTATAAAATATGCACAACAGGCGTACACTGCAAAATAATATTACTCTATTTTCAGGTATTTATTTTTGTTAACCAAGCATGATTTTTTTCTCAATCATTTATAATTAAAATAAAATTTCTATCGACAAGTAATTTTTATCACTCTTTCAATACTTGATTAATTATTACCCGAAAGGTAAATAAATTGTTCTGTTTTCTGCAAGAATAAAAAAATTAAGATGGCAGATAGTGAAAAGTTAAGACGTAAGATGATTTTCCCATATACATTCACAGCTAAAGTTGTACAGTTTCCGTTCAAACTACACTTAAAGAAACATTGGATGTTTCCATGGTTCATTGGAGCAACTGTAATTGTTTCGCCCGTATTTTATCTTCTTCAGAAAGCTGCCAACTCTGAAGCTAATGTAAAGTTATGGGCGGAGAAAAGGAGGAAAGAAGAGGAACATTACAAACATAAGTGGGATTAGACAAGATTGTACTAACAATTGTAACTAAACAAATTGTGTTTTGGTTAATTTGATACATATAAATAAATGATTTTGTATACTATAATGGATTTTGTATCAGAAAACAAACTGTTGGGTTAGTTTTTATAAAAGGTATCAACATTTTTATGTCAAAGTATAGAAAAAGAACAAAGAACCATCTATAGTAGGCCAAATTCGTGACACTGCTTCCAGGCCAAGTCATTAATAATCAAATAGAAATACAGAAGTTATAACGATAGCAGAAAAAAATTTCATAAAATTAAAAATGTTGGGAACACCTGAAAACCACTTAACAACCACTGTTTAGTAACTAGAATTGGCCATATAAGGACCAAAACGTAGTTCGTAAATTTGTCCGTGGCCATGGCTTGACCTTTGGTAACTTTTTTCTATCTTTATTGGTTTATTACCTACCTTTCTAAACGATATAATATGTTATTCAAGTAAAATAATCTAGCTTATAAATTTATGGGTGACTATTAATTAATATTAGGTATACTTGCCTATTCTAATTTTAAATTTTATTTCCAGGTAAACATAAAAAAATACCTACTACACAACTGCATTACTAATGTATATTATTTAATTTGAGTGGTTAATTTTATCGTTCTACCTTCATTTAACAAATTCGAGTTTTGATTTCGTAAATATTTAATAATTAAAAATATATTACAATACTCAACAGTTAATTAAATAATTAAACTAGCAAAAATTCGGTTATAATTTAAATTATAAAATCAATTTGTCCTTCGTCTAATGTGTAGCTATGAGAAACTTGCCAAATATGTATTATAGGTTAACTCAGGCGATTGTATTTAGACACAGTATTCTACGTTTCATAACAATGTTTTTTTTTTTTTTTGATAGAGAACCAGTCACGCCCGCACAGTTTCAATCCCAACAACGTTGTAAAACGAGTCGAACGACTATTTTAAAAACGATCCAATGTTTTTCTATACTCACTCGATAGAGATAGGTGGATTTAACGGATATGATCATGGTTACCGGAAGTATGTATCAGTAATGTTTAACAACCCATATCTTCCTTCCGGCTTTTGTATAATATAAAATCCAATAATGCAAAAATATATTTGTTTCTTCAAAAATAAGAAATCAAATCAAATGTTTATAATGTTTTTATAATAAATATATTTTTATAAAATTAACATTTTTAAATAATAGATTGGATCCAACTTTTAAATGTTTGAATACAACAACTTAAGGGGATGCCAAGATCACACCCGTCTTATACACACGTATACAACATAGCAAATTGCATAATCCATTTTTAATTTTAATTTTTTAAATTAGAGAGAATTTACTTTTAAAATTTAAAGTTAAGATTATTATCTAAGGCATTTATTGATATTTTAATTTTAAAGCAATTTATGATAATTTTAAAATTTACAACATTTAAAGTTCCAAAATGCTAATAACTTATTTTTAAAATATCAATAAAAGCCTTCCGAGATGCCCGATATAACAATCTTACCTTTAATTTTTTTTATTGGTTAATTTACTCTAATTTTAAAAATAACACAGTAAAATGGATTATTGTGAACGGATAATTTGTTGTTATACGTTTATACAACACAATATGCAGGTGTACCTATCTCTTAATAATAAATACGATACAAAATAATATTATTAAAAAAAAATAAACGCATGATTGATTATTTTACCACACCATTTTTTCAAGATATATACATTAAAAAAAAATAAACAGTTTATTATTAATTTGTATAGAAAATAAATAATATCAATGTAAGGATATGTGATCATATGAACTTTGAATCACTATAAAACTATATAGTACATCAGTAATAACTATAAATTGGGTTAGAAAAAATGTATAAGTAGTATACATACAGAACCGAAAAAGAACAATAATATAGATATTCTTTATTATTCGAATTATTTGAATTAACATGTTGCATGTAAACTAAATTTATACTTTAGCAACAAGTAGAAATGAATACTATGTCTATACAACCTAATTCTAAAAACAATTAGATAATAGATCGTTTTAATTTAATTTTTATTGTTCAAAAAGTTGATACAATATAGTCAATAACAATATAAATGTGTATGTAAATAAATTAAATCTACTTGCAAAGTATATCCGTAAAATAATATTGACACGCATACTAAAGACCAGAAATACAGTTACAATAAGCGCATCGCCCACTAGGTTTTATTTTTTACTGGGTCGTAATAGCAATAATAAAATAATAAGTGGAAAAATCTCAAGACGTGCGTTATCTTTTAAACGTGCAGGCAACCGACTCAGTGATGTTGAAACCAGATCAAATTACGCCAGGGAACAGAATGAAGGTTCCTATGAAATTTAAGTAACCCATATTATTTTGATTTAACTATATAGCACTGAACTAACAATTTACGTGTGTTATATATTCATATACAACATAATAATCATAGTTGATATTTGTGTCGTTCAATTCATAGTAAACATGCATTTAATAAGAAAATAATAATGTTGATATTCTTAGTGTCCTAGGTACCTGAACAATATATTACATGATATTAATTTTTGCAATTCGTATAGTACCATACTATAATAATAATGTAAATAGTAAAACGTGAAAATCATTGGGCACCAAAAATGGTTTTTTTTAACCTTTGTCCCTCACGTGAGCAATAGGTATAGCAAAACAAGTTAACGTAGATCAATCATCAGTCATAACTTAAAAATTATTTTTAGGAATTAACTTTAAAAGTTTAAACAGGTGCCCAAAATAAAAAAAAATTTAGATATTCTGTTAAATAAAACTATTCATATTACTTATATTATTCTAACCCAAATATTATTTATACAATTTATGTGGTATATACATATGTAATTACAAAAAAAAATTATATTCATTGTACAAAGACTGTCTGTTATACCAATAGTTTAATAATGGTAATAGTTTATAATGTTATAAGGGCTATATATATATATTATAAGTTATAACATAAAACTAATAAAGTAATAAGTACCTAATATTTTTATATAAGACTTTTTTTCTGTAATAACGTTTGATGATTAAGTATCACCCTATATTACTCACGATCTGTAAATAATTACTTTACAATACGAGCAACTGAGCAAGTGATTGCTTATATTAAATAGTCAAGAGTCAGAGTGAAGAACCCGTCCATTGGTCATTGATGGAACAACTAAATGACGTTGAGTTAGATGTTAGTCATTTAGAAGGTCACCAACGACCGTACGACACCATGTTGTTCAATTTAAATAGTTAATTCGATTATAGATTTAATAATGCATGTTTGATTAAGGGTTTGATTCAAATAAATTACGTCAAGTTTATAAAATTTGTCATGGCCGTAAAGCATTTTTATATTATAGGTATATATAATACGAGTTCGGTTATATTACAATTACCTATAATAATATTGTATTTAAATAGTAAAAACAGATTAATAATTAAAATTGATTGTATACTTGTCTATACTTTTATAACAAACAAAATATAAGTTTTATAGTTTTGTTGCATGAATCTCCAAAAATAATATCATATTTTCATTAATTATATTTTAAAATTAACTAAATTCTGGTTTGTTCTAATATCACAATATAGGCAGGTACAATTGTTTTTAATAAAATATGAACAATTGAAACATGTGTTAAATAATATCAACATTTCATAACAATATTAAAATCATCGGCATCCGATACTTTGTGCACCTTATACAGGGACCCATCTTACTAATACCACCGGAAATCCTCACGAATATCGGATAACATGGTTGTAATGGTGTATACCACGTATGTAATGAAAATGTGAAACTCTCATTAATATAGCCTAACTGTGATAAGTTTAAATTTAGTTGTTGATTTGTATAGAAAGAAAATAATATAAATTAATTAAATACAGGAATTTCTAGACATTTATTAATAAATAGATTCAAGTCTTTGTTTATGACGTCAGTCTTACACTTATAATAATAAATGTGTCTGTTAAGTTAATTAGTACCTATACATTGAACTATCAGATAATAATTCTATAAAATACTATAAGAATCTGCTATAGGTACTTTTTTGTTTAGTCAAATAATAAGTGATTTATTGATTCATACATCCTGTTTTCAAAAACAATGGAAAAATTGATTCCATATGAGAAAAAAAATGAAAATTATTTTTACTAGGTATCTATTTATATAAGTTTAAAGCTTGGAAAATTGATCGATGGATATTACCGAAGATATTATTATGAATAGTAAACGGTGGATTTAATACAAAATCAGCCGTATAATATATTAGAAGAGTGGACGCAGGAATTAGTAATCACCATAAATTACCTATCTAGATAGGTAAGGTATATATAGACAGCCATATGCAAAACTCTTGACTCAAATTCTTACGAAACATAAAACTTAAAAAATGTTCGTTCAAGACTAATCGTAATGATACTTTTATAAAATATATTAAATTTTAAAAAATAATCTTATCTTTTAATTATTCAAACTTTTATACCTAACACATAGGTAATAAAAATTTATATCTCCGATCAACTATAGTTTTTTATATACTTAAAGAAACTTTTGAGATAATCCTAGATTATCAATCTATTCTGCAGTAAAAATAGTGTAATGAAGCTTTTTGATCACTCCTTCAACCCAAAACTTATCACAGAATAAATATCACGGGTACCTATATATATCGCCCAACTGAGAATCTATGATATTAGGATATATAATATATAATATATAATATACATATATATATACACATAGGGACATAAAAAATAATTGAAATTTTTGTAGAAAATACTTGAACCTGAAATTAACATTAAAATAAAATGTATACCTCATGCAGTTAAATTATTATTATTATTCTGATTATTATTACTTCTATTGTAATATATTACACGGAATAAACAAGCACCAACACATCAAAAGATATATGAACATTGAACAATAAACAGTTGTTGAGTTGTCACAAGCAAGTACATCCACAATAGTTTTCGTAGCTATTCAGTGGCGTAATTTGGTCATCTTAGTAGGGAGGGGGGGGGGGATAGAAACATTATCCAAAAAATTTAGTTTATATCATAAAAAGCTCTCAGTCTAGCCATTGTGAAATGTAATCTGTATAATTTAAGGAGAGTAAATGTATAAATGCATGCATACATGAAAATAAACTAACTATTTAATAAAAATTTAAATGTACTTTTTCTAGTAAATCATCTGCGTAGACGTAAAATCTACTCAAAATTACTATCTTCAAAAGATTATAATCTTGGAACTAAGTGCGACCGACAAATTCTGATTGTACCATTGAGCTTAATTTGTTGAAATATACCTATTATTTAAAGGTTTCCGAAAAAATTCCCAAAAATCGAGCTAAACTGCATTATTTCAATATATTTGTGCAATATTCAATTTGCAATAATGATTAGTATTTATTACGAAGTAATATTATCTTAGTTGCAGCTCCAATTGGAAATTTGGGTTTTTTTTTGTTGTTTCTATAAAATATACTATATATTAGTACCAATAAATAATAAGTAAAAAAAAGTGACACCCAAATACCCCCATAATTACGCCATTGGAACGACTAATTTCCAGTTGTCCTTATCAAATGACAGGATTCAAGAAATAAAAATTAAAAAAATGTTCAAATAAAAATACGAAAATAAATAGTACAACAATTGTGCATATACTCGTGTCATTATACTTCGCAAAAATAGTTTGAATAATAAATATATACTTAGAATTTTGCACATAAACATGAGATAAAACTGGGATGACATTAATCCAGCAGCCATTCAACTACAACTAGATAACTCAGAGGATGTCAGATGACTCAAACATCTGAAGCCATACATTTAATAAAATATTAAATTAAATAAAGAAGTCATTTTATTACAAAATGTAAATCCACAAATGTGCATGTATACGGAGTGATCCATTTAACGTACACTCATTATTTCAGAAAACATATTTTTTATACATAATTTTAAGTCGTAAAAAAGCCACAATTTTGGAAAAAACATTTTTTCTCGTTATCAATTTTTAAGTTTCAATTCTTTTAAATGACATCATACATTTTTAATTTCATATTCCGAAGCTGAATATTATTTATTTGGAGTATATCAATCTATAAAAATCAAATTTCCGAAAATAGTTTATTAGTTGTTATAAGTTGGTGTTTAAAGTTCGATGAGCGGAGTAGTGGATTTGCTGTACCACTTCACTCATCTATACTTTAAATACCAAAATTATAATTCATAAGTAAACTACTCGTTTAAAATTCAATTTTTATGTTGAAATAACTCCAAAAAATATTGTGCTTTAGCCTTTGGAAAAAGAAATTAAAATGTATGTTGTCATTAAAAATAGTACATTTTTAGAAAAATATTATTTTTTACAGACTTGAATTAATATAAAAAAATTGCATTAATATAAAATAGTTCCGTTTTATTTTTTTAAATATTGGTATCAGCTTACCTAAGAGCCTACCTAACCACCTTTAATCATTTTGTGCTAGGGGAAATTACCTTACAGGCATTTATTTTTAACTTAAGGGCCGTTCTTACAATGTCTGGTTAAAGTTAACCAGCCAAATTCTGCCAGTAATAAAATTTGTTATCAGTCGGTTAGCGTTAACTGACACTTTACCAAAAATTGTAAAAGCTGCACTTAAATTAAAGCATCAATAGGCACATTATTCTTTTTACAATAAACATGGGTTATTTTTATTTTTAAGATTTGATAAAAAGTCACTGATTTCATGACTAATTTCAATAATTTCATCCAACAATTTTTTGTATTTTTTTCCCAACATAACTTTTTTCTTTCTTTTTAAACATTTTTTAAAACAATGATAATTTATTCTGGGTAACTAATAGTTAAGCAATAAGTTTAGATGTTAAATTATTATTTGGAAACTAAATAAAATATTATAATGATCAGTTTGTGATAAATAGATATAATATGTATGTATCTATCCTACATAAAACAAATTATTTTAATTTTTTGTGAACTTTATATTAAATTTTAAATATAAATGGTAAAATTTTTTGTTTTTTCTATATATTATTTGTTGTCCTTGTCTCAATAATATTATGTATTTTTATAATTTTATCTCTAGACATAATTTAGTTTTATTTTATTTTGGTAAATTAAATACCCATTATAGGTAACATTACCAACATTATCTAGGTATAGGTATGTCATCATTTAATAAGGTTACTAAATATTATTAACATAATGTTCAAGACCATTAATAGTTTAATCCATTAGGTACTTAATATATATGTAATAACTAGAAAATCTAAGAACAATATACTATCATTAGAGGAAAATATTATGTTTATTTGTATACATTTATTTATTTTAACATTGTGCCATGTATTTAATTTAATGGTTAAAATACGAGCATAGGTAGGAACACTGATAAATAATGAAAATTACTTTGTATTTTTAACTGTATACATCAAGATAATATAACTTCAATATAACTCTTATTTACAGTGTAGAATTAAAAAATATTTTTATCTAAGTAAATATTAATTTAAAACTATGTATTTTTACCTATTTATTTATGTACTAAGGAATTTTGTTTTTATTATAACCTAAAAAGATAAATTGTATGTACCCTTCAAGTACAACTTAAAAACGATATTGATACCAACTTAATTATAATTCTGTGCAATTAGGCAGTCTTGGGTAATATTTTGAATACAGCATTCAGAATACTTTTTAAGCAGATATTTAAAGTACTTTTAAAATACTATTCCCAAAAGTATTCTGAACAACTGTTCCGAATATTTATTAATACAATCTTATTCCAATATAAAAAATACTTTGTATTTACAGTAATAATTGTTTTCCTTGTGTTTCTGGAAAATTTAACAATATTAGGTGTACCTACTTACACATTTTAAAATGTTAAATCAAGTATGAACAACTTAAATTATATTATATTTAGAATTATTAAATTATAAAATATGTTAACCTCGATGTTAACACTAATTTCAAATTTTTTTAAATACTTTATTTGGAACACTATTTTTATGAAGTATTTGAATCAGCATTTGAATTCATATTTAGAATACTATTTGTCATAAGTATTCGAGTATTTATTCCAAATTTTTTTTTTAAAGTATTTTACCCAAGTCTGCAATTAGAGTAATCTGTATAGTAATGTAGTAAACCTCAATATCAGATATTTTAACATACGTGCGGTTCTTGAATTAAAATTAACTTATTTTAACTTTAAATTCACCACCTAATAATTTTAACAAGTATAGGGAAAAGTAAAATGTGTGATTATAAAATGTTTTGATGCAATACCACTGATGTCAGGTAGGTATCCACTATTTCACTATGATTTTTACTAAACATATGTCTTTTACGTACAAAACATGATCGTTGGGATGTTTGTAAACGCATATAAATTATCAAAAAAAATCTTACCTTGAGTTTTTAAACGTATCCAGTTAACCAAAATGGATTCATTATAATCATTGGACAATGTATATTCTTACCGGAGCCACACGGTTAAGGAATTTTCTATTAACTTTAACACGAACCTAAGCAACTTCACTATAAACCTAACACTAAACAATTTGAAATAGACACTAACAAGAAAAATGAAACATTTTCAACAATAATTATTAAATTTGAAAATAAACTATAAAAAAAAGAATAAAGAAAATTATATTAACACACTAGCGCGAGACGCACGGCCCGACTGCAAATGATAAAAAAAAAATGAGAAACAAAAACATAACGGGTCGTTCACAGCTGCATTTTCAGTGTCGCCAAATGTGTTAAGTACCTCCATAATTATTGTACTACACACCTCATATTCATGCACAATAATAATATATTATTATTTATTATGTATCTTAAATTTTTATTATACTATAATAATATTACTCGTTCTAGAATATGGGAGTATGGGACACTTTTTAATGCTTATTTTTAGGTATTGTTTAAGTTTAAAATAGCATAAATTAGTTAAATATTCCAAACTAGACATGATCATTGACAGTTTCGTAATTTAAAAATGGTGGGGAGCAAAGCCAAAATATTAAAACATAATATTATAATAATTAATTTTTATGTTGTTTCGATGTTTTGATTACAGCTAATGGTGGGGGGCATGACCCACTGCCCCTCCCCCTTGGCTACGCCAATGCTCATTGATATAATATGGAATATGGATTATAACCAGTATAGGACATATTTCAGTTTTATTGTTTTCAGTTCATTGAACACAGGGCCGTAGCTAGAGGGGCACCAGGGGCACGTCACAAGTGTCCCCCCGACATTTTTTTTTTTTTTGGTTTATTTTATATTTTATTATATTTTTGATAAAAATTAAAATTTAAGACTATTGATTGTTGAAAGCGAATCATTTTTAAGGGATCGGATTAAGGAAATATTCTACATCCATCGTTAGTGCTGTGTGACTGTGTGTGTTGTGAGTTGTGAATGATCATTAGTGTGCGTGAGTTCCCCGAACGCTTTATATAATTAAAGATGAACTACGGCTAAGATTTTGAAAATCCGAAACGTACCTACATACGCCGCATAGGCGCAAATAAGGAGGGGGCTTTAGGAGCTAAGCCTCCCCCCCCCAAGCATTTCCAACATTTTGTTTTATGCTTATTTAATATTGTCAAAGTGAGGTTTTAGCCCCTCCAAATCCCAAACGCATACGCGCAGTCACATGTCATTATATTTTGCGATCAAAAATTTTCAACTCCCATATGCTGCAAGCGTGCAAAAGTCACGAAAAGTGATATATTTTCATAGTTAAAATTGGACTTCTGAAAGTAAATTTTTTTCTTATTGGTCTAAATGCACGGAAAAACTACCAGCTTTTCACAGCCTTAATATAGTTTTTTATTCTTGTTAGTAAATTGTGTATGTATACGGAGTGATCCATTTAACGTACACTCATTATTTCAGAAAACATATTCGTAAAAAAGCCACAATTTTGGAAAAAACATTTTTTCTCGTTATCAGTTTTTAAGTTTCAATTCTTTTAAATTGTTCTTAGTAAATTGTCATGATATTCGAACAAAAAATGAAATGTTTTGCTTACAACACTTATTAATATAATGATAATTATATACTTATAATTTACATTAATTAATACATTAACGTATGGCTTATAGTAATGTAGTATATTGTTATATTAAACGTATAGGTATTACCTACCATTGATAGTTGTTAAATAAATATATAGTCATAAAAAGAGTAGATACACTTTATGAACAAAGGGGTCATAATTAGATATTCTACTATTCGAGCATTGCAAAAGCTAGAAAAAAAAATTGTCTGGCCATGGCACTGATTGAACATATTATTTTACCTAATGATAATAAGTTTTGTTATTTGGTGTTCCCCAATTATTTAGTAATAGCATTGAATATAGATAGTACTATCTATACTCAATAGTAATATAGTTACCTTATTATTAATACCGTCCAATTCTTCCCATTTATCTTCAATCGGTCCAGAAATTTGTCAAACTTTTTTTTGTTAAATAAACTATGAAATTGTGGTCGGTGGCCATTCGAGTCTTGATTTGTATTAAAAATTTCAAAGTACGTACCTATATATATCTGCCGATAATTGATAACATTTTTAATTGTGCGTTAAAAAGCTGCAGGAAAATTCAATAAAAAGTTTCCAATAAATAAATCACACGTCATTGTAAAACCAATGCATTCGTCACTTTGCTCGGAATCTAGTATAAGTAAGTACATGGATAAAGGTCGAGGCTATAGAAGCCATTAAAGATATACACAAAGATTTAAAAAAAATAAAACATTTTTTTTTTTTTAATTTTAGTATATTTAAATTATATTTGAAATTTGTATACCTAATGAGTATTATTTTTTTTTTGTTATTATTTCTTTCACAGAATTAATAATGGACCCCGCTGAGCAGATCCATAGTAAACATAAATGTCTCCAGCATATTTAAATTAAAAACATTATCTAGGAATATTTATTTAATATAAATATATTATTATCACTCTACTTATAACGATTTTGTGAGTCATCAATAATAGAAATAAAATCAGTATTTGACCTTTTCCGACATTTTTAAGTCGCCGATTATAACGCGTGAATAATTTATTTTTGTACCAAATATAAAACTGGCAATGTACATAACTGATATTTACTTAGTACTAACTATATAGGTAGGTACTTACTATTATATTGGCCCCATACAGTTTAATAAAACTTGTTCGGGAGGTTTATTGTGTTTAGAAAGAGCTGAACGAAATTATGAACATTTTTGTGATAACTGTTTTAAAATTGACTATAGCTGCTATACATGTATTCATACATAACCGGTAATAGAAAAAAAGACAACTGAAAAAAATCAATGAAAAAAAGCAAATAAAAAAAATTAAATGACATAGGTGTTTGTTTTTTAAATAGGTATTAAAATTGAAACATTTTTAATATTCAAGATTTAATTAAATATCTATACGATACAAAACAATATTTTTACTTTATCAATGAAAATATATACATTTAAATATTAACGTATATGTTAAATACTTATTTTATGGCGTAGCCCTATATCCCCTTCACTTAAAAAAAACAAATCTGCTAATACATAGGTACCTATATTAAAAGGTTTTATTTCATATGTTAATTCTTTTTAACTATTTCTTAACTCGACGTTAGTCATGCCAGTGTCTACGTTACACGTCTTTAGTCATATCGTAGTGTTTTCAATCACGTTACAAGTTTCAAAAATAAAAACCATGGTATCATACATTTTTATTAATTTTATATTATAAGGTATATTCAAACAATTCAATACTGCATACAGTTTTTACAGTTCATAATTTTACTAGCCCTCCGTAGTAGTACAGCTTATAATTTTATTTATAAAAAAAAATGTTCAATACCTACAGTTATTTTCTTTTTAAATTAAATTATTAAATAATATGTTTTAGATTAACATATTGAAAGGCGCCTGAGTCTTATCTCGTTATAAATATTTTACAATTTTAACATAAACAAACGTAGGTCACATATATAGGTCATGTAATTTTGTTATTATACCTATACCATCTGCAGTATTGTTTTTTTCAAGATTTTTTTTCTATAAATTCTTATATAACCTGACTTTGCTAGAGGAGAAAATAAACAAACATAAAATACGGCGCCATACAGGTGTATCTTGGTTTTATAGTGTACTTACTTATCAGTTCACTTGTAAATTGGCATCGGTATACCACGCTTTGTGAACCACTTTGACCGAGATGGCCGATAGGAATAATTCACCTGTTACGGAGTGAATATAGTACTTGGTATATTTTTTAACGTAGTACAAACTACTCTCTAAACTTTCCTGATTTAGTGATATCTCAAAAAACAATTTCGATTAAAGAAAATTGATAATCATAGTGCTTGTAACTTACTTATTCTATAATCACAGAAATTAATTTTATCCATCGACAATATTATATTAATATAAAAAAAATATAAATAAAATATGTCGATGATTTTATCACGTAGTTCCATGATTTGAACTACAGATATATGATGATATATACATCACCTTAGATAATAAATACTTAATAATAAGTTAATACCTATTATTATTGAATAAATTATTATTAAGTTTAATATCTATATATATTATATATCATTGATTTTACCAAAGTCGCCATACCTGCAATAATATTTCACTTTCGCGGATATTTATACGGTACGCTCTGTACGCTCGGCAAATCACGTTTAGCTCCGTTAGTTGAAAAATTGGGGTGAATTGACCCCTTATAAAGTTTAAAGTTTAGGTTATTATCTAGGGTAATTCATAGGATTTTCGTTATGTTTTAATTTTAAAGCTAGTTATGAGTATTTTAAGATGTACCAACAAACAATTTACAATTTTAAAATACTCATAACTAGCTTTAAAATTAAAATATAATAAAAAGCCTGAGTTGTCCTAGATAATAATTTTACCTTTAAATTTTATAAGAGGTCAAATCACTAATTTTTAAACTAACGGAGCTAGACGTGATTTGCTGAGCGTGAAATGTGCCATGTTAGGCACTTGTAAGACGGAGACAAAAAATGTCTTTGTAGCGTCCCCTAGGATTGTTAATTTTTTCCATTAATTAAAAAGTGTATCATCATTTACATGACCATACCTCTTATAACATGTACGATTCAAAGATCATTTATTACCTATACTTCGCCATGTAAAAACATGGTTAAGGTCTACAATGACGAAGCAGAGACTATATCTGGATCATGTATACATAGAAGTTAGAATACTAGACAAAAAATTAAAGATTTAAATTTAGTTCAAAATGTTGTTGATGAATTTTCAAAAAAAAACGAAACTTAGTTCTTGTTTTAAAATTGTATTATCTTTAGTTATATTTATATAATGTTTTTACTTTTTTAAATATTAATTGAATTAATTAAATAATAAAGTGCATTATTTATATGTTATATATTTTACATTTTATTAGAATTTGAACTTTACTTACTCTTATTTATTTTATAAATAATTATATAGTTATGATAGATTGATAAACAATAATAATACTATTATTATTTGTACGATTACAATAATACCTATTATGCTACGTAAACTTACATATAGCAGTTAACAGGTTAACAGAAAGGTCAATATTGTTGAAAAATCATTGCCGAAAAAATACAGTGTCCCCCCTCCTTGGATTTTCAAAGATGGACGGCCTTGCCTATTGGTATCATATAAACAAAACAATTATTAAGTTTTGACTTTTATAGCCAATACGAGATTTATGTGAGCCACCCTTTATAGGGGTGGAAATTGGAAACTCGTAGAAAAGAACACTCTCTGAGTCTCAAGGAATGTGTGTGTACATAGATGAATAAATGTAACGCAAACAAAAATAATAAAGCTTCTAATTTTTTGAAAGTAGTTGGTATTAACAGTTATTGTACCTAAATAATAGTGTATGTTTGTTTTAGTTAATTAGTTATCACCTACTTATATATTATTTTAAATTCTGACCATTGTTTCTTGCTAGAATACCTATATAGTCTATACCTATATGCCAAATGGGTATATTCCTACATATAAAATATATTATCTTGCTGACAATATTAAGATTATTAAATTATTGTCAAATGTCAATGCATTAGGATTATTAGGATACAATTTGGTATACCTACGTCAAAATACTCAATTTTCCTCATTCCCCTAATAAATTATAATGTCTCATTATGAAAAATGACTCGCCGTTATTTGGAACATTGATAAATTATTAGCAATATTTAAATTTAAACTATTTTTATTGATTAGAAAAATATGAACATTAACAGAAATAACATAGGTATACATTATAATAATAACAAATATCAATGACAGTTTACCAATCGCAGTATAATAATCAGAGTATAAAATATATTAATTAGTAGGTATTACTGTTTATGTACTGTTTATTACAAATTTACAATAATAAGTCAAGGATACATCTAAATTGAATTGTAAAAGTATAAATAATAGTATAATACCTACTGTTATTGAGCAGTTGAGCATATAAAACTGTATACATATAAATAGGTAACTAGTACCCATAAAATATTGTTATTTCCTACGCATAAATACATAATATAGTAGTATTGACTACATAGTACATATATTATATTTATCGTTATGTAAATACTAAATACAATAGTAGTTCTACGTCTTTTTGAACGTATAAGGATTTTTTTAATTTCAAACACATGCTCAATTGTGTAGTACCTTCCTATATTATAATTAAATATTCATGTAACTAGTTTTTTTTTAAATATTTTAATTGAAAACGTATGAGTTTATGACATATTATAAGGTATTTTTTTCTGTTTTATCACAATTATCATAAAATAACTAAATCTTGTACTTTTATAATGCTTCTACGATTTCGGGTTTGACCACATTATCGTGACTCGTCACTCATGAGCCACCAACAATCGGCTGCCACCACTATTATTATATGCTATTATTATTATTATTATTTGTCCACGACAACGCCGACGCGTGTTTTTTAGGTCAGCTATAATCCGTCCGCCGTTGCCGTGTGTCTATAGTGTTAAAACCGCGGAACATGACATAACCCAAGAGTCGAATTTCCGAATATAACAGTATTTATACTCTAATAACGTCTATACAGATATAAGACTACAACTGTAGTATATATGACGTCTGAGCGTATAATATAATATTATATATACTATATAAGTACCTACCTACCTAACTACCTACCTATACACCAAACACTGACGTCGGTCAGTGTCTCTGTGTCTGTCGTCAATTCGTAAATCGAAATGTGTGCCACTGCCATGCCAGTTAGTGTGTTAGAATAACGAAATGTTTACGGCACGTTAATAATATTATAATAATGATTTATGACGCCACCGTGGTCGGACTAAATTTAGCCCGAGGTGTGAAAACTATTATGTGTGTGATACAGAGGTTCCCAAACTTTTTAATCACGTAGGTATTATAATATTATTATACATATCCACATGTGTATTACGTAGGTATTTACGTATTACTGAATTAGTCACGTACGGGGTACCACTAATGAGTAACATAATATTATGAAAAATAATATATCAGTAAAATATTACTAATTACTATATAATGTTTAATGTATCTGTATTCTGTAATCTAGATGACTTCTGACTATTGATTGTTATTTACTCATAAAAATTATATTCATCATTCCTAATCGTTTGGCAACGGAATTATACCGCCTGGCGCCTACAATTTATAATTATTTATGTAAACACATTTTTTTTTAAATTTACTTCTCTTGGTACCAACATGAAAACTATCGGTGCTGGTCAAGAGTAATATTATAGTGCAGGTACCTGGTACGTGTATTATTGTTTGGGAACCTCTGGTGTAGTGTGTATAATCAGCGAAAAAAATTGGGCAAAACAAGGTAGCTCGGTAGCCGGTAGGAGGTATAGAATTACGCGTACCGCCGCGCCGGTGTATGCGTTGATTGGAATAGGATACCAGCTATTTATATAATATATAATAACAAAAAAATAAACGTTAATTTACCATATTTTGCACGATTTCACCGTCAGATGAGACTGGCACGTCACATAAAACCATAAAATATCAATAACATAATATAGCTTACAGCTTCTAATCTCTATAATTTATACGACTCTACCTACATGGCTACATGGCTTCATACACCTATAAATGAGGGGTGGAAATCCAAAACGTACTATTGCCAAAATACTGTTTTTCAGGAGAAGCGATTTTCTGTATCTTAACATTTCCAATAAAAACAAATAATTTATAACCAACAAATCATTTTGAAAAAAAGGTTTTTTTTTAAAAACTATTCAATAATATATTATTTATATTTAAAACGATTCAATGTGTTAAATATTCTGGAGTTATATTTTTAAAATTAAATTTTAGTACGTTTTGGGATAAAATTTTCATTTCCCTATATATAGGTATACGAACAACACGGGTAAAAGTACGTTTTGATTTTCTAAATATCATTTTTATGTATGGAAAAGATTCGTTTAGGATTGCCCAGTCGTTTTGAATCGCAAATTTGACCAAAAATAGTACGTTGTGATCTATTCTGACGACGCCAATCGATGTATCGATATTTTTCCCATAAGAATCGATACCCAACTCGATTTTGTCAATTTTAGCAATAGTACGTTTCGGATTTTCGCCCCTCATATAAATTGGAATAGAATAAAAAAGGACACAAATATGAAACAAAATGGCAACGGACTGAAAAGTTGTATAATGTATATACAAAAAAGCTACGGATAAAATCTGCAATAGATAAAAAAGACACGAAATAAGCTATATGCTCTATCAATGTGTCTCGTTGATTGCGACCCACATTCAACATTTTTATACATTATTTTTGTGTTAAAACAATTTAGAAAAAAAAAATATCAATAATAATGAAAATAAGTGTAATCGGTTATTTATCTATATAACATATTATTTTAAATTCCCCTGTAATATTATTATATAAAAAAAATAGTAGACCATGATAAACTATAAATCGTCTGACTAATCTACACTAATTAGACTAATCTTATCGCACCGTATCTTAATATTACTACTTACTATTGTTGTTGTTTACCAGAAATCAATTTTTTAAGAAGAATTATTCCAACGGAAGCAACAGGTTTAGTAAATTATTTTGATACCATTTATGACCACTGGTCTTACAGGTGTGTTAGGTTTAATTGTACAAACCAAATAATGGTATCAAATTAACTATCAGACTTCGAAATATTCCATCACGCTATATCATCTTTATTCGTGGTAGGTATTTTACCATACCTGTGTAAAACGATTGCAGATACCATACATTATACAATGTATATATAGGTACTGATATACCTATGTTCTACGAATAAGGTTTACAGTATACACAATACTATTGAACCATGTACTATGTCCACTGTCCAGTGACTTGCAGTCCAAAACATACATTTAGATTATTTTTTGTATTCGTTTCACCGAGTATAATAAATGTTATCATCAATGTCAGCATTCAGTTGTTTTCAGAAATGATGCCGGTCATTATATTGACAAAGTTTAATATTCAGTTAGACAGTCACTGTTGCTATAGCTATATTGATTAGGGCTACAACCTATTTGTACATAATTTACAAACTACAGTAGAAACCTTATTTCAAAGAAAAGTTACTTAAGTTCTAACCATGTATATAGAATGTAAATAACCCACGTTTCTTTAAATTTTCGAATTGGTCATTACTGATGGTGGAAAATTATTATAATCATACAACATTTTCCTTCACCCTTTATACGGCTTAGGAAGTTAGGACTTTGTATTTAGTCATATTCTGGTTTCATAGGCTGACGAGTTTAAAAAATGTTTCCGGAAATATTTAATTATTAGCATAGTTTCCTTAGCAGGTCATTATTTACAATTTTAATGATTAAAAATAAACTAATTTAAATTAAAATCACTTTTACAAAGTCATTAATATAATTTTAAGTACCTAGGTACATATTTATTATTTTGTGGTAAGTACGCGTTTGATTGAGATTAAAGCTTGTCCAACACGAGTGCCGAGCACAGTAATTGTGACTATAACGTTACTGATAGATGACAACTGAAGGGAACCACGATTGAAAATAATTGTTATGCTTCAACATTTAAGAGTTACTGACTATAATGTCCTGTCTCGTAATAGTGTGGGGCCCGCCTAAAACACCTTGTACACCCAAAACTGTATCTACAAGCTGGTTTGTAGATCCCCTCTTATTTTACTAACACTAAATACCTAGGTACATTGCATTTCAATATTACTTTCTTGATTTTTAATTGGAATGTCAAAAATCTGAATATTAAAAACATCAAGAGATTGTGGTAAATAGGAAAATAATAAAAATGTAACTCGGTAATAATGAGGGTAGAGCAATTAAACTAGCTTAAATTTTAGATATTAATGACTTAACGGGAATATGAGATGGATTGGATATCATACTATTCATACTACATAATATATAATATGGTATATTATAATGATCTGAATCCAGAAAACCGTCGACGTGTTCAACCCTGAAAATTCTATTCTTAACTTTTTTCTTAAATTATGAAAGCTGCAAAGTTGATCGATAACTCATTAAAAAGGGGTTATCAAGTAGATACAGAATGAAAAATTTAAAAATAAAAAATAAATTAACTTTATAGCCGTTAAGAAAATAGTCAATTTTAGTTAGATTTTTCTTTTGTATATATTATTATAATACGTAGTTCAGATCTTCGAACCTTGAAAACGGATTTTGTTGTTTAGGATCTTGTTAGAATCACATGGCTGATGGCTAGGATGTAAGTGGTTTCAGACCTTATTACCTTAAATGGTTAATTTACCACAGAGTGTCAGAGTATAGACCATTAAAGTTGTAGTGTTATACACTTATACATCATAAAAAAACACTCACATACATTATGTACTTAGATAAGAATATTAAATACCAAAGTTTAAGAGGGCTAAAAAGTAAGAAGAAATAACTGAAGTTCCGTAAAAATAGTACAATACTATAAATAATAAAAAAGGGTTAACATTTTAGAAACAAAAAAAGTTCGTTCTGGTTCAGAAAATTTTCCATTTCTGGTACTGCCTAAAGTATAATATTTCGTTTAATCCTATTGTAACACAATATAGATATTAATATTATACATACCAATACCTATTTAATAATTCTCTAAAAATCAAAAAAGTGTACCTACATGCAGACCCCAACTTGGCAGGCGCTTTTTCCTGCTCACCAGTATTTTGTACATTATTCTCATTACATAAATGATAAATATAAAAATTTCCTGTTTTGTTAATAAATTAATAATAATTTACCTATAACTAGGAAATATCAATATTTTCACTGAATCACTCATAAATACCTATTCACTATTGTATTACACTATATAATATAGTGTATTACTATTTTTTCATTTTATTAATCGTTATACATATAGCAAGTAGATTTCCCCACCTTTAGCGTCCACCTATAGTTAAAATGCTGAATATTGCTACGATGTTGGAAACAAGTACCTACCTAACATCAGTTTGAACAAATTCGATTGATTCACCGATTCACGCAATAAAGGAAATAGTTTTTGTGCCTCTGTAAACGATTATTCATAATTATTATAATTTGGTACCTATTCTGATAAACAAATAACAATCAACAAAGGTCCGCGGTGTTCCGTCTAATGATACCTCGTAAATCGTAATGTAGTATGACGTATGCACTAATGTCTAATATTGTCCAATGTAGTAGTAAATACTAAATAGGTACTAATAGTAATCTTTAATCTATGAATGTATTATGTAATATGTAGTAATGTAGTAATGAACAATGTACATTGTACGATGTGTCGATGTGACGATGCACCACTTTACGTCTGTACCTAGCATGGTACATGGACATTGATCATATTTTGATTTATAGACTAAAATATATACCTTATACTAGTAGTTATAGTTGTACGTCTTAAAAGTTTTTTTTTTTTTTGTCACAATAAGCCGATAAGGTCCATAATTATTATTTATTAGACAGAAATACACTGCATAGACATTATACTAAGGTGTAAGGTCTATGGAAATCAGATTTATAAAATATAAAAATATTTTTATATAGGTATCTGTGATGAAAATACAGAGTAATTTATCTAAATCCGTGAATAAATCTGTTATTATATTATGATAAGTGGTGATACTCTGTTATCACGTCCACGTGACTTCGGTGCCCAATGACGGAACCGAACGCGGATCGTATGATCCGCGAAGCTGCTGATTCGAGTAGCGTTTTTGTTGGCACCGCCGTTCCAATGTTTTTAAACGATGCTTATCATTTATCAATAACGGTACTCGACGTTCGGACAAAAACAAAATATAAAACCAACTGGCAACTACCAAGTGGACTCGAGACCGAAAATAAAATATAAAAATACGTTTCGGTAATTTGTGACAAACCCGATTCCCGTTTTATTCTTGGCTTATTTTACTGTACAAAAAGTATAATAATGTTGTTCCTCTATAGATCTTTCACTAATTATCCCAGTGAACTCACTATGGCGTCTATGATTCTCGTCTAGTGCATCAAAGTACAACTTTTTCAAGTGTGTTAATCACAGCATAGTTGAAGATACGGTTGAATTTTAATATATTTTTGTACTTTGGTGTGTCCAGATCTCTGAGGAGAGATCCCATGGACCATGGATTCGAGTAATGTTGCGAATGTATCAGATGATGAATCATTTTATGGTGTTTTTGTGGAATCTGACGTTGACAACAGCAGTAAGTTTTGTTATAATGCTTTTTTTGTTCGAACTATTTTTATTTAAATTAATACCATTGTTTGAAACCATAGGCACTCCCAGAGTGTTCACTAATTTTCAAGAAACACTTTCTGCAGTCAAATCCAACAAAACCTCCAGATTCAAGCTGTTCAGATCAGCAACTGAAGCTGAACGATTTAGCGTTTTTGGGCAAGAATTACCTATAAAACAGATAGAAAAAATTACACCTAATGTATCTACTAGTTTTACTTTTAAGTCTCTAAAATCTGAAGATCTGGTTGCATTTCGTCGTCTAATTGAAAGCGGAGAATTAGATAAGGTGAAACTGGCTGTGAATTCAAATCCGAGGTTTCTTGTTAGCAGTGGTGATACACCATCAATAATTCAAGTAAAATATTTTAAAGCTAGATAATATGTAAGCTACCGAACTATATATTATATACTATGAGGTTCTATTATTAATAAACCTTTTATTTTGTATCCTTTTCACTGCTACACTATTTATGCTCTGCAACGTCCTATTCTGTATATGCTATAAAAATAACATTTTTTTAAATTTAAATTTAAATTTGAGATCTATATGATTTAATTATTAAAGTTTCAAATAATATGAGCAAGGTTTTCCTTAAAATTGTACGGTTGCCGACAAATGGTAATATTATAAAATACAGAATCTTAATAGTATGTCTGGAGCAGTTAATGGTGTAAATGTTTGGACGTAATAATATGACTAGAGCAGTGAAAGAGTAATTAACACTTTTTGGATATATTAAAAATAAAAATTGAATTCAAGTGGAAACTATTTTATTTACTCATGTAGGTATCTAATTTTGTTCTAAATTGTTATAAAATAAAACAGTTTTTATTTTAAATATAATTTATGTTTACAAACTGTTAAGCTTTGGTATGTTTTGAATTTATTCACCTTGCAGTTTTGTATTCAAAATTGTTTTACTTAATAAATGTAGGTGTTATAAACTTTAAATTTTCAAGTTTATTAAAATAGTTGGAAATCTTAAAAGTATTTTAAGCATAATGAACTTTTTTTTTTTGTCCAGGAAGGATGTCGGTATAATGCTATGCATGTAGCAGCTCGATTCAACCAACCACAAATTGTTCATTTTATAATGGAATGTGTTACTAGTTCAGAATTTATAAAAAGTTTATATGGTACAGAAGAGTCATATCTTTCACGGAGTGAAATCATCTCAGATTTATACTTAAACACACCTGATAAAGCTGCAAATGATACTCCTCTACATATTGCCTCAAAATTTGGCCATGTGGATGTAGTAAGAGAGCTTATTTCATATGATAAGTGTATACTAACATCTCTAAATAAATATCTCCAAACTCCTAAAGATGTAAGTTTCATTGATGAGTTAAATTGTTTTTCAAAACTAAAATATCATATAAAATAACATAGGTTATATGCACGAGAAACAACAAGGAAATGTATAATGATATATTACATTTAATAGAGAATGGATTTTTTGTACCAATGTGGAAATCTGATGATGATTGTGCTCAACCGACAATTGGCAAACCATTTTCACCTAAATCCTCAACAATAATTCTACCATTACAGGTGATAATAATAATATATTTTAAGAAATTTAGTATAAACATAATTAAATTTTATTATATTGTTTTTATTTAGAATGACAATCTTAAATCATTAAATCCTATACTTGAAATAAGAGCTGTGGCCGGGCCAATGAATGAATCACAAGCCCTAAAGTTTTGGAAGGATTGGAAATCACCAGTGCGAAAAACATTATTATCTCCTTCACCAAAAAAGTCTCTATCAAGCCCAAAACAAAATGAGTTTAAAAATAAAAGTATTGAAAAAACAGGAAGGTAATTTAAACTATTTATAATTTTTTTATTTTTATCTCTTATATATTATGTATTGTTTATTTTAATAAATTATAGAAATTTAGCTGAAAAAGAGAAAGTAGGTTGGGCTGAATATTGGCCCTTCCTCGATAAAATAGTAGATCTTAAATCAAATAAAGGCTTAGATCTACTAGAAAAATACTTGAGACAAAGATTTAGTACGAAAGAACAAGATTATCCTGTAATAGCACCACCACGAGTTGCTTTGCTAAGTCCTATGGGTGAATTATGTAAAGCGTTAGAGTCTATGAGAATTGGAGCTAATCTAAATAGACGAAGTCCTCGAGAAAATACTGTTGTATCTTATACTTGTGTTGTAAAATCTTGTAAAGTATGTTTAAACTAAAACAGTTTTATTTATAAAATACAGTAATTGTAAATTGTTATTTTTTAGGTTTTAGCAGAACGTTTATCGAATGTAATTATATCTGAATATAAAAATATGCTAGGCATTGAATCATTAGCTATTCGGTTATGCCATGAAGTTAGACATTTAATGGTTTTGGAAGATAGCTTTTACTCTGATAGTCGTTTTGATTCAAAAGTTAAAGGAAGAATTCATGGAAGAGTAGCTGAGCATCTTTGTCAGTTGTTAATTAATAATTTGGAACTTGTCAGCAATGTTTCTTTAATAGTTACAAAACTCCAAAAGTATTACGCGTGAGTAAATTTCAAAGAGAACATATCTCCAAGTGTTGTCTTCGTCTCACAAGTGCATAACATAGCAAATTTATATTTAGCAGACAACGCTTAGCTACGTTAGTTTAAAAATTAGAGTGAATCAACCTATTATGAAACTTGATGATAAGAACATTATCTGTGTTTATATGTTGGTTTTTTAAAATATTTCATTTTTTTAGCAAGTTATGTGTTTATAAGTTAGCGTAATTTAAAAATGGTCATAACTCTTTATATAATCATAATAAACCAACCTACAAATAAAAATAATGTTCTTACCGTCAAGTTTGCACTCTAATTTTAAAATAACGGAGCTAAACGTTATCTGCTGAGCATAAATTAGTATGTTACGCACTTGTAAGACAGAGACAACAAATGTTCGCGTGGCGTCCTCTTAATATTAGGGTGAATTAATGTACATATTATATAACTTAAAATTAAGAATTTAATCTGTGTTTGGATCTGCATTATATACAGTATTTTAATTTTTAAGCGACATGAGTATTTTTATATTGCTATGTTATATAATATACAGCATTATTATCAATGATAATTTTTCCTGTGAAGTGATTTTTGTTGATATAATACACAGTATCAACCCCTCCCTTTCCTAAATAGTTATCGAGTAGTAGATTAGTGGAAAAGTATTATAATTAAGGTGGCAACCAAAATATTAAATATAATTTTCAAATTTTATAGAAATGTGGAAATTTTTTAGTATGGAGCACTTAATGGACATTATTTGGCTATTTATATTGGAAAACTGAAACTTCTAGATGATTTGGTAATGAACTTGAAAAAAACCAAACAGTTATTTTCAGCATTCATTATTAGCACTGAATAATATATTTTATATGTGTACCTACAGTTGTTACAATAGTTAAGGCTATTATTATATTTTTAATTTATTTAATGGAGTTTTTAAATATTCAAAACATAAAAGGTCATAAGACATAGTTGGTTTTTAACAATGAGGTAATAAATAATAGATATGTATTATAGCATTTTCAACCTTCCAAAATTTAAAAATAATTATCATAATACTGTACTAATATTTATTTAAATTATTTCATATAATCTAAAGATATATTATTTGATTATTATATATATATATTATTGACTTGTTTAAAAAAAAATATTACAGATGTCATGCAATTGGGAGTCGTAGTGAAATCACTGGAGCTTGTTTGGTAACTCAGATACATACGATTCTAACTGAAAAGTCTTCAATTATACATAATATGCAATCTGATGATGATGATGAACTTAGTTGTAAGCAATGGTTTTCAACTGCTGTTCCTTGTTTGTGTAGTATTGAAACTAAAAGGTTAAAACCAAAACAGCTATTTTGTGGTAAATATACAACATTTAATTATTAATCCAGCCTGATAGGACATATATTTGTATTTATTAAACATACCTACACTTATTGTTTTATTTCTGAATTATGTTTTGTAGTATATTTATTAAAACTTGAAATTTCTCATAAGAGTTATTTTAATGGGTTTCATTATAACTGCGACTCAACGCTAACGTGTCTTGTGGTGTTTTTTCATTAGGGTTTCTAAAACTAGTGCGTTATAATGTGTGGAAAATTTAAAATTGAAAACAAATATTTTACAAATTTTTTTGATCCTAGTTTAAAAACTCCTGGTTTGAGACTAAACTGCCACAAAGTGCGTTAGTGTCGAGTTGCAGTTATAATGAAATACACTATAGTCTGTTTATAGTATACTTATAGTTTTATAGGGACTTATAATTTTTTTATGAGATAAATAAGATGTATTAATGATTGAAAGGTTTAGCAGCTATTAGGGTGTTCTTGGTTAATATTAGGTAATTTGTAGTGAATTGTACTATCTTGCATTTGGAGAAGTTTTAAGTGAAGTTTTGGATGGTAAGAAGATTATTAAATGTGGTTAGGTTGGTGACGGTGGACTGGTTTTTTAAGATATTTATTATATGGTCGTATTCAGAGTTAGATGCAAATGGTGTTGTGTCTTGTTGATGTCTACTTTTCTACATTGATAATATTCTTCAGTTTATTATATATATTTAAATATTTTTCTCAGTTACATTACCAATATTTCACGCTTTTTGTATTTTTGACTAATTTTAACAATTTTGTTTTATAGGATACCCTACTATACTCTATTCAGGATAAGATTGAACCGATTCGTGCAAGCTTACTGAGCCGCCAATCAGTGCCTGGTCCCCCTATGCGATGGCTATGTGTTCTGTGATTGGCCGACAGTCATCGCTGGTCGTTGTCAATTGTCGGCGCTGGTGCTGGCCGCCGTGTATACACTACGCTCCCACTGGTGTCCGGAATGCGTGAAAAAAATGTGTTTCGGTCGAGCGAGCGGTTCAAACTTATCCTGAATAAAGTATATTACAGTTAGGAAGTTCAAAAAATCATTTTTAAAATCCATTAATTAACTATATTTTACAGGAATTATGATTAATACTTAATATTTAATATACTTAAACACATCATATTAAGCTAATTTTGATATTTAAAAAAATAAAAAAAATGTGTGATAATAGTTAAAAGCAATGCTCAAGGTAAGTTTCGACAAACCTTAAAAAAAATAATACTTTATCTTTTCTTAAGCCAAAGTCTTGTTTATGAATCTCATTTGAGTCATAAGTATAGCGTAAACAATACTTATTCGTAAGCATCGACTATGAATATGGCCCTAAGTATTATGTTATTGACTTTAATAATTGCTGTTGTTTATATTAATTGTTATAATTTCATGTTAAAGATACCTAATTTTACCTTTAGATACTTTTTAGCACCTTTGGTTTATATCTAAGTTTTCATAGTATTCTATGTTTTATTTTATTAGATAATGGGCCAGTTAAAAGACAAGATGAGATTGAAGAATCAAAAAATATGCATGGTAATCATACATTTCAAAAATTAAATTAATATTAGTTCTTGAAGAAATGTTTTAGCCTTATTGCAAATCTTTTCACTGCTACACTATTTATGCTCTGCAAACAATATACATTAATATATTTAACCATTTTTAATTTTAATTTTAATTTTGAGGTCTAAATTTACTTTATTATTTAAGTTTAAAATAACGTAATTTATTTATAGATAATATGGGAAATTCATTAAGATAAATTAATAAAAGAAGAGAACTACATATTATCAAATGCTATAAAATAACTAAGATTGTGTTTGTTTATTCTTTCTAATGATTTTAGGTTATGACTCAGATGATGATGTTTTTTCGAGTGCCCCTACGAGTCCATGTAGTGAATATTCATCGTCAGATGAATCTGACACATCAAATATGTTTCATAATGCCGAACGTGATTTTGCTTACCTATTATTTTCAAGGTAATTATTTTAATAGCAGTTAAGATTTTGAACAAAACAATCCAATTTAGTTTTACAATTAAGAATAATATTAAACTGTTTTTCTTTTGTCATGGCCTCATAGACAAAACATCTAAACATAACTGTCTTCATCCATCTTGATTTTGTCCTAGCACATGCCAATTTGTGTTCGGGTGGAAGTCCGCAACATCTCCTTGACAAGGTCCTCCCAGCACAATCGCATTTCCCTCTTGGATTCTCCTGTGTGAAACCATCTTCACTGAAGCTTCTGGTTTCCTCACAAACGACCTGCCCATTCCAGTCTTATTACCCAGCTATTAGAATTGTGTAACGTTCTTGAAATTATAGGATCTCAGTATCTCACTTTTTAAGTCTTTTGAGCATGTTTTCCTTTCCCTGTCTGCTGGTTTCCCTTTATTCTGTTTTTTTTTCATTTATACAAAGGCCCAGTGGCATATATAAAAAAAATTGGTGCTGCCCAAATAATTTTAGGTGACCCTATAATGATCCTGATATGAGGTGATCCCTCATAATATTGTTATACAATGTAATATTTTCCTTCTATCATTAACTACCCACCCACCCATATTTAAGGTGTTGCCTAAGCAACACTTGGACCCTATGTGCACACTACTGCTAAAACCTACTTTCTTAGCTGCTTCTATGGGTATTAAGTTTATGTTTCTCACTTTAATAACTATATAATTATGAATCCTCTATCAACACCATATTGTCTACATACTCTAAAAGATTTATTAACGTTCTGCATTATTTTTATTATATTTCGAATGATAGTTCATATAATGTATATGTTATTAAAATTACGCTCTATTTTTTTTTCACAACCAAAATGAAACACTTATTTTATTAAGAAAAAAAAAATTTGAAATTTGTTATACTCTGTCCCAAAAGAGAAGACATCAGCTTTGTGCAACACAAAATGAGACTAGTTGTTGCTCAGTATTTTCTTTTGGAAGAAGTATATTGTTAAAATTATAATATAATAATAAATTATTGTATAATAGTTATTAGTTTTGATGATTTTAAAAAAGATTAATGTTCCATAATATGTGAAATATTTTTTTTCAGCGATGTACCAACAGTTCATGATTATGAAATATTTGATGCCATTAATGGTATAAATGTAGACTCCAACAAATATCCATGGCTATATAGGTGGTTGTATTCAATGAATGACTACAATAATTTAAACAATCTGTGATAAAAAAAATAATGTAATGTATATTTTTTAATGTGATGATTTATAATTTAAGTAGACAATACTATATTTTATTCAATTTGTAATGTCTTTATAAGTTTTTATAATAAATGTAAATACAAAGCTAAATTTGTGCTATTTATATTTTGAATTATTTTGAGTAACTCAGTGTTAAATTGTTTTAATATTTTATTTAACCATTTGATCTGTTATTTTTCAAATTTTAAAGGGTAATTTTTGATGGTGTTGCTCATGAAGTTATGAAACTAATTATGCTGCATTTATACTTATGGGGTTAAATTGTATTGTAAATTTTAACGTATCATAATATAATCAAATAGAAATCTGATATTACAGTATAGAAATGTTTTTGACACAAATCATTTTCATGATTCATGAAGTATTTAATATTTTGATATGTTTATTAGTTCAGGCAATATACAATTTTTATTAGTCACTTAAAATCTTTTTATATATTATTTATATTTAGTATATATTTTTTGATTGAATTGAAGAACTGAAGTCAAACAATAATATTTATTTAAGTAAATTGTTACTGTAAGACTTAATTTACAATAATACAATTATTTTTATAATTTTTTTTTGTTTTAAATACAGCTTATTGAATTGTTTAGTTATCTTTTAAAAATAATGAAATGTCATTGAATGATTTAACAAAGAAAAATAATTTTATATTGTGCTTCAAATAATACCATTGGCTATTAAAAATTATTAAGATCAGGGTAAATTTTTATTGGTGTTAATGTGGTTTTATGAAATAAATATAATATTATATCAAATATATTTTAAATCAGTTTTTTTCTTTTACAATATTTAAAAATTATTCATATTTAATACTAAGGACAGGCAAATATAGACAATTTATTGTAATAAATGTAACAAAAAGCATTATGGTACAAATTAATTAATATAATTTTTGTACTCTAAAATGTTAATATTTTGTATTGCATCCTGTATTTTCTTTTCTTCTAACCTGAGTCATGTTGTACAATTTTTTAAGTTACTTATTTCAATTTTATTGACTACCTAATCGATAATATAATATTATTTATTAGTTCAGTTAACTTGTTGATTAAAAATGTAGTTATTTTGGATAGTCGGTAATACAGAATGTAGCAGAAAGACCTGACAAATGAAATAACTTTAGTTCTAATCGATATTTTTTTTATTTTTATCATAACTTTTTACTAAGCAATCTTTACAAAAGTTGAGCAATAAGCTTTTTTTAAATTTATTAATTTGCTATGTTACGCACTTGTATGATTGAGACAACACATGCGGGTATCACGTTCTCTTAACTGTTTGGAAAGAACGCGTTCAAATATTATACAATTTTTTTACAACACAAATACAATATTATACTTTATTCTTAATTTAAAAATGTTGTCATAATAGTAGGTATAGGTAATCAATGTGATAAATAAATTATTGATTATTTAATATATAAAGCGACAATGTGAAAAGTAGTTTAGATTTTGTTTATTTGTTATTTAATATATAATATTTATATTTATAAAAAAAAATGTTTGGGGGCCTGCCCCCCCCTTCCCCCCGAGCCGTCCCTTATGGTGTCATAACAGAAATATCAACATTTACCAAATTTACGAACATTTTACATCTCTAAATAAAACGTTACGTCGTTAGATACTGACTTCTAGTCATTATGGCAGATCTAGTAGCCAGTAGGTACCTATCTAAATATCTAATACCATTGATTATTAATATTAATCAATGCTAATACTAATAATACTCATCTATTTAATCTAAAATTACGTGTCCAGTGGCTCCGTGTGCGCCGGTTCCAAAACAATATTATAAATAATATTTTACCAGCATCCTACATCGCTGATTATTCAGCATCTTGCATCACTGATTATTTTAGGATAATACCTGCCTATTATGAATAATATTAATTCGACTTACCGACTACCGTAATAAAAATATAAATATAATATTATATACCTATCCTATACTGACATACCGTCTCCGCTCAGAACCGTTTTTCGTGTGCAATGATATTATATCATTGAATTCAAATTTAATACCATTCCATTATAGACATTTACAGTGATAATACGTAGATCCTACTTGTAACCTAGTGTACAGCAGAGCGACATCCACTTTTCTTTTGACTGTCTCCCACCTACACTAAAAAAGTACCTATCATCTAGATCTAATTCCCTACCTGAAATCACTTTATGCAATAGATAGGTATTCAAGATTCGGGAATTTTTTTCATTTTAAAATGTGGTGTTATAACTCGTAAAAACAATGTAGGTAGGTATTAAATATTAATTATTTTAGTACCATTTCGAGCTGGAGATCAAAAATATGAATCTAAAATGTGAAAAATATTTCATTAGATTAGCGGCTCTAGGTACTATAATATAATGATATGTGTATTTTAATACTGCAACGTTTTATTAATAATTCTACTATAGTGTTGTGTTTTGTGTAATATTATAATATAGTCGACCCCATTTGAAGCGTTTCATAATATTTTCAACCAGCTTTTACTGGAAGCAAATTCAACTGTATGCCGCCGTCTTTTATGTCCCTCTGCACCGACGCCGGCCGGGCAATAGTCTTTAAGTAGTAGGTCAGAGCGGCTTTCAGGTCTTTGTTCTCCTGTGCGGCTTTTGTTCGTCTGACGTCGAGCTCTTCACACTGAACGTCCACTCGAGCGAAACGCTTCCAGAATTTCGACATTTTATCGAATTCCTAATACGAACACTAGACATTATTATAATTATTTAACAATTTTGATTTATTATGTACTGTTATAGTGTCATTGCAGCTGATAATAATTATTATTACAATTTGTAACCACACGACGGCGTGTATTATTGTTTTTACACCATTCGGTTTTTTTATCCGCGTAAGATATTATAAGTAAATAAGTACCTAATAAATTGTCTTCCGCATATTTGTTTTAATTTTCCAAGCCAATTTTTTTTTATAATTTATTTATAAATGCATTAAGGTCTTTATTAGCATCTGTTGTATTCTAGCAAATCAATAAACACTTTTTTTTTTACAGTGATTTTGTAGCAGGCTTTTTTTTAAACGACACCAATATTATATTTTATTTGAACACTCAAGAAATTAATACTACTGCACAACAATTTAGTGTTCTTATAACTATTAGGTACCCATACTTCAAATTATAGGTATATAATATAGGTAAAAGCTATGCTTTATAGTCTATAGGGCAGTGGCGATCTGAAACGCTCAATTTTGACGCAGTTGCGTCAACTTTTCAAAGGGAGTGGTGCCACCCCGTGACTGTGGCGAAAAATTACATGCTAAAGTTTAACCTCTTGGCTCTTTTGATCACATTTTATTTACATCATAGGGTGATTATAGAGACATAGGGTATTAGGGCATCATAGTCTAAATATGTATACATACTCCTTCGTTATTGTCTTCGTCGGGACACATTAGGTTATTATCATCTTCATTCATTAGTTTGGCACAATTGTCCGCTGTTTTAATAATTCTCTCTCCTTTTTTTGAAATATTTGTTAATTTCTTAACACAACATCAACACAAACAAATAATTTAATTTTTAAATAGAAAAATAATATTTTAGACCCAGTGGTGGATTTACGGGGGGTTGAGGGCAGGGGTACTGGACCCCCAGACACAGATATAAATATTTATTTTGTATTATAATATGCACTAGTATAATATAGGGTTATTAATATACCATTATGTCTATTTCAAATATACTGAAATAATATTATGTTTAATAATTATTTTTAATTTTTCGACAATTATATATTTGTAAAAATAAAAATAATAAGTACCTTTGAAATATACATTATTTTTCTGGACCCCCCCCCCCCCCTCCCCATAGAAAAAATTTTGAAAATCCGCCACTGTGTTTACCTATAAGCATGAACTTGATCATCCTTACATCAATAACGTTTTTGTATACTTTCGTCATTGCTTCAAGTTTATTTTTATACTCGTTTCGATTAACGTTTAGTTGATTTTGTGCCACGAAACCTCGTTTTATGAGGTCTTCACGGTCCCGTTTCAATTCATTTTCTCGTTGCGCGTACTGGGCTTCGCGTTTGGCACACAGTTGTGTTAGCATTTTGATCTCTTCCTATACATATAATACGTGTAATGAGTATCGAGTAAACGTAATGCCTCTATGTCAGTAGTCATTAAACTCAGTACCTACTGGTTTCTTATACAGTTATATATATAATACAATATATCACATAATACGAGCAGCCGAGTAGGTACCTATATATTTTATATTATGATATATGAATCTATTTAATAAACTAATACAGTATACACCAATAATACTACAACAAATTTCCTAGTCAACCTGTGTGATTTTGTAAGGTTTTTATTTACTCTTTAGTTAGAAGTAGCCAAGTAGATACTTATTTTGATAATTTAATTACGGTTTTATTCTAAATGGCAATCTTGCAAAAGTTTATTTTTATATCTCGAGCAGTACCTACTTAAACTTTTCAAAATAATTTTTATGTACCTACCTATAAATATACTTAAATTGAGCAAATACTTTTTGATTAATAGTATTTAGGAAAATGATTGCATTTCAGAATATAAAACTAAAATTATGGTTTGTACCGATAGAAAAAAGTAAAATATCAAACAATTTACCAAAATAAAAAACAGTTCAAAATTAGATTTTTTGGTAGAAATGTACCTATAGTGTTATAAGTAAAAACAAATACAAAATTGACTATATTATGCGCGATATTATTTTACGAATCACGAAAATTAATTGGGTTTTGTACGTTAAATGGTTTTGTATTTTCATACCAACGTTTAAGCTATAAGTGTAATCTATATTATTATTTTGTTGTTTGTTTAGTCTAAAAATGTAGGTATATGACTTGTTGATGTAATTATAGAAAGATTAAGCGGATTATATGATTTAGCAAAATCTCAACAGTGCGTTGTATGTTGGCTGAAATTTAAGTATCTATTGTATTTGTCATGAATTATATTTACGACATATATAGTGATATATTAGATAAATAAATGTATAACGGGCGTACAGAATATGCATAAATTCGTTTGTTGTTCTCTTCGATAGATGCGGTGTTGGCTTCATCTCGCATTTTTAAATAATTGTAATGATTCTTTTTGGACTCGGTTTCATTGCTGTAATCGTCTAAGACTTTCTGAAATTTCTTCATTGTCGTTTGTATCTCGGCGAAACGTATTTTTGTGAACCTATCTTTCTCGAAAAGCATCTAAATTCAAACAACAGACCCCCACAAGTCACAATAATAATAATGTTATAGCTTATAATGAATTGTTATTTCTAAGTAATATTGCTGTAATACATAAAATTTTTTTTTTTAGATTTAAAATTATAAAAATCATAATTTTGTGCATTCGATTATTTAAATGCACTACACAATATGAAATATAATCAGAATTTAAACAAGACATATGGATACGTCCTATACATATAGGGACCTACCTCATTGTTTAATACGGCGATCGAGTCTTCGAAATTGATGTGGGTTTGTTGTGTGTCGTCGTCGTTACGTGCCTCGAAAATAATAGACATAAGGTCCAAGCGTTCATCGTCTCTACTGAATATATCTCTCATCCACCTAAAGTTATGTTTCAACTCATCTACCAACAACTGCTTTTTGTGTTCGTAGCGAGCATGGAGTTCTTCTAACGATTTCTCATGGATACCTATTAAAGCAATACAAATGTGAGTATAATATAATATTATTGTCATTTAAAATAAATATAGTTCACATTAAATTCAGGGACAATTAGGTAATAATGATAATAACAATAATAATAAAACAATGGTAGTATAATAGAAAAACTGGAATAACGTACCCAACTATCTAAAAACAAATAAAAAAATATAAAATTACGAATTGAAAAATGGAAGCATCCCTTTATCGTTATAAAAATAAGAGAAGAAGTGATAACTCACCGACACTAGTGAGAATAGGACACTCACGCTTAACTCCGCACTCGCCACTTCTATACCGTATAAGACATCACCAAATAATCGTATCCAATACATATTATGCATTGTGACACATGTACTGGCACACTGGCACTTTTAAAGCCGTTAGATCAAGCGGATTATTATCAAACACTTTGTGATTACTGATTAAACGCCAAAAATAAACCGAAACATCGTAAAATGTTCAATAACTGTAAGCCTTACCGCAACGAGCATTCGGACTCATGTAATTATATGCTCACACATAATTATAACAAATAAACTAAAATGTAATAAACTAATAAAAAACGGCCAGACTGTCGCACGTAGAAATCGGACATCCCCAATAAAACCATTGTCGCCGACAAAAAGGTACGATCTGTATTACCTATATACGATCACGAATTAAGAAATCGGCACGTACTTGCAACAGAAGAGCGTAGGCGTGCGGCTTTTTTATATGCCACCAGAGAAAATGAATGGTCGAAAAAGGTCTTAGCCATCGAAGAGAAATCTAGTTCCCGGATGCGCAAAATGCCTTTGATAAAGCCGCCCGCCATTCTCTGGTCAGCATATCCGTGTCGTCCCTTTAACCAGTGCTTGATCACCAGCCATCTCAGCAACAACCCCTAATAGCGAATCCTACGAGCGATAACTAGACTCCTCACGACGAGCAATAATCAGTGTGTGTTCATTATTTCGATCTGTGTAATTTGAAGTATTACTTTTTGCAACCTTAATGACTGCTACAGCATAGCCCAGAAACAGCTGCAGAGAGTCAGGTAAGGCATTTAGTATAAGAAACTATATTGATTGCGGTTATTAAGTTATATGAGTATTTTGCATAAAATTATATCGTACCTACGGTATACTTTATCGTGATATCATTCATGACCCAGCTTGTTCATTTGAAAATAAAATTCAATATAAAATATCAGTAGGATAGTAGGAATACAATAATTATATCATATAATAATACAAATTTAAAATGTACCTACCTAACTGTATTGTAACTTACTCAGGAATTGAGATACGATCTCAGCATGTGCTCCGTACTGTTTTAAATTTTGTTCCTCAGCGTCTTCCAAATCTCTCAATAACATGTCTATGTGGTCGTTTTTACAGTCCAATAAGATTTGGAATCGGTTTTCCATCGTCTACATATAGATACACACGTAAAATGAAACGATGAATAGGTGATTACGACAATATGAAGTGTGCAGTGCTATATTGAAAATAGTACCTATACATACCATCATTTCGTCTTTGAGTTCCTTGCACTTGATTTGCCGCAAGTTGTGTCTCCATTGCTGGTTCAGTTTGGCAGTATTTAGCCGGGTGAACGCTTCCTCTTTTTTCAACTTGCTCTATTACATACAGTTTAGAAAAATTCACGTTAGCAAAACAAAGTAGGCATCTATAAGCACCTGGCTTGAATACCTTTAAATACGTGGCGACTAATTGTTCTTTCCGACGTTTCGTCTCTTCTTCTATGGCTGCCCGGTGCTGCAGGTATCGCAACTTTTCCTCGTCGCTCATTCGAGCCAACTTATTACTTTTCTTATTCTTTTTCGGTGCCATTTTATTATTTTCCAGTCGATCTAGTGAGCAATAAGAGCAACCTTTTGCGTTACGTGTGGGTTATTGAGTACCTTGCAGGCATAGACTACTTATAAGCTACCTACTATTATAAGTAATGTGTAGCGACGTAACGTGCATCGCGTAATCGACTAAACTCTTTTGCTTGGGTAGCAACGCTATTTTATTGTCATATAAACTGAAACTATAGATGGATATAACATGCACTATTGCATAGTGTGGCGCAATTGATCGAGCCATATTGAATCTATATGATTCAAAATCTCGAAAGTCATACATTTCTCTACTAGTATTTTTATTATTTTTCGAATTGAAATTATCTCGCAGTTTCTACTTAAATGTCTAGAATAAAATTACAAATTCATTTTTGTATTTTTTTTAATGTAAAATGAATATGTTTACAAAATGTAATTAGGTGACTTGAATACGGCAGAATAAAAAATAGTATATTATAATCATCGTCCACGTGCGCACTAAAGGCAATATTTTTTTCTGAATAATTACAATTAGGTACCTCCTAATGGTGTTTAACCTATGCTTGTCTATTCGTACTTATAGTTCCTGCAGGATAAATAGTCGTTATATAGTGAACCGTGGGATAAAAGAAAATATTCAAACTTTCCAAAACTAGTTTGGAAATACAAGTTCCAAAAAAAAATCTATTAACAGTATATTACAGATTTATCATAAAATATCGAGATATTTGATGTATTGAGGTTTATATGTATTGTAATATATATTATATTATTATGATAATATACCACGTATTGGCTACACATGTGATTCATGGTTTTAATTAGCATCTTCAGAAATATCCTTAAATTAAGGTAGGTCTACACATCGCACTGTCAGACGTCAGTATAATAAGGCCACAACTCGAAATGTATGATTTTTGTGTTTATGGTATCTATGAATTCGTATTTTTTTGTCAGTGCCGTCTATTTCATTATATCAATAAAAATAATATTTGATGAAAATCTTTATTGCATTGAACATAATGTTAAATTCCTAAGTATAATGTGGCTGTAAAACGAAATGTGGCTCGTTTACTGAAACAAGTACATATAGGGCCAGAAAAATAAGGCCATATAATATATTTGAAATATGCGGCGCTTTTGCAACTTAAAACAATCAAACTTCCAGAGCTATGACGCTGCATATTGAGATAATAACATACGTCATAACAATAATAATATTAAAATATTATTATTAATTAATTACACTAATTTTTACTCTAGCCATACTCTATAACTCTAATTCGTAGTATTTAAATTGTGTATATTTTTGTATTATTATAATAATTATTATGACTTCTCGTGGTAGAGTTATAAAGCTGCAATGTTAATATTGTTAAACTTAAAAATAATCAAGCATTCAAGAGACTGAAGTTGTTCATTGTACTAACTAAATATTATATTATGCCTACTATTTTGCAGTTTAAGTGTTCTTTAGATCAGCATCAACGTAGGTATACAATAATATTATTATATTAATTAAATCATAATTTTTAATACCTCATACATTTTGTTTACGGCCGAAATAATATTAAAATCAATTAAACGTAGTACAATAAAGCCATAACCAAAAATTAAAATTGTTGTTCTTTCAAGTTGAAAAAACACAAAAGTAAAGATATTTACAAGGATAAAAATCATTTATTATAATCACAACAAAATTATAAATATGTATCTATACCCTTAACATTATTTTTTGTTTGATGAAAAAATTTGCATTTTATTCTAAACTTTCTTATTGATTTACTGAACATTTGCTTTTATTGAGTTATGGCCTTATTGTACTGACAGTGCGACATGATTTGGTCATAATATATGATAAAAGATTTCCGAATGATGATATACTTAATGAAATATTATGATTTTTATATTTTTTTTTCAGAAAGGTAAAATTGTTTGTTTCATATAAATTTATGATTTTGAGTTATATTTGATTTATAAAGTGTGTTGCCGACAAGAATTGAATAAGATTTGCTGCATTGTTTGGCTCCGGGCTTTTAAGTTTCAGCAAGATTTTCGGTGAATTATTACTTACTACTTTGTCAACTTTAATATAGGTTCTATATAGGTTTAAAGAAATTACTTAATTTTGGCAACTTGCATATCAAACTTTTTTTTTATTTACATGTAGGTACAATATATACATACAATAAATATAAATATAAATAAAGAATATAATATCTACTCCTTAAAGCCTGAGCTTGTGTTGGAGTAGAGAGTTTTTTTCCATTTAGTTATATAATATAAAAAAGAAAAAGAAGAAATAGATTTTTTTGTAAATATATAGTATAATAGGTTAGGTATTTGGTACAGATAAATAAAATTAACAGTAGGTACTCTGGTACTCACAAAGAACTATCAGTATTTTCGCTCTCTTTTTAATTTGCATTTTTCTGTACTATTTAATTAATATTTATGTATTTTTTTTTCAAACATTGTTGGTAAAAAGTAGAAATGTCAATTGATAAACGAATAGTGTACAATAATATAATTACGATAGCACATGTACTTTGCGTAGTATAAAGGTACCGAACTGACTTACAATCTAAGTTATATTAGGTATTTAGGTATATACCTACACAAACCTGCACATGGCACACATTATAATATACGAACGCATTCAAAAAATTGTATTGGCATGTAACGATGATTATGTACGTATTATCCAATTTTATCTCAATAGATAATTTTATCGACTAGATACAAATTTAGAATTACGTCGTAGATGGTAAAAATATTGCATCGATACTTTAACAATTTAACTTAAATAATTTAATAAAACCAAATTTATCCATGGGGCCACTAATTATGACAGGACCCGGACTGCAGCCCCTCTAGACATCACTCCTCAATAAAGCTCTGTCAATACCAATAAATACCATTTATGTAATATGTAGAAATCACAAATTGGATTTGTAAGCTTTTTGATATAGTTTAGGTACTTTTACAGTAATGCTAATAGTCAATAGTCATTGACAGAAATCTTGGGGGGGAGGGGGCTTAGCCCCCACAAATATCCCATAATTATCCCTCCAAAAATATACAGTTTCTTAGTTGTATGAGATCATATTGATGTTAAAAATGTTAGCCCCCACCCGGAAATTTTAATGGATTTCTGTTTATGTCAATATAGGTATGATATCCAATGCCTATTACTAAAAGATATTCCAAATACTATATGTTTAAAATGGGTATTGAATTTTATAAGTAATTATGTATTATTTTACACAGCGATTACACGAATGATGTGATATACCTAACATTGTTTAATCATAAATAAATTATTTGTAGGTATATTTAATTTTTAAAAAAAAATCAAAACCGTACTGACTCCAGTTTTCAACTATATTATTATAGTACGAGTATAAGTAGTATAGTATTATATTGTATTATATAGTATTCTGTATAGATATTTTGATTAATCTCTCGAGTAGTTCAATACAATTAGTCATAACGATGATGCCTCCTTCTCGGTTTAGATTTAGGTACTCGAGCATGATGGTTGTTTGAAGCGTATTTTAACCGACGTTGCTTCGTAGAATTTTCAAAACAATTTGTTTGGTGTCCTGCAAGTCATTTTGTTGGTTAACTGCGTCATTCTGTTTGGAAACATTATTCTGATTTTTTTTTTCATTACATCCAATTATTTCAAATTTAAAATTGGGGTTGACTTTTTTTGGTTTGAGTTGACATACATCCATAATTTTAGTTAATTGATCTAAATAGAATTCAGTTTGATCTTGATTTTCGATGCGACCCAAAGTAATAGCCAATTTGATTTCATTACACACTAATTCGGCAAGGTTGAATACCTTGGACTGATCATTTATAAATATTGACCTATGTTTCTGAAAAAATATTACGGTTATGAAAAACTATTATAACTATGTTAATTTTAGCAAGATACTAAAATTTATAATTATTTAATTTATAAAAAGTACACAGGATTTCAATTTAGCTATTGCACAACACTGACTACAGGAATACAATGTCTCAAATCTAGATATCGAAAAGAAATTTGTTAGGTAATAATAAATTAATATCGTGTTGTGAACAAATAATATTAAATTGAAATAAAATAATAATAAATATAATCTATAAATTTGGATCCATTTCTCACCGTAATAATATCGCTGTTAGCAATGTTTTTTTCATTCATTAACATCATGAATTGTTCCACACCAGCTAGAAGATTTGAAGATTCTTTGAAAAGTATCGAGTAAGAACAAATTTGTGCCATTATTTTCCATCGACAATTTCCGTCATATTTTTCGAATAGATTAATTAAATCTAGTACCGGTTTACCACCTTTTCCGTATTTTTCCATAATAAGCATTAAGTCATTTTCCAATAAGTCATCCTCTTTGTCTTCCACTCGATTTTCAATAATGGTATTTTTTAAATGACTTTTATTTTCGTTCTAGACATTACAATATATTATTTTATTATACATTTACACAGTACACACTACACAGTACTACAGTATATTAAAACCTAATATCACTGTATAATATTAAGAGGTTGCACACCCGCATGTGTTGTCTCCATCTTATAAAATATGTATAACATAGAAAAACTTTTTTGTGCGAGGGACAAATTTACTCTCGCTGTATTTATAGTAAAATTACCAAAATTCCACAACGCATTGAGAAGAACTTTACCTGTGTCATACTGTTTTCATTTTTTCGATATCACTAATAAATAGTTTTTAGTAATTAAATGAAAATACATAAAAAACCTCATGTTCTACATCTAAAAACTTAAAATGTTTGAAAAAAAAATATATAAAATAGATACATCGATAATCAAAAAATATTATTTATTTATGTTTATTCTTAATTTTGTAGTACATTAAAAGTGTTTTTTTTTATCAATACTTTCAAATACAAATCATTATTTTAATAATTTTACTCGGAGAGGGAGTAGAAAATAATTTATTCAGTACTTGATTGATATCAACGTTTTTTGGAAATGGTGGGAGTGGGGTGAACACACAAATTCCTCCTCGAGCACGGGCCTGTCGTAGACACTATAGTGCAGAGTATTGACACTCTTGCGGAACATCCGCGGCGAAAATTTCACCGAAAAATGTCCGCAAAATATAATTAGTATCAATGAAACATTTGAGTTTTTCTACGCGGAATTTTAGGTTGCAATTAGTTTTAATTATAAATGTAACGTTTTAGATTCTGAGTGGACCGAAACCAACATTGGCTTTACAATTATGTATTTTTGTTTGTGTTTGAAGACATTTTTTATGGTAGAAAATTTAGCTTACAACCTACACATGCACAATTTTTTGTACTATAAGCATTGAGCTCAAACTTTGTATATTACTTACCTATTTAGTAGTTAAAATTTATAAAATATTTAATTTCAAATTTAAATATCTAATAGACTTGGAAATGGAACTTAAAATTCGTTGTTATAGTTATTCTTAAAGCAATTTAAAAATATCAAAAATACATAATGCATAATACATATGCTCAACTTTTTTATACGCGTTTGAAGAACAAACTTCGATAACATTGAATATCTAAACATAATATAATCAAATTTTTATTATGATTTTAGTTATTTTGAAATCATTTAAAAATATTAACCGTAGGGACTTAAATGTTTTGCCATTACGTTATTCATATTTTACATACCTACTGAATGAAATATTCAAAATATTTAGACTAATTTTAAGCTATTTATACAATTATTATTATACTACGAACACACACCATTATACGGTACCTACATCGGTAATGTAATGATAATATAATGATCGATGTTTTTAGGTTTTTGCAAAGATAGTGCCTATAGACACCTATAGTTAACCTAATATATTACCAATGGTAGTATAAAATAGAGTGTGATACACATCTCTCTCATCTCAGAACCGTTTTCCCTATAGTCGTATGTATATTGATTTATAATTAAATTCAAATTTAATATATCCATTTTAGTGACCACCTGCCTAATTCCCCAGTTTTTAATATTAAAATTATTTAATAATAATTTGTTTTTACCATTTCTATACAAGTGTAGACCAATACTCTGAAGATAGCGATGCTTTTCTGAATCGCTCTGATCACGGTAAAGTCATGAAAAGCCATATTTACTGCTATTGATATAATTTGTTTAATGAGAAAAATGTCGTCTTGGGTTAAATATGGCAGAGTCATTATAGATTTTGCACATTTAACAACTAAATGAGGATCTTCCGGTTCCATGCTTATGATGTCCCTGACCATTTAAAAAATATATTTAAAACAATTTTATAATATCAAAAATAATTAATGATTAACTTTAGTTGGATTACTTACTTTATTAACTCTATTATACTGAGAAAGTCTTTTTTGATTTTTTCCAATGCATTTTCATTTTCATTACTTTTATTTTTATTATTATCATGATGATAATGATAGAGTATTTTGTTCACCATCAAATGCATTCTGTGGAAGTTAAAATATGGATTTGGTTCATTTGATAAGAGAACTGCTTGCTGTATAGAATCAAACTCGTCTTCAGTAGGGCACGATATATTGGTATTCAGATATTGTCTTTGAGCAGTCATGGCTATTGAAAGATAATAATTCCACTGGATTGTGTCCGGGTCTAACTCACATGCTGTTTTTGCATACTGAACAACATTATGCAATGATTTCCCACCAATTTCTAAACAAACTGCAGAATGCAAAGCATTAACTGCAGCTCTTGATTTCGAATCCAACTTGTTAAATCTTGTTATCATTTCAAACAACTGAAACAAACAGTAAGATCGATTGTAAAATTAGGTATATTAAGTTGATAATTGATAGTTTACTAGTTTTACAGGTGTTCCTCCCCCCCCCCCACCATTTAAAAATAAAATAATTTTTTGAAATAATGTAATTTAGAAAAAAGGTTAAAAAGTTAATAATATTGTTCATATTATAAAAAATGTAGTTACCTATTTAGTTAAAGTGTATATTTCACAAATAGCCAAATAGGTACATAGCATGATTGCGATAGTACCTACTTGTATGAATTATAATTTTTATGTATCTACGACCTACACTTACCTAGTAATATTTTATGGACATTATAGTTGATACCTAACTATACTTATTAAATCCGGGTCCGCTAGATGATAGTAAAACGCGATGGTTGCAATCATGACAGCTAATTTTGTGATTGCTGAAGATACTCCCATCGAATTAAATTTATATATATTTAGGTACCTATGTTATATTATTATTTATTTTTTTATGTAAGATAGTATAATATGTGTATATGTATATGTAGGTAATAGGTTGTAGTAGTTGTTAATTGTTATGTAAGTTTAACAACAATCCAAAGGTTATTATTTATATAAGTATGTATAGAATTGCATAAACATAATATGCTTATCTAAGTCTTTGGATTTAGAGGGGGGGGGGGCTTGAGAGTTTAACCTAAAATTATTTTAACAAACACTAATGTTAGAGTATCATAAATGCCTTAAAATGCCTGACATTAGGATTTTTTCCTCTAATCTCCTACCTTCACCTAAAAAAGTTATGTACCTATACCTACGCCACTGCAGATAGTCGATAATATCATAATAGGTGTGTACCCAAATATATTATACAGATTACTACTGAAATATTTCATTATATAATATCGCTATATAAGTGATCTATACTTATATAAAAAGTAAATTTAGAAAAGTCTATAAATAGTATATACAGTGAAACTTTCGTGTAACAAATTTCCATAGTTCTATTTAACACATTTTCCGTTGAACGAAATATTTTCGAGAATCAAACCAAATTAGAACCAAATTTATTCAATTCTATTTAACAAAATTCCCAAAAATACGAATTTTTTTTAATGCTCCATGACACTTCGTAGTATGCAAGTTTCGCTGTCATACCAATGAATTTTAATATTTCTACATATTATTATAACATTATTATTATAGTAGATAATATAATCTATGCATTTCGTTAGATAATTAATTTCAAGTAGTTTTGAATGAATAATTTGCATCTTGTCCATATTCTAGAGTTATAGACAGAAGTAGGTATTCGGAGAATACTTATATAAAAAATTATTATTATAAACTATAATGATATTCCTAGAATACTTGAATACTGTTATTCAAAAAATCAAAATTATTAGTATATAGGTATAGTGGTATAGTATTATAGTTAAGGTATTTTGTTGACGGAGAATACTAATTATAGATACTAATTATTCATTACTCTGGTTAATGCAAAGCGTTCTAAGCTTATATTACAATACTTCATATTAACTTTAATTTTTCTATGAATATTGAGTAATTTTGACTTGCCTGTTGACATTGCGCTCTATTTACAGTGAATAATATATGACACAATGTGGACATAACGATATGCTTCAATCCATCTCTAATTGCCAAATAAGTCGGTTCATTTTTATCGTCTAATTTATCTAGCCATTCCCAAATATGTATTAATTTATCGTGTGCTCTGTCTACTTTATTTGTTTTAAATAGTCCACAACTGGTTATAAGATTGCTTATGTACCTGAAAAAAAAATATAATTTTTATTCGTTTTTATTTTTTATAAACATTATGTCACTACCTATATGGTTTTAAGTTAAATAATATTAAAATTTCGGGCTGGATAAACTATTGGGCACTCATTTTGTTTCGTGTAACTTGGTGTTGCAAATTGGAATGCTTAGTGGTATGTTGTGATATTAAATTCAAAAATAGCTATAATAATAGGTAATAAAAGTTAAAAAAATGATTCTCATTGAAGCTAAGCGTTAAAAGCATGGTTGCTGACATTTTTCACATATTTAATAGTTGCCGGTTTCATGATCTTTAGGTGAGAATTCGAATAATAAACCCTCCAAAGTGTACCTGATCAAATAGACTAGACATTTTACGACGTTCAGAGAAAACAGTCAACGCAAAAAATTTAATATAGTGAATAGTGAAAATAATATATAATGAACCATTATAAAAACTAATGCCTTTTCTCAAAATTTCTGAAATTCCTAATTTTTGTATTATTAAAATTAAATAGGTATGTAAATCTAATGTAACAACTAATAAATAATAAATAAAACATTATTTTATGTTATCTACTTTGAAAGAATATGTTAATACCTATGGGCTACGACCCTATAGGTTAATTATTAAATATAATTTTAGTAATTTAGAAACTGATAAGTGAGCTAAACTATTTAAAAAATAATATATTGACGTATTCTTAAAACTAATACATACGATAATATAAATACCCATCAAGAAATAATAAGATACTTTGAACTTGATGGAATAATAAAATTATTACTATTTAGTACCTACATATTTAACATACAATAGATTATTCTAAAACAAAAATAAAAATATATTTACTTTTCAAATGAAAATCTGACTGAGGAAATATTCATATTGTATTTGCCGTATTTTTTTTCAATTCGATTTACGATGTTTTTTTTCCACACTTCAGGTTCAAAATCCCAAGTAAATGGACATTGTAACGTCTTTAAATGTTTTTCCGTAACTCTACTAAATCTATTATTAATAACCACAGAATCTTCTATTCTAGCTTCTAAATTACCAATATCGTTGGTTACTGCATTGTCATTTTCAATAACCATTTGGTCAGCCACAGCTGTTATTTCTGGAGTTAAATCTTTAAATTCATTGTAAGGATCAAGTATCGAAAGATATGCAAAATGTTTGTCCGTAACAAATACGTTATCATTACATGCTTCCAAATCGTTAAAAATGTCTAATTTGGGTAGGAGTTCTTTAATAATTTCTTTTGAATTATTTACCTTCATATAATTTTCATCAGATTTTATCGTCTTACTTTTTTTGTTTCTACTGCAGCTTTTGAAAAGTAACCAAATCATGTTTTATCGAATAAGTTAATATAATTATATTTTACACATAAATGCACGATTATTACAATAATTATTTAAAACTATATTATTGATAGCGAAAGAGTTTTTTTTAAATAGTATGTTATTAATTTTTTTACAATGATATAATGAAAATATTACTGTCAAATTGTCAAAATGAATTGAACAATTATTAAAATGTAACTTATAAACACTATTGTGCATCAAAAACACAATTAAATATTATCTTTAAGTTTCTGTGTAATAGGTATACTAAATAGATAATAGATATAATAACCTAATAACCTTGTAACATACAGAGTGTTTGACTTGGCAAACAAAAATTCTATAGGTAATAATATAAAGGTAATACATAAACGTGGTATATTTCAATCAAGGATATAAAGTTAAATTAGGTAAGTTGCAATTGAGCCTAACAGGTTAGGTTAGGCTCAATTGCAACTTAAATTAATGGCTTAAAACTCATAAGATTGGAGTTTTAAGTATTTTAATATTCATAAATATTTTTTAAATCATACTGTATACAATATTTTTATTAAATAATACAATACATTTCTTACTAAAATTATTATTATACAAAGATACCTATTATACCAATTCATCCGCCTTGTTTATTCAATTACGCATGTAAGTTTACCTACATATAGCTGGTATCATCAAAATATTTTTCTGTGGAGTAGGTATTCCGGTATCCGAGTACCTACTACCTATAGCTATTTACATTTATTATATTATAAAAGAAATAGCCGGTCTTTGAAGAGTTTTAATTTACTGACAACCTAACTATTATAAAGTAATAATTTAAAAAAGTTATAAAGTTGTGAATATTAAAGAACAAAGCTCATTTAATATTTATAATAATAACAAAATTTAACCATAATAGGTATTGCGTATAGATATACAATTATAAAATATAATATACCTACCTACTTGCAGCATATTTGTAGCCAATAAATTATAATAATCTCAATATGTATTTGAATCATTTATTGATTACCTAGTTTAACTGTCCAAAATGTAAATTTAAATTTAAATTGTAACCTTGTCTAAAGTTATCTTGTACATCAATATTTACCGGGTAGGTAGGTGGGTACTTTAAAATCACCATTTAGGAAAGTATTTTAATTTTTATTGTTCAATAGATTTTAATGAACGATCTTTGTACCTATGTCATACCTATGCTATTTTTTTTATGAAATTATGATTCGACTCTAAACTGTTTAAGATTATTTTTGATTTTGACTTGAATTATTTACAAAATTATAATAATTACCTTGGGGCTCGGGCCTAAGTGCCTAACCTCATTATCTGAATAAAATAAAATAAAAACCAAGATATTGATTTGTGAATTCCATAGACATATAATGGTGAATTCTATACCGTAGTTAAGACGTTAAGTAGTTATTGATAAAATATTGTGTAAGTACAAATCTTATATATTATAATCGAATATCGGAATATGTCTTGACTGATTGACTGCCTGTCGCCTGATCAACGCAGACTGTAGAGCATAAACTATGATAGTTAGAGACTTTGCATTTGTATGGTACCTACTATACCTTTGTAGTTTGTACCACCATGTAAGCGGATTAACTAAGAAAACATTTTCAAAAATTCACATTTTAAATTGGTGTTCACACAGGGGGATTTTGAGATTTACGATGAAAATTGTAAATTTTTTTTTGTTTATAAATTATTGCCATTGGTTATAAACATGGACAGATACAGATGGAATAAAATCATGCATAGAATCATCGCGTTTGTGGACTCGAATAAAGAAGTTATATATCTTAAAACAAATATGAGAGTATGTATGTTTGTATATTAGCTTATATAGGTACTAAAAAAATTTCGTTCGTACTAAGTACTTCGTATATATTATAAGTACCGTGCTGCATATGCTACTAAATAATTTTCCTCAGCAAGGATAATTAGAGGCATCAAAGATATGTTTTTGGATATTTAAAAAGTGCAATGGAAAAGTATCTAGTAGGCTGTAGGCAGTAGTACTGTAGTAACATTCCTACCTAGGTAGTAGCTACTACATTTTGTTAGGAATTTAATTTAATTTTAGCATTATTTTTATTGCTGATTTTTGTTTGTATGGCAATAAACAAAGCGTTACAAAAATCGGACAGAAAAAAAAATTGTACCCATTCAAAAACATATCTATGTTAATTCTTCTCGACTTATTTTTATAAAAATTTCGAATTGTTTTTAGAGATATCAGGATAGTTAAGATAATTGTTAGAATCACGTTTGAAAATATACCAAGTGCTATATTATAGTATATACAAGTATACAATCCTCAACAGGCGAATTGCTCGTGAACTGAAGTACCTGCCTAATATACTAAAACCAAGATACACCTATATAGCGCTATATTTTATATTTGTTCATTTAAATGGTTGCCATTGGTTACACATAATTTAACCATTACAATTAGTAAAATTGTGGCATACACATTTTTATACAAATACTGAAATACCTATATTTATATTTAAAAAAAAAGTGTTGGCACGGGCAACGCCGGCGGACAGGGCGGCGGACAGTTGGTAAAATCATTATTATATTCTGTGGTAAAAATATAAATACAAACAGAATTATTAATTAATAAATATTATTTAAATGCACGTACGGTAATATATATTTTTAGTTTTACGTTGGTTACACTGTCTCAGAAAACTCTAGATAATAATTCGTTATTTTACAATAATTCTACCAGCCTGCTATTATCATTTATCACGCAGACTGTTAGATATAGTGCGAAGGAGTTGACGTTGGATAGTTCACTACAATAATCAGTGATATTATTAGTTTTTTAAGTATTAAATCATTATTTACAATAGGTTCATATTTTTCAACACAATATATATAAATATATATTACAATCATATATGTCTTGTTTTTCTTGTTAATTTTAGTAAGTAATTTTAATAGATATTAAAAATATATTGATCCTATTGTAAACAATTAAAATAACTTTTGTTCAGTGTACACTTTTTTCGATTTATATACCAATAAAAATAAATATTTTGTAAACGATCTTTGTTCTGTTAAAACAGGGTGAGACAAATCCTAAATAATTAGATGAACATGAATTTCCAATGTTTTATTACTGGAATTATTTGATAAATGCTGATAATAATTGTAAGTAAACAACATAATTGGTACTAGGTCTATCTATCAATGTATCTATTTATTATAATTATTGTTTTATTATTTAGTTGTCACATAAATCACAAATTTAAAGTTCTTAGAAAGCATTAGGTATTCTTAAACGTGTAGGAAGTAGTCAGGTATATTAAATAATGTCATATTTAGTACCTACATACCTAATATAAAAAATATAAAAGAGGAAACTTTTGGCTTATAATTTAAAAAAATAAACATTTTATGTATGGTTAATTTTGATTTTATGACATGCAACAAAAAAAACTTATTTATTTTTTAGTTAACATACATTTAGTTAAGTTAGTAGAAGTGTCACTACTGGGTGGTTTCTTTCATCAATCCCATTCATGTTAATATAATATTTTAGCCCCCAGGATACCAGATTGTATATTTCATTAAAAAAAAAAAAAAAGTTAACATACATAGGTTATAGGTATTAAGGCAATAGGTATAATATTATATACTTTTCTGATAAATTAATTTATATAGGAACCGACATATCTAGAATGAATCACTAAGCACGCTAAACCCTATTTTTTCATTAATTACTAAACTTATTCAAATTCTGATTTTTTAAATTTTTAAATATATGTATGTACGTAGAGACCATATTTTCAAATTCTTAAGATTGTTTGTACTATGTAAGGAGTGTCTTGTGGCAATACAAGCATCTTTTTTTTAAATTATAACTCCCTTTCTATTTTTACTGTAAATTATTTTTCATAATTTTTTTTTAATATTTTTATTTAACTAATTCAGAAATCAGACGAGTTGGTTTTCAGTTATTAAAATGTTTATGTTAAAGACAATAGTTCTTAAAAATAGGTTTACTGGTATAATTATCTGATTTTTTTTTAATATACTTAAATACATTTTATGAGTTATAAATGTTGATAAATGTTGATAAATTATTAAAATTGTCAAATGACTATACTCTCCATATTTTAAAAGCCCATTATCCTTGTTACACAAAAACTACTCGTTTGAATTTTACAAATTTCAGAAAAATGATCTGCTAAATAATTTTTACTGTATAAAAGGATGGTTGACATTTGAAAAACAGAAGTTTGTTTCTCCACAGGACACTTCTACTATTAAAGAAGCACAAGAAATCTCAAGATTTCAATAAAAATGTTTAAGTATATTTAAAATTCTAAAAATTAGATAAGTAATAAAGAACTACATTATTAAAGAAGAAAAAAGGGATGAGCAATGACAATGCTTGGTGAATCCCCGTATATATAGTTAATTAGCATTCATGGAACATAGTAAAATATTATTCCATTATACTGGAATTTTTGAAAATAATTATATTTTAAAATTATGTTCACTATTTAGTAATAAATAATCCCAATCCCCAAACTTTCTATCTTAGATATACAAAAAAGTAGTATATTGATTGAATAATTTTTTTCTGATTATTATTAGTTATATGTCTAATGGTTGCTTTAATCTTGGTGGTAGCGCTAAAATTGTATCCGGCTTTATTTTGCCGTAACCGCTACCACTGCAGTGTGTGGGGACCTTAATAAATAATTGGCAGGTGTTAAAGGCAGCTGCTGATTTCAGAATTGAATAAATAATATACTTATCATTTTTTTTTAATCTATTGATTTTTAAATTAACTGATTATTAAAACTTATACCTAGGCTTTATAAAATATAAATATAATGAGGTACCTACTTATATATGGTCATATTATGTTTTTTTCAATTGTTTAATGTTTGCTGTTTAATTTAATACCTATTTTGTATCTTATCTGATGCTACTGAACGTCATTTATCGTTAATCATATTTCTTCTGATATTTTCCTTTAAAATTTTATGAATATAATTTGTTAATTTATGCCACAGGTAATAATGCATGCTTTCAATCTTAAATTTAGCTTGAATTAATCTTGTTTAAGATTTGTATTATATATGAATCATATTAATCATCAAGGTAGGTAATTTCATCTTGCTTACACTTCGTATTTTTAATAGTGTAGAAGTAGGTATAGTTAGGTTAGCGCATTATTTCAAAAATGTCATCCGCTAAATCAATTTGTGTATTACACTTATTGTGTATGTCTTAATTTTTTTTTTTAAATTATGATTCTAAACATTTTTAATGTACCCAATACTCATTTTAAACATCTGATTATTGATTCAATTTTATTATGACTTAATACTTACTTGAGCAATGCCTTAGTTAGTAATTCCACGGATATTGCTATAAAGAATAAATGAGCAATTACTTCACTAAAATTATCATTTCTATTGTTGATCTATTTAACAAAATATCTATACATTCATAAAGTATTCAACTATTTACCGGAATTATTTTTTACTTTGTCTAACGTTACCTAGATTTTTTTGTTGTGTTCATTGTTTTAATTTTAGACTTAGTTAAATTAACATAATTATTGTGTCAAATACTCATTGTATGCTAAACATTCAATAAATTATATTTAAAATTATGAATCATATTGTTTTTATTTTCATTTGAACAATTTATTATCTTAAAATAAAGTAAGGTCTATTACAGAACTGTTTGTAATAAATACCTATTTTATAATAAGTCGTAATAACTAATCAATAATTGTATTATTTATTAGATTTCTTGTAGTTACCAAGGTTTTTTTGTATTTTCTTGTTGATATTTAATATTATATTATTTCATAATTACATCTTAGCCCTTAGGTACCTATTTTAAATTTAAATATTATATTATTATAATCATTAAATTAAACTTCTTTATAAGTAATTAAACATATAATATTATAGTCATTAATAAGAGAGAGGGCTTGTAGAATGCAGGACAATTTTTAGTAGTTGAAAATAAAATTTTATTTTTTTAATCTAAAACAATTAAGAAGTATGGACTCCTAAAAAACTTGCAGATTATTTGTTATAAATTTATAATATCCAAATGTTTATCACTACATTTAGAAACAAAATGTAAACTATAAGAAATAGTTTAAAGTTGTTTTATACTTTTAACATTGTACTAAAAAACTTATTTGGGATAGATTATAGTAATAGTGCCTGTAGTGAAACTAACAATTTTACATTTGAAAGATAAATAATTGATGCCTTATGAGCTATGATTCATATGACAAAATTAATAATAAACTATATTATTAACTTTGTCGTCATAGTCCACCAACCACTAGATAAACAATTTTTGCCATGGATTTATTAATGTTGTACTCATATAAACATTTTTATTATAGAATGGAGTTGAACAATTTTCAACAAATATTACTGATACTATATTGTATCAGAACCAAAAAAACCATCCTATAAAAATAATTAAGGTAAGATTTTTATTACAACCTTTACAGTTAGTAGTTGGTAGTTATATAATTTAATTTTATGTGTGAAAATATGGCATGATAATTTATAATGTAATACAGCATACTGCATACCTATTTAGTAGGTGAATCTATAATGTATGTGTATTTATAATGGAATAAATCTTAGTTAGCTTATTATGATACAGAATAATATGTTAGTTAGTTGGGTATATCATTTTTTGTTCTAAGTCTTTAATTATAACTTAAGCATAAAAAGTTTATTTATAGGCATTAATTATTATAATTTTAAATGTACCTAGTGGGGATTATAAATATTTGTGATAAACATAGTTATTTAAACTAGTTAATCAATACTGTAAGGTGGTCATTAAATTTTAATGTTAAATTCTTAGTAGGTAACCATTTAGTGATAAACTGAATGAGTATTTTTTTATGAGTATTCTTTTATCGGTGTTGTTTTTAGTTTATGTCTATAATGATAAATGATAATTAATAAATTAATTCAATGTGATGTTTTGACTGAACTAATGCATAACAACAAACAAATAAAGTTTAAGAACATCTGCAGGTAAATAATAGTTAAGTAATTAAAATGGATCATTAAATCGTTTATTAATTAGGTAGATAATTAGAGGTAGGGTATTATACGAATTTTTGAACTTTTTAAATGAGACAATTAAAACAATTATATAAACATGGTATAAATACGTACCTAGTCAATAAAATATTCTAATGTTTACTAAAGTGTTTTCATTAAGTATAAAAAGTTTTTTTATACTTCATATTTTCAGCACTCATAAAACAAATTATTTTACGTCTTATAAATAATATCAATTCTTTTGATTGATTCACGTTTTTTTTTTTTAAATAATATTAGTATTGTTTATTTATCATACATCGAGTTTCAAGTTACAACTAGGATTTATTTATTCCGAGCTTTAATCAATAAAAAAATTATCCATAATAGCACGTGCCAAAAAAAAACTGGAGGCTGCCGTCGTAGTCGACGTTGGATTAAAATCCAAACAGTTGTGTTATGATTTATTATTAATTATAATAATAATAATTATTATTATTATTATCATAAAAAGTACACTGACAGAGTGGCGTCTTCGTTGTTATTCTTGATATATAGGTAGAGTATAGACATTAAGCCATGTACGGTTTTAATGTCTACGCGTATTAGGTAGGTATACTATACTAAAATTGGATATCCAATTTACTGGTTTAAAAAAAATGACTTTCCACAACGCAAAAACGTAATATATCCCCATTTTTTAAAGTTTAAAAGTTAAAAATTGACTAATTTAATAGACTTCGGTTGGGTATAATGTATTTGCGGATATAATAAAAGTATATAATATGAATACTTGTATATATTATTATGTATATAACCATACCACGTGTATCATTATTCCTTGTATAAGTGTATACTATTGATTTTCATGTTTTTACGATAACATTTTCTTCTAAACACGGTTGTTGCGCATATTATAATCCATAGGTATCACACCATACACGCTATATAGTATACATTGTTTAGGTATACGCTTTCAAAGCGTCGTGCAGTCGTTGAACTCACTTGCGTTGATTTTTCTAACCGTCGCGCGTCGCGCTGTATGGCCAACACGCCACCCACGCCACGTCGCGTTTTCGACCAAACGGTTGGAAATTGGAACGACCATCGCTCGCTCTCGAAAAACGTACGCTAATAATATCATAGCTGTACGCCGTCCTATGTGCCTATACTTGATATTTTATTATTATAACATATAGTAGGTATACTGTGCTATTATCGGATAGGTACATAAGGTGCATGAGACACCACGTCTACGACCGTTCATCGTCATCGTTCGGATCGTTTGCATTTCGGACAGATGACAGACGCGGCGGTAACCGAATGATAAATCGTGCCGTTTGCCTCGTGCTTCGTGTGGTCGTAATATTATTTTACGGGTTAATATTATAGGTACGCGCCAGCGATGGTTGGATTACTATCGACGCGCCGCCAAGGACCCCGACCCCACATCGTAGCCATGCACACTGCCTCAGTTGATTGATTACAACCGAACGACGTGGTGTCGTCGCTCCGCGGTTCGGACCTATGTGTATTTTATAGCTTATACGTATAATATAATTTATTATAATATATTAATATTCCACTTGTATACTGTATAATATAATTGGGGCTGGGAACACGATGCACCCTAAAAACGTCAACACAAAAGTAATTTATAAAATATGTCCAATACACAATTAACTGTTCACCTGTTTAGGTTAAACTACCTTCTTTTTGTTTTCAAAAAATTACGCATTTCTGTTCGTTGTTACGAGATATACGAATATACATTATATCCAATAAATTAGTCTCGGCCCTAATAAAAATATTTTATTGACAGTTATTAATATGTTACTCATAAATCATAATATCTGTTCTATTCATCCGTTTTGGTCCTGTTGGACGCAATCTGTAGGATCTCTTTTTTTTTACTTTCGGTGTGTTTTATTTAATTTAGTCAATGGTGTACTATTTCTTGCGAGAGAAGATAACATTTACGAAACGTTTATACATTTTTTTTTATCAGCATTTTAACAGTTCGTAGTTTATAATATTATACATTATTACTTTTAACAATTTAACAAACCATACTGTTAATATAGTCGAGGTTTTGCTTGTTTCGTTTGAACGTCTTTGAAGAAATAATATTTTCCGAATCACATTAATATTTAAATATTACACGCATTATACATATAATATTAAAAATTCGAATTAGTGTAATATTATTGTACGTGAATACGATAGGATTATATTATAAAAGGGTATTTGGTGATATATATATATGTATAGTTGCTTTTAGCTATGTGTCCGACTTATATGAATAACGTCATCATTTAACGGGTTCCGTATACAGTATACGCATATTATATATAATTGAGAAGCTTTAACTTAATATCACGATTGCGTTATACCAGTTTTTCCTTGCAGTGGGCCGCCGTTGCGGTCTCCTTATAGTATGGTTGTTATGCCGCGGTAGGAGTGGTAGAGTTAACGTCCAGTTGTTTTTCTCTTTCTCTTCTATAGCATCAGTGGTCATTATATTATTAGACGCCTACATATTTAATGTGTTGCATTCATCAAGAAAGTATCATTTATACTTATCTCGGTGGCTATTATTTTTTTTTAAAATCTGTCGGATAATTCGATAAAACTTGACAGTTGATAAGAGCTCATACCACCCTATATTTTAATTGAGCCACTATATAAGTGGTCAGAGTCCTTTTTGTAAAATACCAACAGAAAACAGTTGTGTTGTTTCACTATAATATTTTATATCGTTCCTTCTTAACCTTCATACTATATACCTTACATATGTTTTGTATGTTATCTAATGTATATAATAGTATATAGTTGAGAAAAAAAAGCGATTTGTCTTATTTGGAAATATATTAATGGTATTAATGTTTTACACGTTTTATTACTTCTTGATAATTGTATATTATAATCTTGGTTGTATTTTAAATGAATGGTGGTATTGGACCATAGTATAAGTATTATAAAATATGTGTTCGGTTTAGTTAATCGAGCAACTATACATTCAGTTTATGTTGGTTTTCCAGAAGTGTGTATGTTCTTCTCTGTACTATATTAAATTTGCTTAGTTTTGGGTTATAAATTAAATATTTATATTTTTCGTGTCTCATCCAAGAAAAATAAAATACTATTATACTAAAGTGATATTGACGAAGAATAAAAAAGTAAGAAAAATGATAATACGTATAAGCTTCAAACATTAAATTTTGAGGTACCTAGTTAGTTAATACTTGTTTAATAACCATTTCAACATTATTCAAACAGCTGCTGTTCCATTTTTGTTTTTATTTAAAATATATTTTTAGAAAATTATATATCTGGCAACAAATGATATTCCAGTATAATGATATGATCCAAACTTCAATCTAAAAATTATAGACATTGCATTATTTTGAAATAAATCTATTTAAAAATAAATGTATACATTTATGACGTGAGTTTTATAATTTGCAAACTTTCGCGCTTTTGATAAATTTTGTTAAAATATTAACTTTAATAATGCTTATAAAAAAATCTTGTATATAAAAATTACTACTATAAAAATTATCAGGGATCTTGTATTACATTTTCAAACTTTTTGATTAAGTGAAATGTTTTATCAATTTCTAAAAAAAAAAAAAATCATATTTAAAATACCTATAAATATTTAGCTAAAAAATAGTATAAAATGTATAAAAAAATAAAAACCAAAATTTGAATAAACGCAAGTTTAAGTTAAGTAACAAAGTTGGGTGAACAACCTGTATACTTATTTATTATTATTTCATTAAATGCATATACATTTTTATATTTACTTACGAAAAATGTACTAAAGTTTAAAAATATTCGAAGTTGAATTACAATAATTAAGTTTAATCACAATAGTTTAACTCAAAATTAAGAAGTAGGTAGGAGATAATAATCTCAAACTAATTTATTAGAATGCGTGTGCACATTGCATGGTTATTTGTAAAAGTTCTGCTGCTTATTCACATAATATCATAATGTATTGTTGTAGGTATATTAAAAATAATAATCTTGGTGGAATTTTACATAGGATATTTTTGAACTAAAAGTTTTGAGTGTGCGTGCCAATTTTAACTTCGTTGTAATATTTTATTATTATTACTTGTGTTGTTTTTTTATATTTCGTATAATGTATACTATTCCATATTTAAATTATAGGACGATACAAGAATTGTTTAACTGTGGAATATGACACCTTGTTGATTAATATAAGTCTATTATGTATTGATATACAGCGAATGATCCGTGTTTAATGGCACATGTCGTTGTATTATAAATGAAAAATCTATGTTAATCTCTGTTCGAATAAAATCGCTGGAGTGAAATGCTCGAAAGTTTGACTTCATAATTTATTCTTCGATATATCAGAGTATTCGTGATGTACAAATAAAACTATCAACATATAGCCGGTGAAATGTTTTATATAGGCAGTTAATTAAAATATAAACAAATAATATTATTTATATATATAAGAATAGTTAGAACTGGTTTCTCCACACGAACTTTTCGCATATATCTGAGATACGTTTAGTATAGACGTTGGTCATGATTGTAGGTAAGCAGTTTCTCTATACATTTAATAATAATTTACTGCCCCGGATAATACGCGTAGTTAAGTAGTCGACGATGCTGTTTACGCGATCAGACTTGTTGGATTATTTCATCGGTCGATACTTAAATGACTTAAAATTATACATCTATGATTTGTGTTATTATAGTAGATTCCCCTCCCAAGATGTTGATGACATTTGTATATTCTTTTGCTTTTTTGGAATGTTCAACATAAATGATTTTGCTTAAGTACTGCAACAGTTTATTTCTATTGTATTATAATTCATTCCTATCGAAGTTATCGACGTTTTGGTTTGTATTTTTTGATCTCTGTGGTTTTTTAGGACAAATATTCCGGAGGATTTTTCTACAAAAGGAATTATTGTTTGGTAAATTTGGTGCGTTCGATCATATTATATATTATACAGATATCTACACATAATATGCATGCGATAAGCGTGAGTACTATAGACGAAGTAGCTAGTCTTCTTCTATCTGAACACACGCTCACAACGAAGATGATAGTCGTGATGGCAATGTGTAGAGAGGAAAAGAGAGGCGAGGAAAGAAGTTAGACAGAGAGAGATAGACCGAGAAAAAGAAGAAAACAAAACAACGGTACTTTCTATAAGAAATAAAATATATCCGTGTGTTCATTATATATGTGTTCGTGTGTGCGGGTGGATGAGGAGATAGAGGTCTCCAGTGCCCGGTGGAAAGTGGTGGCGGCGGTGGCGGCGCGGCGGTCTCCCAGTAAGCCACGGCGGCGGCAGTCGTGTACAACGCACACAAACACAACCGGTTTGCCGCCGCCGTCGAAGAATTCTTCGCGCGAATCCAATCCTGTAGTGGTCGTGCGTGCCCGAGGGGGTGTCGACCGGCGGCGTCGTCGATCGTCGGGAAAAACTCATCGCTCGGGCGAAATTCATACCGCTGCAGTCCGCGGACGTACCCGCGCCGCGTACCTACACAGATTTTTTATTTGTCGCCAAACGGTCGTCTGTTGTGCGACAAGTCCAGTGTCCGTGACCGGTTTAATAGTGTCTCGCCAACGAATAATACAACCTAGTAAATTGTAAATTGACATCGAATTAGGTTTGTTTGTATTTTTTTTTTTTTTTATAAATTTCCAACCGTTGTTGTTATTGTTGAATAATAGTACGTAATTATTGTCACTCTTATTACACACTATCATACAATATAACCTAGTATATACTATTGTAGTACCTACCGTGTGGTGTATTTTCTTCTGGTTTTATGTGTAAACAAACATTGTGTTAGATATAAGTTTATAACAAATAACGTTTTGGAACTTCCGACATTTGTTACTTGGCGTATAGTTTGCTTCGGCTTTACATACTGGGTTTAATATTTTAATTCTCCTGTGAAGTCATTAATGCTGTCATGCTGTCATGCTGATTTTAATTATTATTTTAGATCCAGGACTGTGAGTTTAATGATTCTTCAAATCGATGAATTTCATCATGAATTAAAAATAAGTGAGATACAAATTTGATTCAAGACATTATTATTCTAATTATGGAATTTAATTTTGCATCTTTTAGACGTCAACACGTAGTGTATAATATAAATATAAATTCAATTCATATACCTATGACTGTTTATAAGTTATTATTCTACGTTTGAGAAAAAAATTTTTTTGCTATGTATCACCATATAATTTTTTAATATAAAAAACTTATCAATTACAAAATATATTATAAATATTTTTCATAAATTCTTTCAAAAACAATTTTTTTCATGAAGCTTGTTAAATATATTTTTTTTTACATATTGTTTACCTTTCAATCCATAAACATATCGTGCATTTTTTTAGGCATGTTTACTGAAAAGGTTAAACCACACAACTGTGTAGATAGGTAGGTACCATGCAAGGTTATTATAACCATATCCTAAATTTGATTTAGTTCAGTTTTTTTTTCAGTCTCAACTCTTAAATTCTTACATCACATTCATGTAAGTTTACTCCATAAAAAGTAATAATAAGAACGTATATTTCACGTTTCAAATTATAATTCATTACCTATATATTATAATATATAATTATTTATAAAACATCCATGCGAGTGTATTCATTATGCTGTTTGTATTTATATGTTTCACAATTCAAAAAATCATAGAATTAGCCTTATTGGCTATTCTACGCATAAAAATATAAGTCGCGGGACACATTCAAGTGTTGTGTCGTGGCTCTAAATCCTACACTCTGAAGCAATAATATAGTTTTATTCGATCGGTCTTAATACGTAGGCATTGGAATCATTTGGCGTTCGTCCTAAAATAAAATATACATACAAAACATTTGTACAAAAATAATATTGCCGATGCTTTTTGAAAAAATTATACTTTGTAGTCATACTCACCGTCGTGTACTATAATATAATACGTACCTTACCATAATACTTGTACGCTGTTCCTTTGTCCGTTTATATATACGGTGTATAGACAATGAGCATTGTTAAACCTTACGATATATTTGTTAAACGAAGTTACAAATATAGCGAACTACCATTATTTCTACAGCAATAACTTGTTCGCGTATGGTTTATACATAAACAGATTAAGAAATATCTAAAATTTAAGTGGTAACATTGTATCGCAATAATTTATTATTACACTCTCGATCGTTCAACATGGGCCGTTCAATGTTAGTATTCCAAGTATGTATATTATAAAATATAAACGTATTCGTCCAATCTAACATCTTGTTTTTAACCTATTTAATAATATGACACTATAGCTTACCCTTGTCATGTATATAATATATATATATTTATGCCTAAACAATAGAACGGCCGTTGACTCCCAATACCTCATATTATGTTAATTTTGCGTAAATTTGAATAATTTAAACTGTTTTCTATTTTGAATATTTTTTTTGTCTTAGACGATCCCCCTTATAAATAAGTATATAAGATTTGCATAACTCTGCAGAAAGGTCTTAATTATTTTTATTGATACAATGTATCTTTAGTTTTGTAATATATACGTGTATTAGTCACGTTATGTAAATATTAATACGACTTTAATAATATGTGCATTGTGCACTCTATTGTAAATGAAACGGATTTTTAAAAACTAAATAGGTTCATAATATGAGCAGGACAGATATCATTTCACAAGGCTATACCTAAATAATTAACTGCAATAACTTAAAACCTACAATACCATATTATTTCTTAGTAATGGAGGTGATTTTAATATTACTATATAGATACCTAATATTTATTGAATTTTGATACGTTTTGTTAGTCTGTACCACCCGGATATAATAAATCTCGTGCAATAATATATTAATGGGTCACATTATAATATTTTGATATTACCTATTCATCAATAGTTTTAATTTTTAAGACACTAATTAATTATTTCATATCATTAATTCTTTTTTTTGCCATTGAAAAGTGTAATCGTTTGATTTCAAATATTCCCGTTTAATTTCTATGTACGAATCACTATATTATGTTTGAACAGTTGTATGTAGTTCTTGTATTTATAATATGCTCATTATAGTATAAATAAACAGAATCAAAATATAGTAGTACTAACAATATATTATTGTTTATCATATTGAATGGATTTTGTACTTATTGCGTCGGTGATCGTTTTATCGTGTAGAGATCGATTTATATACGATGAAAATACATGTTGAAATGCGGAAAATATTGTGAACATGTATAAAAATATATTATTATACATGATTTAAATTTTGACGTTTCAAAAACATAAATTGCCAATTAGCTTAAGGAAAAAATCATTTCTTAAAATGAAAGTTTTTTAACCTAACTCGAAACATATATTGAGTACTTATTAGATAATTAAATAATTAACGGTTTTATTATAGAGGTATAGTGTACATTTTTTTTCAATAAAGTATTGATTGATGACTCTATAGTATTTTACTATAATCGTGGTCTATGTATGAAAAAAATACACTTTAATATTGTATTCATTAGAATATTACGCGTAGTTTATTATGTTGTTGTTTATCAGGTAAAATCCGATGGTATTAATTATAATTCGAATTGCCCGAACGATGTTATATCCAAAATATGATGTAATCCATTTGATAATATAGTATAACTATTTATATTTTCCATACCAATTGGCATTTATATCTATACGTATGTAATTTAAATCATTATCTTAATTCTTAATGGTAGTTATTAAAGTTTTAATACAAATATATATTATATACGTACGTATACGTCGGTTTACATAATAATATCGGTGAAGTTGATTTATTAGAAGTAAACACATTCATTTTTTTTTTAAAGTCGACTGTTGTCGTTCATTGTATTGAATTTATAGATATTTATAAATGTAAAATGTAATTTTTTACATATTAGTTTAGAATCTGAGCAAAGCAATGGAATGTATTGGTTTTACAATGTGTTATTTTTGTCACCAAAGAAATTTTATAACAGAAAAATACTTCAATGTCTAATATCGAGAGTGGTTTCTGATAGGTAGCAAAATTGATCTAGTTTGCTGGTTAAAAGTAAAAATGTTCAGTATTTTCCAAAATAATCAGAAAACTAATTTTTGTTGTTAAATTTTTACCAACATTTATACTAGTATTTTGAAAATATTTTTGGGCTTTTTTCTAAAGTTATTGTTTATTATTTAGTTTAAAGAACTTGAACATTTTGGTAATATACTCAAAATTAATCTTAAGTTGTACTGACTAGAATTTAAAAAAAAAATTAGCATAAAGCCACATTTAAAAAAGATTAAAAATCCATTGTTTCATAAGCGTTTAAAGTACCTTATAGAGTTTTCGTTGTTAAAAGAGACGAACGTGTTTTATTCTCTTTGATGACAGTGCTGTGATATCAGTACCACATTATGTCTTATAAAACTAATAACTAAAGATCAAGTTTCAATCAAATACGACAGATAGCGCCTAGTAGTTAGTGAAATAATTGACTATCCCATCTAAAATGCCTATACCATATATCTCGCATCTCCTCCTCCTCCTCTCTAGTAGGGACTTCGAACTTTTCGTTATGACAATGAAATGTTTAAAATATTTAGACTAATTTTAAACTATTTATACTAAGGAATTTATCTAACGAACCTATTTACACCTTATACCTTGCATTTACATTTATATTTACCTTACACCTGCATTGCACAAAATAAAATAAAATAAAAATAATTTTTATATTTTATGAAAAACTTACTTAATACTTTTAATACTTCATTAAATGTGTATCTATTAGGGAAAGTTCATGTATATAATATATTATATATATTTATTATTATTTTTCATATTATTGCTTAATTATTCATACAATATAATATGTATATTATACGGATAACGTTAAACCTACATAATATATTAATATGTATGTGATATCATTATCATTGGTAAATTTAAACTCTTCTAGCGATTATTTATTTTTGATGTTACCTCGTCCCGGTGTTCGGTAATAGTACCTATAACTACCTAATCTAAAGGTCGATCGTTATTACTTATTAGTTATTAGAGCCCTTATCTTTTTTTTTATTTATCTATAGGAAAAGGGGCACCATAAAATACCTATGTATTATATTAGTATTTTGATTTTAATTATGTACACTTTAATGTATGTTATTTCCATATTTATGTTATTCGATTTTCCACTGTTTAAAAGAAAAATGTAACGTTTAAACGAAATATTCAATTAAAAGTAAAAAAATCAATTATTTTTATGGTAAAGATACCTATATATTTATTCTATATTATTTATTTATTATAATAAAGCATTGGAGTCCACAGTTATAAATCACAATTGTAAAAAAAACGAACATAATATAAAAATTATAACTGTGCAATTATATTTATTTAGTTTTTAAACATGGAAATGTGTTTAAATGCTTGTAAATTTTAAGCAAAATATTTTATCATTCTATTTCAGAATTTTAAATTCGAAAAATTTGTGACTTATGATTGACAAGCTACCACGATAAAAAAAAGAGTATGTTTTTTAATTGAACTAACGTATAGTGACGTTATGAACAACTTTTTTTTATTAATGAATGCGATATTATCATGATTTATGATCTATAAAAAAGAAATATGGCATAACGTACTAATAACATAATATAAAAAGATTTTTTTTAAATCAATATCCATTTTTTACTAATTGTTACGTAACTAAAAAATAATCAAAGTAATAATTATTAATATAATAACCAATTTTTCTTTATAATTACTTTTTTATTGTTAGGTTATAGTATAGATTTAGGGTTTGATTTAACGTTAAATATTATACTGTTGTTAAATCGAATGGAAATTTTATTTTTATTTGTACGCATTACACAGCAATTGTATTTATATATCTTAAGGAATATTTCATTATCTTGGAGAATCACTTATAATGAGAACAAAATATGGTTTACAATGTACCTATATGTACCTAAAAATAGTTCGAATCCTCTGTATGTATTCATTTGTAATATTTTATGCTTTTGTGAGAGAGGAGTATTACTCACTCATAAACAAAAATCATACTTTGAAAAATGACAATTACGAGTGAAAGTATTCAAAAAACCATACAAATTGAAGTACAACAAAAGGTATTTATATGTAGGTATGTGACGAGAAGTCGTATTTTCTTATATTTTTATCATCATGATCGTCACAAACGTATAATAATTATATTGTGTTCTATTTATACGCTAACAGATTCATATAATTATATTTCATTAGGTACCTCCCTACCTATTCAAAAAAACGTTATTTTTACACATGATTTGCGATACTAATCCGTATAATTTCTTCCCAAGTTGACACTGTCAACTTTAAAAAGGGTTACATGGATTACGTCCTTGGTTGAATTTTTGAATTAATATTTGTAGCCCTTAAATAATCTATAATTTTAACCTATTTCAATTTATAATTAAGTGTGCAACTCTCATTATATTTAATATTATAACTAAAATTAAAATAATATTTTGTGTAACGCCGGCTAATAACCTTGTTGATGTTTGAAAAAAAATATGAATGTTAAATTTGTCTTTTAGTTTGTACACTTTTAATGTTTTTGAGTTTGACTAACCAGTAAACTAGCTTAATTTAATTATTTCCTAAATATATTAGTTTATTTGTTTACTAATTTTAGGAACGGCAATAGCTTGTGATTTATATTAAACCGCTGAACAAGATAACTTAAACCTGATTATAGCTTAAACAGTAGTCAAGAAAAAGGTCTTGCACCGAGAAAACCAAAAAGAGAAACAACTCCCTTATATTTTATATAGAGGAACATAAAACAATAAAATACTAATAAAATAATAACGAAAAAATATGTAAACATAATAATATAAGATCCTTACTTATAAGAAAGGTTAGATTAAGGCAAGGTAACTTTTTTTTTAATATAAGTATAAATACCGTAAGCATATGCCCGTATACCCAGTTCTTCTCTACCTTTTTTACGACACTTTAATTTAAATCCATAGAAATTGAACACACTTTAAAGAATTTAAAATTCTATTTTTTAAAAAATTAAAAATTATAAAACCATACCTATATAAATTGAGAATGAGATTATCTTCACAATAATTTTTCTTTTTTGGTGACACGTCATGGCATACTACACTATTTGAGAACCTTGTTGACGGTTATTTTTGTTTATTTTATTTTAATTTGAAATTGTTGACACTATTATTATTAATATTATATAAAATATCTAGTTAAGAATTGTGTATTACTTTGGATTTATTATCCAAAAAATTTTTTTTTTCTTTTGAGCTGTTTAATAATCCAACTTGATATGACGTATGTTGGTTATTGAAAATCACATATGATAATAAATTATAGGTAAAAAAATTATTAGGACGCAATTTGTGATCTGCATTATTATTATTACTTATGTCCTATTTACATATTATGTAGAATAAATGATGTTAAGTCTATAAAGACTTGTAGCGGCTGCTAAGTTCGATTTGAAAAAAAAACCAAGGTCTTTATAATTATTTTTATTAATTTACTCGTTGTCTGCAGGATGGTGTTACTAGTGCGAGGCGTGGTTCAGGACGAACCCCCGCCGGACACGAGGACGCTGTACCTCAACCACCCGGTACTCAGAGATTCCGCATCGCAACTGCTCACCATCTCTACAAAAGTCGTCGGGCCCATAGGGCTCCTTTACGTGTGCCAACGGGAGATGGCAGTGACCGTACCGCATGACAGTACGTATTTGTATTATTATAAAATAATGTGGTATCCACGCGTGGTTTAATCGTGTTGGGGGGGGGGGGGGGTTAAACGTTTGTATTATATTTATTTGTTCCAATATTTAGGATAATAGCGTTTGTATTTTAATAATGTAATGATATCGTCTATAAAACAGTATGGCGTATTAATAATGGGTGTTTATTGTAATTATATTGGTTCCGACTTTCCGAGTTTTTATAAAGACGTCGCTGTCCAGTCCTATCTTGGAATATATGGAGATGGGAGGTGAGGTCCTCATAATTATACGTTATACGTGTGCAACACAATAATTTCGATACTTAATAATTACTATAGCTTTACGTCCATACGTACTGAATTGAGCACCTGCTTCGTATAATTACTTCCCTGTTCACATTGCTAGTATTTCCGATTTCGGTTCTCATTCTTTGGCTGACAGAAAAATTCAAATTAGCGTGGCATTACGTCATTATTGCGTGAACATTTCTATACCTTAGAAACAGTAAAAACTCGATTCTCTTTATTTCCTGAGTCGAATTTTATGAATTTTAGTTATTTTTTTTACTTATAATTACTGTGGAGCATACCTTATCTATCAGCCATCGACCGCTTTGATTCCAATGAGTGCCGACCTGTTTTTTGGTATTATACGTATTACTTTGTATACACAATTCTACCTTAAAATATCGGACCGTATTTTGAATAATAATTAAATACTCGTACGTATGACCATGATATAGGGCACTGACATTCATGTTTTAGAAATATAACTGTAAAATTTAATATAAGTAGGTAACTAATAACTAATAGCCTTTATAATATTTTGACGGATTCTAAAAACCACCAAATGTACAATATTTTTGATTATTTTACTTTATCGGACATTTATTGGATTATAAGTATAACATGTCTTTCAACCCTCCCCCGCCGTTCCACTTAAAAAGCTGAACATGCTACTGATCGCGTTTATGAAAACAGTCTAGTATCTACCTATCTATTATCTATGATATTGATTAAGTTTTATGATTTATGACGTAATAATAAAATAGATATTTATTTCATGTTTATAGAAAACGTTTCGATCATTGGTTCCGATGACGTTACCACTTGCATAATTCTCGTACTCCGACATACCGGTAAGTTTATTTTGTATTAATAGATAAGTACGTTAATGTTTATATCGTATCCAAGTGTCCTTATGTATGTTTTTCCATTGTGAAATAATTTGGTGAATTTTAAAATGTGATATTGACATTTTTCATTATTCAAATAATTTCAAGCGCAGTATATTACTTTAATTATATTTTTGAGTTTATCAGTTAAAAAAACAACAAAATATACTTGTTCGACACGCTCATAACCAAATGTTGATTATCTCTGTTGTGTGAGCACTGCTTCTAAATATTCGAATGAAAATTGGAATCCTAGTTGCTCTAAAGAGTCAGAATTGGGTATTCAGTATATAAATCATCAGAATTTTTTATTTATCTCGTTTTTCGTTTACAAATATACGTTTTGGAAATATACGCGTGTGCTGAGTACTTATATTTACTTACCTATATTATATACTATTTCGAGTTGTCTATTGTATTCGCCGTATACGTATATTCGTAGGGTTAGGTTAGCGTGATAAATTAGGGTACCTATATGGACATGGTGACACGCATGCCCAAATAATAATATACCTATGCGAAAATCGAAAACCGATTATTTTCTAGCGCCGAGTCATATTATTATACCTACGCTTTTATATTACCTATCATAAAGAACTCGCTGGCGTACCCGTAACACTAACACGTAGGTTCCCAAACTTTGTTTTTCGTGTGCTACTGATTGAAAATAGAACTGTTCAAAATGTCAATACTTTCATAATTTACTGTTAAAAAATTACTTACGTTAGTTTTTATTATCTACGTCGTGCGAGGTGTGTGCTAATAATAATTGCGGCTTATTGTCGTATTTTTCGTGATTCGGGATAACAATAATAATTTACACAAAATATAGAAAAATATAAAATCCGCCACAAAAATTATTAACTAAATAATATTTTCCGTACTATGTAGTGTGCACTCATGTAGTGTTTTGCTTAGTCTTAAACCTTTTGTTTACATGTACTAGTGATGTTACAAGTACCACAGTTTGGGAACCTCTGCCACTACCTATGCATAGTAACACAGTCATGTCAAACTCATGACTCCTAACAAATTAATTTTGCAGCTCTATTTAATAAATAATAATTATAATAACCAATCCAATTAATATTAAGATATACCTTTTATTAAAATAATTACATTATATCTATAGTAAATATGTAATTAGTAACGTAGCGCTAAATGTTAAAATATGGTTATATTTTTTCTGCACACTCAAAATCTAAATTTTTCATAATTATTTACCCTAATAATACTTAGAGTATGCCTGGTTGTAACATAATATAATTGATTGTTTTTTCGGTAATGCTTACACACATCATGTTTAGGTTCTGGTGCTGTAGGTTTTGCTCATCTAGACGGTTCGTGTACCGAGGAATGTGTGGTGAACATGGTGCATAGAATCCAAGAGCTGTCCATGGGCTTCCCGGACGGCCGGCTGGAAATGTCATTGATTGGCGGATTCACTCACGTGTTGCGTTATGGCGAACAAGTGTTTTATAGTCTGATGGGTAAATGTCGTAAACGTTATTTTCCAACCGAAAAGTCGGTATAAATTAACGTAATACATAATAATAATATTATTATATATCGCACTCGTGCGTACATACCTATATAACAGTTGCTGTTCACAAACATCAAACTGAAATCGAACTTGTGCTCGCGTGTGTCGGAGAACTCAACACCATTATGCGGAACAACGTCCACTGGCCGTTGCTTTACGGAGCGGGTAATGTTTTTTTTTTTGAATACCTATATTTTTTCTTAAATACATTTTTAATGTCGATCATTATCCTTGTCTCTTACATAGGAGTTATGGTCAAGAGTGGTGAAGTGTTTCCGGCCAACTTTCCTGACAAAGGGCCCGAACAACCTTTGAGGCTAGCTCGGCTGTTCACAGGCCTGCAACCGGTATATTTAAATACGTATTATGGTGTTATAATTTATGATATGCATTATAATTTAAAATTATTCTTTCTATTAAATTAATGTTTTTGAAAATATACAAATACGCATATTATAATATATATTTTGTTTAAATAATTTGAAGTCATTAATATAAACATACAATTTTAGTTTTAATTAAAAATTTTTTTAATGACGTAACCTATGTTTTCTTCACATATAAATAGGTGTTGGACGTGTATGACTGCAGCTTGGGTCTCTTGAGAATCGGACCGTTCAACTACGAGCCTATGCGCAGTGTCGACTTGTGGCTCCAGCAGTCCGACGAATTCATTCTGCAAGCTTTGTCGACTACGCCCGACGTAGAACCACCGCATACAGTCATGGCCGTAAGAATCAAATTACACGCTAATATTTATAATAATTTTATAATTTTATACTGTATCCTCCGTACTTGGAAGTTCAAAGCTCGATAGTTGTTGCGCAGTAATAATAATTTAATATTTGTGATTTAATACGACTCTGAAAATATTAAAATATTAAAAAATATTTGGGGGAAACAAAAAAGTTTTATTTTGCAGTCTTTTTACCGAATATTCAAACAAAAATATTTCTAAAAAAAAGACTTATTGTAAATACAATACATTCATTTTCTACGTTCAGAATATAATATGGTTAATTGGGCCCCCAAATGAGCTTGCTCAATGTTACCCATTATCTTATATTTTTATGTAATATTCTGTATTAAAAAAAAAAAAAAAATATGTTTTAGACATTCACATCGCGAATTATCAATAAGATATATGTCGATTCCCGGTGTATGCTTATTACACTTTATCACTATAATACAAGTTATAACTGTATTATAGGTATTACACGTGACTTTTACTGCTGAAAATAATTAATTGAAATATCATTTTCAATTTTTTATTATTGTTTTATTTCAGATACGAGCCTCTCTGAAATACGTCCAAGATCATCCGTTTCCGGCGGTTACGGTATTCAGGGATAATCGACCGTTATACTATAGACGAGATGAACACTCTGGCACGTGGACTCCATTTCGCTATTAAAATAATACGAATCTCTATCTCGACAATCCAACGATAAAACGAAAGTGCCAAATCAATTTATAAAGGCGTCGACGATTTGGTAACATTCAAACGTAATATATCATTGACAACAAATTACCAGTGTTAGTTTTTTTAATATTAACTATTATTATTTATAGAACATTCCATTTCGTTTTGCCCTAATCTTGTGTTTTATAAGCTGTTCATTTTATTTTTTTATTTGTAAGTGCCTTTATAGTTAAATTGAATTTTTTAAAAACTGTTTTTATAATTTTTAGAAGCTAATGGAGAACTTGAAAATAATTAAGTAAACTATAATATGTATTAAGTTTTAACTGTGGTAATATTATATTTTAATGTTGTACGATGAAATAATCAAAAAAAAAAAAAAAAAATACAATGTTTATTTATTTTTTTAACAATTGTTTCATACATGTGAATTTTAATCAAAATGAATGTTAAGTGTACAATAATTATATTTTTTTATCATAATTTATTTTGCAAGTGACGTTTTTTAGTTGTATTGTTGTAAAATTGTCATAGGCAACGAAATGTAGCATATTTTTATTGTTTAGTTACATAACGTCATAAACTCAAGTGACCATCAGTTCCTATATACCAGGGCTTCACAACAAAATTTAAAATATTGAGCAGGAACCTTTCGAAAATATTGGAACCAGAACCATATATCCCAGTCAAAATTCTCCTTTTAATGTGGGGAAAATTTTGTTTCTTAGTAATGTATCCTTCTCAGTTCTTTCCAATGTCAAATAGTTTCTTGCTATGTTTACATTTGTAAGACGGGGACGACACATGCGGTTGTAGCGTCGTCTTAAGGTTTATTGCTGGAATACTTTTTAGATTTTCTTAGTTATCTAAACCGGAACCGGTACCAATTTTTACTAGTATCTATATAATTTTTCGATATCGATATTATTTATTTAGGTTATACTAATTGGTTCATTGAATTGAATTTTAAATGTATAAACAAACATCAGATAACACTTATCTATTGACTTTTAAGTCCTAAGCCTATTAATTTTATATCTAGCAAGTGGCAACGGACTGTTTTTTATTATTTTATCCAACGCCTTTAATAATGCACTATAGTTATGTTTAATATCATTTACTGTTACTTAGTGACATGCCCACCTTGTTGTTAAGCATGTCTTTAACTTTTTATGATTAGACCCATGTTCTTTACCTATATTTTTTAAATTAGCGTGTCGTGTAGGGCTGCTTTAGTAGTTTCCAAAAGTTCAAACTTTTATAACTGAAGCTTATAACTTAGAAGAAGTCCCATAGAGTAAGATAATTATTAAGGGACTATATAGGGACTGTATAAATGACTGTTCTAATAAATAATGACTAAGGCTGGGATTTTGATACACTATTTTTATTAGCTCTGCTGCTAGGCGATGCTCGTTTTGTATAACATAATGTTTCATGTATTTATGAATCATAATAAGAAGTTTTTATTTTGTGTTTTTTGACGATTATTAACTTTAAGGTCATTTTTTTCATTTTTCAGAACATTTTTGGGGCCTATAAATGTTAGTATATACCTATATTTATTTTATTTTAAGATTTTTACATGATTTTTATATAAACTTTACAAACTATAACTATATGCCAATAAACAAACATATAAACTAAACCTATAAAAAAAAAAGAATTGTGGAAATAATTTCCAAATTTAAGTCCAAAACGATCAGTTTCATCTATAGAATTTCTTACAATCTTTTATAATGTATATGTTTTGTCATTTAAACCAAATTTATATCGAAATTATTAAAAATTAGTATAATTCGGTGCACGTTTTTTGTGCATTATCCAGAATTTTTATATGCTTTATAGCATTTTTTGGGTTTTTTTTTTGGGGCTCAAGTAGTGCACCTATCGCTTGGGTGTTCAATAAGCATATAAGCATTAAGCAACATCAACGACATGAAAAAATTAAGTTACATTATTTATATAAATAACGATTCATAACTATTGTAAATTAAATTAATAAAATGTATACAATAAATATATATCATGCAGACATTTTGGCTCCCCCCCCCCGCTGAAACTAACTAGGATCTAGTAATACGCAGTGTTGGGTAAATTACTTTTTAAAAGTCATTAAATAACATTACTCGTTACATTAAATATTTTTATTTAAATTACATTTGCGTTATCCAACATTATTATTACCTACGTTACGTTACTTTTTCATTCAAAAAGTAGGAAGTTACAAATAACATAACCTTTTAAAAATTAATTACAAGCGAGTGCATTACGACTAATAGTTATTAGTAACTAGTAACAACTTAATAAGTAATGTTAAATTGTTATACATCATACCATATTATATAGCAAAATAGATTTATAGGTAGGTATAACATTGATGATGTGCATTGTACATATTAAGGTTAATAATTAAATGTTATAGGTACCTACATGAACAAAATGTATAATTAGGTATCTATTATAAGTGATAACAGGCTTATCCGGTGATTGGTGAGGTATGATCGTATCATATTGAGGTAGGTTTATCAGGAGTAAATGTCAAATAATATTATTTATTATTTTAGACTTTGGTTTATTTATGAGTCATAACTATCTTAATTGATTTGAATTAAGTTTTATTTTTGAGTCTGAATTCTTTTATTTTCTGCTAATAACATTAATTCCTGAGATTTATAATATATTTATATTGTTCATTATTATTTAAAATTCTGCCCAACACAGGAAGTACCGAATACGCTACCGGATTCGAGTACTGGGTCTAATTCACTGATAGTTCGAATAGTAGATAATAATGCACGGTAAATAAAGCAATTGTAAAAAGCAGAAATACAAAATATTACCGGTGCCTCAAAGAATATTAAGAGGACGAAGAAATACGCACTTTAAATGAAAAAATAATGCAGACTTTGGTACTAATTATAAAAAAAACCGTCCACGCATTCACATTTAATAAATAAAATGGACATAAGCATGATTTTATTGTAATACTAAGTATATTATTTTCATTTTAAAAATCTCAAAATTTGCTACTGTAAAACACAGTCAAATTATAAATGTCGCATTTACATAGAAGGTGATTTTGTGATGAGGCCTAGTTTCGTTTCGAAGGCGGGAAGTTTGAAAGTCGAGTTTCAGTGTCTAGAAATCTCCTATGGCCCATGAAAATCGGCAATTCAATGAGCGTAAGTCCGGTGCTTTTTTGTGTGTGTAAAAAAATGTGAATTCGAAAACCTGCATGTTAAAGTGTCTAGCAAGTCATCACCGTCTTAGACGAAACCAAAATAAGCAATCCACCTGCGGCGGATAGAGTGGTATGTACCATCGCGTGTCCGGTGCTTTTTCTTATGTGAAAAGTGTAAAGTCGACAACCGTGTTGGAGTATCTAGTAAATCAATCATCTCAAGTCAAAATCGATTAACTTTCAAGTTAGCCACCTAGGTAGGCAATCCGACTTCGTCGGATAGCGGACAATGTGCTGCAGCAAATCAGGTAGGCAATCCATCTGCGGTGGATTGTAGACCCGACGTCGAGCGGCTATAAGTGAAAAGAAAAAAATAGTATTTTCCAAAAATCCAATCACACAACATTCGAAATAATTTAAAATAAAATAAATTATTAAGTACCCTTGGAAATTGTTCCTGTTAAAGCTATTAGAGGTACCTAGGTACTGTATAAAGTTACCATATGTACGTTGCTGTATGAAATGGAATCTATAAACTAATCCGTGACAAATATTGTTTTATATGTTTTAGAGAAATTCATTATATATTTATTATGATATGTATATATTATTTTGTAATTGAATAAAATATAATATAATTTGAATACGACCAATATATGTAACTCTCTGTGCAAAAAACAATCACATAGACTTCCCATAGGCCATAGTTATTAGTTATTACCTTGTAACACGAGAAGTTAAAAACTAGTGTCTCATAATTATTAGCGTCACAAACTATAGTAGGTACTAGGTAGGTCCCTATATAGGTTGGTATCTATCTAAGTCTAATAATTATACGGTTTACACACTAATGGACGCATATTTTTGATTTAACTACTTACCATATTATTGGGGGTTCTTTATATGTAAATAAATTATGAATAAGTATCAAAATACTGTACCATTATACCACGGTTAGCCCATCTGGTATAAGCAAAATGTCCATATATTACGGTAGAACGGCCACGACGACTATAGGTATCTTATGCGTCATAAAAGGCGATTATTTTAACGATGCTCAGCGTTTCAAATAAAACCTATTAACTAGCTCTATTTCAAATGTTTGTATTTGTGTCCATTTAATGTTTGTCCATACATAACAACATAAGATATAAGAGTATAATATAAAACACATTTTTAAATGATTACCATTGAAACAACAAATGTGTTCTGTTGTTCAAGCGCGAAACATCGATCTAACATCGAATCCAGTACTTAAATAAAAACTAGCATACCTATGTGCTTTTGTTTTTTTTATTCCAAAAGTTTTTGTTTTCAGCTTCATTGCCAATTCCTTAAAAAGTAAAAGTACCAGAGTCGACAAAAAATATCGCCGTGTTTTAAAAGGTAATTAGATACCGAGATGCGTTACTTCAGTAGCATATACATTAGTTTTATCAATTATCATATTTCATATCTGCAGCGTACGGATTTTTTTCGCAACAAAGCATGAACATTAGAAACAGAGATTTTCGGGTAATAAACAGTAGCTATATTATGTTAAAAATGTTTGTGACATTATTAGACCAAAATTAAAATCCGTGTGGATACCCAACCAACATATCAGGCCTAGCATTCTACCAGTAAGTATTTAAATGTAGGCCGTAGGTAATAGGTATAATATTATAGCCTATTATAAATGTGCAGTTAATTATTGCATGTGATTGACGTCGTATCTTTAGAGTAGTTTATATTTTGACTCCGATATTTTACGTTTAATATTGAAGTTTCATTATTAATGTATTTTTTTAAATACATATTTATAAACAATAGATTTGTATTATTTTTAAATTTATTTTTAATAATAATATTTTATGTGACATGGTTTTTTATAAACTAATATTTAATAAAGTTGATTTTGTATGAATTATTGGTACGGAATTTTTTGGGGTATCGTTATTATTTTGATTTATGACAATAGTGAGGTTATGTAGATCGCGTATACGACACCGTTACCTCTACGATGCTTCTATCTATCTATATTATATAATATGTATATATTAATGTACCTTTGTATGGTGCTTATAGACTTGAAAACTACTGAACTAAATTTGGCACCAAATTTTTCACACATAGTCCTTGAAACTTGGGGAGTGTACTTTGCTATTAGTTTCTCAAACCCGATTGGTCGCTCACACAGGCGTGTTTCTCACATGAATTTCGTTTTGGCTCACGAGTTAATATGAACAGAAAAGTATTGTTTTACAGTTTCAATGTTATGTGTGCCTTCAATGTTTCACCGACCAAAAAACCGAGAACTATACTCTAAGTTCCCGAATCTAACCATTTAACATTTAACGATGAATAAACATAAGTTATAACCAATGGAATTAAATAGGTATTGTATCAGAAATATTCATTTATTACACTACAGATAATTTATATTAAAATATGTTTATACGCAGTCATTCTGCATCGTGGTGTAGCGAATATTTTATTCATATAAAAGCTACCTATATGCGTATAAAGTTCGTGATGTGAGACAGCATATTGAAGTCGATGGTTCAACAGAAAATATAAATTATATCCTGTGGACTGTTGTACGAATTGAATATTCAGGCTACAAGTGATTCGAAATCGTGTTTTTTATTTTTATAAATTGTACATTATATTTATTTGATGCAATTTGTTGATTTTCTATAGCTTGCTTCCACCAAGTAGCAAGATTAAAAGATTTTGTGAATACGTAAATATAACTTAGTATAATGTACTGTATGATATCATGAATTCATAATGACTTCAAAGGTCATACGCTTTCTTTGCACATAAATATGTAAAACCTTGTGATAAATTTCAACATCGACTCAATAATATGGTTACAAGATTTATATACATGGTGAATTTTTTTAAGCAAATTATGCATAATATATTCAAATTCTGATTTTTGAAATATTTAAGTTTAGTTAAAACCGATAATTTCTAATAATTAGATCTTTCACAACATTTAATGAGTATCCTGTGGCGATATCAAAATTGGTTTTTTAAATAAGAAATTAAAAATCTACTTGCAAATTACAAATTAAATGATTTTTCTGAAAATGTTGACGTATTGTTATTTTAAATTTAAATCAAATGTTTCTGAGTTATTCTACTTTAAATACTAAAGTAAATAGTCCATTCAAAATTAAATACTTTATTGTAAATGCATATAAGCCCGGTAGTTATAATTAAGTACCTATGCAATAGAAAATATTTGTAATTAATTACTACTTAGTTGATTTTACTGAGTTAGTCACTTTTAAAAAATGCTTATGAATTAATACTGTACTCAATTATTTCGATAGATGAAGTAAATAATATTAAAATACCATTATCCTTAGTATAAAAAGTAGAATAATTTAGAAACTTTTTGTTAAAATTCGATTACAATACGTCAACATTTTCAGGAAAATAATCTGATTTACAATTTGCATAACAAGAGTCAACAACAGTTTGGTTCTCATTTGAAAAAACGTTGTAGGTATCTCCATATGATACTCCTTAAGTGTTATAAAAAATCCAAGTATTCAAAAATATTGTCTTTAACTACAATTCAAAATTCCAATAATCGGAATTTTTCAATTTTTGAATTTAATTTACGCATTTGGTCCAATTAAGTATAATTGTAATAATAAAGCTATGTTCAAATTAACTTTGTAATCCATGGTTAAAAAGTTATTGTATAATATTATTAAACAGAAAACAGTTCCACATGTTTGTGTTGCTATTTGCTAATGAGTACCTATATTGATAACAAGTTGTTTGAAGTACATAATATTATAAGCAATATAGGTACGTAATGACAAATGCTAATAATAACAAAATAAGCGTATAATAACGGTCTAACCACAGAATAGATGAAATTTCATCTATTCTGTGGTCTAATTAAATATCAAATAACTAAAAGTTAATGTAAATTAATATATAGTAAATAAGTATAATAACAAAAATAATTAATGCGGTATATTATGTACATTTACGACATTCAGTTTTACTGTTCAGGAATCATCTTTTCAGTTGATAAAAAAAATTTCGTGCAGTCGGAATAAAATTCGGAATTAATTAGATGATTGGTAGAAAATGGCAAGCATCAGATCTTAATAATATAATATTATAGTTATTAGTCACTTATATTAGTTATTACCTATTTACCTATATACATATAAATGAATGGGAAACACGATTCGAACAATTTATTTTTACCCGGGAACCAATTCCATATTTCCTCTTTCTAAAAAGTCATTCTGTACAAATTAATTAGTAATTACTTATAAGTTATGGTATTGAGAATTTATATCGTAACCATTAAAAAAAATGTCCAATTAGGTAGGTACTGCAGTATTGTTATGGTGCAATTTTTACGAATGACGACCACTTTTTTATGCTCCTATGAGTTAACACCAAGTAATAAAACGATATTGTTCACTTCGAATATCATAAGCTTGCAGATACTAGTCTACCCATAGCCCATAGGTTTAAAAGTTTTGACAGTATAATTGAGTAGGTATAATGTGCTGCAAGCTGTATTTAATAACCGTATAATTCATCAAAAATTGTTATCGCACTTTTGTTTACTGTGTATAATATAAAATTTTTATAATGAATTATTATAGTAAACTTAAAAGTATAATATTGATATAATTACAGCAACAAGAACAATTCACAAAGTACCTACAACATATACAGTTTCAAAAAACATCAATCAATATTTATAGCTAATGTAACTGGAAATAAATGTAATATATGACAAGAATTAAGTAAATATTGAGTTTTACTTCCGACCGAATGACCAAAAGCCGACTGATGTCTTGCACAAATAACGAATATATCAAACAATCTGTAATATTATATTCGTTTAATCCTATCTAACATTTATAATATTTTAGTGGAATAATTCCAAAACGAATTTCGTCGTATTGATCATGCTATGCTGCTATAATATTAGTGTAAGAAAAAACTGTAACATCCAGTAGTTCAATGAAGATACTTAAAGACTTTGTTCTACATTACTTCTATGTATTCTATGTATTCTATATTATTATTATTTGTTTTTAATTTAAAAACAATTATTGCTTATAAAGCGAATTCTTTTTTTAATTTATAACTGTAATACAATTTACCTAGTACTATATACATATTAACTATATTACCATCACTATTATTTCATATTATCGATTAATTGTTGGGATGTAAAACTATATTTACAATTTTACAAAGAGGTTTTTTTACTTAACATTTATGAATCTCTGATTGCTAATTTTTGAAACGTTGATATTTTTTAGTATGCAAACCAATGTCGTGATGTAGAACTATTTTTGAATATTAGATTTATTGGCAACTGCAGGACGGAAACGGGAGAAGATTTTTCTTCCAAATTTGGCTCTATTTGTAGACACATTACCACACATTAATAAGCGTTTACCAACTAATTTCCATGAGGTGTTGTTTTTATGTCATGCATAAACTATAATTCATATTTCTGTTTCGCCAAAAATGCGGAAATCGTTGTTCTTGGCAATAATTGCATAATATAATCAAACAGGTCAGTTGAACCAAGCAAAAAAACAAAACCACTGTGATCACAACTATTCACTCCAAATTTAAAAATCGATAAGTCGATGTAGAAAGCAGATAATAAAATAAACCTATCAAGCTTCGATGATGCCTAGCGATAAACGAAATCATGGCAAAACTGGTAAAAGATTTAAGAAGTGCAGGAAGTATAGAAAAATTGAAGAAAGGAAACATAGTTGATTAAACGATTGGCAAATATTGATATAAGTGCGTTTTTTATATCACATTTTTTGAGCTTGGTTTTTTTAAAGTATTTTTTGAGATTATATTATAATACGCCTCTTATATGATCATTTTATACGAATTTCTTCAGGGTACAGGATTATTAAAATTCGCATTCGTGTTATTTGTTACGACTGACGTAAACACTCGTCAATAAAATGGTGACGATAAGAAAACAGTAAAATATTTCAAATATTATAATATTATATCTTACAGAGCTATGATGCTATGAACATTTTTTACAGCCTTAATAAAATGCAACATAAATTGCACGTTACAGTATAGGTTTATTTCACGCACACAATACCGTCTGATATTATTATTATTTCGTATGACGAGTAAACAATAGATTTATATGGTTAAAAAAAAAAATAAAAAAAAATAAACGTGTGTAAAAGAAACTAGATAATCATTAAAGTGGTAATTTAACTCGTACAATAATTAATATACAAGGTGAGCCCATTATCTTCTTGAAGAATAAATCAAAATAAAATAAAATATACAAGGTGTAACTACCAAAAAAACCTGAAAAAAAAATTATATACTAGGTAAACGTATGAACAAAATTATAAAAATTATATGGATAGTAAATAATTTAAGAAATATTCTGATGTTAGAAAATTTTATGAACCAATAGATAATTTTGAGTTCATCAAAAAAAATTAGATAAATTTAATTTTTTTTACTTTGAAGTTTAAGTATACAATAAAAAAATAAAATTGTATTCTTTACTCATAGGCCATAGCTATAAATTATATAATATATAAAAAGAAAATGTTTAAATATTGGTTAGAACAAAAGTTATTTCGGGGAACGGAGTGGCCAAGCGAACTAAGGCGTCGGTTGCGACGCGCACCGTTGCCGGTTCGAATTCGCCTACCCGGGCATAGCAGATACTTACGGGTGCTCACTTGAAAGTTCTTGCAAAACAAACACACACGTTTTCAAAACCTACAGTACTCTCCCCCACAGTTGTCGAATCCTCAACCAAAAAAAAAAGAAAAGTTATTTCATTTGTCAGGTGTTTCTTTTACATTCTGTATACTGTATAGCATCGATTAAAAAGTAAATACATATAAGTATGTCATATGCGTACATATAATATTATAGTAGTACAACTGCTCTATGAATATACTCACAGATACAATTGTTTAATGAAGAGTTTGTTAAATAATCTTTTGTACCTATACATTGTTTTACGTTACTTTAAAGACGATATAAATTAACATTATACAGTTCTGACGGTCAGGATATAAATTATTAAACAACACGATAATTAAATCACAAATAAGTTAAGTTTTATGCCTTAATACTCAAAGGGTATTATAGTTAAACCATATTTTAAATAATGTGATAGTAATAAGTGTATAATGTTTAGAAATCACTCCAAATTTAGTGCACAAATCATAAGAATGAGTGCAAGTTTTAAACATTTTTTTTTTACTTTTTACTTATTAGAGTCTATTAGCGTTACCCGGGAGACACCACGAAGGGTTTGGATCTTGATAATCAATTACCTCCCGAGAACTTTTATTTTGCAACTTTAATTTAAAAACATGCTGATAATAATATATTATATTAAATCTATAAAATTCAAAGATCTTTATTTTCGTCTTTTCATTTTTTTTTTGCTACTTAGTCGATTATAGTTAGTAATTGTATTATATTTTATCATCGTTTGTATTATTATACTCAAACGTATCTTATAAATATATACCTAAACGTGTTGGAGATAGTGCTGGTCAATATGTTTAGGCATTCACGTGACGTTGAAAGTTAGAAACATTTAAAATTATCGAATTGCACTATAAGCTTAATGTCTTATTATTAAAATAATATACAGTCAGGGCTCATAACTAGTTCTCCTTAAACTAGTTTATTTTTATCAATTCATTATTTCAGACCAATTTCGAGTAATTGAGTGATTGAGCTCTTGTTGTGAGCACGATAAACACCAATTATTTAACAATTTCTGAGCGTTCAATTTTTTTTTTTTTTTTTGTAATCAGAATTTATCATAATAATATTACTAATTATCAATAAATATTATAATGTTAAAATATTTATGCAACAAGAATGGAAAACTCGGTCTTTTATTAAAAATTGTTTTTATGTTTTGTTCGTTGTTTTTTTATTATGCAAACACAACACGCGTATTATTTTGTATAATTCATGCGAGAAAATCCGTATAATTTTTTATCACAAATTAAAATTAACGAAAAAATACTTCTTTTATACAATATTGTAATCCTAAAAATTTAAAAGCTTGAAAAAAAAAAAACTAATTAACTTTGAATATTTATTAATTATTTTTGTCTACACAAACTAGGATTCTGAGTATTTCGGAGTATGTAAAAAAGTATGACGTACTGAATAAATAATTTATCATATTATATGAGATAAAAATATACGACTAGGTATCATGTCCTAAATTCAACAAACGTGTTCAAACATCAAATGAATGTGTTTAAGCCTTTATGGTCATATATATGATTGAAATCATTAATCAAAAAATGATTGCTGAAGCCACGTAAACACTTGACGATATCGGTGTAGCAAAACTTACGCTTTAATAGTTAGTTATAAACTAATAAATGAAAATTTATTGGTAAGTAATTTAGTAATTAAATTTTTTTTATTGATACTAGTGTAATTTTGCTTGGCTGATCAACATAAACTAGCGTATTATTTTATTCAGTAGTTAAAAATATGTCAACCTCAGCAATGTATACGTGTAGTTCACAAAATAAAATTTACTTTATCACGATGATGTTACGAAACTAAATTAATAGATTACTATACAACGGACATTTGCATATTACTATAATATACTATAGATATCAAAGGTCTTGTGAATGCGTGGAATTCACGACGACGAACAAGTTAAAGGAAAAATCCAAAGTTTTATTTTGAATCGTCGTATTGATTTTGAATTTCACATCACTTTTTAGTGTGGTGGAAACGCGCATTATGGTTCAAGTATTATATTAGAATATAGTAAGTTTAAGTAATAATGGAGTAAAATGTACGGGAAAATCGCTGCAAATCAGTTTTGTTCTGTTTGACTTTTATTATTATACGATCTGCATCCATAAAAAAATATCTGTGTGCACATTACGTATATATATATGTATATATTATATATAACGGTTCACAAGACACAATTTTAAGACACGCTTTTAAACGACGTCTGGTATAAGACAACGCGCACCGTTTTAAACGATTTTGATTCTGATACTTTTCTAATGAGTTTTCAGTTCGCTTTGCGATATGTACCTCATTAGATTTTGCGATCGAGTTTAGACGCATAACATAATAGTTTAACCGTAGCAGTTCTTCGTACATGGTTCGCATATTTTTGGCGCGTTTAGCAATGAAATAATATCAGTCACTCGTATTATTGTGTTACTAGAAGGCGACTGATAGAATGTTTCTCGGGTTTCAATAAAATTTTGTTTTATTAAAATCGTGTCTACTAACATGACGCATAAGTGGTATGAAACCGGGAATATGTCGGAGCTCTTTCAGTAGAGGATCGAAGTCTGAAAACGCCAACGGGCCCTCAACACCGCCACAGCCGAGTACAAAGGGACGCGAAATATTTCATCGTCTGCAAACCACATGAGACATAGTTCATATGATAGGTATATAATGCACACGTATAACACTTCCAGGATTAGAGAAGCGCCAAAAAGCATACAATTTAATTAATGAGTCACACGTGACACATGATATTATATAATATGATATAATTCGATATCATATTATGTATAATATATATTAATCAAAAATAATATATTTTAAATAGGCACAGAATTCAAAAATATTACATAACTCTACAAACATAACGAATCGCGGTACATACTAGAAAATAATTGTTATTAATCAACAATTCATTTGAAAACATCATATAATATACACTTAGGTAAGCTATATGCTATAAGGATCATCAATAGAAGACAATGATTGATCCTTGATTTAACAGTTTCAGGAACACAATTAATAACATACAACTTAAGTATGTCATACGTCTATAGGAGAACAAAATACCAATCGAATAATGTCATAGCCGTCTCTGACACTAAAGTAGGTACCTAATTATTACCTAAGTAATTAGTACCTAATTATTATACACGTCTATAATGTAGAGGCGTATTTACGATTTTGGTGTCCTAAAAACACACATTTTGGTGCCCCTTTTTTTCTCAGTTTTCTTTTACTCATTGTGACAAAAACTTTTAAGTCATCTCTAATTAGAAAATTTACTTTTTCTCTCCGTTAAAATTGATACACCGAAATGTATATTTTTCCCCTTATTGCACTTATACTTCCATTAGTTTAGAGAACATTTTTATTTTACCATTACCACTCCATTTATTCCTAGTAAAAAAATTAACCATTATAATTAAATAAAACAAATTATGATTTTTGATTTTAGCAGGTTTTTTCTAAATTGTACATATGACAATGTAATAAAATACATTATATATAGATATATAAAATTATGTATAGAAATGTAAAAGATATAATAAGAAAAGATACAGGTTATCAGTTATCACCAAAATAATTTCTCATCAAATCCAATAAAATAAATTTTTTTTTTTTTGTTATAACTTCACTTTGATAAAAATTTAACTCTAGCGACGGTGCTTCTTTGAGGGACTCGGAATTTGGCACCTTGGAGAAATTGCCCTCCATCGCTCCCCCTAAATGCTTTCATCAGAGTTATTCTAACGGGTTTCCTACGTAATATAAAATATCGCGTGTTATAAGTTAAAATTAAAAAAGGTTTTAAAATTTTTCTATGAATAGATATTAAACAAGCACATCATTACTATAGCTGGTATTTAAACATGTCGTGTAAGTTGGTCCTGATAATAATAGCTGATGACATTAATAATAATTTGTATTTGGCCGGTTTAATATTTTGTTCAATACACGTAGTAAGACGGCGTGTTGTATAGGCAATTTAGGTACATATTTGCGAGCAATACCAGATGAACAGCATCAATGAGGTGTATAATATTAAACATTTTCATGTAATAACATTTAATGTAATGGGGCAACTTGCAGTCCTTGCTAGGAATTTCGAAAGAACCAAAAAAATCAATTAAAATTAATTGCGGGCGGCATACTTCTTTTATTATTAAAAATGGCGTATTGGTAATTTGCAAACATAATAAAATGTGTACTTCAGCTATAACTTTCTAGTTGATATATCATATATATATATATAAAGAAGATTCGATAAAATCATTACCATTAATCAGTGTAGCTTTTCTCAGAGTCTAAACGTCGAGTCTAAAGAGAATCTTTATACAATTATATGACTTACATTGTACGTGTTTTGTCGAAGTCACACATTTAAGGGCACCATAATATAAGTAGGTATACACACACACACACAAAAAAAATTGGAACTTAAATAACTTCAATCATCATGTGTAATGTGTTATGTATGAAAATACATGACATGCATTATAAACTTTGTGAATCAAATTCAAACATAGGCAATAAAAACAGCACAAATGTTTTCCTGGTACGGCGTATCTAATCAGAAATATAAAAATGGAGTATAATTTTTTTATTATAGTTATGTTTTTATAAATATAAAATATAAAATTGATTTTAAATAGGTACCTACCATTATAATTTCATATAATTTCAGAAAAACTATTATACAATTAATTTAGAGAATTTTAACACTTAATAAGTAGAAGAACCTACTATCACTCTATACATATAATAGTATGTCATAATAATACATTAATATGAATTGAAAGTTCTTGTAATATAAATAAATAAATTGTGGAAATTAATAAACACGAGATTTCCAATATACTTATTTTATTAAACTATATTTTAATCATAAACGTTTTTCAAGTATAAAACTTTGAACAATAATTATTTAATATTATTGTTAATTATTTGACATTAATTGTACCTACTGGCTACTGATAATTCACAAAATAAATTTAATACGATACTAGGGGAGACTGCGGTTTGACGGGACAACTAACTTGTAAATCATTTATTTTATTTATTGTCACGCTTAAATAACAAAATATACAAATATGGTTTTAAAAAAATACTCATTTAGAGATGAAATCAAAATATAGCATGTTATATTATAGTTTATAATATTATGATTTATGCTATACGGAAAAGTGGCATAAAACGAGAACAAAGGAATATAATATAATTTCTCACATTATTGATTTACATATTGTTTAAATCATTAATTTAAATGAACTGTTGTTTATAAAATAATACATATTATAAAAGTAGGTACAGAATATATAAACATATTATTATATATTGTATGTATAAAATAGAACTTTCGTTGTTTTAATTAACGTCTCAACCGTTAAAGTGATTTAAATTAATCCAAGTCTTATTTCTTGATACGAATTTATTAGTCATTAGCATTTTGTTTTGCTTAACTTCCAAAACATTTGACTTTACCTACAAATATATTTTCAATTATTATAAAGTCTTAAGTTTCGCAATTTTATTTTGTGTATAATATGACCTGACTGACCATATTTTGGATTTTGACACGAGATCTGCTTGTGACTCGCAGACGGTCAAAACTTTATTATGATTTTCAGTACCTAAAATCAAACTTTAAAAAGATATATACTGAGAATAATTTAAAGTTTCAAATTACCTTTTCACTTAAACGATTCAAAATCGTAACTCTATCAGTTCAGAATAATGATATTATTATGTCGAGCGTAACGTTTTTTTTATACTATGTTTGAAACTGTGTATTATACATTTATACATGTATATAACTCAAAATTTCAGAATATATAAGTATAAAAAACGACACTAAAAAATAATTCAAAAGGCGCTTTTGAAAACTTGTGATATTTTAGATACGATATTTATGGTCCCCTCGCCGATCGAAAAATGAATAGCGTCGTCCACTTATCATAAACACTTTAATTCTGGGTGTTCATTATGACGGATACTTTGTCACAGTGAAACATTGGTGTTACAGTAGTTGATACTAGATGCGTTTTTGAAAACAGTTGTACTGTAATCTATAAACTTAGAGAGGAAAAACCAATTTTTAAAAAACTTGGTACGACTTGACAAGGTTAAAACATTTAAGGTGCGACACTGGGTAGGCATAGATTTAGCGATGAAGTTGTACAATTGAAATATTATTTTATATTTGCCACAGAAATTAATAATAATTGATATAAAGTCATAATATTTTTTAAATTCGTTTGAACTTTATACAACCTTGAATATAATATTCAATATCGTGCGTTACGTGTTCGAACTATATAACGGTTTATAGTTTTGTATACACATATTATTATGTATCTTTTTATAGATTCCATGTAGCGAAGCGAAGGGCTGTTAATTCTACAGCGTTGACGTGTTTTTTTGTTTTGTTTTATCGGAAAACCCTATACAAGGAGTCGTAAAAATGTTCAAATTGGGGAATCATGGGGGAATAAAACTCGAAAGGTGGTTTTTCAATTTGTTTGCCTTTTTTGCTACGAAAGTTGTTCAAAAATTATACCTCAATATTAATATCTCTGTTGGTACCAAAAACAAATATAAAGTACCCAAAATCAGAATTTTTCAGTATTTATCTATATTTTGTATTAAATTGTAATGTCAAATGTGTATGCATTTAACACTAAATAGTAAATACTGATTAAAACTCGGAATCTCGATTTAAAATAATAACAAATAATTAAATTAAAATAACGAAAACTCTAAATATGTAAAACGAGAATGCATTGCAGCCATGGAAAATGGGAATGAACAAGACGTGAACAACAGATTGCAGAAGTGCAGAAACAGAACAAATAAGTATAATAACCGGAAATCTTTTAAGATTTACTCGGGGACATGGTGTAACTATTGTCATTGGTCTTTATCATCGCAACGGCCGCGTACACAGTATACACTTGAGCATGCGATGACTACGCATGTCTGAATATGGTGTGCTCATATTGTGCGTTCTACAAAGTAGCCATGTCAAGACGTGAATAACAGATTGCAGAAGTGCAAAAAACAGAACAAATAAGTATAAAAATCGGAAATTTTTAAGATTTACTCGGGGACATGGTGTAACTATTGTCATTGGTCTTTATCATCGCAAAGGCCGCGTACACAGTACACATTTGAGCATGCGATGACTAAGCATGTCTGAATATTGTGTGCTCATATTGTGCGTTCTACAAAGTAGCCATGTCTTGACCTCCCATTCCCATTGATTGACAGAATTTAAAATTCTTAAGGTGCAAACCACTGACTGTATACTTTTTACATGTCAAAAAATTTTGATCCCCCCGGGGCCTCTAAAAATGTCTGGATACGCTTCTGGTGAATGGTGTATCGAGCACGCATGAGCGTTTGTGACGCACAGTGAACGCGTGCCACACGCAGTGTTCGGATTAGATAAGTATTTTTTTTTATCTAGATAAAGATAATGGAACTCAAATGTACCTAGATAGATATAAAAGATAACTTAACTCATATTTATCTAGATAAAAAAAAGATACATTTTTTTAAAATGGGTTTTAAATTTAGGTATATTTTAGTTGGGCACTAGGAACATAGTAATAATAATGATATAAATAAAAATAATTACATTATTTATAAACCATAATCTTAGTTTGAGAATCTGTATAAATATTTAAAATGCGTTTACAATTTCACGATTTTTATCAATAAAAAAAAGTATCTAGATGAGTTTATTTAGATTAGTAAAAAAATGATCTAAGATTAACGTTTAGATACCTTGTAACTATTTATCTAGATAAGATAAAAGATGACCAAATAATTATCTAGATAAGTCCGGACACTGGCCACACGACACACAGCGTGACACAGTTGGCCAAACAGACGATCGGATTTTGTCGGCCGGCCACACCGTGTTCCTCCGAGCGTAAATAAGGAGCCGGTAAACTGGGCGAACTGACCGGCCGGTGAAAAACGTCACTGTCTGTTTACCACAATCTAACTCTATATCTAAAAACAGGATGGCAGATTATTTACACTATAAACATTTAAAAAAAAAAACAATATTCCGTCGATTTATTGTTTACCTAAAAACATGATAACATCGTTTCCGCGATGTCAATAGCTACGAAACATAATATTTTACAACGTAGGTATATATATACGTTACATATAGACGGAATGGTTTTTCGGATTATAAACGATTTTCAAAAATGTCCGTTTCGCGAAAACCTTCCTGTAATTATTATTTTAGAATGTTACGCGGTAATGTTTACCAAGGTACTTAAAAGTATACATACCACTATGTTGAAAAGTAAGTGTGTACCTCGACACCACGTCATTAAGCGTATATAATGTCAATTTAATATGCGTGTTCAATTTGAATTCAATGATAAATCGTTGCATACGAAAAAAGATTCCGAGCGAAGACTAGACCGTCAGCCTATACATCACTAAGTGTCTAAGTATATTTTGCGATATACTTTTTCTGTCCCGCTCAGCGCCGCCCGTGCCAAAGATAAGTTAAAAAAAAAAATTATACATCTGTCAAAAAATGCACATGCCAAATTTCTGCGGCGGATCGAGTGCATTTTCTGCCGTCCTATATCCGTGATTTTTGTGTGCCAAAAGTGTAAAATCAAAAGTCATGTTTGAGTGCCTAGCAAATCATACACCCCAAGTGAAAATCCATTCGAGCGGTGTAACTTAACCACGTAGATAGGCAAGAATCTATGTGTTGACTGTGCTCATTAAATACTCGTAATCTTTACAATTTATTATCAATAGCCAATTGATAATCTACAAGGAAAATAAACAATCATAAAATCTTTATTCATTATCCCATCAATAATCACCGAGTTAACTATTCATATTCGAATATCTCGAAGTTTAATAATCGAAGCATATTTCAACCACTCATGTCGTGTAGGTATACATACACAAAAAATGAATAATAAAGCACACGTTATTGTACAATGAATACATCCATCGCTCCGCTCACAATCTAAAACAATAGATTGGTTGACGAAAATTTAATAATATGGAAAAAAAAATATGCTACATTTTTCACGACATTTTAAAACTCTAAGAGCAGGGCTGGGCAAGTCAACGATTTTTTGAACTCGTCAAGTTTAGTTATTTTAAAATAATAAAGATTAATTGACTATAGCTAATCAACTTAACGTTTTAACTTGATTTTAATTTTTAACCCGTTAATGCCCAGCCTTGCCTAAAAGTAGGTAGGTACTTCTAATCGTATATCATTATTACGCTTCTTAAAACATGCACGTCTTTTTTAATAACAAAGTGGTTTGTGTTTGCGGAGTCGAACCGTCGGCCGATTGATGTACAAAGCCGCCACTGTGAGAGGGGGTCGAAGAAATTGAAATTTATTATGTAGGTACAACAATAGCAACAACAGCTGCTACACGTATTGTGTATGCGGTGTATTGCATTATAAACGACCAGGACAACCGCCATGTCACGGATATTTCCAAGTTGATCGTATTATTTAATATCATTAGCCAAATTGGCTCACTTACTTGTGGACATCCATAGCGCAGTACTCATAATATTGTACTACATATTAGTACATCTCTTGTGCGTATTGGCCCGTGTGATTTCATCTAGAAAAGGATTTGTAGAGTAAAAAGTTCGTCATTACACGGACAAAGCTATACGTGCTTTGATAAGGGAAGGTATGTCTGTGAATACTTGTAAAATCGGATAAATCATATTCTTTACATATTACATAATAATATATTATTATAATGACACATCGAGCAAAATACGAATGAATAAATAAGGAATACTTTGTGCCATAACTATAGTCCTTTTGAGGTATACAGATCCTTATGACCTTGGTCTTCTTCTTATTCGTGTCAGTCAGCTGTTTCAAATTCCTAAGGTCAGTATAGTTAATTTATAATATTATAATTAATATGCATGTGATCGCTTTTCAGAAAAATATTATAACCAGGACAATCAGGTGAAATACATAATAAAATTATGACTGAAACATGAAACAACTAATAAAAAATTACTTTCCCAGTGACCTTTAAACCATTTAGCTAGGTAGGATTTCGTATGGTGTACGTATGAACTAAAACAAAATCTGTATATTAACACTTTGTAAAATCACGTAAACAATTTTAAATATTTTTTGGGATCTTTGTAACATTGGCCAGACGCATATTATTTTATTTAAACTAAAATAATTTGTTTATGATATTATTTATTTATTTCCCCCTTTTAAAAACAATCGTTTACTACCTATATCTCAAACTTTATTTCATCAGTTTTTTACAAACGACAATATACGCTGGATAACTATATTAATACAAACGGATAAATATGTTAGAAGAATACTTATTGTAAACATAGTTTTAATTTATTTACCAAATCCAAGCATTACCTTTTAGTGTTGAGTTATAATAATTTCTTGTCAAAATATAAAAAAAAAAATAAACAAATAAAAATGACATCATGGAATTGTATTATTTAACCTAATCTTTTGCATTCAACTAAATATGTATAAATATTTAATATATATTATTTAGTTTCATTAAGTATAATATAGGTAGGTAAGCTAATTTTAAGTCGAAGTAAGTACCTATATATTTTAAGATCCTGAACGAAACGACGCATGAATTGGTTTATATATAAATAATAAATCTTGATCCTTTTCTTAGAAAACTTTTTCTGTAAAATAGAGTGCTTCTAAAGTTTTACATTGTCTGATTGGAAAACAACTCTAATTGTATAAATTTTAAAACGACTCCGTTCGTTTATCGATTTTATCAGTTATTCATACATAATCGTTAATTGCAATAAAAAAGACTACAGAGAAATGAAGATACCTAACTGTCTAAGCAAACGTGGTTTCAATAGAGTTCCCTATAACATATTATTATATTTTATTATTATTGAAATTGAAATTACCATACGGTCGAGTGATGACGACGTGTGAACATACGGTACACTGCACCGATCATCCTTAGACGGCACACACACCTTTGTCGATGCCATAAAATTCCACAATTTACATTTGAAATACATTCCGGTGTCTGAGCAAAATATATGCGTATATTAATGTATTATATTATATTATACGATTGCGCTCTCTTCATTAACAATCACGCGAGCCGACGATTCACCAAAAGGTCTGCAGATTGCGAAAATACCTCTATACATGTATAGCAGCACATGACGTATACGCAGTCAGGTATGTAGTCGAGCGGTTCGTTTAGCACGAAAAAAATTATTGATCGATTTATTTTCATGTCAACCTAATATAATAATATAGTATTCACAGCGATATACCTCGTGTCCATGAAAACAGGGTAGGTGCACGGAAAAAGCGAAATCGTTGCGCACGCTCAAAATACAAGAGTCACAAGAATCGCAAGTCGTAGGACTTCTTCATCCAATAGTTCAGTCTGGAACAGACATAATTCAAAAATATAAACGGGGTACTCGTTAATTTAAGCGACCGAGTTATCAAGTGTACCCTGATTTTGTGGACGTACGCCGGTATAACATTGTACGATATGCACACGAAGAACAATGTTTTGGAAGGGCCCTTTGTTGTCCTGCTCTTACATTTGCAATATCGTAGGTATACGTGTCTGCCGACAGAAATGTGGCCAGAGAACTCTTATAATTTTCTCGTGTAAATTCACGCGGCAGTAACGCAGCCACAGTATTCTTTATTGGAAATGATTATGTACACTGAATTTTTCCGCGTTAAAATGTACAACGATTAATAAAAGTTTATCGGAGTTGCGCGTATTATAATATTTTACGATTCAGCAACTATACACCATATATTTTATCAGAGCTCGCGGGACTTTATGTATACGCGTTTGGCATATTATTATTATCCGCTCGTAATGTAAACAGGAGAAATATGGGATTCGATACAAACGTGTAACTTCATCGTCTGGATCACGAATTTAAAAAGGCGGGTAAGTGGGTGTCGTCTTCTGTAGGTACAGTGTAGGTTACAAGTGGGTCACTGGAATAGATAGTGTTAAATTTGAATCCAATGATATAATATCATTGTACTTATAGGAAAAAACTATTCTGAACGGAGACGGTTTGTCAGCCTTAGGATATTATTTTTTATATTCATATGGTTATTATTAATACTGATGATATTATTTATATATAATAATATACTTTAGAAATTTCAAGTAGATACCCATGAATAACATTTTAAAATTACATCACAAAACTAAAATCAAATTTAAATATATAATTTCGTCCAAACTTGAACTTAAAATAACTATAAAAACCTTCGTTAAACTATTTTAAAAAGCGGGTAAGTGGATGTCGCTCTGCTGTGCAGTAGGTTACAAGTGGGACAATGTATAATGGATTGTATTAAACTTGAATTCAATGATATAATATCATTGTATAAGAAAAACGATTCTGAGCGGAGACGGTTTATCAGTCTGGATTTTTTAAATTTTTATTATTTATTATAGCCCTTAAGTAGAATTAATATTATAATATTATAATTTTTTATTCGTTGTTATGGTGATAAACAAATCGTCAGAAATTAAAATCCCATTTTAAGAGGTTTTTCGTAATTTATCAGTAGTTTTTTCCGTGGCATTAAATAACTATTGAGAAAATCGAAAAATGACCTCTCTAAGTACCATCTTGATCCAATTTACTAAAAGATAAGGTACTATATGTTGAAATCGAAGCACTTCTTCTAGTAAAAATTTTGTAAAATAAAATATATTATATAAAATATAAAAAAAAATTTGCATATATAATATATCGTAAATTACAAATGCTCATAATAAATCCCTTCAAAACTGAATAATCGTATAAAACCAACTTACGAACACAGATAATGTTCTTACCGTCATAATAGGTTTAATAATATAGTTTTATTTTCATAATAAGTCGATTAACCTTTCCGTATTTTTTTTAGAATGTTTGTATTATTAATAGGTTTACATTCGACATTGTAATATGTTACTATGGAATTAAAAAGATTATTAGAATACTACATTACCTACTATTTTTTTTTATAGTAATGTATTCAGTTCTTATTAGTCCTTTGAGACTTTGTACGGTGATTATCTATATAGTTATTAATATTATATTATGTCCTAACACTGAACAATTTAACATTTTTCCATTTTTTTCTAGATTGCTAGAACCATGGTGTTATTTTTGTTTTTTAGTTCATTGTTATTGACGGTTGTCTCCGGATCAACCGACGAGGATATTTATGACGAATTGATACAGAATATAGATAACGACATCAAGTTCTTAAGTATTCAATTACAGAACGGTATGCAATTTGAACCACCGAACATTGTAGAATCTGTGGACCAAGTTATAACCTGGTCGCACCGACAATTCAAATGTACGGTTCTACAAAGTTACAACCACCTAAACCAGTTGTCCGTACCACTGGGTCTCAGCCAGAGAAATCCGTGGACGTAGGTTTCACATGGCAGCATCAGCCGTCACCCAGGTTCCGTGATTATACCGGGTCATTGCCACCAAAACCAGAAGTCCGTCCAACTGGGTCTCAGCCAGTGAAATCCGTGGACGTAGGTTTCACATGGCAGCATCAGCCGTCACCCAGGTTCCGTGATTATACCGGGTCGCTGCCACCAAAACCAGAAGTCCGTCCAACTGGGTCTCAGCCAGTGAAATCCGTGGACGTAGGTTTCACATGGCAGTATCAGCCGTCACCCAGGTTCCGTGATTATACCGGGTCGCTGCCACCAAAACCAGAAGTCCGTCCAACTGGGTCTCAGCCAGTGAAATCCGTGGACGTAGGTTTCACATGGCAGCATCAGCCGTCACCCAGGTTCCGTGATTATACCGGGTCGCTGCCACCAAAACCAGAAGTCCGTACCACCGGGTCTCAGGTAGCGAAATCCGCGGACGTAGGTTTCACCTGGCAGCATCAGCCGTTACCCAGGTTTCGCGATTATACCGGGTCGCTGCCACCAAAACCAGAAGTCCGTACCCATGAGTTTCAGCCAGTGAAATCCGCGGACGTAGGTTTCACCTGGCAGCATCAGCCGCTACACATGCTTCATGATTATATCGGGTCGAAGCCACCAAAACCAGAAGCCCGTATCACCGGGTTTCAGCCAGAGAAATCCACGGACGTAGGTTCCACCTGGCAGCATCAGCCGTTACCCAGGTTTCGTGATTATACCGGGTCGCTGAAGTACTCGGAATCTTCCTGAACAACAGACGGGATTAGTTTAATACATTTAAATTAGTTTTTCCAAATGCAATTCATAGTACAAAAAATATTAAAATATGTAAGATGATGCTAGCATTTATTAATGTAAACTAGTAAGTATACTAAGTACTCTCAATCAATATCATAAAACGGCACATTTTATTGCTGAAACTCTTAAAAACGAGTTAATCGATTAAAGGCGATGCACCTAGTAACTACAATTTGACATTCATCCGATGACGGTGACAAAAATAACGGTTATAGATTTTCGTATTTCAAACGGCCCGTATTTTATATGTACACAAAAAGCCCGTCACCTGCGATACAATAACATAACGTTAACGACATTGAAAGGAATAAAGGATAATAACGTATACACCTATAATATGTTTGTATTTGCTATGCTAAACTGATGTGTTCACATCGCTAAGTACAATACAAATCATTTGTAAAACTGTTCAAACCCTCCTGCTCTTGTTTTCTTCTATTTTTTCAATTTTCCGTTGTCATCGCTGCAAGCCTCGAACAATATTGTTTAGACGATAAATGAATGTTGCGGATGTTTTGAGAGCATCACGTGACCGAATTGATACGAAATAATTGTAGATACCAAATTATGGTACCATGCAACGGGTTTGAACGTTATGGGAAGATAACATTTAATTATACGAGAATGAGTACGATAAAAAAAACAAAATGATGAAAACATTTCAATCTTAAAAATTATGCATTTCAAAACGAAAAAGCTTATAAGCATATAACAATCTATAATATCATTACCGTGTTTTTCTGAGGACTGATTGTTCATAAAATGAGTAACTATAGAAAATTAAAAAGAAATAGAGTGTGCGATGATAGACATGAATGGGGAAAAATGCATACGAATGCCTAGTGATGCGTTATTTAATGATGTTGCAATATTACTTATCTACATGCCATTTTGTCAAAATATGTGCAATAACTGTTTACCCCACGCATACCTCAAGAACCAATGCTTAAACCATCTTGATTATACTAACTTATCATGAAATTTTAAACACCTAATTTAAATACCTCTATTTGTTAAAAACGTTATTGACTTCGTTAGTAATATTTTTTTCTTATTAATTATGTATATAATGATATGAACGTATAAGGTTTAACTATTTAAAATATGATTAGCTAACCCTTGACTGAAAATGTTTTCGTACTATGTTGTATACTTTAGAATTTCTTATAGCAAATGTGTGACTTTACTTTAGTTATAGTCTATACGTCTAAAGGTTTTGAATATTAAAAGCTAATATTTTTGTTTCATTTCTTATACACACTTGACACTTTCAAGTATTCCAAAAAAAAACAAAGGTAAACAAATGTTATAAAAGGAAGGTTGTAACATTATTTTAAAAACAGTAAACAATTTATTTCTAAAATATCAATACAATTTAAAATGTGTACATTAAGTTTACTAGTACTGTACGATGAGCCAAAGTTATATTTATAATATGATGATATTTCTTTAAAAACTTTAGTTTCATTAATTATGAATTAAATTAAACCTAAAGAATACGAACAGGTATTATTTTGGGAAATTTTTGTTTGACTAACACAAATAGGCAGTTAATTTGGATTCATCGTGTTCTCGATAATCGGACGTCAAGCAAACGTTTTAGTGTCTTACATCTAATTGTTGGCATTATTTTCACTCCCAACGTCTCGTCTTGTTCGTCGTTTTGTCACCAACTTATCTGCCTTCCAAATTTCATTTTTACCTGCAGATGTCTCACATATCATCTATTTGCATTGGTAGTTAATACTTAATAGCACAGTATCGTAAAACATAAAAAAAAACACAAGAAGTTATAATATATTACGGTAATATCTTACATCGGTGACGGTCATGAACTAATTATAGGTAGGCACCTTAGCTTATGCACGCGTACACTTTCCGTTTACTTCTGTCAGTAGATGTCGCTGCCATTATGGTTATTGTAATATTAATTTAATTTCAGATTTCTGATTCCAAACCACCCGACTCGACGAAAAGAAATGTTTTCTTTTTTCTTGTAGGTCCAGTCGCGCACACAAACGGTAAATTCGTGTGAGCATATTTTTTTCATATGTTAATACTTTCATTTTTTCGATTCGAGCACTGTGCCGCCTAAATTATACATAATAATAATAAATAAATAAATAATTATAATTATATTATACAGGTAGATTATTATACGAACGTCAGTTATAATAGTATACATACGTCATTTAGTTGAACAAATTATTATTTCTATAGCCCCCCCCCCCACTCTGTAAAAAATCGATGGTTGTGCTTTTACATTTTATCGAACGGGGTTAGGATGGATCATAAAATATTATTCAAATGTTTTCGTAGACAATAATGCATATTTTGATCAATAGATAATATGGATTGTGTAACTGGACAAATCAGTCACTGTTTTTGATAACCATCATATTATATATTAGTATACTTATTGATCAGATCTTTTTATCATCGTTCTATTATTACTATGTGATCTAATAATGCTTCGTACACTGCACTACCAGAATAAATAACATATAACAAAACGTAAAAGTGAATTAAGTGAAATTGTATTGCGGAAGCTTAAGTACGAAAATAAAGCCTAAAACGAACGTAAACTAATTACGTTAAGCTGTTTATAAACAAGTCGGAAACGTTTAGAAATTTTCAGTGACTAAGATTCAAACAGAACAAAACGATATATCGTGGCGAGTGTTTCATTCTAAAGTAAATGCGAATGTTTACGAAAGTTTATAGTATTAATCCATTTGAGCCCACGGCGTCGTGACGAGACTTATAATATAGGTAGAAACAGCTATTGTATTATATGTTATGGTTTTGTCTATTTGGTAATAATTGTGTATGTGTCTTATCCTGATTAATTTTTAGAGAATTTAATTGATAGTATATAATATGCGCCATGCGGTACTTAGAGTGATTATTAATAACAATTGTATGATGCGTAGTTTATTTATATTTCGTATTTTATATTAGAAAGAATGTGATGAACCATTATATATATCGCACATACTAGAGTTGAAATGATAAATCTTGTCACTGATATCCAATACAAGTTTTAAATGTCTAATAAATTCTAAATAATCAGTTAACACAAATCAATCGGTAACGGAGTTCTGGCGTTACGCAAAGAAAAAAATCTGCATTCTTGCCAAGAAAAAAAATCACCCTTAACATAATTGTTCTTAGGTATATATGACATACCTAAGTTTCGTAATATACGAAGAAAAGTTTTACGTAGTTTAATATAATAATATAACATAATATAATATATCCACAGAATAAATTTAAAGTATGTTATTATTACTGAATATTCCCATTTTGCACTTTTTTTTGTACTTTTTCCCAATTATTTAAAAAGTACGATTTTTACAATGTATTATTTTTTTAGTAAATATATATTATAATGTTTAAATTATATTATTATATAGTTCCAAATATTCGTTTGAAAATTAAATTTAGTTAATAAGGAATGATGATAAAATATATTTTAAAGAAAATAATTTTGCATTTCAATTTTGATTTTTGCCCCAAGTAAAATGTATATAATTGATAAAGTAAAATAATTTTAGATTCCGAGCGGAGCGATGAATGTATTGATTTCACAATGATGTGTGTTTTTAATTTTTAATTTTTGTGTCATCATCGTTTGGGGCAGTAACACTGCTTCGATTTTATAAGCATTTAAAGTTCAAATTTATCACATTTAAAATTAAAAAATGGTTTTGTAGTTAAAATGTGTGAAATGTTCAATGTTTATAGCTAAAGATTGAAAATTAAAAACAAAGTTCCCTGTAAATAAGTAAACAAATTACTTTATTCAAGATATAATATCATCAAATATACATAGTAGGTATATAATATATCATAGGCTGGCCGACCGACTTCGTTCAGAATCGTTTTTCGTATACAATGGGTATAAAAACATTGAATTCAAATTTAAAACCATATATTATAGAGACACACTTGTAACCTACTGTACAGCAGAGCGACACCCAGTTATTCACATTTATTTTTATTTTTACGTTGTCAATAATATCTGAATTCATAAATCATTTTAATTAAGGCCTTGTGACGGTGACGGTGGTGGGAAGCAGGAATTGTACAATGTCCATGTTCAGACAATGTATAATTTACCAAAATATCGACATGACGACATCGATGTATTGGCAGTGAGAACGTGTGGTGTTATATTGGAAAATAATGTTTGGGCACAAAGCCGCGGAGTTCGTGTCGGAAGAAAAGCAATAAATGCAGTATTAATCTTATTTACGGTTTGAATGGTAGACGATGCAGAAGGACTTTTCCGATAATAAATCGCACGCCGCTCTAAACAGAGAGGACACTGTTATATCTATAAGCTATTCGGGTGTTTTCCCGTGGACTGCCCTGTGGTCGAGTCAAATTGACACAAGTTCTCTAGTCGATTGAGTATTTTGAGTAGGTACGACCTGCTGAGTACAAAAAACATTGATTAAAACACAGTGAACCTTTTTATAGATACAACCCTAATATTATGTAATATTTAAAGGTTAGACTACTCATACAATTACGTGTACAGTAAATATATGTTTGACATCCGGGTCTTTTAAAATATGTGCGTGTTTTAGTAGCGACCAAATAATATTATAGATCGATATTATCTTCTTGATACAATAATTTACTATAACAGAGATTTCCACAGCATTATGCTAATTATTAATGTATCATGGTGGTTACGAATTTGTTTAATTAAATATGTTCACAATAGGTAATAATAATTATTTTAGTATTGCTGAAAATTGAAGATTAGTTTATATGTTTTCGATTAATATTTATTATACCTATCGTACATTTTATAAAGGAATACCGTTTTTATTATGTTTTGTTTTTGTTATAAACATAATATGGCTCTAATAATATTCATATTAATGATATTATCTCAAATATTAATTTATATTATATTCATAAATGGCCTTGCACTTGTATTACCATCTTAAACCATGACACTTTCGGTATATCGTTTAAAAACATATATCACTAACATTAAAATAGTATTTTAATCAACCTTTGATTTCATGACAAAGTATAGTACCCAAAATTCCAAAGGTAAGTTTTATCATCTGCACTATGTAGCAGGTTATTTTAAGAGTGTAACAAGAATACAATTAACTACCCTGTTTAAATTAACAAAAAAAATTGAAATGAAGTTATTATTATGATTTTGGATCAAACAACTGTCATTATTTTCAAGTAGAAAATCATTTTTTTACATTTTAATGAAGTAAACATCTGTTGTTGACTTTTTTCATTACGTACTTTGTTGTTGTGCTATTTAAGTTGAAACGTTAATTATGACTAAACAAATTCCTTTAAAATCATTAAGCATTTGTTTTTAATTTGATTTGAAAATAACAAACAGTACTCTCATATATTTTATTTTTTAAATTTGTCTCATATAAATTTGGGAAGATTTTTATTTGAAATTATACAAATTTGGTGCATTATTTTTTCTCTTGTAATGTTACAATAAACTTTCTTTTTAAATAATATATAACATTACGAAACAGTATTATAATGTAATTATTTTTTTTTTTTAGATCCTTCTGTACAACAGTACTATTATTAAAATAATTTAATATACTAATTAAATAATTCCACGATGTAAATTATAAACGTAAATACAACGTTATACCTACAGTAAAAAAGATAAAATAATGTCATAATTTAGATACGCAGGGCACGAATTGTGAACGCGTTGAATAAAATGCCTATACTTACGACTCCCACCGCTACAAGGCGTGTTTTGTTTTAAAAGAATTTTCCTTTAACTTTTAGCATATTTTATTTCATCGACATCCCTATTTTTCATTCTCTTCTACTCTTTTAAGCTTCATAATAATTAATAATCGACATATTCATTTATAGATAATAACTCGTGCTTGTATAGTTGAGTACTTCACAACACCTATACGCGATTGCAATAATCAATAAAATGTATCTATGTTCACATATTATATAGTACTATACAGTTTACATTTAAATTGTTTAATAGATTATAATTTCGAAATATGATTTGATGTAGTTTTGAATTATACAGTTCATCATGTAATGAAATTTAATTCTTAGATAGTTATATTATTTTTTTTTTTTGATCATATGTTAACAATTATGCCAGGTTGCATGAAAAATGTATTAATTTAATGGCTCTATACAATTTAATGAATTAATCATAGGCTTCTAAAGAATGTTCAAGTGACCATTACCTCGCTATTGACTCATTAAATGTCTAATCGTTCATGAAACCTGGCATTAGTATAATATAATATATTATAATTATAACAGTAATAATAATAATAATATATAATTCAATTAATTTTGTGTACTTGTTTACCCAATGGTCCACAACTAAATTATTACAATAAAAAAATGCATTACCTATTAGAATATAAATTTTTTTTTTTTTAATTGAGCTTGAGCCCGGCAACTTAGGCCATTAGCTAATTTGTTTGTCTGCAGGTTGTTAGTAGCGGGAGAGGAACGGTTGAAGACACGTTTTTTGTACGTGTGGTAAGGATTCGTTGCTAAAAATCCCGGGTGGTCACCCATCCGGGAACTAGCAACGCCGGCCGTTACGAACACTCAGTGCGTTTCCGCAGTTGAGTGCACGCATTGCGCCTAACCAAGCCACTATTAATCATTATCTACACATATTATAATATCAAATATTATATAATTCAGCAGTAATTCTATAAATTAATAAAAATATAATAAAAAGTACCATCTAATAACTTTTAATTAATACAATGACAATTAGGTATACAAACAATACATATGGGATACTGAGTAAATACCTAGTTATATTTTTATTTTCTGAACAACTCAGTCATAACTTTTTTATGTATAATATCTATAATATATTCTACGAATATTAAATATTATAACCAATATTAATTATTAAATTGATAAATAAAATTTTATATTTCCGGTTATTATTATTTTTTTTTTATGAAATTAACTCTTACAAATTAGAATATATTTAAAAATCTTTGGTTTTAGGGAAATAATCAAAAAAATAAAAAATAAAACTAGTTTTAAATTGAATAAATGATTAGAACATCGAGAATATGAGAAATATAAGTGGCGGACATCAACTAAACCTGAGTGGCGGAACATTACTTTATAGGCGGGCGCCAGTAGCTGTGAACCAGTACCTAATAAACTATTGTATAAAACTCAAATACAATTAAACAATGTTTGTACAACGTGACTAATTTTATGTAAATATTACACTTGTAAATTGTGCATTGCAGTCAGTTTTGCACAATTTTAACTTTTAAGTGAATTTAATAACCCACAAAATCGCTCACGGTCGTGCGTACGATATTATATTATGATATTTATATGACTATGCGAGCTATCGCTTATAAATCGAGAGTTGACGTGACTTTAACGAAACTACACAATGGACATAATGGAGAGGAGAAAGTGTTGGCACTTTAATAATCCCAAAAAGTGGAAATTCGAACAAAAGGGTTTAGCGCGAAGAGCGATTTCTGATCGGACACAAATTGTCAATGCCGATATATTTTCCGTTGTCCTTTTGTTCTCTTTCGAAGACCACTGGGACCAACTATACTACACTGCACCCAACCAAAAAAAAAACTTTCAACTTTTAAGTTATTAATCATTTTATATATCTCTGAAACAACAACTTGTTTCAAAATTTTATAACAATACTTTCCACAACCTGAAAGTTAAACGGGACTGCTGTGGTTGTTAAAATCACTCAAGGGAATAACATTTTGCGAATCAGACGCAAGCAAAATTTCATACGCAGAAGACGCATTATTAGGTATACGATAAAAAAAAAAATAATAATGATATATGCCTACAGGCTGTTTTATAAAAAATATTTTCCGTAATGTTAGAAAAACAAAAATATCATTTTGATATTTCACATCGATAACAATATCCGTTGTGTAATATGTTATAAGAATAATTTATCGATTTGCCTTTTTTTTTTTAAGAGATGGGAAATAACTTTTGACCTATTTTAAGCGTAAAATATGACATCGATATTACACTTTTTGAATAGATAGTTTTTTATATTCACTGAGCTAAATACTTTAACTTTTACTTATAATTTAAATACTTTACTAATTAATAAGTGTTTTAGTGTTATAGATATTTATTTTTTATAATAGTATTTTAACATATAACACATACCTTCTCTTAAAAAATTGCTCAAGACATATTCAATTAAAATAAGTATATTTTGTTCATCGGTATCATTAATATTCATTTCATTGTGATTGATATTATTATATGCATGGCGCATGCTGCTACTTGAATAATACAATTTGTAGAAATAATCATATTAAATTTACTGTATTTTAGGTATTAGTATAAGAGTACTCTAGTGAACTTTCATAATTGTCTGTATGGGAAAGTTTATAACAAAATACAGAAATAATTATTAATACTTAACATATTAGTTTATATATAAAACAAAAACATAATTCATACAGACAATCAGTTAGAACATTCATATTATAAGGTTCAGTTCACTATAAATTCACAAAAAAAACTGTTATAAAAATAAAAAAACTAAACAGAATAAATAGATGCTAAATAATATATTATTTTAGTATCCTTTTGTCCCAGTTGTGAACTGGGAGTATGGGCCCAAGTAAAAATGTACTGGCTCAAAAATTCTAGAAATTGGTGGACCCTAAAATAAATAAATATAAACGATTGACAATGGCTTAACTAAAAGTATACATACATTTTACAAAAGACGTAAAGAGACGGAGAGTAAAACGGTTTGTTTTTAGAGCCTGGAAGGCAACCTTTAATTGAATAAACAAAATTTATCTTAACTCAAAATCCCGAGAGAATAGCTCTGCTGTATAGTATTTCAAGAGTACTTCTTTACGATTCATGGAGCAGGCCAATGTACTAGATAAGTTAAATTTGAATTAAAATATATATAATTACATACAAAAATTATTATGAACGGAAACTATGTGTAACAATAAATTATAATTTATGTAATATAATAATATTAGTAATATTTTTTTTAATATCAGTAAACTGTTGGTTGAACTAATTTTTGGCAAAAAAAATCGAATATTTTACTTTTTAATAATTACAGCCCATATAGCCTTAACGTAAAATGGTGCCAATAGGTTCTTGGTATAAATAGAATATATAATTAGTCAACTCAACTAAAAAAAAATCTTAAGAACAAAAAAATATTTCTAATTACCTACCTAGCTCAAAAGATCCAAAATAGGTTTGAAATAATATAATCATTTCTAGAGAATTCTAATTTATATATTTTTGAGATATTTTCAAGTATAATTAATCGTTATTGAATCACAATCAAAAAATTAAATCTATTTTATCAATAAATAGTATTTTGTAAACATTTTAGTTTCTGAGAAATTAAATTTTTTTCATTGGGCTGTTTCAAAAGTTACCTAATGTGAATCACAAAAATAAAAAAATACACAGCCTTGCAGTAAACCCAATTGAAGAAGTTGCGATGAAGATTATTTTTAAAGGTACTATTTGGATTTGTTCTTGTTGACTAAAATACTTCAAGTTTATAATTTTAATTTAACGCATCTTTTTTTTTTTTTTTTTATTTTGATTTGAAATGAACAATCTATACAGTTTTGCATAATAAGTTTATATGCTGAGAGTTATTTATATGACATGAAAGTTGAGAATTAAGCAACCACCCATTAGTGGCTCTTGGCTATTGATTAGTTAGATTTTTATTTTTTTTTTTTTTTTTTTTTTGGGACGTTATACATTAAAGTTTTGTAGAAGGTCACGGCACCAGTTCCTATTTAATCTGCGGTTGGGATTTCCTGGGAGAGTAAGGATGAAAAGATCTTTTATGAGAGGGTTAGGATGAATTGGAGTCGTTTATGAAATCGTTTGTAGGAAGTGCGTGCTTCCTCATCGATTGTATTCATATGGAAATCATTATGAAGAGTGTGGTTTGAAATATAGGGCGGAGCATTGGATAATCGTCGGAGTGATATGTTTGGAAAGTTTGGATTCTGTTAGTGTTAGATTTTTTTGCTGCGCCCCCCACAATTTAAGTCCATATGTCCAGATTGGTTGAGTAGCGCTTTGTAGATTGTTAGTTTGGTGTTTAAAGTGGAGTTCTTATTTCTAGTAAGCAAAGGTCTGAGCATGCGCATGCGATTGTTTAAGGTTAGTCGTTTATTTTGGAGGTGTTTCTTCCATGTGAGCCTTTTATCGAAGAATAATCCTAAATATTTAACTGTGTCGGATGTGGGAATTAGTACATTGTTGAGAATAATGTTTGGACATATTCCTTGTTTAAGTGTGAATGTTGTGTGTGTAGATTTGTTTTGGTTAATTTTCACTCGCCATTTTTTATACCACCCAGACAAGTGGTTAAGATGTACTTGGCGATTAAAGGATCTTCATTGATGGATAAGATAACTTTGTCATCGGCATAATCTGCTACGATGATTTGTTGCATGGTGGGTTGGTCAGCTACGTAAATGTTAAACAGAAAAGGAGAAAGTATACCACCTTGAGGTACACCTGCTTTGATTGGTGCGATTTCTGATATCGACGAATTAAATTGGACTTGGAAATGCCTATCAGTTAAATGAGATTTAATTAATAGGTATAGTGGGGTGGAATTTAACGTATCTAAATATTTTTTTTATAGTTAGGTTAGGCTTCCTTTCTTTCCGAGCCAGTCCACATCTGTATTTTATATTTGTCTGTAACAATTGCATTTTTTTAAGCTTTATTGCAGTTAATTATTTTTAATTCAATTTTTTTGTCATATTTTATGTTTAGGTTATAGTATTTATATGTTTTATACATTGTACATATATTATTTTATATTTAATTAGGAAATTAAGTTTAAGGTTTTTTATAAACTCACTCTGATTTCTTATATAATTAAACTTTAAAATGTTAGATTCTCACAAGTTTTAAACGAAAAGTAGGTAAATACATTTTGAAAGTATATAGTGTTGTATTTTCTAATTAATAGTTCATAGTTTTTTAGTTTAAAGTATAGAACGGTTGAAACTATTAAGAATTTATATGAAAATACGGTGTTATATTTTCTAATTAAATAATTTAGCCTAGGTGATTGTATAAAAATTTAAAAAAAAAAAAAAAATATAATAATATGTTAGTTTTCAATCAGAATCTTTGATTGCGATACTCTTAATCAAGTATTGTTAATCGTGGCCTATGATTGAAAAAAAAATGAGTTTTAATCCTATTCTATTAAATAATATATTTTCATTGACAGTTCACATTTTTTGTCACCGAAATAAAATATTATAATAGCGCGGCACACCTCTAAAAAACTTTTAATTTGTATTTATTTTGATGACCTTAATTTATTCATATTTGCACAATATTATTTCTATATATTCGCACACACACGTATATTATATTATGATAATAACATAGCACCCGTGATATGCTTGCGTACGTATGAATGGTGCGTATTGACCCGTAAACATCAAATAGCTCCCATATCACAGAATGCCATATATATATGAGAGTTCTGTCAAACATTTTGCGTTTAGAATAGACAAGAAAAATAATGTCTCCACCATGGTGCGGTGCTGCGATCTGATTTCGGCGTATATTGTCGACACATTTCCCGTTTATTTTGCGTGCGGTTGTATTCCTGCAAATCACCTCGCGCGCCAAGGTGTGCAAGTAACCATTAATAACGTCATTTTTTTTTTTTTTTTTTATTGTTATAATATTTTTTATTTATTTCTCACCAAAGGAATATCATTGCACGGATAACGTCGAGGGGCTTAGCGACACTGCCGTTCGAAAAACCTAGGTGACAGTCAAATAATTCGTCACGAAATTCGAGGCTACCGTCGTCGCCGTGCCAGTCTAAAGTCAAGAAGCCTGAACTGAAAAGTTCAATGACGTCAGCAGACGGTTTAACGTGAAAAAATTATTATAATAATATTTTTATCCATAATTATTTAAAATTTTTGGATAGGCGTAGGTTAGAGTGCCACCATGAATCAAAGTTATTTTTAAAACCATTATGTAATACCGATAGGTTTTAATATATTTTTTTAAACCATAATCTGTTAAAATAATTTTAGACGCCAAGTAAACAAGTCGTATTATATTACACTTCTTTAATTCGCGCATATAAAGAAGAACCTTCGTCTCCACACATACAATAATGAGCTACCGAAAGAACCAATTTATGGAAACACGGAGTAAAAAAAAAAATGCATCAACCCAAAAATAGTCAAAATCATATTTAATTTAGGTGTATATACAGTTTACGTACAGGTTCGTTGAAATAAATTTTAACATAACATAGATATTTTTGCCATAGGTACCAGCTAAAAGCACCAAATGCGTAACATAAATACCTGCCCCATTCATAATTTATTAAACGACCTTTCCGTTTCATAAATACCCCGGACCGGCGTCTTTAAACGACTTGACGCCGACGTGTTTGTCCCATCGATTAAAATCATGTATAAAATAATAATAATAATAATATATTACCTACCTATTTCGATTCGAAACGAATTCGCGATAAACGCGCGCGCGACCTCTACGTTACAATAAAAAACGTGTACCGTGCACGGTATATATTGTGTACCGTACCGATACGGTATTTACCGTGCGCTTGTACATGCGGTGGAGGCGGAGTCGGAGTACCTTTAAAGTCTCCGGACTTGCCGGCGCGAACGATAGTCTACCGCTAAACGTTTCGTGCGAATAACCGTAAGGGACAGAGCACGGGAGACGATCGCGATATATATGAAAATAATATTTTTGTTCGCAGTTATAGTAGACGGAGTTTATTTTTAAAATTTTTTTATTGTTAGAACTTTTAGCTGTTCCTTTGCACTCTTACCGTTTCGAATAAACCTCGATCAACGCCGCCACGCTGGAAGTGCTATTGTTGAAACGTGAGTTGTAATGAGTTTTTATTTATGTACCTACCTATACATGGTTATTTTGATATTATTATTGACAAGTGAATCAGAACCCCATAATATGATATAATAATAAATATTGTTATTATAACTGATGCATGGATAAATATCAGACGAGTTCAATTTTAATTATTAAATATGCTATTGACGTAAAAAAGTGTTCATGTCGAAATAAAAAAATTCAGATCATAGTAATTAATCAAAAAGAATTATTTTCAGGAAGTACTATGTCGATAAAAACTTATTGATTTTCAAGGATAAAAATATATTGTATATATATTTTAAGTATATTTTGACAATATTTTGAATTATTTAGATTTTTTTTACATTAATTAAGGAGTGTCCTGTAGTAACAATATAGACAACTTTTTTCAAATGAGAACCAACCGGTTTTACTGTAAATTATTAAGCAAATTATTGGTTTGAAAATGTTGGTGTATCCATACAGACATTTGAACGAAAAGTTTCTGAATATAGTTTTTAGGCAGACTTTAGTAATGTGCTGAAGAGAGTATTCCATTACAGAATTTGTAATACTTTCAGAGTATTTAATGATGTATTCTTAATAATAATATTGAATATCTTATACAAATATATATATTTTAACATTGGCTATAATTTACAATTTTTCCAAAGACATGAAAAATATTTTGCCTATCTAATATAAAAACTATTTGTAAAGTATCTGGAATGCTATAGTAGGTATAGTATTTTAAATACTTTATTCGGAATACTATTATTCGGAAGTTTTCGAGTATTTATTCCAAATACTTTTAAGAAGTATTTTACCTAAATCCAGTATACTAAGGATAATAATAATCCTTATAAATTGTTTTAAAAAATTTAAAAATAGATGTAATACTTTATCAAGTACCTAATAATCAAATTCAAACAATTATTTTTACAAAAATATAAAATGTTGATAAATTTATATAAATTACTATCATTGTCAAATCATCATAGCCCCATATCTTCCTAATCATATTTCCTAACCTATTACCCTTGGTTTACTAAGTCAAATAACTCGAAAGCTATTTATTTAAATTTTGATTTGGAACACAACATTTTGAAAAATATCATCTGAAATCTATGGGGAAAAAGATAATTATCATTTGAAAAAAGTCCACATCACCACAGGACACTCCTAAAATTATGCAAATTAAATTAAATATTTGAAAGTAATGTCATTGAGTATAGTTACAAACTAAATAAATTCAAATGAAATAAACGGAGGTGAGTGTAAAATAGTATATCATCAGTGTATTTAGAATAACGGTTTTTCGACATTAAGATCTATGCACAAAACCATCAGTCGATTTTCAACGTCCATTCGTACTATTTTTGCTATACATTCGGTTGATAATAATACGAACTGTTGTTAAGAAGATGTCAGGGCACTAATTGTTTTCTCTCTATGGCCCACGCGCAACATAGACAAGACACATTTGAGTAGAATCGTCTTTTCTATGTTTTTAAGTAATCTTAGAGTAAAATTACGCATTACAAAAAAGATAGAGAATAATATTTTTGAGGGAATGACATATTGATTTCTCTAAATATTGTTTTAAAACAATTTAAACATCATTTAAATTTACAACATATTTTTGTTTATTTGGAAAGTCGAATACAAAGTCAAATAGCAATAAAATATAAAATCGATATGTTATTCTCTCTAAAATATTGTTCTCTATATTTTTTGTAATGGGTAATTTTACTCTAAAATTACTTAAAAAAATAGAAAAACCGATTCTGCGCAAATGCGTTTTGTCTATGTTGCGCGTGGGCCAGAGAGAGAAAATAAATGGTGCGCTGACATCCTCTTAAGTGACGTTGGTCTACCAGACAAACTGAACACTGTGTAAATAGAATAAAGTAGACATTTACAATAATTATTTTTATTATTAACGGAAAACAACACGGCACGTAGGATGTGTAAGCTGCCGCGTGCGTCGGGCGCAGTAATAAATACGGTTTTAGCCGTTTGCGCGACTCATCTCGATTACCCATACATGTCAGCTAGGTACTTAAATTATATAAGTAAGACGTAAAATGAAATATTTATCAAATCTTATACGGAGGAACTATTATTTTTGAAATCGAATTTCAGACGACTCGTGCAAAGACACTAGGAAATCATATTGTGTAATGTTTAATAATATAATTGAATACCTGTTGGCTATTAAATAATATGGATGATATTAAATTATTTTTTCATGGAAAATAAACGGAGAATTTAAAAGTTATATATTTTGTGTCATACTCTACTATCCCCGACGCAGAGTAAAGATATATTCACATTGTATAATAACCGTAACAGGTAGATATATAACCATATAGGTACCTATATATTTTTTATTTTAATTTACTGTCGGCAACAGTTATCGTTGTGAGTGATTTACAGATATTATTTACTTATGGGTTACATAATCAATGATACATATAATATAATGTAAAATGAAGTCATCTAGTCTTCAAGTTATCATCTATAAATTATATCATAAATATAATATAATTACCATAGCAGGTCAATGGTTTGTCTATTGAAAACAAATTTGTATTATTTTAATTTAACAATACACTTACTTAACCAGCCACTACATAATGCATAGGTATAACTACATTAGTCACAATTGAGAATATACTTTTTCGTATACCGAAATATTTTATTTCAAAACTATTTTTTTTCATTGTCTTGTTCTCAATATGAGATGAATTTTGCCGTTTAATTAAAACAGATCGCCAAATTAAATTTAATATTTCATTTTAACATATTTGTCAAAATATTCTCAGCATATTGTTTTTAAATGGGTACCTAATTTTCGCTGAAAGAGCTAACTTTTAAATACAATTGTCAAATGAATAAATATTTTTAACATTTTATGATATTGCTATTAAAAACTTAAATTATTTCATGGTTAACAGTAAATTTGATTGCTTATTATGTTTCGTGATGCCATGACGTATAGAATTACTCAGAAAACTTAGTCATTTTTTTTATATTGCATATAAAAAAGGTGAATTTCACCTAAAGATAGGTAAAATTTAAGTTTTGTTAATTTTCGACTTTTTACCTAATGCAAATTCAGTCAATCAGATTTTCAAATTGTGTTAAAATTGTATCCATCATATTTTATTATAATGTACGTTATGATCACTGATTAATTTTCAATAGCGTAGTAAATTTAAAAATTGAGAGGTGCATTTTTATTACCCAAACCATACTATTCAACCTCTCGTACCTTTAAATCTTCTTTTAAATGTTGTTTAAAAGTGAAATATTATTTTTAAAAATTACCTCATTAAATCTAGAAGAAGTCACGTCTAACTGCGCCAGCTGGGTGTAACTTAGTTACGTCGCAGTAATTAGTATTAGTTACTAGTTGTTACTCTATATAGTATTGGCATAGGTATTGTACGTTCGGGTAAGCAAAATTAATTTTTCAGTCATATTTATGTACAATTATTGTATAAACGACGAACGTACATCATTAACGTTAAATCGTCAGCCAAGTAGGACACGTTTCATCTCAAAAACCCTCGTTTTATATTTTATTCAATTCTGTATCGTTACCTATGCGTGTACGCGAATTTGCCGAATGACGAATTATAAAAGAAATCCTCGGTGGGGGGGAGGGCATATATTTCGATCGAAACGTACTAGGTATGTGTTTTAATAATTATTGACTATAGAATAAACTTTGGTGAATTAAAAAAAAAAAAGTTAAAACATTAAAATACTAAATAGTAAATACTCTGCACATAAAACGTACGCACAAAATGTTATTATTATAACGACCTGATAATTGATAAAAATTAAGCCGCTTAGACCGATGCGTTGGGCGGGAATATCCGAATATTATATGATATGGTTTCCCGTCGGATGATTGATGAATCAACACACGTTACGCCACACCGATCTTTCTCTACTCCGTCAATCTTTATCCTATTTTAGTTCAAATTTCCATTATTTCCGGACGCCATCTCGCTATAGCGACATCGATTTCATTTTTATTCATCGCCACCAATTTATTATAATATGCCACTATTGTGTCCGCTGTTGTATTCGTCCCAACTGGATTAACAAATTATTATTAATAATTTCACGTATCTCGAATGTTCCATTTACATAATAATTATATAGTAGGTAGGTTATATTATGTGTGTTATAATGCCATCGATATGACGAAATAATAATATGATGTACTGCACAACATTGTTGTTGTGTTTTTAGAGCCTCTTAATACCAAAATGTCTGAAATGTATTCGTGTAAAATCGATCATTTTTACCGTCAATAATAATTACAATTTAAAATAATACTAAACAAAGTCATTATTATTATTTATTACTCTTATAATATTTCATTAATTGTGCATTCAAGTCTATTTGTGGCAGGTATGATAAAATCGTTTATTTTCATCTAAGACTATGATTTCGTTTAGTTGAAAAATATTTTTATATGTGACTAGTGTTACGTCAGATAAATTACTGATTTGCAATCCTAAAAAAAAGTGTAAAATTCTCTATATTATTTATACCTATAGGTACGAAACTCAATAGAATACATTTTACTGAACACATTGATAAACATTTTGTAGAACTTCTATATCTCATTTTTCAAATGTCTATAGTCCATAATATTTATTGAGAAGATTATTTTATACTGGTCTTAAACAATATTTAAACTCATGGCGAATAGTATGATTATTAAATTATATATTTTATTGGATTAATTTTATCGTTTACGGAATTTTGGTTTACTGAAAACTGTTATTTTTAATCTATTTAAATTTTAAATATAAGAAATTTTAATTCAATGGAAAATAATTATATCCGCTTATTATGTATTTCAATATCAATAAGGTAAATTAATATTTTATTATATAATAATTAGTTTATCACAATGTTCACTTCAATGCTCCACTCGCAAAATCAATAATGTATTTATTTGGTTAGTATAAGACATAAGTAGTAGGTTAGTAGTTATACTACAGGTATAATATTAATCAATTGTAACTATGAAACACTCAGTAATATAGTAACCACTTGAGTTTACACTTTTGTCTATAATACGAGTGAATACGACTGTGTATTGAATATATAATAACAGTAAACAAAAACTGAACAATGTAAGTATATTTTTACTGATGCAGAAAAACAGCCAATGACAAGAAAGACAGGACAATGATGGACATTTTAATATAGTATTAAACGATTTATAAAATATAGGACACTGCAGATTAGTATAATGATATAAACGCCCGTCTTCATGCAAATATATTGTGGTCTTAAATATGATACTTTAAAATAACAGATGTTAATCTATTCGGTATTTTGTTAAATATTATATTGAAACAAATTACATTTTTTCGTATATTATACATTTATATTGATATAATAAAATAAGTGAACAAATGATGATTCATTTTATTGACGTTTTTAAAAATTTATATTTTAAGAAAATGTATGATTATTACAAAGCAGTGACAATGTTGAAAAGAAATTCTCAGAAAAATGTTCTGCTTTGGTTATAAAATTAAAAATGTATGTTGTCATTCCAAACATTAAAAATTAAAAACTTATTACAACAACAATACATTTTTACAAATGTAGTATTTTTTTAGAAATCTTTATACTTATTGAGATAATCATTGTTACTGTTAAAAACTTGCCAACAAAATCCAAGTTACAACTGACAAGGAAACGTAATTTGTTATAGACAGCTAAATTTCACGAAACTTATTTAGAACCCTGACCGCAGACAATCAATACTCGAAATAATATTGCGCCTTTTCGAAAATATAGTTCGCACATATCAGTAATTTCAATTGTATTAGTAATAATTCCTCATTGCATTGATACCAAAATATAGCAACTGTAAATAGTCATATTTTAGATGGTGTTTTCAATTATATATCTGAACGAATTAAATAAAAATAACTTAGAAGATCTGCGCCCACATTCTCATAAATAAACTATCAACGTGGTTTTGTGAGTTATTTTTGGACAATTATTTTGATGACTGCAATTTGTTATAAAAGTGTTCAGCTCCTAAATTTATTTTGCGTCATAGATGTAAATTTAATTTTCAAACATTGTTTGCAAAAATAAATCGTGTACTTGATCTCAAATCTTAATCAATCGTGGAATAATACGCGTTGGAAACATGATGACTATTTACTCTTGCAATTTCTTATAGGTATGAAAACGAAAATAATTAATAATGGTGCCAAAATATTTTTGAATGTTGATACTTCAGTAAATCTGATCGGCATTCAATCATTTGTAAAGCAAATATTGATTTAACTTGGAATGCCATGTGAATAATTTGGTGGGGTTCAAGTATCTACGACTTGTAAAAATTAAACGAAAATACAAATAAATGACGTATGACTTACCGACAACATTACTGGTACGTCTAGTAAATAATTTCAACGATAAATGTAAGGAAAGTGTATGACTTATATAAAATATAAAATTAAATAAAATAATAAAAAAAAAAACATGGATTAGTTTGGAAAGTTTACGAAAATTGACGAATAAATAAGATATACCAGGCTGTTTATTTTGCCAACTTATAATAAATATAAGATCAAACGTAGAAAAAAAAGATAAAAATTAAATGTATCATACAATTTAATACATTTTAATTCGTGGTATCATAAATCATTATGCTTTTCAAAAATAAAGCCTTAGTATTTCAATCATCTACATTTGAATAATAAACTATACACTATGCACGTGAAATGAAATGTTATTTAAACATGATTTATTTTAATGATTAATATTATTAGCAGATATAATTGTAAGAAAATATGTCTTGTGTAATACAATGATCATGTCTCCGAGGCTTTGTTAATAAAAAGCTAACGGCTTGAGCTCTAGCGCAATGATGACTGTTGGCAAGTTAGAGAAGCATTATATGCAATATAATATGCAATTACAAACTTCATCGTCGTCCTTAATTTTGACAAAATTAATATTTTGGCTGACTTGAAAAGCATCAATATTTAAACTTGCTAATCTATTGATAATGTAATACGTTTATAATAGCATGAGTCAAATTTAAAATCTGTTGAAGGATGTCGATTATTATTGGCAAGTATATACCTAATAATGGAATAGACGCAACAATAGTGCTTAATTTTTACATTGGTTGAAATAATTACCCAAACTTGACTGTATGACTGTAATAACCTGACAAACACAAACCTTTTGAGACTTAACACATATTTCTCAAATATTTATTTGCAAATAATATAAAAACGTGAATTTTACTCATTTAAATGAATTATGTAAAAAAATTTGAACAAAATTGAGAAATTTGATGTAGTACCTAAGTTGATTAATTTTTTATATTTTTGTATATTATAATTAATTTTGCATATTATTGGTATTTCATGAATATAAAAATTAAGTAAAATAAATGATCAAATTTACTTATATTTTTTAAATCAGATTAATTTTAAAATACATAAAATTCGTTATGACGTCATAAAACGTCAACTCTTTAATAATAAACTATGTAACTACTTGCAATTAAATAAAACAATTTGCTAGAAAGATAGCTCAGTAAATATTATATTTTGAGAGTTACTAATAAAATAAACCTATTTTAATAAGTTTTATTTTATAAGGACCTAAAATATGAGGTTGTTACTGTTTAAAAATATTGTATACACTAATTATTATAGGTATACATAGTATATGTAGGTACAGTTAACAATGTAATATTTTCATAGTATTGTATATTTAACTGTGCTTTTAAAAAACAATATGGGTTATAATATATACATTATACATACAATAATGATAAAAAAATTTAACAAACTTTTTCTTTAGTAAAATGGTTTTCAAAATCATAAACATTGTTTTCAATCGTCACTTTAAATCAAATATTGTTTTGTCGTCAGCTAATTTGATTGCCCGACTTGTATATTTATATAATAGCAATACATTAATTTTCCCATTTTATCGTATTCAATCATAAAACCATAAAATTAAGCGTAAACTGTTATAATAATTGTATAAAGACGTATAAAATATAATTATTGCTATTGATTTTTAAAATATATTAAAATAAAATTACTTCTGTTGATGAATTATACATTTTACATAGCAAACGAAATTAATTCACAAAATAAAATTTAACCATAATATTTTGTTATATTTTATACCATATAATTTGTTGGAACTATAAATTGCTTATCAGTTTCATTTATCAGGATATTTAACTGTCATATTTACTTTTATTTAATGTGATTCAATTGAAAATAGAAAAAATATAACCTAAAAAGAAAAAATATTTGAAAATTAGTATTTGATTGAGGCAGTATTTAGAATACTTCGTCCGAGTATTTTTTCAAAAGTATTTGAATATTTTTAATCAAGTAAAATTAATTGACATTAATTTATGTTAATTGTATACATTATAATGTATAACCTATGTTTTTGCAAATATATTATTATTATTAGGTATTAAAAAGTACTTAATAAGACGGTTGAGTATACCTCATCATTAAGTTAGTCACTATAATATACGTGTTAAATTTTGAGTTATAACAATTTATGAGGGACCTTGTATGACATTTTTAAACATTAGGTATGAATATTTAATAATTTAGGAAATGTTCATCAACAAAATAATTAGCAAATTAGAAAATTTGACGAAATCTGTCAAATCTTTCAACATACATAATATTAAGATGTTAACAAATGTTTGTATTTTTCTTGGGTTTTCTCAATTGTTTTAAACATTATTGAGACTTTTAAATGTTGAAATCCTAAAAGTAACTACTAAAATCCAATTTTCTACCAAAAACATCCATTGAAGTATATTTTTCTAGATACTAAAAAAAGTGTTTTCAGACTAAACCCTCAGAATCAAAAAATTTAAATAAATAAAACACTGATATAATTTTAAACTGTAATTATTTATTATAATTTAAATGTATAAAAAGGCTAGAAAAAAGTTGGAAATTTGATACTCATACTATTTCACTTATCTACAATGAGTGTACTTTATTGAACTGTTTACTGTGTACTGTACAAGTGTGAATGATAAATAATTATCGAATTCAAACCTCCTTTAAAACCGTTAAGTGCTCAAAGCAAAATTAAAATAATCATGTATACAAATTTCAATCAGTAAATATCTCATTTGCTTGTATCAGAATCTAAACTGAAGTATTTTGTATAGGTACCTATTTAAACATTTCACACTATTTGCTCGAAATTATAAAAAAAAATATTTATGATTTTGTGAATTTTGCTAGTACATATGAATGACATATATCAATTCCAATATTACATGCGAATTGCTGATATACAAATATTTTTATTTTGACAGAATAATATATTAAGTTTAGTGAATGAGAATATATATATTTTTAATTTGGTTAAAAGGAAATTGTTTAAAAAAGAAAAACTTTTGTATTTTTGTAAGTTAAAACAACGAAAGTAAAAATCGTTGAGTAATATAGTATAATAGTCTTTCTAAGTTAAAAATAATTTATAATAAACTTATTATATTATACTATATGTATATATTATATATATATATATATTTGTTTTATATATAACAAATTAAAACAAAACCATGAATTTTAATTAAAAATAGTTGTAAAAATATTGTTAAATAACAACTCTGGAGGTTCTCACATTTTATAAATGTGGTAGGTACATCATTATGATGAAACCCAAAACCAATTTTTACTCACATTTTTATAAGCCAGCGTACCAAATATATCAGAGAAATTTTGTTTGTATTTTGTTTTAAGAAGATGATCAAACTGGATCAAATATCAAAATATAATAACGTTGAATTTCCAGGGTGTAGCGTGTATGATAAACGTCATATTTTTACATTCTGTAACGATGTATCTGGAAGCTGTAAGTTTCTGACAGTCAAAATTATAATCATTTTTTTTTTTTGCGTAATAAATATACATCAGACAGTTAATTGAAGTTGGAATAAAATAACAGATATTTGTTTTTAACTTGTAACATACAACATATTATAGTTGTTACATTTGTGATGGATAATTTATCAACTTTTACATTTTACAGTATTAATATGTAACAAAATAAAATTTATGAAACTAACTCAACTTTTACTATACTTTAAAAATTCCAATGTTTTTCAAATATTCTAGAAATTATTTATAATAATTTGACTGTTCTTGTTGCACAATAATACCGTGATTTTTTATATATTATCATGTAACCATGTATCTCGCGAGGTCGTAATACACTTAAAAATGTTTATTATTTTACGGAAAATGTCTGTATTTAAAGTCTATAATAATAATATAATAGTATTATTAATATTTAAAACTGTATTTTTAATTAAACACGAGTGCCTCAAATGTAATTATAAAAGTAGAACACTGTTGACTGCAGTGAGGGATGTCTACTCCTGAAAAAATATATAAAGTATATTATACGATTAATATCACTGACGTAATGAATTAAATTTTGAATACCTTCATTAAGAAAAAGTTTGGCGACTGCTATTACCTAATTTAATGTCAAGCCGTTATATTTTAGGTTTGCTATCTTCGTTTGTAAATAATAACCAGAGGATTATGAATGTAATATTTTTTTTTTTACGTATTAATTTCAAACAATCAGAAAAAATGTTTTTAGTACAATTAATATTTACTCATGATTTATTATGATATAAATATTATACTAATATTCTGACTTATGAAACTGAGATGCAGAAAAAATACCTTTTTTTGTCAGAAAAATAATTCTATTAAGCAGTTTAAGTACATAATTAATTAGTTTTCAAATAGAAAATATCATCATACTTATAGGATTATAGCTGATAACAATTTTTAAACAGATGAAACTGAAGTCAAAAGATCTACAATAAGATTGTAGTTGTTGAAAAATGATCATTTTGATAATTATAAGTTATAACCACGGATTAAGATATAGTTTATAACTTATAGCTGATAGTGATTATTTGATATTGGTTATTGTTTTAAAAATAGATTCCAAATATGCTCATGTGTGACTGTGTCAAAGAAGACACAAAATAATAAATATATCAAATATATACAATGATTTAATAAAGTTATAAGCGACCATGACATTGTTATTACAATTAAAGCTCTTAAGTATTTATGCGTTTTCTACGTAAGTGGTAAATTAGATTTTATTCGAAGAAAGTGAGTATTAGTTATTCATGTACCAATCACAGTATTAGTAATGATTACTAATTGCACAAAGAAAATCAGATCTATTAAAACTGATTACAACACTCTGTAAAATATTGTAAAAATTAAAAATACAATGAATGCAAAAATAAGAGTCCAAAGCCGATTTCTTTTTCTTTATTTTAAAGAATACATATTTTACAATATGCATACAGGTAATACAAAATGTAAAGGTTATAAAAGGTGTATTATAAGTCAAAAGACAACCTACGTGTTATCTTGTGAGAACGCTCGTTCAGTGATACCACTTCAAAAGTCAATTTCTGAAAACAAAAAAATATAGTATCGACAATTGACTGAGTAATTAAGATTCACGAACATTGTACAGGTTTATTTGAAATTTTTTTTTGTTTTTTAGTGACTAATTATGACACGGTATAAATTACAACAAAATATATTAGATCACAGGTTATACAAACTAAATAATTTTTATCAGGTAGAAAATAATTAAATACATATTAGTCAGAGTTTAAAAAATTGAAAACCTATGCATCTTATTTGGATGTTAATTGCTACTTGTGAAGTTTATTTTTTTTTGTAATTCCAAAGTAAAAGTGAATTTTGAAAAAAAAAGAAAATTTATTTGGTACTATACTAATTAAACTATACAACAAATCAAAAATCCATTTCTTACATCAACTAGAAAAGAGATTAAGAAATTCAAACATGTTTTAAAAATTAAAATAGGGTTTTTGGTACTAGCTGAATTTTTCGGCCTTTTTTTGTGACTTTTATGGTACATTGGAGTTATTTTTGATCGAAAAATAAAGTGACGGGTGACTGTACGTTTCGGATTTCCAAGAACCTTAGTCGCAGTTTGTCTTTAATTACATAAATCTTTGGGAAACTCACGCACACTAATGACCAGTCCTACCCAACCAGTCACACCCAGCACTAAAGATGGATATAGAATAAATCCAATCCCTTTTAAATGGTTCACTTTCAACAGCCTTATGTTTTTATTTTTTATCAAACATTAAATATAAGATAAAACAAGGAGAAAAAGATTTTTGGGAGGGGGTGCTCCCAATGACCCCTCTGGCTACAGCACTGACTTTTAATGTACTGATGAGCATTCCCACCTGCAGCGTGATTAAATATTTTGAGTGAACAATGTTTGTATATTAAAAACAATTCTCACGAATACCATTAATTGACAATTTGATTTGTACAATTTAGAATATTTTGTTGGAAACAGAATACAAAACGTCCTGCGTACATACAACAAACTGAGACCCTTGTCCGTATCTGAGCTCAATTTCAAGGCATAGTGAATTCAATTACTGTCATCAAAGAAAAAAACGCATCTCATCGTTGTGTATATTATTATTTTGACCATTTTCCATTCTCGTCTACGTTTCAGTAAAGCTTCTTGCGTGATTTCTCTTAGCCTCTACATCAAAGTCATGTCGTTAACTTAGTAAACGTTTTTTGAAACTCGATATTTTTCGAATTTCGTTTTTTTTCTAAACATAGATTTGTTGTACGCACCGGTCAGTTGAGCCTTTAGCGTGACAGTGCCTCACGTAATATATTAAAAAAATAAAATAAAAAAATATATTGGATTTAGATCTACGCATCTATCACGTTGTATAGGGGAAAATTTAAAATTTAATTATAACTATGGTGAAAAAAATAAATAAATTTATATAATTTTTTCAACAATTATACTTACACTAGTAGGTATAATTCACATGGTAAGAAAATTAATTGATATATTATTATAGTCTATACAAATATACTTACTCACGTTTTAATTAATATGCATTCATATGTCTTATAAATTGATTTGATTAACAATTATTTCAAAAATGTTTTAATTTAAAAAAAAAAAAAAATTCTAAGATAAAATAAAATTTTTAGTTTTAGTATAATATATTATAATAATAAACTTAAATACAACAAACTTATGTTTTCGCGAGTTGACTTTAATTAGTATCGTCGTTTATCACGAGTAAAACTGTTATGCGTATACGAATGTTTTAAAGTGCCTAACATAAACATCGCGATTACTACACTGTAGTATGCTTATGATTGCTTATCTTATTGGTTTCTAGAAGTATTAATGAAGTTATTCGTTAGTAATTAATTAATGGAAAGAATTAAACGACAATAAATAAATAAATAAATAGGTACCTATAATTATAGTGTATCATTTGTTTTTCAAATAATAATTAAGTACTCAGTATTTTTTATTTCAAATTAACTTATACATTATACCTATAAATATAAAAAATAAATGCTTATGTAGTATTGCGATGACAGATGTGCTATTGTAAGATATAAGTTATGGTCAATTTTACTTAACTAAAAAATAAAAGTTTCGTAGGAAATATTATTATCGATTTTTTTTTGCCTGTGATAAAAAAAAATACATTTTTCAACTATTATGTCGTTGATAATGTTGATATTCTTGATTCAAATTATATTTAAAACTAAAAAATATTAAAAAGGACAACGCATTTATTACTGTATAAATGTTTCGCAGAAAAAAAAACGTATTTATTAAACTAAATTTACAAAAGTCAGCTTTAGTTTTAAATTAAAACGCGAACAACATCATACATTTTTTTTGTAATAAGCAATCTAGTCCAACCATCCAATTTTAGCACCTATGTGATACATTTAAATTGCTATTATTATTGAAAATCAATTTCATTTCGTTATACGTTTTAATTTATTTTCCATAAACATTGACATATTAATAATATTGTATTTTGTTGTAAGGCAAAATACCAGTGCCATACAAATATTCCATTATTAATAATTATATTTTATGTATACGTTCAGTTAGTGTATTCTTCTATAAATAATAGCTTTATAATTTTTGTGTTATTGCTTTTTTATTGTTATGATTATTATTTATTATTATTAAGAGATAAAAATTATTTGTATATATATTATAATATATTTCAATTAAGTTTTATAACAACTTCAATTTCAGATGTGTCAAAGTTTTTAGAAAATTGGATATTAAAATATGAAATTAATAGAGATTGAAAATCAGTCATTATATTTTAATTTTATAGTTTACCCCGAAAGGTGTGGATCGTGAATAAATTAAATAATACAACATCAATGTCAAGAAATAAACAATACATTATTAAAATTGAATAACTATTTACCATTCCAAATATTTTGATAGGCACCTAGTTATAATGATTTACAAATATTTTGTAAAATCACTATAATGGAAATTAGTATGTACTTTACAATAAAACAGCATTTATGAAATATTCAGTGCAATATAATTTGCATATCTCAATTTAAACGTATTTAATTTTTTTTTAAAAAGATTTATGTTCTCGCGCGTGAAGTGGTGCTCATATTTTATATATTTCTTGGCACTTAAAGTATTTTAATAATTCAGAAATCTTGAACCATTATTTGGACGATTTTATAATGTGTAAAAGTGCATCACTGCTTTGTTTTTAACGACCAACAAATTAAATTTGGTCAGTTATGTAATGGATTTTTGGTTTGAACCGTAAATGGGCTTACATTAATTTTCCATTATAAGACCACTAAAACGAATCGAAAGGAAAGCTGCGCAATCTAAAAATAACCTTAAGGGTTCTGACATGAAATTTACATAATATTGTGGTTGTCATGATGGTTAGGTATACACAAATAGTTCATATTGAAATTAATTTTAATGATATTTCGAGGGTTAAATTAATTGTCTGTTAACTAATATAAATTGTAATTGTAAATTTAAATAAATTTTTTAAATTAAAAAAAAAAAACAATAATTTATATACAAATTTGCATTTAAAATAATTATTATAATAATTCATTTATACTACTTCATTTGAGTTACGAATATATCCTCGTTTTTCACTGTTTCCTGTCACGGTTTATCCATTGGACATTACTCATTCAATTAATTTCCTCGTAATACGTTTCCGTGTTCATAAAAAAATGTTGAAAAATTTAAATTTAAACTATAAGTTAATTATGAAAAAATGAATACAATTATTTATGTTTGACAATTCTAAATTCCGTTCATAAAAATTAAAAACAACATGTGAATATAATATTATAAAACAATTATAGACTAACATTGTAAAAATTAATAAGAAGGTGTCAACAATTTTAGTTTAATATTTCTAAATCATGTGTGATTACGATTAAATATTCTTATGTATCACGATTATTATAAATAGGTAGCTACAATAATTGAAATGATGAGTTTGGACTATTTCTCAACATGCTTTTTTTTTGGTCGGTGATTCATGACCAACCGTAAACTGGTTAATTTTTATATCTCAGTTAACTCTCATTCTCTTTAAGTTCACCAATTAACCACCATATAATTGGATGAGATGTAGCCAACGACGACGACAATGCTCTTTGCCATTCTTCAATAGAATTTTTTGTGTGAGTTAATCTTATAAGTGCCATATTGGGTACATTGTTCTATATATTTGGCCAAAAGATACCTACTTCTTATAGTTGGTCTGCCGATCCATGTGACCTTATAAAAGCCAGTCAATAGCCACAAATCCTCATCATGTTCTACAAAGAAGATTTTTAATTAACATGGGATATAGTTATTACTCTAAAACAATATACAATAATTGAAGTAATTGATAGTAAATTGATTGAGGTACGTTATTGTTTAATATGAAATTGTGAATTATTGACTTAAATCACGATTTAATAGTCAGCAGGATAGTTAGCACTCGATGGTGAGGGCAGATCTGAATTGGTTTCAAATATGTGTAGATTGTATTCTAATTAGATTAATTAAATTTAACCTAACTATTCATTGCAATGTATTAGGATCGTGGTTAATCGAATGTATATAAACGTGAATTGTAAGACGTAGTAATAAATATAATATAGGTACATAAAAACAGTGCATAATATTACATTATATTATTTGAGTGCAATTCATTTTTAAAAGACCAATGATATTAGGTTAAAAAATTGCAGAACTCATAGTTTATACCGAAAAAAAATAAATTCTATGTATCACGTAACGTGATTAGATTTATAATTTAACAAACCCTATTCTCGGATTGTCGAAGTTAAACAATTAAAGATCTAATCACGTTTTGGTATAATAATGAATCTGAAATTTTACAAAACTATGGTATAACGGTATTATTATTGTTATTCGTTTCGCTATATTGTTGTATCAATTTACATTTCTCGTCGTGCGAATACTGACAGACAAATTCATTATATATGTTTTACTATAATAATTTATTGATCAGACAGTATTTAGTTATAAAATATAAAACTTCATGAAACAAGACAAGCAACGTGTAAAACAATTTTTGTTTGATTTGTGCGTACAATTTTTTAACTTTGTTAACCACCTATAAGAATCGAATTGCTTATTTTTTCCATTTAATCTAATATACGGAACTGATAATATTATACTGCTACATACACGGAGGTATTTAATAAACTGAACTTGACGGTATGTTATCATTAATATTATTTTGTGTTTTAAAAATATAAATGCTATGAAAGAACGCCAAATAAAATACAGTAAACTTGATATTGTTTGATGTAACAACATTTTCATCAGATGATGATATTAAAAAAAAAAAATGATTGATTGATTGTCTATCATGTTTATAAATGTCAAAAAACTATTATATCAATCTGATTTTTAAATCCCGCCTTCTGCTTACTGGTATACATAAACATTAGGTATGTAAATAACATAATACTTTGTATTCAATTCACTGAGTTTATAAATTGTTTGTCTATTTTGAAAATGCAAGTAGGTACAGTGATTAAATTAAAATAATTCTGCAAAACGGTGATTTAAATTAGTACAATGTATATGAATTAATTTACATTGGTATTATACAGATATAAGAATGTTGAACAATATTATTAATTTAAAGTTCAATATTCGAGGATTTTCCGATATCGAGTAATGATATTACGATGTATAGGTACATAAAACATACACGTAATATATTTAAATAATTTAATAATTATGATAACTTATCGTTTGTCACTGGCCCAAGGACGGTGGAGGTTCGGACGACTGCGACGACTACAACATTATAATAAAACTCCACTGAGTTATATTATACCTACCCGTGTCGCCTAAGGATCAAATTAATACTGTTAACTCAAAACGGTGTATATAACCAAACTGAGGTCCATTAGAGCTCACCGTGCTCGGTGTTTTTTTTTAGTTTTTTTTTTCCATTTCGCCGCTGGCTCTTGCTACTCCACGATTGGCCCGATGTTTTTATTTTTTTGTTTTGTTATTCCGTCGCGGCGGAAAACGCTTGCCGTTTTATTTTTAAAATGTTCTCAATTTTTTTCCTCTGGACAACCGTTCGTCACGCTGATACTGTTATTGTTATTTTATAATTATTACCAAACCACAGTCGATGGTTTTGTATGTTTGTATGTTTTATTTTTTTTTTGCCTTTTAAACGTTCGTTATTATACGGCTGCATGAAAATATCAGTTGAATAAAATATCCACCTAAATAAAATGAGAAATAGTATTTTCAAAAACAGTACGATTTAGGATTTACAAAAATACATTTTAGGATCGTGGCTAAAAAAGGATCAATGAGTTGTATTAGTGAAGAATCGTCCGAGAATTCTGTTTTTACTTGATCAAAAGCCCAAATCTTGATTAATTTTATGATTTATTTATACAATTTACGTGATTGTATACATTGTCAACATTGGCAACTTAAATTTGATACGAGTTTGAAATAACATGATTTAAAATATAAATATATTTCTGGAAAATTAAATATTAAATTTTAATAGTTCGATTAGGAGATAAACCTTAGAAAATAATATGAACATTGAAACCAACGATGCTAAAATCCTATTTTTTTAAAAGTAAAATTTATATTTATAAAATATATAATCAGTTCCTCGCATCTCAAGGAAGATTGAGAAATGATAACAGAGAAATATAAACATGAACAAATTAAAAAAAAATAAGTTATTGGTGGCGCTTACAATTTGGACATAATTAATTTAATTTAAAATATCTCATACATTTATTTATTATACTTTTGTAGTTTTGTATGTATTAGTTAAAAAACCACAACACCAAGTTTGTTTAAGTCACCTTTTATATTGGATTTTAGGTCGAAGAATCAGTGGGAGACTAGTCAATTATGAAATATTTGTTATAAAATGTTTGCTTTTTATGCACAGATTATGATTAAAGATCAGTATAGGGAGTATCATTAGACACGTGAGGATCTGGGTTAGAAATTCTGAATCAGGCTATGATTTTTGTTTGGACATTTTGAATTTAATTAAAATTTTTTTTTTTAGCAATACCCCAAAGTTGAAATTTGTTGGTCTAAAGTGGCTTGATAGTAGTTATTTGTTAATGATTTCGTTTTTTTAGGTTTGATTATTTGTTGTTTACTCATAGTGTTTTAAAATACGGTAACTATTATTTAAGCAAATACCAAATTCACTTACCATGTATTGGCCTATAACGATATTTGAGAATAATTAATTAATTAAAAACAAAGAGACAATTTTCGATGCCTTAAAGCCTGCATATAGAGACTATAATATATGTGAAGTCTGACGAATAAATAGCTTTATTATAAAAATAGTTCTGTAACAGCTGTGTATGTATCGACGATGTAAAAGAATAATTTTATACAACTTTCAACATTTATATGATGTCTTTTATTTTAAATTTGTTATATTTAAAAATATATACTTGTTTAGTTCAAACTTATAAATAAAAACATTTATTTCAAAATGTAAGCCCATATTTCCAAAACAAATTAAAAAAAAAGTTTTTATGGAAACTTATGTCAATTTTTATACTGTTACAATGTATATTCAAATTTAAATTTAATTAACATTTAATCCATCGTTGAAATTGCATTCATTTTTATAGCTTTAATGGCAACATATTTTTTTTTGAAAACACATTATAAAAGTAAATAGGTATTATAGCTTACCCGTATATATGTGAATTACACTTGTAATTGTATAATTTTAATATAAATCACGATTCTGTTTAGAACTTAACTCTCCCAGCCTAAGCTGAGCATACAGGGAGTGTTGTAGCTGTGTAATATCTGATATTAATTTATAATTATGTATTTTTGTGCAGTTTAATACTGTACATAGTTTACAAATGTTAATTTTTTGTTTTATTAATCTGACTAGTTCAACATAATAATATATGTATATATCATTTCATTAAAAATTAAATTACTCATACATTTTTATAAAATAACTAACATTTAAAATTTAAATTATTCTCCAAACATTTACCTATATTATGCAAATACTTAAATGTTAAGCATAAAATAATGCAGTTTATGAAATTTTAATAAATAATTATGGTCGTTGTCAAAAACATTAAGGGGCTTACATAATATACTCACAAGGAAATATAAATAAAAATATGTTGAAAATTCCATTACACGAATCTGGATTTTTACGGTATAAAATAGCCGACCATTTTAGAGTGACTACAAATTAAATACCTCAAAATGTCTTAATTAAAAATTGCTGTTAAACACAACAATTTACTAATATAATGTGTTTTGTTCTCGAGTTATTTAATAAATGCATTGTTGAAACTTCAAAAGTAATTTTTTAGTATAAAATACAAGCAATTGACATATTTGACATGAAATGTGTGTTTTAGAATATATAATTTTCCATACTTCAGTACACACATTTTTGTTAACATAATAATATAATATGGTGTTTATTTCATTATATATTTATTAATTTTATTTCTATATTATAAAAAGTATACTACTGTATTACGCTATTTGAAAACTGTATTTTGTATTATGATCTCTATTGTCTACAGTACTTTACAAAATTCTACATAAGTAATATGTACATGAACTTCCTATAATAATATTCTGGACACGTTGGTCGTATAAATGATTAATTCTTTTATCCAAACAAGACTTTATAACTATTTAGCATGAGTATTTTGAACAACTATGTTTGAGCAGTTTAAATTTACATTTGATATTTGCTAAATTTTATTTTATTATTAATTGAGCAACAGTAAAAGTTAGTAGTGACATTATGGGACTATTGGTAGATTTTTTTAAAAACGTTAAAATTATAAATAAATTATTGAAATTATTCAACTTTTGTAATCCTTATAATATTTACTATGTCAGAATAATTGCATTTACAAAACCCACGCGTATAGAGCCACTTTAATGTTTATTTTAAATGTAATTTATGATATATAGTTAGGTACAAATATATATTTAATAACCATACATCATATTTACAGACATTTATGTTTGGCAAACAGAAAAAAAAATGAATTCACACATTTCATCACATACACAGTTAAGATAAAAATAAAATATGTTTAAAAAAAAAATTCAATAATAATAATAAACTATTGAATCAAACTAAGTATTGTTGGTATTATAATATCTATATAATAATATAGTATTATGCTTATGAATTACTAGAAATACTGATTGACGACCGTAGTGTAGCTAAATTGCCTATTCAGGGCGCCGTGTTATCGTTATTTAATATTAATGACATGAAATACGTTATAATAATATAAAAACTATAAAAAAAGTAAAGGTTACTTGAAAGCATCCATTAAGAGAATACCTAAGTTATTTGTTATGAAATTAAGTGATTTATAATAATATAATTAATTAATTATATATATATGATTACATTTTAGGCATGGTTAATTGCAACTAATAATGTTTTATAGGTGTGTATCACGTCTTCATATTATATATTATGATTTAATATTGTATATCTACGTCTAATTGGAAGCAAGTATCACTTATTATATTAATAGTTAGTTGGTTGTACCTACCAAGTCAAAACATAAAGAAATTAAGATGTTTATTTTTCGGCAACATATTGTATTATTGTAATTTATTATATATAATGATGGAAAAACGGGGTTTTCCTTCTTATAAAGACAAAAATATGCTTATGTATATCAAACCATTTGATGTCATACAAGTATTATATTATATATTGAATTGATTAGATACTTAGTATTAAAAATATAATATTATTTAATATTTCATAGCAGTAATATGTGTTATATGATATTAATTGTATTAGTGAAGTACTCTAATGTTGATCTGATGGTTTTACATTAAAATGTTATTTTTAAATGTCAACTTTTCACGTTTGGTAATGCTATTGAATAATGTTATGTTATGTAAGATTAGGATCCATCTTTTAATTATTCAAAAGATGTATAAATTGAATTCGTATGTGTCAAAAATCATACGCTTCAGCGTTAACAAGGCAATTTATATGGAGGCGTAAAATGCATAGTTCAACGTTAAATAAAAAACTAAATTAGGTCATTTTCATCAAGCGCATGGCTGCATAGAGCTTTGCATCTAGTATATGTATTGATAATTTTTATTCATAACCTTATAGAATTTTGAAATAAAACTACTGCAGAACACGCATTGAAATAAACTTTTGGCTGATATAAATTATTTAATATGTCATGGTTCAAAAACCTTTTTCACATATTATTTACTTAAACAAAAATACTAAATTTAGTTATGAGTCCGCGATATTTGTTATAATATATGCATTTGACTTTATTTTATTTTCACTCAGTATACACTTAAAAACGAAAGTTTATATTATTTTGACATTCAAGTAGATAGAATTACGACTAATTAACTACGCAATTAAAAAAAAATGAAAATATATTTTAGATTCTGAGCGAATGAATGTATTGATTTTACAATGATGTTTTTTTTTATTTTTATTTTTAATTTTATTTTTTTTGTGTCCGTCATCACCTATTGACTCCAACCAGTGACCCACTTGTAATCTACTGTACAGCAGAGCGACTTCCACTTACCCACCTTTTTTTAATTGATGCATGCATATTTATTGCCATTATTTGGATAGTATTAATTTGTAAGCGATTTTCCATCAGAAATCTAGTCATTTTGGTAAGTAGTAAACTAATAATAAACGTATCATTTTTGTTTCCATATTTTAGTTTCTTTATCCAACATTACATCGAAAAACTGCAAAGAAAAAAATTTAAAAAAAGGGAGGTTCAACTGAACTCTATTTAGAATCGGTTTCTGAATGTTATAATAGTACATCGGATTAAAATCTATTTTAGTGGACCGACAGTAGTAGTTATCGACAGTCAACGTACCAGACCAGCGTGTATATTTAGTGTGTCCTGTCCTTGGTTTTTTAATACTAGGACCATTATAATTTTCTTATTTTTTTATGAATGTTCTTTTGTCTGAGTGCTATTTGCTTTTTATTTTTTTTTTTTTTCACTCGCAATATTATATAATATATATAGTGTGCGTGACTGAATGTGTCACCAGAAATGTAATATTCCTTTTTTTGTCTCGAATAAAAATGTACATTTAACAAAAAATATAGTAAATTCAATTGTGTTTAAAGGAAAATGATTTCAACGTCGGTGTCCAACAATATTGTTACGTATGTAGAAAAAACATTGGATTTCATTCTATGTACAGTCGTTATTATACTTATACGGCGAAGAGGATTCCGTTATACATTAGTGGAACCTTGGTCGTTAAGTATATTAATTTAACATTTAAAAGATACAGAATTTCTGAAATGGGGTTTTACGTTTCATATTTGATGAGACAATGTTAGTATGGGAAAATATAGTAGTTATTTCAGTGTAAACGTATAGTATTATATTATATTATGGTGCACATTTTCATTTAAACTATGTCATAAAATTGTGTTAAAATTACACATCATCATGGAGATCAGATGCTGTTTTTCGTGAGAGTGTGGGTACCCATAACATGTTTATAATATGTGTGTGTATTTGATGTAAGAAGACACATTACACATATTGCATCGCTGTAGGCTGACTGAAATTTTAACCCATAAACATCGTTTGTAACACACGGAATTCCTTAAAAACGTAATAAAAATAAAAAAATAAAACCACTAAAAGTAGCACTCCGTTTTAAAAATACGAAAGCATATTTTTCGGCAATGTCTAAAAGATTAATCTCGACTATCATAAATCTTTACGCGAAGATAACGAACTGAGAAAGTGGTTTGTGTGTCCGTCGACCGTCAAACTTTTTCTTTTTTTTTTTTGGTACCGATGTTTATTTTTTTTATGTGCTCATGTACACCAGAATTTCAATTCTATCATTGATATATTCTGCTGAATTCGTATGAATTGTTTGTCACACTCACAGATGTTCAATTTCATGATGTTTTGTTACTATAATAAAATATTGGCGAATAAAATAAATTGCTATTTCATAACACGAATAATATTGTTCGCATTAAACAATAATCGTGTAAGACATTAAGACCATATTCTACAAAATAATTATGTCGATTGATTTTCATGCCATAAATTGAACGAATTTCTAAACTTTATATTTCAAAAGATTGGAGCGAACTAAACAAAACTAATACGTGTTTAGTATATAAATACTTTGCCATAATTTTAACTGCATTGTAAATCATGGGTGTGCACTATTTTTCTCGCCAATTTCTTACTAATCATCGTTATGGTATGTTGTGATGTGTAAACACCGTGTATTTATATAGAAATATGCCATTAATAAATAATGAACGTAATAATACAAAGATTTACACTTTTACTTCACTTATCCTTCACACGCACTCGTGTGACCAACGTTTTTGTCCGTTTTTGGCCGTTTAATTTAGTTTTCTTTCGAACGTTCTTCACTATGATTTCGATTAATTTTATTTCGGCCCGAAATTTCTGGAAATCGATTTGCAGTGGCCGAACTCTACAACGGAAGTTTTAATATTTAACGGGAGTTTTTTTTCAGAATATCGACTCAGTGTTTCTTTTATTGCGTGCATAGGTACGTACTGCATATATTAGCATAATGTAGCATACAAAACGGTCGTTTAGATTTTTAGTTTACGTTTATGCAATTTTACTCGCAACAATTTAATAATGAATACTAAACAAGCTCCGTCACTCTAGCACTCCGAGTTCTATATTTTTGTACCAAAACTGCACACGATTATTGTGTCAAAATTTTTAAAACCAAGTGATAAACTGTACGAACCGTTAAAATATAAAACTAGCTTACGCAAACTATAATATTAAATATTGATAATGCACACAAGACGGATGCGGCGCGGCGTATGTAACGCACTCACGTGGTACGCTGTATTGTGTGCCACGCCCTCTTTGATCCCGTGAAAGATTAAAAATATAGTTCAAATTTATCGATTTGTTTCTTCACTTGACAAAATACCAAATGAGCACTAAGTATTAGGATATATTTTGACAATTTTGGCGGAGACCGCGTATAACCAACCAACCTATTAAAGTGTAGTATTCACTGTCTATATCTACTTCTTAACGTCAAAATTATTTAATTTTAAACTATATTAAATACCCTGTTAGTTATAAATCATAATGTATTCATTTTTATACACCTAGTAAACATCATGACAATAGAAAAAAATGTCAGGAATTAATTTATAATTGTAAATTTGTAATTATTAAAATAAAATAAAAAAAAAAAAAAAACATTAAATATACCTAATTGTTTTTTAACATCATAATGTACTATGTTAAGTTTACTTTTAATTTGTATTAACACGATAAGAACACTTGAGTAGATTAGTTCAATTTTTTAAAATAAAATTTCTTAAAATATTATCTAGTAATTAAAATATATTATAATAAAAAAATTGGTTAGGTTCAAGAACACAAGAAAAAGTCAATGACAGTCATTGGTCGCGTTGAATCGTTGTATTATGTTTTGATAATCTGATTCTAAAATATAAACTCTGAACTAAATTATGATATTTATATTATTATGTATACTGTCCGTAAAATAGTAACAAAATTGACATTGATAATGGTGTCTACTATATTATATTATAATTTAAAATATATGTATAGCTGCAGTTGTCATCGTCCGAGGTCAGTAAACTAAAGACGAAAAACACCTATTTGTTTTCATGGGTAATATCACGTAGAGGCGCCAAACTTTGAAAATAGCGGTCAGGTGTAATTAAAATTTAACAGGCCACTATTAATATTATGTTCAGACTTCAATGATAAATAAATCTATTACGTACCTAACGTTTAATATTAATCGTTGTCCAGTCCATGTAACTAACCATGGTTTTTTTCTTATCAATTCACGAAATGTCACGTCCTAATCATTCCTTAGATTGCCAAAAAAAAATGTCCACTCTGTGAATTCAATGATTTCATGTCATCGAAACCGACAAAAACTCCTACAAAATGTAGGATATTATACAATTATAAAGAGCAATCAAATTTATGAAATTTTCGTATTTTGATTTTATGCATGTTTAAAATTGTATACGAATGTATAACTGTGAGTCAAAAAATATTAAATTTTGGTCAGATACAAGATAATTATGTTCATATAGTTTCATATAGCTTTTTACTCCGGATGAATATTTCTATTATATATTATATCGTTGAGATGATTATTAATGTCTGCATTTTGAGCAGCAGTCACCCCGAATTCCATCAACGCAATAATCCACGTCATTTTACTGTCAGGATTTTGACAATACCGGTCACATAATCGCAAATTATTAAGACATTATACCTCTATCTACACGAAATGTTTGGAAAGTTTGGTCAAAATTGTTTGAATATAATAAAGCGATGACAAGTGTATGCAGGTTGGATGATGATGGGTATCATTATGCTTTCCTTGTGCACGTCAAACCTTTTGTAAATAATAATAAATATTTATTTGTGCTAATTAATGTAATATTTTTGTAAAAGCACTTTTAAAATTCAATGTTCTACCTATACATGAAGTTTATTATTTATAAATTAGGTGTAAAATAGTCATTTTTTTAAAATTATTTTTCATTCGTAAAATGAAGTATTTGTTTTATATTGGTATTAATAAAACTAACGTCATTATTATACTTATACAATATACTGTGTATTATTTTTTGAACACTCATAAATTATTTCATAAAGTTAGTATAACGTTTTTAAAATAAATTTTTTTTTACATAATTTAAATTCACTACAAAACAACATATTTTCCCTATTTTTTTTTTTTCGTTAACGTTTCTTATGTTTATTTAATTTTTGAAGGATAGTAGATATACGTTTATAATTTATACGAGTATATCTAAGCAAAAGACTTTTTGGAAGGTTTAGATTTATAAAATTTGAACTTTAAATGAATTCAGTTGATTAGTTATATACCTAATAACTAAAAAAAAAGATGTTTTAAGTTTAGATGTAGACTAGTGATGTGGCAAAAGGGTGCCTTGAAAATGTGATCCATTACAATACTACTCAAAGCTTAAAATAGGCACTTATAAATTACAACTAATTACTAATTGAATACTTGTTTGAAATTCGTTTAAAAATTCTCTAAAACAATTATTTCCCCAGAATATGAAATTAAAATTGTATGCTGTCATTAAAAAATAATACAATCTAAAAAGATAAAAAAAAATAGTAAATTAATATAAATATTAAACAAAAACAAATACTTTTTGAGGTAATGAGTGTCAACTGTTAAATTAGTTACCCAGAATAGTTGACTTGTATTTATTGAGCACTGTCGAAGTATAATGTCATTCATGTGGATAAAAATTATAAAAATAATTAAAAATAATCATTAACTATATTTTATTTGTCGATTGATGTATGTTCGAGAATTATTAAATTATACCATGAAAACGATTTATTTTTATTTTTATGTGTATGTTCGTATAATGTCTTGTTCTTTAATCATACATCAAAGAAAAATTCTAAAAAGTATTGCTTTTGAGAAAAGTAAGAACACGGGACAACTATGAGTTATGGACCATTCCATTCCCATTTTTAAATGTTGGTGATTATTTTTTTTATCTCTAGGATCTACAAATGTACCGCATAATTGTTGTCCTAAGTTTTTCTTCTCGTATACAGAGTAATACGGTTAAAATATATTTATTGCATTCGAATAATAAATAACCAAACCGCACAGCAATAACTTAGATGCTAAATTCGAATACGTATTCCATAATATTGTCGTCCGCTGTTTTATATTTTGCGTTTATGTGTTTTGAACATGAATTTCATACACCGGAGTTGTATGTAATGCAAATAGTATATTGTACTATTCAATGCAAGTCGTAATACATACTTAAATTATGAGGTCATAATAGATTTTTTTGAACATATTTATACAGTTTGGTATTTGATCTGTGGATTTTAACATCAGTGATTTTTAGAAAAAATATTGCACGTGTCGAAGTAATTTTAAACCATAGTCAAAGGCACTGTATAATGATTCGATTATCGCCAGGAAATTATTTTTGTGAAATACCGTAGTGGCATCAGTTGTTTCCGACGACAATTTCCTGTTTGGGTTAAAGTGTAATATTACAAGTCACTTATAAGAGTACCTTAACCACGGTAACACTTATAAAATAGAATTATTGGTTCTTCAACGGTCATTGATCATTGGCATAATGGATACATATTATGACGGAAAAATGTGTTACTATGATATTTTGTGATCATTTGAAATACTTGAATTATATTTCTGTTCGATCTACTAATTAGATTTGGTTTGTTGATTAATTCATAAATTAATATTTAGATTTTAAATATGAAAATAATAATAATTTTTTGGTATTTTTTACTATGATAACTCATTTACTTCTGATAAAAAGTGTATCTTGGTTAATTCCTTCACAGAATTACATAACTTAACAGTGATTTAATTTGAAAAGTGAAGGTGAAAATTATATATAGTATTATATACCTATGTACTCGTACATGTGTTATATTATATTAAGACGCTGTATAATAAAAAAATAAGTACCAATTTATTTATTTTTATTTATAAGAGCTTAATAAAAAATTAGTATCATTTATAATAGATAATAATTATTATACCTATATTTCTTTAGATTAAATATATAAATTAAACGATTTTTGGTTTTTGTCAACTTGTTTAAGTGAAAATAAAATGTTATACCTAACACATTAATATATATTAGCTATTTTTTTTTTATCAAGCATAATCCAAGCACATAAAATATGTAAACGCAAATGAAAATATACTCGCAATATTTTTGATAATAACAATTAATATAAATATTCCCAAGTGTTAATGTTTCAGTGTTACCCGCATTTTTCCCAATTAATGAGTAACAGAAGGTACTAATTAAATAACATGGTCCATTGTGAGACCAGGTGTATTATAACAATTATATTAGTGTTTGACGTTATTTTGATTAATTATTATTATCATGAATAATTTAATGGCCTACAGTTGGATAGTGTTTTAGAATAAGATATATAGGACTTGGGAAATAGATAGCAGTTATCAATTGAAATAATGTGTAGGTATCATATACATCAGATAATTATTTTATTTTTATCATTATATTTTTTAAGATTTTTTTTTTTTCATTAACTGCAGATATTTTTGATTTAATATTTAAAATATTTTTCTGATGATGTCCATAACTGATTTCACATCTGACGAGTGAACTAGAGTTCCTAGTGTACCAACATTTCGCAAGGTGCACATTTGGCACAACACAGTTCATACCGCTTATCTAAGTTTTAAATACTTATAAAGTTATAGCTAACTAGATAATCAACTAATTATTTACTTGTTTAAAATTTGAATTTCACCGGTACGTCGAAATGCTCAAAAAATGTTTTGTTTTAAAATATAAAATTAAAAATATCTACTTTCATTCAAAAAGTAAAAACTTAAAAAACGACAACATTAAAAAAAGTTAAATATATGTAGTTTTGTTTTAAATTTAAATTATATAAAAAAAAATATTTTCAAAAACTTTAATAATTTTCTAAATAATGAGTGTTTACTGTTACAACAGCCATCAAGAATACGATTCTGACAAATTGTTTCTTATTGTAAGCAAAATAAAATTATAATTAAGAGGACTTGATATTCTGAACGAAACATAGAATGTTTTATTTTTTGTAATAATTATGATTAGTTTTTTTCAAAACTTTTTTGAGTAGAGGACTTGATATTCTGAACGAAACATAGAATGTTTTATTTTTTGTAATAATTATGATTAGTTTTTTTCAAAACTTTTTTGAGTAGGAGATAAGTTTTAACAGTACCGTTCTATTTACTACACATTTTATCAACTTGGTACTTTAAAAATACCATTTTATTTTTTATTTTCTTAGTACTTATCTTATTCGTAAAGAAAAACAACAAGAAAACCGTGAAAATTGTTGAACAATTGGAAGTATGTGCTCAGCTGTTAAACGTTTTTGGAATGTGATGATTTATCATTGTTCTTAAATGTTTAATATTAATAATAATGCAATAATAGAATGCATAAATAGGTGGGTATTCATATAAGTGCATTCTCATTACTGTCTGCTTAGTTCAGCCCATTCTTAACTATAATTATTTTATTTGTATGTCCTCATCTAGCATTAGATGTATTCAGTGGAATTAAATGCTGATTACTCACCTCACTTTATCCTTTAGTAACGCATTTTATTTTTAAATTGTACCTGTAAGCATTTTTAAGCATATATACCTAAAGACCATATTTGAAAAACTTATATTTTTTATATCTACCATTAAATAGTGTCTTGTGGGCTGTGGCTTTATTTATTTCAAACAAGACACAATCTTTTCTGCTGTAACACAATTGCAAATAAGCTCATATTTTCTTGAAAATATCGTCGTATTTAAGTAAAATGTTTGAACGATTAGGTTTTTAGTTGTTCAATTTTATGTAGTAATTATACTAAGAATAATAGTCATTATTGATGGTTTTAAACAATATTTTAACAATTATATATAAAATGTAAATATAATAATATTGGTTAGTAGGACTACAATTAATATAGCTGCAATACTTCTTAAACCTATTATCATGGACTTTATTATGCCATGTACATTCAACTAAATAATGCAGAAATTAGTTTTTCGAATTTCATTGTACACTGGATTCTTAAATGAATAATTAGAGGTAAAATTTTGGGTGAGTATGCTTCGTGAATCGCCCAGTATGTTAAGTTTACTTTAAATAAAAAGTTATAGAGTTCAAGGTTCTGAAAAGTGACGCTAATCTAAAATGTTATCTTTATTTGATAAATGCTTACTTGTGACCAAATAAAACACGACTGCAGTGTGAAATACTACCAGCTAAACAACAATAGTCTACTTTTCATCGGCACCAACGTAGACCCATTGCCTCCCATAGTATTCTCATATAATAATAAAAATGTATGTTTATATACACATATACAAGTAAAACAATAAATTATGATAAAATAAAAAATAGACACCAAAGTTTATTACTATTACTATCCATAGCTACTATAACTGGTATTTATTATTATAATTATATTAATATTACTTGACTACATTTTTATAGTTATCGTTATATAAATTACTATCCATCTTTTATTTCTAATGTAAAGAAATATATTTATATTGTAAATAATCATTAATCACTAACCTTAGATGAAATTTTTAAAAAAAAAAAACAAGTATATAGGTGCATATTTTGTGTATCTAAGTATTTCATAAATGTACTGTTAATATCTATAAAGCATGTAAAAAAAAAAAATGTTTATTCATAATTAATAATAAACATACAACAACCTATCCAACAGATATACTTCAAACTGCGTGTCCCGAAGAGTTTATTTAATCATGGAAATTGTTTTTTTTTTCAAAGATTATTTTGAAAATAAATTGTTATAAAGTATCTAAGCTGTATAATCTTTGAGTAAAAAGTTGATTTTAGCATTTTTGTTGATTTTTAAAAGTAATTATTCTTGAGAAATTACATCACTATTGTATTTGTTTTAGTAAAAATGTGATTACAAATTAAGTGTTATTGTTTCAACGATGATTTAATACGTTTACAGAATATAAAAAGACATTGGAATTTTCTCTTTTACGTGTATTGTATTTGTATAATTAAACCAAGTACTATTATAATTTCAACTGTATAATAACATAATATAAAATAATTTTTAATTTTTTGATTATAGGTTGAGTAAGTACCTACCGACCGTTTGGAATTGGAATTAATTAAAAAGGCAGACATATATTTAAACTAGTAGACTTAAGGCCATTTCGGTAAGTATTTAGTATCTTTATTAAGAGTTTGTTATCCTCGCATTTAATTTATATGGAGTCCAAAAATATTAATGGTAAAATAATACAACGTGATAACACGTATGCACTTCAATAGATCAATAATAACAAAATACAATAATTTTATTGCAATTCCAACTCGAGTTACAGTGTTATAAGACCTCGGTCACAATGATGAGCGAAGAATAGTATTTAATAGTATGTCAAATTTCCAGTTCAGTAATATGTTACGCACACATTTTATTATTGTGATCAAATGAAATTAAGAAACGCCATGTTGTGTGATTGACTCATGAACTTAAAGTTTATTTTTTTAAATAAACGACGTAGTAATATAAAAATTTAATTCGGTGTATATTTAAAATATTTATAACGCTATTTAGTTTTTTTCCATGAATTTTTCACAAAGTAACTTCACACAAAGTCCCTATGAAATAAAATAAAACTTCAAAATGCATTCCATTTGATGTTATATAATTATATTATTAGTTATTATACGCGTTGTGATTTAATGTGATGAAATAATTCTTTTTTTGAAGGGTTTTCCATTATTGAAAATAATCTTTTTCTACAGGCATTTATTATGTATTGTGCAAATTCTCAAGTATACGGTGGCACATAAAAATCAAAATTGTACAATATTTAATAGTAGTAAAAATTACAAATATTATGAAATAATAATAATAATAATGTCAGTAATTGAATAAGGTACGTTTTTCTTAATTATCAAAATATCACGATCACACAAAACATAAATAATAACGACGGCCAACGGATATTTTAATAGAGTACCCGACTAATAGAGCCTCGTTTTCACACGGAAACTAAATTTTATTATGAGCATCAATTTTCAAATAATTACTCTCGTTACTTTGAGTTTGATAGTTTGGTAGATTATTTACTCAGTCTTAATCATTTAGAATATTATGTCTTGTCAACAAGACTGTGGTCGTAAGTTCAACGATAATGACGTTTCGCATAACCATTTTACATAATATATGATATATGCATACGCGACATACGACGTTCGTTGTAGATTGATTATAAAATTAATTTTGAATTTGCATTAATTTATTCGGTGTAGACGAAATGTATGGAAATATTATGTAAGCGATGCACTTAAGGTCAGTAATTTTGCAAACATTTACTTTCTATATTTCAAATAAATCTAATCATCAAAATGTCGTGCGATTCTGTTTAGATTTTAAGTGTGTTTCGAAAATATAATTATGAAAATATATTAGCACTCAGAGTAGAAGGTACCCTAGTTGAACTGTTTTCTAAATAATTATATCTACAGCAAATTGAGTAACTAAATTAGTTCATTATAATTTATATTTATTTAAAAAATATAAAATTACTTTTATGATTCATAATCTAAATTAATTATTTGTGTGCATAAATTTGTTTACTAAACATAATTTTACTCACATAAAATAATAACAGATGGAAGGAAAGTAGTTTTTGATAATGCCAACAGAAGTAAAAACACAAAAATAATACACATTGCGTACAACATCAATTACATTATAGTTATTGTGGCATTTCATTAGTTATTATTATTACATAAATATGTAATCATAAAATAATAACTAACACTTCAGTGAATAGTTTGTTTCAAAATGAGACACACAATTGAATGTTTAATGAAGACAATTTAGTGAAATTGGTGCAGAATCTTATATAAATAAGAAACTAGTATAATTATCAGTTATTATTTATTTTAGTGTTGTTAGTCGACACAAGTCCTAGTGTGTTCTCGTGATTCAATATTGTTCTTTCGAGATAAATAATAAATATAAATGTTTATTATCTTATTTAACTATATATGTTATACAAACAATACGTTTCCCTTAAGTAACCCCATGTTGTAAACAATTTTATTTTTTCACATGCATTATTAATATATAAATCAATTAGAACATATAAATTTAACTTTATTTTCTGAAACTCCCTGGCTATAGTTAAAATTACAATTCAAAGGGACTTGAAAACTATCGCTGAATTACCTATATATAAAACATAATATATATCGATCCTCGATCGGCCCGACGAACGTTACACTAGGAAATTAAGTGAACTTTGAAATAAGTTTTCTATCTAATTAGAAATTTCCGTTTACGCGAAATTAATTCAGGAACTATATTATAAACAGGTAAATAAATATATGTTTACAGTATAAAAACTATACCTAGGTATATCTAAACTTTAAATGCAAACCACGTACCCATACAAGTTATTTTGAAATACTTTAAAAATAAACAATTTATTTACAAAACTTTATCTAAGAGTTTGATATTTTGCAGTAGAGATTTTTCGATTATGGTCGTAATGAACAACTGTCTCGTAGGTACTATTATAATGTGCCTAGATTTCGGAATTTTTTATTTTCTTAACAGGCTATTTAATTCACCTAAACATGTGAACGTACGACTAAAATGTTAAAATAAGAGTTTTGCCTATATACAACTATTAACAAAACATTAATACCTATTTACTTCTAGAGAAATGTTGGTGTTGACCATATTATTAAATTATTTATGACTATATAACAATGATGATAATAACAATAATTATTAATATGCAGTTTAATCTTTAGTTATACCTGCCAAAACCACAAAATTGAATTTCTCTTTAACGCCACTATACTATGCTGAATCATTGATATAGCGTCATGAACAGGGTTCGTGGGTTCAATCATTTACATAACTTCCATTTCCAAAATATCTAGGTACATTTTCTAATTTAATAAGAATATGATTTTGCGTGGACAAAAATATGAAATATAGTATATTGCATTTTCCAATTATATATTTTTATGTATTTTCCTGATAAATGTATAGTTAAGTGTTGATATTTCCCGAATGTTTTTTAATTACATTCAGTAAATGCGTTATTGTTTTGTTGGATATAATGCATTACCTAATTGATTCTCGATATAGAATTCTATTAACGTTTACTTAGTACAAGATATTGGTATAATGCTAATTGGCAATTTGGTATCTGTATATTAAAATATGTAGATATAAAATATATATTGTGGATTGCTATATACCCATTACACTAGCGTTCAACATACCGGTGTTTGCCTTTGATTTAAATTTTAAAAAATGACGGTTGAATAATAAAATTGTACACAATTCAAAAACCAACACTCATAAGAACATGAGTTACAAAATGCGTATAGCCGTTAATGTAAATGCTCATAAGTAAATAAGTACACCTTAACCTCATCTTTGCAAAAACGATTATAATTTATAGTTACATAATAATTTAATTTTCCGGTCATTCATAATGTGGTGTAACTATGGTAGAATAAGCTTATTTATTTATAACCATGTGTTTTTAATGGTGAGATACTTGAATAGTGAATACAGTCTTCGTTAAGTCGAAGCAGACCAAAATTATTCAGTTTGTACTGGTAAACCTAACCTAATCTTACTTACAAAATAAATATCGTTAATTTTACTCTTCAATATTTTACTACTTATCGTATAATATACTGTGACGTATCTAACCACATATAAATATAATTTCTAGTAATGTAATGACAAGGTGTGGCTCGGCGTGGCGTAGTGGCTGAAATCAATCACGTGACGTGATTGAGAGTAAGCAACAGCCGCAGTCACTAGTTTTCGGGTGGGTGACCACCTAGGTTCGTAGTGCACAAAAACCTTGCTACAGATACATGTGTTCCTAACTGACTGTACCAACCCTACCAACCATACAAGCTAATGACATCAGTCGTCAAAGCCTTAAACCTAACAAAAAAAAAAAAAAAAGCAAAGTATAATGTATAATAATTTAGTAATATGACAATGGAGCATTAAAAAAATGTTTCTATGAACATAGAACAACATATTACAACATCTTTTTCTTTTTTTTTGTTTGATGTAGGTGCATTAAAATAATATGTTTTTTAACTAATCCCTAACTAAGAACAACACGTCAGTAATAACTCTAGCATGTTATCCTAATATTTACAGCTTGTTGCGTAGGTAGTTTACAAAGACCAAATATGACTATAGTAATAACGAATTTATATCATTATATTATTACGTATCATATTGGTTAATATATAACAATTTATATCTATATAATTTACTAAAAAATTTTCATAATATTCTTAATAAATAAAAAACTCTTATAACAATGTTTCACTTAATTTAAGAGTGTTGCTATTTTTTTGTTCACTTGAAAATGTCTCTTATGTAGATTGTCGAATTGTTCTTCAACGAATGATATTTTTATGTACTCAAATACAAATATAATATAAGCAAATGTTAATTTAACTAACCTGTACATCTGTATTATGTAGAAAAGCCGCTTAGTCATTAATAAAAATAATTTTTGAAATTTTTAGATAAATTGGATATATATATTTTTGTTGCTATGGCGATTAGTGATAACTTATCTAATTGTTTGTAAATAAAGTATACATTATAATCGCCATCACTCATCACTTCGATCAGGTGTGTTAATGGGCTATAATCTGATATTAAAACTATTGAATTATTGAAACGAAATATTAATTGAGTTAATAAATTCAAATCAGTAATACTCTAAACGAATACTTGTGAAACAATGTACCTACTATTGTCTATTTTATATTCTGAGCGAAGCGAGTAATGTATTGGATTTACAAAAATGTTTGCTTTTTTTGTGTCTATTGTCACGCTACAAAGCAAACCTATTATTTAAATTCGTTATTTTTCGTCAAGTTTCAGATTACCATTTTAACTAGTTGGTAATTTGAGTGGGCAAAATTTCAGTACTTTTTTAATAAAAAGGAAAAACAATCGGTAAATCCGGAATTTATTCACGTAACACCAGATTCCAACAAAATTGATTTGACTTTTTTTATATTTTAAATCATAAAAAATAATAATAATAGATACCTGAAATATACATCACATATTTATATTACCATTTTCTAAGCGTGATATTTTTTATAAGATGGTTTAGCTCTTAAACTATTTAAAAACATTTCGAATTTATAATTTGTTCTCAACGTATAACTTACGTTGATAAATTTTCCGTTTCTCGGTCACAAATATTGAAAATGTAGGTGCCTACCAAACAAAATTCTTCAACAAATTTCTTATTTTGTCATACAGAAAATAGAAATATTAAGATGCATGGGTACAATATTTTTCACAATTGTTTGAAGTTTCTTACGACTATATTGTATACAAAGAAATTTACAAAATATATAATATATATATCACGATTCTATTCACACCATTATACTGCAATATGCAGTACGTTGATATTGACTTTAAGGTTACACTCAATACTTATGTAATATTTTACGAAAAAATAACTTCAATGTTGTAAAGGAAGCTGGGAGAGGACAGCTTTACGAGTCATGCTGAAAAAACAGTGAACTTGAGCATTTGTTTGAAAAATATAATCTATCAAAAAATATGAGAGCCGATGGAGATTATCGGTAATAATAAGATCAAGACTTTTAATATCTTTGAAGATTTGCTTTATAATGTTTTGATTAATGAGTTGTTTTCAATTGAAATTTTATTGCTTTATACTTCAATGTCCATGAGTACGAGAGCAATTTTATCTGCTTTTACGTAGAATAACGAATGACCCAATTTTATCAAGTTTTCCCATTCAAGTGTGTTTCAGCTGATACAGCTGATTCTTTTGGTGAGGATGGCGCTGATGATGAAATATTTCTTTATGTTATCCACCTGAGAATTTGCATCCCCGACATCTTCAGAATTGCTATCTACTTCACCTTATCTGTAGCCTGGTTGCATTGTCATGTTATTAAGAAATTTATGTATTTCTGATTGTTTGTGTAATGGGACACGACTAAAAGTGATTAAAGTCGACAAGGCTATATTACATTGTGAGATTTTGACGGGAGAAAAAAAGGGTAATATTGTTCATATCCCGCGCAAAACACTTGAAACAAGTGGACGTTTAGACATTCCTTTCATCTTGAAAAGATTATAATTCCCAGAGAGACTTACATATTTTGTCTTGACAATTAATAAATCACAGGGAAAAATAGCTTTGAAAGAGTTTGATTATTCATTATATGTAAAGGGACTACAAATATTTACACATGGTCAATTATACATTGCTTTTTCACAACGTAAAAGTCGCGAGGTAATCGAAATTGAAAAGAAATCAATTGAAAATAATGTATTCTAATATGTGTATATTATATCTTATTTAAAATGTTAATATCATTTTTCATTCGGATTTTTTATATTAGGCAGTTCTACATTCTCAGAATATATAAAAAATATTGAAGGGAGCTTGGCAATTGCAGCGATCAGTGGGCAGAGCCCACAGAGTTACTACATAGATATGCAACGATTTACCATTATATACATTCATTGTAGTGACCTAATGATTGGCGAGGTTTACTCGAAACATAATATTATAATACACCAGAAAAGAATTCTTTGGTTTTTCCGCGAGCCTTAACACAGCGACTTTTTAATTATTATGTCTGCACATTTAAAACCATTTCTAATAATAATTATTATGCAAGCGTGGTTAACATGAAATAAGCTTATTATATTGGGCACGCACACATAATTTATATTTACTTATAAGCAAAATGTTCTCTTGAAACAATACGCGCACATATTAAAACATGAAATCATGATCCATCAGATTCGGGAATTTAATAACATTATCGAGTACATCACAATAATTAATCATTGAAATTTGAATGCAATGTATACGTAGTATAACAAATTTTGGAGAATATGGAAATGTCAGTTGTTGAAGTTAAATATTCTTAAGCAAGATAAAATATCAATAAACTTATTTAAATTTTCAACGAAAAATTAATTCAATTTTGTTTTTTTTAATCTAATTATTTATATTGTAGAAAAATTAATAATAAAATAATTTAAATGTAACCTTACGAAATATAATTTGGTTACTTGGATAATTGTACGAATTAATGTGTTTTATGTTAATAGTATTTTAAATACTATAAAACTTTATACCTTTTATATAATAATATATACACTTACCGCTTTACCAACATAAAAACATATTAAATTTATAAGTTCATTCATTTTTCGAATTATAAATATATTAACTACTATATAATAATTTACAAATTTAATAAAACACATATTTAATTCACACTCATTATACTCATATTGAAGTACTACAATATTGTGTATTCATGCGTAACATGTTTAACATTTACGATCTCCATTTACAATCATGATATTTATCAACTAGTTTATTTTTTCAAATACTTCAGGCGAATAATGTTGAACAAAGTTTATTGATATGTTGTGTCATGATTTCAAACTCGACTGAAATCAGTGTTAGAGAATTTTCTATATATTTCACTATTTATTATTTCTAAATGTTGTACACAGAATGAATCACAGCAGGATTTGATATTTGATCATGTAAATTTAGTGTAAATGGCCAAGTCCTCGTGGTACAATCTGAATTTTGGAACTAATTTACTTCTTAAGTAGGTAAATAACATAGTGAAAACAGTAATACACACATATATATGGCATGTTTATATTTATTATGCTCTACATATTTTGAATACTATGTATACTACCAAAATATTAAAAATAGCTTCTCATATCCTACTATCTATTTACTCAATGGAAATTTGAACATCGTTAATTTACTCGAAATTTAATTTGATTTGAATGAAACCAATGAATACCTACTTGTGGAACTTTATTACATTACCCAAACCTGTGGATTATATTATCAAATTATGTACATAATATTATATAATTTATATGATATGATGTAAAATAAAATCTCTTCTTTGCTGAAACATAAATTATATTTTCAATGATCATTATGAAGTGTTGATATTAAATTGAATTTCAATAATTGCATGTATGGTGTATGACAATACTCTTAACATTAACAATACTATTAAATCAGGTCGAACAAATATTCGGTTAGTATATTATACAATCAGAAGTGTGGTCCATTCTCAATTATAATATAAACTATAAAGTGTTCCAAAATGTTGAGCACCTGATGTACCTTGTCTGCTACTGTTCAACTTATGAATTTATTTTCTCGTTATATTTATCTTACTGTCCCAAATGTCTGAAAGTTATTTTTTTTCCATAGCGAGATCAGTAATGTTTGGATGTTTGAATTGTTTGGCTGGTTGAAGTTTAACACAAATGGTTTATTATTATCAGTTTACACGTATCCGACTCACATATCTTTTAATATTTGGTCAGCACAGCACAAAAGTATACTACGGAGCAAACACTGTGTTTGGCATAAAAAAACAATATATATATATAGTAAATATGTTGCTATTTTATCGATTAAAATGAAAAATGAAACGTGATGTTTCATTGATTTTGCAAATTATCGTATATCTAGGTACGGATTATAATAATATATTATATATCATATAAAAGATAAAAAGCCCGACAGTATACTTGGTGTCAAGTACACGTCTCGTTTCGATCATCTTGTTGCAGGACACAGCGGTGTTTTATTATTATAAAAAGTGAAAAGTAATGATGAATTATGATATTAAAAAAAATATGTTAAGTGTGGTAAAAATGACGTTCGTTCAAATTTTTTAAAAATTTCACTTTGGTTTTTAGTAATATTTCGTTGTACAAAAGAAAATTAAAACATCAGCTAATCCAACCAATAATATTGCATTCAATTTCCAATCGATAAGATGGGTTTCTCGAAACTTTGAAATATATAAAAATAATTTAATTAATTAAGACAATAAAGTTTTCTGTTTGCTAAAAATCTAAAAAAAAAAATGATTAGTTAAAAAATAATTTTTTTTTTCTAATTAATCTTGAGCCCGGTAACTAAAGCCATTAGATATTTTTGTTTTTTTTGTAGGTTCTTATGTAGGTTGGGGGAAGAACACGTGTATGTAAAAAATAATAAAATATGAAAAGTAATGCATTCTACATTGAACATGTCTATAGCTGTACAATAAACTCATATAGTAAAATATGTTTAATCATTGACATTAAATAAACAATATATTAAATTATATATTATATTATTACATTTTAATGTGTTTATACTTATTAAATAGTTTAAAAAGTACTTTAAAATTTAAAAAAATCATCATTGCGTGAATTTCCTCGTATCACTTATTAATTTTGAGCTTTAAAAATTATAAAATTTTAAAACTTTTCAGAAACGCTAATTACCCCGGTAGTTGAGGCGTATTTTTAAATAAAAAATAAACTTATTCATTTTATGAACATTATAAATTATACCTATATTAAACTAAAATAAGCTAATAATTATTGTAGCCAACATGATTATTTATCTACAATTATATTACATATTCTTATAATTTGTTGTGTGTATTCTAAACATATTATTAAAAAAAAAAAATGTTACGTTTAAAATAATTTCAAAATAACGCCACTTATCCATTCGATTTTGAATTAATTTTAACTCGTAAACGTTGTAATATAATATATTGTAGTAAAAACAATCCATAAATTATTGTTGTAATAAAATGAACTTACACAATTTCATATTTTAGTTTTATGGAAAAAACCATATGGTTGCATGTTTATTTTTTAACAATTTTATCGCAATTTATGAAACATAATTATTTACTATGAAGAGAATTTAGACACGTCACACTCGCATATTTATTATCATAATATATTGTAGTAAAATGTATTTGTATGGATATGTAAATAGTAGGCAGTTAAATAACATATTAAAATAGTAATTAGATTAATATTATATTATATCATTTCATAACAATCCATATTCGACTTTATATAGTACTATTATAATAATATTATTATTGACTGATTCTCTTAATGCAATACAATTGCATAACCAATGCGCCGTGTTATAAATATATAATATTATGAACCGTACAATTTATATTAACCTACAAAGCCGTGGTTTGGCTCGTGAGATTCGAACAAAGCTTCGTAATGGGTCTGTTTAATGCCTTAACAATAAGCTGATGTGTTCGAAGAATGAGTTACACAACACGAAGGCTTCCAACTGCATTAAGTAGTATTTCACTTTCGGTCTGAGCCTAAACTATCCGTGATGGATATCATGAAATGTGCTCTCTATGGGATCAATGTGCATTGACTGTGACGCAGATTTCTGCTCACGATTTTTATCATTAAAAATAATATTATCATATTTTGATATAGTTACAAGTGTTTCAGGTATAAGAGGATTTTAAGCGTCAGGGATTAAAAAAGAAAGGTAATCATAATATTTCCACTAGGTATACGATTTTGTAGTGCTGCAGCTGAGTGGAATATGTAATGGTATTAAGAACGTTATCAACTTTTATCGACTTTTAAAATCAGTTTTAATAAGCAAAGTTGTTTTGGATATATTCACTACGAGACGACAAAAACATAAATTGAAAAGTTGAAAATTAATTTTGTACCAAAACCATGGAGATACCAAAATGTATTAATTATTATTAATTTCTGAGCGGAGCATTGAATGTATTTGTTTTACAATGTTGTTTTTTTCTTATATCCTATGTCGCCTATAATTATACTATAATCAGTTAAAAAGCTTTTACTTAATTTTTACAGGTCTCTGGATGAAATAGCAATAGGTATCGCAGTAAACGCATGACCACAGTATAAATTCCCACTAGGAAAGATCTAAAATGGCCAAATTAGTTTATTTTGTTTAGTTGTTTTGATAAATCTGAAGTATCTCTATTTTAATATTATAGCATACAAAATAATAATAAGACACATTTTATTCTGAAAATATTTTTTTATTATCTATAAAATATAATACACATGATACTAGAAGAGTTGATTTCAAACTATTATTATGATAAATATAAATAGTGATACAATCACGGGTTAAAATTCATTCAAAAATGACGAAAATCGTCGATCAGTTGCTATGCAAGTAGGTAGCTTTTGATATCGGATCAATAATGTTATAGTTTAATCCGCGGGTGGTCCGACGTGTTGTTGTTCGATTTAATTGGTTTGGGAGTCTGAATGACGGAACAAAAGTAAAAAAATGTATCTTTTATAGGGGCGATTCTAGACCCGATGGCGTCTCTTTGGCCACGTACTTGCGTTGGAACAAAGTGCACGTTTGATTGGAATTCTTGAATTATTTTAACGTTCAACCGACAGATTAACCACACCATTAACGTGCAAGGAATAACGAGATAACAAAAAATAAAATAAAAATAAAAATGGATAAAAATATCATTTCTTTAATGTAGGTAGCATATTAAAATAAAAGTGTCAAATGTAATAAAATAACAGAGCTGCAGTATGCATATTTTTATCACGATGAAAAAGTGTATTTTTATTATAACGTTATAAAACCTTTAATGTTTACACAGTAAAATTACATAACTTTTTTTAAGCTTACGAATATCTTACATGGAATTCTCATAATGTAATAAATTACAATGATATTAACGATGAATATATTTTTTAAATAGTATTCATATTATTATTTTTTACAATAAATTTATACTACCTTCTAGACGGGGCAACTATATACTACAAAAGTATTGAGTATAATATTATTACAATAGTATGATAATAATTATAAGATCATGTTTTAAATCTTCGATTCGAAGACACGTAGGTTGTCTATATATAATAAATAAAATATAAATATTATTACACTACATTGCGCCTATGGAAATATTTCTCGAAGACAATATTATAATCATAAGTTTATTGCGGAAATCACATTTATATATATATATTTTGTACGTTGAAACTGTGCAGTAATAGTGGTGAAATATCCGTTTTTTGTGGCTCTTTGGTTATACCATCGTGGCTGTGGAGGTGGTGGTGGTTTACAGCTATTGCCGATACAAATATATCGAATATCGTTCGTTAATCCTATTGAACACACTCACACCAACATGGGTAATTCTACACCCAAACGATCTGGAGTTTTTACAGAAGAGGGTAACAGATTGATGAAACAGATATTCCTATTATTGTGATACAATAAAAACCACGCTGCAGGGTATAACATATCGTAACATACTCATTTAGGTTAGTGAATGATCGACTAAACACACACATACACATATATATATATATGATGTAATTGCGTATTTAAGAGAGTTGGTCAACATATCACGTAACTCTCTCTCCCCGCACCATCCGTCATGAGTGGGCCTTGTTTATTTAATGTATTTATTATTGTAATTGAGAAAATTGTAAAAATAAAAAATGAATGTATCATATGCTAAATTTAACTAATTCAAGAAGTCAATTTATATGAAATGTGCCCATAGAACGCCATTGAATAAATAGTTGTTTAACTGATCTACCAACAATTAGTCGAGGTTTAGATACTTCACAGATATTATAGATACTCTTTCGTCTTTACACCGACAATTTTGAATCCGTGCAAACTTCTTTTATTTTCCGCAGTTATATGTTATTTTTCTCAAGTTGTGTGTGTTACAAAAATTAAATAGTCGAATAAAACAAAATAGTTAAAACAATGTATATAATATGGAGGCTGGCCATTGCATCTTGTACAGATAAAAAAAAAGTTCCAACATATTATTGAAACAAATCTTTAATTTAGTTATTAAACACTAACTATTATCGTATTATATCGCTTCTCGTCATCATAATACACTGAACACATACTAAGTACATTTTTTCTCTAAACTATTTTATATGATGTTGCTGTACTTCATAGAATTTTGTACACGTATAATACCAGTATGGTGTTTCAATAATTAATTTGTATGCCCTTTAAAAAAATGTATAACAAAAACGAGTCACTCGTTCCAACAATTCACGTAGGTATCTTTCATTTTTAGAGTATCAATTTATTTTACAATCATAATAATAATCACCTAATTAATCTTTGTAATTCAATTCTTTTTAATTAACAATTTTTTAGTTCAAACAATTTTCCATTTTTAATAAGCAATTTTTGAAATTATTTTATTTTATTTTTGCTCTAACAAAATATGTTTTTATGACAATACAAAATCAATTCAAGCTGGTATACTCCCTTCTATCTTCTTCCATTAATTAGAAAGTAGACATTGATGGCAATAATGTTTAATACTTCTGTTTTGTGAACTTTCAATTGTTATTTTACACTGAATTGAATTTCATGACCTATTTCGTCTTACCTCTGTTGCTATGTATCATTAATGCATGTTTAAATCGTAATAATTATACCTATATTTCGTTTGTTGAAAATATAAATTGTAAAAATATATTTTATCAGTGGACAGTAATTATAATGGTTAAAAATCTCATATTAATTTAAACATTTTAGCGATAGTTATTATTTGAGTTTGGGACTTGTTGCATTGCGTATTATTTAATAATGACTACAGAATAATCTTAATAAGATATAAATTTGTTTTAAGACATAACGGAAATACAAACATTTTAATTGCATATATTGCAACACTGTCTACTTTCAAAGTGGTTAAAGTAAGACACAAATCCCCAACATTGTATTATGTTGTTATTATATACTATAATATAATATTATTATATCTTGTTTTTTTATTTTTTATTTTTATTTTGTGGATGATCAAATATAAAAATAATCTTGATAATAATATTTGAAATTGTTTCGTGACTCTAGCAAAGACATTTTTTTAGTTCGTAAACTTTAATTGTCACAGATTATACCGTGCTTTCAAGTCTCTAGAGTATATTTTAGAGCTGGTAGCTCCCATCATTGGCAGTATCAAGTGACGTTTGATGGTGTAGATGTGTCTTTGGGGAATTCTGAATAACGTTATTTATGTCTTCCAGTATTTTTATTTGCTTCGTTAGTCTACATTTATTTTTCTTTTCTTTTTATTTTGCTGATTATATGGAAAATGTTCTTTGGCTTGAGTTCATAACAAACCATCATCGACCGTGTTTTAAAGTTACTGGATAAACTAAAAGGATAGTAATGTGTACTCATTTGTAGATGTTGCCAAATGGAAAAACAGCTATAATGCAGTCGTAAAGGTTTTTTTTATTGTCTTCAGTAAAATGTAATTTTTATATTACATACAATTGGAGGTAATTGATTGAAGAGTTTAATTGCATTGAATGTTTAACCTTTTGATTTTAATAAATTTCGACCAATAATTCATTTTTAAATATGGTACTTATTAGAGCAAAATAAATAATAGAGAAATCAGATTGCTTAAATATACACCTTTACCATTCGCTTATCATTGATACATTAATTGTTGAGTTTATTTTTTTCATTTTGCCAATTTTATGTTAAATTATTTTAAATGTTCGATTAATGAGTTGTTACTTGTTTATACCGGTTGCAGAATAAAGTCATCAAATATTTTTTTAGTTTATATAATCTATAATATCATTGCTACTTGCATAAAGAAACATTTTAAAAATTGTTTTCCTCATCTATATGTTTTAATCAAATTAAACATTTATAATTTAATCTCTATATTATTGTAGTATAAACACCTACATATTTTACGACTTAGGTTAAATTATTATTTTAAATCGATTATCTGTAATAATTTCAAACCTAAAATAATAAATAAATTTACAATGATATTGACATGCCTACATTTTATTTTATTTGTGACACATAAAACAAACTTTCTTATTTCTTGATTATAATATAAAAGTTAAACTAACCTTGGTTTATTTTTTAATTTTTTCGTTAAATTTATGCAACTAATAATTATTTGAGTACATATTTTTTTATAAATTTAGAAGGATAATAAATATTCTTATATTTGTTAATGATTTGAGCTGTTATTGGATAGGCACTAATGTATCCCGTCAAGTACCTGCCCTCATATATTTATCTTACAATGATACAATTTTTTTCTCCCAACACCGATACATAATGTTATATAATAATGATTTGAACTAATGAATTGTATTTGTAGAAGAGAGCATTTTAGATGAGACATAAAAACTTTTTTTTACTATAGCACATGTACGTGATTTAATAAATTGTTAACGCATTTCAAAATTTGTTGAATTTTTTAATCAGTATACAATTTTTTGATTACTTTTCGTATGCAATATACTAGTCACCACTTAAATTTTGATCTCATGTGGGATTTTCACTAAATCTCCATGGGTCCTATAATATTCACGTACGCATTGTTGTTTACCATTTCATCGACGAACAATCGTTGTTAATAATTTACCTTGTAGTGACTTGCACTTATCCTTAATATTATTGGTTTGTTCTTCCTTTATCATGATAATCTGAATTGATAGTTATCCAATTTTTATTTTTGTGATTATAAAGGTTACTTTATCACTAGGCATTGAGGAAAAAAAAATCTTTCTTATATTTCATCACCGCAAAAACAACACACAACTACACAAGTCGAAAACCCAAGAGGTTTGAACTTTGTCACCGTACATTTTTTTTTTGGTCTTTCAATATGTTCATTCACACCACGAAAATGTCATTTACAGCACTTCCTTTTTCTCAGGAATAAGAGTGGGTTGATTTTCATTTTCTCACATTTTATTTTTTTTATTTTTTTCACGTTTTTAGAATCGTGGTGATTCCACGTTATAGTAAAAATAATTTGTACTAACGAACGATTTTTTGAAAACCTACTAGTAAATAGTACATTATATTTGTATAGCCTACAGAGTGTAATGATTTCAGAGTTAAATTAATTTCGGTATTGTTCTCATAAACTGAGAACGTTCTATCGTCGGAGAAAAAAAAGAATAAGTTGGAAACGTAGAATTTTTTTCGATTTAATGTTTTATCTGATTTTAAATTATATAAAGTTTTATTGTAAATTTTTGATCGGTTTAATTTACACGCAATTTACCGTTTAATATTTCTTTCTAGATTCTGGTTCGATTGGCAAGATAATAATCATAATGTGTTGAAATGTTTGTATGAATAACAATAACTATCGGAAAAAAAAAATTGCTCTATTACAATTCATTATATTAGCTCTGTGAAACGAATGCATTGCAATAAATGACGCGAAGATGACACAAATAATATTACGGATAATCTGAGATAGGTAATATAATATCATAATATCTGGTAAGTTTAAAATTAATGAACTTTATATTATTATTGTAAAATAGGTTCAGGTTGGTAAACTGACGGCCAATAATATTTGAATGAAACATTTATCAAAGTTTAAATGAACGAGCCTGAAGACTTCAATACACTATAATAAGCCAAGATAATTCAATCAACCTTGTATTACCCTTTTAAGTTGGTTTCTATTATATCAAATAATATATATAATATTAACTTGTATATATTATATATTATCTGCGTTGAACTTTGATTTGATTTTATATTTTATTTCCAACTCGCTTGATAAACATTATTGGAAATAAAATAATATTGCAGTTTTCTTTTCTTGTAGAAAAGATGCAATTTTAATTTATACACATATATTATTATAGTCAATAGAATATGCACATTGTGTGTATATAATACATTTATCGAAAACATTTTAAATTATTATTCATACGTCATGTAGTATGTACACAATGTACAGTGAAACCTCAATAACTTGAACGTCTATAAGTCGAATTTTTGATAACTCGAAGGAATATATTTGCTATTTACTTGTTCCTATGAGAAATGCTGAAACTACTTTTTTTATTGATATTTATTAAAAAACCGTTCAAACGTTACAAAATGATGAGACAAAATGTCACCATTGAAATGGAAAAATGTGTTCACCAAAGTCGACTGTTATAATTCATAATATAGTTGTGTATGCTTCAAAAAAAGAAGAAACAGAAATCTTACAAAAATCTTACAGAAATATATTACGTAGTTCCTCATCTTGTGAGAAAACTGTACACATGCCTATATAATTGTAATTTATAACTTATAAAATACGTCTGCATTATATTTCTACCTACCTATCAATTTATGATTTCAAAACTGTATCGATACAATGCTGTAGGTATTTTTATTATATTTGAATATAATGTTGTAACCTACACATAAAATTTCCTGTTAAAGTATAATGTTACAAGGTACATAATACTAATAGTTTATTAAATTTAAATTGTTCGAATTCAAAAGTTTAAGTAGTTTATTCAAACATTTTTAAATTAATTTTGAGTTAATTTACTGAAAGCAATTTTGTTCATTAACAACTTTACAGTTTACATCCTTAAGTTGTTTTATTTAAGTACATAATATTTATCATGCAAACGTATTTTTATTCGTAAAAAATATGTATTAGATAGTTATATACAAAACTCCCAATTATTACTGTTATTAAACTATTATAAAATAATATGTCTCAATAGTTGTTTAATTTTGATAACGGTTTTAAATTCGTTATTAATGAGTTACTAATCGACTGTTAGACTTCAAATGCCGTCGTCAATTACCGTTGTTCGTTTAAAGATTATATTTTAAACATCGTTAATTGTTTTTTGAACGGAACTCGATTTATTTATTACATTGATCATGAATACAACCATAATATTATAATATATAATTATATCATAATCACATATCTATTGTCAATTTGGGTGCGTTTTAATTTGATTAATAACTTATACAAAGTTTTCAATAACAATATAACGTTCTTGGTTAGGTGGTATTCCCCTAGCTGATGGGATTCGGCAATAGATTTCTGTTGAAACGCAAAAATTTAAATAATATAATACCATACTATAAACCATATTTATGGTGTAAGAGGTAAACTGTTAATATTGTCATAATGAGCAATATGTTAGTATGCCTACAAATTCTACATAGACAGTATTATATCCGAGTAGCAGGTGCTGTATAGATATAGTGGAAATACATATTCACTTATAGGCCATATTATTATGTCATTTATTAACTCAAATTAATATATATATGAGGTAGTGGTATTTTTTAAGTAGGAGATTCAAAATCGATGAACAATTATAATTTATAACCAGTGACATATTTTAGTTATACGATGGGTGGATTTCCATTATTTCCCTTGAGAGTTGTGCCCGGTTTTTTTTCATACGATTTTCATATTTCTATATGTTGTAATAAAACTGTCAAGTTAAAATGAAATAAAATAAAAAAAGAATACACGTGATTGTTAACAAACGAATTCAAGAGGTTTATTAGTGTGAGTCGTGAAGAGGGTAACAATGCAATAGTTGTACTGGAAAAATATTAACTCTCCCCCCCCCAACACATGGACCAGTGATTACTACGCGTATCATCTTTTAACATTAAAGTATAAAATATAACTTGTACTCATTTACCTCGTCGATCTGCACCTGCAGGTACTAATAATTTTCAAATACAACTCCCACAACTCGTAAAAGCGTTATGCGAAAATACTCAAATTGTCTGCCTACAGTGAAATCTTTAACATTTCGCATATTAGTTTCATGATATTTACAACATTAGACACATTGATATTATACTAGCTTTCGCACAATTTATCTAACGCTTATAAACATGCCCAAACCATCTAACATTATAATAATATAAAGATAAAAAAATTGAACCCATATAGTTATCAATGAATGACTAAATTATGTAACAATTAATGACGTTTTATTTAAAAAATAATTACATCTTAAACTTTTAGTAAAACAGGTGGCATTCAGCTATATATATTATTTTCCAACCGAATAGTCTGAAGAACTTATTCAATTTGTATTACTTACAAAGGTGATCTTCACTATTATCATTCACTTTTTCAGGTAAGTAAAAAAAATGTACAAAAGAAATTGTACGTAATACATTTAAAATTGTAAATCGAGTAAGGTTACTACACACTATTTTAAACCAGTCATTATTTGATTGTTTAAATAGTTTATTGAAGCGTAACAAAAATATAACCGACACAATGAGAATACTTTTTAAGAAAAGTTTACAAGAATGTTTTTATAGAGCTCTACATTTGATTACTTATAGAATACAATTATTTATGAAATTCAACATCTATAGATAGAAAAAAAATTAAGAACTAGGTATACTAAACTCCTGAAAAATACAAATCCAATTGAACAATTTGTGAAACTACATACATTACCAAAAATGTATTTATAAATATTATAGGTAACCTAAGTGGTTAGGTTACCTACTGTGTGTATAAAATGTTTACTTCAAATATCCAGAAAAATAAGGTTTATAACAATTTAAAGGTGAACTTAATTTTTTATTACTTATTTAAACACACATTTTGAAATGTGTGTTTAAATATTATATTTTTAAATCATTTAATTTTAACTTATGAAGAGTTTTATTAATAGCTTTGTATATTTCAAAAATAAAGGTTTACACATTGAAATATATTGATAATTGACAATTGTATTGTTGTTTTATTTATATATTATGTATTTTTTATTACGACAAATTGGTCACAAATTAATTACAAATTTTAAGGATAAAACATTTAACAAAATTATAATAATAATAATACTATATAATGTTATTGATAAATATAATATTATGATTAATGGCCGATTCATCAGATTACCTACGGGTTTTCTCTTAAATATTTGTATTTCGCAAATTATTTAAAATTAATCGAAAAGGAATTATCCAGTCGTATAAAACGCCTGTGAAGTTGGATATTTCATATTTCTTTTGAACACGGCTTGACCTATATATCGTTTTAATTTTATTTGAAATTGACCAAACTAAATTATTAAAACCTTCAAATGATTAAAACCACATAATATTTTCATTAAACGATTTAATATAGCATACGTTCCACGAACAGTTTTATAATTACACGCTGATTTCTCTGACACAATGATATTGTGTAGTGTCATCTTACAAATTCATATTGCTTTAAACAGATTGGTTTGAAATATATTTTCGAATGATATTGCAGGGATTATTATACTATAGGCACAAAATAATCTACAGGTGGTACAAAAATATATTTATTTCAAATTTGAATGCTTACAATCGGTCAAACATGTATAATCTCTTTTTTTATGAACATATTGTTTATACATTATATCTACAATTGATAAAACGAATAAAAACAGAACAATTAAATATCGTTCAACTTTATATTAATTTAAACAATCTATGTGTACAGTGTGCACTTTGCCCTTATCCGTATGCAAACACATCTGTTGTACAAATGGTAAAATACATTGTCAATTTTAATTTAAAAAAAAAATATAAATTCCTATAACCTAACCTATAGAGGAAATAGTTAAAAAAAAAAAAAAAGCTGATAATGTAAAACTATAAAAACATTGTTTTAATAAATAGTGTATAGAATAATTTGTATATACATTATTGTACCTATACCCGTTTAATATACTAATATTATATATTTATAGTATAATAAATTTAATAGTATTGTTATTATAACTAATTATTTTTTTATAATTGTTCAGATTAATTCAGTACAATTTCAACCGTTTAATTTTATGCTTATTATTTGCACAGAATGTTACATCGCATATTGTAATGTTCAAATCAGAAAAAAAAACATATTTATATGATTACAAATTTTTCATGTAGGATCGTACACAAAAGATTTGCGCCAATATCGAACAAATTTAAAACGTGTTCACCTTATTGTTTGTCAAAAAATTTCTATCGTTATGGCGGTGCTCGCGAATCTTAAATTTGATATGGATAATTTTTATGCAGAGAGGTGTGGATTAACGTGTAACCTCTGTTCGAAATTAAATCCTAAAGTATTCGTTGATCGTATTTTTCTTGTCTGTGTTAGAGATTTCACCGTCGGTGGTATACATCTTTTACGACTATTATGACGCTGATCCTTTTCATGTTCTTAATATAAATAATTCTATAGATTGATCGCAAATATTACCTAATATCGCAAATGCGTGATTACCTATATACAATAATAGAAATGCTTTTAGAATTCTCTGTCGACGTAGTCACATAATGAACTTTCAGAAAAGCTCGACAAATCACAAACTTTCAATGGCCGTTACACCAATAATACACATACCACAGCAACACTGCAATGTATAGGCACGTATTCTCTTGTCGGCTAACTATAATACTAATAGATTGTGCGCTATCCAGGTCAACCGACTTTAGATTCTGTTGAAAAGTTTTCAACGGCGGTGCTTGTCGACTATGACAACCGAGTTCTTAGAAACGTTTTCGATTTATATAGCTGAAAATCAATTACATCAAAGTAATATTATTATTATTATCGAGTACATTATTATAACCTTTGCCAAGTATAAATAAATATGTATGAACCCCTAGGAAGTATATCATACTGCAGGTACGAGATGTGTGCAGTTCCAGTTATAACAGTCTATATTTATTATTTGTATATTATTTTAATATTTCATGTCAATAATATATTTATGAAATTCGACATATTTCAGCAAATTAAATTTATTATTTAATTAATATGCTTTAATTATTTAGGTACGCAATATATAAGTAATGGTGTTTAGAAATAACGCGTTCATGGATTCACGTTGGTCGTGTTCACGTTCTTATTTTACAAACGACACGTGAACGTCATTCATATTTTTAAGGAACTTAAAAATCTATCAGATTCTTAGGTTGTACATATGAAATCATTTTATTATTAAAATTATTCTTAATATTATTATTCATTATTATGTTGTAGTGATATAAAAAATTCATATTGTTATAAAATTATATTAAGGAGACGGTGATACCCGCATGTGCTATCTCCATCTTAGAAGTGCGTAACATATCAAATTTTACTCTCACCTGCAGAGCACGTGTAGCTCCGTTAGCTTAAAAATTAGAGTGAATTTATCTCTTATAAAATCTAAAGGTAAGATTATTACCCTCGTGGGCTTTTTATTATATTTTAATTTTAAAGAGAGTTTTGAGTATTTTAAAATTGTAAATTATTTGTGCAGCTTAAAATACTCGTAACTCGCTTTAAAATTATGATATAATTAAAAGCTCACGAGGTAGCCTAGATGATAAGCTTACCCTAAGATTTTATAAGGGATCAATTCACTCTAATTTTTTTATTTAACAGTGCTACACGTGTTCTGTTGAGCGTACAATTTTCTATTTTACGCAATTGTAAGACGGAGACAACAAATGTTGGTGTAACGTCCTCTTAAGAAAAAATTTAAAATATTGGTAATGCAAACTATAATATTTTAGATTCTGAGAGGAGCAATGAATGTATTGGTTTACAATGATGTGTGTACTTTGGTACTTGTCATCACGCTTTGAAGCAAAAATAATTACTTTTCGCTATTTTCAGGAAGCTATTTTTATCTAGAGGGATCAAAAGTAGGATAATTTCAGTATCTTTCTTAATAAATGGGAAAAACTATCAAAATAAACGGAAAAACTGGAATTTATTTACGCACCAAATTCTTCATCAAGTTCTTGACCAAATTGATTTTGTATTTAAAATTTTTTATTTTTTTGCAAATCAGACTTTAAGAATATGGTGATATGCACTTGTCGTATACGCTGTTCATCGACGTACACAAATAAATGAAATTTATATTTATAATAAGCATTTTTATTAAACTTTGACATCCACTGGCGATCGACACACACGATGACCACCTGGCTCTAATACTGGTGGTCAGTGGTAACCGATTCACACGATCACCACTCACTGACCCTCTCTTCTGTCTCCCTATATTACTTATATATCAATATTACAATCGAAGCACGCCTATTGGTAGTATCGATATTAAGTTTAACCTAGTTATATCATACTTACTGGCTATGCTTTCAAATAATACAAATCGTTATTGTATTACATAATAATTGTTATCTTATCCTAATTTTGTGGAATGCATAATTGTTTCTATGTTGTTACTTAGCTTGTTGAGTATTGTATGATTTGATTTGTTTTGTTTTGGTATTTTACCTGTTACATATGAATGTTTACTTAACCTAGTTAATAGTTTTAATTATAATTTTTGTATATTATGCATGATACAACACACTTGAAATATACATCAAATATTTATATTATCATTTTCTAAATATGATATTATTCCCAAAATTAATTTAGCTCTATGAGCTATTTACAAAGATTTGAGATTTTCAAACTGTTAAAATTTACGTTGATAAAATGTTTCTTCCTCGGTTAGAAAGGTTGAAAATGTACCTGTCCTAACTAGATTCTCCAAAAACTTTCTTACAGTATCTAGGAAATAGAAATATCAAACTTTCATGTGTACCTGTAATATTTTTTATAAGCGATTGAAGTTACGTATATTATTATTTACTGTACACAAAGGAACTTGCAAAATATTATATACTTGTATTTAATTATTTATATCAAGATCCTATTCTCACACATCATATATTCTATCAGTATTGACTTTAAGGTTATACTTATACAATTTGCAAATCTCAATTTGTTTCAATATACCTATTGTATTTATAAAAAGAAATGTGAGTAAAAAATTTAATTTCTTGTATCATATAATTAAAAATAAAAATTATAATAGTAGTAAACTCTGGGTTTAAATTTCATAATTAAGATTCTGAGCGGGGCGATGAATGTATACCAATTGGATCTTACAATAATTTGTGTTTTATTTTTTTTTTGTTTCTGAAGACCCTTTTATAATAAAAAAAACTGATTTAATCATACAGTTTGATGATACATTGTTAGAATAAATTGGAAAACTAGATTAATTTATTACTTTTGGAGATCAAAAGTAAAGTTCCCTGTCATTTTTCTATTAGCCAAAAAAAAAATTTCTGAATATGGGAATTTATTTTACGTTAGTAGCACGATATTTTGATTACAATGATAATATTGCTATTTTATTGTAATTCAAAAACAAAAATTACAGATACTTGAAATTTTCATCCAATAATACTTTTCTAAATATGATTTGATTTAATAAATGTTTTTGATATTTTTGAGATATTTATCAATATTGAAATTGTTCAAACTTTTTCCTATACATGATGATAACAATTGTTCTTCTCGGTCAAAAGGCTTTAAAATTGAATACTTACAAGATTCTTCATAATTTGTTCCAACTGGAATTAATGTAAAAAGTTAAATGTAAATCCTCGTTAATTTTTGCTTAGCGTTTGAAGTTCTAATTATGACACAATTGGACATTCACAGTAAAAATAACCATTTTTATTTGTTAATTTGTTGTAATTCAAAAAATATTGTTAATTTAGTACTATATAACTTGGAACGTCCTCGCTATAACTAAAATTATTGTCTTCTATACATAATACAATTTTCAAAATGTAAAATTAATTTAAGCTATTTATATCAATGATTTTATTTGAGATTTTCAGGTTTTTAAAATAGTCTTACGTAAGTGTTGAATGTTGATTCAATTTTTATGTTGGGTCCAAAATCATGAGCATTTATCTTTCATATGTTGTTTTACATCAACTTAAATGTATTGAAAATACGTAAGCACAATTTTTTTATAAGTGTTTAGAGTTCAAATGTGCATTTAATACATTATTTTCGTTGAACAATTTGGATGTAATAAAATTACAATATTCATAATGAATAGGTTTTTTATTTTACATTTGCGATTTAATTGTAAACTTTAATAAACAAAAATGAATTCAAAATTATTGTACTTTACATAATTCTAGATAGTTATGCAGTATTTTTAATGTAAACAAAACAACTTTGAGTTTTCATAATTTATTATTTTTATATTAATTACATTTTGAGAACAGAGGTAAAAGAAAATCTCACAACACTGAAAATAGGAGATTCAATTTCCATATCCAGTTTCATTTTATGAAGTAACCATCGCAGATTGTTTTCAACAGCTGCTCTTTTTGTTATATTTCTTGTTGGATTTTTCTTCGTTGCTTTATTGTAGTGTACTGTCAAACGAGAGCTGTAAAACAAAATACTACCTACTATAATAGAAATCAAAATTAATTTTTCCACCAAATTGTATTCGTAAATTTAGTAATAAAATATATAATATATTGGAAATTACAATTCTATTTTTTATTCTATTAAATATAACGACAAATTTTCTTTTACATTATGTTTCATCTCATACCTGCATCACCCCACGGGAGATGAAATTCGATTAGCTGCAGTAACGTTTTCAGAAATGCTGATTTTATCCTATTATACTATATTCAAAAACCTTTTATCGACAAATTTTAATCCACTCTTATAGTATAATATATTGCCATCTTACAGAGTAAAAAATGTATTGAATAATTAATTTCATACTAAAAATATACTATATACTATAAGGACCAAATGAAAACGAGTTTTTTAAAAACTACTATAATTTTTTGATTTAAAATAAATGTATAAAATACTATTTATATCAAAATATTTAAAACTATTATTGTTAATGTTCTGTACAATTTTTTTTCTGATGCTACAGGTGTACACAAGTTATAATATTGGATTACAATTTTTACATAATTACATAATTACAAAAATTCAATCACATTATTGAATGGCAAAACCAATAGGCTATTGTCAAAATAATAAACAAGTGGTTCATCCTACCATGGACCAAACCAGTCAAAGGTTTAAGAAAATACGAGGTTATAATCAACCACCAACTGTCATCACACACGTATATCTAATAACCAAAAGAGATCCACGTGTTTTCTGAGTTTGTGGTACACTCATCAGTCATCAAAATCAAACACATACTTCTCAAATACTGAAATATTCTCCAAATTAAAATACTAACCCAAACTTCCAGAAGATCAACAAGAAATCTATAAACGTTCAATAAAAGTGATCAATACATTTGTTAAACTTATAAATTAAACTGATCTCTACCAAATTTACTATTTTAATATGATCTTAAATAATGCGAATAAGGTAATAATATTGTATTGGTTAAATGACATCGTCGTCGATTCTAAACGTTTTGTAAAAATAAAAATAACGTTATAGGTACGTTAAAAAATTGTTAGTTTTCGGTATAAAGACGTCATTACGTTTTCTATGACGAATTTCGAATGTCTTGACAGTTCTTTGTGTGGAAATGTGGGTCATACGTGACCGGCATACGGACTTTAAAGGAATAATGTTAGACATACGTCAACAATTCGTGAAATTTAGTTGTCTTAAGGACCGGTGTAACTGGCATTTTGTACCATCTGGACTTACTAAATTTGTTATAATGTTATGTAACCATAGAATACTGCTGTCGGGAGTAAAATTAATCTAGAGCTATTCACCACCACCCCATATAAGTTAAAACCTTATCAGTGGCGCGAGTATTGAAGATCCTAGAGTCATTTTTCTCGAGTAAAAATATAGTTTTGGAAGAAATATCTCTAGTAAAAATTAACTTGGATATAATAACAATTGCAGTTGTAGTAGAATACTACAGCAGGTTCACGCTGTAAATTGAGAAAAAGATTCCAACGATTTCTCGCGATTAAGAATATAAAATAGTGTGTTACTAAATTAAATTTGAATTAATAGTTATTTATTACAATATTGACTTTGAACAAAACTTGTTATTATTCTTTATGGTTTTCAACTTTTATAAATAAAGAACTACCTGACCACTTTTTATTGAGTCGGTAAGCCGTTAGTCATTGTATACTTACTATTATAGGTACTTATACCTATATATAGATATACCTATACTATATTAAGTGTCACAGAATTATGATGAATGTTCAACGAAATGGTTCGTGACTAAGAGCTTTTATGTAAAATATGTAAATCTCTTGGCACGTGAACATGTAATGAGATGATTGCATTATTTTTTCATATATAATGTTAAAAACACATTATTATTGAATAAATAAATTATTTTTGACTCGACAATAAGTAATAATTTTCAATATTTCAAAAAATGCATTAACTCCATTTCTAAACTTAATCTAGATTAGTTGATTAAGTGCAGGTCATTAATACCTATTTATTTGGTATTAAAATATACTATTTTCAACCATTATTTTAGTTTTTTCCTAAACAAAATTGAATGTATAATGTTCATGTTTATAAAGTACCTACCTGTACAGTGTACAGTATACACAAATTATATTCATAATGCAATTACTTTTTATATATTTATTATCGTTTATAATATTTCATTTAAAAAATACCGTAAAAATTAACTTAAATTAATTTTTTAATAAAACTACACACTTATTAAACTACTTCAGTAGGTCACGAACTCCATGTAATGCTATGTTTAATAATAACTATTTAATCAATTTATTTGGAAATCACAAAAATATATTTTATTATTTTATATCATCAGTAGATGAATATGTTTTTAATGAAATATAGGTAGGTACTATTAAATTATATCATACCTATCAATGGTAAAAATATAGTATAAATAACCATGTGGGTATACATTAAATTGATTTTATACACTGCGTAGTGTAGATAGTACTCACAAAATAATTTTACTACAATATTTTTTTTTTTAAACTATTATATTTGTAAATTAATTTAAATATTGTTTGAGTTATAAGACTCGACTTAAACATTTACCTACTACGAATGCTTAGGTATATAATGTGTGAAAATCAAAAATAATTTACATAACGAAAACAATTTAATAAACTCCAACGGATTCTGCTTTAGACTCGAAATATCTTTTGAAAATATAATTTAATCATTTTTATACATTTCGATGAAATGTAAAACAGCCAATGGCCGAATCACTGATTTTTTTCAAAGTGTAACTGAATTTACGTCATTATAATTAATTATTATATTGTGTTTTTGTAGACTCAAAGGGAATATGATTTATACGTTATAATATGTATAATCATAATATAGTAACACTGTGTTTAAACAAAACTTACGTTCCACAACTTTTGGCTAAGAACGTATATGAAGTATAATATATAATATATTGTTGAGGAATAGTGCTTGTTGGGCGCTACTCATGGAACAATCTGCCTTTGGGGTTTGTGGTTATATTTGAGAAACCATAATAATAATATATTACGTTGTTACTTTTGAGAGCGAAAGGCATCACAAACACGTTTTTTACGATTTTCTAAATAAAATATCCGTCTACCGTGTATTCATTCACATCATCATTTGCTTTGTTTGAAAAAGAAAAAACTGTGAACTTCAGGCAATTTTGGCTGCTATGAGACCTGCTAAGTGTTATTCTATAATGTGAATCTTATATGATATATAGATATTATATATATATGTGTGCACTGTAAATACATGGAAATAAAATTATGGCTGCTCTTAGTACAGCTATTATTTAAGAGGCATTATTAAGGCAATTTTTAATTTTGTCATTGCCGCCAGTAATCTTTGTGTTAGTCGTAAATGATTATTAGTGTGAGTGCGGTTCTTGTGTGTAAAATATAAAATTAGAATTTGAAGAAAATTAAAGAAATTCGGACTCGATAACAATAGATTTCATATCGTCCGGCTGCGGTCAACTGGGTGACTATGTTCCGTAGCTCACACACGCACAAGTCAACAAAAGCACTCTCGAAATATATTTTCGTACACACGCGTCAATAATGCTAAAAAGCTGGTGAAAAATTAACATACTTCTAGCAATCCAATTTCAATTTTGAAAAATAATTTGATTCTGTTAGCCTTGTAAGATTTATAGGAAACAGATTTTGGACATTTTCAATTATTTACGTATTACGGTTCCAAATGACTTTAATTAATTACTAAAAACTAACTTGCACTTTAAAGTGCTAACAAAACACAACAAAATGAAAAGTTTTTCCTACAAAACATAGACAAGTTCTTGAACGAATTCAAATAAGTATTCAAAACTAAAACTGGGCTACTAGAAGTATGTTTATTTTTTTCCAGCTATAGGTCTAAATACATTAAAAATCCAATCGTTTAGAGCCGCCTAAATATTTCACATTTATTCTGCAACACGTGTGTGCCGAATGTCCTGCATTCAAACTGATTCTATACGAGAGAAATAGGAGACTATACTGTATATAGACTCTGGTGTTGACGCAAAAGGTAAAAAATGAAACTGAAATAACAAGTTTACGCCGCCGTAAAACCATTAAATATATAAGCTTGACGTAGTAGGTATACACAAATACTATGCGTGGCGAATGTCAACTCTAGTTCGCTAGTTCGGTGACAAAATCGTGTTACGACATGTAAATCGTCAAGATTTGTGACTGCATTAATACGCGAACATAACGTTTTTTACGATGATCAAATATAAGGCGATGGTAATATTATGGACGGAACGATACACCAAACTAACAGAAACGGTTTGGCGTTTAAAACGAAGAAAGAAAACAACCACAAATAAAAGACGTTTTTTTTCCCCGTACAAGATCGTATCTCTATAAAATGTATTCTCGTCGTACTCACCAAGACCCCTGGTTGAAGGGTAACGTGTCATTTTGCTGTTTCTTAGGCGAAATGTTAATAATTATTTGTTGTCGCCGGTGACGTAAAGCGCTCTTTTCTGTATCGGAAGTAACACATGGGCTATTGTTGTATTCCATCAGTTCATTGTTTATCGTATTGAATTATTATGTGTGTGTGTATGTGTGTGTGTGTGTGTGTGTGTCAATTCTGATTTTCAAAGAATTATACCTAAAATATTATAAACGTGTATATTATTTTTTTTTTTTTTTTTTTTTTTTTTTTATTTTTAATCTAGAAATTATACAATCTGTACATAAAAAAAAGTACAATAAGCATAAATTATGGTTTTTTTAAATTATATTAATGAGCTTGAATATCTTGAGGGAAGAACCAACCAGCGAAGGCACTTCGGCGTGAATTTACAATTTATTTATGATTTTATGATTTTATGGTTAATGATTTTAATTTATAAGATCTCGAGGCCATTGTCGCTTGAGTCTTCTTGGGGGATTTCCAGGGATAGAGATGGATAGTAATTTTTTAATATGAGGGTTTGTGTGGTTATGAAGGCGGTTTCTGAATTTGGAGTAAAATAACTTGGCTGTTTCAGTGACTTTAGGAATATGGAGATCTGTGTGTAGGGTGTGATTTGAGATATAAGGAGGACAATTGGTAATAAGTCTGAGGATTTTGGATTGGAATACTTGGATTTTTTGTATGTTTGATTTTTTGGCAGTGCCCCAGACCTGTATACCATATAACCATATTGGTTTAAGGAGGAGATTATATATGTGAATTTTGGTTCGGAGGGATAGTTTTGAGAATTTACCAAGAATGGGTCTGAGAGCGTAGAGTCGTTTGTTTAATTTAATTTTTGTTGCATGAATGTGTTTAGCCCACGTTAGACGTTTATCGAAAATTAGACCTAGATATTTAGCTATATCGGAGTTTGGTATTGGTTTGTTGTTTATTTGCACTGGAGGAGGTTGGCGGTGGCGGAGGGCAAAGGTAGTGTGTACAGATTTACTTTCGTTTATTTTGACACGCCAGTGAGAGTACCAGTATGATAGGTCATTTAGGTGGTTTTGGAGAGAGGTTGAAACTAATTCCGGGTCAGTGTGAGAAGAGAATATGACTTTGTCGTCTGCATATTCGGCAATTTGAGTATTCGGATTGGTGGGCTGATCTGCCGAGTATAAGTTAAATAGAGTTGGAGATGCAACTGCGCCTTGAGGAACGCCGGCTAAGATTGGAGAGATATTGGAGTGTTCTGTTCCTGATCTAACAAGGAAGTGTCGCTCGCTTAAATATGATTTAAAGAATAAGTAATATGACGGGGGTAGGAAGGATTTTAATTTGAAAAGAAGGCCAGGGTGCCAGACTTTGTCGAAGGCTTGTGAAATGTCAAGAAATACAGCTGAAGTGTATAGTTTCTTTTCTAGGGAACAGGCAATAGTATCAGCCAGACGGTGTATTTGGTGGATAGTTGAGTGATGTTCTCTGAATCCAAATTGTGTGTCAGGAATTAGTTTCTTTTCCTTGATGATTGGGTAAATTCTGGTCAGTATTAATTTTTCAAAAAGTTTTGAAAAGAAGGGTAACAAGCTTATAGGTCTGTATGAAGAAGGGTTGTCTATTGGTTTGTTTGGTTTAGGGAAAAGAATAATTGTGGCGAGTTTCCATTGGATTGGGAAGTGCGAGATTCGGAGGATAGCGTTGAAGATATGAGTGAGGTGAATTATAGCTTTATCTGGAAGTTTGCGGGCTATTTCGGCTGTTATCAAATCGTGTCCGGGTGATTTTCCTAATGGAAATTTTTGTATATGGTATTTTATCCCGTTTGGTGTGAAAGGTTTGGGTGGAAGAGTCATTGGGAGCGGGCTGTCTAGAAAATCATATATTTTGTTTTCTATAGAAGGAATGGTGAAATTATTAGGGGTAAAGACTTCGGAAAGGTGCTGTCTGTGCGTTTCTGCTTTTTCTTTGTCGTTTATTGCAAGACTGCCGTCAGATTTTTTAATTGGGAATGATATTGATTTGATTTTGAGGATTTTCCTGGTTGTTTTCCACAGTGAGCCGTCTTTTTCAGAGAGGAGATTGATTTGTTTAGTGAAGTCTTCGGAGCGTTGTTTGGCCATTTGTCTTTTAAGTAGAGTGCATAAGTTATTATAGTTAGTTTTATCGGAAGGATATTTTGTTCTCTGCCAAATTGTTCTAGCTCGACGTTTTTGAACAATAAGAGATCTTAAATAGGCAGGTAGTGAGAAATTGTTTTGATTGTTATTTTGATTTTTTGGCTTACAAGAGGACCATGCTGCTTTTTGTATTGATGATGTTAAATGTTGAATTGATTCCTCAAGTTCGTTTGAGGATTTTAAGCTGACGTTTAAGTTAATGTTGTTGGATAGCGTCAATTGGAATGTTTCCCAGTTTATTATTCCACTGATTAGTGATGGATTTGTTTGTCTTTTTAGCGGAGCGGTATCAAGGGTGAGAAGTACTGGTGAGTGGTCTGAGTGGGGATTTGATAGATTGTCTATGCTAGTGTTAAATCTGTTTGGTATTTTAGAGACGAATATATCAAGGATATCTGGTCGTTTTCGGGGTGATGTTGGCCAATAAGTCGGGTTTTGGGGGGAAATGATTGAGTAGTTTTTGGAATTACAAACCTGTCTTAGAGAATTACCTCTGGGTGAGTTTGAGTGGCATCCCCATTGAGTATGTTTTGCATTCAGGTCACCTCCTACTATAAATTGGTTCCCGAGGGAGTTGAAAAATTGCTCAAATAATATTGGTGAGATTATTTTGTTAGGGGGGCAGTATACTGCAGAGATAGAGATAGGGGAATGGTCTAATATAATTTGTATGGTGAAAGATTGTATATGAGGTTCACTTAGTTTAGAGACGTTGTGAAAGAGAATTGTGGATCTGATTATTATTGCCGCCCCTCCGTGGGCGGTGCCATCTGGGTGGTTTGATCTGAGTATTGTGTAGTCAGGAATATGTATTTTTGTTCGGTTAGTAAGGTGTGTTTCGGATATGAGTGCTATGTCAATGCGTTTATCGTGTAGAGTGAGTGAAAGGTCGGCTGTATGATTAAGAATGCCATTGGCATTCCAAAGGAGAATTAGTAAAGATTTAGAAGTTGGGGTATTATTTGTCATTTTGTGCTGCAAGTTTTGCTAGGACTGTTGTAAGAAGAGAGAGGAGTGGTGTTATGAGAGCTTGGAAGTCACTGATAAATTTAGATAGAAAAATACCTGGGTCTGGCTGGTCGCTGTTAGATTTTGGTGGTTCATGGTTTGATGTTACATTTGCATATGTTCTATTGTGGGAAGATGAGGGGTTGGATTCCGCCGAAGGAGCTTTAGCTGTGGTTTTTGGATTGAGTTGGTTGATGATTGAAGTTGGCTGGTTGCTTCTTGAGTTGGGATTGCGTAGTTTTTGAAGTTCTTTGTGAATTTGACATCCCTTATAGTTGGCAGGGTGTTCACCTTGGCAGAGAGCACATTTGGCAGGAAGGTTGCGAGGCTTTTGGCAAGTTGAGGTGGGGTGATGTTCGGCACATCGAACGCATCTTGGCGTATGTGCACAATAAGTTTTTGTATGACCATATTCCTGACAATTGAGACATTGTACTATGTCGCGTCTTTTATATGGTTCTTCAATTTTTATCTTGGTATGAAGTATGTGGTTTACATGGAAGATGTCTTTGTTTAATTCAGAAGGTTCAAGGTCGACGAAAAATATAGGTAGGTTTATTTTTGTGTGTTTGTGTAAGACATTTGTGATTTGGCGTACTTGATAACCGATTTCTTCTAGGGCGGTTCTTATTTCGGCTGTGTTGGTTGTTGGGTGGAGGTTTCTGATTACTATACGGTAGGCTTTGTGTTCTTGCATTTGAAAGGTGTGAAAGTCTGCTTCTTCCTCTTGGAGGAAGTGAATAATTGCCCTGTAGGATTCTGGGTTTTTCGTTTGGATTTTGAGATTGTTAATGCTTGACTTAAAAGTGAAGTTTTCAGGTCCAACGAGGTCTATGAGTTCTGCACGTAAACTTGCAAAGTCTAAAACTCCTTTGACCATTATAGGTGGAGGTAGATGAGTAATTTTTTCCTGTTGGGGGTTTGATTCTGAATCGTTTATTTCGGAAGTTGGGTTAAATGCGGTTGTGTCGACTTCAATTGATTCGGTTTGCGATAGGATTGCAAACCGATTCCTTGATGTAAATATTTTTTTATTTTTGATGGTTTTTTGTATGTTAGATGGTGAGTTAGGCTCTGAGGAGCTTGAGTGGTTTCTTTTTCCGGTCTGTTGTTTCCAGTCATCATTATTTGAACTATTTGAGTTTGTTTGAAGAGGTGGAGGGTTCAAGTCAGAAATATTTGTTGAATTGTTTAGGTTTAGGCTTAGGCGAGCGTCCTGTATAATAGTTTTTTTCTTAATAATAGTATTTTTATCCTTACCGTTTAATTTAGCTTGGTTCGGCGATTGTGGCATATTTATCTCGTGGATAAAGTCGCGCTCCGCAGCGCGGCGTGCGCGATAACGCGACGGCTATTAGGCAATTAATGATTTTAATTACGTAGATAATCGATATTACAGCGGTGTCTTAACGAAGCGACGGAAAAACGCGTGCGTTAGGTACGGCTGCTCGCACGATACTGTGTATATTATAAACGATAAAGATGCGTGACACTATTATGTTTAAACTTGATTGGCCTAATATTGTAAATAATTTGTAAGAGGTTAGATTAAATTATATTTTTATAAAATCGTTTTGAAAAATTATCAAAATAATTATTAAAGTTTAATAAGAGAACGCCACGTTAAAAGTTACAATCTAAAAATACTCATTAAAAAGAAGTTGTTAAAAAAACTTAAAACTTATAAAAATTCAACCTACGAACATTGATTATTTGCTCACCTTTAAGTCTGAGACTAGATTTTTCACTATAATGTTTAAATTCACGACAGAGTATATTGGTTCTATATAATACTGAACGCAAATTGTCCATGTTTTTAAAAATAAGTCTTCATGAACAAAACATTCAGGAATTCAATTTTAATGATTAATAATTAATTAATTATTGATTGACAAAATCTTCAGTGAAGTACTCCAAACCTTTAACAAAACAGACGGTTGAACTTTAAATTTACATTTATCTGGTTAGAAAACTAAAAAGAATATTAAAATATCTTGGGTATAATAGAACAGACAGAGAATTCTTGACAGTTGGATTATAATATTAGAACTATGTCAAGTGTTCGAAAGTCATGTGTTAGAAAGCCCAGTGTCATAAATTTAAGTCTCATAAAAGTGACCAGCAATGGTATTTCTTCCTCTAAATACAGTACGTGATGCTTGGAGTAATTTAAAAATGCAATTTAGCATAGACGAATAAATGAACAGCAACTTGCATCATATTTTGATGAGAATTATATTAGCAGTAAAATTAGAATGAGGTATCGCAACAATAGAACACCGAAAAGACAGGAACCTATTTTCCCTCCTGAAATGTGGTCCGTTTCATCAAGGACATTAACCGGCGTTCTCCAAGAACGTCGAACTCTGCAGAGAGATGTCATAATAAAATTCACCTACTTCTTACATCTCATCCTGGTAACCTATTAATTTTAATTATATTGCATAATATAATTAGTTTTTTAAATTTTGAGCGAAGCGATGAATGTATTGATTTTACAATGATGTATGTGTTTTTTTTTAATTTTTTTTTGTCTGTCATCACCTTTTAGGACAGTAAAAGTGCTTGGATTTTCTTCAACAGTAACTTTTCTAATAGGAAAGTGAATCTAGTTGGTACTTTGGGGGGTCAAAAGAAAAAATTTCCCAGTAGTTTTTAAAAGCGACGTGAAAAACAAAAGAAAAATTAAGGAAAAACGGGAATTTTCACGCAAAATCTGTTTTCGAGAAAATCGATTTTGGTTTTTGGGTAACTCTAAAATAAATGACCGTAAGTGCATGAAATTTTGAATGAATGTTTATATTAGCATTTTCTATACACCATAAAATGTTGAAAATAATTTGACTTTTTTTGAGCTGTTTACGGACATTGTCAGTTCTCAATTTTTTTAGTTTTTTTTCTATAAATATCAATAATATTTTATTTGTTGGGTAGAAAAGCGTGAAAACTAATGCAAGGCTCCTGATATATTGTTACAATAGCAGTTGAAAAATATTAAAAATACATAGGCACAATTTTTTTTATAAACATTTAAAGTTCAAACTTAGACAACATTTATCAAATTTAAAATTTAATAATTATTTTGTTATTAAAAATGTATAACCCCTCCTCCTCCCAAAAAAAAGAAAAAATATTTGAAGGCCTCAAATTTTAAACATGTCAATATTTAATAATATAATAATTTGTTTATTTTGAAAATTATTTAGAAAAAAATAAATATTTTGTACTATACTCGCCTACATCGTACACAAATAATCTGATGCGGGATAGGTTGGATCAATAAGTAAGTCTAAATACGGACAATAAATTACTGTATTTGTGGAAAAACTATTTTATACTAATTATCGTGAGACAGTTCAGCGTTCACCTTTATTACCATTATTATTATTTCCCGAGTATTGACAAATGCCAACGACCCAACGACCCTTAAGGTCTTATCTTATCTTATATCTTATTAGTTAATATAATTATAAAAATAAAATTAAAATTTATAACACAACTTGTGATGTGTTTAATTTGAATTCTTCAATAATTAGTTAATATAAAAACAGATTAAAATTGAGTTAGAGCATTTTATGCTGATTTATAAAATTATTTAAATATTTTCAACCTCCCCCCCCCCACCAATAATTGTGTTTTAGCTGAATTTTCATAATACTTTTTTTAACATAATATTATAAACTTGCAAACAGTGCGAGAGGCTTTAGCGCTGAAACGTTCGTGCTTATCGCCTCCTAGCTGAAACGAACGATAACTCAGGATCCTGATAATATTATAATGACATAACTCGTGGACTTCAGCTGAAATTAAATTTTATAAACGAAAATGTTTATTATTTGACGTATTTTTTTCTTCTTGATTATTCAACGTCGTGGGTACTACTCAAGCGTGATATTTAAGATGAACCGAATTTTAACTTCAATTCTTTTTTTTTTCTCAAAAATTCCCGCATTACTCACGTTTGATCGTTTAAAGAAAAACGTTTTTTTTCCAAAAAAACATAACGATGATTATGTGCAGCGATAGGTTCTATACAACATTAACAAGTCGTATTTTCGTTATATTACTCATCGAATTATATCTTAATTTCTACATTTATAATACCTGTTAAAAGCGATGCAGTAGTTATAAATATATAGTCATAAGATTGTACGGTACCTTTGTGCCCATGAAAACAAAATATTGACAGGTTGGTGTATAAAAATAAATAACGCATTCGAAATATTAAAAGAAAGAAGGAATTAAATTCTTTTTTTGCTGAATTACATTTCCATTGAATATTTTATCGATAAAAAGAATAGGCATGTATAATATAAGAACATACTATATTTGCTGATTTTGTTATGATACGTTTATTCTAATGTTGACGAGTATTTAAAGAGAACCCTGTGGCAAAGTTATTTATAAGTGCTTTTCGTTAGCTGTCCTCTCACGTTTTATGTAATTTATAATAATAGTATTAACATTTTGATTTTTCAGAGTAAATTCAAGCTTAAAATATGATTAAAAAAATGTAATGCGTCCTGTGAAACAATAAAAAAAATGGCGAATGAGAATTAACGACAGGTGTTGGTTCACTATATTATAATATATATTATATTTATGTATTTTATAAATAACAAAGAATATAATATGTATTTTATGAAACTTTAAAGTAATGTAAATGTACCAACGTTTTTATTTTACTCTCTTTGTTTAAATTATTTTGTACTCTTTATTGATATTATTATCCACTTCATTAATTGATATGATTTAAAATGTTTTTACTCAAAAAATCTAATCCAAGATTAATCTAACATGTTTTGTTCCACAATGATATTTCTTAATTTTGTTTTTAGAATGATTAAGATTTTTTTCAACTTTCAAAAATCCTATAAAACTTATCCTGTGATTTGTAAATAGTTGAGTTTAATTTCCCCTACCCCTGCCGCAAAAAAAAAAACAATAAGTTATTAGAAATTTTTTCTTCCTATCGAAAGTTTTAAATATTTAACTATCTAGTCCAAAGTCTTAATATTTTTAGTAGAAGTAGTATCAAACTTTTAAATCATTAGTGAAGCGCGTTGATTGATTGCTCTACATGACTCGATTGATCGACGAAGAAGGTGTATCAAAGGCAGTGCACTATTGTTAAATTTAATTTCCTTACACTATATGACGAGTTAGATTTTGAAATTTAGAATAACAAGAAATTGGTAAGCACAGAAATTAAAGAATGAAATTGGTTTCAGTTTATCTTGTAAGTACATAATATACAATATAGTATATACATACAATTCTTTTTAATCTATGGTAAATTGTAATACGGTATGCGCTCAAATTCATTTCCTATTAACTTTAAACTTTTTCACACAAAGTCACTAGACAAGAAAATAAGTCTAAAAAGTTAAATCACATAAAGATTCATTTTTAATTAATTTGTTTTTCAGATATATATTAAACATATACAATCTTTACAATATAGGACACAATACACGAATGTGTAATAAGTTATTATAATAAGATATCAAATTTCTTGATTGTAGAAGTCACTCGACACTTCTCATAAGGATTAACGACGTAGATACTAATCTTAAAAGTTTTAGATGCTTCGATATAAAAAAAAAAATATTCTACTTAACCAGTAAAAAACTGTGGTTTTCATTTGAAATAAGGCAGTTTGTACTACCATAGAAAAATTATTAAAATATAATAATGTACAGTGTATAATAATATATTAATATGCCTGTTATACATTTCATGATTATTAAATATTTAAACTCTACTCATCTCTAATAATAATTCAACAAATATTAATTATGTTATATCAAATAGCAATTTAAGATCATATAATATTGGTATGCCTACCTAATCCAATGAAATATATTATCTATATACAAAATAATTTTATCAAGAAAAATGATTATTATGTAAAAAACCATAAAAAAAAAAAAAAAATGTTAGCTACGGATTATTCTGAAATCAACTGAGAAATGCTAAGTTATTTCAAGTGTCAAATAAACCAATTAAGTTCATAAGTTGATTAGAAAATTAACTGACTAGTAAATGTGGGCAATCTTTGCTATACAGTAAATATATAGCTAGTAAATTCGGTATACTGTAATATAGACTTACTCTGTGGGATTATATTACTGAATGGCGGTATGATTATATTTTGATAAGTTTGAAGTATAACACTTTATCTATATTTTCATATATATAATAGTTAGCACCCGGGTGGGTTAAAATTTGTGGATGTACAAAAATTAATAAAAAATGGACACATTTATTTCTATAACTTTTTGGTATTTTTTTTAATTTGATATTTTTCTCTACGTACCTATATACCAATGTGATCGTTTTTACAGATTATTAAATATGTTACTCGTATTTCGAGCAAATCAGTTCTATTGTGAAAAAGCCACGCACGTAATTTGACCTAGATAATGATTTTTCCACATAATTTGGAAACATAAGTATTTATTAAGTCACATAAATAAAAAATTTCCATTCTACAACCATATAATAGTATTACTATTTGTAGCAATTGTTAGAAATTCATGCAAAAGCTTTTATGTTCTTTTTTTTTTTTATAGAATTGGCCAATTTGGCCATCGGAAAGCCAAAGAACTTATTCTGGGTAGCTTAAATATATGGAAAATATTTTTTGAATTCACAATAAATATTTGTTATTTTTATAAATTATAATGAATGCAATTTGAGTTTCTCAAAACTAAAAATATAAGACAAATTTTACATCTCAAAAAAAATTACTTCTAAGTTCTAATATCTACACTTCCAGAAAATATTCTGTGTCGTCTCAAAATATCATCCTTATGTAGAGGTTTAATAATACATTAATAAAAAAAAACAATGAAAAACGAATATAAAATAGTCATGTATATTATATAATATATATATATTACAAATATCTACACACAAAATGAAGTCAGTCAGTCAAGAGTTACCACAAAGAATAAATTTCTCTCCAAGTTTTGTCTTGGTTTTTTTTTAAACATTGCATTTTTTTTAATACACATATTCATATCATATGTTTTTTATAATAATAAAACAAATAGACCTACATTAATTTAATATTATAATACTAAAATCGTTTTCGGTCGATTTACGCGACCGATACAATAGAAATATTCTATTCTATGGATTTACTTATGAACTATAGTATAGTCTTATAAATATCAAAGCGTTTTCCTCTTTTCTCGAATTACAATCATTATAAAACGTTGCGCTACAAACAGTACAAACTTTAGTTGTCACAAAATATTTATTATTATAACTTTACTACTAATTAACTGTTTAGTGTTTAGTGTTTATGTACTATCTCTAATTTCAATTGTATTTTAACATTGTGTTAAACTCTTAGTATTGGAACTTCTGAATAATTTTGAGATAAACAATAACTTTGAGGCTTAATAACTAGGACATTTCTTGAGCATTAACTAAAATGTGTTTTACTTGAGTAAAAATAATAAAAAATGTTTATAAAAATTGATTTATATAATTATATTTATGTATACAACTTTACTAGGTAGGCATATTATTGGATATTTTTAAATGAAAAAGTCAAACATACAGAAATGAACGTATATGGAAATAAGAAAATATGATTTCGTTTAATAACTGTATTCACAATATTTATTATACATCAACTGAAAATGGTACGGTAAGGTAGTGCAGTTTAGATAAAAAAAATATAATGAGGTCAAGTGAAAAATGTATAACATGTATTTATATCAAAGTATAAATGCTAGGGGGTTTAAGTTAAAATCCATATATATTTTTAAATATCGATTAGTTTTTGTGGAACGTGTCAATGGGCACTGAAATTTATATTATTTATGAAAATAAAAATATAATAGTTTTTTTAAATACAAAGCAAATGACAAATAATATTTATTATATGCATAAAAATTATACTACAATTTGTACAGTTAACATTACATTATTTTTTAGATATATAATATTATGATAAATTTCATTATTTAAAAAAAAAAAAATAATAATAACAATAATAATATTATGATAGGTACCGTATGGCATACAGTAATAATTAATAAACAATTACTGTTAGCTCTTTATAATTCTAATTTTCGTAGGATTTTTTTTATTTGAATTCATACACGTAAAATATTTTCAATTTAATTTTGACACCAGTTTTAAATACGTCTATTTGAAGTGGTTACCTATCATTTTTTACGTCAAACGTATATATTATATTGTCAAATTTTAATCACTTTTGAGTAGGTATCAAAATTTCAGATAAATATTACAAGACCAACGTGAAATCGTTTTATGTATACAACTATTATCTAAAAGTAGGTACATTATAGCAAGTAGTAATTTTAATTCTTATAATTATGATTCAGTGGTTTAGATGGATTATGGTAATGATAAGTACCTGTGAAATACCACTGTAATATGGTTCTTGACATTATGATTGATAGAGTATTTTTTCTACTTGAAATTGTTCATGTGAAAACACGGTTGCGAGTTTGAAATTCCCAGTCGGGTCATCGTAGATATCGCAATACCACTGTATAATATGCTATCACTATCAGTAAAATACCTCTGGGAATATTTTACCCAGTGATTTTGATATAAACAGCTGGCAAGAGAGAATTTTTATATTAAGGAGATGGACTATTTTTTTTTTCATTTTTGATCAAATGTTAAGAAAATAAATGATAAATTCTACAACAGTAAAATACAACATTATTGCGTTGTATTTACAATCATAGTATGATATTATAAGAGATGCTATGATGCTATAATAGATTTTACTAGGTATGTAATTTATTCTATTCGCTTCGTTAAATATTGCACAATAATAATTATTTCAAAGCATCATCTACGAGGTTATTTTAAATAAATATATTATTTACAACTCATTTGTTTTTCTATTATTTTGTAATATATAATTCCAGATGTACCTATAATGCATTAAATGAATATATTATACACAGTAACCAACTCATGATTTTACGAAATCCAGCTGGTGTCTATTATATTATAACTATGAAAATTTATATTTTAAACAAATTGTATATTATATAATAGTATACTTTGAAAAAAAAAATTAACACTAAAAATGCATAGTGTAGATTATAATAATAGTATAATAATGTTTCATTAAGAGAAATAATAAATGTAAAATTGTAGCCAAATAGGTATTATGAGCATTATCCAAGCCTCGTTTTACGGCCATGTGCAATGTGTATGATATTATGCATGTCTGTATAACAGGCCATATACTTAGTATAAAAGGTCATTTTAATTATTCATGCAGAAACGAAAGGACGAACTTTCGAGTGAATAATAATAATAATCTTGAGATGAATTATTTATTCTAGTTTATAAAATATAAATTGCTGGGTTTTAAAATTTTTATTTTTAGAATTTTTTTAAGAAAATGATCAAAAAAAGAAAAGGTCATCCCGAAGGAGGATCTAGCTTGCAATACTTTTAAGACTAGCAAAGGGTAAGGTTGAGTGGCCTATTGTTGGCATAGGTATAGTATGGCTGTATTGGCACAAGACACTGCGTTATGAAACATATTGGAATATTAACTTCCATCAAGCATAATATATTTACCATTTGACCAGAAATATTTGTCCGATTAGCATTTTTTTTTACCTTTCGAGACTAATTATATTATGACGTAGTTCTTGAGACATTTTAATCAGACCATTTACACGTCAGTAAAATGTGAATTTTATGTTATGAATATATTTAGTTACAATCATAAATAAATTGTATATTGTAGTCACGTCCGCACCTTTGTTGTCGTATATATTTTAAAGATATTAAAAACAAAAATTAAATTAAACCTTATTTTTTACACCCTAAAATATGTAGATGTTTTCACTGCACGAAATAACATTCTACTGATATAGTACACAGTGCTATATACTACACCATGCGGAATGGGAAATAATAATGATTTACGCGATGTCCAGAAAAGCGTTCTCTTTGAAAATCGCATATGTATATTATTATATCGTAGGTATGTGCACTAACGATATATTATTTCACATCACATTTCATATTATTGTTTTCAAAATAAAATCATCGTATGTGAGGAAACTAACTACATTGTTACTATTATTATTGTGATCCCGAGGCTTTAGGTAAAACAATATTGTTCTAAAGTTATTGGCGTGCGAAGTAAGCACCGTCTCCACAATCAACATAATATTTATTGTACCGACTGAATTTCAGCGTCGAATGCACGTGTTGCTCACATTTGTGCTAGCGATATTCGTAGTTTAATATATTTACAGTACGAAACAAAAATACTAAGACATGGTAGTTTAACATAAACATTATATTTATTTTACCTGTACAACCTTCTTCTATCGTTTTATTTGTGCTTGTGTTTTTTTTACATAATTTGTTGATTACTTAAAAGGCTGAGAACCACTGTTGTATTGTATGAGATTGGCTAATTAATATATTTTAATTGTACCTATATTATCTTAAATTGCATTGTTATAGTGTTCTTATTTTATTCTAACGACTACCTAATGAGTAATAATAATGAGTCTTTGTTTCTTGTACTGTATATTATAACATCGTTCCTCTCTGATCATAAAATAATATACATTCTTCCCGATAGTGTTACTCTAATAAAGCACATCAATCAGTCGATCTGACTCAATAATAATTATATTAAAATTATTATATCGTCGTCGTCGTCGTTGTTGAACGCGGAATAGTTTTTTGTTGAACCAAAGCCCAACGGCCACACGAACGATAATGGTAATAATAATAATAATAATAATAATAATAATAATAATAATAATAATGATCATAATAGAACACGAAACCCACAAACTACATATTATTATTATCAACATCACAGCCAACCTGATGGACGGTCGTGGTTCAGAACGATTATTATTATTATTATTATATATATTTGTTATATATACACCGGTCCAATGTCCTTTGTTTGAAGGCGTGACATTTTTTTCGACGGTTAATGACCCGGTCGGTTCCTAATAATAATTTAAACGCAAATAAACCAGAGAAAAACTTAAAAAAAAATTCTCCACTTTAATTTAACGACCCGTTCACCCGCTTCACACAATATGGGTATCATTGCTGGGTCGATCATTGTTGTTGCGTCGATCAGAGCCAGCCCGTTATTCTACTCGAGTGGTGTGGGTAGGTTTCACAGGTCCCACAGATTTTTTAAAGAAAACTTACAGTTGAGATCGTCTCATGAATAAATTATATACATAATGGTTGAAATCATTGACGGGGGGGGGGGGGGGATTAATATCATCCGTCATCGAATAGTACTATTATAGTACTTATAATATTACCTTGTGTAAAAGTGTTAATTTCCTTATTTTCCATGAACTGTGCTAGCACAAAAGGCAACCTCTACTACTATTTTCAAAATAAATTATAAATAAAAAGAAATAGTACTTACACAAATCCTCGCCGTCGATCGGCTCTGACGCATAGTAAGACTATTATAAAATGTACAGCTGATATTGATATACATTAACAGAGAAGCCAAATTACTTATATGAAATTGCACCTAACAAATTTTTTTTCAACAAAACTTTTTTTTCCCCGACCCTTTTTCCAAACAATTAAATATTTTAAAATGATAGCCACCGCAATCAAATTGTATACCTTCTTGATTTCCGCATAGGATATAGTTGAAATTTAAGAATGATGATTTGCGGTGGCATAGTTCGTATAGTAAGTAGGTATTATTATGAATCACGATGAATAGATGAATATACCTCAAGGCGTTATTACTTATTATTCGTTTAAGCCGATCGTTGTAGTAATTGGAAATCCAATGTTATTGGTATGGAAATTGAAATTTCGGATTTTTTTTCGTTTAACCGTCATAATAGTATACGATATATACTAAACACATCGAGCAGTGTAAAAGTGATGAGTTTCGAGGATCACACCAACGCCATAATATTATCGTATAATATTATAATAAACCATTTTTTAAGCTACATATAAAATTAGACGAAAACGCTTGTTTGCCGTCAAAAATCACATTTTGGACTGAAAAAGTTACAACTCATTAATAATAGAAACTTTTTGTTAAAACTATTTATGTACATCAAGTTCAATTTTAAACCTCTCAAATGCATTAAAAAACTTTTTTTTATAGAAATTTTGTTTTGAATAAGTTTAAGCAAATATGACGGCTCATAAAATATATTTACTCGGCTATTTCAATTAAATAAACGCAAAATATAATATTTAGTCGGCTTATAAAAATACATGTTTATATTATTATAATAATACTGTTGGTAATCGGTTAATATTATACAATTTCCTATACCAAATATGTTCCTTTTCTACTACTCTAGACTCGACTGTATTTATATTAGCTTGTTTTTGAAGTTTAACTTTTAGTTGAATAAATAGTATGTTATGTTATGTTTTTAATAAAGTTATTACTTTTATAATAAAATGAATCATTAATATTATTTCCTTCTTTAAAATATGTTTTCCCCTTAGATAGTCTAGACATCGCTCTTATTGCTAAATATTTGTGTTAACAATCTAATATTATTTGAAGTGTTCCTAATCTAAATTTACAACAATAAATATAATAGTAATATGACGTATTAATGATAAATTAATAAACAACCATAATAAGCAATTACTCATTTTGGAAACATCACAGCTTTTTTTTATTAAAGAACCTTTGCAAAAACTTACTCCATATCCAAAGTCCTAATAAACATGATTTATACTTTCTTTGAAATCTAAAATACTAAAGAATAAAATGTTAATACACCCATTAAAAATTATACTATAGTTGAGTACTCTTTAATCTTAAATAGTATATGAATTTTAATTATGCAATTATTAAAATTAAAAACTAAATATTAAGACATTTAAACAACATTATAAAACTTTTCCAATTACGTAGGCTAAATCATCACCACCTTGCATATTGGTAATCTCGTGCATACCTGTGCATATATCCACACTTGTTTCATGGATGTCTAGTCCAAATCTATAATTTTGCACACTTCTTATCACATTTTCTTTTATTATATTAAACTCCAATTTTAAGAATGAATATCCCGGCTTTAGACTGTGTTAACTTAAATCTCTTCTGATAAGAATAAACTTATTTGGTACTATCTACATTGCTTGTGCTATTAGTTTAGAAGGAAATAAAAATGTTGATATTATATTTTATAAGCTTATCCAATATATACTATACATAGTACGGTTTTCAAATTGATAGTTAATACTTGCCATTAGGCTTGTCGAAATTTATTAATTTTTTCGATAATCTGACCAATTATTCTCTACTATACCCTGTTCAAAATAAGAAGCACATAGGTCTTGCCCACAGTCACCTATGTGCTTCTTATTTTGAACAATGTAAAGTTACCTAATTGTGAATATTCCTATACGATACCCATGCACTAATTTTTTATTTATTCAATTTTAATTCGACTGGAATCTCACCTGGAGATGCCTACCAATTGCCAATTCTTCACACTAGTAACTGCAGTCTTCGTTTATCTGATACTTTCATATTTAGCAATTGTTTGGAGTATTCTTTTTATTTATCTATTTTTTCACTGGGTTTTACTTATATCAACCCATCTTTGTGCTTAACCTCTTTCAACGCAGAATTAAATTTCTTATACTTCCTAATTTTCTTGAAGAAGTTTTGCTCTCTACCTTTTTGTTATAGGGCTTTGGCAATTGGCACTCATTCTAACTTAAACCATTTCTTAGTCTAGCTTTTTAATTCACACAGCGTAATTACTCATTGTGGCTTATTTAATGATCGTATCTCTGATTGACTCCCGATGACATTCCGTACCTTGTATGTTTGCATTAAGTTATTTTTCTACTTATTCTATGTTTTCTTTAATTTTTTAGTTTCTTTTTAGGACTTTTTGGGTAACTAGATTTCATATTCTTTGCAATCTGAGCCGAAATCTTGCAATAGCCAAACAATTATCTACTATGTTCCTGCTATGCTAGATCCAAGCTTTTTTTCAATAATAATATGATCAAATTTTACACTGAAATTCTATTAATTTTCTCTATTTTTGGTTTGAAAATAAATGTTTATTTTGAATAAATCTAGAAAGTTTACCTTAATTCTAAATTAAATTAACCGTGCAGGTATTGAGTTGAATTCACTTTCATACGGACACGGTTCATAATATTTCTGCATTAAAAAGCCTGTACTAAAGTGGTGGCTGCTCTCCCTTGTATTGTAATAAATTATATATTCTCCAATTCTTATTTGTCCTGACCCCACCCATCTTATTTCCAGAAACGCTGCTATCGTATATATTATAGTGGGTAGGTAGTTTTATTTTATTTTGCTTAGAATAAAAAATCTTATCATGCATTTTCTTTTGGTTTATTTATTTTTGAAGTGTACATTATGAACGTAGTGCTTCTTAAGATGTGAACGAATTATATTCGTAAATTCAATATTTTACAATAGAAAACACTTCTAGTCTTATATATTTATTGACTAAAAATTTGGCGGTCGTAAAAGTTGATTTCAATGACACAACTTGTGGTATAAAATCTAGGTTTAAACCTGGTTTGAATTTATAATATGTGAAAGAAAGTGTTTTCTCATTTATCTATATTGGTTACCACCTTATTTTTGCACTGATATTTCAATCAATTCTATTTTATATAATATAACTTATATTAAATATAAAACAAAGTAAAATATTGATCAAAGAGATTGTATCTGTATCGACAGATATATAAAACTAAATAAATAAATATATTTATTATATATAACTACTATATTGCACTAACTTTAAATATTTACACTTTCAGCTGAACGTGACTGCTTATAGCGTCAAAATAAACCTGCGTTCCAGAGATCAAGGGGTAAGTTTTAATAATTTACATTTCAATTTAAGCATATTTAAACGCTCCATAATACTGCGTTATATAATTTTGGTGCAAATAAAAACCATAACTTCTTAAGTCATAAACGTTGAAAAAATCAAACTCTAAGACATAGTGCTTATAACTTCTGTATTGGACATAAATTAAATTTTCAAACACTTCATTCGTGACGAGAGAATATGCCACGCTTGTGGCTTTTAACGTGTACCTATATGGCGTATACGCTGAGTTTTATTTAATTTTCAACACTGTCAGGATATTTGACGTGTACCTTGACGAAGGAAAAATAACATGTATATCATTCAAATACCAAGTAATTTTCTGATATGTGCCACGTACAGATAGCAAATAAAACTGTTACAACAAAATCGTTTGGTTACACTTCAGACAAATTCAGAGAACAGCGTGAAAACCCAATAACATTTTATATTATACAATCAGTTGAGCAATTTATCACTCACGTTTCATTAAAGGTATTATCCATGTATTTTTATGATATCAGTACGTTTTTTGTTTAAATATTGAATATTAATGTATTGCTTTGATGGCGACTCAGTTTATCGGTGGTATAATATTCAGTTGTAAAGAAAAAAAATTGCATTCGATCTCCAACGGAACAGTTCGATAACATTAACGATATAGGTATACACAATACACTTGTGCACTTTCCTACTTAAAAAATCTGAAATATCTGTAAAATACAACAATATCGCATCGCATAATATTACCAACTGCATATTACCGTATACCGCGGTGGTTTAATGGACACTCGGTGGCATTTCCGCCTTACCTCGCGCCGTCACCGGCAAACACATATTCGACCGGCTCGGTGGAGGACGTATTATAGTCGTAATGGTTCCTCTTTCTCCTTTCCGCAATCTTCGACTCTTTGGTCTTTACGCCTAATGGTTTTCAGACGTCTGCCACCCTCCAACACACCGCTCCCGAAACCGTCGGCAGAGGGTTCCATTTATATCTGTTCTGCTCGTCCCTCGCCGAGGTAGATACTGCTAATAATACTCACCGCGCGCGCTTTATTGAAAGCTATATATTGATTTGACGAGCCAGTATAATTCGCTTGTCACGCGATCGGAAATATGAATAATATTCCAGAAAGAAGGAATGATATTTATTTAACGGCGTTTTGTTATGATAAATTTATTGACGTAGGGCTGTCTATCGATATATAATACTGCTGCATATTGTATTATTATTATTATTCTTTCAGTATAATTATTATACTTATTGTTTTTTTTTTGTCAACCGCCTCACACGCCCCAATCGGAAATTTACAACAATCGCAGTACTGTGTCAGTAGTACTCAGTACTGACTAGTACTGGCACACTTCTGGAAGCCAATAGCGGTATAGTATCCTTAATAGGACTTGATTATAAAAATTCATACATATCCCATTGGGCCAGTAGATAATGGATAAGGTATATTGTTATATTCATATTTTCCGACCAAATCGCCATTAAATAATACCAAAGAAACACAAATCAAAGATGATCCAAAATGGATGCATTCACCCATCGAGCCAGACATTTCCTAAATATATTATTATCATCGTTCACTTTTGGCAGATTGCAGCTGGCACAGTTTAAAAATTACCTATATTACTACGATTCGGGTAATCAATTAAGTTCCAAAAATATTTAGTGATCTCTAATCACCTTAATAGTGATCAGAGAAATCGTAACTTTGTTTTACATCAAGTAATGGGAAACTCATATCTATATTATGAAAAATAGATTTTGGCAATATTTTGAATTATATTTGAGCATCACATAATATTACACTGTACCTACATTTTCTAAATACTATTCATTATACATACATTTTTATATTATTGATGTAGAACATAGAGGACTATTAAAAATTAAATCTATCTTATATACCTTCCTAAACGGATTTTAGATAAAACAGAATGACAAGATCAAAGTTATATTTGTAAAAATGTTTTTACTTCGTTTTCCATTTATAATTCAATTGAGGTTAAGTCTTCTAATAGAAATCTATTCAAAACTATTCTATAGGGACATTAGTTGTGTTCAACATAATGATTTAGGTCAAGTTAATTGAGTTCAGTTGTGATACCACATCAAAAAAGGACTAAAAATAATTAGTGATTCAGTTGGATGGAATAACTTTAACCGGAACTTTAACTTACAATTATTAATACATTAAAATTTTAGAATGATATTATTACATAACTTTTCGTATAAAATAAGCAGAACTAGAAAATATCGTTTGAATTTATTAATTCTAAATTTATCATTATTTTAGCATGAATAAATACATGCTCATTTGCTTTTGTCAACTGAAGAGTGTAATATCAAAAGGAGAGGGATTTTTCACATTTACATGCAGATATTTCAGTAGATTTTTTTTGTTGTTGCCTATTGTCTGTTAATTATTTTTCAAGAAATAATAATGAAGACTAACACAAAGGTTTTATTAAAGAGAAAACGCCATTTCATTAATGAACCAAAAGAAATTCATTTTTTTTGGTAATGGCGTTGTCGTAATACAAAACTGATACACCAGAAAACATTGTTATACAACCATTATTATATAATTATTATCATTAGCGAGTATAAAACAAAATGTTTGATGGGACATATTATGGCGTATTAATAATATTTTAATTAATATATAATAGCAATTAAATACAAATTAAAATTGAAAATATTTAATAAATACAATTTATTTTTGTTCGGATTCAAACAAATTTATCACAAGACTAAATTTAAAAATTTTTAAAAATCAAATATCTAAGAAAAATTCGTTAAGAAAATAAATACGTATAGTAAAACTGCCTGATTTGAAGCTGTGGAGAAATGTGGTTTTAAGATAAAATGTATGAGTAAAAAATGGAGTGAAGCAATCATAATGAAGAATTTAAATTATTAAAATTGGTAAAATTGTTGTGAAAAAATATAATTTTTAAGCTTAACATTTGATGAAACCAATATAGAAGAAATTAAATCATTCAAAAACCAATGCAAAATTTAAAAAAAAATTACTAAAAAACTTACTAAAAAACTTGAACATAATCATAGTTTATAGGTACCCAAAAATATTATATTTAAAATACAAATTGGCAAAAATATTATTTTTTAATTTAAATATTAAGATAAATCATAATGTTATTATAAATACAAAATTAAATTTGTAAATATTGATTAATGTTTTAATTAAGTTAAGTAGGTAAGATTTTGCTGTGCACAATAAAATTAAATATTATGGTGAGATGATTACGGATCTTAAACATATTCAAAACATTATTCTTACACACCACAAAAACATTTACTTTAACGTTAACTTTTTTATAACAACTAATATGATGTTGAATTATATTCATAAAATATAATATTATCATTACACATCCATTGATTGGCGTTAGCGTTATACGAATGTCATTAAAACAGTACAAACAAATCCACGAAGAACATAAAAACAATAGATTTATTTAAATAATTGAGAAACTTGCATACATAATAGTTTATAAATAATTGTGCTAGTTTTTATTTTTATCGAATGACTAAAATCAGCCAAACAAAAATACCCGTACATTAAATCGCAAACGTGCATGTCTGATTTATAATTATCAAAAACTCATACGAGCGCATAAAAAAGTGTTTATTTTCCTAAAATTTATCTACCATTAACAACTTTTTGCGACAAAACTATACAAAAAAAAAAATAGATATTTTTTTTCACAGAGAACTGGAAAAAAAATCATTTATCAATAACTCATACTAGGTAGCAAGTGTCAATTAGTGTTTATCCTCGGACGGTTTCTTCGGTGTATGGTTAAGCAAAAAAGGAATCGGTCCAGAGGGCCCACGCTGCAGTAACCAATAATATTGCTAGCTGCTTATATTCGTTACTCAGATTTAACGGTCAGCAGTGTAGAAAGGTTATAAAGAATTACGTTATCGAATTGGGCGGGCGCCCTTTTTTCTGTCTTTTTTTTTTTTTGTATTTTTTACAGCACGGTCAGGCTCGTGTATTATAATATTATAAAGACCTATACTGTCGGCCACCGACCCTTTCACGGCGATCCGGAATAATGGATTTATCGGGTTGGCGGATTGTCCCTGGCTATATTGTACCGTGATAGGTAGGTATATATATATATATATATAGGTACACGCACCTATTCTAATATAGACGAAATTAAGTGAGCAAATAATAGACCGTTAAGCGTATCGTATACTGTCCGCGGTATATAGTACATAATGTCCGAAAAGTAAATAAATAGCGATGTATATAAACATTTACGACTTGGGGGAGGGGGGTATGTGGTACATTATGTGATGCGTACATAAAAGGGTATTATAAAACGCCCTTTGCAAACGTTCCGCCGATAGATTTGTCCCGTTTTCATTATTAGACTTACGGTTTTTATACGATACTCACATTTTATTCGTGCTTTATAATAATATATAAGAATTGTATGTTTAAAATGAAAAAGATATTTTACCTATTGTGTTCGTATAATATTCGAATTAAAGAATAATTAGTAGTATGTAGTTAACATAATTATTATGTCAACACCTAATATAATTAGCACTTGCACTTACCTAATTATAATATGGTATGATATTTTTCGGTATTCATATCGTTTGTTTTTTATGACGATGATTAACAACGCTCTATAGGTATTCTTTTCAAACGAATACATAATAAATATTCCACAAAAACGGAATTTTCCCGTAGAGTGCCGACAGTGGTTTGCTAATTGAAAGTGTCGAGAGCATCTAAATTCTATTATGCCATAAATTACAATTAGTAAATCTCCATGGAACAAAATACGGTATATTATTATCAATTATCATGTATTTATCTCATTCCAATATTAATTTAAATTTTTTTTTGAAAATATTTTTTTCGTTCAATATTTAAATTTATATAACCTCCTGCAGCGTTGAAAGGCGGAGCTGGATGAAATGATCAAGGAGGTGAAATAACAGCAACCATGGTCTTTATACAATATATATTATTATATATACACTAAATTCCTACATCTTTCTTTTAAAAACCAACCGTGCTCAAAAATCGAGCCACTGTTTAACTTGCATTTTTATAGCAAGAAATATTTTCCTTGGACAAACAACCGGAACCTTAAATAACCGGAAGTTTTAACTATCAATTTATTTTATGCTCCGATAAATGAAAAAGTTTAAAAAGTTTAAAAATAAGGTTGAACGCATTTTCTCTGGCTAGTTTTAAAATGTTTAAAGTTGTAACCATTCCGTGTTTTTTGTTCGATTCGGCGTTGATTACAAAACGAATATGGTAAACAGAAGAACAAACGACTGATACAAAAAAAAAAGAAAAAGAAATGAATAACTTAAAGAAAAATACATTCAAGCCATATCTATACCGAAAGTATACAATTAAAGAATGTTCCCATAGAAATTAGTTAAATTGTATACGTTGAGTAAAAATTATTAATAGGACGCTTATCGCCTTAATATCTGAATAGCAACACCCACATTACTTTTCTCCGTCTTGTATGTGCGTAACACAGCAAATGTACAGCACTGAATTAGGTTTTAATTTTAATATTAAAGTGAATCGACCAATATTATCGAACTAATATGTAAAAAATTTTTTGAACGTATTTTTTGACGTTTTTTCGATGTTTTAATTATTAGTGGCTAAGTGTGTCAAATATCGCAATACAAAAATTCTCATAACTAACTTCAAAATTAAAATTTTGAAATATGTCTTCTGACAACACACAGGGAATGTTGTTAGTATAAGTAAGAACGTTCATCGTACTTGGTAACTTTACTCAAACTATAAAACTAACAAAACGTGAACAGCCGAACATAAATTTACCATGTAAGACGGATACAACAAATCCGAAGAATGGCTTTATGGTAGTAACCTCTTAAAGAGTTTATCTTTTATCTGGTTTTCAGTTACCACGATGATAACCATTTCATAGGTAATAATAATTGTACAGTATGATTTGGTTTCATCAATTAAAAATATACACCTCTATCAAGTTAGGTTTAAAATGTTATAAGAATATTTGTATGCATGCTAGTTTAACAATAACTTCCAATAAATTAATTCTGGACATTTGACGTACTTGTTATTGTGTGATGTTATGATATTAAATATTTAAACAAAATGTATTATGTCATAATACATGGGTGTTGGAAAACTTTTTTTAAAAATTAAAAAAAAATATTTAAAATGTAAAAATTATCTAGTAAAAAATGTCGATTTAAACTTTGTTCTTAGGTTTGGAAAAAAACACTATTACTTGTCATAATATTATTTTATAGTTTAATCTATGGCACAACAATATTTTGATATGTATAAAAAAAACATTAAACGAAATTTGGTGTTTTTTTTTTTATTACTTAAGGTGGGTACAGTTAGTACAAAATTAATTAATTTGCAACACTAAATTTAAAATAGCAATGAGATAGAGAAATGACGAATGTGGTGTATAGCTTGATATAATGTATGGTGCAATGAAAATTGCAAAGTGATAAATTATATAAAAATTAAGCCACACAAAACCAAATTATAAATATGAGTAATATGACACACAGTATATAGTATGTGTGTCTTTTTTGTAACAACATTAGACATTAAAGATTGGCAAGTTTTTTTTAAATATTTCAATATTTCAAAGTAATTTTATAATTTCTATATAGAATCTCTGTTTATTACTTCTGACTATTCATATTGATTATAAAAGTTTCAAATTAATTTTTAAAAACGAAGTTAAATAATAAGATTAAAATCTTTATATTTAACCGAATTCGCGATATCTTTAGATCACTTAAGTTGCTTTAAAACAATATGTTGAAAAACAAATTGAGATATTATGTACAATTTATTATTTTAGTATTTAAATGCTTACTTGTATGGAAGTCAAAATAAAATAATGACCTTAACATTATTTATATTTCTATTATGTTATTTAGTATTCAAACATAATTTATTATTATAATTTAACTTGCTCATATTTGTTATATTATTCTTGATTAACATTACATTATTCATTATATTCTCGATAGAAAAATTGTTCTTGTCTGTTGAGTTAATTTAAATATTGAAATTGATATTTTTTATGTAATTTAAACAGTACGTTTTCTTTTAACTGTTAAGGTTATTTGAAAAGCCTTTGGGTTTTTCTACAGAGTAGGATAATTCAACAAATCAATCGTTTGAAGCAAAAAACCCTTATAAGAAAAAAAATAATTCCAACTGTAGAAATTCAAATCACCGTGTATCTTTGTAGTTTTTTTTATTTTTTTATTTACAAAATGTTTAATATTAATTGAATTTATAACTGTACTATTTTTAAATTATGATACATGTATACCGTTAAGTAAGATGATTCGGAGAAAAACAATATTGCTATAACGTTAAGTAGTAGATTGTTTAAACAGCTGCGAGTTCTAAAGTAAATTCTATATACTGCGTAATACGTGCACTATAATTGAAGTCTGAATTTATCTTTTGTTGTTGTAATGAATAATGTTTCTTTAAACTTCATTGTCTTACTAAAACGTGATCACGTATCGCGGAGACCTGCTGCAGCTAGATATGACTTAAACTATATATGGATTTTAGACTCTCTGAAGAGCGATTGAGTTGTTACCTCAAGTGCTGACATTGAGTAGTGGTTCTTTAATTAACACTTAATGTCTTAACCTGAGATTGTTTGTGTTTTGAATTATAGTTAATATGGCTTATTTACTTATAGAAAATCATAAAACTAATTGGATATTGCAGTAGGTACAGTATAGAATTTGAATTCCTTTAGTAAAATATAATTTTAAATTAATGTAAATACAATTAGGTATACAACCTATTCATAGGTACATACATTTGTTTATCATTTACAATAAATTAATTATTGTAAATATGTATGTGATCCGATATTATAGGTACTACATTAAAATTAAATTATTAGGTAATAAATTACAAAAATATTAGTTGTAGTATTTTGTATTCTACATTTTTAAATATTACTAAAAGTCTTAATAATATTATATATGGTATGGGCCATTCTCTATTACTAATTAGTGTACACAATTACTGTGATTACTCATTAAAACTGTCATAATGAATTTGAGTTTAATGTGTTTAAACAGAAGTTAAAATTGTTATTTTTCTGAATATGTTTTTTATAATGTATAACAATAATTTTATTCAACCTTTTATTAAAAAAAAAAGTTTTTTTTTAAAACTCAAAACATAATTTATCATCTGCTGATAAGTTGGATCCGGATCATTTACCAAGTTTCATAAGTAGGTACCTACTAATAACTCATGCATACTTTTATTTTATTAAAACGACCACAATATAATATAACCAACAAATAAAATAATAAATAATTTAAAAATATTCCACAGTATTTTGTTTCCTTATAAGTAAATATTATTTGTTTATATCTACTTATATTTAAATATTGCATTTGTATGAAAAATAATTTTATTTAAAGAACACATTGCACGTAAATACTATACGTAAACACGTGTATGTAATAATAATGAAATTTTCGTGCGGCATAAAACACGCATATGCTACATTCCAAAATATTGTGTAATGTGTACCTATTGGTATTATATTCTTTCATAAAAAAACAATGTATAATAATATGCACGAATGGTATGGGTATACGCATTGTGTGTATAGGTACGATGTATTATTTAAAAACTTTACGTGTTCGAAATGACAATGCACAAATATAATAATAGGTAGGTATACGTAAAACACCTTCACAGATTTACGGAATGTGAAACGCATAAATGAAATTGAAAAAAATAACCACTTCGTGAATGAATATGAGCTTGTCGGACGTAGGGCTCGCCGATGGAACAGTGTGTGGTTATAGGTGGAAAATCATGTGTGACCAAATGTGGGGTGTGCACAAGTGTATTAGATAGAATAAGAGTAAACGAGGTGCGAGAGATAATGCGCGTAGATGAAAAACGGTGAACAGGTGTTTGTGGGAAACATAATATACAAACCAGAGACGAGTTTTCATTACATTCCAAACGAATTATAACTACTACATGCGAGCAATAAATTCTTTGAGCTTCTTTAATTTCCGAGCACGCACATAATTTCTGTACCATATTTTTGTTTACACTTAGAAATTAACTTAAAACCCCGAAACGACCAACACACCGGTCGCATATTATACTTCAAATAGTCACCAAGGTGATGAAATATTATATGATAAATTATGACAATTTCATTGAGTTAATACTAGAATACCTACATATAATATTATTATTATTATTATTTATATTTTCAATGTGATAAGTTATAACTTATAATAGTGTACCATTTTCTTGACACGCCCACACCAAAATGTTCTCGCGTGTGGTTGATTTTGGTTCAAAGTTACTGTAACGCGTTAAGAATATTACTATCGACACGTTTTTGCTAAATGTACGATGCTCAGTCATGTTATAAATGTATTATTTCTTAAAAGTAATATTATTTTTTTATTGTGTATCCACTGTTTTTACTGTCCCAAACGATGCTTTTATATTTTCCCCTGATAACTTTAACACTTAAAAAATAGAGAATATAATAATAATGGAGAAGACCTTCTAATATTTTATGCATATTGATAAATCACTAACCTAGTCTATATAGGAATAGCGCTAGTAATACCTAAACATTTTATGATAAATTAATCTATATCAATATATTTTCTACAAACAATTCTTATTTTGAACACAATTTGACAAATTAAAAATGAAATGTCTCCAAATAACACAATAGTCATGGTCAAAATTATAATTGTTTTAAGTTCAAAAATTAAATGTATTTACCTTACCTCCAAAGGTAATTAATAGCTACATGCCTACATAAGAAATATCCCAAAGTAAATAATATTATAAGCGTCACCTGAAGAAAAAATTATTAATTATAAAATATGTAGATAAGGCCGTAAGGGTAGGGCCTAAAAAAAAAAAACAAATTAAATAAAAGTATAACAAAGTATGTTTTGTTTTTACACCTATCTCAAAGTCTTATCCATGACTGATTACTTGATTACTATCAAATCGGCCATCTCATAGTTGATCAAACACATTTGTAAAATATTAAAAATAATAACCAAAAACAACATTAACAAACCACCAAAACATGTGAGCACTTATGGCTTGTACAGTTGTACACAACAATCTATTTTATTCGTATGTGTATTTCATTCAAAAATACCCATGATAATTCTAGCTGAAATTAAAATTTCTAAACGGCATGTTTCTTAATATAAATAAACTTAAATGGATTTCTTTCGGGAAAAAAGAACGCAATATTATTATTTTATTTAATTATAATTTATCTGACCATGTTTTATTTCGCTCCACTCAAAAATCTATAGGTGTTATATTGAACACGATACTTTTATTTAATCTACACATTATATTTATAATAAGAAAAAAGCTCTCTTTATATTTGGCTTGATTAAAAACGCAATCATTCAGATTTTAATGAACCGTTTACATTTAAAAATCTTTATACAATCATTATACGTTTGAATGTGGAATATTCGTCAATTATTTAGGAAACTTATAAAAGTAGTTATTATGCGCTAATTGAAGAAACTCAAAATTGATTTTAACAAGCCTCCTCACTCGAGCCATGACAATCAGACAATATATCCTCAAATGTCTAAATTAAACATCCTTAAAAGATAGGTAGGAAAAGTAAATCATCATATTATATACATGTTCTGTATAAATTACTTAACAATATGACATTGATGATTTCTATTTTCAATATTAATACTTACCTAAATAATAAAAATCATAATGTTCGTAATAATAATCTCTTTTACATTCCACCAATTTCAAAAAGTATGTATTGTTCACCTATAAATATTTTGTTATCTGTTCGTAATTATCAGAATAATATAAACATTTTCAATTCACTAACATAATATTATATAATATCTACAAATTATATATTGATACTTGTGTTTTGTCGACAAATGTTATATTATTATTATTTGTTATTTAATATTTTAATATTTATAAGTCTATTAATCATTGTATCAAACATATTTTGTACAATTGGCTACTGGACGATTTTAATAATAAAATCGTTTCAGAACATATTATGTTCTATTGATTTTGTAGTACCTTTTATAACCAAGTTAATTTACTGTTATTGTATCGCAATAACTTTTTTTAAATAATATTAAATTTATAAAAGTTTTTCTTAGTTATTAAAATCCATATAATTTAAGAGTTGATAATAAGGTAACAAAGTCAATATAACTTTTACATAGAAAATAATATAATTCAATTCGCTGTTATATTGGGGATATCAAGTAATTTAATAGTTTGTTTTTAAACAAATTATATACTTACTTCTGTATGCGTTTTAATATTTTACCATCCAATATTCAAACTTTAATATAACTGCATTAGATTATATATTATGAAGTTACATTATTAAATTATGTACAATATCTCGATAACGTGGATATAATATTTTCAAGAAATAATATAGGGTTTTATTTACAAAGTATTCAAACTCTAAACAATGTATAATAAACACAATATTATTTTATTAAAATATTAACAAAACACAAACATTTTTAAAGCTTTGATATTATAATACGTCTAACTTATATTATTCAGCAATAACCGAATACTATAGGTATATGAATTTTAGTTTTTTTTCAGAAACTAGTCGATACGAGGTTATTATATTGTATCAACGTGTAGTTTTTTTTGCTTCTATTGATCAATATAACATACAAATAATCAAATTAGATAATCATAGTAAGTCGCCAGATAGTAAGAACACAAGTCCGCAGTGAAATTGTTTCATTTGGTGCTAATATGAATCAATTATAATAAATAAATTAACTACCAAATTTAATATTGTGTACTTATAATTTGTATTGACTATTTTCATAACACCATAAAATATATTAATGCAGTTATTATTTTTTTAAATGTGATTTCGAGAACACTGCGTCAGCAGTTCAATTTATGACATAAAAAAAACTATCTCACATCGACGTTTTTTTTATTGTAAGCCTAACCTAGTGAAAAATGCTGTTAGTACCAAAATTCCGACGACCGGCTTAATGTTAGAACCCGGACGAGGAATGTGGAGTAAATTAGTTTATATATCTATGGTTTCGTTTTCACTAAAGAAGACCATTATGTACTGTTATTAACAATAATAATGGTCTTTTTTAGAATGGACAAATTCAATACAAAATTAATATATATAGGGCTTTTTTCTACCCATAAGTATTTATGCCAAATCATGTAACTTCACAAACGTACACATGAGATTTGAATTTTATCAGTTGTGCATCACATTAAATTAAATTAGAATAGAAAAGAAAAGCCATGTGATTTCTTTCTATTAAGACATTTGTATGGACAATGACCAGTACTTAATAGTATATATATATTTTTTGCAATTTTCATTCGTAACTACCGAATTTGAGCTAAATGAAAATAGTTATAATATTATATCCAATTTGTATTATATAATTATTGTATGCTTATATAATTATATTAAACAGCTATACAAGACACTCAAATTGTAAATTTTTTTTCGCAAAGTTTAGTAAAGATTTGTATGAATACAAACAAAATGTGATACAGTGAAGACATTTTTAATTTCTCCAGCTCTCTTAAAAACAAAAACAAATTTGTTGCACACAGTTTTTATGCAAATATATTAAAGTACGTAATTTGTCCGAATTCGTACTCCCACCCACGACATTTAAGCTAAGTATTTCTTCTAACGTTAATTATTACTATTATAAACATTAAACCTACAATTTATTACTGTTATTATTCAAAATACTAATTTCATTATAAAACAACTATCTTATGAATAATAGTGAAATAAATCTCTGGACCAATATAGAACTAAACTTATATGACGTATAGAGCACAATACCATAACAGATGTTTTACTCAGGAATCTTTAAAAGTAGTTTGATAAGACTTATAATATATAATATGCGTTAACTGATAAGTAATAAGTCCTGCACATTTAGCGAACTAAACTTACTATTATGTCTTATACCCATATAACACTACCAAACTAACAGCCACAAGAAGTTAATATTCAATATTTTAAAAAACGGTAGCTACCTATATATACTTACCATACGTGCTGCATACATCTGATGGTATTATAATATCTAGTTTGATATAAAATATATTATTTCAATAGATTTACATTTACCTATTTTCTCATGATATTGTTGTTTAAATCACTACTGTGTATGTAGGTAGGGATTCTGCTTACATATTATAGGTAATAGTCTTGAATTTCGTGAACATATTTTCATGAAAATAAAGTTGTGGCAGTGTTGATTTCTTTATTTGTGTAATCAACGAGAACTTATGGTGTCAATAAACATTTACCCAGAATATAAGGTTTTATTTTAACAGTTATGGAGCGAACACGTTTGGCAAATGGTTGTCAACTTACCGTGATACAATGAAGTCGTGCACTCGTGCGTCAAACGAATGAACACTAATCGTATTATATTTATAATTAACTTCTGAAGTCAAAGTGAAACTGGTCCAAAAGAAACGAACACTGTTGTTTTCTTTACTTTGGTACAGTCAACTGTCAATGATTACTGACATCGATTGTGTGCATTTTTAGGCACTTGCCTATATGTTATGAATATTATGTAGTAGATGGATAGGTACTTGCAGCTATCGTGAGCCATGCAGTGTCCACCGAAAATACGATCTATTGTCCGTTTCATAACATAAGTCGTAACTATAATAGGGTCTTAATATTATAATGTATTGTAGAAGGGTTTTCAACGGAAACGTTTATATTATAAATAATTATTGGAATTTTTTTTTTTAATCTCGCGAGACAACCGCGTAAATCGAATACCGCGATCAATACCCACACAAATATCGTGTGGTAAAATAACTTAACGCATCGCCGAATAATCCGTTCATAAAATACGCCCGTTTGTAAATAAATGAATAAAATACACGGTAAATATTGTGCATTACGCGTGGTGCGGTTTGTAAATATTTCATCAAAGGGATGGTAATAATAACATGTTCCAAATACACAGCAATTTAGTTTATGAATCACGAATTACTCATCGACATAGGCAGCGGGTATATTATAAAATCATAACTTTATACGTTTTTCATAACTAAATTGAGAAGTAATATCGTACATGATACAGTCACAGACATTATAGCTACACGGCTGAAGACAAATATATAATATTTATATTCTATACAGTATATAAGGTATGTATATGTGCAACCAAAGTAAATAAGTAAGTCAAGTTCTCGAAAAAACTGAAAAAGATCACAAGTCATAATACTATACTTATTCTATACAATTTATAGGATAAGTAGAATCATCAATATTTAATATTATGATGCACTCATATATTATAATATAGACTTGAGGGTGTCATCCCATTGCTTTTATTCTAGTCGGTATAACATCGTATTTAAGTACTAAAGTATTAGTATTAGTATATCGATTTTTTGAAAAAATTATTTATTACATTGTAGAGCAAAAATCATTGTAACTATTTATAGCAACGGTTCTCAAAGTTTTGGTGAACACACACCCCCCAATGGAAGACTTTTAGAAATCTCAATTATACTAGTATTCAAATACTCAAATATTTTTACAAAATATCTCATGTTATCATAATCATTATTTTTATACTTATTTTATATTACAAATCACATACCTGAGTAGCTACATAAAAACATACACATTTATAAGTATTTTTAACACACATAGTTTTTCATAAAAATGTAATATTTTATTTTTAGATAGAGCCACCGCGACACGATTGCCGTAGACCCCCGGGAGGCCATAGACCATAGTTTAAGAACCACTGATTTATAGTACTATATTATTAGTTAACCTAAATTCTATAAGCTTGATACAAAACTGAAATGTTTGTATTCGCGATTCTTTAAAATTGTAGAAAACCAATTATAGAGATAACTTGTGTAAATATTTTAAAAGTTTAATAATTAATTTTCATTAAGTTGTATTCAAACAATTGTTTAAGTTTTAAGACTTGAAGAATATGAGTGGATGAAAAGTACCTATATTAGATTAGTTAGTGGGCGGGTATAAATGATAAATAACACCGCCATGACACTCCTTGTATATTTAGTATAACAAAATTCGATGGGTTTTTTTTTTCAATATTTTTTGTATTATTTATCATTTATTTGTTTTTGATAGACGATTCCGAGTAGGTTATTAATTAATAATTATTAACTTGCCAAATACTTAGGTTATTTTACTGTTCCTATCGTATTATATTTATGTATAATATTATAATAATTCTCATCAAAAATCAATATGTCCAAACGACTTCGCCAGGCACGATTATCATATTTTATACTTTAAAGCATCATTATAATATTATTCATCACAAAATATTTTATTGTTTACCAGAGTTTGCCGAGATAAGCTCCGTGAACGACTGACGGACAGCTGGTTGCAGCGCAGTATACTATTACTACTACACGTGATTAGCGACAATAAATTCCCAACGTTCGTGGTACCAATACATACCTAGGTTGATGTCCTCGCGTAAGTAGAGTATATTTTAGAAAATCGATTTATGCCGATGTCTGGTTATCGGTATGAACCATAGATAGTTATACCGTAACGTCGTATACTGATGGCTGGTCGCAAAGTAATAAGAGTACATAGCATCCAAAATGGTCGTTGACGTTTTATTATAATTACATTGTTATGGTAATAACATCTACGCCCGCTGACTTTGTATTTAGTTAACCTCTCGTCCCTCATTTCCACCCATCTCTCTCATCCACGCTCTGGACTTCGCCGCCGGCGGTTTTAATCCGTAGGTACGCGGTTAATTCATTTCGGTTTTGCTGTAGCCCTAGGTATAGGTAGGTACTGGTGATGACCGCCGCAGCCGCACGCCATCACCGGTAACTGATGTAAATATATGTACCGGAATTAATCTTACACAACACTGCTCATAATATTATAATATTGGGCTACCACTGGATCACCTCGATGTCTGACATATTTTAGTACCTAGCTACATCAAGGATTATAAAAAAGCATCGTGAACCAGACTATAATTAATGTATGGGTCGTGGGTTACAACTAATATGTTACGATAGATTATCATTAAATAAGTATATAATGATGAAAAGAAAGAGAGCAATGTATTAAAGTTTCATGAGTGAATAATATTTTCCAAAAACCTGTGTATATACTTTTCAGCATTATAGTGAATGTTTACCGTTAAAACAATCACTCCGAATATTATGCACTATATAATATACACTATAAATTATATTTTATTATAATATAATCTTTAAAGTTACATTTCTTCAATTAAATGTGTTAAAGTCACCGGAAAATAATAGTATCAACATTCGTAGTGCACGTAGACAGACTTGTATCGATATGCGGTTATACACTGCAGGCGATTGTCGACATTCATACTATAGTTGATATGGTTAGCAAGGGAATCTATAATAACAATAAACAAAATGTAATTGTAGTAATAATGATATGTGAATAAATAAACAATTTGGGCAAATTGAAATGTCACCGTACATTAAATAATATCTATTGAAACCCTAGAATGTAGGGTCCTAAGTACTCTTAGCATCGCTGTGATTTTCGCCCATTTCACGCTCTGCAAGGGAAGAGGAAATTAAGCAGGAGTATGAAATACCTCCGCAAATCGATTTCGCACGAATCTCATGACAATTATACGGAGCGTTAAAGTTGTTCAATTAATGTTCTCAATATTTCCATCACAATGGCCCGAGAAAATAAAAAATACTATTAAATTATATATATATAACATCCCTGCGGAAAACGATCCTCATAACGTGTTCGGGCGTGCGTGTATAGACGAAATTACATCCGCGTAAAAGACTCACACGTACGAAATATAATATATATTTTTATTATTGTTATTCTATTGTTTTTGTTGTTTTTGTTGTCGTTATTGTTGAAGCGAAATGCGGAGGCGCCCTAGGAGACCGAACAATGCTGGGCTGTGCGATCATTTTTGGCCATCATAACCACCGAAGTTCGGCCCGGAGCGTCGTTTTTACGGCTCTCTGGTCTCGCTATCGAACCTTTCTCGGGCCCAACGAATCGTGTTATATTACCACCGCTGGTACACGACATGGTGTTATGATAACAAAATGCCAAAAATAGTAATATTACACATGTTTAGTATATAAAATAACAATATGACGTATAGTTTTAAGCACCATAAAATATTTGAACACAGGCTTTCCATCCGAATCACACGCCATGATCCTCGCGGGCCATCAAACGCCGAACCGAAATAAAATAAATGCTATAGCATATACATACAATCGTGTATGTGCATCAGAGTTGATTCGATTTCATTAATCGTATTAAATAATTAATGTGAATTAAAAAGGCGTCTATACGCACATAACTCCCGAATTAACTTGATGCAAGGCGCAATAATAATTGCAATTAAACGTGTTAATATGTGAATATGATGCGACGTCGCAGTACCTCGAGTACTCGACACTAAACGTTATGAGCGAATGAACAATCTAAATGTAATATGATATAACCATGAAGCCCAATGGAACTTAGTAATTTAACTAGTGTATTATCAATGAGCGATAATACCTACAATAATTGAATAATCACATCTATCAATGTGTCATGACTGCGTCTTTACCTTTGCTGCAGTTCCTTGACATTATAAACGATGGTAATAATATAAAATAAAGTATTAACGTCGTTAAGGTATACTGAAAACCTAATTTTTGTAAGTTGTATAATATTTTTAGGTTCTCAGCGGAGCAATGAATATATTGATTTTATATATATTTATTTTATTCTGTGTTTTTTTTTTTATGTCTGTATACACGATGAGTAGTTGAATTAATAATGATTTGATTTCCCACTTTGAGGGTGGTTTCTAATAGAAAATTGGTTCTATTAGGTTCTTTTGAAATGTCAAATTTAAAATCATCTAGATTTTTCGAAATAGTCAGAGAAAAACGGGATATAATACGCTTTACCATTTTTTATAAATCGATATTGTTTTTTTATAGTATCTCAAAAACGTGGAGACTTTTTACCAATCGTCAATATCCAAATTTACATTCATGATAACATTTTAAAATAATTTGAATTTTTTTGGAGCTATTGATATTTTATAGACATTTAACATTTTAAATTTTAGATTCTGAGTGGAGCGATGAATGTATTGATTTTACAATTATATGGTTTTTTTTTAATTTTTAATTTTTTTTTTAATTTTTGAGTCTATTATCATCGTTTAAGGCAGTGAAACTGCTTGGATTTTCTTTAACAGCATCTTGTTCAATGGAAAAGTGAATCTAGTTGGTGTATTGGGGAGATCAAAATTTAAAATTCTAAATAGTTTTCAAAAGCATTTTCATTTTTTTTCATAAATAGTCTGAGTTTAAATTCGGACGAAATTAGATTTAAATAAAGAATAACGATTGTGGTTATTTTGTTGTAATTTAAAAATATTATTCTTGCTACGTACCTACTTAAAACTTTTGAAGTATATTATTATAAATTTAGAGTTTTAGACACACGATGATATTTTTTAATGTTATTTATTCGGCAAAAGTTAATTTACCTCACTATAATCTACTGTATTACTAATAGTAAAATAAATTACATTAATAGCAATAATATCATAAAATATACTTAGTAATATAGGCTGACAGACCGTCTTCGCTCTGAATCGTTTTTCGTATGCTTTGATTTATCACTGAATTAAAAATTAACACATCCGTTACAGTGATCCACTTGAAGCCTGTTACACAGCATAATAGCCCACTTGCTCGTCTTTTTTTATCATTACAATTTAATTTTAAAAGCATAATAATCTTGAAAAATTATACTATCTTATAATATATTCACTAAATTAGTCAAAACGTTTAGACAAATCCTGAACATAATAAAAAATAAGTAGATGGAATAATTATATAGCTTGTGTAAACAGTTTTAAAATAATGGCAACCAGAGATTAATTAATTTTTAATTATTTAAAATTAACATAATTATTAAAAACGTTGTTTTAATTTATAAAACTTTGAAAATTTGTCTTTCATAAAGCGTTAAGACGTTAAAAATATAATTACAGTAAATAGAGCGTATCGTGACTGTTTGACGCCCCCAGCGATGTACTCGAATGACGGTCAGCCTGTGCCCAAACGACATCCTTGATCAATGTCACCAGATGCCATCTGTCAGCATCCCTTAGAGGCGTTTATCGTCTTCTCGTCAAACATTGTGGTACCAGTGTACCACGGTAATTATTTGGGACGACAACAGCTGCACAACATTGACTTTGAGACAAGGCCTCTCTAGTGTCGACAGGAACGACCTACGACGACCTTGTCGCAGTTGTTCTGCTGCTGACTTTGCCGTAGTCGTTGCAGTCACTTTCGGCCACGGCTATAATAGACAGCTTTTGACGCACTCCTGAGACACAACAATTTCGGCGGAAGGTGCTTTCCAGTCTTTGGATCTGCATTTCTAATTCTTCAAATTCTACCAACTTGTCCCGAAACTTTCGGTATAACAATCCATGGTATATTTATTTCTGATGATGTCACACTATCGTCACGTGAAATAAATAACGACTGTTCGTCATTCGAGCATAGAGATATGGGTGGTAAATTTAACGACCTCTTAATGGTCATCACCAGTTGTAAGTCTTCGGTTAACTCGTCCAACAAGTCAATGTCGTCGTCGTCGGTTGTTGGTCAAGGATCTCACTGATAGCACGGACAATTTTCGGTCTCACTGTCAGTGTAAGGTCGTCTACTGTGTATGCGTCATCTTCCGTCAGTTATGCTTCGTCGTCTGTCATGTAGACGTTGTCTTCCGACGAATGACAGCATCGGCTTTGGGTGTGGAACTCGAACTGCCGCAAGCTCCCAACATCTGGCCTTTCTTAACGTCCTGGCGTAGTAACGTTGTATTGTTTTATAAAACTTCCCCTATTTTTTCATACCTTACGTAAGGTTAGACAAATAATTAAATAATATAATATAAATAATAAATTCAGAAATTAAATATTATATTCGACGAAAAGACTATATCGAAAAAATGGCTATCGTCACAAAATGTAAACTGATTCAAAATTTGTATTCGGACGTATGAATAAACAACAATGAACAAAAATATATAATAATAATTTGTTTCTTTTCACTTAAAATAATTTTCATCCTAAAATTTAAGGACTTAAAATAATTTCAATAGTTTAGGTACCATAATATGGTTATTCAGACTTTATTTATGGACACTCGGTCGTGTACCAGTCAGCTCGCAATTTTCAAAATATTTGGATTCATTTTATGCTATTTATACCATTATTTTTATCAGTGGCTTTCTGAGTGATAAATAAAAATACTTTTAAAATCAAAATACATTTTTGATTTAACTTTCTTCAATATAATTTATTTAGATAGGTAAATACGGAAAACAATACAATTAACGGGAACATATATTATTAAATTGTATTTTACATAAACATATTATATTGAGCATATTTTTTATACTATGTTTATTTAATGAATAGATTAATGCCTATTTTTGCATTTTTTGTGAATATATTTGTAGTTTCTGGTTCTTCAAATGATTAGGTTACATGTGATCCTTAACAAGTGAAATTGTGAGAAACCACAAAAAAAGATATAACAAAAGCCAAAAAATAGATAAACATTTGTTGTTGAATTTAAAATTTATTTTCAATATTCTGTACAGGATTCCTATTGGCAATTAATATCCAAAGAACGATAATTTCGATCGATTATATTGTCCGTTTGATATTTTTCTAAGTAATTAACCGTCAATATAATGCTCCAAACGCTAATTGTATTAACACGTATAGCAGCCAGCTGTAGGTAACAAGGTACCTCACAATTAAAAGTCTTGCGGAAGGAAATGCGTGTAAATGCTTTTGGTATCTATATTTAACAAATATTGCTTCGTATCTTTTTAACATAGAATATTATAATATTTAAACAAAACATAGAGTTTAAGTGAAAACCAATGTTTAAGGTACAAATTACGAGAAAAGGCTTTTAAATGGCATAGTTTATGAAACTTCGAAGACACGTCATGAATTCCCTATAACATTGTTAATCAATTAATAGAAGTTTAATTATGTCTATATATATATGAGTAAATATAAGTAAATATAATTATTTTTCAGGTGTATTGCACATAGCATATGAATAATATATATTCTTATAAAATAAAGTAATTAAGTAAAATAAAACGCAATATAAAATAGTAACAGTAATACACAAATCATATTTTTTTGGGAAGGATGGTTCAACTTTTTTAAGTAATCAAACAAAATAACTTACTATTTAAGATTTTAAAATTGAAATATTGTGTTCTCTTCGCTAATAATTTTCCTTGACCTTGTACCACTCATAATATGGAATTTAATATATTATTATGTAGCATCCACATTCTGAAATTATTTTATTAGTTATAAATTATTACAATATCTTAAATGGAAAATCATGAATTAGAATAAATTATAAATATACGAATCACAAATAACACAATTAAATAAATGTGGATGTAACATAATAATATTGTATATTCATTTTGTAAATAATTAAAAATGTTGTATTAAATGTTTTCTTTGTTTAATTTGAAGTTCAATGGATATAATAATAAAAACTTTTTGATACAATTATCAATTTCATTATCTAGACAAAAATTTCATGAAATATAAATGTATTTTGCGTAATAATGTATAAGTATACTTAAATTATTATGAGAATAATGGATTTTACTTAATAATACATTTACATTATTTATACTTCAATAATAAACATAAAGAGATAGAATTAAATCTTTACGAATTCCGTTATTATTTATAATAACAGCTTATAATTATTAAAAACAATAATTGTATATAATTATTACAATAATTATGTAAATAAGCACCATCCATTACCATTTCATTTGCAAATATTTTACGAAATGTAAAGTAGTATATATCCCATAGTATAATGGATAAAATTCAGGTGCATTATACATGAACCACAATCATATTATATTAATGAGTTGATATATTACACGATTTTAGTGAAATATTATAAAATAGTAAAAGATCGAAATAATAGTCAATTTTTTTTGTATGATGATTCCTGATGTGATCTATAAAACATAAATATTATAAATTGGATATAATATTAATACTACAATAGAGGTTTTGTGACCATCGTAAAAAAAACAAAGTCAACAATTTAACAAATATTGCTTCGCAAAAGGTTTAAAAATATTTATTTATTTTTTATAACAATTTCTTTTTAATAAGTGTAAACTGTAAATTTATGTTTTGCAATATGACATCGCGGTGTAGCATTAGACTTAGATTACCCAACGTCTGAATTCCCTATATGTTAACAATATTTAATTTTAATGACTCGTATAGTATAAAATATATAGATAGTTAACGATCAACAAGAATAACAACTACACTGAATAGGTTTTTTTTATTGTGCATAGCATATAACATGACAGTGTTTGCTATCTGATACAAAATTATCGACGCGTAGGCATATTATGGCGTTTAAATATATTTATAACTTCATTTGTTTTGTTTCATTAATAATTAATTTAACGAAGAATTAAAATATTTCTATTCTATTTAAATTTAAATCAATACAAATTTATATCCAGTACATATTGCAACTAATATAAATATTACAAATGTTAAAATAACTAACAACGTATTGAATATCTTTAAACCAGTCATTATTTATTTATGATCATAAAAAAAAAAGATAATATTGCACATGCATCCAAATATTTCTAATATTATACAACCACCAATAATGTTGTCATAATTTTTAAAGCTGTTAAATGAAATGATGTTCTGTTTATTTATTTAATTATCAATTTTTAAGGTATACTGTAACATATTTTTGTATTCCTCACATTATTTATTAAGGAGGTAACTATAATATATTAAATAACTTTCAGAAATTAAAATATAGACAAATAAAAGTGCTGTGACTTAAATTTAATTAATATTTTGTGATAATATATATATATATATTTGGAACATTATACAACCTTTTGTGTTAAATAACAAAGTATCCAAAGTACAATAATAATAATAAAGTGCTAAATAAAACATCGCATACATTATATGCATTCAAGTAGTATATGTTTAATATATGTTAATGTAAAAATCTGTTACAGTTTTTACTTTGGGCGATGATAAAGTAAATGTTTCCTTCAAGTCTTTATACTTTATTGTGAAAAGCTGAAACACAATAATAATAATTGATCATAGAAAAAAAAAACAATATATTACAATAGATTGATTTTTTACAACTTATAAGTATTCTATTATATTTTAATGAATTATACATTGAAATTCATAGCATCATTTTAAGCAAAAAATTATCATGATATACTACACAAGGTAGCTGTAGTAGGTATACGAGAATCATAATTTATTGTAGTAAGTTAATTGTTCCAAAAACAATTTGTAATATTGTATGTATTCGATTTTAAATTAATAATATTGATCAAGATTGTACAACTTTTAAAATAGGTACTTAATATTATCTTTAGAACTTCTTGTATACTTGCAAAATGTATAATTCCCCGCTGAATAACCATACAAGTAAAATTAATTAATTAAAATGAAACTATGATCAGATATAATGTATGCTATAAGTTGTATTGTATTGTTTTATGTAGGTTGTACATAACTTATATAAATAATATTTTTAAATTTAAATTTACTATCATTCAAATTGGCTTATTAAGAAAATAATAAACCATTGAAATGGTTTGTGTACGAAATTGAGATATTTTTTACGATAAAGGTATAATGCTGTGTTACCTATATTGTAATAACATTATTTATACTGAAAAATTAGTGAAAACGTAAATATATTTGAAAGAATTTGTGATAACTGTGTTCGAAAAATCTTAGTCTGGCCGTACATGGTAATTCAGGACAAGAATCCAGACAATACCATAACTCATAAGTTCAAGTGCTTTGTAAAAAGTTTATAAGTAATATTCTTCAAACTCACTCCCAAGTCCCAATCCTCAGACGGAAAAAAAACCCGACAGCACTTTTGACTCTAGTTCCGTATATTATTCGTTTAATATTATTATTATTATAAAACGCTTTGTTCAATCCTTACGAGTAAAATAACACAATAAATATTTATATAGATCTATATAGTTTGTTAATCGTACCTATACGTCTTTCAAAAATTCCAAATTTTTACCATAAGTCTTATTGAAATTTATTAAAATGCACCTATTATTTTTTTTTTCACTCAAAATAAACTTTTCATGCGATAATATATTTATATTTAGAGAGTATAAAAATATTTAGTGCCGTCGATCGAAATTTCAACACACAAACCTTAAACTATAATATCAATTATATATTTGCCATCCTACCCATCCTGCCTCTTAATCATCGGAGATTTATCGATTTTATCACGCGAAACGGTGCCACACGAAAACGAAAATTCATACAACGATCGTCGTGTACCACACTTTTGTTCGTTTACACAGCATTACTAGTTGAAACATTTTTTTTTCCCCTCGGCGTAATGTATCGAAAATGCATTGAACCGCGCACCGTCGGCGCTGTGGCGCGATGATAAAAGGCCAATCCGACCGCCGCCGGTTCGCAGACTGCAAGCGAGGGCTTTATTTATTTATTTATTTATATATATACGTTTGACGTTTGTCGGATTTTTGTTTTTATTTCCGTTGGGTGTTGTCGACCCTTATTTTTAAACAACGCGACGCGCAAACGGTCTATTAACTAGCCGGCCGATGCGGGGTTTGAACAGAAACTGTTCCGCCGCTGCGATAAAATAATATTATATTATTTATATGCGTCCCCGCCGTGATGCGCAGAACTCAGCTCATTCGATTAACTATAGACAGTCATCCGATAGGCTGAGTCAGACGTGTAAGGATAGCCCGATTCCGACTTCACATTGTCCGTCCGACTCGTATGCTATGTGCGTTGTTAATTATTAATTTTAAACGTTTTGTTCAAACTCTTCCTGTGCATAGCTACGCTGACTTACTGCACACTTTGTCGCAGCCACCCGAAAGCCGTTAATATACTATTGTTAAAACCAAAACGATGTGACTATATTATAGGCCATCCTCCCACCCATATTAATTTTCCCTATATTTTGATGAAAAATGTTCAAGCCACACACCCGCATTGCTAAAATCCTCATCTTTCAAAATGTCTCAACTATATCGTTCTTGATTTTGTCCATAGGTAATTCCTGCTTTTAATTTTAATTTTTACCGATGATCCTGTTTATCTTTTAACAGGCCGGTTTTATTTTTACATCCAATCGCAACCTTCTACTCATATAACCAAGATCAAACGTATCTTACGTTGTCTAACCGAGGCAGGCTTTTATATTACATTTCTTTGGGTACCCTACACATTGCTAATAACGAATTCACTGCCAAACAAGCCAAATTCCCAACATCTTCCAGTCCGATGTTATGCATATTCTGGTGAGATAAAGGTTGAATAAAGGTCACAATATCTAGCCAGAATTTCATTACACGTATCCTGAATTTAGACCACGGGATTTTAATGCCTCCTTCTACCATCTTTATTTTCCACTTATAACTCCCTCCTCGACATACTCCACAAGAACCCTGTGATACGTGACATAACTTATCTTATCTTCAACTATTCCAAATTATCCCATCAACATACTTATTACCTATTAATTTTTAAATCTTCCAGCATTCCCTTCAATATTCAAAAAACAATCTTAACCCCCCCCCCAAAAAAAAAAAAAAATAAATAAATAAATAAAATAAAATAATTTTAATTCTATCATTATATTTTAACCATGCATATTATTATTATATCAATTATTTTGTTTTTAGTAAACAATTTGTGATTTCCAAATCACCCATTTTAAATCTTGTAAATTGAATGCAATGTTTCAACTTGAAAGTAATTGTAAAACAAATCTTAGATTTAAAAAAAAGAGTTTACAAATGATGTACAACGAAAACCACTATTATCTTTAAAGCAATAGTACAATAAACGTGATTATGATCTAAAACAAATTCAATACAATGTGTATATACTTTACTGTTAAACATTTTCAAGAGTTGTCTTGCAAAATATCAATCAAGGATTGTTCATGTTTTAAATTACTACTAAAATATAATTATGGTTGTTTTATGGCTATATAAAAGTACTACTACCAAAAGTTAAATAGTAGTTTTTAAATATTACCATTAAATTTATCGATAGGTAATAATTATAATAAATAGTATTTCAAGCTCATAAGAAAATATTACTTCCTCGAAAATAATTTTCTTATATTGCTCTGGAATATTGTTATAAAATATTCAATACAGATAAATGTTTTGCTTTACTTACAAACGTGAGTACATTTTTAAATTCTTTTTGCATGGTATTATGGAATACAATCCTCTGGTTCTAAAAATTCAAGAATACATTAATATTAATATGATGATAACCCACATAAAATATTCTATTATTTTTCTATATATTTATAATATGTTTGGATACACAATGTATTATATTAATGTTTTAAATCCAAACCAAAAATATGAACTTGAATATAGAATATAGATATAACATAGACTTTTGTATTTTTACAGAGTACGATATATCGTATTATATTTATCTGATACCATTATCTGATCATATATTTGTATCCACATCAATAATTTCAATTTTAATATTATTATATATGAAACAAAAAAAACCAGTAAAATAGGGTATGAAACAATCATGTTCGGGCATAATAATATGTTTTCTGTCGCTAGTCCAGAAGTTAAAAAAAATGTCATTGGTTTTAATATTATGTTGATATTTTCATCATATTTATTATCACATGGGGATTAGAATAATATTTATGGTGTCTAGTGACTAGTGAGATAACGGGAATTTCGATGTTTACCATATTGAATTTACCAACATAACATTTAGTACCGTTGAAAATCTAGAAACTCTTTCTCGATAAAACTATACACTAAATATTAAGTTGGACGGTTAATGTGCGTATCATCAACATTTCCAGAATTACCTTGAAGTGCAGCAGGATTTGTAATAGGATAATATTTGTAAATATGTATATTGTATAATTATTATTTGAGTAAAACTACTGGAATGTTTAAATATAAAAACATTTAAATGTATAATTAGTTATATAAATAAGCGTTATCATCTCCAAAGAAAACAATTATTAACACAAATAATGTTTAATTAATTAAATTAACATGTATGAGTACCTATAAAACTTTTATTGAATATTTAATAATTTATAGACTAAACCAACGATTGCCAAACTTTTACGACCATGGCACCCTTAAGAAAAAGTTTCGTATTTCGTGGAACCCCAATGCCAGTAAAATGAATATTTTATAGCAATATTATACTAGTTACTATTATTTAGGTTTTTTTTCCAAGTATAATATCAAATAATTTTCTCAATATTCATGCATACATCTGGCGTAACCTTTGAGATTGTCCCACGGAACCCTTAGGTTCCGGCGAACACACTTTGGGAATCGCAGGACTAAACCATAAACTTCTACAAAATAAAAAAACCTTAATGACTATATTAAAAAATCTACATGTATATGGTATCAAAATTCGGAACATATTCCGGCAAGATGAAACATAAATGTATAATTCAGTTTATGAGATAAGAACCTAATGGTATAATAAAAGCCCGTAAGTGTATAAATAAAAGAAAATGAACTAAAAGAATCAAAATCAGACACCACAGTGGACGAAGGTGTATAGTTAACAAGAAAAAATGAAGGAGCAATAAATCACTTAAGAACAGGCTATGGACGGAGGTTGTATACCGTTTTCCACATAATGATACAAAAACTACCGATAAAATGTTTAACGGGTGAGGAAATTTGAGCTGTGAGCTAGAATATATGTATACCAACTTAGACTGTTGTAAAATCGATTATAACTTAAAAGTGAAAACCTTAACAATAAATGAACATAATAAACTACTCAACCCAACTGAAACCATTGAATAAACCTATATAGGTACCTACTACGTATGCCCAACTGTAGCCTATAAAATCTCCAAAACTCAAAATGTATTTAGGTCATACAAATGGCCAATAGCTGGTCGGTAAAAATGTGTTAAATAATTAATTAATATTGTTTATTATAATATGGGTATAGACATAATATTAAATCTTAAACAATAGCTGAGACGGTCGTTTTAAAAAGGTCGGGTTTCTGGGGAACAGAACAGATCCACTAAATATACATATACTAATTTACCAATGTATCAAAATATGTAAATTCACTTTAATGACTTGCCCAATATTTTAAGTATATCTCGCCTTTTTTTTTTTATTTTATCGTCAAAGCTTATTTTATAATATTAATACAAATTGAGGCTGAGATTTTAATGCACAATAAAATCTTAATAAATATATTCAAAATCCCAAATAATGTTGTTTAAAAATTAATATCTCCAATAAATATAATAAAATATGCATTTAATAATTTTTAAAAATTCATTTATGGCCAAAATTTAAAACAAATAAAATGTATCAAGTTGTTTTAATTGAAAAGAAGAAACATATATTCTAAATGTTCATATTAAATCATTAATTAAAGGCAAAAAGAGTGTTTTGATTATTTGATTGGGTATTTAAGTTGAAGCTTAAATATGATAAAAAAAACGCACTTATTTAAGCCTGTGTAAAATAAAAAATAATTCATAAAAGTTAAAAAGTCGTAACGAAAATATTGTTAAAAATACCGTAAAATACAATAAAACTCAAAATGTCAAAATATGCGAAAAAATTCAAATTAAAAGTTTCTACATTTAATTGTTATATAGTTAAAAGTTTGTGCTAGAAAAGCTATAAGTACCTTACAACAGGCAAAAATAATTTACTTCTAATCTATTTATCCCTATTAAAAATTAATAGACAAAACACTAAACCATCCCACCTTATGAGTTTTGATAAGTAGAGATTTTTTTTGGATAATTTGCTTAAAATTAAAAATAACATTGTTTACATTTTAACAACCGTATTGTAAAGAAATTATTACAAATATCTTAAAATTCAACATTACATCAAGTTATGTTATTTTGATAGATATAATTTCCGCTTTAACTTGATGAAATGTGTATATAATGTTGTCAATTTAAACGATTTGTATAAAAAAATTATTACTTTTAATGAAAAAACGTATGTAGCATAATATATTAAGATGATACAATGTTATATTTATTGTACAGTACGAATAAAAATCTTCAAAGCAAGGTATTATAGAAGATAGAATAAATTATTATTTAAGTCCAATATATATTTTTTATCCTACGGTGTTATGAAACATTATGTAGTAAAACTTTTTCATATTTATAACGAATAAAAACAAGTCACCAAATTGCTGACTTTTCACTTACAAAATCCAAGAGGTTTATATTTAAAATAAAATCATTTTAATATTTATTTTTTTTCCTTTCTTTAATAATTCTTTCATTTATTTTTAAAACTGTAATATTTAAGTTTAAGAAAATTTCAATTTCAAATTTTTCAACCGTCGCATAAAAATAAATACATTTTCACTATAAATTGGGATATTTCTAAATAATATTATATCACCTAAACATATAACCTACACCGTAAACAATTGCATACGATTTTATTCTTGAAATATTCTATATTATTTCAAACGAAACAAGAGTAATATTATGTAATAACTATTAAAACTGGCCATTAAGCTTTGAAAATATACTACATACTATTATTACAATAACACTGATCGCAAAACTTAATTCAAATTTAAAGTTACATATTGTCCAAAAAAATGTATATTTTTATGTATTACAAATCTGTATTTTTCACTCACGAATTTGGCATGTATATGTCCATGTTAATAGTTGGTTCTTTGTTATCAACGATTTTTTTCTCGCAATCGCTTACCGTATGACACCGGTATGCCTTAAATTCACTTGAATTTTTCAACGAATCCGCCAAATAGTTTAGAACTACTACATGACCGCAAACTGAAAACATTTTATTATTTTAGTTTTTAAATATATAAATATTGTTTAAATAAAAACTATTTAAAACACTGCAGTTGCGTTTTATAATTTATCTGAAACGTATATATAAGTACATAACGGACTGACCCGAAATTATTGCTATTAAAATATTAAATTATATTGTGTAAATATGTAATATGATGTTCCACATTGCATTGTACAAATTACTGCATCAATTTAACACAATGATGCAATATAATAGGTATGATGATTTCGATATCCTAAAATATATATTATTTAGGTATACACAGTTTAACAAGAAGACTTGACAGATGAAATAACTTTTGTTCTAATCAATATTTTTTATTATTTTTCTATATATATATAATTTATAGTCACTTGCACTATAAGTATAGCATAAAAATTATTTTTACTTTTTAATACTGAAAATAAAAAAATTTAAATTTGATTTTAATTTTTATTTGGAAAAATTCAAAATTACCAATTTTTTAATCTAATCACAAGAACAATTATGATGGTAAAAATATTTATCTAAATCAAGTAGTTTATTTTTAGAACTTTTTTAAATATCAATGTTTTTTTGAGTAAATTAATTTATTACATAGCAACTTTTTTTTAAATATTATTTATTGTTATCCTGGTAGCTATCTATAATAATACCTACAGCGTAGTTATACATAGGCGTGTTAGGTACATAACACAGGTTTTTACAAGAGAACAGACGGTGTGTGAGGCCAGTCGTTATTGATTTATTTATTTTTTCTCTATATTCAGCACAAACACGCACATATTTATCATCACAGACATGTATCCATCGCGATTAATAACTGTATAAATGGTTCTTATCCGACAGTACAGATGCGATGCACCAATGTTATATAGATACATCTATGCTACAGCCACCGATAATGGTTTATATTGTGAGAATATTATGATAGATATATTATTATAATATTTATTTATATTTTTGGGATATGGACTATAAAATCAATCAAATTGCCTGTAATAGCAATAAATAACGGAGACATTCCTACAAAAATATATCTCCAATAAAATTGCATCGACCATGCTACAGTAAGTGGTTTCTAGTTGATGTACCATCTATACATTTGTGTATAATACAACGATTTAGTAAGCATTTCTGTAATAATTACAATTTAAAACATTTGCTGAAATATTGAGTTTAAACGTATTTTTATTAAATATATCTACACATACGATAGTTGTAGAAAATCAAATCATGTTTAAACTATAAATGATTTTATAAAATGTGGATATTAATTATTCTGATAATTATCAAACAAATGTTATAATAAGTATATCTAGACAGAAAATTACGCATGCGTACTTATCATGTATTGTGAATGTTTGTGTATATTAGGTAAAACGGAACATTTTTACAGAGCAATATTAATCTAAGATGTACCTTGTAATATACTATTTAACAATTTGCTAATATATTCCGTTAAAAGCAACTATACTATTATTATAAACTATTATTTTTATTTATAATACTAATAACTAATAAGTTATATGTTATTACAGTACAGTATACACTTTACACTATATAATATATACATATACTTTATTTTCTCATTTCACTTAGTTTTTTATAAAATTGTAATATTTTATTATATTTGATATTTCCGATTATTTGTTTTTTTTTTTTTTTACACAAAAAATTATATTTTTAATCCATGGAGTTTTATTCTAAGAAAAAAAATTAATTTGACACGGCAGTAAAATTCATGAACACATAAGATATGACCCCATAACATCTATTATTTATTTTTAAAGTGATGTACAAATTGTAACACAACAGCTTTTTACAGAGCTTTGGGCCCGGTTTTCGACCTAGATAAGCTGAGAATTCGGTTCCACATTATATTATTGTGTACGCAAACAGATGGTGTGACGTGGAAATCTCACTGGAACGTTTGAGGCACAATGCTATAAGTTTTAATGATATTACAATCGGCACGTATACCCGGACTTAACATCGACAGGCGTAGCTCGTCGTTGTCGTCGTCTGTATAATAATAATTACCATGGTTCACAAACGAGAAATCACGTTACAAATCTCCGTCACGTATCCATTTTATGTGCCATCAAAGGCCCTCGTTCGTTATACAACACGTGCGCGCGAACAAACACACACACACGCACACACACATACGTCGTTTATAGGTACTAAATAATATTATGTATTTTATATCCGTTACACTTCGAAAAGAAAAATGTATTTATGATTCCATAAAAGCAAAACCAGACGACTACGGCTCGTTTTAACGGTTGTTAATGTAATTATAGTGTTCAGTTAAATATATCAATGTCGATGAAAAGTCATAAATCTACGATGAACAACGATTCCGTGTCCCCTGCAGTTTGGACGCATAAATTATACATAGGTTGTACATAGTATCTTGTTCATAAATAATTCACGATTCAACCATAAAAAAAATAGAAATTAATCGATGCAGCTCGAAGATTTAATAAAATATTACCATAATAAAATTATAAAGACGCAAGCGAGAAAACGAAGAATACAAAAAATGTTAATTCGAATGTCAGAGGGACATATTGTGACGTTTAAACTAAAATATATATTGATGAAAACTGGTCCACAGGGTCTTCTCCCGACTCCATCACGCTCTAAATATGTTAAACAACTATATTATCCTTTCGACTTTTACATCTATTGAGTAAATACAAATAGTATATTCAAATATTTTAAAACGTATTGAAAGAAATACTACTAAAAAATCCTATAAATTTGAAAACGTTTCGATGATTAGTTTTATATTTACATCGTTTTGCAATATGAACAACTGACTAACCAGACCATTACAGAAAAATCAAGTATTTTTCATTAATAGTTTATTATGTACTTGTTTCATTAACTCTGTAAATTGGAAATAATTCCAATTAATAAAAACTAGTAAATAAATTTATTACTAAATTTGCGAAATTGTTTTTGAATTCGTATTGAATAAAATATATAGCCTATTGACTGGGACGTGGAGCACAGTGAAACACACTGTATAACTCTGACACGTATGTTTGGTAGTTCGTTCGGAACGACATTATCGGACAAACGTGTGAAATAAAAAAATACAATAACAATAAACTTTTTTCCCCTTTTACGACGCACAAAAGACGTATGGACTAAAGTTTCAATCAAAAAAAACCGTTTCTGCAGAATGTCACACCGACCGTTACCGCTACCGAAATCGTTGACGCACACCGCAGCCCCGGGCGCGTGCTCGGCCACTCGCACAGCTACGAGCGATATTATTGGCAGACGTTCCGGATGCGACCTGGCAGGTCTAACGGAAGTCGTCTGACGGTTGTGACGTGCGCATGTTGGACGCCACGAGGGTTGGCGGTGAAACGGACAGCACGACGCGCTGGCCACACGATCAGGTGCTGGGACAAGGGCGAACCGTGTCCGTCACCACCCCGGTCGCGCACGCGGTTGACGATCTTGTTGCAAGGTGCGAACGGCTTGCGGACCGGGTCTGGCTAGCGACCAAACTGACGCCCGGCGCCCTGGGACAAGATCTGTTCGACCACAAGGCTATCGGTCCGACTGAGTTCCGCGTGATCGGCAGCAGGCCTGGCTGCCGCTAGCGTTGACGTTTGGGTTGACCCTGTGAGCCGAGACGTGATGGCCGAGTGACGGGTGGCCGACGTGGTCGTAGGCTCAGTGGCCGCGCTCGACGACGCTGTTTGTGGCCATGATGCCGGACCCGTGTGCCGTGCCCGTCGTCAACGACGGCCGCAACTGCTGTCACGTGTAGGAATTCGGCCACACCGTTTTCAACACAAAATGGGATATTTTCGACGAAGCGTCATTAGAACACCTGTTGACGGAGTACGACCGCCTGCTCTCGAAATCCCAGTAAGCAAATTTACAAGAAAACGACTTCAGGCGTGTTTCGTTCGCGTTAACCGCATTATGGCGACCACGGTATTACATTACTATTGTTGTTGTTGTTGTTATTATTATTATTATTATATTGCCTTATGCGCTAGGTCTAGAGCCGATCAATACGTCAGGGCTTAACATAATATTATTTTGAAAAAAATTATATATATTGTTATTATAATTTTTAAATTCTGAAAACTTTGAGGTCATGCTAGAATGATTTTCTAAAATTGCGTTAAATAAAAATAAGTGCTCAATAACGCAAATAAAAATTTCGTTATTATTATTTAATAATTTTTTTTTATGCGTGTTGGGATTTGCATGATTTTACATTGAAAACTACAATAAGTTTATTTTAAACTAGCTGATCCCGTGCACTTCGTTACCCTTTATGTGTACAAACTTTTATATAACTCAAACTTTGTTCAATGCGTTTTTAATATTCGGTGTATGATGTTCTAGATTTATCTTAATTTTTCTGTTGCCCAGAATAAAAATTTTGATTCGCAGCAGTATATTATCAGGTAGGCAGTCTACCTGCGGACTCCGTGCTGTTTGTACGCAAGTGTATTAGTTAACTCTAGAATCAAAGTATCAAAGTTATACCAAGTTTGTCGTTTTAACTTGGTATAACTTTATAAAAAAAAGTAAAAAGTATATACAACCTTTTTTAAAAAAAATAAAGTAAAAAAAACCCTTTCTTTTAAAATTACCTTCTTAAAACTTATTTAACCCCTTTAAAAAAAATTATTTTCAAAAATGCAATTCTTTTTAAAATGTTTCTAAAAATAAGCTTTTTTAAAAATTAACCCTTTTTATAAAACATTATACTTTAAAAAAAAATTTATTTAAGCCTTTTTAAAATTAACTCTTTTCAAAAAATTTCTAAGCAATTCAGCCTTTTAAAACTAACACTTTTTAAATTAGCCTATCTTCTTCACATAAGTCTAATCTTCACACAAGCATTCATTTATATCTATACTAATATATATATATATATATTAAAAAATTATCACTCCCTATGCTTCTATTAATTTATCGTAGTGTGGTGTTATATAGTCTATAGCTTTCCTCAATGAATGGACTATCCAACAAAAAAATAATTTTTCAATTTCAACCAGTAGTTCTTGAGATTAGCGCGTTCAAATAAACAAACTACAGCTTTATATATTAGTATATAGTATAGATATGAAATTTGAATTGCATATTTGCATACATATACTAACAAGTAATAAGTAATAAGTAATAATGTGATTGTCGTCTCAATCGGTCCGATGTTGAATTGTTAACTTAATCACATTTATGTAGGTTAAATTAGAATTAATATATTTGATTATAAACATTTGGAAAATAATAATAAAAAAAAGAACAGTTTTCAAATACATGTCATCATAAGTGTAAACACCCACCGCAAATGGTATTTCGATGAATCTAATTTAAAATTGTATGATGGGAATTTCTATTGGATAAGGGAAAACCCTTGAAGAGGTCTTCCTGTAGAGTAAACCCAAAATGTGCGTTGATTAGATGAACTACCGGGCGTAACATTCAATATATTCACGTCGTGTAGCACTTACTTTTATGAACATATCTATTATAAGTAACATCTGTGAGTGACAAAACTAATCTAATTTCTAAACATTGAAGAACAAGTTTTAGAACCAACCATTTTTATGGGTTATACAAATTAAGTTACAAATGTTTTCGTTTATGAACACTTCTTCCGTATTCGTTTCATTAGGGTACTAATAAGTGGGTAATAAATAATAATATTGTTTTGCGCCGTCTTTACAACGAGACACGAATACTTTTTGAGAATTTTTAGCGAAATATTCACAGTAGATAACGATTAGTTCTTAATTATTTTTATTACCAAAAATACTAAAAATACTTCAACATAACATCTTAAACAATATACTTTATAATATTCTCCATAGTCTTCTGATGAGGAATATGCGGAAAGAACGTTTATGTTTTTATAGCTTTTGAAATACTTTGAACCTAAAATTTGAACATTCTACACTCCGAACGGTTAGTACAAACTTAAAGAATCAAAATACGTAGGTACATTAAAGAAAAACTTTTCGTTTGATACCTTCCTTCGGGTTATAAATTTTATCAATAACAACAATTATGATTGTATGTAGGTAGCTCATTATAAGGTTATAACGAAAACGAAACACTAGAAAATGTTTACTTTCTGCTAGACTTGTTTTTGGACTTGCATTAAAATATATTTAAAAAATGTAGGTACCTATTATACTTGACTATACCTACGATTATGTTTAATCGTACATAGAAGACAGTAAGTTAACGACGTTTTATAACAATTGCACGGTACCACAATAAAGTATATCCATCAGAATCGTATAAACTGACTATATTGAATAGTTACTGTAGTTCATTAATTTATCAAATCACGTAAAAATATTGTTATTTATTTTTTGCATTTTAATTTTTTGAAATATTAACCTATATTTTCATAATAATCTCACTAGGTAAAAATAAAATAGTACAACACATCACGTACTTTCGTTAAATGTATAAATAACTCGTGTAGGTACATATTATTTTATGTCTATTGTCTATGAAAACTATTAACTTGGTTATGTTAAGTCAACGTCAATAACGATAAATTATAAGTTAATAACTAACGAACAATATGCGTCATATTAACTTGACCCATTTATAAACAAACTGATTAATTAGTTATCAGCTGCGGGTGTGAGTCTTATAGCGCGACTGCACAACCCTCAATTTTCTTTAAAATATAACTTAATATGTTGTACTAAAAGCCACCTATATACTATTTCTTATTATTGCCCACTAACTGTAGTAGTTTAGGAAACTACAGGATAAAGCGAATAAAATATATCGATAAATGAAAGATTACATAATACTTTATTTTCGAATAAAACTGCTATACCAAGACCAAATTGTTTATCGTAATCGCAAGTTTGAACTCCCATCGATCACTGTTGACTTCTACGTTGGCCCACCATCAATTTCCAGATGACCGCGAGGTCGGAGTTATAGTAATTGGTGGACGAACTAATGCATTATTTGGAAATAGCCTAATCTTTGGAGTTCACTAGATATTGCAGCGATTAGATTGCACGGACAGGACACGGTCGTTTTGTTCGTCCGTTCTATTTTATGGAATGTGACCAAATCAAACCAATCGACTGAATAATAATTAAACAGATTGGATTCAAAAAATTTCTTTTGAAAAATCTCCGATTCCTATCAAACTAAATTGAAATAAAAACTAAATCAAATAGTTCCGTTTGGTTGTATCTAAAAATCGAAAACAGTTTTAAGAATCATTCATAGAACGCTTTAAAATGGAATGTTTTGACATTCGAATGATATATTTAAAATATTGTTGAAACAATAGTATAATAATATAAAATAGCTATAATATTATCATGACATAAGTTATAGATACAAGTTACAATATTTGATTTAACAAATTATCTAACTTTGAATGATGAACTTTCCGATTAAAAAAATAAAATATACAATGAAATATAAAGTATATTATAATTTATAACGCATACGAGTCTCGTGGTTAACTATATAAATCGTAATTTTAAAACAATTTATAGTTTTTATGTACAATTATAATATATGACCAACTAAAATATGTTAATATTATATTTTTACATAATTAATTGTTCAGAATATTTTTGTAACATATTGAATTATAATAAAGTTTCTGAAAACTTAGACGAGTATCCATACCGTTTGAAGCATACTGATGTTTCAAAGATAGGGGTTATTAAATTATAAAATAACATCAAGGTAATACACCCGTATTGGAGTTTATAATAAGCTTTTAAAATTTACATTTCTACTCACACAATACACATATTGTTATGTGTGACGAAATCACAAGCTTAAAACTATTAAAAGTTTTGATGAGTTTAGTATATTGTATCCATAGTTAGAAATCATCTCTTTTGGTTTGCTTGACGGGGCGAGAGTACCATCGTCAAAAATATAGAATGGTTGTTATAAATAAATTTCGAAAAAACTGTGAAATATTTTTGCTGTTACGATTCGGACGATAATATTGTACCTAAGACGTGATTTTATCCTTAAAATTGATAATATTAATATTGTAAACGTCACAAGCTTATATTTTATTTGTTCACGTTATAAAAACCACACTCAGCATAATATTCTATACTGTAGTAATTTTTGACCGAATATCAGGTGCTACGCGTTTTGTTTTTTTTACCTGTATCGGAGTTGCACGACGGCTGAATTTGGCCGCCATTGAAGTAAAAATCCACATGACCCAGTGGCTCTCTCAAGCCCAAGAACATGGTTGACGTGTGCAACACCATTACGAACTGAGCACTGTCTACGTCGACTCTTTCATTTTTCTGACTGTCTTTGAAATTAGGCTGTGCCGGATCAAGTGCTAAAAAATATCAATCACAATAATATTATTGAGACGTAATAAAAAATTATAATTCCCCCAGTAAAATGTCAAATCGTGTTCAATATAATATGATATAGAGACAATATTAATATTATACGAGGTATGTCCAGAAAGTAAGTTCCGTTGGGCAATAAAAACATGTAAATGTGTAAATTTTATTATAAATTTTATTTGAATATAAAATACATGTATTACTCTATTTTTCAACATAGTTACCACCATTATTTAAGCACTTATCATATCGAGGTACTAGTTTTTGTATCCCTTCATCATAGAAAGATGACGCCTGTGATTGTAACCATGCGCTAATAGCCTTTTTCACCTCATCATCTTCGTTGAAGTTCTGGCCACCCATAAATGATTTCATGTGTAAAAAAAGATGAAAATCACTGGGTGCCAAATCTGGACTGTAGGGCGGATGATTAAATTGTTCCCATGCAAATCGTAAACGGGATAAAAATAGAAAACGGAACTTACTTTCTGGATATACCTCGTATACCTACAACAGTATTATAATATAATAATATTTATAGACTTGGAGCGTTATAAATTTAAATTTTTAATATATATATATTATAGTTTAAAATGATAAGCATGTTTATTAGGTTTCATTTATAGTTTGATCGCCATAATAACTGGCGGTAATCACAAATATAGGTACAATTAAAGTCCCAATTTAAACAGCTACTATTGCTTATTACTCAAATTATTTTATTTTTTATAGATGCATAAAACACCAAAGATTTTCCTATACTATTCCAAGCATGTTTCGGCATCTTCATCTTAATTTAGAGATTTGATTTGAAAAGTTTACTTTATAAATAAAAATAAAAAAGATACAATATTTAAATAAAACATCATAAACTATTACATAACGATTTTATTAAACTGTTATGTAGCTATCAAATTTTAATATTCGATCGAGATTGTGTAACGAAAAAACAAATTTTACTCTTATTTATCAAGAACACATATTATGTCCGTATGCATTGCACTTGTGTATCACATAAAACATAGTTTAACATATTGTCTTATGTGACACATAAATTGACTGCATACGAGCAATAGTAGTATTGAAGAATATGAAGAAACATTTTTTTTAGAAAAATACTAGTTCTAGAATAATGATTTTATACAATTTTTGATTTCGAAATTTGATCGCGTGTTTTCCGAAAAAAATATTGTTTATTATATCATACAATTTTAATTTTTAAGCGTGACCAGTAAACTATAACTGATTAAGCTAACAATTAAATGGGACAGTTAATGTTTAAGGCATTCTTCAAAATGTATAACTTCGAAAATAGAAAGTTGGTACCAAACTAATATATTGTTGTATACGCTGACATCATTCTTTTCTCTCATAAAAACTATAGCTAAAACAATATTTTTCATTAAATATTGAACGAGTATTATAATAGGTGGTTGTTTTTCTATTTTGGAGGTACGCAGAACCATAAATTAAAATAAAAGTATTTTAAAGGAGCTGTTGCTTATTTTTATTTTTAACAAGAATTTTCAGTTGTAAAAATAATGTATTCTGCTTATTACGTTATTTCATTGCAACATTTATAACTTCTTTAATTATTTTACCATTAAAAATCGAACTATAAAATATTTATTATTTTATTCACTGTAATCTCTTTGATTTTATAACTATCTTAAACTATAATTCTGCATATTATTGTACATTCCTTTCTATTTCCAATTTTTATGTTCGTAATAATTAATGTTTTTTTGATTATTTTTTCTTATCGGATTTTAGAACATAGAAATAATAACTCATAAGTATACGTAATTATTCCTTCTTCTGTTAATGCGAGTAAATATGATTTAAATACTTTTTTTCAACTTATCGTAAATTTATGCGAATAAAATATATAAAATGTAAATATAAAATTGGATTATATTTTTATGTTATACCAGTAATGTACTTACGACAATTAATTAATTGCCCCATTTATAATTCCAAATTAATTTAACAGTCACAACTCACAGTATTGTACACTAGTGTATTTATACAACAAAATCATGATTCAGCAGATATCCGAGTTACAATAATATGATTTTTTCAAAACCACGCTATAGGAAAAAAATAAATTGCGATAACGATATCGCTTCCAAAATTGTCTTCTTTCGAGAGATTGGTAGTCTGTATGTGCATTATGTGATATTGTAATATTATTACACTCTTCGACGGTATCATGATAATATATGTGTGACAGTAAACTAAGCGTTCATAACAGCTCTCACTGCCTCTTAGGATCCTAAATCTGTAAAATAGAAATGTGTTCTCATGGGCAACGATCTCTATACCTAATGGGTTACGCAGAAGGTTTTTATTTTTGTATGTACATTTAGCACTAGATTTTATCCACACATATGTACACGCGTGTACACACAAGTGACCCTCGTGTCACTCGACCAGAAGAATAATGTTTGTTTTGTGTCTGATATTGAGTCCCAAAGAATTTTCGGAAATTAAATCCTACACGGCTAAAACCTGCAGTATTGTATTTTCAACGTTGATATCTTGATTTCCTGTAATAGTGGAGACACGACATGATATTATATTATTATATTGTCAAGTATTTAAGAGGAATCAGCTGTCTAGTGTATGTCACTTTATCAGTCATTGTGCTACATCAAGATCGCAATTTATAAATAAAGAATACAATAGTAATAAAAAATAGTTTACCAGTACCTATATTGCTCTGCAACTTAGTTGAACGTAGTGGGGCCATTTTTTTTTCAAAAAAATAATTATAATTTACATAAGTACCTAATAATAAGGAATACTTTTGTTTTCTTCTTTTTTTAAATGAAAACTATACCGATAAATCGGAGGGGAAAGTCTAAATCCCACCAATTATAAAATAAATACCACTCCAAAAATAAAATAAAAAATGCAATTAATATTATGATTAGAGTACTTGTATTAATATTCATAGCTGTTTTTAAATAAATAAATTAAGATATTATATTTATATTAAGCCAGTGACATGTAATTTTTTTTCTTTGTAATCTATGTTTTATTTGTGTACCTAAATATTAAATCCTATGAAAATATAGAACCAGAGCTTATCTAGTTCTCTATAAATTTTGATCAAAAATATAATTTTATAACAGCCCATACAGGAACGTGTCTGTCAAATCGGTTAACCGCGACTTGGTTTTCATATTTATCTATTTGTGTAAAAAACAGAAAACTACCGTCATAATTCAACAGATATTTTACAAATACTTGCAGGTATTAGAAGACGATATGTTTGAAAAATGTGCATAATTTAAGGTGAATTATGAATGTACAGTTAAATTGTATAATATTACGAGTTACGATAAAAAGTTACTCAAGAAATGCGACAAAAAGTTAGGTACCTATACACAAAGATTAGGTTAAACTCAAGCGGTGTGTGTTATCATCGTGTCGGTATCAGCGGATGGGCTGTATTGTGTTGGTAGTGTTGGTACGAGAAAAATAGACTTTTTACAATCGGACTATAAATAATAATGCCTGAGCCGCCCCAAACGACCGATTACGTTATACATTCGAAAGAAAAAATAAATCGTGCGATCGTAAAGAGAAGACGATGTAAAAAAAAAAATATGCTAACCAGTTAGATATGACGAAATTAAAAACCATAAAAACCAAAACGAAAAAAATTATAAAAATAAAGAAAATCTAAATTCGAAATAAAAATACCGCTATACATACAGTAACATAATATAGTTAAAACAGGGATTGCTGTTGTTATGCTGCTGACAAAAATGACACAATCTTACATTTAGCTCGTAAGAATTATATTGTTATAGTGTCGGGCGTGGATCTGCGTGAATCATTTTTGTCGAAGAATGAGCTTTTCAACAATTCAATATTTGGTAACACGGCGCTACGGATATGCAATTTAGCTACATTGTGGTTTATATTTTGTAGAACCTTACGATGGTTTTTTTTTTACTTAAAATATACATACAAAAGTTCAATAAAATAATAAGGTGAGTATGTACTTATATTTATTTTATCAATTATCTATGATATCACAAATTATTGCAATATCAAAAGTAACTAAAAATAAATAATAATTACAAAAAAAGAGTATATTAAATATTAACAATAAAGTTTTTTTTATCTTGGTGTTCATTATAGATGAATATTACATTCATTTTATTAATGAAAATCGCAAATTTAAATTTAAATCATTCAGGAGTAAAATATTTCGCTGATAATGAACTATGGTTGAGTGCAAATAATAATAATTTGTATTTATAGCTGCGTATAGTGTATAGAATAACGTAGTAGAAAACAAGATATTTCGCGGTTCATTGTCAAAATATATCTCGACTCCTTTTGTCTTTACACTTTAATAAAATATTGTAATATGATCGATGTAGCTTGTGTAAAAAAAATATTTGGAATGCGATTTATCATAAAAATATAATATGAATGTACTTAATATTAACGCACAAATTATATGGTTTTGTCAAACACAAAGTTTTATAAAAACGAGTGACACATTTCTTACTTAAAATGAATTCACCCTGTATAGGTAAAAAAATAATTTCATTTCCTCTCAACCACAGACGCCACTTCGACGGGCCGCACATCCAGTCGTATTATACATACTATTACTATATAACGACTGTGAAAATCAATTGAAACAATACGCTGCCGTCCACATAAAATGTTCACTCGTTGTTTTACGTCTTTGTGACGGTGTATAAGATTTTCCTATAGTATCCCACTGCGAATATATTATTATTATTATTATGACACGTATAAATAATACGGTCAAACTGAGTGAGTTGGACCCTGGGCACACGGTGTCAAATTTGTATAATATGGTACAACACATCAAAGCAGTAAGCGATTTAAAATGACGTTGGAAAATACTTTTCGCCGAGATAAGTGTTATTATCCGTGTAAACTCAACGACTATAGTGAAATAATCGAGTAATTATTATTATTATAATGTTATGATGATTTATTAAAGAGCGAAGATTATTGTAGAGTGGCGTTTCGATAAGAGGCATTTCAGAAATTAACAATTGTAATGATTTGTTTAGAAATAAATATATTATTATTTTTTTATTTTTTATACAATTTCTTGTTCGATTTTGTACAGTGTTCGCAGATCGTGATATTTAACTATTAATTTTATCTTTTTATTTCATCTAAGCGTAGTTACGATTCTACGCAAATACCGGACGCCCTGATAACAACACGTGTACAAATATATATATATATTAATTTATGTTTGTATATATTTGCCGTTGATGTGTAATATATACATAAAAGCTTATACACGTAATTATTAACGCAATTAAACATTTCCAAGCTAAAAGTACAACAAACTGTATTTATTAAATTAAATATTGTAATATATGCGATGTGCATGATAGTAAAAAAAAAACTTTCCATTAAGTGGTGGTGGCTTGTTTATAGTGTACATACGTACAATAGTAAACCGTGTCGCACTCGGATATATTGTGCATTATATCTAAACACTTATCCAACCAGATATTGCATATATATAATTAATAATAATATTATATACTCGGTATTTGTAATCGATTATTATATTTTTTATGTACACATTTTATTAAATTATATGTTTGAGGCTTAAGTTGATTCGTGGTCATAATATATTTAAAAATAGTAGCGGTAAAGGTAAATATTTTATAATGTTTTAGTACGAACGTTAATGATCATTATTTATTACTAAAAAAAAAAAAACCGAGGCCCAATAATAACAAAAATTTAAATAACATATAAAATATAAAAGTTTCAAAGGCAAAAATATTTACATATACCAAGAAGGGCGTTCATAAGGGGGATATAATGGTTACGGGTGTAGTATGGTATCAGGTGTATGGTATTTTGTAAAACTGCAAATGGGGGCATGGAGTCGTAAGGAGCGTGAAAGGAGCCAGAAGTGCACATGAAAAAGGTGGGATGGTGCATCAATAGAATTATTACTAACCAAGGTCTGGAACCGAACCGAAAAGAACCTGGTTTGGACAACTATCAAACAACTATTAAAATATTAAGCCGTGGAATTTAATTTAAATATTTTAATTTCATTAGAAATTATATTTTTAAGTGGAAATCATTGGGCCTCTTTGATAATTTTGTAGGTGAATGGAGTGCTTTGATAAAATAATAATATTTTAGAGCTGTATTTATTTCTCAAGAAATATTAAAATTTGAATGGCTAACGTTAAGTATTGGTTTTTATCTGAATCAGAACCAGAACCATTTAATGAAATAACTGAATACCAGAACCGAAAAAAATAAAAAATAACAGTTCCCGGCTTATGAACAGTTGAAATATTTCACGTTCATTTAAGACTTTACGAAGTAACAATAAAAGTTCAAAATAAAATGCTTATTAAAATTTTCAAACGTAACTTTAACGTTTGCACATACGAATAAAATTATTTAAAAAAAATCGTGTATTGAATTAGACTTAACTATAGTAATCACAACCTGAAATAAAGCTAAATTACTTATATTTTATTTTATATTATTGAAACTGACTTTGATTAATAATGCGAGGATTCATTATAGTATTATATTACAAGATAGAGCATTTTCTTTTATTTGTAATTTATTATTTAATGATTTAAAATATAAAATACTGTTTATTTGATGTTAGACTCATCCAACAACTAAAAAGACGTCATAAAACAGAGACAAAAGTTAATTTTTATATTTTTCATAAATGCTATTTTACTTTTTATTGTTCACTTATATTTATAATTATTATTTATAATGAAATGATATACAGACGGAGTGAAGGACTACCGCTTTGAACGATTTCTACCCAAGACCACATCAACCATTATTTTTTTGATAAATGCGATAGTGCACTATACAGAAATGTCAATGACCGTTATATGACTTAAATAAAAATATATTTGCTTCCCATCTCCTGTAATAATAACTATAAACGAACAAAAACGATGACAATAACTTTTGTGCTGTACAACCTTCAACGGCGAGTGACTGAATTTGATTATTTTCAAGAAGAATAAATAATAATTTTCAGCACTGTTACTTATAAGTTATGATGGGACGACAGGGACTGCACTATTCCACGCGAACCAATAATAATATCGGAGTCTCGAGATCCGGAAGTAGTTTCTGGAAAATGTACGACAATATTACACAAAAATCGAGTACAACCGTAACAATTGTTTGGAGATTTGAGTAATAATATTACAATCTTTAATAATTAAACAATTATAGAAGGGTAATGATTCAAATTGTATCTACAGAAGTTTATGCTATCTCGGTATGAAAGGAAATAATTTTCCATTAATTATATTCTACGGGGACAATGTATATAATGTATACACATATAATACAATATCGTGTGTCGTTACATTTTACCGTTCTGATGCTATGGAATACACCAAAGTGCGAAGTGGAGTTTTGGAATGTTTTCAGAAGCGGATCAGTATGGAGGAAACTTTTAAGATTAGGTTTGAGTAAATTTCAAACTTCGTAATAATTACTATGTAACATACTATAATACAAACTATTGTTCGGTTATTAGACGTTACATTTCAACGAGAGTAATAACCTAATAAAACATAATGTGCACATGCAATAATTTGATTTCAGTAGTACGCCATTTCCTTACTCGTAATAATACAGGAAATTTCCAAGAGTGAACTGCTGATATTGTTATTTTTATTATCACTATAAAGAAAACGAAGGTTTATTATTTTCGTTTGACACGAATCTAAAATAATGAATAGATCAAAAACCTATATTTTCTAAGACCTCGCAGACACTCCGCCGTTATATCTGAGCCCCGTCGCTCATACAATAATAAATTCCATCAAAATAATTCGATGGTCTAACGATCCAACGGTTCTATCGACATAATATAACAATATGAATTATAATTAAGGGAGATGATATGCGTTTGCATCTTTTATTACCCAGTCGGTGAAAAAAAAGTAGGTAGCTGGTTTATACAAAAATGGGTTTTACGACCGAACGGTACCGAATGCAAAATTTCATTTTACATTTTATAGCATGTATTTTAATGTTTCGTAAATTTTTTATGAATATTTTAGATTTTTGTTATTTTGAAATTTACTGCTAAAACACCTAAGTAAATATTTAATTATTCTTTTTGTTTTAAAAATATGAAACATTTTATTTTATTTTCATATTAAAACCATCTAAATACTGTTCCTGTCCGAGGAACCGATTCTTATTTTCATATCACATTTTATTAGTATAATTCTATTTTATAAATACCTATCTTGTTAATATTCAGATTTGGGTTTAATAGTATACTTATAACCATCCAAAACTCTCCACTGTAATATTAATGTGTATATACATCATAACAATAATAATAATATTATCTGCGCTATTATATATTTTGGTCGGGATGGCGGCGTTTCGGGTACGTGTTCATTGGACGACGAATCGTAATAATATGTTTTCGCAGCGTCATTGATGTTTCGGTGTTTGCTTTGCATTGTTTTCCTTCATTTAATAACGTAGACGCTGCCGCCGTTTATTGTTTAACACACGCGGATATAAGTGTCTGCGGCGATGGTGGCGGGAAGATACGAGAGGACGTGTATAGAGTCTGAGGTCGTGAATGAAATGCGCTTAACGCTGCCATAAATTTGGTGGAAATCCCCGTAGCTTACGGCCGGGAGATATGCTCCAGAAAACAGGTAGTCCCAGTAAATTGTCGCACGTGCGATGCGATTGTGTTCGTTCTGCTACAACGCTATACATGCGTTCATAGTGTGTGTGTGTGTGTGTGTGTGTGTGTGGTGTGTGTGTGTGTGTGTGTGTGTGTGTGTGTGTGGTGTGTGTGTGTGTGTGTGTGTGTGTGTGTGTGTGTGTGTGTGTGTGTGTGTGTGTGTGTGTGTTTATATGTGGTAAATCCTACGTGTACTCAATTTGTCCGCGTTCGCCAGGCACGTATACAATATATCTGTGTCCCTGCCCGTATACTACTTATGCTTCTATTCGCGCTGCGCATGCGTCCGCGGCAGTGTGGGTGTTTGTGGCGTTTTATCATCGTTAAAGAATCTGTTATTGTCGAGTAACTTCTCAAATGACTTGTATACCTCTGGTGGCACGGGATTTCTGCGCGTGAAAACAACGGCAGCCAGTGCGGACGAGGAAAAATAATTCGCGCACCCGCCTGCGTACCTATACATAATACCCCGGCCAAATTAATTCGCTTGAGAGGTTTTTTTTTTTTATTTTCCATTGAATGTGTTTTATTTCCCTTTAATTTATCAACCCAAACAGCCACCCATTATATTGTAAAACATAAATAAAACGGTCATGTTACAAAAAAAATAAAAGCCATACCAAATCCACGGCGAAACCACTTGTGTACGCTGTGAATACGTTACCGGTATACACGGCCAACGCAAAGCTCCTCCCCTCCCCCCCTCCCCCACAAATAACATGAAAGCAAAAACAACATAAAAGTAATTGAAAACATTATTCACACGATGCGTATACTTCACTGGTTTGTATTGTTTTTACACTAAAAACCTGAACACGAAAACAACAGATTTAGCTTAGTTTACAATGCATATTACCTAGGCTGATATACTTCAATAATGTTAAATCTATACATATATAGATATTATTGGGAAGACAGATTAACACTGGGAGCGCTGTCAACGCCTATCATACTGATTGTTAGGCGGGTTCCCCCTACGTGGAGTAGGGGCTCAAGTCGGGAGATTGTATGTATTTTCCCGACATTTCGCATATCTTTTGCTTTAAGTGAAGTGTATTTGAATGTATTTCATAATATTAGTAGAAATTGTACTTAACAACGTATACAGTTTCGATACCAGAATTAATTTATTATAAAAAGTAAAATAACCATTATAAAACTATATCTATACATCCCGAATTGGAAAGTACAAATTATTTCCACCAGAACGCGTTTTGTTAATCTGTTTCTCCAATCATCACCTATTTACATGTGTTCACTGTTCTGTTCTATGAAATACAAAAGTAATCTACGTGCAATCTTTACTTATTATCAGTGGCGTAGTTGCGGAGAACAGTTAGAACGTTTTCAACCCCTCCCCCCCTCTTACCCCACCATAACAAACCAAAACAGTATTCTTATCATAATTACAATACAACATGATATTGAAATAGTCGGTAAAATTGGCGTTTATTTCGTTGTTTTTTTTTTCGCTTATACTTGGGAAAGTTGTCTAAAATTGTTGGTACCCAATAAACATATAAACCACGATGTTAATAAAGCTATGTTTAAAGTGACGATACACTTTTGAAAATGAAAAATGAACCAAGCGTATGTATAAAAAATAAATTAAACCCAACCCGAGGGAAGAATCGAAAAAATGTTTTACCCATAATGAAGTTGTTATAATAGTAACAATATTGTTATTTAATTTTAACTATAAAAATTAATTTATAATTATTTTTGAAAGTTATAAATAAAATATAGAATATAGGTAACCTCTCCTCCCTCCTTCCGGGAAAAATATCGTATCCTAACCTATCCGTATATTGTATGACTAAGTATTATAGGTCCCACCGCAGTGGTGGCTCACCCGCGTGACCAAGATGTATCCTATGATATGCCTTTGACAAATTCGATGGGCGATTATGGGTAGGTCGGAATATAATAATAATATGAATAATTACAAATATAAATTTGATTTTTTTGTTGCGTGTAAGATAATGTATTATATTTGTTCAACAACTATCAGCCTTATGTGTGGGTGTATTTTAATAGTTATTGTTCGATACACCTTAATTATTTTAGCCGATTCCCCACCTGGCACCTAGTACCAAAAACATTCGTACAGTTGTACGAAACAACAACATTAATAATGTTATATTGTGTTGAGAACCGTAAGGGTAAGCTCCGTACAAGCGTCTAAATAAAATATGTTTTCTCCTTCAGTTTTAAATTAAATGCATTTCAGAAACGACTTGCGTCTCTTTAACTATGTCAAATACATTTCACATGATATGATTTATATGGTGTGTAGGTATTTAATGGATTGACATTAAATTTGTCAAATATATTCGATTTGTCAAACATCATTTCAAATCCAATTTTAAGAAATAGAAAAACCAATGAGTAATGACACGCGAATTATTCTTGATTAATGTTTTAAGACATTTCACTCCTACTTTTTTTTTTGTACCTACCTTTTTCAAGAGGAATTATTACAAAACAGACGATGAAAAATGTCAGTCTAGTATCCAATCATCAAATAAATATAACACAAAATATAAAGTCAATTTCTGTGAATACTATTGTAAAATCGAATATGACTTACATCCATTTCGTTTATTACCGAATTAAATTATCAACAAAAAAAAACAAAAAAATGTAATAAATTGAATAAAAAGTAGATATGTTACCTATATTTTATTTTCCACTATATTATTACCTAATTTCAACTTGATTGATCTTATAATATTTAATTGATTATTTTTTGAATTTAACATAAAACAAATGAGTGAATAGTTGAATAAATAGAATCGTTGAAAAAAAATCATAAGCTATTGAATTATTAAATACCATACTAAAACAATAATTCCAAATCCATTTGAAATATATAAACTGTTTTAAAACTAATAGGCATACGTTTTTTATATTTTGGATCCATACAAAATATTATATGCTGCACGGCTGTGAAGTTTTCAAAAAAATATATTTCACACTTCTAATATTACCAACTTTAATATTAATTTCATTGGATTTGGTTCAAAATCGACCTACGTTAGAATAACAAACACAACTGTATTCATGGCTAAATTAAATAAATATATTTTATGCACGGTATGTTTTCAATTTATTAATTTTGGTTTATTATATTTTGATAATGATTTGAATACTTCGAAAGAATTTAGGAAATGTTGTATGGGCAAATATAAACTCACCCGAAATTACCTTTATGGCTTTATGAATAAAAATACCGGCTGAAAATATTGGGTAGTAAAAAGGTCGACTATATAAATTCATCCCTGATAGGTAGTATTTACCGATAAAAATATGTGTAGTAATTAATACAACCAAATTCAGTCTAAAGACCACGGTAAACATTTATCTTATCGTCTAAAAATAATTTAAATACGGCTGGAAATCAAGCTTATAAAAAAACAAAAATAGCATACTATAAATTATAAAGATTAACATGTGTAGGAAAAACCCTGATTTCTATTTAAAAAATATATAATATTAGGTAACTACTATTTTGAAATTAAAAAAATTTAATTGTTTATAGAGCATGTACCTACAATGAATTCTACTAGGAATTTCCATAAAATGTAATAAAACAAAAAATATTGAAAAGACTATTAAAATCTATTAATCGACGGGGTATCGCGGTCGTCTTGGTAATATTAAATGGTTCTTAATAAAACCAATCTTTATAACCATCAAAAAGTTAGCAGCACTCAATACATGAAACCTATACTTAAAATTAAAAATTTAGGGCCAGTGACACTTCAAATTTCCAATACGTACATGCCGCCCACCCCCCCCCCCCCCCCAAAAAAAAAAAAATAAATAAAACTACTCTCTAATAGTTGCACAATTTTAGAACCCTACCAGCCCCCTCCTACTACATTGATTCTCCGTGGTTGCGCCGACTATTTTTCGTGAGGTTATACCACATAATATTATGTATGTCGTTGTGTTGTCAAATTTGATTTCATCGTCAACACTAGTTGAAGAGCGACCGTGTGCAGTATAATAATAATAATAATATATACAAATTGTATTTTAATATTATAATAACACCACTTCGTAGACGATGTTATATTAGCGTTAGAAAACAACGCGTTGAATTTAATTTTGACACCATCGTGGAGTATATTGTGTACTTAACGAGAATACGAGAGGTTAGGTTTTATTACGTTTGTGAGAGAGTCACTAAGACGTATGAATTCGCGAGCTAAAAAACGCTTTCAGCACACACCCGCCGACCCGAGTACACGACTCACACACTGCATAATATTATACAGAGTGATTGATATTATTTTAAATTGCCACACTCGTTTTCTAATTTAATGTGTGCATATTTTTGAAAAAAAAATTGTTCATACGGAGTATAATAATTCTGGTTCTGTGATTTAACAATTAAAAATATTTTCAGGGTGTAATTTTTAAAAAAGAATTATACAAGAACCGTAAAATATTATGTATTTTTTTTTAGCGTGATGTTATATTAAGATCAGGCTACGGCTTACAACCGTATAAACTTCAAACTAATTTTTTTTTCAAAAACTCAAAAGTCGTATCTATAACTATCATTCAAATAGATAACTATCTGTGTAAGTACTTGGACTGTAAGTATATTACGGATTCATAATTATATAATATGATAGGTATATAATTAGTATATTAATATTATCCTAATGTGGTGAGTGAATGCCGAATGGCCATGTATGACTACCGGTTAGCGGTGGGGGCGTCGACGATTTTCACGGACTATTTATTTGAATTCCCAAGGTGATTTTAACCGTTAGTCTGAACCTTGGTCTGAACGCTCTCGCACTTTCCGGTAGATTCGTTCTAAAAACGGGATTTTTTCTCTTGTATTTTTCGCCCTTTACGTTCTTTAATTTTGAGAGATCGCAATATACAACAATGACTGCCAGCGGCAGTGAAACAGTCGAGAAAGTCCTCGCTGGTATCCATCGTGTATACGTTATATTATATATATATATTATAAATAAATACAAATAAATGATTATTTTGCCTTTGACCGGGCAATACATCTTAAGAAATACAATGAATTTTTAAATAAATTTCTATTCGTTTTAAATATTAAAATTTACATTCTCTCCGTGAATTAATGACCAGCAGGTATTTTAGCGGAGACATTGCCGTAGGCATTAATTGTCCTTAAAATTCAATCACGCAGAATGTTAACACGAATTTGGTGCACACGTCAACTATACACTATGTACCCACAACACTCGATAGCATCTGCAGCCGTAGTTGAAGTTAAAGTTAAACATTTCTAGTACCGAATATACTAAGTAGTATTAATCGTATTACTATAGTGATAGTAACAGTAAAAGTGGGAGTAATACCAACGTCAGTTTAGTCGAGACAATAGCGTGTCGTGTAATTAAATGGTCTTTCGATGGCATCGCTGGGCAACCTTCGGAACGACATTTTCGCGGCAAATACAACGGCGGCATGCACTCCGCTCACTTCACCTCAACCTACACCGGTCGGAAATCAATGGAATGCCTTTTGTGTATATGTAGGTAAATAAAGTAATTTATGCATTGTAAAACACCCATTTCTCGCGGGAGGTCAAAAGAAAAATAATATGTAAATGTTTTTTTTACCACTCGAATTACTCGACACAAAGTCTATACGAAACTGTTATCATTTAATATTTATATTACGGTTTTATTACCTTTATTGTCAAAAGTTATTTTTATATTGCGGGTACTAATTGTATTTTCTAAACGGAAATATTTCTTTGAAATGTTTTTTTGTAAATTTATTAATATTAACACTAAAACACCCATTTCTCGCGGTGGTCAAAAGAAAAAATAATTAGTAAACTTTTTTTTTTTACCACTCGAATTACTCAACACAAAATCTCTACGAAACTGTTACGCCGTGTCCAAAGTAAATCCGGCAAGTGTGGCGAGTGTGTGCGATTTCTATTCTGACCATGCTGTTAAAATTGCGTCCGATACGGCGAAATATAATCTGTTTTGTTTTTCGACACATCGGACGCATTTACTTTGGACGCGGCGTTATCGTTTAATATTTATATTTCGGTTTTGTTACCTTTATTGTCAAAAGTGATTTTTATATTGTTTTAACTGTATTTTCTAAACGGGAACATATTTTGTTTGAAATGTTTTTTGTAAATTTGTTTAATATTAACACTACACCTATACGTTTAATTATTATCACGGCATATTTATAGTTTGGATTGGATAAGTGGAGTTCTATACGATGGGAATTTTTAGTATTTTGAGTATACTTTGACATTCGATTAGTAATTATCAACTTTAAAACAAATAAAAAGTTGTCAAAAACACAAAGCTACAACAGATTAAATTAAAAAATTACATTATTTATAATATGTAGTCAGATTCAGTGTTCTTTAGCAAAAATTCAATTTTTTTCGTGATATGAAGTCATATTTATCGACTTCATGAGATGGATACTTATTTTATACACTTTGTGAAATAACGAAAATGTACTCACAAAGCGAACAGTTTTTTATGAAGTGGATGGTATTATATAAAATAGTTTAATATATCTATATAATATAGTTTTAAGTAAATTAAAAAAAAATAAAACAATTAATATTAATTTTCAACATTCTTCATCTCCTCGTGAGTGTAAAAAATAGATATCCATTTCACTAAGTTAACATAAAAAACGTTTAAAAACGTGATTTCATTGATGTGGATATATTTCATGAAGTGGTCACTTTAAGTGCTACGTTGCCAAGTGGATGTGGCATATATTTTGTATAATTGTACAAAAAAAAAAACTCTTAAATCGAATTGGATAAAAACTGAATAATCCTATGTTAAAATTCTTAAATAAAAACAATTAATATTTATAACTAACGGCACTATAATATATTATTTTACAGTAGGTAATATTAATAATAATATTATCAGAATGGTTTTTTTATAACTATTTACAGTAGTAGATTTGAATTATATATCATATTGTTGAACTTGACTTAAAATTACATTGTATTGTATAGATATATCATTATTATTATTGCTTACCAAACAAACAACATTATTGGTGTGAGTTATTGTTTATGATTTGTTCATAAAGCTTTAAATGGAATGTATTAAAAATGAGTAATTGACCAAAAGCTATTGTCATGTGCTCATTGCTCATATATATGGGTATATTAATTATATGCATAAATATATTAGTACAACCTATTTTAACTCAATTTTTCATTATATTATACGGCCATTGACCATGAGAATTATTTTTATTAAATGAATACAATTTTTTTGTTTGCATTACATTTGTCTTCATTAATTTAGTTGTCAAATCCAGAATAGTTAAAATATCCAACTTTTCAATAGAGTTAGATCTCAATAATACTAATACAATAATATAAAAAAAACTGTATGATTTGTATTAAATAGCTAAAATAACTACAATGCCGAAGTAGGAAGGTCCTCAAGTGAATTAATTTAATAGTTAACAATATTCGAGGTATCGTTCCAAGATGAATACCTACCTAATAGTACACAGACTACACTCGTGAATTTAAACCGAACACTTTTAAAATATATTAAATATTCTAATATTTTAATAACGTCTTAATTATTCTTATCAAAGACCGTTTTAAAAATGTATTAATATATATGGTTAAAAAATTGGTTGTTTTATTAAATGCAAGTACATAGTGTGTACTCCTAAAGGCTAAAATTAATGTATGTTTTGACATTCTAACGAGTGTATGATTTTACAATGTTAAGAATTTGTTGGGATAAATTCCACCTTTTAAACAGTATAAAACATTTTTTTAAATTGTATTCATTTAAATTCATATGAAATAATGATGAGTATTCAGATTTTTAGAGTACGTACAAAGTATACTTACCTATGTTTTATATCTAAAAAAATGTTTTTCTTTTTATGTTTTAAATCCTGTATAACAATACGAGTCTCGAAGTAATTAAATTTAAATAGTTAAAAAAAAACATAACGTGACTACCTAATAAGTGGCTCGATAGTAACATCAGGTACCTAGGCGCTAAATACGTCGGGGGTAAATAAACCTTTTTTTCTGTATAATAATTAAACTCTCTACATTTACACACTAGACAATGTAAATTGAAACATTACTCGGTTTCCACGTCGATATAATATTATATACACATACGGTATCGGTTTCGAGCAAACGTATATAGTTGGCGCGGCTGTGCGCAATATTAATTACAGCCTGTACAATCGTGACCAAATTTCGAAAATACTATACGTACCAATAACTCTCTTGATTGTACCGTTCAACCTGTGGCCAGCGTAACCAATCAACTGAGCCCCCAAACTATGGCCGATCAATGTGACATCTTCAAAGGTCTGTACGATACCGCGGTCACGCAAACTGTTCAACCAGTCGACCAGATAGGTAGCAACTGCCGGTAATCGTACTACCACATCCGCGTAATCCAATTTCTGGGTCCACTTTGACCAATCGACTAAAACCACATTGGAGTCCGTATACTGCACCAGCGCTACACATAAGTAAATATACATTTTAGTCACACGTTTGTTTTTGTCGACTGACGGTAGAAAACAAATAAATATATATCACTATACACCCATTAATCATAAAGGTGTACACCAACTAGTACCTGGTATTATAAATTATACAATTGCAACCCTGCACATTTTATTTTGACAGCAGTAAGTACGGATACAATGCAGAAAAAAAATCGTACTATTATATATAAATATAATAATATTATATAAAATAAACGTATTTCACAATACGAAATACATACATTATTTTATGCCGTCGTGTAAATATTACCTAAATTACTCAAATTCTGCAGGTGTTAATAACGATATGTTGGTACTAATCAATAACCATACTAATTTAATCGATTGAAATGTCTACACAAGTAAGTGTAAGAATTCGTTAAAAATCGATGAGCATTTTATAATAATTGACGCATTGTTTAGGTTAATTGGCCAACCACTTAAAGTTTTCAAAGGGACAATCGTAAATATAATAAAACTTAAATCAACATGTTTATTTGTATTTTTCGTGTCAAATAATTAAAAAAATGCGATTGACCCTTGTTAAACGCCTCACTCCGTACAAACAACGATTTTATTTTATTTGACATTATCACAGTATTTAGTTATAATAAATTTGTCGAAAAATACAATACTCATGTATACGCTTAAAAGACTTTTGCCAAAAGTCCTGGAATTGTAATAAAATGTTTCCATTTTGGTATTTCTGATAATTTAATATGTTCATAACACAATAGGTAATAATACAGGCCGTTAATCATTAAACGCATTCTTGTTCGTTATTAAAACTATAATTACTCATATTTTTCTGATATTTAATGCCATATATTTCTAAGAAATGAAGTATTAATGTGATATTATTTATGAAGCATAGGTCTAAGAGAATGCATGGTACTCAGTATTAATAATAATAAACAACAAACAATTTAAACGAAATCTTATAGGTACCTATAAAATGAGTGAAAATATAAGTAACGATGCAACATAGTAATATAGTTATATAGATAAGTAGGTTTTAATATTTCTAAAAAAACAGATTGTGCCAACACTGACGGAATCGCGAAATTGTTGCTACGTGCAAAAATAATGACTATTGTCCGTTTTATTGCAAATAGTTAATACACCTTAAACGCAAAAATATGTCGAACTCATAACATCCAAAGGTGAAATTGTGTGTCAAGTATGTGTTCAACATATTATAATATATTGTGTATAATATAAAATATGATTATGTTGGTATATGTACTCAGTACTGAAAATGTGGATAAGTATTCAACCATAAAGTTCTATTCGGCCATCGTATTAGTGATAAGTGCAGTTACTGCAAAAAATTAGGTGTTGTGAAATTCATGTTTTACTATATCGAACGGATTAAAAATAAAATTATAATATAAAATATATACATATCAATATGAACGGTACTAATCATAAATGTACTCATTAAGTATTAATTATATTTTGTACTAAGTAGTATATAATTTTTAATCATTTACTGTATTTTGATAGTCATCGATTTATGAGCAACATACCTATGTCACTTTAAATCTTAGTAGGTAGTATCGAAAATATTTTCTCACTTATCGACCAAACACTATAGGCTCGTTATTATATTATCAATTTCACATCAAATAATTAACAAAATCAACCGAATTATTGAATTATTGTACTTTCGATTTTCTAAGTTTGATTATTAATGTCAGCTGAAGCATCTGGCTACTGTTATACGAATTGCTAGTTTCTAAGAAACAAACTCAATATTTACATAAGTCTCAGTCCTGATAATGAAAGCAATGATCAATATTTCTTGTCATTACTTTTGCATATTACTGCGAATTGATTTAGTAAACACTCAAATATTTAAACACATATTACTACCAATTTATAGAAAAAAAAAATATAAGTCGTATTAAATCTTCAATTCTTATGTGTAGGTACCCACTAAATTTAGTTTTTACTGCATTTAACCTTGCCGAAAACAGACACCGCAGAATGTTTTAATTACCAACAATACTGCATAATAATCTAATTTTTGAAAGTTTAATAGTTACTGCACTTGTCATTATGAGGGCAGTATAGGTATACTAGTAAGTGATACTATACAACCATTATACCAGTATAACTTTATACTTGGCACATCGATTTTATTCGATACCAATATATAACAAGAAAACCTCAATTTATATTAACGTTTTTCTGCACACTGGTAAATCTATTATACCATCGAATGTTTAAATTTTTTGTAAAAAAAAAAAAACAATTCATCGAAAACCGTATAGGAAAACGGAATAGTTTTTTTTTTTCGTTTTTCTGTTGAGTTCGGCAGATGGACATTCGTAAAAAAGAGTCATTTAAGACCTGAATTGAAAAAAACAACTACAAACCGTAAAGGTTTTGTGTTAATACGAACAATTAATAGTTTTCTTAATCTCGATGTGAATTATTATGATAATATTTATTTAAGGATTTAAATAATACATTTAAAAATAAAAACATTGATTTACATTTTCCCAAATCAGCTACAACGCCAGTCCGGGGACTTGATCTAAATCCATGCACAAACACAATCAACGATTTATTGCCTGAAATCGTCAAGTTATTTTCGTCCATCAAGTGATAGCTATAACAATATTATACAAAACAATAATCAAATTAAACGTCGTAAACTCGTATATTGCATATCAATAAAAGCCATATTATAATTAATTTAAAAATATAGTTTGTCCTTAAAGAGTTAAATGTTTATCGATAAGTTTAAATCAATATAGATGGGCTCCAAGAAGTTATAAAATCGTTCTAATTCTACCAGAAAACGTGTTAGTCCCATCGTCAATTTTGTTTTGGGGGATATTATATTATTATGTCTTAGCGCAGACAACCTAATTTAATATATTATTACTCGTTGAATTCAGATGCTCAAGCTACAGACTACAGAGTTATAACGGACAGCACAAATCTAAATAAATTTCCATTATCAGTTTCGTGTAATGTTATAATAACTGTGTGTTTTTTAATCATTACTTGTGGTCAAAAAAATTGTATTCAACTCCGGTGGCGTCGAGAGTCGTGTTGGCAGCAGGTTCGGCGGTGGTCAGTCGGTCTGAAAACAATATTATACGCAGACTATATTATATAATTATACTATAATAATAATAATAAAAATTTAAGACCGCGCTTGTTCGCGAATGGCGAACGCGAATCCGAGATTTGTAAATAATAATAGATTTTAAGAAAAACGTAATTACAGGATAATAACTGGAGCACGAGCAAAACGCACAGGAGCAGCATTTGAATCATCCTCGCAGCACCAGCCATAATATTAATATTATTATAATGCAACGATGTAGAACAGACGACGTTGTTTTAGAATATTATTCCGTTTAATGAGCACAAATGTCACAGTTTTCCGCACTAAAATACCCACCACGGTCATCGTTGGAACATTACTGATATATTATTATAACAATCGTTACGATTGTACCGGCCGATAAACGGCCGTACGTATAATACAATGATAATAATAATAATATAAGCATTGTATACAGGTTCATTGTACCTATGTAATACGATTATTATGGTTTATTATGATATTTGAATGTTCCGCGAAAAAAATATTGTAATAATTACTATTGTTTTTATTATATTATTATACTATTATAGTTAGGTATATATATATATATATATATATATATTTATTTTTTCATGATTCACTCTGCATAATATGCATATATATATAGGTACCACGACTGATCCCGACGGGAAATCGTTTTCCTCGGCGTGCAAAAAAGGTTGAATCGGTAGGGAAAAATTGCGTGCAAACTTATTGTGGCGTGTAATATATTTTTGCCGAGAATTCATAAATATTAATCCAGCCAACAAAATAAAGCGTAACACCCATTCAGCTTATTTCGCTATGTTTTATACTTACTGGTTATTGTATACTTATATTAAACTAAAATTACGGATGTACCTACACTATAAGTTATAATTAATAATAATTAAGAACGCGAATATTTGGTGGGTACACCTATTTTATGACATAAGCACTGTGTTTTACTCAAACTATTCACAAATTTATCGTATACATTGTTTAACTGGTCGTTGAGTTATATAAAACAAAGTGAATTCGTGATATAAAATATATAATCGGCTGGTATTTATGCATCGAGAAACCAGTGAAGTTGACAAAGATGTTATGTTAATATATACTGATCTAAGATGGGTCAATTATTATGGAAATAAATTCGAAATAATGTATCATATTGATTCACTCCAAATGTATCTATATATTCGTGATTCGTCATATGTACTTGGGTATTTAATGTTTTAAATTTTAATATAATTTACAATAATTTATTATTATAGACTGAGGAGACATAGAATGTTATTGCACGATAAATATTAAAATTTATAGGTACTTTAATCAAACACAATTAAACTTAAAATAATCCAATCCGATTGTTTAAACGTTTTCAAAACTACAATCTTACCGTTTTTATGTGTTTGACATATCTATATGGTCAAATGAATTCGAAATTGTAAATACCACATAAAATAGTACTTTGTTAATGACCCCAATAACTATTTAAATACTATTCACATAGTTAAACATTTTTTATTTGTAAAACGTGGGATACTTAAAAGCGTCCTTCATTCACCTTTTTTTTGCACAAATATTACCCGCCTAATGTAATATTTATTTATCATCAAATAGGCAGTATTATAATAAATACAATTTCGAGATTCTTCATGACATAATTGACACCCATAATACCTAAATACATAATAATAATATAGGTACTTTTTGTCAGACCTTTTATTGCCCTTTCCCACAGTGTAATAATAGTCATGCAAATTAAATGTCTTGTTATTAATTCATATCAAAAATAAACTATTTAAATGAAAAATAAATTTAAATGTAATAGCTATAAAGTTAAACTCTTACATTTTTCGTTCAAATTATCAATAGTAATAAAATTATGCCTTACTGATTTTTCACACCTTAATTATTTTATTATTTGAATTCGGTATTTCAAAGTATTCTTATAATATACAGACGTACAAATACTTTTATAAAATAAATACTCATTATTCTTTAAAGCTTTAATTAAATTGTTAAAAAAAAAATCCATTATACTCATAATTAATAATGTATTACGTAAAACGGTCTGTGAATTATTTGAAATACTTTTGGACAACATGAGAACTAATTTCATAAATCTACAGGTACGACTTTTTTACATTTTACTGCTGATGGGAACGCAACAGCAACAAAAAGTTTTTCTATTTATTTCAATAATTATTAATTAATTTTAAGGTAAGACAAAAAATAATTATTAATTTACAGGATTTGTTAGGAATCGGAACAGGAACATACACAATAAATATTACTAAGAACAATTATAATTTTTATACGTACAGATTTACGGAAACGATATAGGCACTATATGTATTAACATCTATAGAACGTGATTTTTGAAAAAGTCAAAGTGACACGGTCACTACCAGTGACAGCCACACCTACGACACTGTACACCTCCACCCAACGATCAACCAACCGAATAGGTCGCACCCAGGGAAATATCGTATGCGATTCGAGTTAGTCATATGACTCATATGCGACATGTGAGGTTGCCCGCGCCGGCTTGTTGTCTCACTTCTATACAGCGTACCCAGCACCATTGGCGCAACTAGACATTTGAACTAGGGGGTGTTTAAGCTCCAGGTTATTTTGTGACTCAATGGGACCTAACACCCAATGATTTTTTAGGGGGTGCTTAAGACCTAAAGCACCCCGCCTAGTTGCGCCAATGCCCAGCACCAATCCGTCTGGTGTTGTCCCGGTCTTGTTGAACCCATGGAATCTATGACATCGCCGATTGTCACACACCGATGTACACATACCTACTGGTCATTTGTTTCGTCTTAACCTTACGATAACACGATAATGTTGCAGTAGTGTGGTTACGTAATAACCGATGGCGGCGGTGGTGATCAGTCACGCATGGAATAACAGAATAATATTATGATATACAATTTTTAATATAAACTATTGTCTGCGAGTAATTCAGAGCGCGTTAATAGATGATAAGAAAATACGGAACGACATAGGTATTTTATTCTGCGGCGTAATGCCAGGAAGCCCCGACGCTAAAAAACGTACCATCCCGACGCCGGAAAACATCAGTCTTGACTTGAATGACCAGGAAAACACCAATGATCGTGTGACCAGCGTCACGGCCAGCACCTCCAACCATCGAGGACCATCGATATCCAAGGTTACGATGCCTCACGTTTACGACCTGAGGCCCAATTCTTGAAATCCTGATAAACTTTATCGCATGCAATTTTGGGGAAAAATAATAATAGGTATTTTCAACCGGTCTGCTCACGGCCAGTGTTAGAAGCAAATGAAAAAACATATGACCGGGTGACCAGAAATTAGGTGAACCCGCTGCAATAAGGAATGTACAAAAAGTACCAACTTTAAGATTTTGATAAACGTCATAATTTAAGTGGTTAAAGCGTTCGTGCGTGAAAATAAAAATTGAATTTTCCAGCGAATTAAATTATTGAAATCGACGCTATCTGTCTTTCTTTTATCGCCCTCTAGTCAAATCCACCGTCAATAATATTATGGTTAATCATTTATTATTATTTGTTTTTCGTTTACAAAGTTTTCAGTAAATCATTATTCGTTACTCAATGTGACTAAACCTCACAATACCTTTTTTCTCATACAGTCCAATATCTTTTAACTATTTTCATTCCTGACATATAAATGCACGAATCAATACCCTTCAATTTAATGATAAAGTACATATTTTATCGCCAAATTCGTAATTATAATATACGTATTAATTTTTTTCGATAATAGTTATAATACTATAAGCTATAAACTATAAGGTAGGTTAGGTTAGGTTAGGTATCTACTTAATAATAACCTGGATTAAAATTGTTTGTCTAACAATGTAGATAGAATTGATTTTAAACAAAAATTAGTAAAATATGTTTTTTTGTATTTATAACTATCAAAAATACTCAGATTAAAAAAAAAGTTATTCTTTAATAATTCAATTAAATGTTAGAAGCAGAACCAAGGACTTAAAATTTTAATAAATTATTCTAATTAGTATTGATAGAATTTTTAATGTTTGAAAATACAAATACAAAGTAAATCAATAAAAAAAGAAATCGAACAAATAATGAATAAACAAATTATAAAAATTCACTTTGGTAATTAAAATAAATATTTAATTTTACTAACAAAAGTATTCTCATCCAATACATTTTAAAATTAATTAAGTACGGAATCATTTGGGACATTTGGGCCCCGTGAAAGATCTCATTTAAGGGATGGTTACAGTAATTTTTCTTTTTTTTTTTCCGGAAAACCCTATCATCAATGTTCTTCACAGATGAGATCGGTGCTTTTCTTCTCATTTCTTCTTAGAATGATGGCCAGGCCCTTTTTTATGCTCTGAACGTGACGTTTTGAGAAAAATATAATTTTATTATTATTAATTTACAGGATCGCTGTCAGACGCGCGTTAATTAAGCGTTAAGGTTTGGGGTGGCCCATTTATTATTAAATAAAAGGCATTTTGTAAAAAAAAAAATAATAATAACGTTTCTTTTTGTAAATATCACCGTAAAATTATTCTTCACGTGCACTCCAAAAAAAAAATATATATATATATTGTAAAATAAAATTAAGATGTTTTTAATTTTCCATCTTGGAGTGTAGTTTAATAAGGCAAAGATTCGGTAACTATTCAACTTTGGAATTCACGATTACTATCATTGCATTGTATTATAGGTACCAATTGAAAAATTCAAAATAAAATAAAAACCATTAACTAATTTTGCAAATAACTTATGCATTTTATCCATCATAGTTGTTGACGATTTGTTCATACAAATATGAAACATATTTTATTTTATTGAATTATTTAAATTTCATATTATAATATTTAATTCAAAAAAAATCTCTACTCATTGAATTTAATTAACGTTTTTATGTTGAATTTTAAAAACACTAACATTTACTAATAAATAATCAATTAAATATCCTAACTCTTCATCGTAGACTCAAAAGGATATGCAGGTGTCAAGACCTATTATAATGATAGGTTGGTCTAAGTAAAAGTGTCGCTAATAAATTGCTGTTATTACAGTTTTTTAATTTAATTATACGTGTATAATCATCTATTAGCTACCTACGCTAATTTTGTATTTTTTTCTTTCGTTTTTAAATCTAAATATAAAAACTAATTTAATTTAAGTTGAAAAAAGTAAAAAAAAACTACTTTTAAAGGTTATATTATATTAACACTGTCCAATTATTTCTATATAAATATAATAAAAAAATGATTTTTTTCTATTAAGAATTTCCATGATTGGATGTCACTATTATTATTTGACTAAACGAAACTGATAATTAGGTACCTATTATTACAATTACCTACATTACAAAAATGTGTAATATGTCTCTCTTTAGGAAAAAAAACGTTCAAGGTGCTTCAAGGAGAGTTCTCAGTTTGTATGAGTACCTAAATATGACCACTTTGTATTTTTATTTTTACATTTGAAAGCGAACGATGAGCTCTTTTTTCTATTTTTAATTTTTACGATATGTTATTTAAGAATTGACCTAAATAACATATCGTTTGTTCAACATTTTAATACTAATCCGAACATAATATATAATTATAATTACAATTAGTAATTACATAAGTCGACACGATTTAATTTATAATTCCGGTTTCAAAAGTTTAAAACGTCTCTCATCGAAATCGTATGGTACATATTAGTACTCGAATTTGTAAACAATTTCGGTACCTATGTCATGAAACTTCATCCCTCATATTGTTTTCCAGTACATTATTGTTCGACACAAAGAAATGAAATTGTGGAGACTCATCATAATGAAAGCTTCAATGTACTGCACTGCAGTGCACACTATATTATATTACATGTATTAAAGAGAGGCGTTTTTCTTAGGTTTTTTTGTCTTCATTTCAAACCCTATTTCTTAGTAATCGAGGGCGATTGGCAAATAATTTTAAAATAAGAATGATAAAAGAAAAACACTACGTACTTTGGGGTTTTCAATTCCAATCGAAACGTTTTCACTTCTGTAGTGTGCTAAATCCCACGAGTAGAAATCAATCTTCAAATCACACTGTACAATAGTCAATGTGCCTGACTATATCACTGTGACATACATGTATAATAGTAGGCACGTTGACAGGGTCCAAATTTAGTAAAAATTAATGAGCACTTCGCCGGCATTACACGTCAACAACCACCTACTCTATGTATCTAGTGATGAAATTAAATTAATTAATAAATATCCATTCACCACACGTACACTTTAACATTAGGTAGAGAATAAATCGATCTTAATGGAATGCCACTGCTACAGTGTAGATGAGTTGTAAGTACCTGATTTAAACTAACAACCTCGTTGATTATATTAGGTGCATTATGCTAATCATGTTATTATAATATACTACAATAATATTACATTATTAAATTACATTCAATATTATAATTAATGCAATCGTCTACCCAACAGAGATTATAACACAGGGAGAAAATATTTATGTTTTTGAATATTTTTCGTAAGACTTGTGTAAGTGGTCTGAAATATTGGATTTTTTTTGCTACTGATGGAATGCCAAATATTTCTTGTTTATTTTTTTATTATATAAACAGTTACAGATTTATAATTCCTGAATTATAACTATTGTATCCATCAAAAAAACAAATATAAGACAGGAGTTGGACAACATTGTTATACACAGATTAGATAAATGTTAAGTCTCTTACATTTTTTAGTATATTAAGTTATTTTATACATTATAATGTATGGCTATATAATGTATGAATAGATAATTTTGTGATATTTGTAATATACACTAATTTTGTCAAAATTATAATTTTAAATGCTTACAAAAAAATGTAGTGACTGGATTTTTAAAATTATTTGGAGTAGCTTATGATAAACCTTGTATTAAATTTCCAAAGTTTTTACTGATCAAAAAATGTATTATTGACATATTTTATTGAAAAAAAAACTGAAAAACGATACCAAATATCAAATGTCTATAAATAGACCCAAAAGTGCCAAAATATTTTGAAAATGTTATCTTGTACACAAAATTCTAATATAAACGTTTAGTGAAAATTTCAAGTACCTATCTATGATTATTTGTTTTTGATTTACGCCATTACAGCTATACAACAAAATCAATTCCGTTTTTTCTTAGTTCTTTTTTTATTATTCCCAATTTTATTGAAAAATACAGGGAATTTTAAATTTTGTGACATCAGAAGTATCAATTAAATTTAATTGTTTATCAGTAATCTCCTATATTTAAAATCGAATTATTTTTTTTCTTCTATATAATATCATGTATAAATGTATAATAGTTGGATTGGACACACACACACAAATACACAAATCATTGTAAAATTAATACATATTAATTATCACTTTTAATCTAAAGTACATTGTCAATAATAAAGTAGTACATTTAGCTATATTTCAACGTTCCTATTGTTAATTTTGGTAATTTTGGATATCATAATATTGATTTAGTATATTGCCATTTCCCGTTGACTCTAAATGATTTAAGTGGGTTTACACTTGTACATTATCAGAATGTAATATTTAATATGATTTATTAATTTATTTTAAACGATTCATCAAAATAAAAATGTATACATGAACATTGATAGTTTATATGAATATATGTTCAACAATTATTATGAAAAACTAAATATTTTACACATATTTAAAAATGTAATAATATTTTGTAAAACGTTCCAACTAAAACTTAAGTACTTAAGAAATTACGGATTATTTTTAAAAATAATTTTAAAAACTGCAGAAATTAATGGAATAGTTGGTAATATTATTTTATCCACAGAAAAACGTACTTTAGGTATAAAACAATATTTATATATCATATTTATACTTATAATTGCTAACAATTCAGAATAAAAAGGTGAGCAAGTGGATGTCGCTCTTCTGTACAGTAGGTTACAAGTGGGTCACTGTGATGGATGGTGTTAAATTTGAATTCAATGATATAATATCATTGTATAAGAAAAACGATTCTGAGCGAAAACGATCAGTCAGACTATGATGTTACTAAGTATATTTGATAATATTATTGGGCATCAAGTAATTTATATATAACCTATTTACGTGGAGCCTTATTTTAAATTTTCAATCCTTAGCTATAAAAGTTGAACATTTTATAAATTTTTAACTACAAAATAATTATTAAATTATAAATTTGATAAATTTTGTCGAAATTTGAACTTTAAATGCTTATAAAAAAAAATTGTGCCTATGTATTTTTAATACTTTTTAACTGCTATTGTGAAAATATATCAGGAGCCTTGTATTAAATTTACACGCTTTCGAAAAAAGTACATATGTTTATTTTATTTGTAAAAAAATTTAAAAAATGCTAAAATAGCGTTAACATAATCGTATACATCAATCCCAAAGGAAACATAAAATAGTCAAATTGTAATTAATAAGTGTTATATTGTGTGTATTAGTAGTTAAATCCTATTTTTGATTAAATCTTCATTTTTTTTTCAGTTTAGTGCCTAATGTCTGGTAGACAATGAAATAATCTGAGTCTGACTTACGGATCAATAAGGTATATCATGGCCGACCCAGAGAGAACCAGATTGGTAGTGCTCGGTGACGCTGGCGTTGGAAAGAGTGCAATTTGCAAACGGTTTTTATACAACTCGTTTTGCTCCAAGTATAAGACGACCGTAGAGGACCTTTACACAAAAGAATTCAGCCTCGGCACAGCCCAACATTTCAAAGTAAGTCATAACATTCATATTAGAATTTTTAAAGAACAAAATGTCTGAATTTGGATGTAACTTTGGTCTTTGGAACGCTTTGGAAAATCGTTTAGATAATAATATTATACCATTAATAAATTTAGCAGAAAGAAAAGAGTTCGGTTTAAAAATAAAATTTAATACAAATTAATTATGACTTATGACTATATAGCCATATGCCCATAAATGTGAGATGATTGTACATTTGTACATAATACTAATATAAGTATATTATTGTAAAATAATATATACATAATAATTGAATCATATGAATTGAATATGGTTAAAACAAAACGCACTACTTTATTAATGAAAAAGAAATTTAACGTGATAAAAATAATTTTAGGTAACGCAAATGTAATTTAAATGAAAATATTTAAAGTAACGAGTAACGTAATTTCATTACTTTTTAAAAGTAATTTACCCAACACTGCAAATAGACATAGGTATACTCGTAAGTAGGCAGGTGTTAATAGTACTATTGTAATAACTATAATCAACCAAAATATATTATACATTATAGTATCATTTATTATACTGATTTAGTATTAAATGTAAGTGCGGAATAAGTTCAGAGGCGTAAACTCGTAAATATTGTTGTCTAAAATTGATTTCATCACTAAACACGAAGTGTGAAACAATTATATTCCAATCGAAATAAAGCAGCAAATTTGGAATGCTATTGCAAATATTGTGTATTGATGAACTCAATATAATTAATCGATTCATTGGGGATAATAGGTATTATACATTAATTTAATATTGCTCAAATTTCCATGTACTCTCTTATTGGATAGGTATTCTTATTACTATGCAAATCAATATAAACTTCAGCAGAACAACTTGCATCTATAATTATTTTCCATTTCATCATCTTGAATATTAATATATTTAAACAATATTAAAATACGACTTCATAAATTAATTGAATACGTTACACAGTAATAATTGACTGCAACTACTATTGTTGTGGGTTTAAAACTTCACTATGAGAACGAGTAGTATGAGATAATTTAATTTTAAAAACATTCCAAGAATTATTATTATTATGCGTTGATATTCATTGTAGTTTGAACAATACCGTATATTGTAATTGTATACTATTATATTGAACACATCCAAAAACTTCAAAGATATTTTATTTTTTGTACGTCGACGTTTTCGTGTAATATTTTTGAATATATTTCTATTGATTAAAACCAAATTGTAACCGATGAATATGTACCCGATATTATTTAAATTTAAACTTATCTGGGTGGTGTATTATAATAAGTAATAACTAATAAGTGAAGCAAAACGAATGGCGTATATGGAGATAGTGTATCACGCAATAGAAATGGTCATCGACAATAATAGTAGCTACCGTAATCATAGAAATGTATACGAAATCCGGTCGAATACTAAACGCTATTATGATGATCTCTCCTCAGTCGTTGTCAACTGTAATCTGTATACTTGTATAATTAATAGTTATAACAATGAGCAGGTACAAATAATATTATCAACAAAAGATCCGTTCGTCCGAGATGAAACTAATATCGTTGTTACCGGATGGTAATTCACGGGGTGGTCGTATTTCGCAGTCTTCCGCGTGTACACTGCGCACGTATTATAATATCGTCGTTGAGTAAGTACACCGCTGACAGACGTCTTACAACGGAACCCTTGTTTGACGGTTATTATTATGATTATTATTATTATTATTATTACTATTATTATTATTATTATTATTATTATTACTATTATTATTATTATTATTACTATTTATTATTATTATTATCATTATTATTATTATTATTATTAATATTATTATTATTATCATTATTATTATATTATTATTATTATTATTATTATTATTATTATTACTATTATTATTACTATTATTATTATCATTATTATTATTATTCTTATTATTATTACTATTATTATTACCATTATTATTATTATTATTGTTATCATTATTATTAATATTATAATTATTACGTTGACGTATATAGTATTGTCTTGAAATGCCCACGGTCGTTATAGGTAATTATACGTAACGCAGCAACGATCGGGCGCATCAAATAAACGTCTCGTTTCAAAGACGTGCGCCTAAGACCAACCACCCCCGGTAGACGTCACTTCTCCCACTCTTCATCCACCATTCGCTAACAGTCGTCGTTTCCTCCCCCCTCCACGGTATCAAAGCCACCGCAGCGAATATCACACCCTTTTAATCCACCAACCACCAACATATACATACAACATTGCAACACCGTGCGTTTATTGTTGTATGACGTAGTAGACAGTAGTCAGTAATACAAGACTTAGAAGTAGTAGTAAGAGGAGAAAGAATAGGAGGAGGAGAGTAGAAGGCTTAAGTCCGATGGCCGCGACCTCTACGTTATGTGTCGCACAATGGTCCCTTTGTAAAAGTGAACATAACAGAACGCGGACGATGAACGGAGCTGTGCAGAAGGGTTAATGATTCGATTGAATAGCACTTGCTGGGTCTAGAGTCGACCATCCAAATTATGTACTGGATTTAACCGCACTATTGCGAAGTCCGAGTCTCACGCGCAACAGCTATTATATTACAATACAATGTATACTGAGTAATGATGTCACAATGGTTTTCTCACATCACTTTGACATAATACGCTTTTTTTTACTAATTGTTATACTATTTTCGAAAACTATATCTGTATTCAAACCCCAAAGGCCAAGTTTGTGATGGTTTTGAATACTTTTTGGTTTACTTATAATTTAAGGTATAAAATGTTATTTCGCGTATAGCTCAAAACCCGAAATATTTATAGTAATAATTTATGTAAATATTTTAAAAGTTGATTTATTAAATTCCGTTAAATATTAAAATAGTTATATAAGTTTTAAAGTATAAAATTCAGTAGTCAGAAGAGTTTGTATTACGACCGCATTGAGATACTCTGTAAATACACTTTAGCCAATTAATGATGCATCCAAATTCTGATTTTTAGAATTTTTTAGTTAACTTAAAAACCATTTTTAATTACTTAGATTATGCATACCATTTAACGAGAATCTTTTGATGATACCAACTCATAGTTAATTTTTGGTAAATTTTTATAAATTATGAAATGTGGATAACATATAATACATGAATAAAATAATAAATATTGATAACTATGGTTTTTGAATCATTGAAGCCCCCCATATCTTCTAAACATGGACTACTATCTTTAGTAGGTACACAAAGTTTATTATATAGAATTTAATTTAGATGCATCAATATTTTAAAAAAAACCCTGCTTAACAAAAAGGAAAGTTCTCATTTAAAAAATACAAAAATATATCGCCACAGTTTACTCATTTTAATTGACAAAAGAAAATTTGAGAAAAAAATTTCTTTAATATAAATATAGGTTCAAATTCCAAAAATCTAAATTTGAATGAATGCATCATTAATTGATAAAGAAGAAAGGGGATGAGCATTCTTAGTGAATCGCTCTATATGAAACAAATTGTCAAGCAGATTCAACTATTTATCATATTTTTTTATTGTTTTGTTCGTAGACAATGAAGTTTGATTGACGTATATTTATCGACTATGGTTATATGCGATTTTTTTTAAAATATTCTGCGCGATTGTTTGTTATAAGTATTATAGTAAATCAATAATTATGAAATACATCAATATTGATATGAAAAATGCATTATACTACTATTTAAAATTAAATCGGCTTACATTTCAAAAAAATATTTTATATATAAATTATTAACTACACATATAAAAATAAATATAAACTATACAAAATATCGTTTTACACTTACAAAACATATTTTAAAATGTATTAATTTGTTAATGTGAACTAAGAGCTTGTTTCTGTTGACAGAGGGCATTAATATTAGGTTCTAATTTGGTAGAATTTATCCGGAGAACGGCGTGTAGATGTTCATTTGTGATGCGAGATCGAGTTTTACTTTTGTTAATTTTCATCGTTGAAAATACTTGCTCACAAATATATGTTGAACCAAATATACAAGACATCTTAGCAGCAAACTTCCGAACATTAATTCTCAGGACATATATAATCAATAACATGTAACATACACTTCTTCACAAATTCTCCATCAGAAAACTATTTACTTTCTTTTTGGCTATTAACTGAGCAACTCGATAACTAGCACGGACAGTAGACACACGTTTTGTTCACATATTTTCTTAAATATATTTTGTTGAAAATTAAGATTTTTTTTTAAGAAATTAAATTTTTCTGCTCTTTCTTTTCCTTCTAGATTTTTAAATTTGTCTTTATGTCTAGTTTCATAGTGTCGTTTTATGTTATATTCTTTTAAAACTGCAATAGTTTCTTCACATATCATACACATACCTTTATTTTGCCTTTCTATACAAAAGTAATCGTCTTCCCACTGACTTTTAAAAACACGACATTCCGAGTCGATTTTCCGTTTTTTGTTAGACATAATGAACTTTGACAATACACAACGTAATAACAACATTAACTTTATATTAGTCCTGACCGCAGACGAATAACGACTGATCACGATGGCTGTAGAAACTACAATGTAGATAAAACTGGTCACGCAACGAGCATAGTAATATTACTACATGTTGTATTACTATATATTGCTATACAACTAATATAGTTGTAGTTTCTACAGCCATGGTGATCGTACGAAAATAAGATAAGATACGGTAATGCTATTTATATTATTAAATGACATTGTAACAACAAAAACGCTACGATATGGCGATACGGGATTAAATATGAAGAACGTATACAGTATTTTTAATTTTTTTTTTCACGTAAATGTAAAATATTATACTTCTTTCGCGGGCCAGATATTAAATGATGGCGGGCCGTAGTTTGGCCACCACTGATCTACACCATTGTTTATACAAAATTAAAAAACACACCTGGTTTATATAATGAATGTCTATACAAAAAAAAAAACGTTAATGCTGGTACGTTAAAATAATAATATAATAATATAATTATAACGAATAACAATTTTTTGTAAATACGTTATAATGATGTTGTAACTTGTAAATATTATCATAACGATCATCAATACTTACTTTATTTCAATAGTTTATTTATAATTATTATACTTGAAATATTTTACTAGGTGTGTTATTTATATTGTAAAATAGATAGTAAAAAACCTAAAGCTATTGTCTATATATCTTTTGGAAATTATATTGAAATGTAATTTCTTAAAACTAAACTTAAATGTATTTATATATACTATGTATATCGAACAAGATACTGAAGATGAAAATCAAACCATTATTTCGACTACTTATCGTGTACACAGACACAAAAAATAAATAATAAAACACACATTGTAAAATCAATACATCTAAAATGAAACTTTTTTTTGTCATTGAGTTAAATAAGAGTGGTTGTTACATTTTCCAATTTTCAAATAACAACAAATCAACGAGTACATCATTACCTATTTATGTTTTTATGATATACATTACTAATATTAATATACGTCTTTTATTATATCAGCTTTACTGACCGTATTTTTTGTCGATGTAATAAAATAGCGAACACATAAATAGAATAAAAAATGTATTAATGACTTAAATTCTATATTATTCAACATTTTTACTGTGGAATTTGTATTAGTTAACCCTAGTTTATTTTAATTTTACACACCAAACATTTATATTTATTTTTTTTAAGCTTACCCTATTCAAGCTGCAAATACCCGTACACTTAAGGCCAAATTATTTTGCATTATTTCTTCTTTATAAAAATACATGTAAAAAACCAAATTTACTATTCAGCGGTATACAGAACACTGAGTTAGATCAATATTATGTTACCGTTCTACCTCGTTATTTGTAGGTGAATTGGATAATCTCTTATTGGATTAAACTATCGAAATATATATATATATATCGCCCGTCGGTTCCTAAAATTATAATTAACTATAATTGAACTCTATCGATAGAAATTAGAAACTTTCGATTGGTAGACAAACATACTAATTGAATACACGTTTAATATTATTCTAAGTTAATTCGGTGTCTTTGACTCATTGATAATTCAACAAATAACTCGACGACTGTCAGTCAAAATATTGCTATGCGTTCGATGTAATCAAAATCCAAATGCAGAATAGTGTTTGAAAAAAAATATTCTAATATATTTGACTTAAGAGACAATTTTTTTAGTAGCACCTTTCATAACCGTTAATATCTTTTAAGTCCAGGCAATTACTTCAAAACCATTGATTTTCACTTTTTAGTCCCAATATTTTAAATGTAATATGTTTTGAATGTATAATACATTTTTACATTTTTGCCAGCTATAATTAGATGCCTGCGTGGGGATGACCGTAACAATAGTGTAATATCAAATATTTCAATAATTAATAGCAATAACCTCCGAAGTCTAGGTAACAATAGTAACACTATAGATCATCTCACGATCGTAAATTCCACTATGCTGTTAATGTATAAATATAATATCAGACATTCAGACGTCAATATTCTCCCATTCTATATCTCAATATAAATTGAGGGTACTATATTGTCTATTTGTCTGCAATTTCAGTGCAATATCACATTATTACATAACAATCAATGTAATTATCAATTTACCTAATACATGTTATTATAAATGGTTCTCGAAAGTATTACAAAAATTTTGGCGGACTTACAGTATATTTATTTATTAGGCACCCACGACAGCGACATTCCAAGCAAAAGCAAAACATTCGATTAAATAGTTCTGGAAAAATTATTCTATAAATATATAATATTCAATCGCCGACCCGAAAATGTTTTCGCATACCTGCAGAGGATTTTTATTTTTTGTTTCTGTACACTGTGCACGTGCTACAGTTCATGTTTATAGTATTATATTACATATATGAAAAAAAATTAAAGTCCATGTCGAGTAGGTTGATGTTGTACAGTTCGTGTTAAACATATTAAAAGCATCCATACAGTGACGTCTGTACATATTATATTTTTTTTTCACGTCAAACCATTATAAATAACCATTGAAATATAACATTTTAATCCTAAACTCGTGTCCTTCATTTTTTCACTGGAAGAATATTTAAATATTTACGTGCCAAACCGCTATAGGTTTATGGTAGTTTAGGTGGTTGAAGTCCCACAGCATTTTCAGACCAGACCTTATAAAAAATGAATAATTATTAATTTTGTTTGAATTATATTCTATAATTACATACTAAGTTATGATATTAATAATGTTAAATGAAATATTATTATTTTGAATACATTTCCATATTGAATAATACTATGTTTATAATAACAGGTATAATATGTGAGTACCTTTCTCTGATGTATAGGTAGGGACGTTTTTGGATTATAAAAACAAGGCTTATAAAGCACATTTCAAACTGAAAATCTTGTAATATGTGTAAGATTTATATTTCTTAGCACGCATCTGAGATTGAACATTTTTGAAAATTAGCCAATTACCTAATTAAAAATAAAAAGTGCGCATATATACTGAATGCCATTTGTAAAAAAACTATTTACAATTATTAATAGAGGAATTCAATAAAACAATCATATATGTTCAAACATAAAAGAGATTCGCTATAATTGGGTAAGAATATTTCATTGCCTTTTTCAGGTAGGTGGATGAAAAAGAGAATCAAAAGATGACTATAGTATTTCGAACTACCAAAAGAAAATTAAAATTTTGTGTATGGGTCGCGTAAAAGAAGACTTACAGAAGACACGAATTTCAACCCCTCAGGTCTCGTTCTCTGTTGTTTCTCGTTTTATAGAGATATACAGAGTGATTAATTTCTCAAGTATGCTCTCAACATTGTATCCCTTAATTATGCATTTATTTGAAAAAAAGAAGTTTGTATCGACACAGGGTACACTTCTTCAATGGCATAAAAAATCTAAGTATTTTGAAACATGGTTTTTAAGTATACTTATAAATGACAAAAATCAGAATTTGAATAATGCATAATTAATGGATACAATTGGTGGTGGGGGGGGGGGCCGAACGTGAATGGCGAATAAGTGCCCGCGCGTATGAAATTAACTTACTTTTCAAAAAAAAAAAATTGAAAACGCATACTTAGATATTATGTAGAGTCACGTACCTGTATAGGCGTGTGCGGAGATAAAGACTAGGGACGATATGCACGTAGCAAAAACAGTTTCGTTGTATTGAAAAGCATGTCACGTCTGCGTTCGGTTTTTCTTCACTCGTGTATAATATTTATTGGTCGTCTGTAGACGCGATTATCATCTCCAAAGACACGGTCAACTCCAGTGTTCATCTTCGGTACCCACTACCCACACATTATGTATATAAGTCTTGAACGAAATTGCGTTTTCAATATTAAACAACCTTATAAAGTTCGATTGAAATAGGAAACAAACGAAACCTTAAACTCTCTACCGATTAAATATGCCCTGGCGCGTGTTTTTAATGTTGCTGCGCTATCGATACAGCTCGCCATTTTATATAATATTGTTATACCCATAGCTAATTCACCTACACGGGAATACGGCTCTATATATGCAAAATATACGATCGTGTGGTGCACAAATGTTTGTCGATTCGGTAATCCGCATGAGCTTTGATGCGCCGAACTTGTACACATAACTAGATTGAAATGTACTTTAGTTGATCCGTATGTATTGTATACGTAAATCCAAACATGTAATATTATTTAGATGTATAACCATTTAGGTCTAAAAAAATCAAACGTTATTTTTTCGAATAATTATCATCCCGTTATCAGCCAAAACCCCGACAACACTCAAAGTTTCATTTACATTCCTGTAAAATAATATAATTTCAATATCTACCTGTTCATAATAATGTATATGTTTCTGATAGATAACTGAACCTATACAATTATTATAGTTGGTATATATTATTCTACTAGCCGCATTGGAAATATTATAATCGATTGAAATAAGTTATAATTACTAAATAATAAATAAATAATAACGATATATGTCGCAGACTGCAGTAGTGTGATAAATAATTATGATATTTAGTTTAGGTTTTTGTTTCAAATAAGTTTTGCTACATAACAATATATTGTATTGATGGTAATGATGGTATATGATGTAACTGAAAATAATTAACTAAATATAATACACTTGTGTGGTACAATACATTTCGAAAAAATTAATATCGTTAGTTAACTAAAATTATGGAATATTGATGGCTCTGAGGGAATACAATACATATACAGCTTGCCTCTTTTTATAACATCGATAGCATTACATACAAATAGATAAGGATCAAAATGTCCAAAAAAAATATTTTAAAAATTGGAAAGTTTTGGTTCAAATAACAACGTACTGAAAATGGTTTATTATAAAAATCCAGTCTAAAAGTATTAATTTAATATATTTAAAAATAAATACATAGGAATAAAACATGTTGATTCGAATATTACATTTGAAGTAATGTTTTTTGTCTGTTGCCGGATTTGTGATTAATTAAATGGTTATCTTTTATTTGATAAACATACTTAGGTATTTCAATTTTTCCAGACAGTACAACATTAAATAACAATTGAAATCATACGACCACAGACGAAATTCGAGTGTCATCGCATAAATAATAAAATGTATATTTAAAAAAAAAAACATCATATAGGACATGTAAAATTAATAACATTTTGTAATCAAATCGAAAAGAGCCTCATCGGTTAGGTTAGGAATAAGGATAAACACTAGCTATATATATATGCAAACATTTTAAAAATACAACCCAGAATGGTTCTCCTACCGCCTCATACTCCCTCAATATTAAATACGGCACTGCGACTATTTCAAAGTGACTTCATTTTAAGACTTACGTAACCAGATTTCCTGATTTTAATAGCGCTACTCTGAAAATGCTAAGGTCCCGAAATCCATAACTAATCGGTTGTCTCAACAATGGTAAATTATATTGCATGTCATTAACTCGTGATATTATATGTACGGTTACAGGTGGACATCTTGGACACGTGCGGCAACCCTCAGTTTCCGGCCATGCGGCGGTTGAGCATAGCCAATGCGAACGCGTTCCTGTTCGTCTATTCGATCGACTGCGAACGGTCTTTCGAGACGGTCAAGCGAAACTTCGAGGAAGTCCGTGAGCAGCGCGAGGACTACCAGGTTCTGCCAATCGTGGTGGCCGGAAACAAACTTGACCTGCCCACCGATCATAGACGCGTCACCGTGGAAGATGCTTCCGAATGGCTGTACTGCGAACTTCCGAAAATGAGGCGAGTCTATAATATTATTATTATTATATTATATTATTATTTTCGTGATTGACACCGTAAATGTTTATAGTAATCTAACTTGACGTTATTGGGCAACAAAAATTGTACCACTTAAGTCGTCGGTATATTACAAAAACAATAATTTCGTCGAAAACCAATAATTTTCCCATCACAAAATCAAAAATATTTAAAACAACCTCGATGAAACATATACTATTAGTTTCTAAACTATTATAAATTCTTATTGATAATAATTAATTATGTTCGTGTAGTCGTGTCACGTCATATAGCCTCTAAGTCTCGACATTTACAAAATGAACGAAATTATCGATAACTATCGATGATTAAATTCGGTCCGCCCACTAATCCAATTTATAAGCTTGTCCGACGTAAATATTAATTATTATATTTGCAGCCAATTTTTCTTCTATAATAGAAATAATATTATATGTGCTACGGTTGTTCGATCAAGTTCAGGTACAGCGACTAAAAAACATTTTTTTCTATTCTTCGGCGTCGGCCCTTTTTCAATTTATAATGCTATATTTATATCATAATCGGCATAATTATTATTAGACAATCTACTGTTATTTATACTCATACAATAAAAAAATATTAAATATTTTTATAACATATTAATTGAATATACGAATCGTCACTCAGAGTAATATTCTTAAAATAGAGATATTGACTTATGTTTAAATTTCATCAAATACAATAGCATAGTAGGTATTGTGAGCTTTTTTTATACATTTTTTGTGATTTATTTTTATTTTTGAGAAAACCGAAAAACTTGAAATTCCTTACACTCGTATCTACTCTTTTTTGTTATAATTGCTGTCTGACCGCATTTATCAACTTCAGAAACAAAATATGCATATGACGTTATTTGTTTCCTGTTCATCGTTCGTCAAAATAATCGCAAAGGTCACCGCTATTTCCACAAACGTTAGATAATGGAAGTCTCAATATTTTATTATAATATTATAATAAATAGATACTCTGATATCTTTTCCGTGTAAACCGACTAAAAAAGTATCCACGTGGAATTAACGATCTATAATCTCGATTTTTGATCGGTTTATGCAACACACATATATAGGTAGTATGTAGGTACATTGCAACGTTCATGCTCCAATAGGCAACGTTAAACATTTTGGTCTGCCAACTTCGTTTAGTAGTGATAAGGTTTTACGTGTGTATATAAATAAACATCTTGAAGTTGTGGGCGGAAATTCGACGGGAGAGAAGGGGTCTTAATAAAATCAAACACCAAAAACAAACTTTCTTCTTTCAAATCGCACGAAATACGTCAGAACCGTATACATGGACATTCGCTGTATTAAATAAAAACTTAAGTCATCACGGTTGTTATATTGCAAACCTTGTAGTTATCTGTTCAATAAATGGGTCTTCCCTAGCAGCATTAGCTCTCTATTAGCACTTACATATATACGTGTACAATATTTTCCAATATATTTTTCATAGGTCAAACCGATAACGTCACTATTTTTTTTGTATTAATGACAATAGAATTTTAATAAAACATCATTTCCGTATTTCGCATACATTTAAATTTTAAATTGAAGCTTAAGTGATTTGTGGGAATGGAACCTAATACAAATATTACTTATATTATATTAGTTATAAAATATTTAATGCATATACCTTACTTTAATACTGGTGGTGTTTCGTCTTAGGCAGCGCGAAGACAAATTAAAGTCAAAATCAAATTTAATTGTGATGTCCAGTCATAGACAATATTATTACGTCATGATAGTAAATTTATAAAAACAAGAAAATACGATTAGAAATCCAGCGCCGGCCGTTCAACAACCAACCGAACGAGCTATAATGTTAATAGTTGATGAATTTTCCAATTGCTCGTAATATTTTTGAACCTATTGGTATAATATTTTGTCGATTTAAAATGTACAAATCTATACCAAAGTTAAAATATCAATGAAATGTTTATTCAAACAATAATTAAATTTAAAATGTTTAAAATTGTTTTTGAAAAATCCAGGGGTCACATGCCTCCTCCCATCATGTGGGCGCCAAGCAGTTGAGATATCAAAATGTCAACTTATAATTTTTGTATACCTTGGACCCTTATTACCTTGGATCCACATAGGTACCGCATACAATATAATATTATGGAACGTGTCCAGTATAATCATTGTGGTAGTTGGACAGACAAGTGAAAAATTTTATTTAATCACTCAGAAATCAGAATTGCATAGTCCCTACCTAAAATTTTATGTACACTACTACAATAGATGATGAACAAATATTAACGTATTGTTAGCCAGTGGTGTGGAAACAGGAAGTGAATATCAAATTAAAAATATAACTTCAGTTATTATTAAATATTAAATATAATCATTATCGTACTAAATCATGAAAAAATATATTATAAATAAATTATACTTATTACATAATAAATTATAATGCATAAGATTAATAATTGGATTCTACGAGATTTTCTTACGTTTGACATATATTATTATTGGATTATTTCTAGCATTGGTTCTAGTAAGAAAGATCCGTTTCACAGGTATAACTTTTAATCTCAAACCGTATTAGATAGAACACTTTTACACCAGAACGCATTAGATTTAATTATTTTTTAATAATCGATCGCTATGCGCTATTTCTATAACAGTTATAGCTTATAACTATTAAGCGGTAATGAAAAAATAATAATAATTAAGTAAACACTGTCTGTAGGTTTTATAATATATTATAATTTATAATAATAGCGTCGTATAAATCTATACTACGTCGATACCTAAATGATATACTATAAAAAATTAAATAAAACTATAACCTTTCACTGGAAAATAATATTAATATTATCGTGTATATATTTTAATTGCGTTTGAAAATTGATTCGAAATTTGTTGGTACTTATAGTCCAGCGGATTATGACCTTGCATTGCGATACAACATATAAGTAGCTAAATATTATAACTTTAACTGAACATTTTAAAAACGATTTTCACGCGTTTCTTGGAAAATTAAAGAGGTTCAGGAAACATAAAGACTTGTTCGAATGACCCATACTTTTACCAGTTGCATATAGCAGACTACTTCTACTACTTGCATCCGAAATAATAATTAGATTTATCCGAACAAAAAAATGGTCATTGGTGAGTTGCACCCAATCGTGACATTTTTAATCTAGTTGTAACACTATCGCTATAATAATTAATTGGGTCATAATAACTAATATTATAATTTATGAAATATTTTTAAAATTCCAATTATAATTACCAGATAAAATATAATTGATCATAATTTGTATTCCATACAACTGTATTTTCACAAAAGTAATCATAATAATTATAATTGAATTTTTTAGTCTAAAAATATTTGAATAGGTTAAAAATATGTAAAGTTATAACTTTGGTATGGTATAAGTTGAATATTATTGTTTTTCAACGTTCTATTTGTTGCTCAAAAAAACTTGCAGATATACCTACTTAAATTTTAATAAAATCTAAGGCTGACATTTTTACTATTGGTGTTATCTATTTGCTCCCCAAAAATACATGTTGATACCTAATTTAAATGTTTTATAGACTTCTACTAACAGTCCATTACATACGATCGTCGATATTTGTATACACTGTCCTAGTATTATAATATTTACAGTTCTACTCGGTACCTGGTCAATTTCCATTTTTCGGTTGGATAGTATTGGATGAGTATGGTATGGAAGGAGTCCTTTGAATCTAGGTGATTTTTCGTTTGTGCGCATATTTTGTTGTGGATCCGGGATGTTCATATTTTTTCTGTCATTGTTTGAAGCATAAAATATACGCATTTCTATAATGCCAACAAACCCTTCAGCGAGTAGGTACAACCAAACGCGAAAAAAAAAACACTAACTGTCCATCGATCAAACACGCGAGTTTTGACGTAACAGGCCAAATACAATTTACAATATACATTGGATTCCCGGGAAGAATAAGTATATTTAATTTCCTGTCTCTAGCCCCGGGCGTTTGTAGTCCGGACGTCCGCTGTCGAAAACATGGCTGCGGTGTGGTGGTGGTGGAGGTGGCGGCCGTGAAGACTTTGGTATTCTACCTGCTGACAAACGCAGCAGTGACAAAACGTAACGATCTAAATAATTATATTAAACATATTCATTACCTCGACTGTAGTAGTCTGTAGTAATAATGCAATATATCAGCACGTCGCTGTTTAAACGCAGTTCGGTAAATAGGTGTTATTTCATTATACAGATGCGGATCGCTGAACACTGACCTCGTCTCCGAATAAGGTTCATTTTAATGTACACGAAACATCATTATTATATAATGCGTATTACGTCAAATTAATAGTCCGTGTCTCCGTTACATACATATTTTATAATAATGACGTGAATCATAATAGAAAAATGTGAATATTTTTTTATTTCTTTTTTACTTTTAGAGGGAAATTATTGGGAAATTGACTCTCCGAAAACGGACGAAGTCGACAATTTACAAAAGAACTAAAATTTACATAAAATGTGATTTTTTCAAACATAAGACAGTAATTTTCTCAATAAATTTCACTCTATAGAAAATGGTCGTACGTTTTCGCAAAGTGCACAACGCGATTTGAACAATGGATCTTCCTTGTACAGCAGTTTTATACACTTCAAAAAGTGTACAAAACTCAATGAACACATTGTTAAGTGTAACATTTCCCGGACTTTACTCTCTTAACATATCATATACATATATGGCACTTGTACCTACATTTAATCGTACTATAATGTACGCCAACGCTCGTCCCATTGTATCTTTTTATTGAAGTCGGAAATAACTATATATATTATTATGGTGATGGGTATCGTCTGATGTGAAAAAATTTTAAATCGAACCACTTTATTTAGTGGAAAAAAAAACATTGTCATTAGGTAGAACATTGCCAATTACTTAGATGGCGTGTGTCTATATATTATATTATATTATATATATTCATTAGAAAACTAAATCGTGACATTATAATAGAAGTTTTACGCCAACGCAATTTCCAACGGTTGTCATAAATTATGTACACACTATGTCTGTGGTCATTTGCACACGCCGTTGAAATACGTCGCTGGTGTGAAAGGTCCTTTTCAATTGATTTAGTCTATTCAAAGCCCGAATTTAAAATGCATAAATAAATTATGTCTCAAATTCGTAGTTTATGTCATTTTTCTACAAGTGCTAAAATTGATTTCATCGAGTAACGTATAGACACGTTCACAATCATCATGTGACGGCATAACGCCTTTTTTGAATTACTTTTTTTAAGAATAATATACCATTCAAATAATATGATATAAAACAAAATTTAAACATTTTGAAAATAATGTTACCTACAAGATAAGTAGTTTAATGCGTTCAAAGTGTAGGCCAAAAAAATAATTTTTTGTGTTTTGAAAATGTTGTATTAAATGATAAGAATTAATTTATTACACATACAAAAACTAAATATCAATGAGTTTTCTGCATACAAATTGTTAAACTTTTAACAATAAATTACATTTTTTCTACATAGTTAAGCTACAACTCGGGTGAGTTACTGTAACCATTTTTAAGGTAATTTTTTTCGTATTCAATATTATAAATATGATTTTAAGCTGAATACACACTTAGGAGTTAGAATATTAAATTTAAAAATAGAGGTTTTGCAGTTTTATATTTTATGTCTAAAAATAATTTATCAACTGGAACTTGTATATTATATTTATACATGCATACACTACACATAGTTTAACAGAAATAGCTGACAATTATAAACTAACTTATTATGTGTGTATTAACTAATAAACAATGACTAATGACTTAGTTAATAAATAAAAATACACCGTAGTTATAAAAAAAATAATATATACAATATACTTATAATTGACAATCATCGTGTCATTTCATATAATATAAAAATTGAAAAATATATAACTTAAAAAGTTATAAGATATATAGTTAGTTAATTTTATATTTTACACTCTGTGTCCCTTACTTACTATGTGTAAATATACTTATTATATTATAAATTGCGGTTCATAATTTATAATATAGACATACAACATAAATCTTAAAAAACTCTATATTTAAATTTAATATTCCAGATTATTTTTATAATTATGAATTATAAAATTTTAATGTTATTTAAACTATATTGAAACTCCAAATCAGTATTGGGTATATTTTTATTGTTTCAATAATAAGGTAAATAAGTAAATACAAATACGGTAGATAGTTCTAAGTAATTTTAAGTATGTTTGACTGTAGGACTTATATGAAAATATAATATTTTTATTCAATCATTTTTAGTTGAAAAAAAACATTCATGGGTTAGGAACTTGAATAATAATTGTTTCAAATTGCTTATTCATATACCTATTTCATTTCTCCTTATGACTTTAAAAAACCTAAACAATTAAATAAAGTGACCTTGTGTAACACATATTATTCAGTTAATTTTCGATTTGATTATGGTCAATTTTTCATGTAACCTAATTAAAATATTAGTTGTGTTACCAAATAATTGAATGCTAAGGGTTATTAGTCAGTAAGTTATGAAACTAAAAGTTTATGTAAGGAAAAAGTTTAAGTCGACCTCCGATTGTCAACGGTGACAGCTTGTTAAATTTTTGTTTCATAATATTGTTCTAATTTCAAATTATACAGTTACCATTGTAAATGCATAATACATATACATAAAATTAATTTCAGTTCTTTAGCTATCAAAGTTTATTTTTTTAAACTAAAGTTATTTATTGTTACCGATGGCTGAAGGTAACAAAAAAAAAAATGTCTTGAACTGGAAATTATAATATGCTTACAAATCAAAGGATATACTATAGATGGTTTTATTGTTGAACAGTACGAGTCCTTAAAGATTAAAATCAAGAGTACCAAACCATTCTTTTGTCTCTTTAGATTAATAAATAAATGTTATTCTTTGTGTATACACTTTCAATTTCTTTTTAATAAAGATTTTTTAAAAGTATCATATTATTATTATTATTATTATTATTGTAGTACTTTCGTATTCTGTCTGTAACAATAACCTCTGTGTGCATAAGTTCACACAAACAATAATAATATTTTAATAAATTTTCCAATTATTAAACTGCAAAATGTGTGTTTGCTAAGACACAGTTTAACGAAAAAAAAAACAATTGTGATAAGTTTAATATAATAATATATTGGGTACATACGACTATGATGATATTATGATATAAAGTAAACAATTGCAAGTCTAAAGCATAGTTACATAAATAGCGTAAACTAAACCCACATCCATACAGATATTGAAATTATTCTGACACGTCAAATGTGAACGATTTGTCCATATAGTTCTATAGTTTATTGAATTTTATAGTTTTTTTAATAATTATTAATAAAATCTTTTTTTTTGTAAGTATTTCAATTTAAATTCGTAAATTACAAAAAAAAACATTAATTTCGTATTATCAATCAAATGTTAACGGTAATATTTTATTCGTTCAAAACGAATTTCAAGAATTGTGGTAAAACTTTCATGACAGTTAAAATATGCGTTTCGAAATTATAATATAAAATCCATTTTATCGCATTGCTCGATATTGCCGGGAAACATTAATAATAATAATTGTAACCTATACGAGCTGTACTCGCTTCAAACGCTAATATTCTAACGCCAGGATAATGTATATGTTTTGCTTTCTGTAAATTAACGAATCGTTGCGAAAAATAAATATTTTATTCGTGGATTATTTTGATGCACCTTTGATCATACATTATTTTATGCGAAACCCAATTTTGTTAATCAACTCGTCGTGTTGGTACAATGCTTTTAACACGCCATGTCTGCAACAACTCCGCGTGAAGGTTATTATTTCAAATGTCAATATTATAATAATATAATATCTATAAATAATTAACTATCACAGCAGAGTATATAGCGAATTTGATTAAAATACATGTGATATAGGAGTGCATATGCATTCGTTTGAAATATCAGGGACATTCGCTCTCTCCCCCTCTGTTTCGTCCATTAAAAGTGCGTCAATTCAAATCCTGATTTGAATGTTTTTTTTTTTTTTTAAACTCACTTACACAAACAATCAATTTGTTGTTAAAGTAAACTGAAGAGAGGATCTCCAAGAACTGTAGAATCGCTTTTTTCTAACTTTACAGTAGTTGTTATCATTTCTCTCAAAATATGAATATTAATATTGTTATCCTACATTAAAGAAAAACACACGACGAAACACTGTCTTACTAGCTTGCAAGTCGTGTGAAACAGAACGAAAGACCAACACTCTGTACATTAAGGGGAGTGGAAGCGGTGATTTTCTGTCTTTGTCTAACACACGTGGAACAAAGGAATTTAGATGTGTTTTCATTCCAACGTACCGATCGATCAAGTGAAACGATAAGAATTTTAAAAACAGATTTGAATTTTTTGTCAAGTCTACTTGAGATTGATTTTCCCAGATGTTCCCAGATTTTTATTTTATTTTCCTTTTTAGTACCAATCTTTTAGAATTTAGGGGGATAAAATCAAAAGTGTAAGAAAGTCGATCTCAATTAGACATGACAACAAATTCAAATCTGTTTTTAGAACTCTTATCGCTGCACTAGATCAATTAGTATGTTGGAATGAAAACCCGTCTAAATTCCTATGTTCCACGTGCGTTAGATGAAGACAGAAAATCACCGCTTCCAATCCTCTTAAGTCTCTATAATATTGAGTCCAAACTCGATATATGCTCATTTCGGTGATGGTCCATTATTAAACACGGTGCAGCACTGCAGCCGTACAGGTCGAAATTTTACCATACTGGGGAGGAACTATTGTCTTTCTGTACTTATGATTTTACCATTAACATAAATAAAATATCGTTTAATAGTCAATTCAAATAGGTTCATTTCGTAATCTGCAGAATGTATAAAAAATATAAATCGACTAACGATCAAAATCTGCTCCGGGCCATGTGTATAATAGGTATACGTCTTGTTAAAATAATAAAAGAATAGTTTTTTTTAATCTAAATAATAGGTATAGGTACAATACATGGAAATCGCGAATTATACGTAAAAACTCAACAACTGTAGGATACGCGACGATCAACGAATAAAACGATAAAACAAGTAAAAAAAAACAATTAGGTCATTAATACATTATTATACTAATATCAACCATCATTATTATATCCAGATGTAGTACAAGCACGGGATACAAGCACAGTTATTCTATGGTATAAGTACATCGACTTATTGTGCATTTTTACTCTTTACATAGTTATACGTCAAGCTCTTAGTAGAGACTATGAAATTGTTGTTGCTTATTATTATTATTATTATTTAGTGAAAAGTGATATAGTTTAACATATATATTTAAAAATGGAAGAATTATTTATAATCGGTAGTTAAATTACGTATTTACCGGTTTAGTTATTTCGGCCGCACAGTATATTATATTCCGCTCAAGGGCCACCGCGAATAAAGCAACTCTCTAATAGCCATATCGTTATTAATTATTATTATTATTATTTCAATAACCATTCATTATAGGTTGATAAACAAATACGATATATTTAAATATTTTATGCATAATTAAATTATTTTTTTACCATACAAGCTACAAAACTAAATGATTTTTGGAAACATTTCAAATGTATATTATACAACTATTATCATATTGTGCATGCGACACGCCTGTTGTATGCAAACAAAAAAATCAATCGATACGTCAAAATGATGAATAGTATATTTTTCATTCTAATGTCGTTATTATTATAGACTATAGTGTGTGTGTGTGTGTGTGTTTTAAATAATATTGTTTCTTTCCGCGTCTCGTGTTAACAGAATTCGTCCGTTACTGCTACAACTCCCAAGTTTTTCAAACGTTTAATAGGCAAAAACCGAGGGAAATTACTACCGGTCGTTTATTTCGTACAAGTCGCTTGGCAAATTGAATACAAACCATAATTAAAACTAAACGTTTACCGGTAAAACGCGTGCGCGGCGCGGCTATGACGCATTCGGCGGAGAATGCGAACGACAGGACGATAATGACGTTTCGAGGCGATTAAGGCCTCGGAATAATGTGATTTAACTTACACAAAATTAATGGGTAAAAACAGTATGGATTTACCCGGGACATGCCTTCAGAAGCAACTTTACGCTTTTGATTAATAACAACAATGATACAAAAGCGCGATGATAAAGTAAATAATAATAATAATAATAATAACATTCGCCCGATTACGATTAGCAGCGGCGCCTCCGACGCCTCCGATTCAACTTGGACGAATAAATACTTACCGGGCATTTGATCAAAAACTAATAACGCAAAATGATTCGATTGCACGGCCGACGAGTGCAATCAACGGCTGATAATATTCTGCTCGGAAATTTAATCATCTTTTGTCGGCCAGTATGTGGTATTGGTACTTATACATCGCATTATCCGGAGCGATTTTATCATCTCGAGATTATACTCGTTATTGTAATAAAATATTTGTGTTTTTTCGTTCAAATATCTACCCCAAAGTACCTATAACGTTGACTATAAAAATAGATAGCTACAACACAAAACCACTACTATAGAATATACAATATGTTTGGTATTACCTACCGTTTTTTGTCACAACTTTCCAAAGTCAATACATTCTGAATAACGTCTTATCGTGCTTCTTCGTTGTATGGAACTAAAAATAGACGCTTCCAATATTTTGAACGTTGAAAATTGAATGATGTTAGGTATATCATGGTCGAAAAAATTAATTTTAACTTTCGAAAATTATCACTTGACCGATAAATAAATAGCTATAATGGTGGTAAGTGATTACCGTAAGTTATAATATACTTATATTAGGTATGAGTTATATGTCATATAAATCAGCTCTATTACATTATTAATCAATTAACAAGAAGTCTTAAATTATGTATCTTTGCTTACCGACAAGTCTTGAATACTACTGTATAGTAGACAAATATACGATACAAATACACTTTTTTTGATTCAATTAGATACCCTATTATTGGATATTAATATTCAATGAGAGTGTTTTTGTAGCATTTGAGTTTGGGTATGACTTTAGCATTGCACTCGCGACATATTGTTTTATTAACAAATATATGATATATATAATATATATGTATGAAATTCTTACCTTACTAATCACTTTGTATTATTTGTTTTCACTGACAAATTACAAGTCATTATTTTCCCTCAAATCGTACATTCCTTATCGTTTTTTTATAAATCATACAATTCAAATCCATCGGTGAATCAAGACTAAACAAACACATTAATATCATACAGTTACGAATTGAAGAATGTCACTTATTATACATTTCATACTAAATCATAATAAATTGAATCCTGCATAGGTTTAATCAGAACACCTGAAAATATATTTGAGTCTATTAATGATATGTCGTTGAAAACTTGACTTCAATATCCACGTCCACACAAACGTAATAGTAGATACTCATAACCAATATTTACTGAGGCATGCGTTATTTTATTGCATCAGCTAATAATCGTATTCGACGAAGTATACCTTCCCGTCATAATAATATTATATACTATGCACTCAGTTAAACTCGCTTAAGGTAAACACCCGTAACGGCTTTGAGTTTCGAATAAATAAATAAAATTGAAAAAAAAAAATACGAAAAACAGTTAGGTAGAGGCAGAGGTAGCATAAATTATGAGGATCGCAACAAAAAAAAAAACGCAGAAAAGGATTTCGATGTTTTCACCACATGAGCGGGCGCGTCGAGGAGCTTTTTATGTAATATCGGTCAGACCAACATACACTCGACTGCACTATAATCCATACAGCTGAAATGTAAACGCTTTATATTTAACAACTATATAATAACGTACATGCAGAGTACCTATATAATCTATATTGTATGAAAATGGGTTTTGTATACGATAGGTCGATAGAGTACTGCAGCGAGCACTACTGCACATCACGGATGGACGATGTGCTGCACCGTTGTGGGAGATGAATCAGAAAATGTATTGCATTAGAATATTATAATATTTACATAATAAAATAATAGTTATAATTATTACTATTGTTTCGCTACTTTGGAACCCGATTTTTACTATTACGGCATAATATTTTTAGTATGCGAAACACGATCAAAATATTATAATCACTAATATTTCAATATTATATTGTTACACAGTGGTATAGGTTATAGGTATATTAAGGTTTATTATATTAATAATTGTGTTCGACATTTGAATCGATTTTTATTTTTATGAAAATTATTTGACAAAAATTCAAAATATACGTTATTGATTCGTTTTAATCAAATTATCAATTAATTGTCTTACCGCATCGTGTTACTTTTACAATGTCATAATAATAATATGATAATTGAATCTTCTCTCGATGGCTTAGCATTGTCGATCATTATAAGTAAATTTGGAGAAATAATAGAAAAAGATTGATATACTTTTCAACAATAAAACTTTTAAGTGATCTATTAAATTCCACAGAAAAATAACGTTTATATTGTAGTCTGAAAAATAGAAATCGTTTGTTGTTAGATAATAATATTTCAGTTATCGATGTTGTAAAATTGTTTTAAATAAATACATTTTGCACTCGTCGTTTCCCGCGAGATGCTCTTAGGGAGGTACTCGACGTGGTAAAATACTTATTCGTTCGTTGCTTGGAACATTGACCCTTTTATGACCACAAAAAAGATTCAACGTTATCTGGTATAAAAAAATTTAAATAAATGTACCTAACGCTTTTGAGTTATTTTACGGTAAAATATTTTAGTTAAACTTCATGTGAATACTTTCATTATATACTGCAGAAGCGTGGTAATATAGAATGCGTGTGTAGTCTAATTGAGTTTAAATTTCACTTGAACGCCGTTCGCATAGTAGTACGGATGTTAATTGTACAAAATCATCGATGTGCAAAATAAAAAATATTGTTTGTCTTTGTTATAAAACGAGGACCGCCCTAGAGTATGATGTTTAGATGCACCTACGCAGTAATTAAACTATATAATATTAATATAAACTAAAACGTTGCCCCTCCCCTCCCCTCACCCCCACCATAACCACTATTACTGCACCAAGCTATCTGAAACCACCAGGACGAAAACTCTCTTAAACCACCCGCTCGTTTCATTCCCACCGACCAACACCACGCTTCCCAGTTCACTCGCTACTCCGCCATGCCGTCATGGCGCATAATATGGTATGCACTACCCATGTAATACCATACCCACATAACATAAATATAATATAATGTCATATATTATAAACACACGTCTGACGCGAACAACTTTGCACGATCGTTTTCGCAGGGTCAAGTTGATCGAGTGCTCGGCCAAGGACAACGTGAACGTGCGCGATCTGTTCAAGTGCTTGCTGGTGCTGTCCCGGAAGATGAACGGCCCGGAAGACCAGGCGGCGTGCCCGCTGAAGCGCCGGTCCAGCGCGTACGTCAGCCACACCAAGTCGTCGAGGCGCGCCGCGGAGAACGCGGGAGGAGCCGCCACGACTTCCGGTCCGGCGGGCGGCGCTTCCGGTCACGGCCGCGACGAGCACCAGCTCCAGCAGCAACAGCAGCAGCAGCAGCAACAGGAACGGGCGAAACCGCGCAGCCGCAGTCTGATCAGACGGTGCAGCCGGAAGGCCAAACAGCAGATCAGGGACACGACCACCGGTGGAGGTGGCGCTGGGGGTAACGGCGGCGGCGTGGACGACTGCAACGTCAGCTAAATTCTGCTCGCATAATAATGATTTAAATATTTAATATACATACACGATATACCTACCTATATAATAACGATAATAATATAGTTTCATCAGACGACTAAAACGAAATATTCACATTCGTACTACCTGCACAACATTCGTCATGATTTTTGTCATTTATAATTACTATAGTATTATACCGCGTGTACTACCCATCATACTAAAATATTATTGTTACATTGCCTAGTGTACAACTGCAACCACTGTCCTTTAAACATTGATTAACGTTTTGTTCGTTTTGGGTGTGCTCAAATAATAAAAATTATTATTACATGCGTCGTTGACATGCCTCGTGAAGCTACGGGTTACCCACCTGTGTATACCATAATATTATATAGGCACTGGAGCATTATACGATGATAAAATAATAATATTAAGAAAACGTCTCTTGAGCGGTATTACAGCGCATTTGCGACGAAATATCAAGAACAATTTTCAGGTTTTACATACCCCTCACACATTTTGTATGATATTAATATAATATAAATAATATAACATGCACACTCTGTATATAATATGTGCCGTTAATAATTCGTGTCTATCAGTCCAATGTAGCCGACACTGGAATGACAAATTCACTTTTTTATTTCTGTATTACATTATTATATTTCTTGCACCAGGCGTGGGTACAGTGCCGATATACCTACTCATATTTAGCTATAGTTAACTTATGTACTTTATTCTTATGCTCCCGTCGGCGTCGGATCATATGTATTGAAATAATTTTGAGTAATATTATAACCACTGTCCTTAAAAAGTATACACCCATAAAACTAAAATAATATACTAAATTATATTATTATGCCGTCATGATATTTGAGTAAATTCAACATGTTTTAAATTTGATTAAAAATTAATATAATCATTATTCTAATAAAATTTTTTTTTTTACGCTGTGTTTATTTGTTTTTCTGTTTAGAAAACACCATAAACGTACAAATTAATTTTGGTTATATTATGTTATGTTCGGTTTTACGATTCGTATTGACTGGAAAATAATTATTGTTAATATATTATAATAATTTATTTATAGGTGATAGGTTTCAAACGACGTTATGATTTTTGGGAAACAGTTTACATTAATTATCAAAACCACTGGTTTCGACCGTGTTTACAATGTAAATATAATAACTAATAAATCGTTTTTACATAATTAATATTATTATTTTATTTTAATGTTCAGTGTGTTTTGTTACGAATTATTTAATCTAATAAACACGTTTTAAATATACAATTGACGGTGATCAGATGATTTTTATTACACCGGCTATCGTCTTTATTTCGTATAAATATTTTATTAATTTGAATATTTAATACACTAACCTGTAATCTCTGATTTCACTGGTACAAGATCTATGATTTAAACAATAAACGTGATAAATTGTAGTTAACTCGTTAATTTATGTGCCATTGATTTCCAAGTGCTTCCATAAGCGTATTGTTCAAATAGTTAACCTATGTAGGTACGATAAAACAATGTCTAAACATACAATAACAATAATACATTAGTCATTGAATTAAATAACAAACCAACATAATATTATAATGTTAAATTTCAGGCACATAAAAATACATACTTTTTATTTATACTTGCATTTAAAATATTTATCTTAATTTGTTCACGAAGCGTTTCTAAAAAGAAATGTGTACTCTAAAAGCACCTAAAACTACACGATACCTATACTACTAAACTATACGCAATGTATTTATTCGTCCAAGTTATTGATTATTATTATTATTCTCATTCTATATTCGATGTTACTAAATACATTTTAACAACTTAGATAACCTTACCATTCGGCTGAATATATTATTATATGTTTACAGTTTTCAAATATGAGCAAGCACTTACATCATAAAATAGTAATAGTGACCTACATAAAGTACCCGTGATTAAAAATGTATAAAACAAAAATAGCAGAATTTATCTAGACGAAAACATCCGTGAAAAGAAGTCTCAAATAAAAGGTCATACCTATAATTAATTGTAATATTAATAATGTATATTATTATGTGTAATATCACAATTAATGCCTATGTACATAATATTAATTTGTTACTCAATCATGTCGTTTGATATTTTGTTGAATAATAATATTAAAATCTAACAGTGCAGCTAAATTATAAGATTATGACGTGTAATAATAATATGTGCATCTTCGTTGCATATTTTGTATAGTTATCAATTAATGTCTATGTACTTACTAGGTAAGAAGGAATTGAAAAAATAAAATACGATAAAATAACTGTTTGTAAATGTCCGTTTAAAGTGTCGACGGGGTAGCGGGTTATGGGTTCTCAAATACCGCCTGCGAGCGACTTCCAATATAATATAATAAAAACCGAAAACGTGATAAATATTACTTGTTATTTCTCATTTTTCAAACATAAAATAGGTATGTCAAAATATAGTGTCGTAGTTATATCCCCGTAGGTGGCATTCGTTGAGTGAAAATTAATTTAGTCCAATCGGGAATAAGCAGGGATAATAATAATTAATTACGTATTTTTTTCTGTGAACGTTTTCACAATGCTGTAAAAAAAAATTACATACATTAAAAATAAAAATATTATCACACTAATGACATACATTTTAAACAATAAAAGTTGATGGAAGCCGCTGGCGATATCAGTTTATTAGTGAATATAATTGTTAAAACATGACATGATTTTCATGTTTTTAATAATCAATTCAGTTAATGGGTTTTACATTCTATAATATGTTCCCTAGATAGAAAAAGTTCAATTTTATTATGGTCTTATGCAGTTCATTTTAATTGGACGAAACTAATTAATTGTTTACAATGATTTTTCAATTAATTCGAATTTAAAATAATAAAAAAAATCCAGTGAACAACACTGCATTTATGTCACTTTAATTTGTATAATTTTAATCAGGCTATGGGGCAACTAATAAATACAATAGTTTATTATTGTTTTCATTTTATTTTTACAACATTCTTCAACAATTTTCAAGAGCATTATATTACCCTACTAATGATAAAATCAAAACACGACATTTTTTTTTTTTAATAAAATCGATTGTATAATTTTTTTTATTTTAAACCAATTTTCAACGAAATGAATGATTACTTATTAACTCTCTATATTATAAATTATAATAAACAACTGAATCCGTTAGTGATTACATTTAAGGGACCAGTAGAAATTGGTAGTTTTATCCTACATGTCGTTCTACTGACATTTATTTTACATTTATACCTAATAATTTAAAGCTAGTTAAATTCATAAACATTTATAATACACAGTAAGGGAATAACAATGTTAAAGTTAAAAAGATACATATTTATATATACATATACATATTACATACTAGATAATATATACACATAAATACATAATACATATTAAGGGTTTCAAAAAAAAAGATAAAAATTTAAAATTAATGGATTAACCCTATCCATACCATAACAATTTATTGTAATAATAAGAAATTGTAATAAATAAAATTAAAAAATTAAAATTGTTTCTTAAATTATTATTAATTAAAAACTCTTACTATAAATTAAAAAAAAAAACATCTAATGAATAATCTTTAGTGTATCGTCATCGGGTGTGAAGTTTTTTTGAAGTTTGAATCTTTCTCTTGTATGGAATTTATGGGCGTATTGCGTTTAAAACACTAGTAAATTTGAGGAAATATGCACTCTAAATGTTGTGTTCATAAATAAAACACCAAATCAGTTAATGTTTAAGATAACCATTATGTACCTTCTAAGTTTATTTCAAAGTTTCCGACTACATTAAACTATTATAGCATACCGTATTTAAAGTTTCATATTCATAAAACATTTAAGTCAGTTTAATTTAAAACAGAACTTAAACAAATAATTTCTGCAATTGAATAATTAACAAAAAATTTTATTTCTTTTGCTCTATAACAATATGCATTATGTATGACAATATACAAGGTGATCCATCTATGCGTCCACACTCATTATTTATTTGTTATTTTCCATTGTCATCGTTATAACTTTTCTATGTTTAATACTTTTTTTAATATACATGCTTTTTTAATTTCATATGTCAAAGTAGGATATATTTTGTTGAAGTGTTTTGATACATGCAAATCGATTTTTTAACGAATAGTTAATTATTTATATGTATGCAAGTTTTTTATGAGCGGAGCATAGTGGCCAGCTGGGTGTACCACCAATTGATCATCTTGTATAATTATTTTCAAAAAACCTCGGAGCATTTTCATTAATAAAAAAAAAAGTTAAATATTTTACGATTTAAATACTGCATACACAAATATAAATTATTGTAATACTAGATGAACATGTTTTTTTTTTTGTAAGAATATTAATTTTTTCTTTCAATTTATCATATCAACTGATAAACGAATAAAGGACATATCGAATGTCCATGTGATATTTCACAAAAACCCGGGCAAAAAAAAATTGACTGATGGCGATCATGTATTTATTTTTTATTTTTCAGTATAGATTACAAATTTTTTTTATTAATTTTTTTGTTCGGGAGGGAGCATCAAATTCACCACCAATATAATTTAAATAATATAATATTTAAATTTCCAAATTTAATTTCAATATTCACCTTAAATAAAGTATCAAATAAATGTATGTACTTTGACGATGTGTGAAGTATAATTTTTCCCATTGATAAGTGATTAAATAACTAGGAACAGGGTGCAATGAAATATGTGTAGCGCCCCTCGAAAAAAGTAAATAAAAATCGTATGAAATCACTTTAGTTTACGCCGTTCGTAATAAAACTAAAACGGAAAAACTACTACTAATTTAAAACTTAACAATGATGATTATTTAGCATTCATATTATGTATGTTATCATATCACAAAAGAACAATTAAATAAATATATATATATATATTATATGTATTATGCGTATAATTATAATTTTTAATAACTTAATTATTGTATACATAATTATATTATAACGTTTTATAGTGTAAGTATATTGGTTTTTAATATAATAATAAACATAGTTTTGTTTCAAAATTGTATTTAGTGTTTATTTTTTCTCCCACTATAATCTATGATCATTGATCACTGCGTATCCTTTGATGTTAACCATAAAATCAACAAATCGAGTTGTTAAAACTGACGAAGTTAATAAATATCAACGTCTACAATAAATATTATGATTAATATTTTTTTTAATAATTAGTCAACAGATTTTTTTTTTATATCTGTATTATACGACATACTAGTGTTATTGTCCGTATTAAACGAAGATGTGAATTCAGTTTTCTGTCGACTATCTAAGAAGAAATTCAAGCACATTTTTAAAAATCAGACTTCAAACAGACATATTCTTTGAAATAATTCACTTGGAATATAGGTTTGTAGCACATGAATATTGAATACCTAATACTTCAAATTCAAAATTTACGAGATTATGATGAATATTGTATTTTCATACAATAAATAATTTCAAGTATAAATACATTTTTGGATTATACGTTTTTTGATTTCAAAAAATCAACTTTTATCACTATGAACACAACTTTTCTGTAAAATATTCGTCAAATAAGTTCTACCTATAATTAGTATCATTGTACGAAAATATATATTTTACTTCCACTCGCATCTACACAAGAGTTATACTGCAATAATTGGCTATGCGTATATTTGAAAATGTTACATTGGATATCCATGGTCGTAGTATAATAATCATGATGATAATATATTATATGCTTTATAATAATATACGTATTTTATTGTTTACACTTATATTGCAGTATCCATACAACATAAAGCCAAGCTCTGCAGAACAGCGTGACGCGTATACTACAGTAAATATTTGTGTTGTTTTAAAATGCGGTACAGTGTAAACGAAATTTTTATTGCACAACATAAACATAAAGGGCATGAACTAAAATTGTGTGCATTAAAACACACTTTGTGTAATACGAAATGTTGAGTGTGCAAGTGGCCTGCAGTTTGTTAAATGATGAACATAATAATATTAAAATCATTCGTAAGAACTGTGCATATCAGAGTAGATGCAGCTTACAGGTTACAATTTTGATTTAAATAACTATTAAACTTCGATCGTGATGCAAACGTTTTTGTACCTGTAAAAATATTTAAGTTTTATTATTCTTTTATTATTTTAGGTTCTGCGTGGTAATCTTTTATGATATTTAGAAAATGAAAATCTACATAGGTGATTACATAATATATATATAGTATTGTATAACAGACCCGGATTCAGGGAAAGGGTTTATGGATGCTCGGTTACCCCCTGTCGCCTAAACCACCAATAAAATAAAATATTATTTAGCACCCCCTATTTAAAATTTCTAGATCCGCGCCTGTTGTACAATATGATCTGAGGAGTGTAATGTATGGTGTAATATTATGAAGTTTCAAGTGAATAGTACGAACAAAAATTATTATTTCAGTCTCAACTGATAAAGGATATAATATCATATCGATGCGACACTGCGAAGAATAACATTATTACATCATATCTCTTTTCGTGTTTATGTCACCGTTATAACGATATTATATAATAACGTTATCTGTCAGCTGGTGGTTAAATTTAAGTTCAAATATTTCTATTCACAACATGGTTTGTCGCTCCATTGATCTGGATTAGCTCAAATCCACAACCAGAGGCACGGTTATTGTAAACTATATTTTCTACGCCGAACAAATCTTTTTATCATATTATATACAAATGGTGTAAAAATATTAATAAAATTCTATAGCGTAGTACCTAATATAGCGGCAACATTTTTAGACCACAACGCCAAAAGTTGGTTTTACAAATTAACGTGTCGTATATATAGAACGAAAAAAAAATCGAGCAAATATTCTACTAAAACACGCCCCAAGTTTGAATGTAGGCACCTACCATAACATACCCAAAACTAACGATTAAAATATAATGTTGAGTTCCACTAAACTATTCGTTTGTGAACGTCGGTCAAAAAAATGTAAACTCGGGTGAGACAAAAAATGCATCGCACGGTTAAAAAATTGTATTATTTTCTTTTACTCGCAATAAATTGCATGACGTTATAATAATATAGATATGAAACATACTCGTTCAGTCGTATCTAATATACGTATAGTAAATTTACAATGATTTATCAACGTGGCATTTAATTTATTCTCTGCCAAGTGATAATTTAAATCAAAAAATATTAACAAACAATATGTTGAAATGCTAATAACGAAATTACTTGGTGAAATGATTTAAAATATTATTTATTAAACATGAACACCTGAAGTATAATAAGAAAAATGTAATAAATAATGCCGTTATGAAATGAAAACGTAGAACAATAAATTAAACAAAAACCAACTGGAAAATATATCGGGTTTTAAAGATAAAATATTATATTAACAATCGGTAAGAGGAAAATTCTGCAGTTTATAAGGCCGGCCGTGACGTGTATGAACCGTGCATAAAATACTGATTTGATATTTACCTATAACTAGTCAACGATGATCAGCATAAAACAATAGCATATTAATAATAGTAAGTAAAAAAAAATTGAGTCATAAAAATGATTCGTTAATAAAATATTAGGAGCACTCTAACTACATTAGCTAGACAAAATTAGAAGGTTTTCTCAAATTAATTCAACAGCAGACAGTGTAGTAGGTTAGCAACTATTCATTCCTTGACGACAAGTATCGCCATTGGCACATATTGTTATCAAAATCATTTGAATATGCATTATAAGCACTTTCAAAGTCACTCCGTCATTATTTATATTTTATACCGACTCTTGTTTTGTGTAAAATTACCAAGACACTATATGGTATTTATTTTGTACACTGCAAGATACGATACTTTACTTCACGATTTCGCACGCAATTAAAATCCAAGATTTTTCGAACGTCAATATATTTATTTTTTTAACATCTTCTACGTGCATCGTGGTTGGGCGATGATCTGAGTATGTGAGCACGCGGTATCTACCACCGATAAATTGTCATAAATTCGTGTTTGACATTTTATTTAACACGCGAGCATACATAAATTATTATCAAGTCCAGAGCAGATGGAACGGTTGGAATTTATGGGATAAAAAATAAAAATCAACGAATACTGATAGTATTTGACAATATATAAATATTATATTATTATTATTATTATCTTGCAGACATCGTTCGGGATGATGAATACTTACATTACAAATTCCGCCTGATTGTAAAGTGTGATGCTCTGCGAGAAAATTGTGTACACGTATTGGGGCCCCGAGGGGTTGAGAGTTTGTGTCGGTATTGTGACAAAAATATGTAATAATATATTATACTTCAAAGATATTAAACGTACACATCCACAACTCGAGACGAGGATACTATTATCAAATCACTGAAACGTTTACAAAAGAATCTATTTTCTATATAATATATTAAACAGAAAACAAATTATTAACAGGTACCGGAGACGGTAAAAACTAAAAACATGTTTTATATTTTTGTTTCAAACATATAAATTATAAATATAGTACTTTTGAAAAATTCAAATATAGTTTTAAAATATATAATATTTATAAACATTTTTAAAATAGTATTAATAATTAATAATACAATATAGGCAAGTATAAAATAATTTAATATACATAAACATAATATTGATATTGGTTATTGTGAAATGTGAGTATTATCCTCTTTTTTTTATGAGTTAGTAATATCAATTTCAAAGGCTGAAATCATTAATGTTTTTTAATATATTTTATCAATTAATGAGTATGGGTTGATTTTATTTTGTTTAAATATTTTAAAATATTTTACTGGCATACTGTTAATAATATATATTGTCATAATTATGAATTATAGATTATAATGCAAGTTATTCAGTTCATTGAATAAATGAATAGACAGGTCAATCATTCATTTATAATAATTAAATAAGTACTAAATAGCATTGCATTATATTATATTATTATTTTGTTAGATGGGGTGTATTAGGGTCTGGAACAATAAAATCCTCAATATTTAAGAACATAACTTTGAAGCTTAAACTTAAAACTTGTTTTTCTTTCTACTGAACATTTTATGAGGATCTACTACCCAGTTGCTTCAATGATTGCATTAGTTTATGCAAAATACGATATTATGTGGTCAAAATAAAATAACAATTTGTAAGTAAATGAAAATCTTAAAAAAAAATTAAAAACTTGCAACAATAACTTGTTTTTTTTTCATCGTAACCATTTCTCATTTTTTGTTGTTTTAATTTAGATTTAAGTTTTTTTAGTTTTGTTGTTTTAAATATATCAACTCCAGCACTATGTATAAAATATTCGTCAGTGTTTGAAAAAATTGTTGGAATTGTTTTGATACCTTAGGGCTTATATTATTGTAAAATGAAAACTTAATTAGGTATTCGTAAACCATTATATTATAATTATTTATTATCAATTTAAAAGAAAGAACTAAATGAATGTATTAACAATAAACGTATTAGCATCACGTACCTATATAATACTCTAGAAACCGATGTATAATTCCTCGGTTGAAATCTAAAATCGATTGAACCGAAATGAAAACTTGCCGACGACTTACGGAGATCTTACGAAAATATAAGACATTGTGTTTGAACAAACCATTAAACGGAATTATAATGAGCTAACGATTTATTTCACCTCATTCCCTCAACCACAAGCATTATTCAACGATTACCTACGGCGTGTTACGCGCATTATTCTAATGATCGAGTTATAATAGGAGATCTTACGAAAATATAAGACATTGTGTTTGAACAAACCATTAAACGGAATTATAATGAGCTAACGATTTATTTCACCTCATTCCCTCAACCACAAGCATTATTCAACGATTACCTACGGCGTGTTACGCGCATTATTCTAATGATCGAGTTATAATAGCAGGTATATTATATTCCTATAAATAAGGTAGTGAGTTACCGTTTTACCGATGTCATATTATTATAATTATTATTGTTATTATATCATCGTGTTCTGTCGCATATACCTACTACACCGTTGAAACAATTTAATTTAACAACATATGATAATACTATTATGAATTATGATAAAAACATCGAAACCGTTTTATGGAAAGTCTTGTGACGCAAAGAACCCGGAATTAGGATTGAGGGCACTATAACAGCACCCTTTGGTTTAATTTTAATCCCAGATGTCAAAGTTTCAATAACATAAATAATGTTTTATAATATTTCCTGTAATCGTCACTGTTTTTTCGGATACCTTTAAAATAACACCTCAAAATTATACTACGAAGATCTATAATACTAATGGTTTTAATAAACATTTTAGAATTACTCTATATTATAATTGATAACTAGGCGTACGATCAGACTTTGACCCGGGAACAAATGAACAAATTTGATACATTCAGCCATAGTTATAGGTGTATCTCGGTTTTATCGTATACTCAGTTCACAGGAAAATCGGCTTCGGTGTAGGTTTATGCACTCATTTGACCAAGATGGACAATCGTCCGTCAGGGATTGCATAATATAGCACTTGGCATATTTTTTTTTTAACTTAGTTCAAACTACTTGATAAACTTTTCTAATATCTCTAAAAACAATCACCGATATTTTTGTAAAACTCAATCAAGTAGTTTTTGAGTATGATATAAACTAAAAGTATACATTAACTTAGGTATGCATATACATTATTATAAAAGTATATTTTTTTCTGCAATCAATGGCAACCCTAGCTATTTATAAACAAGTAAGTTAATTATGAACATTTTAAGATACTAATATTTTGCATACACATAACTCACTTAAAAATTTTAATATCTTAAGAACCGACAAGAAAACGCGAATAATGTTCTTACCCCTAAAAGTTTGATAATAGTGTAAATTCACTTTACTATCAAAACTGGCAGCACACAATTGAAACTTGCAAACACAAATTTGATATGGCGTACGTGGAGACAACAAATTCCGGTGCCACGACCTTTTACATACTGATTCTTAAATCTGAACCAATCTCTTGTAATTAATGTATATGTATGACACTATAAAATATGTAAATATTTTAAAATCAAACAATTATGTTTAAAAAAAAAAAAAATAAATACATTAAATAATTATGTAATTTTATCAACCCCTGTAATATTTAATTTCTAGTTGCGCCAATCGGAGAACGGATGCTTCTACTGCAGTGCTGCAGATGTTGTTTGTGCTTCTACTGCAGAAGCCACGCCATCGTAATGACAAATTTACAGGCACGGCCAACTCTCATTAGTTTTTTTTTCCAGCCATAATATTATTATATTATTATGTGTACAAATAATATTATAATATGAGCGTAAGACTAACTACGTCCCTGAACTCTCAACGAAAACCAGTCGTCGTCGTACACAAAATATAATTATTAATTATGTATAATATATGCTCACAGTTATTTATTAATACCTACCTAAAACACAATTATTATTATGCATTAAATTCAATGTGCATAATATACTATGGATTATTACAAAAGCATATTAGGTATCATAAATTAAAACCGTTCAATTTAAAACGAACCGACGCATACAGATCAACTAACTATAGTTAATAGTGTCTTTGTCTCTTCGATTAGCCATTACCAGAGAGAAACTCTTTTCGATGTTTTCATCTGTATGCCAATGATATGGAATGTCGAACACAAACGTCTTCAACTTAACATAATATGTTATTTTCTTTTAAAATTATAATATAGATTTTTATTACTTGACACTCCTAAGTAATTTTACATTTCCCACAATTAAAATGTATAATATTAGTTTATTAATTACTAATACAGTTACACATATTATACTTATTAGTTATTACGTACAGTCTATACAATTAAGATAATATATTTTATCATTAATACAAAATTACGAAATTTTATCGATTTTTACATACGTGTCTATAGAAAAAAAGTTATCAGTACATTTATATCAAAAAAACTATGGCCCCCAATAGATATTTTAAACTGAGAGTTAAAAATGTCGTTCAAAAAAAAAAAAATTTGGTAAATAATTTGTTCGATACATAATATTATTATCGATAGTACATAATTTATGTAAATAGGTTTTACTATTTTTATTTTCGTCTTCGGTGAATGGGACCTGCATAAACTGTTATGAAACAGTTCAAATAACTATTTAATAATATGTACATTGTAAAAAAACGAATTTCGTATAATATTAATATATTATGTAATTTTTATATATTTTGATTAAATGATACAAAAACGTTTGCGGCACTCATGTAATATAATAGTAGTAATGCACATGTGGGTTATAATAGTTTTACGTCTGTACAATATGTCATATAATAATGTGTTATTGTAGCGCGTATGTGGTCGTGTGCAAAGTGGAAGTATTATATAATAATATACAACAATATAAGTGACCCTTTTTCTAGGGTCGTATATAGGTACCATGCATTCCCATACTGTTACAGGAGCTATTAAAATACCACCAGTACTTTACCTCTATTTCACAATCTCTGAGAACTCCACTGTATAAAGCGACTATCAGCATAAAACGACAATTTTCTTTATATCCGTCAAAACTGGCGTTGAAGTCCGGATTAAGGAGGGGGCTGGAAGCATGACACCAGGCTCACGACGGATATCAAATAATAGTGGGTAGTTAATTTCATATAATATATGGATAATGGATTTATTTGGCCGGTAATAATATAGGATGGTAATAATTACCTGTTTCACCGGTCCCAAAATTATATCTTAATCCGTGCTTTCCGATGTTAGTTCGTGGTCGCATATAAGAAATTAAAAAATTAGCTAAAACGAAATCTAAATGACGTGGAGACAGAATGTGCATTAATATAAAATATGATATTATATTATTTACTTAGTGGAACTGAATTTCCTTATTGAATCTAATCAAATGACGTCATACACTCGTACACCAATAATATAATATCTTACGCGTCTTATTTTGACTACGACATAACTATTATAATTAATTTGTTTCTAAAGTGTTTTAAAAATACGTATGTTAATTACTTTCGTGTTAAAAAAATGAGCTCACACAAATATTTTTTGTTGAATAACAATTATAACTCATCAATAGTCATGATTTAACTCATCATTCAGATATTTTGAATATGTGTACTATGCGTATAGTAAAATACTTAATAAATAATAATAAATTGTGTACAATCATTTTTTTTTTTTTTTTTTGTAATTTATCTTGAACAATTTTGAATGCATTGGCCATTAGTAACAGTACATTTACGTTAATTTTGTGGTTCATCATACATAAAATATATTATTAGAATTAGATTAATATTAGTGGTAAAACACGTTTTTGAAAAACAATTTGCTTACTTTTAACAAGCGTAATAATTTAATTTTAAATGTGCAGAGAACTTATTAGTGAAATAAATAATAGACGACGGATGGTTTTGGGCAGACTTTTATTTAAAAACAAAATATCGGGTAAATCGGCATAAAATCGATGTCTATTAACGCCTGTAATGCACGCGTAAGACTAGCGTCTATATAACTATGTATTACAAACAAAACCCGGAATGACATTAAAAATGATTTCGTGCGCGATTTTCCGTCGGTGCGTTATTGAATATCGTCACAACAATATAATATATTATATGTACGATCGACATAATAATATTATTTGACTTATTTTTAATAAGGGTCTACGGGTATTTGCAAAAGTGTATCTTTCGACGAACGTGTACGTGGATCTGTCGGGTGAACGGACGCGGACCAAGATTGTAAGTTATTTAAACAGGTATAATAATAAAGGTTATAATATTATGGTCGTCACGTCTACTGTATGGTTTTTCCAGTGTCGGTGGCCGGCAAACGAGCCAGTCTGTCGTCGAAAAACCGGACCGTGCCCATTTTACGCTGTCTCCTCTTCACCCACCTATTGCCGCCACTGACGCCGTTTCCAGACGGAAGTGGCGAATCATCGTTATCCAGCAGCACCACGAACGCGTCCGTCCGATCGACCTTCTTTGCGCCACCACTAGCTGTGCAGTCCACTACTTCCAGACGGAACGCCGGTTTTCTTACTACGCGTCTGGAGCGTCTGAAAACAAATCCACACGGTCAGACGACGACAATGATAATAATTATTATTGTTATTCTATAATATATTTTATTCGATTTATTATTATAGCAGGCAATTTTATTTTAATAATAATAATTACAATAATATCGAGTATAAACGAAAAAGGGTATAACGTCAATTTGATAGCACATCGCCCCCAAGTGCAATACGAACACACGTAAACGATAATTTATAATATTGGCATTATATCGTAAAAGAATTTGTTTTTTTTTTTTTGGTAATGAGCGAATCGAATTACCGATGAAATTATACACTAAACGCAGTTTAAATTTGAAATAAGCACAATTGCTGCAGGTTAGACACACATTTTCAAACAGCATCTCTCTACGATTGTAAAACCGTGCAGTCCGAGCTTGTCGTCAAAGGACTCGTGGCCGTGCTAAATATGTACACAGTGTCATAAAATATGTATAAAAATATATACGTAATCATCCGCACACTATATTATAATAGGTGGTAGGTACCTATATTGGTTCTGATTCCGTAACGAGAATATTGCATTATTTTTTGGGTAAAAAAAAATTGGGAAATCCGGTCGACAATCGTTAATCATTAATGTGTGCACCTAACTATATTCTTGAATCGTTTTCGAGCGTTTTACATTCAGTTCCAAATGTCGGGTGACCGACATTAGTCTGCAGCAGGTGGTAGTATATGTAAAGGATATTTATGCCATATAGTGAATAAAGCACATTTTTTACCGATGTATGATGTGTCAAATACTAAAACTCGTTGTGGACGTTGTCAAAGTTATTTTCATCATACGTATTTTGTGTTCGGCATGAGTTTGGGGTACTTGTCACACTTAATCAATTTCAACCTAACGCTTAACGCGAATATTTCGTATTCAGAAAACGGGATGGAGTTTATCACCGATAAAGTAATTACAAAGCTGCCATCGTGTTTGATGTGAGATGGCATGAGACAAAGCACGTATCGACTTCTTCTCTTCGCCGTAAACAAAGTGAAACAAAGAGACAGCTTGAACAAATAATCAAACTTAAAAGTAAACGGCACATAAATAATAATAAAATTAATAGGAAGGTATAAATAATTTTCTATGACGGCGCTTTGTATATGCAATTATGATACACAAAACGCAACGTACCTCGTGGCTAATATTATTATTATTATTATGTTTAAGCTTTAAATCCGGAAATATTCTACACAATATCACTATTAAAATGTTCGTGAAGACTGGCAATATTTATTTAATAAAATAAAGTAGACAAAAAACTATTTGGTACTACAATTTTTGTTCAAACATGATATCTGTTTATTCATTTAAGTTTTTTAGATTAGACAATTTTTTTTCTTTTATGTAATAGTACCTAACACATTTGTATAGTAAATTTTGGTTCTTTTTTTGAGTATTACATGCATTTTGACATTACTGAAAGTTTGAATTTGAAAAGCTACGTACATACATTTTTTTATGGTGCAATAAATTTGATGTATACTTCTTTAATCCGTCATAAATGCACAGATACAAAAAACCGAACTTATACATTTCAGGTAGTCTAAAATATTTGGAATGATTTATAAGTGTTATAACCTTCTTTTTGAGTTTGCCTTCGGTTTGTGTAACTTAATATTACGGGTTTGTGGTAATTTTCATAACATATAATAATTATAGGTAGGTAACATGACCCGTGCCCGTGCGTACAGACATCAGCCAGAGTGTATGAGGCGTTTCTTTGAAAGTATATATTTTTCAGCGTACACACATCCAAAAACAACAAACAACTAATATACGTCTATATTATAGTCTTGTGCATGCATAACATAATATTATAATATTACCATATGATAACCATTTTTTTACATATGGCTTAAACACTGCTTTTTCGTTATTATTCCTATAATGTATCGGTATTATTCTCCGTTGTTTTGTACACGTAATTGCAATACTACAAACTCATTAGGTTTTAAAATTTATATATTCCCATTTCCGTAAACTGTTCTTTAGATTCCGCTCTTTTTTTCTAAGTATTTGTATTTCCATTTTAAATTATACACAAATGAGATACAATAAAAAATTCAGATTCCATGAAAGTGTTACATAGAATTTATATTATTGACTTTACATTTATATTGTTTTCCTTTTACTTTTTAGAACTATTTTCAATATTACTCTATTATTTATTCTATTATTTACTTTAACTAAAAATGATAAAAAAAATGTCCGTTATTTAATCATATTTTCGTATATGCTATTGATACTTGTTGTATTTTATTATGGTGATATTTCTAACATATAATAATTGTTTGGAATCGTTCTACGATTTATTCCGTCGTTTAAAACAATTCGATTTTTAATCATCAAAAAAATGGAATTGAAAAGAAATATTTAGTTATATTCCTCTCTCAATATTTCAAACATTAACTATTCGGTATTTTTCAATGTAAACATCATGTCATCAAAAACAGCTACACTGAAAATATGTAATGTTATTTATCAATTTTTACTACTATTGTTTTGTTGTTAAAATCAGCTACTAATCTACTCCGTTACTGCCACCATAAACTACAAATAAACTCTTGCTATATTTTAATAAAATATTCTTTTTCTTTTGTACATTATTGTATGAACAAAATAACGTCAAACTTTTAAAACTTATAAAATTAAAAAACATTAAACCTTATTTGTATATTTAAGTTGGCATAATTTTGTGTTATGGTTAAAAGAACATTATTACTGGTTGAACAAATCCATTTTGTTTAATATAATATTAAGTTATTTTTAAGACTAATAGAAAAATAATATTAAATAAAAAATTAATACATTTTATTTACTCGTAGAATTTATTTTAAGAGTTTTTCGTAAGCATATGAACCACAATCTACGTACCATTTTATTATGAACTTAAAATAACCCTTAAGTTCTAATTGAAAATAAATAAAATATTAAAAATAATGAATAATTAAAACTTTTGAAATTAATTTTTCCTATAAATTGTATAATAATATGTTTATTTTTATTATGACGTTCACAAGACAGACAGAGTAAATCTTATTAATTATTATGAGTAAACAATTTCGCATATTAAAAGCATTACGCTACAACAGTTCTGTACAAATTATATTTACGTATCAGCTGTATTTTTCTACGAAGGTATAATAGTCAGTAGACAGTAATACAATTACAAGGAAAACCAAACAGTTAAACTATTTTTTAAAAAAGAGCTTATCGCCTATAAATGAATATTTATATAATTAAATATCATGATCGATTTTTTTTATTATTATTATTATAATTATTAATAAATTTCCATACAAGAATCATTGCAACTGCCAAAGTGAACATTTTACAATAATAATAGTATTATGTTAGAGAATACCTGAAAAATATATTGTGTTGCATCAATTCTTATGCCTTTTTAGCCCACACCATCCTACACCCGATTAATCCTTCATCTCGTCTACAGTTATTAGGTAATGGACATCTCAGATCTATCGACTGTCAATATTTTTGTTTTTATTTCCTCTTATCACCTCGTAATCTAAAACAGTGGTGCGCAACCTTTTTTGATCCACGACCCCCCTTTATTTTTAATACGACCCCCCCTTCCTACCAACATTATGTAAGTGTGTAATTTAAATTTACTTAATAGTCTTAATGTATACACACATTTTATTCATATACATTAAATCGTTAATTTTAGAGCAGTTTTAATATTTCTTTAATTTAATTAATCAAAAATATAAAAAAAAAATACAAAATTAGAGTTTTATAAAATCTAAAATTAAAAATGTATCATTATAATGATAATCAAAAATTTTAATATTTTTAAAATTATAAAATTACTTTTTATTTTTTTAATGAGAGACCTGAGCTTGCATTGTAGACATGATTGATTCTATGTTTGGTTTGATATTTGTCGGTCGTTTAATTCAAAATTTATCCATATCGTTTTAGTTAATATATTGTAAATATTAAATATTAAAAATGTTAGTTTAAAATAATACAAAATACAAATAATTATTACAAACTATACAAAATTATAAGCATTAATACGATCAACTCAACGGCTCGTACATGACTATCGGACTATTTCATAATAACCGTAAGGTTAAATAAAATTACTGATTAAATTCAATTTAAAAATAACCCATATACTGCGTGGTTCAATAGAACTTGTTATCGCAACATTAAGATATGACATAATGTCATAATATTACGATTGACACAGCCATGGTACAACATAAGTTTAAGCATCACTACAAGGTTATAGCTTAACTGTTATTACATTTTACATTTTACGGTATTATAAGTTATTGGACAACGATTATATACAATTAAGTATTACAAATAAACAAACTTTTATATGCTGTATACAATTCAATTTCTTTAAGGTATAAAATTGTGTTTCGCCAGTTAGAAAAAGGACCAATTTTACTTTGTATAAAACTATAAAATAATATACAATATACATAGTATAAAACTTTTTTCATTTGGTGATTACTGGCGACCCCCTAATAAAATTTTCGCGACCCCCAGGTTGCGGACCACTGATCTAAAACACAATGTATACTACATTACTTCTGTACGAAGAGTACGCAGAATCCTTAGTACGCGAACTTTACAATCCCAATACCATTTTTAGTAAAATAAATTATAACTGGTAATAATACTTATTAATTTTAACAACATTTTTTGTTTCTAAAATATTTGAATTGTAAGATTATTCTGTATTTTAAACGCTGTATATCTATGTATGTCAATACAACAGCACAACACTTAATATCAAAAAATGTAGTTAAAAATAGTATAATTTCTGGTATTTTATTGGATATATCATTTACATTTCTACGTTTAATTTGCTATAAATGGAATCGGAATTACAAAAAGAGTTTGTCTTGCTTCATGCCTAATGAAACAACGTTTATTTACATTAATAATGTGCTGCAGCCGATAGCAATGCCCCTTTTCCCGACACACCGCACACGCATCGATGCCGATTAACAAAATGTTCAATCTGTTCAATTGGATTGTCGAAAGATATTTTGTCTATAAATTATTTAGCATTCTTTAGTAATTTAATAAACATTTTAAACCCATCCTGCAATTTTCACTGGTATTTTTATCATTATATATATTATAATTAGATCTCGTATTAAACACTGGTAAGCGGAATAAAACCACGGAAAAATATAATTAACTGAAAAAATAATGACAATTAGGCAATATGTTATTCGAAATAGTATGACTGTAGGCATAATTGTATATTTTATGTATATATAATATATATTTATAACTGTATAAGTCTAAATATATAATCCCTAATAATTTGGATCATGGGAAAATTAGTGGCATAACATCATCGCCGTATGTCTTTTTATTTTATTCGTACGGCATGTGAGTTGGAGAATCCATTAGTAGCCAAGAGACGATGAATCACAGGTTTGGCTGCCGAAAAGTTGTTAGAGCTTTGGCCGTAAGAATACTAATATTGCCCGAGGTGTACTACGTGGAAGCGCTCAAACATTTGGTTGTACATCTTATAAGTCATATACAGAGTGATTCAACCAGCATGCTCATTGCTCACACCTATTTTTCATTTTGATGGTATGTATTCAATTTATTATTTTTATTTAAGTATACTTATAATGTCTTTATTTTAAAATACTTAAATATAATTATAATAATGTCCGTACCAACTTATTATTTTTTTCAAATGATTATTACCTTTTTTCTTGGAATTTTTTTAGTAGATACTTAAGATGATTTTTTCGAAATTTTTGATGACATCCAAATCTAAATTTTAAATTGTATTTTTTTAGTTATTTAACATTGTGTACTAAGAATAATAGGCCCATGATAATATATAGTTTGTAAGGCATAATATGGGCTTTGATAATTTAGAAATTATAGTAATTATTATTAATTTATTAACATTTTATATTTTGTATACGTAGTGTCCGAGTCTAATAATCACTAGATCAAATATTACATGATATATTTTATAGTTTTGTAAATCCATTTTTAAAGACAATTATTATCCTTAATATATATTATATATACATTTTATTAACTTAGAACTTTTATTAAGATACATAAGGCTGTTCAAAAATGTATCTGTTTCATAATTTACAGTAAATTTATAAAAAACAATTTTGTGCCTCCTTAAATGGTGTAACATTCGAAGTACACATTTGATAATAATATGGTCTTTGGTTTTTAAAAATTGCAATAATTAGCATTTGAATACATTCATTATTCAAGAAAATAGTGGAGATAAGCATGCATTGGTGAATCACCCTACATATATATATATATATATCACTCTTGGGTAGTATTCCGAATACTCTTAGAATACTATTTCCAAAAGTATTTTGTGATATATATTCTGAATACTTTTATAGTATGAAAATTAAATTGTTTGATTTGCATGTTATTCCCTTCCATTTGATTAAAACAAAAAACAAAATTTATATTTTGTGAGTTGGAAATTTGGAATCAATAATATCTATTAATATACAATATCAAAATTAACACTGATATCGTTTCATATGTTTATCAAAAATATTTTTAAGCATTCGGAATATTATATTTATCAAGTATTCGAAACATATTCGGAATACTATTTTTCATAAGTATTCGAGTATTTATTCCAAATACTTTTCAAAAGTATTTTACCCAAGACTGATATATATAGAATAAATAATAATTATTGATAGATGATATTTTTCCGGGGCTATTTAGTTTTCTTGATTATCGTACACTACTGCTGTGGGAAACCACTGCAAACCACGTCCGTGTTGCATACCTAAATATAGCAAAGCGTTTTTGGTCTTTGAACGAATTAAAACATATTTTATTTCATAAAGCGCAGCCGAAAAGCCATTAACTTACACACCGCGTCTAGATATAAAAAATCGGGTCGTGGGTCGTCGAGTGTGTGGGTCATAGTGTTTCGCATACACACACACACACACACACACACACCTTGCGAGTATTTCGATCCCACACGACAAAACCCCCCCCCCCCCCCCCCCCGCAAAAAGCTTAAGCGTTCAGCCATATTATTGTCAAGTCAAGCAGTCACACAACATCACCCGCGCACAACTATAAATTTAATGTACGTCGAATTTACTCGGTTCGGGGCGGTCCACCGGCGAAGAATCGCGCGGGCCGAAGCAACATGCCGCTGTCCCGTGTCAGGACCATTTCCTTCATACTCTCGTCGAACGGCCGCTGTCTGGTGGTTGGACTACTCGATTTCTTCGGCGCGATCCCTTCGTTCTGGTCTTAGCGGCCAAATATAGGAGATTTATTATCACATTATAATACGCATCAGACACTTCATAACAATTAAACCGTTAGGCCGGTCGTCCGAGTTCGGGAGTTGGGTAAGACGCGAGGAAAACGGGTGTGGACGGATACTCGAAAGATTCCTCGGGTCGAAAACAATGATAATAAAAATGTAATTTATACGTTAAATTCCGTCACGAACGGCTTTTCCTGTATATTCAAACACCCTCTATTTTATCGTTTTCGTCGTAAACCTAATAACCCGAATCCATCGTGTCCCATACCACGCGTGCCAACACATTATCGAAACTCGGTCGACAACACGCGTACAACAGCATTGCATATTATACCATGTACCTGCGTTGTCATAGAGGCATGGCCCTCGCCGGACTTCCACCTTTGATAGAAACGGAACTAAAGAATCATCGTATTTATAAACGATAAAATATATTATTATTATTATATACCTATATTGGCTATTATAATAAACACGTTTTGTTACAATATATTATAATATCATCTGTGCACGTCTGTCATTATATGACGAGTGCAGGCACGTGGTCATCGTTACACAGACCGCAAGTACCACGATATACACGAGATGGTCCGGTTTGGTTGGGTCACTTGGGAAAAAGTTACGACCGTTGATGCACAACACACGATATTATATAGGAACATAATAAATACACAATACATGTTGTCTCAATCGTGGCCATAATAATTATATACCGCCGTTGAATATATATTATTATTACTATCCGTCGAAAGATTTCCTCGACAGAGTGCACGTGCTTCATAATATGGATACGAACTTATTATTATTACTATTATTATTGTAGTGTTGGGAATTTAGGACGTGTGAAGATCGATATTTTTATACTTTAGCCATGCGCAAGACCATTAAAAAAAAAAACAAGTGTCATTGCTACCGTGGTCGTCGAACGAACGGGTCGAGTACCTATCTACGCGTATGGATAAAATATGAATTTGCTTTTGAAATTTTCCGGAAGTATCACGTGCAGTCGTGATAAAAAAATTTTTGAACGTGACACGAACATCCGTGGCGGAGATACGGCAGTTCCGTATCGACATCGAAAGAGTATTTGTTATAATATTTATGCACGTTGGGTGTGAATGAGCAGACGCTCGTCTTATCGGGGATGGTCGTCTTGAAAATCGGAAAGAAAAAAAACGATTTTCGGTGAATCTCGGTCCGTATTCGGATATACGGTTGAGTTTTGTTGAAAAACATGTGCACGCTTGTAAATATTCTTCGATGCGTTTTTCACGGCCTTCTTCTCGAAAATTACTAGGTGGAAATTCGAAAAACGACCTCTGGGTAGTCTGATATATATAAATTACAGGACAGCGGACGGGTTCGATTTTTAACGCTTGGAGAGATGCAAAAGCTTTTTACGGCTTGAAAAAAAACCAATTTCTGGAGGGAAAAAACATAAAAGCGCACTGTACCGTCGTAAACCAGTGACATCCATAGCTTAATCTATGACTTACCCAACCCAATATGCGTTGGACACTTTGCCTTTTATCAAACGGATATCACCCCGCTTCACTCTACACTCTCAGACACACACAATTATGATTTATGTATTAATTTAAATAATTGTGATAGTCAAAATAGGCAAATTTTTTTTTAATAATCTTACCACTCATCAAAATTAATTATTTTTTATCCGCCCTCAAATACTATGATATAATATAATTACAGAGAATTATAAAGTGTAATTTACTGAAATAAAGTGGAAGTAGAGAAATCAAATTGTTTAGAAAAATATTCTGCCTAAATTTATGAAATCAAAATTATTAAAGGCAGGTAATCATAATAATTTATTACTATAGTTATTAAGGGATAATATATTTTAAAAATATTTTTCTACGAGTATTTTATAGTTTTAAACGATGCGAATACACTTGAGTCTACTTACATAATGATTGTTATTTGCTACCAAAAATGCGACGTACACAACTTAAAATTGAAATGTAATTTCAATGTAAAATAACTGTCGGATCATCGAGGTACATCCTGTGTATATTTATAAATATTATTATGGTTTATGATATATTTTGACATTTTGTTCGTAACGGCTGCGCACGATGATAAAAATATGACTTGACCTACATAATATTATTATTATTGAACGCATATACCTTGGTCGGTGACGTCCGGATGCGGCGTGACCGGATACTTGCGGTAGTTGGCCATCTGCTCGGTCTCGCCGTCCATCAGCCCCTCGTCCATCCTCAGTCCAGTGCCCGGTCGCAGGTTGTCCGCCCGCCGGCCTTCCGGATGTGGCACATACTGGTCGTGCTGTTCGGACCGGGCACCGACTCCTTCCGGTGCCGGGTCGTCTGCGCACACGAACGGCCCAATGTGACTTCCTTGCCGGCCGGCCACATTCCGCTCCCTGGGCCCGTCTTGGTACCGTTCGGCGTACTCGGCGCTGAACTCGGCTTCACCCTCTATCTGCAGCTCGTCTTTGGGCACTGCCGCGTGCCGCCTGTTGTTACTCATTTCCTCGGTGGTCCGGTACGGTGGTTCGAAACAACACCTGTGACGTCACACGCGGTAAAATTTTTTATCATGACTATCCGCAGTATTATTGTCGCGATCAAAAGCAGAAAACAATTTGACACATTTTTTTTTACATACAAATATCGAAGTTTTTCTCTAATACATTTTAGACGTTTAGACGAGCCTATATTATGATACAGTATAATATTATTATCGATACCGATCGGTACTCCGCAGAATCATACTTATTAATCAGAAAAAAAATAGTAATATATTGATATCGGTAATATTTAGTTTTTGATAATATTATCGAAAAAATTGAAAAGCTTATCAATTATAAACAAAATTTATTTTTGTAAGAACCTAATGATATATAATATAAATAATTTCTAAGCACGAAAATCTTATTTTTTTTAATTACGAAACTGTACTAATAATATGTGTGTATAAACAGTGGTATAAAATACTATAAATCACTTAATACTATATGTATAGAAACTTTCTACATATTTATTTTACTATAATATTATTAGAGCACTCAGCCCACGCTATATGTGTATAAAAAGTGTGTACTTTTTACCACTCGTATACCAATTGACCAAGTGACTCTGAAGTCTGAAGGAAATTTGAAAACCTTTTTAATTTCATCTATATAATATATATTGTTAAATCGACTTTCTCACTAATTTACTTTTGTCGTTAGAAAAATCATTTTCGAGTATGATAATATAATATTCATTCCGAGTTAAAATGACGGTTTTCTGAAACTGTTTTATCGCAGTAATTCTGCGTTTACCCGTAACTCGTAAGTACCGTAGATATCAAAGAATGGACATGCCACGGCTATATTATTAACAAAATAGTGGCACGAAAATCCGATTGAGGAAGATGTAAAGACTGTTTTTATCAATGGTTTCTCCGAGGGTCTCATGAATTATGTTCTGTGATTATCATAGATAACTGCTCTATAGTCTCAAAATATTTTCAAGCATGTTCCCGTACGATAATAAGCTCAGACGATCATCGCTCTTTGATATCTATGGTAAGTACAGACAAGTAATCCGGCGGCGACCTATCCTACTCGAATATGGTTTTTGTGTAGAATATAATTATTACTATAAGACACTGCTGCGGGGCGTAGGTCAGTAGGTAGGTACCTGTATTCGGTGTCAAACGACGGACTGGCCGACAAACTGATCGGAGGCTGGGGGGGTGGCGCGGCGACCCCGTCAAGTCCGGTACCAAACTCCTTCCGCCGGTACCTGTGCAACTGATCGACGGTGACCACCGGCTTGTGGCTGTACCAGTGCTGTAGACGCCCCGAAGACTGTTGACGGTGCACGGACGCCGGTCGATCCTGCTGCAGCTGTCTCTTGTTCTTCCGATACCTAAGTATTATCATGATATTATATAATAGGCATGTGTAAAGGATTGAACGAGTAAGGTAAATAGTAACGTTTATGGTTCGGACATTTATTACGCCCTTAAAAATGTAAATATATAATGCTATAAATTTATATTATGAAAAATCGTTAAATGTTCGTTTATACGACACGTAGGTACATATAATATTAAAATCACTAAAAATAAAATCCCGTAAATATAATACATAATCTCAGTAATATTATACACAAATTCCATGACGAAATGACCGATTCTACGAGATGATTTTAGAATATTATACTTCAAATTTCGATAGTTTGTATATCCATAAACTTACATGATTTAATCGTCTAAGGTTAAGTTGATATAATATAGCTTTACTGAAAATACGAAATATGAAAATTTTAAAATAAAATAATGAAGACAAGTTATACGTATACAATGTAAAAAATTGTATTCGTTTTATCTCCGGAATGTTAAACATATTTCTAAACTATTTGGCTGTATTTCTCATTCCAAAAATATTTTACAAAACACAACGACCCCCTAACACTGTCATTGTATTGCACGTGTTTGCGTACGTTGTACTTAAAAATGTTTGATATTAGTTAAAAGTAAAATGTAGTTAATATTTTGATTACATTTTATATAATATATTTATTTTCCTAATTTTAAATATTCCATGTATTTTTATAATATATTATTATACCTCACATTTTCATAAAGGTATGTAATTTGATGATATTGTAATAAGTCGTCGTATTTAATGAATTTTGCTGTTCAAAAATGCTCTCCTTGAATTTATAAGAACGTAGATCTTATTTTAAAACTTCAAAAGTAAATTCTGATTGCCGACGTGATGGATTCACGACGACATTTTTACTTTGTGTTTTGTGCTCTCGACAAAAACTATAGTATCATAGTTATAATATCGTGATTTACAACAAATACCAAGTATAATATACTGCAAAGTAACGACAATATCAATATTGAAATCGCTACTCATTATTGGGTGTCGATGACGGCGTCGTTCTGTTCGGAATACAAACGAAGAATACAATCGGAATATTTTGACTATCGTAAATATTATGATATTGTATAATATAAAATGTACTTTTGAATGATTTTCTTCTGGAAATCAACAAAACTTTGGTTACCTATTTAAATTTCTTCGGCAGTTGCTACATTCAACCCATCTAAGAAAAACGGCTTTTAACTTTCGTTATAAATTAATTTATCAAATAAAACACTTGAGAAAATTAAAAACTAAAAAAAAGTTCTCCAACTAAGCGCCCACAGTAATTTATATGTACAAGGAAAATTGTTTTAAACTATTGTCATTAACTAGTAGATATATAGTTCTTATAGGCTATACCGGGACCCATAGTGTGAGGAGAATCCATTACTTATTAATCGAATTAGTCTGCTGGAGTGAAGTATATTGAATAAAAAAGCAATAAAACAAAACGTTCTCGTTATTTAAGTTATTTATTGCGGTATATCGCGCCATGTCTGACTAGAAACGAATTACATATAGGTACATAAATCTTAAGTTTTAAATATTTACTTTAATTTATTATATTTGCAATACTTTTACAGAATAAATTTAACAGGAAATTTAAATAGGCATACATGTTTTCTTCTTGTTGTTATTTTTATAATTAAAATGGCAGCATACAATAAAATATGTATTAAAGAACAATAAATTTCGATGCGATAATAGTAACCGTTTAAATTATTATTAAAATATGAACTTTACATGATAACGGAGTTATTGTTGAAAACTCAAAAGAAAAACATCGTAAGTTTGGTTAAATACGAAATACATAATATATTGTATTGGTATAATATTCATTTTTGCACAAAACCCAAAATGTATTACACCAAAATCGTAGTCTAATAAATAAACTGACTATAATAACAATTACCTATTCAATAACTTTAGTGTTTACACTATATAATATATAATATCTAATACTTTAAAATCTAGTATCTAGTTCCAACAATGTTAATAATATTATATTACCAAGTTTAAAACCGTAAAATGCTTCAACATAACGTGCGTATAATGATATATACGTGCTATTATATCGTGCAAATGACACGCAATTATTATGAGAAATCGTGTCGGCCTTGAGTATTTTGGTTCATAAAATATTACATTTTAATAACTTGTGATCCCAAAAAATACTGATAAGTTTTTGTGAATACAGTATAAAATATGAACGAAGTTTGACAAACTAATTTAATCAAAACTGACGACAGCGCTAACGTGTGGCGTATAGCTATATTATATAAGTTGTAATGATATTTTATTAATTCTACTCGTGCATGAAAAGTTTGTCGGTAAAAAATTATCAATTGTTATGTTAAAATATGTTAAAAATAAAAATGCATGTAACAGCTCTGGATACTCACTCTTTACCACGGATGCTAAAAAGCGAATAAACGTCGGTGAAAAGGCATGTTACGTATTTATATGTACGAAAATGTTTGCAAAGAAAAATTATCACCCAATCGTATCAAAGGACGATATTACAATAACTGTAAAAAGCGTTATAAATTATTACTTTCGAGTTTTTTCCCCTTTGCAATGACTCTTTAACTACTACTGCACATTGCACATACCTTGAACTCAAATGAAATATAACGATAAATCATAATAAAACCTGTCTATTAAAAAAAAACTGCCAACGAAATTATTATTTTGGAAATTTTAAGGATAAAACAATGTTGAATAACTATTATATTAAATTATTATTTAAGCGTTCTACAGTTTTTATTTGTAAGAATGTTTTGCTCCCATTTTCCAAGTATACGAAATTTATATGATCACATCGATAAGGATTTACACATGAAAGACTATTTTTAATATTATTATATTTATTATTTTATAATAGCCAATAGGTACATAATAATTATTATCGAAGTATGTATGAATATATATATATATATATATATATATATATATATACTCAACAAATAAAATATATTTTTGTATATTTACCAACTTTTCATTATTTTTAATTAGTTAATCAAATATGTTTGATTACGATAAACTAGGTTAGTAGGTACACTATTACCTAATAATAAACTAATAAAATAAACCATTTTTCCAGTATTAGATTTATTTTCATCTTGTTAATAGGAATACCCCAAAGGGTGAATTACATATAATATGATTAATTATAACATTACCAAAGATTAACAAAATTAATTAAGAGCATTAAAGATATTACTTATTAGTTCAGAACATGTATTATAAAAAAACATCATGATTATGTACGTGGACATTTTCTTATTGAGGTTAAACCAAAAATATTTTACTAGAAACTTAAGTTGTTCTTACTCTAACTTTATTTGGTGTCCATTTAGAAACGGAGAAAATAAACTGTTTCCACAAACAGGGGAAGAACCGCAAATACTATATCATATAAATTAACAAAAAGTATAAAATATAGTACGTGGCTGAAATATTTCAAAAGAAAAAAAATTAATATTTCTATAGTAAAGTCACTATAATATAACAAACATATACAATAATACAATATACATATATATATAATATTATTCCTATTATACGAGTATCTACTATAAATATACGCGTATCAATGTCAACGGGTTGAGTGACTTTTATAATAAAAGACAAAAGCCCAGAAGGCACACATTCCCATATTTCTAACACGTATATAAATTATGTCACGTCTTCACTATATCATATTTTATTATCGCGTATACAATACGAACGATATCAGATAACTTTTTCTGTGAAATTGTTTTCACTCTTTTCTTATACTCGCGTTAATACAATAAAGACGTATACGAATACGGCCGCTTATGTGCAATAATAATAACAATAATACAAACGAATATTAAGACATAATATTTTAGAAATCATCATATGAACGATGACAACATATTAATTATAAAATATAATAATAAATTTCAATATTTTCAACAGACAAACGTTCTCTTACGTTAAACACTATTAGTCAATTTTAAATATTATACGTTGCAGCTGCAGCAGTGGTCAGTTCATATTTTGACCTCTTACTGCGTATAGGGAAACGATGTCCAGAATTGGCGTTTAAAACACTCTTAATCGCTCAATATATTATACTATCCACTTTGCCTGAATAATATATTATATTACTATCTCTAAATGTATAATGCAACGCAGTTGATTATGGTACATTAAAGAAGACGGTTGTTTAGTAATTATTCAGTAAACTATAAGAATACGTATGGAAAAGCGGTTAGGTTCATATTATGTTCTACGGTGGCTAACCCAATTTTAGGTAAATCAAAATCCTCCACCCAGAGTCATTCTTCTAATTCTATATCAATATTCAATGATCTTAAACTTAAAAAAAAACAATAAGTGTCAAATTACTGTCGGTCTTCTTTTATATGACGTGTGAGAAGCAAACAAAGTCCCCTGCACATTTCAGTGTGCATGACATTTACCATGACCTATTCATACCTGATATTTATTATTTATACGTATTTTTCTGAGTTAAAATTAAACTACGCATATTGATCGCATTTCAAGAAAGTATACGAAAAAATAAATACAAATTGTACTTTGATAAGTGCATGATTTAACCATCGCATAGTTTCATTCTAGGAATTTAAAATGTGTATCAACAGTACAATTTCGTCTAAACAATTGAAAAGCGTTTTTACCAAACACTAAAAATTAAATGTCAATATTTCTTATATGGATGGCTAAGTGTGTGGAGTGCATCAAAACAAAACTCGTGAAGATAACAAAATAAGAACAACATTAAAAAAATCAATGGAGTATACATGTGAGAATCCTAGAAAATCATAGGTACGCCAAAGTTATATAATATATAAGCAGTAAGCACGTCACGTTTACTTTGGATTCTATCAATACAAGTTACAATGATATTATCCAACCCACTGAATACATCGTGTCTATATGATAAGTATTTTTTTATTATTATTACTCGCGGCATCCCTGGTCATCCATTGGCTGTATATAGTAAGTCATCAGTACCTACTAAAATATGGTACGCCTAACAAACAAAATCAATAAATAATAACATAGATATAACCATATAAGTACGCCTAAACGTGAAAAAAACAGCAACGGTTTTTTTCAAATCGAGGAAAAAATCACATCATCGGTGTGATGTTATAATATAATCCTCACGACCGGAAAACCAGCGATGGTTTACGAAATAGTGGCCACCTATTTTCCCTTTGATAATATATAGAAAAAACTAAAAAAAAAATAATTCAAAAGCAGTAAAAATGTAGGATTCTACATATTTTATCGTCTCACCTGGACATTGTGGAACCGACGGTTGTCTGACAGTGCTGACGTGCAAGTACTAAAACAGTTCTTTTCCACGTAAATACTTATTGTGCGGTTATCGTTTTAGTTTGAAGGTCGTCCGTTGTTTCAAGACTGCACCCTAAAATAGGTTACGGGGTCGATTTGTATCTACTAGCTATGAAGTTTTGTAGACACGCATAATGTCTACGACAAAACGTGGAAATGGCAATGTAACGAGAGGCTCACTCCAGAATAATTAATTTTACGGAAACATTGTACAGACATATTATAACAATTAAACATAATTTAAACATTTGAACTTTGAAGTGATCGATGAACGGTTACAATGTTTAAATACACTTTTGAACCTACATTATAATTTTAAAGTACGCTCAGACATTGTTCTACAAACAATGTTGACAACCTCATTATCATTTCTAAAACATAATCATTAACAATTATATTATATAATATAATCGTCACAAGTATTAACAATAGTTGACAAGCTAAAATGTCCCCTTAAATAATTATTGTTATTACAATAGTAGTACCTTAATACCTAATGAAATTTGTGGTTGTAGTAATATTCAACTCTATAATAATTACAAATAATTAAATAAAAATGTAGGCGTTTTAAATGTTCACATTTGTTCAGTTATAAATATTTATCAAGCTCATTTTTACTCCTAAGTGTGATAACATAGGTATCGTATATATAAGTTCAAACGAAATATTAGTGATAAAACATTCATCAATTATTGATATAATGATATAGATAGGTTTCTATTTTATTATAATTGTTCATACGTAAACGTAAAAGAATATTAAGTTTGAAGGAAAAAAACATTATTTTGGTTAATTGTAAGCCGTATAAGTACTACATTCTTGTTGGATTATTATTTTAAAATATAAAATATAAATATATATAATTTGCTTATTTAATATAATACCTATATAATATGAACTGCTTGAAATGTTCAACAAATGTTTAAAATATCATTTTCAACACCTGCCGGTATAAGTTTTATTTGTTCGAATTCTTAAGTTTTTTTCTATAAATATCGATAAAAAATGTTCCCTCGGTCAATCAGCTTAAAAATTTAATGCAAAGTTCTTCAAACTTCAAAATCTAAAAAAATTAATATAGTCAAAATTATTTTTTTATAGGCATTTTAAAATAAAATAAGATATTTATTTAAACGAAGAATAATGATTTTAGTTATGTTGTTGTAATTCAAAAATATTTTTCACGAGGATTTAAAACTTTTACGTATTAAATTATATTTTATAATATTCAAAATATTTATATTAATTTGAAGCTATTTTATATATTAATTTACCACCTATATGTATTAAAGAACGAACCTATTTATTCCGTTCTACTGGTATTTACTACTGATATACCATTATAATAATCACTAAATATTAATAGTAAAATAAATGCATTGTTTTTGGCAAAAGTTAATTCAACTTACCGTATAATTAATTGTAAAATAAATTACTGTAATAGCAATATAAATATATCATAAAATATACTTAGTAATATATGCTGACATACCGTCTCGGCTCAGAAGTGTTTTTCGTAAGCAATGATTTATCATTGAATTAAAATTTAACACGTCATAGTATACATTGCAATTTACAGTGACTTACTCAATGATATAGTATACACTCGACACCTGCAGCTCTACAGCAGAGCGTTTACCTACAATTTCCCCCTTTTTGCAGTTTAAATTTCTAATTTTGTTTTTATTTTTTAAACTAATAATAATTGATAAACATGCGTCAAACAGGTTTTATCTTAGTCCTTAGATAAATCTACAGCTGTGCATTATGTACTCGAGCCACTATAAATTATTATTATGTATTATTATTAGTTGTTAGTACATATACATACGTAAAAGTTAACTTTAAAAAAAAATAACTTGACTTAGTGTAAAGTTAAAATTTGCTAATTTGCAAAAAAAAAATTCCAGACACATTATAATATAATATGGTTTATTAGATAGTTTTTCTTTACGCTCAAGAAAATTACTGAGAAAACGTAAAATGATACATCACAGTAAAAACCTCATTTAACAATTTCCATTATTCTTTGGACGAAAAGTAACTTGAAATTAACACGGTAATCTTGAAAAAAAGACCTAACTTATTACGTAAAAGTTAATTTGAAAAAAAGTAACGAGTTAATTAACTTAACGTTTTAACTTAATTTTAACTTTTAATTCGTTAATGCCTAACCACCTTACATAAGTAGTGCAAATTCTATGTTAATACATATTATTACCATTTAGTATAGATAATAAACTAGATATAGATACCTATATATAGATAAAAAAAAGACTCATAAACTCAATGGCAGGTATTTCCTACACTCGAACATCGCTGCCAGACTTTTGTGTTCACGCTAGTATCCCACGCCATTACTATATTCATCGTCATAATCAGTGAGCTATTTTTTATTATAATATTGCCCCATGTCTTGGACAATATATCGAAGCAAAACGAATTTCAAATACTAGATCTCTGCGTGTTTCATGATATTTTATGGGCAAAAATGATGTACCTACATTAGTGCGGTGTTGAAGTACCTACAGTTATTATTACTGACCGTCGGCACGCAAAATTTTTTTTTTTTTTAATATCGTAGTTTGAAAAATATTGTAAACTGCTAATATTATTAACTATACAATTAAAAAAATATCGAATTAATTTCAGCAGGTTCACTTCTCAATAGATACTGCTAAAGTTCTAAATTACGCCAGTATAGAAACCTTCTAGTATACCTTTGAACAACATCCGTGTACTTATAAGTTGCCGATGTGCATATCACTTTGAAGCGCCGCCCTCGCGCTCGGCTAGATTTCTAGAAAGCATATCTTCATACGTTTCATCGGACCGGAAATAATGAGGTTGACAATTAAATATGCATACAAATCATCACAATAATTATATTATGTTATATTAAGACGCCGCCCATATACATATACATAATTTATTTTTGAAAAACGGTTTCACGCAAGGTAGAATGCCGAAATGGCTACATCTGTTATAGTTAAGAAACCATATTTCCACAATAAAAAGAAAACTTAATATCTGTGTGTATCGTTTTATTTTCCGAATTCATTTTTATGGAAAAAAATAATCATAGGTTCGTTATAAATTACGCAACAACGCTATTAACATATAGATCCACTTTAAAGTTGCTTAAAATTTTTATTTAAATACATTTAAGATTTGAATTTAAATATTTCTTAAAATCTCATAAAAATTGCCTGTATCAAACCCTTTAAAATCTAACATGTGGCGACATGGCGTCTTCTTAATATTCATAATTCATTATTAACGCAAGTATGCCTACATATAAAAAAAAAATGAGACCCTGTGGCAATGGTCTTCTTGACTAAAAATATTACTATTCACGTGATACCATAAATTTAAAATTTAAAATTTAAATCAAAGAAGTGGTTTGAATAGTATTTTTTCTAGGTCAAGCGTGTTGTGGTTTTTTGATGTCTTTGACTCTACAAACTATTAATGGCCTAGTCACTGAAGTAGCGAATGCCGAAGTATACTTTCCAACAGTTAGGTTGCCTTTAAAAATATTGCTGACCCATCAGATGTTCAAAAAATATTTCTATTTTATTTCAATAGAAAAATATTTATTACTCTTGACGTGTCACTTTATAGTACATTTTTGCTCAACTTGTAGGAACTTGACACATTTTTCTGGTAACTTTTTTTTCGTAATAAACGTGTAATTGTTGATACTTTTCGTTTTATAATGTTAGTCTTCATGGGTGAAACATATACCAAAAATTACTATTTAATGCTGTTTTTTGAACGTTATTTCAAATATTTTAATGACTAATTAAGTACTCAAGAAATAATTTTTAAAATGTTGAAGAGACATTTACTGAAAAATTTCAAAATCAGTTAACCATTTTATTATGATAGACGATAATATATTGCATCACTATTGCAACGTAGCTTGTAATTAATTAGATTTAAACACTTTATAATAAGTCATTGTTCATTGCCGGCCACAACTCTGAAACAGTGTAGGATTCTATACAATAATATTACTTGCAACCATAGAACTGCTGTGATAGAAAAATTGTAGCATATTTTATTCGCCCCATTTCCGTTACCAATCTGTGCCATGCGAGTTCCGAGGCGGTGCGTTGAGCCATACATCAACGCCATATGCTTTCCGACATGATGAATTGCCTAACAATGTTCAAAACGCATATCCCGAAATATTATTTGTTGTCCTACCGATGTTGTACGCAAACAATCGATTTCGCCGGTTACACACACACACAAACGTACGTATATATTATATTATATATTAAATTATGAATAGTCGATAACAATATAATACTGGTATATACCTAACAATTATTACACCGACATAATATAATATAATTGATTAATTCTTCAGAGGCGCCCGGACGATTAATAATATTATATTAATGCCGTATCCGCAACACCCATGTGTGTGTTATTATTACAATAACAGTCACCCGATCTATAGTCGGAACTGCTGTACCTAACACGCATAATAGGATATTTCCTCATTTGTACGTTATTTTGCCATGAAAAGCTCGTTTACATTTTTTAAATCGCAAACAATAATATTATTATAAATATCGTAATATCCTGATAACTGCGCTGCTGCGTACAACATAATACGATGTTCGGTTTAATTTGATAACGTGCGAGTAATGGAGAACATGCTTAAAAGCCGTTTATTTGGTCGCGCGGGGAAGGTCAAGTCGAACGAAATGCCCTTGTAGTGTGCGATAATATTGTCCGATGGCGAAACTATATTTTGATCGTACTTGGCTGCACGCGTTATACCAATCAGTAACACGCTTACCCTAATTTAAGATTATTGATTCAATCAAACCGTCAAATTAAAAATCCATTTCAATATTTGTATTTCAAACAAAGTAGGAGGGGAATATCATGGATGATGATATTAATAATACTATCATTAAATTCGCTTGTTTCACCATTTACATTATATAGAATTGGTATATATCGTTTTATCTAGATACAACAACTGTACACTAATGTAAAACTAATGAAACAACAATAATATGCATTTATCCGGACTATAAAAAATGCCTAACAAGTTGTTTTACCGATAAAATAAATCAATATTTAATAATTAATCTGAAATGTGTGTTAAAAGTAAACAAGAGGTGCCATCATATAAGAATATAAAAATGAATACCTACCCGCAATGTATGTTTATTATAAGTAATATTATAACTGTAATAGGTAGATATGAGAGATTTACTTTAATACCATTGCAACAATGTAATTTAAAAACTCTTTAAAAAAACTTACCTATATCTTATGATTGAGATAGATTTAATGTAAATGTACATAATTTAAATTAATATTACTTGTTTAAAGACAATAATAACTAATAGGTAAGTAATAACTTTCACTAATACAAAAACAAAATATATTACCATATTCTGGTATAATTGAAGCGTTTATAATTTGTATTCAATGAAAACATTTTCATTACGAAACTTATGTAGGTACCATATAATAATATATATTATGCTAGTATGGCACAACTACCTTAACCTTATTTCCCGGTAAACTAAATATTTAGTTTTATATTAATATATATATTAAATTCAGTCTTGTTAAGAATATTTTTCAAATGTATTCAGAATACGTACCCAAATAATTTCTTTTAAAAGTATTAAAATATAAACACAAATACCTTTTAAAAGTATTCAAAATACTTACACAAATACTTTTTTTTAAGTTCAATAAATGAATAATTAATAATTAATAATTCAATTAATTCAACGACTAGTCGAATATAACCACTACCACCCATGCCATGAAGTACTATTATTGAATTGTTCCTTTAATCAAAGCAACCGAACCCTCTTATGTATTCCTCCATATACTGTGCTCATTGTAAAAATATTTTTTTACATATTTTACAAATTCAAATAAATATGACAAAAAAAAAGTTTAATAACATTAATACCAATATCTTATATCCAAATTATAAACTACTACCACAGTACCACCCGTTAAATAAGAAGAAAGACTATTTAAAAATTCAAGATAAATGCCAATCCAACCAGTGGCGGTCAGTGTCTTGTATTCCATGGTATAGGTAAATGGGAGTGAGGAGCCGACGGGGGTTTCAGCGTTCAGTCATTTTGTTATATGCTTGTATTTTAGCGAAACCTTATTTATAAATTATTAGAAGTTAGAACCATTTTAAAATAATATTTTAGAAACAAAATTTAAAATAGTATATTCCGAAATATAAGTAATTGGAATTTGGAGTAGACCACGATAATATAAAAAAGTATTTAATATTCTAGAATAAAAATACAAATAAAAAGTATATTTTAAGTATTTAAAATACATTGGTCAAAAAGTATTTGAAAAACAAAAAAAGTATTTAAATACAAGTATTCGAATACTTAACAAGACTTATATTATTATATATTATACTCAGTCACTCAGACTTTGTCAATTTAAAATTCTCATTGTAATTCGATGAGAAAATCTCTTCAAAACGTTTATATCTCAGAATAATATACTCCGTCATTGTGTACATAATTTATTAATCTAAAATTTAATAATCACAGGAGCTTGAAAACTCGAATTGAAGATTTATTTTGATGTTTTATTAATGTTGAGACAATATTTTCACCCTGTATAATGTGTATGCGCTTGTATAAATACGTGACTTTACTATATTATTATTATTAAAAAGCCGTCCCGTTGAGTTTTTCGAGTTTTTCGCATAAAATATAAAAGAACCATAGTGGCTCGGTGTGGTGCGGTGTGTGCATTCAGTTACGAAACCCGTTCTGAGTGTACGCACTGATCGGTGTCACTAGCTCCTGGATGGGTAACCACCCAGGATTTTTAGTGACAAATCCTTGCCACCACATATTGAAAACCTACAGTACCCTCCTCCACAGTATTCAAGGCTAATGACCTTAGTTATCGAAGCCTTAACACCAATACAAAATAAATAAATAAAAGAATCCAGAGCTTTATTTTTTGGTGGGGGGTAAATGCCTCCTTTGCCCCCCTCTGGATCCGCCACTGCGTGTTTGCACATTGTACACGAACCGTCAACTACACAAACGCCCTCAGCGTTATGCGTACCTGTGCGTACCCTTTTTCAATAAAAGATATGTTACTCTAATTGTATTCATATAAAGTTTTGATTTAAATAATTATTTTCTAAGTTTTCTATGTTTATTGACAATCAATAAAAAAAATTGTTTATATTAAGGAACACACAATACAAAAAAAATTCTTTACATTATTATCAAATATTAAACTATTGGAATCTCAGAACTATTAAAATTAAAAATTATTTCAAATTCATGTAAACAAATATATTAAGGATATTATATTAGAGACCGATATTTATACCGGCTCTATATAATTGCCATCCCACAAGTGTAAAAGTTACTCATTTTACACAATGATTTACCACCTTAAAAATTGTATTTTTGACGCTCATTTACGTACAAATGTTTGATTTTTTGTGCTAAACACGGTAGAAATTAGAAGTATTAGAATAAATTGTCTTAGGTATTAAAAATACTAAAAAATATAATAGCCAGTTGTGCCATGTCATGTTGCGAGAACGGAGAAGTGCAGTTAAAGTTATAGAAAAATTTATAAGATTTAAATATTTCAAAAAAACTGAACACTTATTAAGACGAAATCTGGTTACATCAACGTCTTTGGTGCATAAAAACTCATCACATACAAGCAACAAAAATAAACTTTAAAAATAAGTAAATTATTATGTGAAGCGAGTAACTTTTATACGTATAAGCCGGCCCAATGCCGTCACTCGTCTTTTTTCAATTCCTCATAACTTATTGAATAATGCGACCATATTTCTTAGAATTGAACACTCTTTCAAATTGAAAATTACTCATTTTTTGTATCTTGTGCCCTTATATATATATTAATATAATAAAATAACACAATAACTAAGAAAAACGCAAGCCTATTTGTTTTATGTGTGTATTTTAAAACAAAATACTGAAAATACCTATCAAATTAAAAAAAAGGTGGGTAAGTGGATGTCGCTCTGCTGTACAGTAGGTGACAAGTGGGTCACTGTAATGGATGGTGTTAAATTTGAATACAATGATTTAATATCATTGTATAAGAAAAACGATTCTGAGCGAATACGGTCAGTCAGCCTATGATATTACCAAGTATATTTGATGATATTATTGTGAATAAAGTAATTTATATATAACCTATTTACGTGTGGAACTTTGTTTTAATTTTTCAATCCTTAGCTTTAAAAGTTGAACATTTTATAAATCTTCAACTACAAAATAATTATTAAATTTTAAATTTGATAAATTTTGTCAAAATTCGAACTTTAAATGCTTATAAAAAAAAATTGTGCCTATGTATTTTTAATATTCTTCAACAGCTATTGTAACATTATATCAGGAGCCTTGCATCAAATTTACACGCTTTTTTAACCAACAAATAAAATTTTATTGATATTTATAGAAAAAAAAACTAAAAAAAATGGAAACTGAAAAGTCAAAATATTTGGAAAATCTTATGTTGTATAGAAAATGCAAATATAAACAACCAGTGAACATTTTTTGTATATACGTTTATTTGTTTTAGAGTTACACCAAAAACCAAAATCGATTTTCTCGAAAACAGATTTTGCGTAAAAATTCCCGTTTTTTCCTTAATTTTTCTTTTGTTTTTCATGTCGCTTTTGAAAACTAATGGGAAATTTTACTTTTGACCCCCCAAAGTACCAACTAGATTCACTTTCCTATCAGAAAAGTTACTATTGAAGAAAATCCAAACATTTTTACTGTCCTAAAAGGTGATGACAGACACAAAAATTTAATATTATTTAAATTTATAAAATGTTCAACTTTTGTAGCTAAGTATTGAAAATTTAATACAAAGTTCCACGTAAATAGGTTATATATAAATTACTTTATTCACAATAATATCATCAAATATACTTGGTAATATCATAGGCTGACTGACCGTTTTCGCTCAGAATCGTTTTTCTTATACAATGATATTATATCATTGAATTCAAATTTAACACCATCCATTACAGTGACCCACTTGTCACCTACTGTACAGCAGACACCATCGCACACTACCAATGGTAACAGGCAAAATGTAGATATAAATAACGTGATGAATCAGCACACTATTGGTCATATGACTTATATGCCTGATAATAATACACGTAATTCGAATAAAACATATCATAATAATCAAAAAAACTTTTAAGGCAAGAGAGAGTGGTTAGACTCTCTCTGTGCCAACAAAAAAATTCTACCGAAACAACCAATAATTCTAGTATAACATTGTTGGAATCAATAATTGCGAAGAAATATAAAGATGACGAAATATTAATTCCCGCACAACAATTGAAATACTTAAAACTTAACAATAAGCATGGTACAATTGATATTAATAAAAACAATGACATAGACGATTATAATATAGATAGTTTATTCAATGAAAATAAAGTACCAGGCGTGAGCGACCGTAATATTCAAAACAAATTCACAAGTAAAAATGTAGTAACTGCTGAACAGCAAAAATGTAACGACGACACAATAAAAAAATATATAACGACGTGTAATCCGACTTCGCTTCCGGCAGCATTCGAACCAGGTCAAAGACTTGAGGTAGTGGGCAAAATTAATAACATTGAATATAATTTTATAGTAGACACAGGGGCCACTGCATCTATAATTAATGCTGACAATTTACCATTAGGAATCACTCCAAAGGCAATCGATTGCGTAAAACTAATTACGGCAAACGGTTCAGATTTAAAGCTACTTGGTATTAATACAATTGTTATGTTCGAAAGTATTGAATTCCCTATTAAATGCATGGTAGTTGGGAACTTAGTAGGGCCTAGTTTAATAGGCACGGATTTTTTAGAATTATATCAAGCCAAAATAAATTTCGTTGATAAACAGATAGTTTTAACAAGTGATAAAGGTTTAGTTGTTTTGGAATTCGATAAAAAACGTAGAACTTCAGATAATATTAAAGTGAAAATTGAAAAAATAGTTAATGAAACTACATTAAATAAGGATACAAATAATGACAATAAAACTGAAAAAATGACGAGTTTAATATTAATTCAGCCAAGGTTACGTGAAATTGTTAGATGTTGTCGTAAATTGATTGAGGTCCCTGGAGACGGATTTTGTGGAATATATGCGTTGACAGTAATGCTGGTACATTAAAATATTTATGTAACAGCAAAAACCATTTCCCATTTATTTGATCTAAATTTACACGAAACACCGATCTGGTTAGAGGGTGAAGACATATCAGCAGTAGCTGATTTTTATAATTTCAATTTAATAATTATATGCCCAAAGTTCGAAAATTCTAATAAAACTGCAGGTTTAAGGTTTTATAAACCAGGTAGGAAATTTCTAGTAGTGTTTTTTGAAAATAATCATTGGACACCTCAAAATCTAAATGGGACTTGGGAGATTCAAAAACTAAACCAGTAGACATTTCTTTAACAAAAAATATTCCAATAAATCTCCCAAATTTCAAATTGAGTAAGTTTGAGAGGGATTAAATCAAAGTAAAACACATTTTATTAAATTTAAACAATCGAAATATTCATAGCCAATTTGAAAATATAAAACCTAAACCTTATACGGCATTTCAAAAAGTCGACCAAAATCTACCTCGCGATAGTAAAGATTAATGCAAGAAAAAATAAATTTTCGGATAGATATGAGCTAGGGTCCCACACAATATTAAATATAATTTAAAATATTAAAATATAAAGACAATTTGCAGGTGATCTCACAACATATTATTTACGACACCTGAACGGGTAAGAGCCCAGGTGAAGAGGAGACGTTACAGTGACATCCACTTACATACCTTTTTTCGAATATACTATAGATATTATACATAGATTTATCAATCTATTTGTATTATCAACACTCAAATATATTTTTAAGTGTAGATTACCTAAGTGGCTAAGTGCAATACAGTGAGCGACATCTGTCGGTGTCAATTCCGTAGCTTATAAATAAAAACATACATCAGTAATGCATTTCTGTTATTAATAAAATGGTAAAAAAAAAAACAATAATAAATTCTAAGCTTAAGTAATCAAACAAAAAAGTAACATTAGCTTAGATACCGTAAATAAAATATCTAGATACAGATAAATATAAAAATTTGAATTTGATTTAGAAAAGATAGAACCCGTTTAATCTATATATTAAAATTGTTTCTAATGAAATAATAGAATATATTTTAGGATAATAATATACAAAATGCGTTTTATAATGTGAAAAGCAATAATAAACTTATCAAAATGAGAGATAGGTAATTACCGAGATTTAATTATGTAGGTTAAATAAAGATGAAGTATCTATTATTTATAGATACTTCTCAACAAAGGGGTAAGCTTCACTATAACTTGTTTTTATCCTATAAATGGTTTTAACCTGTTGATAATATTATATGAGATCTCATATTTACTTTCACTACGTTTCCTTGTGTATTTCCCGTACCCAAATTGATTATGTTACTTGCAAAGCATTTGCGTTTATATTGGTTTTCATCAGAAACTGGTGAATATAAACTCTCCAGCTCTCTGAAATCTTATAACTAAATTACGTTTTTTGGACCTATACTGTTAAATATGACTCGATCGTATGGGACTCTATTAGACACCTGTTGCGATTCAACAAAATTTATATTATATTTTAACAAAATAAAGGGTTCAGTGAACATTTTTGAAATTCATGACATATGTTATGGGACAAAAAATGTATTTTACAATATTTCAATTGACATAATAATATTATTGTATTCGACTTGTCGTTTTTTACAGCGTAATAAAAATATGCTATAATATTATAAATTATACAATTTTATTATGTAAATGTATTTAGAGCTTAGGCAAAACAAATATTTTGACACTGCATTAAGGATGGTACACCACTGTTATATTTTCAATTTCCCAGGCATCTTAAAAGTATAATAATATGAATTAATATTAGGTACATGTTGTTAAAAGAAAGTAAAATATTACATATTAACACATTACATATTACATATTTCAATAATATAATTATAATCACACGGCGTTCTGGATAGGCATTTTAGGTACACCAGTCAACTTTTCATTGTGTTTTATGCTTCATCTAATTCAACATATTAGTAAAGTATTAAAATTTATTTACAATTTTTTTCTCATAAATATTATTCACTATTCAAAAATTTTGTTTTTTTTATTAATTAAAATAATTTACAATGTATAATTATTAATTATTTAATTTACCCCTTTAAGCAGAGCTTATAGTGGAGTAAATGATTTGTTAATATACAATATAACCTATACATAATAATTTACAATATTTAAGATACTTATAATCTATTATGATATACAGTTTTATTTTCCTAATTTAAACTATTTATTTATAACTATTTAATATATTTATGATCCAATAGTCTTGTTTCATGTCCTGCAAACAAAATTCAAAAACTTGTATAGGGTACTAAGTAATATGGGTAAATTAATTACACCCTGTTTTCGCGGACACACGGTATAGTGCGAACCCATTCGTTGATTTTAATTCTGCAGTGGTTTATAATTACGTCTAAATATTAAAGTAAAAGATATTTTAGAAAAATACGAGTATTGTATACTTGATTATAATTATAAGTCTCTGTACAGGCGTCCGAGAAAGCTGCGACCGCGTCAGTTCGGCACGAAACTATATCCATTTACAAACAAGAAATGTAATAAAAAAAACCTGAGATGTCTGCCGCCTGCTACGAATAAGGGATGACCTCCCGCCCGTTAACCGGCACCGTGGTTGTTGGTTCGGATTGACGTCTAAAATAATATATTGATCGTCTTTGCGCTGTCCCGACGAAGATCTATAAATCGAGACACCGAACACCGCCTATCCATCGAGTTATTTTTAAACATATACATTTGACATTTTCGAATAAAACCTATAAGTCATATATACTCACGCCCGTATCGTGAAACAACTTTATCAAAACACGTGAATTAATACACAAATGCGTCAAGTTCCATGCCCTGGATTTACTGCGGATATCGTACATCGAACCCGCGTGTTGTTTTATGTAGATAATTTATTATACATTGTATACTGTACAGCGTGTGTGTGATCTGCATCCTATCCCGTGTCTGATTGTAAGTATACAGTGTGATTCGATAAGCATCCTCACCCCAAATATTATATTTTCCTTTAATGATGAATTTATTAAAATTTAATTTTTTGAACTTTTAAGTATACTTAAATGAAATATTTTCAATTATTATTACCATTTATAAGAAGTGTCATCTGCAGACGATTCAAACTTATTATTTTCAAATGAGAACTAACCCTTTTACTTTAAATTTTTGAGCAGATGACTTTTTGAAAATGTTGATGCCCGTAAATTAAAATTTGAACGAGTCGTTTTTAACTTATTACCTATATTGTATACGGTAAGGTAATAGTCCTCAAAAATGGTTTTACAAAAATATAAAATATGTGTAATATTAGTTCTTGTATTTATTATAGGTACTCGGACAATATTTACAAGTTATAAAATCATGTATTAACATTTACAAGAAAAAAGAATAATACCCAATACTCGTTTGGAAAAATGAATTTGGCCACTCCTTAGTTGATATTATACAAAATCTAAATTTTTGAAAATAAGGTCATATAATTAAATAACTTCGAAATTAGATTTAAAAAAATGGGGTTTAGCATGGTTGGTGAATCACCCTGTAGAATTAAAACGAAATAGTTTATGATATGTATAGCTGCTGTATCGAGTAGTGAAATATCGTTGTACGCAAACTACCTACGACAACGGAAAACCAACCTACCTATAATTTGTTAGCGAGTTTGTGATTCGGTGTCAGCAGCGTAAACGATGTTGCCAGCTACATGTAGAGTGGATTTTGATGTAATAACTTTTTGGAAATTTTAATCCGGAGCTTAACACATTTTTTACCATTTCCGACAATGTCAATACGTCAATAGGTAAACATTTGAACGTTTTGATAGTTTCAACTTACGGTATTAATTTAAGAGTATACCTAATGTATAAACTATTATAATAGAGTGTCTTAAAAATAAAATTGAATAACCAGTAGTTATAAACTAACAATAACAACCTGCATGTATCATTTATGATAATATATTAATATGTTCGAAAATTAAACAAATATTGCTTTCATCGAGACATAATATATTTATATTTAATCGTGTGAATGAAAAAAATCTTTTTCGTGTGTAATGCGCAATACTGCAATTAATTACATGTTTTTGTTTTATTTCTTGTCATATTAAATATATTTTTATTTCAAACCTTACTTTTTGAAATTATATAAACATGCCCCATATTATGTGCTTAATCAAAATAACGTACAGAGATATTTATCTTACAAAACTACTATGTAGTACCTATATATTTTATTTAGAAAAAGAATAATAAAAATTTATAGATTTTTTAACATTCAGTATAAACTTAAATTATTTAAACTACAGTTAACTAACTATAAATAAGTACAACCATGCACTCGGGCTAGTAGTAGAAATATCTATCATCTACCAATCCATACCTATATCTACCGATCCATTATTCTTGGAAGTAGATATCGTTAGTCATTTGACATGAATGGACAAGAAAATGATTAATAGGTACGTGTACACAAAACTGACTTAATTAATTAGATTCAAAGTATTTTAGATTAAGTCATTAAATAATCACCTATGCTACAGAATCTGTTCAACGTAAACAATGTATTAGATATAATTATATTTTTTTCTCTGTCCAATTTTTTATCGTTTATATAATAAATTATGTCCAAGTGTAATATTGTGGTTGTTCGTCGAACTTTTAACTACAGTTCTATTCCAGCGTAATGTTGTTTGATAAAATAATAAACAACTATCACTTATACTTGGTAACTGAACCCGTAAAAAAATGTCATTACACATCATACATGTAAGCATTTATATTATATCATACTAACGCGTATTATATTCGATGTATAAATAAACCATTTTCATATTGTTGTTTCAAAAATCTTTCAACTTTCAGTACACAGCTCAAAACATTATAGAAACTCAAAAGTGAAAGCGATTTTTCTGGCGATCGTTGTTTTAATTTTGCTCTCATTTTCCATTCCTAAAAATAAAAATAATACTGACATACTGGCTTGCTATCGTGGGTTTTTGGCAAGGCGCTAAATTTTTCTGGTTATCTACATAACATTATAATATGGCCTAGGACTGCTCTGCAAAATGTCTCAATGTTTACTCGTGTTGTTATAATTAAACAAGACACATATGATATTATTAGCAATCGAATTCAATAATGGAAAAACTATTTGAGAACTACAGGATCGTAGCTTATCCAGTCCATTTTCGACTGCAAACCTTCAAAATAAATAATTATATTATCGACAATACTAAAATGTTAAACTGTATATAACAGTTAACAAATATTAATAAGTAATGACACTTTAAAAACACAGTAAAATTCAAAATGTATAAACATCAAACAATATATTACAACCTACGGATTGTGTGTATTTTGTGTTGGTTTTAAAAACACTATAATCTAAACCTATATTATGATATTTGCATGGCCTTTTGCCATTACACGTCATATAACTATGAAATCCATATTATTCGATAGAGAATTTTAAATAGGCATACACGTTTCGCGAACAAAGTAACTGTAACTGTCACTGTAACCATTCTAATTATTACAAATGTTGAAATTTGAGATTTAATTTAATTTTTAACATTACAATATAATTGATTGGCTACATCTGTGTACCGAATATAATCGGGAGAACGGAACGTTTGACGCGGAATACTCAAAATTCCGATTGGTCACCCATCCGTCGGGATCTATATATATTGTATACATACTATACATATTATTATAGGTTGTAACGTTTGATGTAAATGTGTTCAAGTAATGAGAACAAATAACCGATATTACACTTATTATACTTATAATATTATAGTTGTACATAATAATATTATGACTACTAACTATCCTCTCTAGTAGCATTCCAATTTAAGCAACCAACGTTACTAAAGGGGCTATTTCTCACAATGTCATTCCTGTCCGAAACAGTACACCCATATGGCTATACGTACATCTTGTCCGATACGGATTACGGTCGAAAACTAAATAGGAAACTATTAACATAACTAAATATGTATATGTTTACCATGGAATGATTGTAAATCCTACCAATATAATATGTTAACTGTACTGGATTTATTGATAACGAAATATAGTGGGTAGATGTGCAAATTCTACAGACCTATCCATTGTTATCGCAGAATGTTGTGTCCCCTCGATGGCTTTATCTGGGTATTACAGTATAGATATAGGTAGTTATTAATTAAATTAAAATATTTACAATTTCGCATAAAATGTGTATTTTTACTTTACCAATTTTAAGAATAAAAATCATATTGACATTAAAATCAATTTAAACACACAAACACACATTCTAGAAGATAATAATAGAATCATCTCCTATCATGGTATTCTCTGGCATCTCCCGGCTAATGCTAAAATACTAAATGATTCTTATTATACGTATCACATATAACTAAACAATTTATTTGGCTCCGTTAGTTTTTATAATTAAAAAATAAGTTGGTATTTGACAGTATTTGTATTCATAATGTTGCCTATTTTATTGCTTTTTAAGACAACCTATAATTTTAATTGATTAGAAAATTATTCTGTTTAAAAATATTTAATTTAATTTATTATGAAAGTTTCATCACTGCAGGGTGGCTTCTTTCCTCAAATTATTTAAATCATATTCTATTATTTTCTTAACCCACATAATATACTTATTTTGTCTACGATATAGATTGTATATTTTCTCCTAAAAATAAAAATAATTTAATTTATAGTTTGTATGTAGAAAATAGTAACAATCCCGTAAAAAGCCGTAAGATACAATATTTTTCAATAATACAATCTCCTATCTACAAACTATAAAAAAAACTCATTTTTTAAATCCAAAAATCCTACTAGTGTTATAATGATAGTATGCTATTAAAAGAATCGATTTGTGTAGAATATATTCAAATGTAACGAATTCTATAGAATTTACATATTTTATTTACTGCCTGTTTTTGAATCCCATTTTATCGGTAGATTTTATATACTTGTTTTTCGATACACCCGGTTAGAGTATATACTGTTTACCATGCTAAAACATGTCCAAATTATAAATCAGTGGAATTTACGCATGTGTCGGACATTGACGGAGATTGGAGTGACTTACGAGGGCTTATCCACTCAAATCATTCCAAAGTCCCTCAAATAAATGTTCGACAAATATTATTATTTTATAGCATGAGAGATCGGGACGGCTCGTTGTTACTTAAAAATTAATAAAAATTAATCTTTTTTTGTCTATTTTCGTTGTCAATAACTTTTATTTTTAGCCAACTCATCTAGTAGTTTCAACTCTAAAAAAAAAATTGTATTCTATTTTATAAGTTTCCAATAAAAATATAAAAAGTAACACATTTTTGTTTTTTTGCTTTTATAAAAATACTTATTATATTTGTTATAAATACGATATAATACGATGTTTTATTTTTTTAGTTATCTGGTAAATTTTTTTTTTTATTGAACAATACCTACATAACTTTAAATCTACGACGAAACGAACAAAAAAATTTAAATATTGACAAGTGGGGTGTAGTTATGAAAATTGTTTTTTAATTAATAAAAAATAAGCTAATAGAACCTTTATTTAAAAAAAACTTACAACACCCCACCCAGCATCCTCTAATGTTGGACTAAATCTCTGTATGGTGACGTTTGCAGTTATTCCATGAATGATGATAAACGACAAAAATTCATGAAATGTGTTTGACGAACAAAGAGAACTCATCGAGTATTTGCACAGTTTTCGGATCCATGTTTAAACGAATATTAATCATATATAGGTAAATCTATATATAGGTTTTCACTTTTCACTATAACTGCAAATTAAACATACGTTTTAGACAACTACACAACAATAATTATACATAATATATTATTATGTGTTGTCGTGTTGAAATTATATTTATTGTCCGAATACCTTGTTTGAGTGACACAGGCAAACATTCACTTAAAACAAAATAATAATTGATTTATGACGATTTGGTCGGTTTCCATTGGCGAAATCATTTCTCTGGTGACACACATTTGTGTTATAGGCCAGCAGCAACCATATGGTGTGAAATAAACTATTCAAAATAGTATAGGTATACTATATAGCCGTATGTCCGTCTATACCTACAATGTGATGTCCGTTTATTTTGGGCTCTGTGGAATGGAGATTACATAATTGGCCGAATTGGCAACACAATAATAACCGTTTGATTGGCATAATTTTTCACTCTGAATTTTATATTATACAAAACTGTATAATGTCATAATCACGACTCGAATAAACCATTGATCGATGATGATGATAACAATAATAATATTGTATTTGAATTCATGCTTTTCAAAAATATTGTTTTCAAAGTCAACGGTTAATCGTTTAAAATGTACAAAAAATGATTATATTATTAGGAATTTAGAAAATTGTGGACGTCGTGCAAAAATTACATATTTTCATTTTTAACATATTCGCGTCCTCGTCCCTATGCACATTTTTAAGTGTTTCACTATTTTTTGTTTCGCATATCGAAACATAATATTATCAATTCTGATGTTTGTTGGTTTTAAATCACATTTTAGTCGCTTATAATATTGTTTTAATTATGAGATTAAAATTAAATATTATATTATATTATATTATTTACCTATAACATTGTACAGCTAATTGCTAAATGAACAATAATAATGATATTATCAGCTGTGCGCATTAATAATCGCGTGCTGGTTATAGTAAAATATAATGAACAGGAAAATCTCGCGGGAATCGCCGCAATATTATTAACATTTTAATTTGCCGTTAAAATGTGTATTCTTGTGTAAATAATGGTTCTACATGAACAATGTCCAATTCTACTAATTATTTTGTATGTTACGGTTACCTATATAAAAAAATCGTTACAATATTTTTTTATATCATTACTGTTTAATGTATAAATACAAAAACGTATAACAGTTTGACGAATAAACGCTACAATATGTCCATAACATTGACACATTGTGATAATACGGTATTCATAATCACCACTGATCACCTGGTATAGCAGAACGTTTAAAGCCCGTATAGGCTTCTGCCTTAACATAGGAGAGGGGTCCGCTTCTCTAAGCAAATCTGAAATCCCTTTGGCCAGAAAGAGAGACAATCCGTATTTATTAATATATGTACCTGTCAATTAAGACTTTTAAGGTTTATACAATTATAACCAATACATGTATAATAATGAATAATATAGCTTATGCATAATTTGTACACATAACCTCTATAGTCATAACTTATTAGACACATGACATTAGACCATTGATCACACTATTGTCCAGGTTCATCTGGTATTGAATATAAACGATATTTATCAATTTTATTATTTTAATAAAAAGACAGAAACTCGATGTGTTCATAATATTTTATAATATTCTAATATTATAATATACAGGGTGTCCCGCCAGGATTTACCCATTGCGATTTGTCCTGAGATAATAAACATCTCATAAATCTGTTTTTCTATTAGACTTGCAGAGACAAGGACTACACATATTTTATTTTATTTTTTGGTAAAAATGTTAAAAATTATTCTTTTATTTTTGAAACAATTAAAGATAACCATTTTATGGAATTTATTTTTATGAAAATTTTAACTTTTCAACATTTTGTTTTCCTAATCTCGTGGTTTTTAATAATTTTTTTAGTTTATAGGTGATACGGCAAAAACCCAGTTTTTGTCCGGGCGGCGAGTCCCGCCCTATGGCTAATGGATATATCCTCATGGGACACCCTGTATATGCCTTAAAAATATTACTATATATTATATAATATAAAAAAGCATTTTTATTTTCCGTAACATTGATTGTTTTGAGATTAAAAAATAATCTAAAATATAATATAGTGCATTGTCATTTGTTGCATATTTGTGATATTTGATGAAATGCGTTTTAAAATAAAACATTTCAACTTCAACAAAAACCAAAGATTTAAGTTTTTGAAAACCATAAACGTATCTTGAGTAGGCTTGATGAACATTTTTTAGTTTATAGTCTTAGGTTATTGTAACCTAGAATTATTTGAAGTTCACTCACTAAAGTTGTTAGCATTATTTTTGCTATGCATCTTTAAAAATAGGTTTTTTTAAATTATTATTTAAGTTATTATATTTGAATATTTGATAAAAATAAAAAACTAAAATTAAAAATATTTAAAAATATTATAACTATTTAAGGGTGACAGTGTTACTATACCTTATTTTGCTGGAAAAAATATATCTGGATTCCAGCCTCCCTAACTTAAAGGCCTAGTTACGTCTATGTAATAAAACCTGTAGTATACGAACAATTTCTCAAATTTTTCAAATAATGAAATAAAACTTTTAGACAACATTTCATCAAATCATAGAATAAAGAATAAATTAAATACATTGTTTCCGATTTGCGATTTTCTCAATTGACATCGATTGATGTTGTCATGCCGCAATTTAGCATATACATTATATTAGTACATCCCAACCGACCAGTGTAAAAAATATTCCAAACTATATGGACCATATCACAATATTAATACTATATTAGTTAACTATAACTATATTGTTATTCAATACTTAAAATTAGAAAAATAATTGCATTGTTTTATAATTATTTTTTAAATATTATTATTGTTTTTTTTTCAATAAACAGCCAAACACGAATTGTGTTTATTTCGTAGTAGGTATAGCTCTAATCATAAAAATGATTATTGAGTATTTTTTTATTAGCTAACGGTGACATATTTACATATAAAAAATAATAACAAATCGTAGTATTAAAAAATTATAATAACATGGAATTGTCTTTAGAGAATATTCAGAGAACATAATTTTACGCCTGTTTTTAATGAGATAAAAACATCATGTGTAATTAGAATATTTAGAGAATATAATTCCAACCTCTACTTATAAACTCATTCCATGTGAACAAATTTAATTTATGTGATCAGAGAATTTTACTTAGAGAAAAAACTCAAATTGACCTTATATTCACTATTCAGACAGAATCCTAGTTGTTGGCGTGATGATGATTGGTAGATAAGGTAATGTTGATAATAGGTCAACAGTCAATAGTATGCCCTATAATACCTATTACGTATGGCTGATCCTGATGTTTTTCAAATCAAATATATGAAAATTCATAAGTAAATGTAGGTACCTCGTAATACAATGAATCATAATCTGACTTTTAATGTAGGTATGTAAAAAGATAACATAATCACATCATGTTCACAATGTCAACATAATAATATTAATATGATGTTTATTGTTGGCGATAAATCATAATTAGATTAACATATTTTTTTATACATGTACATACTTAATAATGTGTATATTAATATAATTACTTATGTAATATATTAATATGATATATTATAATTATGAATAAGTATCACCGTTAAACTTCTTTTGGACATGATTGCATTACTAATATAGACGTTAGATGACCGTAACATTGTGATGTTTAATACAATTACAATTTTTAAATATAAGAATAAACTAAAACAGCTGTCGGTTGCTTTTAACAGATAAAAATGAGCTTAATTAGGCGCATAATATATTTATTGTTTTTATTTAACTTATACATAGTATAAATTAATAAAACATTATCTTATTTACATTAACGGCTACAATGATAATACGAACATCAACGAAATATTGTAAACACATTTTCAACATTAAATTCATGAACAAGTTAATAAATAATTTAAAACTAACTTAAAATTATTGTATAATTATTTAAACTAATAAAACAACTATTATAATAGCTGGTGTACTTCAAAATATTAACTTAGAGTTTATTATTTTTAACACATTTTTTTTTAATTTAGTCTACCTAGGTAATTTTCACAAAAAAAATTAGGCAATTTGACTTAAATTTTAAATTAAATATAAGTACATAATGCCATAATATGTATTGTAATTTGTTATTTTAATAAATACAACTAATATACATTATAGTAATATAGTAAAACATTCAAACATTATTTCATGAACTTACAAAACAAAAAAACCATAGTATTAATGAATTTTTGTATAAAATAAAATATAATAATAATATAATATTTTACATTTTGTTAACGTAACACAACAATAAATAAATCATACACGTTATTTTAAATACTAAATAAAATATTGTAAAGCCCTTTATCGTGAGTATTATTTTATTTGTAATTTGTATAGATACATATTACATGAATTATGAATATATATATATATATTATTTACTATATACCTACTATATTTTCATTGAACATTTTGAAATGAACTTTATATATAAGTTTAAACATCAATAGATCTGTCTATTAAATTAGTATGATATTATTAATTATACTGTACATCGTTTTATAATATCGTTCATATATTATAGGTATTATTCTCGTTGATATTGAAAATTAATATTCTAAGATATTATAAACATAGGTATATTATTATTTAATAAACAGCGCACTAAAGTTGTTTAAAAAACAACCTTCGTCTAAAACATTATTGCCTTTATTATTAAATTAAATATTTCTATTCTCGAGTAGAGTTCGTATTACTTATTACATATATTATATTATATATCGGTAGGTATATGTACTCACTACTTAGAGTATAATATAACAACACCATCTTCAGACCGTTGAAATGAAAATGAAAATTGTTATATTGAAATCCAAGTCTTGTCTCAGCCAATGTCGCAGTATTATTCTCTATGAATCAGTCTCTTTCACTTTGCTGTCAAATCGTATTTACACTTCGGCAGCAAAGCGGAAAAAGACAAACCCACAAGAATGGTTTTGTCACCGGCGGCGATGGCGAAAATGTAGTAATATTAATAATAAAGTGTAAAAAGAAACAACTGATGGCTATAATAAATAAATAATAATTAGTAAAACCAGAAAATAGAGACAATTGCTCATAATAAACTCGTCTCAACATTTGCACGTTTCCTTCTATACAGGTAGGCAGTACCTACAAAAAAATATTTAAGAGTTTTATTATTATTTAAGTTTTTTTAAAAATTCCGATATTGTATCATGGTCGGAAATCAACTAAAAGGCCAACTAGGAAACTTTTTTTCGCGTAATAAAATTAAAATAAAACGATAAACAAGAAAAAAGTTTCAAACATGTTTCTCATAAATTTGTTTGCTCAACACTATACAATAATAATATAGTAATTATTATATTATTATAAAATGCTCCTCCACGCGTATCGCTTATCGACGACTGCGGCGCTACACCGTCCTTAATATTATTGTGTAAAAAAAACTATTGCAGCTATCGCTTGCGTCAAATTGAGATAAATGTATTATACCATCGAAGAATGAAAAAAAAAGTTTTTAATCCTTCACGAGGCGTTTTTATGACATCATATATGTGTAAGTGGTCATAAATACTGTTCATAAATAATATTCTACTATACATATTATACTGATGAGCTGCTTTGAAGGATTGACACAGCAGGTTGGAACGTCGCCTTATCACACACACAAACACACCATAACACTCTCATAACGTTTGAACTGATGAGGGTGAGTTCCTACACAATACAATGGTATATCATACATGATATAATATAAATTCCTACGCGAGTTTAAAAAATAGACATATTAGCGTCCCTAAGATTAATTAAAACTAAATATAAAAATATTTATTCTATTATGCAATGTAGCTACTATATTATAGATATATCATGGCTCTTTAAATAGGTAATATATTATTAGATCGAAGACAAAAAATACGCGTCATATTGATAATACAACTTACGACTTTGGATAAAAGAGAACTGACTTGTCTATCTACAAGTGTCTATTCTAAATAAAGATATATTAAAATATTAAAGAAAAAAAAAGCTTTATAAAAATATCTGTTTGATCTGATTAAAAATAAATCACTCAGTACAATTTAGATTATTTATTATTATTTATAACGAGTCACAAAATATAAGATGAAACATTTTTGAGTTTTAAAAATTTAACATCTACGACAATGAACAAATACAACTGTTGTGTGTATACCTACATATTATAATATCGTTCACAAAAACAAACAAATTTTAACCACACCGATTGCCGCGAATGTCGTTCAGTCCAAGCGGGGAGGAAAACATCGTACTCCACGTTTTCTATGCCATAATTGATAACGCATTATTTTAATAATTCGAACGCTGTGCATATTATATGGAAACCTGTCTAATTAATAAACTCGCGTGCAAACTTACACGTACACCATGCATGTATTTACCCATAGTAACCGTCACTCGTCTAGGAATTCGTCATCCCCGTGTTATGATATATACGTAGCGATACACACGGATAAATCATACTTGTACGATATGACTGGTCGTTGCACTGTCGTACGGTGCGAGACGTATTCGCAATACCGTATAAGCCCTCGCGATCTCGCGCGCGACAATAACGCCGGGAGTTCGGCCGAGAGAAGAAAATTACGAAAAGTCAAGAAATACAAACGATAGTCGATACGTACGGACGTCCGGACGAGCGAGCGCGTCTCCTCTCCGTCCTGCAGCAGCGATCGACGGGACGACCGACGACGTGAGAATGCGACGGGGGAAAAAAAAAAAAAGCGGTCGGAAAAACTAAAATTAATACACAGAAATGTCTACGCACACACGCAAACACGCAATATATATATATTATATATGATTACTAATATACACTGCACTGACGCGCGCCCGTTCGCTATATACTTACGAATAATTTTCGTGAGCACGATGACGCACGGACGACCGCACAAACCGCCGCGTATCGTTCTGGTTTTTTTTATTTTTATTTATTTTGAGTTTTTTAACATTTCTGTACGGTCGCGCTCTGCGTTTCGCCTCCCCGAGACGTTTTTAAGCGTTTTATTTCGGTCGAACGCGGCGAGGGGGCGATTCTGGACCGACGTCAAGGTCGCGGCGAATATTGTTATAACGCACTATATACACACACGCGCGCGCGTTTATTATACGCATACATGACGCCCGAAAACGATTTCGTAGAGGCCAAAACGAAGCGTTTTACATGGAACAGCTGCCAGTGGGGGCCGTCTGAATGTGTATACAGTAATAGACATCCGAGGCATCGTATTATTCTCTATGTCAAATAATAGATTAACGCGCGTTAATTGCGTTAATTTTTATTGGACATAATAATATAATATTGTTATATTGTATGAATAAAACTATAAAATGTAGATTATAATATTACTGCATGCGGGTCGAGATAATATTCCCCTATATAGTAGTTAGGTCTTATAATCCCGCTAGACCACAAACCTCCCCACTGCAGAAGCGTATACGTAGCTCGAGTCCCGGAAATCAAAACTACCCACCCACTTCCACCGCAACTGAGCCGATGTCTTGGAAAACACAAAATGCTAATATGTATATCTATTAAGTAATTTTCAAAAACCTGCCCATTACACCCAAAATCTAAGAGTACCTACTGTTTTTAAGGTAAAATATTATTATTCATCACCTATCGTGTCGGGGACGGATTTTGGAGGAACTGAGTGGGCTGCAGTTCAGGGACCACCACACACAAAGGGGTCTCTATAATATTGTATAATTGAACGTCTTAACGATAAATACAGAAAAATGTTTTTAATTTATACATAATGTTATGGAACTTTATTGGGTATATATTATTTATCAGCTATTACCTATAATAATATACATTTAGCGACCGAACTAAATTATATTATATTTATCGGTTACACCATACATTTTTGGCTGTATACTCACCGCTTATTATAGCTAGTTCGACAGACGACCTCTCTTCTATGTTATATTATGTATATATATATAAGATTAAAAAACGAGCGGTGTTATCGTTTCAGGAATTATTATAATAAATTACGATGATATTCCATCAATTTATGACCGACGGACGACGAGACTTTATAGTCAATTATTGTAGATAGTAGGCGCATGCACGTATTATTAGGTAGGTATACTTGTACTAGGTATAATAATATAATATTATTATAGGTATGTCGTCTAGATTTTGCGCCATGCATTCATGCTCATCTCATTAACAATATTTTCTGTTCCACAGTTTTAATTTTTACATATTAATAGTATTTAATACGTTATTACTTATTTAAGCTTACGCGCAGCGACGAAGCAGCAGTCATCTAAATATACCACGCGGTATTAAATTTGCACGAAATATTTTCGATTGTGCGGACCATACAGAGTGATACTTTTAACACGAAACAACCTCTATCTATTTATCATTTCTATTTTTAAGGTTTTAGAAAAATACAATTTAGTCTACCTGACAAGTTTTAAATAACTTTAATTACATTGTACTGTATCAAGAAATCTAAATTGTAACGACTTTTTAGAATGTATTAACATTTTTCAAACGAAAATCTATATATTTTATCATTATATTCTGAAACTACAGAAAACTCTTTTATGATAATTTTGACGTATAAATAGATTTTTATTTATATCTTATAAGCATTCAAAGTTTAGTAAAGTAGAGTAGTCCTAAATTGTTGAGTATTTCTGCCGTTGCTACGTCACATCTCATCTTAACCAGTGTATTGTAATCATTTAGTAGGTGCGTATTTGTATGATAATAAAGGAATAATTAAATTATTATAATTTACTACTAACTTAAAAATATATTCAATTGAATGCAACAGAAAACAATCGAATAAAGTTATAAAATTCATAAATATATATACATAATCTTAAATGTTATACCTATACAACCTATATCAAATAAAAGTGTGTACTAAAATAATAAAGGCTTTTCAGCCTTTGTAATTTGAATTATATGCTTTTAGATAGGACTGTACAATCATTTAAAAATATTTTTAATATAGTTAAGATATTTAAGTTTTCAGTTTCTTAAAGTATATTAATAAATCTTTATGAAACATAATAAAAAAAAAAAATAGTTGGTTGGATCGAGCCCAAATTATACAGAAAGAATGTCAGTTTTGAAGATACATTTTACAAATCTAAGAAGAATAACTGATAATAACTGATAGATAGATACCTATAATATAAAGGAATAAAAACACAATATTTGATTGACAATTAATTTTTGCACCATCGTTCGTAACTCGTTGTAATACATGTTCCAATATCCTGTGGCAATAACTACAATGGTTTTTCAAATGAGAACCTGACTTTTGTTGTAATGCAAATTGTGAATCAGATTATATTTCTGAAAATATTGACGAACCTATTGTAATCGAATTTTGAAAAAAATGGTTTCTATGTTATTCTACTTTAAATATCCTCAGTAGAATACCATAGAAACGTTTGATTTAAATTTCGATAGCAATACGTCAATATTTTCAGAAAAATCATCATATGATTCACAATTTGATTGTAGGTTTTCAATTTCTCATTTAAAAAACCAATGTTGTAGGTATCGTACACAGGATACTCCTTAAATGTTGTGAAAGATATAAGTATTTGAAAATATAGTATTGAACTGCACTTAAGAACGTCAAAAATCTGAATTTGAATATAATATTATACATAATTTAAACATAAATATGGGCGAGTACCTATGCGCTTAAAAAAATCACCTTATATATAAATATTTAAATCATATTATTAAGTTGAAATTGATCACAAAGTTTTATATATTTATGTGCAAAGAAAGCGTATATTTACCTTAGAATTTATTATGAGTTCATGATATAAAACATAGTCAGGAATAAAGCCCATGCCAAAAAGAGCAAGGTAAATTACGAAACATACATAATATAGTAATATCAAAAATATATATTAATTTATGGAATAAATAATTAAATAAATACTTGTAAAAATTCTGAATATTTTAACATTTATATTTTTATATTACATATATCTATTTGTATGCATATAATACTTAAAAAAAATTGCATTAAGTACATATTTTATTAATTTAAGACTAAAGTTTATTAGTTATTAATATATTATCAAGCATTGGCGCAAATAGGCTTAGCCCTCCTTAGAATTTCTAAAGCACCCCCAAAAACTAATGATTTCACTACCTACTATAATTTAAAAGCATCGTAAGAGTATCAAGTATAGACCTAAGCTAACCCCCTCCCCCCCCCAAATGTCAAACACTATTTACGCCACTGTTATCAAGTGACCTAATATTAATATATTTTTTGTATAACATATGCGGTGTATGCATTTACAAGATTATTAGAATACAAATATATAAATGTATGCGTAAATTTAGAAAACCAGCCCTCCCCCAAATGTCAAACACTATTTACGCCACTGTTATCAAGTGACCTATCTTAATATATTTTTTGTTAACATATGCGGTGTATGCATTTACAAGATTATTAGAATACAAATATATAAATGTATGCGTAAATTTAGAAAACCAGATAAAAATATGTGGTACGTTAATATAACACATATTAACTTTTGGTAGGGTATGTTGCTTTACATTAATCATTGCAACTCACTAAAAATTAGATCGACTTTCCATTCGTCATGACCCTATCTACTTATGTTATCTACTTATTATAAAAATGTATTAAATTACAAATATTAGTACAGAATTATATTTGAATTTATTAAAATTTGAAATTTGAGTACACAATATAATCCTGCCACCAAAATATTTTAATAAACTAAAATAGTACGATTTCTATATGCCGCAATACCGAGTTAGACAAATTCAAAAATATAAAGCGCGAGAATAGGTTGGTCACTCTCTTTTATATCAAGGATCACTATTCACTAGTATGAACCATAAAACTCTATGTACCATGACAAAATAATTAATTTTGTTATAGCTACCCTAAACCACAGTCTTAGAACCGTGTCCTAAACACTGCTTTTGAAGACATCAACTTAAATTATTTTAGGTTGTAAAGCTGAAGGCAATTGTGAGTAAATTGGGAGCACTAATAATTGTGGGGCATTGCCGCATTGGCTATTTCGTTTTGTATATCAGTATTAGGGTATCGCATGTTACTTTAACAGTGGCACAACTACGGGAGTGCTAGGGGGTGCTTAGGCACCCCAAAATTAACTTTAAGCACCCCCATATTCCATGACGTTGTAATTTGAAATATCTATAGTTTTAATAATACAATTTTACTTTTAAGAATTTTTTTTCTTATCTCGCATTCTGAATTCGATATATATTATTATTATACTATAATCTTAAATAACAAAATGTAAATTTATAATTTTAGTAATTGTTTTAAGAAATTTGTTTGGAGTTATAGACATAGGTACTCAGTATAATAGTACCTACTATCTACTAGAAATTACAATACAAAACGGCTACATTTAGTAAACTGAAATAATTATTAGATGTGATCCCAAAAACGCTTATTGTTTCTTTTGATAAGCAGGCAGCAGCATTGTACCCACGAACAATTGAACAATCCATGATAAATGATAATGGTTACGTTTATCTTAGTCCGTGCTCTTTATGCTTTACGTTTTTAAATTTGAATTTCATACTATATGTAATAGTACATTTAATGTAATTTAAAAATGTCTGATGACGAAGACGGTGTACATAAGTTGTCCGGGTATAATCATACTGAAGGCGGTCTGATCATTAAAAAAAAACCAAAACCTGCTGAACAGTTTGAGTTTAAAATACCTGACGTACCGAAAGGTTCATTACTTGGGTTGGACAAATTGGCTGGTAAGTGGTCTATTGACTGTTACAGTATAACTTTAGAAATTATTTGCCCGACAAATTCCATTACAAATGTACAACAATTTTTAGCTCAAAAACGATTAGAAAGAGAATTGGAGAAATCGAAGAAATCAATTTTACATTCCTATACAGATAACGACGATGAAGGACAAGATGTTGAAGAGATAAATTCAAAAAACAATCTAAAACATAAAAACAAAAGCCGGTAAGAATTAATGACCTAACAATTAGTTATGCGGTAAATATTAATTTTATAATGTATAGACATTATCGATCTGCCCATGAAGAAACTCCAACATACACTGGAGGTTATCAAAACAAGCAATAGAAAAACAGAAAAATTGAAAAAATCCTATAACCGTGGTGTACATTCCTATACAGATAACGACGATGAAGGACAAGATGTTGAAGAGATAAATTCAAAAAACAATCTAAACCAAAAACAAAAGCCGGTAAGAATTAATGACCTAACAATTAGTTATGCGGTAAATATTAATTTTATAATGTATAGACATTATCGATCTGCCCATGAAGAAACTCCAACATACACTGGAGGGTTATCAAAACAAGCAATAGAAAAACAAGAAAAATTGAAAAAATCCTATAACCGTGGTGTACATTACTCAACTTCAGATTCTAAAGATAAGCGAAATCGTCATCGTGAGAGGAGGAGCAGTAAGTAACAATTGTTTAGTAAACATTTTAAAGTTAAATTATCATATTATACTTCTTTTATAGATGACAGAAGTGACAAATGGAACCGTCGAAATGAACCATATTATAAAAAACAAGAAAGAAGTGGTAACCGTGATCATAGATCTAGTAGAACACCATCTTTTAGAAGTAAAGATGAACCTTTAACTCCTAATGTCAGACTTCGAGATACACCATCTAGGTGAGTGTTATATTACAATCTTCAATTAGGGATGAGGGGGGGGCCCTTTTAGATTTTAAAAATTTTTTTAGTATTTATAGTCAGTTTTCTGTAACTGAATTGATAACATTAATATATTAATACAATATTATATGTTGTTACAAAATTATTAATGCATACCTATGTGTAAGTATATAATAAGTGAAATGGTAACATTTTTATAAACTTATATAATTTTTTTTTTTGTTTACTTAGTACATTCGTTTTTTTGAACAAGTTATGAGCATTTTAAAATTCTAAACTTTTTGTTAATTTTAGTGCTAATACTCAAATAATTTAAAGCTTTTGGAGGGCTTTCAGATTAAAAATATTTAAAAGGACACTTCATCCGCTTGTATTTTTTTTTGTTCTAATATGTGCATTAGCAAATCTAAGTACTGGATTCTTATTACAGCAGTACTTAGCTTACTTCAATTAAGTTATATGAAAAAATAAATTATTCAAGTACTTTTACTTCATAAACAAATGTCGTAAAGTGCTGTCCATTGTGTGTGTTATTTCAGTTACTCGTGGAAAAAATAGGATGTTAAACAAGTGGTTGACTGTGAAGAAGTGATAAAATTAGTTTTCCCATACAAATAATACAAAAATGTTTGTCATAGTTTAAGTAAAATTAAATATTGCAACCCTAGTAATTAATTTAATTTTAAAATGCATTTTTTATTTCAATATTAAAATAGCTACCAACAAACAGTTTTCATTTATAAATATTATTTTTACACGTTTTAAAAATAGAGTCAAGTTATTTGTTATTTTGTACAAAATGATAACAATCTCTTATTTTTCAGAACTACATGGGATGAAGATGATCATAATATGTCTTCATATAAATCATCAACTTGGGACATGCCAACTCCAAAATCAAGTATTGATGATGATCCTACTAGAACACCTAGATTTACACCTGCATATAAATATAACAAGTGGGATAGTAATCGTGCTTCAGGAGCTACACCTAAACCTGGAAAAGGTATAATTCAAATGATTAGATGTTCTTATTCAAATTAACAATAAATAAATTATCTATATAATATTTTAATTTGATACTATTATTATAATTAGTTATTTGTTGTAATATTGTTTGGTGATTATTGTGAAAAAGTATGACATTATATTAAATTAAGGTCAGTAAATTGTATTTTATTTCAGAAAATGATCTATTGTGGGCTAGTGAAACAGATCGTGATGAATGGGAAGAAGCCCAAAACAGATTAGATAGGCAGTGGTATAATTTAGATGAAGGTGTTGATGAAACTAATAATCCATTTAGTGATGTTAGTGAATCATATGCCAAAAAAAAAGAACAACAGTTAGCTCAGAGTAAAAAGAAACGAATGTCTGCACAACAAAGACAAATTAATAAAGTATGTGAAATACTATTAATAAACAATTTAAATTGTCAGTTTTATTCATTTATTAATACTTGTATATTCTAAATTTTAGGACAATGAACTGTGGGAACGCAATCGTATGTTAACCAGTGGTGTAGTAGTTTCTGTTGATATAGACGAGGACTTTGATGAAGACAATGAAGCCAGAGTTCATCTATTGGTACATAATATTGTACCTCCATTTTTGGATGGCCGTATTGTATTCACTAAACAACCTGAGCCTGTTATACCAGTTAAAGATCCAACTTCTGATATAGCAATAGTTGCCAGAAAAGGTTCGATGTTGGTACGGACATTCAGGGAACAAAAAGAACGGAAACGTGCCCAAAAGAAACATTGGGAAGTAGCTGGCACTGCTATAGGAAACATAATGGGAGTGAAAAAAAAAGAAGACGATAAAGATGAACGAATCGATGAAGAAGGGGAAACTGATTACAAAACTGATCAACAATTTGCCGAACATATTAAGAACACACCAGAAGCCAGTAGTGATTTTGCTAGAAAGAAAACATATGCACAGCAGAGACAGTACTTGCCAGTGTTTGCAGCCAGACAAGAGCTGTTAAATATCATCAGGGAGAATAACATTGTCATTGTTATTGGTGAAACTGGTAGTGGTAAGACCACTCAACTTACGCAATATCTCCATGAAGAAGGATACAGCAAGTTTGGTATGATTGGCTGCACACAACCGAGAAGAGTTGCTGCCATGTCAGTGGCCAAACGAGTTTCAGATGAAATGAACACCAAACTTGGAGATGAAGTAGGATACGCCATTCGTTTTGAAGATTGTACTTCAGAGGTAAAATTAAAATACTTTTTAAATTGATAATGCAATACATTCTAACGTATCAGTTAAATATATATTTTTTCAGAAAACTGTAATAAAATATATGACTGATGGTATTTTACTCCGGGAGTCACTAAGAGACCCAGACTTAGATAATTACAGTTGTGTTATCATGGACGAAGCTCACGAGCGATCATTGAATACGGATGTTCTTTTTGGTCTCCTAAGAGAAGTAATAATCATAAATATACATTTAAATGTTAAAACTTGCTATGTAGTCTTATATAAATTTAAACACATTTAACATTTTCTAGGTAGTTACTAGACGTACAGATCTCAAATTGATTGTCACATCAGCTACAATGGACGCTTCTAAATTTTCTTTGTTTTTTGGTAATGTACCAACATTTAACATTGCTGGTCGAACTTTCCCTGTTGAAGTTATGTTCAGCAAAAATCCATGCGAAGACTATGTTGAAGCTGCCGTAAAACAAGCATTACAAATACATTTACAACCTCATGATGGTCAGTTTAATTTTTGTTAGATTTCTTACATTGGTTTTGAGTTATGTCACAATTAATACCTAATTATTGTTATTGTTATTTAGGCGATATATTAATATTCATGCCCGGTCAAGAGGATATTGAAGTAACGTGCGAAACTCTAGCTGAAAGATTAAACGAAATAGCCGATGCTCCTCAATTATTAGTGCTTCCAATTTACTCACAATTGCCTTCAGATTTACAAGCTAAAATATTTCAAAAGTCTACTGATGGATTACGAAAATGTGTTGTTGCTACTAATATTGCAGAAACATCATTGACAGGTAAAATTATATATTTATTAACATGCAACTAACATTTTGTGTATAATAAACTTATTTTTGTTACATAAATAGAAAAATAAAATTTACAATACTTTATACATATTTAAAAACTTTCAAAAGTTAATGTGTTTAAAATCAGTGTTTAGAGTACATAGACCTTTATGATTTATACTTTATACTAATAATGAATAACAACACCCCACATAGATATTTCTTTAGGTTACCTTTTTTGTAAATGTACATAAAAACCCAACCTTGTGGTATTAGACAATAAAATAGTATTTACTATTAATTAATGTTTAAATCTACTGTAAATACACCCAATTTATTTTAATTGTTATTTCAATAATAATTATATTATTATTAATTTAATTAATAATGAGGTAGTATATTTGATACTTCTTATATATCATCTTGTATTTTAAATTTCATTATCATAATCCCTAACCTTTTTTGTTTTATTACAGTTGATGGAATTAAATTTGTTGTTGATACTGGTTACTGTAAAATGAAAGTTTATAATCCTCGAATTGGTATGGATGCATTGCAGATTTATCCTATCAGTCAAGCAAATGCTAATCAAAGAAGTGGTAGAGCTGGTCGTACAGGTCCCGGACAATGTTACCGGTATATAAACTTTTGTGAAATAATTGAATATAAGTTTTTAGTTGTCAATAAATATTTTTATTTAACTTTTAAGATTATACACCGAAAGGCAATATAAAGATGATTTACTTATGGGTACAGTTCCTGAAATCCAAAGAACCAATCTAGCCAACACTGTGTTATTACTGAAATCATTAGGAGTTCAAGACTTACTCCAGTTTCATTTTATGGACCCTCCTCCACAAGTAATATAGTTTTATAACAGTAAATAAATTATAATGGTTCTTATTAATTTAGCATTATATGTTTTAGGACAACATTTTAAATTCTTTGTACCAATTGTGGGTACTAGGCGCCCTAGACAATACAGGAGAATTGACATCGCTTGGACGTCAGATGGCTGAATTTCCATTAGATCCTCCTCAGTGTAAGATGTTAATAGTGTCATCGGCGATGAACTGCACAGCTGATGTGCTAATAATTGGTAACAAATAATTATAATAAAGTTAACACAGTTAGTATAAACAATTAATTATTATTTTATAGTTTCCATGTTATCTGTGCCTTCAATTTTCTACCGACCAAAAGGCCGAGAAGAAGATTCTGACAATGTCAGAGAAAAATTCCAAGTTCCCGAATCTGACCATTTAACAATGTTGAATGTTTATAACCAATGGAAGCAGAATAGGTATTTCATCAGAAGTATTATTTATTGTACTACAGGCTACATAATTTGTATTTAAATATGTTTATAGTTATTCAGCATCATGGTGTAACGAACATTTTATTCACATAAAAGCTATGCGTAAAGTTCGTGAAGTGAGACAACAACTTAAAGACATAATGGTTCAACAGAAAATAGAAATTATATCCTGTGGTACGGATTGGGACATTATTCGCAAATGTATATGTTCAGGCGAGTGATTCAAAATTGTGTTTTTTATTTTTATAAATTGTACATTGTATTTATTTGGTGCAATTTGTTTTTTCTATAGCTTACTTCCACCAAGCCGCTAGATTAAAAGGTATTGGTGAATATGTAAATTGTCGTACGGGTATGCCTTGTCATTTACATCCCACATCAGCTCTTTTTGGCATGGGCTTCACTCCTGACTATGTTGTATATCATGAACTCATAATGACTTCAAAGGTAAATACTATACGCTTTTTTTGCACATAAACATTATAAAACCTTGTGATAAAGTTCAATATCAACTTAATAGTATGGATACAATATTTATGTATAAACTATTAGGCGATTTTTTTAAAGCGTGCTCGCCGATTTTTATGTTTAAACTAGCTGATCCTGCACACTTTGTTGCTCGTACAAAATGGTAACTCTTAATAAAATTATTGATGTTCATCTCCTTTTGAGATGTGTCACTTAGCTGATAAGAATACTGTTCTTGAAGTTATCAGCGCTACCGATGGTTTTATTTGGCTACACAATTTGTATCTTAGTCCGTGTTAAATGCAAAGGACGCTTTGAACTCCTAGAACACAGGCGACCCCCGCACCTTGTCTCTTGAACATATATTCGTGGCCGTGATAAGCTGCTCGTTTCCATTATATCTTAGTCCGTAAAACATTGTTATATTCTGTGGTGATAATCATAACACTGTTATCTAGATAACCGTGAACAAAGTGTATTGATCTATACACCTTGCCGTGAATCATGATATATATATGTGATAAGAATATGGATCTTACAAAAAAATTTTGATAATTACCAATACGTTGTGTTTTTCGTTTTTTTGGTCGTGTTACCTATTTATCTGTTTCATTTCGTTATTGACTATGCCTTCATTCAATCAAACTTGAATTTGTTAAATTGTTTTTATTACTAGTATTAGGTCCAATTTCACCAACAAATCGGCCCTTAGTGTCTTATTATTGTGTTCGCACCTCACGTACGATAATATATTATAGTATTAGGTATTTAATTATAAATATGCCAACTAAAGTGTACAAACGAAGAATTAAAAATAAAGAAAAGTACTTGAATAAAAAAAAGAAAGTTAGTGATAAACTGATAAAATAAATTCACCCAAAAAACTGTTTGACAATTTTCTAAAAAATTGGTGATATCACAACAAATCAAATTGTAAAAAAAGGCTTAGTAATAAAAAAAAAAGAGATTTATAAGTACTATAAAGATGTGATATCGTAAACGAATGCTAAGTAAAATGAATTAAAGTACACTTATTTTTTTCCGATAATTCATTTATTTGACGATAAATTATATACTTTACGTGATATGGCACACAAAATAAGGTGAACAAAATTACAAAAGGCATTAGAAATTCATAGTAATTTATTACCGAGTAAAAAATTATTGAAACAAAATAAGTGTACTTTAGTTCAATTCACTTAGCATCTATTTATGATATCACATCTTTATTGTGCTTAAATATCTGTTTTGTTTTTTTTTTCTTAGATGTTTTTTACATGGAGTTCGACAAAGTGTTTTTGTTGTAATAATATATTGTATATGCGCTTTTCTTAAGTCTTATAACATAATTACAAAATGCTTAGTGTGTAGTTTTATAAGATGTGATAAAAACTATGTTATCTAAGTAGAAGTTTGTGAGAGATTGTTATTGTAGCTGAATTGATTTTATAATATTATAAAATCGATGGTTGCTGCTATTTTAAATGCTAGCTACCATTTGCTAACACTATTAATATTGTATCTTAAGTTACATTATTATAAAATAAATGTATATTCTCCATTCAAAATTAACTTTACTTGGCTTAAATGTATGTTTAATGTATTTATTAGTTAATGGGAAATAAAGATTATACTTTACAAATTTGGGTCGATTAAACAAAATTGTACTGAACAGCTACTATAAACAACTCCTAGTAATTCTACTTTACTTGAGTCTTATATAGTTATATCACATCTTTTAAAACTTCACTTAAGTCACTTGATTTTTTTTATTTACCTATTTAGTTTTTACATTGAGTAATAAAATATTTTTGTATAAATAAAATGTGTCAATTGGATCTTATTTTCTAATATATCAACATACTTTCAATTATTATACTATAGGAATATATGCAAACTGTAACTGCTGTGGATGGCCACTGGTTGGCTGAGTTGGGTCCTATGTTCTTTACCGTTAAGGAAACTGGCAAATCCGGTTCAGCAAAAAACAAACCATGGAAACATTACAAGAAATGGAAGGATCTATGAGAATAGCACAAGAGGAAATGAAAGCGAGAAAGCTCGAAGAAGAGCGTAAACAATTGGCCAGTATCAGAAAGTAAACATATTACATTAATAATTATCATTAATATGTTATAAAATTTGAAAAACTTATGATTTTTTCTTCTGATTTATAGAGTGGAAATCATTACTCCTGGTAAATGGGAACCTGGTACCCCAACACTTCGTCGCAAACAAGGAAATCTGGGGTTATAGCAGTCTTTTATAGAAATTAAATTTAACAATTCAAAAGATATATATGTTTGTATACTATGGACAAAAACTAAAATACATGCCCATGTATAATAAAATATACATTTATAAATTTATATATTGCTTACTGTAACTTAAATATTTGAGACTCTTTGTAATTTATCTTACAACTCTAAAAGTGGTCCAAACCAAATCCCTGAAATGGCTTATAAAAAGTGCTATTACTAGTGTAGCATTGAGTCGTTCAAAAAAAGAAGAAAACTACACGATGTAACTTGGTTGTACAAATTACTTAATTTGTTAATTATATTTCCTAAATAAGTTAGTCAAATACCTTTAAATGTCCTCAAACTAATACTCGTTTTTATCGTGCGGCAAAAACAGTTTATACGCCTTCTTATATCGTCAAAATTATAGTCTATTCACTCCGATCAACAGAATGTTGATCTCAGGTAATTCAATAAAACCCTTTAATTTTTCCATAGTAACTTAACCCAGTTAAAATCACTCATTTAATTGTAACGGTACGTTGGTACCTATTAAATGTTTGAGATTTAGATAAGCACATTATATGGTTACGCATAATTGGGTGTATACTAAGTGATAAATAAAAATAAAACATATTATTTACATCACTCTAAAATGAGTTGCAAAATAATTATCAAAATTAACCTTCTTATAAGGTCCATCAAAATTTGACTATTGGAGTGCGTTCATTCCAAAAATCTTTTCTTTTTTTTTAAATAAACAATCTACAAGATTATTTTACCATGAAACACTCAATATTTCAAAAAGTATTAATGTTTATGAAAATATTTTTACCATGGTTTCAAGTTGTTAAAAAGTTTTTATTTAAAAATTATTTTAAATATTTTTCATCCTTATAATTTTTTTTAAGTTTTTACTTTTTTGAATGACAACAGAGTTTGAATTTCATATTTAAAGCAGAATATTTTTCAAAGTATTTTGATACATTAAAATCGAATTTAGGACGAGTAGTTTATGAGTTATAAGTATTTAAAGTTTTAACAAGCTAAGTAGTGGACAAAAATTTGCAGGGTAACCGTACCACTCCTCTCCGCCCATCTAAACTTTAAATACTTATAACTCATATACTACGCACCCTAAATTAGATTTTTATGAACACCAGAAAAATATTCTACTTTAGAATATGAAATTAAAAATCTATGTTATCATTCAAAAAAGTAAAAACTTAAAAATTATAAGGATAAAAAATATAATATTTTTTTAAAACGTTGTTTTTTAACAACTTGAAACTTTGTAAAAAAATATTTTCAAAAACATTAATACTTTTTGAAATAATGAGGTTTCATGATTAAAGAATCACCCTGTATACCTTAGGAGCACAATAGGTTTATGTGGTAAGAGTATACATATAAATTAATTTTAGAATCATTTACACAATTAAAATTAAATATTAACAGGCTACACTTGATGTGAGTAGTCATACACTAATGACACTGACTAATTTTTCAAAACTGTAGGGATAATAATTTATTATTCTATCTGTCAAATACAATTTGTAAAAATTTTATGCGTTCAATGTAATTACAAAGTACAGTATATAATATATATATATATGTAAACACTGTAGAGTCATATTCAGTAAATTGTAATTTTTTTTTTTATTTATAAATCAGATATTGAATTTTATAACTAAGTTCGTATAATATGGTCAAGGTGACGGGCACAAATTATTCGATCGGCCGCCGTCCATGTCCCGTGAGGACGTTCGAGCCTTGTAATACGTAATTTTGTTATGTGGGTGTCGTGACTGGGTATAGACTGTACGCCAACCGGTGGTTGTATACAAGCAAATCAAATTAAATTTTTATGAGCGTTTGAAATTCCTTTTTTTACAACATTTCATATTCACTCGATTTCTCATGTAACGATTTTCTTATTTTATTGTAATTAAAAAACGAATAACAAACGTTTATATTGGCATTTTCTATACACCATATAATTTTAAAAACATTTTGACTCTTTTTGAGCTGTTTACGGACATTGTCAGTTTTAAATTTTCTTAGTTTTTTTTCTATAAATATCAATAAAATTTTATTTGTTGGGTTAAAAAGCGTGAAAATTTAATGCAAGGCTCCTGATGTATTGTTACAATAGCAGTTGAAAAATATTAAAAATACATAGGCAAAATTTTTTTTATGAGCATTTAAAGTTCAAATGTTGACAAAATTTATCAATTTAAAAATTATCAATTATTTTGTAGTTAAAAATTTATAAAATATTCAACTTTTATAGATAAGGATTGAAAATTTAAAGCAAGGGTCCACGTAAATAGGTAATTATATAAATTACTTTATTCACAATAATATCATCAAAATATATGTTTAGTAATATCACAGGCTGACTGACCGTTTTCGCTCAGAATCGTTTTTCTTATACAATGATATTATATCATTGAATTCAAATTTAACACCATCCATTACAGTGACCCACTTGTAACCTACTGTACAGCCGAGCGACATCCACTTATCCACCTTTTTTTTCTTTTGCTTTCAGTTAATTCACCATAAAACAAATTTTTCAAGTTATTATTAAATAATAAGTCATTGTAGTCAGCAGAACTACTAAAGACTCTGGAAACTTAACTTTCTATCACTGTTGTGTACCTTCTTATAATGATTTTCGTAGGAACTAAGGAGATAATAATATTACATACAAGTACACAGCATATACCCAATGAAGACGCAGTGTACACTGGACATCTCTATTAATATAAGCCTACCTACAGTAAAGCGATTCTCCAAATTTTTTTATTGACCTATGTACCCATGTAGATATTCTGTATTTTCAAAAATATTATAATCAAATAATAATGTAAACACTCAGTTACACTTATCAATCGATGATTGTTGTACATAATTATGTATTTAAATTATAATTAATTTAATTCATATTTATATAATTTTAAGTGATTTACAATTGTATCTTGATTCGAAGTAATAATGCTATCACTGCTGTGTGCCTATCTATAATTATTTGTGTACAAACTACGAAGAATATAATATTAAATATATAGATCAATCAAAACATAGGTGACCAGTGACCACGCTTGTAATTTGCCTTAGAAAAAGTTCAAACACTGCATTTGCGTGATGAGTTGTGACATTTTAAGATCTGAAATAAATATAATTACAAACAACAATTTTTGTTTAGCAGACGAATACAATTAGATTTAACAACAATGTTAAAGAATCAAAATAAAAAAAGATTTTTATCATACCTAATGATAACAAATCATTTAAAAATTAAGAATTTGTTTTCATACTGCAGCTTCTTTCAATTTGTGATTGGCTGAAGTTAATAAAAGATTGAACACCGAATATGTAAATTTTAAGATCTGAAATAAATACAAATTTATATGCCTATTATAATGTATAATAATTTATGTTTTCTAAAAAATAGCAACCGAGAAACTTAAAGTTCCTAATCCAAAAAATAATTGGAACTACATATATTTATAAACGTTGATTAACGTTATAACATTTATAATAATTAAACAATAATACTGCTTACTTTGACAAGTAGATTTAGGTTTATGGTGAAAATGGAAACAGCTTTAAATTCTAATGGTATTTTTACTCTTGTCATCATCGTTAAAATAAGTTGTTTGAATGATTTGTCTCGAGAATAACATGATTGATGTTCAAAAAGTGAGTTCAATGTACCATCGTGCTGAGAAGTTAAAATAGTTATAAATATAATAGTCGAAATAATCCTTCGATTTTCAACTTCAGTATCCTTTCCGATGGGAAATTGAATCTAGTTGGTACATTGGTGAAGACACAATTTAAAATTCCTATAGTAGTTTTCAAAAGCACCAGGAAAAACAAAAAAGAGTTAAGGAAAAATGCGAATATTTTCGCAAAATCGATTTTGGTTTTTAGTGTGAATCTTAAAAAAATGACCGTAGATACGTCGTGATATGTTCATTGAATGCTCATATTAGAAATTTCAATGCACTATAACATTTTCGAAATGTTGTGCCTCTTTTTGAGGCAAATTATTTCGAATTCAAAATGTATTAACATTTTTCTATTTATGATGTAAAATGTAATACAAGATTCTCTTAAGATTTCCTATATTCAACATAAAAAATTGGGTAAGTGGAAGTCGCTATGCTGTACAGTAGGTTACAAGTGGGTGACTTTAATGGATGGGGTTAAATTTGAATTGAATAATAAAATATCATTGTATACGAAAAACGATTCTGAGCTGAGACGGTTTATCAGCCTATAGGATATTTTATATTATATTTATATAATTGTTATTAATATGATAGCCGGTTAAGTTGAATTATTATTATTTGTACTTTAAAAGTTTCAAGTACCTAGGAATGATATTTTTTGAATATAACACAATAAGCAAAAATCGTTCTTCTTCGTTAAATATCTAATTTCATCAAAGTTTGAACATAAAATTACTAGGTATAGGTATGTATTTTTAATATATTTCAACTACTATCATAACAATATATCAGGAACCTTGTATTAAATCTTCATATTTTACCTAAAAAATGATATTTTATTGACATTTATAGAAATTCATAAAATATAAACATATGGTGTAAATTTCGAGTATCTGCAATTATTAATTTTTGAATTACAACAAAATAAGAAAATCGCTCCATGAGAAATCAAATGAATATCAAATGTTTACACCATTTGAACTTTAAACTTCATATTGAAATATGATGATATGCAGTATGCACATAATATTAATTTAACTTACCGGGTACCGTGTTAATAATAACTATATATATAATATAAAATAATAGCCTAGACTGACCAACCGACTCCGCTCAGAATCATTTTTCGCATACATTATAACAATAAGATATTAAATCATTGTATTCAAATTTAACACCATCCATTACAGTCACCCACTTGTAACTTACTGTACAGCACATCGACACCCACTTACCCGCTTTTTTTTTCAAATGCACCAATGTTTTGTTTATTGACTTAAATACATTTTCTAAAAAATATATTCCCGGAAACATTAGAAGTTTTGAGAAAATGAGTGTACTAAGAGTTTAAGTATAGAATATATTAAATATACTTACTAATTCATTCATATTGCTTCCACAAAAGCAATAAACTGTAATTGATGCGAGACCCTCAAAAATAATACCTATGCACAATCCCAATACTAATGGATGAATAACACCCTAAAAATAAAATAGGTATAAATAATAACTTAAGCTCCATATTATTAATTGTTGTTATATATTGTTGTCTTATTATATTAAAAATAATGTAATGTTATATATTCTTTTAAAACTAAATCTATTTTTTTTTATATATAGAACAATATTGTCAATATTTTTCATTCTTGTTATAAGAATTGTGTACAAATTTAATATTTGCACTGCATAATATTCAATAGGATAGTAATTTTTACGAAATTCTATAAAATATAAAATTATTGAAAATGCTAAGTTGTTAACCAAATAGGTAGTAAAAATATTGTTTTTTAACTATTAATAAAATTAATTAAATGTATTATTGCTACCACACACCTGGGTGACTTGAACTATGACAAAACCAGTTGTGCCAATAAATAATCCACAAAATTCTATTGATATCAATATTGGTTTTTCATAAACTGACTCCATTTCTTTAAAAAACCTAAAAATACAGTAATTAGGTTTATAATATTAATTTTAAATATTAAAAGCTTATTTTTAATTAGTTGCTCACTAATTTATGGTTTAGTGTAAGTGGATTATTGTGGACAATATTATTTATATGATGCTTATGATACTTATGCAAATTTGGTTATATTTATTATTAAAGATTAATTAATAAGTTGTTACTAAATAATAAATATGCATAAACATATATGCTGATCATAGGTGGTTCTGCGGAGTGTGATATTCTAATTTCTAGTTAAACATGTTTAAAATGTTCAACTTATATAATATCTGTTTAAAATTTAAAACAAGGTTCCGTGTAAGTATATAGGTATATAAGTATAGGTAGTATAGCCAGTATAGGTTATTCTGTAACCAAAAATCCAAAAAACTGTAAAAACTGTATAGCAGAGTTACACTACCTACTTCTTTTGCAAGTAAAACTGCAAGTTTTCAGAAGTTATAGAAGAATTTAAAAGTATTGGGCGATTGTTATTATACTATAGTGTTGTTTCAGTTTGTTTAGTAATAAATATAAAATAATGATTAATAAATTAATATATTATAAAATTAATAATAATAAATTATTATTATAATTAATACTTACACAATTACACATTACATAAAGTAGTATATTGCGTATATAACCAATAGCCGCATATAGGTAAATATTATACAATAGGTTATAGTATTGGTTCAGTGGCGGATCTATAATTTTTTTTGGGGGAGCTTATTGCAGTGGCATCATTTCAGTTTTCAGTAGAGGGGGGCAAAGGTTTTGACCGGCCCGAATAGGTAAAAAAAAAAACCGCAAAAATATTAGTATTTTATTAGGATATCTTCTTTTTTTTTATTTTTGAAAATATATCAACTGCATTATCTATAAATCAATTTTACATGATTAATTACTCTTATACAGGTATATCGTATATGATATATTTACAAATTAATATTATCTTAAATTATAATATATTATTTTCTTATTGCTTGCTTACCGGCTCAAGTTTTGTCTGTTTATTAAACATTATTTTCGATACTTTTCGAGCAGTTTGCGGTAATTTTATATTTTTAGCCGCACCACCCATTTATTTTTTTTAGATCATATTTTGACCAAATTAAAAGATTAATATAAACATGCGTCACGAAAAAAATTAATTTTAATTTAGGTAGAATAAGGTACTCAACTAAATTAACACAATACGCAGAATAGTTGAATCATACACGACTGTCGCAATTTAACAGAAGTCCCGTGATCAATGATAAATAATAAGAGTGCCAATCGGTTGTTATTCTTAGAATTTGTATTAATTTTAGATTTTAGAAATTAAACTACACGAGATTATGATACTAACTGTTCATTTTCCTTCACAAAACATACTCACACAAACAAACATACATAAATACATACCCATACATACAATGTGTATACGTCCCAGCACACGTCTAAATACAAATATATTCCAACTATCAATTAGTAAAAATGTATCATTGTGACAATAATTTCTTAGTACATACTATAATATTTTCTGAAAATATTATACAATACCTAGACAGCAAATGTTTGACTAAAAACATTATTATAACATTATTATAGGCACGTTTTTGCGCTAATAAAATATAATAATGGTAAAACGGCAACAACTGGACACCGGCCCATCGGAGACATCGGGCCGCTTTTAAAATCAGACAGGGGCAAATGCCCACCTTGCCCCCCCCCCCCAATGACGCCACTGGCTTATTGTCTTTTTCCAAGTTTTATGATACAAATATTCAAAAACAAACCAATTTATTAACCTAGACGCTAGGCCAATTGGGGGGGGCACCTCTGCCCCCCTTAAATCCGCCACTGTATTTGTTAGCGAACAAGTGTTGGCTAGGTATACTTAAAATATTTTATACACCGTCTTACGGGAGAAAATTATGGGTAAACGGTATCACTTTGTACGGTCCATTGTTTGAAATGCAGAACGCGGACACTTTGTACGGTAGGGTAAAACTTTAGACTACAGAATGCGGGCACTTTGTGCATAAGATATAAATTGTAAATATATGTAATATTATATTCTATTTGTGATTTTCAGATATTTCCATATTATACTATACATGTAGTTTTAAAAGATTTTTTCAGTATTATATTTTATTTCTCATTTTGACATATTTATATTGTACACATTTTTAATTTACTTAAACATAACTTTTTATAATATAATACAATTAAAATTTATAATCATATTATTGATTGTTTGATCATTTTGATTATATTAATAAACAATAATCTATAACAATTAAGTTTTTATTTTTAAATATTCTACTTTAATTATTTATATTATATAATATTATATGTTATTTATATTAGGTAATATGGTGTGTATAATAATACAAAAGTGTCCGCGTTCTGCAGTGCACCTTTTTACCAGACCGTACAATGTCCACGTTTCGCACTTTTAATGCTTGACCGTACAAAGTGACCTAGAACCGATTATTAGGTGGCCAAATTGGAATAAACGGGAAAATTAAATCCATTTTAAATACAATTTTTTGTCCGACAGAATTTTTAAGTGAAAAGTCACAATAAAAAATATATACCTATAATCTATACACTGCACAGTGAACACAATAACTCACTTCAACAACTCTTGATGGTGCTTGATCGCGGTCTTCAATTTCTGTTCATCCCTGTTCACCAGCGCTTCTTCGACCTGTTCGTCGAGTATCTGGAAAAGTCTCTTCAAGACGCCCGTGGAATACAGGATCGTCGAGTTCATTAAACAGCCCTCCAAGTGTGAAAAGTAAATGGAAAAAGCGTACACAATGTATTTGCACCAATAAACAGTGGCGTTCGTCGTTTGTATCGGCAACACGTCCACGAAGGGGAACGTGAACAGATCGCCCATCTGCACCGAATCAACCGAAATCGTGTACAACACGGGAGTTACCGCGTGCACGGTGGCCACGACGAAGTAGTACTTGATGGCCATCGCGATTTTCCGTCTATAGTTTTCCGGTATTCCCACTTTCCGTGAACGCTTGTACATGTCGCGGAATTGTGACTGATGGTACAGCCTAGCGACTATCAAGGCGCACATGTGGACTACGATAAACAGCCACGAGAAGCCGTAAACGCGAACCGACAGGTCTTCCGTCCAGTAGACGATCGACAGGTACGCAGAAATTGCGAAGTACGACATTGCGGCTAATTCGCCGTAGGTAAACAGTGCCACACATATTGCGGCGTAACCACGGTCGTCACCCCATCCCGTACATTGAAAAAAATATCAACCATGTTCGCCATGTCTGGTCACTATTGGCATACTGAGCGTGATTATTTGTCAGTTTCTAATATTTACATAACATACTGGCGTGGTGTTTATAAATTGATATTGATATGCAAAAACATTAAGGTACAATATTGAATATTAAATATTTGTACAGGCTACCTACTATACTTATAAAGACATTAATAAGATGAGTATAGGTACCAACACGCACTATCCTAAATATATTATTTAATATTCAATTTTTTTTTTTTAGATTATATTGACCACCAATAGAAGGATTAGTTATGACAGGGGCGTACCCAAGAATTTTTCAAAGAGGGATGCATATTTTTTATTATGTAAAATGGATAAAAAAAAATATACGACAATAAAAATAACAAATTCTGTCAATAAGTGGGAGCGGTCTAGAACCCCAAAACCTCCCCCCTTGAGCACGCCCCCGAGTCATCATAATATTGTTTATTTTTTTAAATTTTTACTGACATGCTAAAATGCGAAACGCTATCAACATAGAATAATAAACTACCTTTTGGCCTTTGGTTAATACTTATGTAGTTATGTCTAGTTTATGTTCCATTATATACATTTAAGCCTTTAAAAAAATAAAAATTTGTAGATGACGGCGAGTTAAGCAAAAAGATATAATTTGGGGACATAGGTAGATTTTTGTTAAAGAAAATATTTTGTGCCATAGGTGCCATAAAAAAATGAATAAATTGGATTGCGATGGTGGACATTGAGATTTACAAGCGTACGTACTTATAGTACTCTATATAAAAAATACAAAAATGGAATAAGAATATACCTTTACTTTTATAGAGAACCATAAAATGATTATTCATTATTTTATATAACTGTGTTAAAGATAAATATTCTAGTAGGTATATGCAACCGTAAATTTTTAAATAGAGTCGATTCATTAAAATACCTATAGGATTATTGTTAATTGATGAAAACCTCATATGGAACCTTCATATTTATTATTTAAACAATACTCTTAAAATTTATTTTTATACTTACAAATTGCTTAAATACATTTTAAATTTTAAACTAAATAAATGACATATATCTGGCTCTGGTACAACAAATCATTTCTATTATAAAATCCGCCATCCGTGGAGGTCCGGCGGTGCGCGACTCCATAATATGGTGTGATGGCCACCGGACACGTTGAAAATCGCTGAGAGTATCAGGACAACGGTGATAATAGCTCAGCCGATTCTCTCTAATTTTTTCCCATTGGTAAAATCTCGGTAGTCTATAGGTCACCGTCGATTCCACAGCACCGATATTATAGTCTTCGTCGTCGTCGTCACAACAGTCGTCTTCAGCACCTGCAGAGCCGTCATTCGGTCGTCATGACGCTCGCGACTCTCGTCCGCCCAGCAGGACCAACCATGAGAACGTTGTTGAGGTGACCAGTGGGCAGTGGCCCAATAGATACTTACCATATTGTACGTGTAACATCATCTTCACACCATCACTAACCCCCCCCCCCTCCCACAGCACATCGTCTACGCACCTTGTCTGATGTATTTTTTTTCTATTACATTAATTCATGTTTTTTGCCACTTTGTATAATTATTATTTTTTATAAATGTGTTTTCACAGGTCTTGTTTTTTTGTTTCTTTTTATTTGATTTTTTAAATCCCAGCATTTATATGTTCATATTTTATCATATATATACCTAACTATATCATTATTCATATTATTTATGATTATAATTTATCATTCATATATTTATTGTTAAAATTATTCACGGCCACTTTTTTTTGTTTCTAAATTTTAATAATAAAATTATCTTCATATGTGATAATTATATATATTATATTCATAGTATTTATATTTTTCTACTTAGTCGAAAACAATAAAATGCTTTTTGTTTTTCTTATTTTTCGTATTAATGATGGTTATAATTAATTTCAACGGAATAATGAGCTGAATATATACTGAATATACGTCTTGTGCCTCGTGTGGGACCCATGAAAAATATTAACCAACAATTTTTTCTTATTTACCAAATCTCAATAAAATATATTGAGGTTTTTGGCGACCCTTTCGAAATATGAACGTAGCTACATAATATAATAGTATATTGCAGTGGTCACCAAATGGCGGCCCGCGGACAGATTTTATCCGGGCCGCACATAACGAAAAAAAAGTATAAACCGACAATAATAAGTACATAATATGTATTTGTTTGATTTGCCACCAGTAGGTAGCTGTTTTTAAAATTTTCAATATTAAACGTTATTATGAGACTTCATATAAATCATTTGCTGAAAAATGTCCAGTAATTTGTGAACTTCGTAAATCAAAAATTCAAAACCGGCATATTAAATATTAAGTGCACGACTCATCCACGAATCAAACAATTTCATATAGTTAGATTGTGGATTTATGGTTTATATTATATTATTTTTTAACTATGATTTAATTAGTTATTGTTTAATTTCGTATACTAGATGTAATTTTTTTTATAGTTACTTTTTAATAAAATAAATGTATTGTCTAGTATAATAAATATTAAATTAGATACATACCTAATAATATAATAATTAATGAAAAACAATTGTTACTAAACTAGTATTTTAGAATATTATATGTTTTATGGTTATAGATATTATATTAAAGAAGTGTTAGGTACATTGATAAATGTTATGATTATATTATGATTATAATTAATTATGTAAATCATAATAAAAAAGAATAATGTATTTAGTTTGTACGGGGCTTTTTTTTCCAATGAATGTTGTCCGGGGCTTTTTTTGTCGGGGCTTTTTTTTCCTAGATTCGTCACAATGTGATATGATTCTGATTATGCTAAAACCGGTATCATTTTAGGAACATTCGTTGGTTTTTATTCATCAAAATTATTATTGGTAAGATATGATATAGGTAATTGTAACTGCTATTTGTATTTAATCGCTACTTACTCTAGCTGGCCACAATATAAAACTATTATTTATATATTTTAGGACTGTTATAGTTATAATTTGAAATCCGTCATTACATATTTATCACTCGTTCGCGACAGTCGTAGACGGATTATTTCGTAAAAAAAACTGTTTGCCGTTTAAATTTCGCAAAAACACGACAGAGATGGAAGCCAACGTGGGATCTTCGAGATGCACTCAGTCGCTTAATTACGCCGACGAGGGTCATCACTGCTTAATCGACGCTTTGGATTTGGCCGGTTACAGCAAGAACACTATTACTGACGGGTTTCCGTTACGGCGCGGTATTAAAGGGAGTTACCGGTCGACGCCAGAACTGACAACTGATGACTCACCCGTGACCAACCCGATAGTACAGATCGACTCACCACCAGTATCACCTGTTCTTACGACTGCGGACCAAACGGAAACTCTAAAATGCCTGCAGCAACGTTATTATGGCCTTTCCTTGATCCAAGCTTTGGATTTGGCCGTGGATCACAGGATCGTTACAACGGTCGGGCTACAGTTACGGCCGCTGCGAGAACATACAGTCGTTTTCCGATCTTCTGAAGAGCTAAGCATTCGCTCGCCCGTGTACGGACCAATGAAGTCTGTTGTTCCACCGGTGGCAGCTGAAATTCAGCCAAAGCTCGCACGGCCCGACCGCCGCAGGTCATTATGGAAGAGGTCGAAGAGATTCATGTGGAAATCCATGGTCAACATTACACGCATAATATGTCTCTGCCAGTGAATGATTCCACAAAGTTCGACCTCATCCCCCTGCGCCACCGTGATCCCGCCTATGTTACCTGCAGTTACCACGGTTCACCGCCGGTCAACCGGTTTTTGGCTTAGGTACGTTTGTACCAGGCCCCCGTCGAAATGTCTTGAACCCGCGACGCCCGTTGTGATTGTCGGACACTTCGTCCGTTTTTGTTCAAGTTCATCAATGTTCGTCGGTCTGACGTTTTTCGTCCTCGTCGCCGTTATTTGTCCGGCGTCGTACAGTTTTATGCCAACGTCCACCACTCGCCTCAAGCCATACATTTTATGTCATTATTGTTTTGTAAGTTTCTGATTCCACCAATACCATTCATTTGTCATTAACATATTATTATATTATACCATGTTTATACCTTATTTAAATTGTACTGATTATATCTATATATATATATATACTGTGGTAACCTACTGCCGTCGGCTGACCTCAACAGTTCGCAAGTCGCAAGTCGTTGACGCTAACCGCAAATTATTTACAAGTAGGAGTGGTTTGTCATCAACAAATACGCGTTGAAATCAAAGTGTACCTATCCTTCTGCGGTAGCGAAATGTCTGCAGAATACACACACACACGCTGTGTCATAATTAGGGCTAGGATTTATATGCAAAAATATGCTAAATTATACCATATACCTAAATATTATTAAATAAAATCATTTTTTATAATTTTTTTTCAAATTACTCTAAATAAATATGTTAAAATACGACAATAAAATATGATAAAATGAACACTAAATACAAGAACATTAAAAAAAAAACTAAAATCTTTAAACTTATGACATTAAATATTAAATTATATAATTACATTAAATATGAGTTTATATTATTAAATGCTTCTACCTATGATAATATTATATTATGTTGTTTCAAATTTTAAAATGCAAATGACCAGAGATTTGAACGTAGAATAGATTTATATTGACTAAAACACCTTTCCACATCAAACGATGTTAGAGTTAAAAAATATTTTTTAACAATTAATAAATTTAGTCAAATATATAATTATTACTATACACACCTGTACGACTTTAATCATTAAATAACTATATAATGCAGCACATACTATTATTATTGATATTGGTTTTTCATAAACGGTTTTCGTGTGTTTAAAACCTAATAAACACAGTTAGTAGGTAGTAAGTAGGTTTATAATATTAATTGTAGATTTTTTTCTTTTATTGGGTCTCTTACTAATTTATGCTTTAGTATAATATGTGGAGTGCGGATAATGTTAATTAAATTATATCTATAACATTTTTGGCTATCAATATTTCTATAGAGTAATTCACAAGTCATTACAGTTACGTAATTACTAATTAGGAATTGGTTCTAAGGTGGGGTATAAGTTTTTATAAATATTTTTGTAATATTCATAGCATTTTTAGGGTTAGGGTAAATTTTAGGCCTCCTTATTGTGTAATTTTCAAAAATAATAATTATTGACAATATTAACGGTCTTAAATTATTCTGTCAAGAAGCCTTAAGATGCGAATCGATATAGATCTTCCGTCGAGTAGACGAACGACAGGTATGCGTCGAAATGGCGAAGAACAGAGTTACGGCACTAGGTAGGTGAAAACCACGCAACGCGTCATAACCACGGTCTTCACTGCATACCATCTTTTGCAAAAATATATCGACTATGTGTGCTATGTATATTGGTGTACTGAGTGTGATTATTTTTCAGTTCCAAATGTATTCAATATACCTATGTGGCTATGTCTATGTGGTGTTTATATTTATTATAAGTTAATTATGTTAATATGTTTATATCTATTATAATAGATAGGTACAATATTTAATATTGTATAACAGGCTATTATATAAACGCTCCGTAGTTGTTTTGAACATTTCGAGGTAATTTTTTTTATAAACTTTTCACCATTTAAAAATGTATATTCTGATAAATATAATTGTATATATTAGTGATATGAGTCATATGACTATATATTATAATTTACGTTAAGAGCAGAATCAATCGATAGGTTTAAAAAATCCTAATTTAATAAAAAGTATAAATTGAATAAAAAATGTAATGTAAATAAGACAAATTATAATAGAAATAAAAAGCCAAGTTTTAGAAAATGGGGTTGTCAAATTTACGAACTTAAAACTTAGGAATTCGATTCCGGCATAACCACGAGGTTGCAAATTTTTTCACAAAGGTTACTTAAAGTTGCAAATTAGTTGCTAAATAATGAAAAAGATTCGAGGTCGATAGGACGATGTGGTGGGGCTGCGTGAAATTGGCCCCACCAATTTTGGTTTGGCGATTAAGGCAAAAATATAAGGTTACAAATTTTTTTATATCGGTTGCCTAAAGTTGCAAATTAGTTGCAAAATGTAGGTATAACTTCGGTGTTATTATCATAACATGGTGGGGCCAAATTCACACATGTCTGTAAGTGCCACGATTTAAGATATCTTAATATTAATATTAATTCGTGGTAAGTGCCTACTAAGACTCAGTGGTATCAAACAAGCGGACCGTTATAAATATTTATTTCTACAAACATTTTGATTTTTTTTTTTTGAATATTTTAAAATTGACATTCACATTTGTAATAGGAATTTTCCATAAGAATTTAATTAAATCATGGTAATCGCAATGCGATAAAAATAATCTATAAAGATCAATGTTATTATACGGATGCCTGTTGTAGGTACCTAATCAGTACGTGACTCGTGAGTGTGGTCTGTGTGCGTTACCTACTCGTTCATATAATGTAAAATTGCAATCTGTTCTACATTTGACATCCAGAAATTCTTGTGCAAATACGGACAGTTTGGTACAAAATAAGAGATATCAAGTAGCAATAGTGCAGCACTGCAGCTCGAAAATAAAAATAAATTATTATTTGACAATAAATCGGTACACTGTACTATGTACATTCTAGCGAAACCACAGCCGTCCTAGCTGGCGGGCACCCGTAGCTAAAAAATTTTAATTTTAATTGTACGTTAAAAGTTCAAAACGAGTCAAAATATAATGAAAATTTAGTAAAATACATAATAATATATTGTTTTTAATATCTATATTCATATAAGGGTATAGATATATACAAATAATTTTTTTAGATAATACCTAATGTAATATTTTATCAGAATTCAAGACCTGGTGTTGACTGTTAATATTATGTTCATATGTGAATAATTATCATTATGATACATAATGAAACATATTTTTAAAATAAAAAAAAAAAATTTAAAAAACACACTTTTCCATAAAAACATTTAAAAAAAAATATTTTAAAAATTGCACTAAAAAGACAAAAATAATTTTCTGTACTTAAAAATAATGAAAAATTTCAAAAGTGTGTGGTGCTCTTACACTTGATATATATTCCCAGTCACTATCTTATAAACATGATTGAACAAAGAAGTGTATGTGAGACTTTCCTTGGCTTTTAAATTTTTCATTATTTTTAAGTACAGAAAATTATTTTTGTCTTTTTAGTGCAATTTTTAAAATATTTTTTTTTAAATGTTTTTATGGAAAAGTGTGTTTTTAAAATTTTTTTTTTTTATTTTAAAAATATGTTTCATTGTGTATCATAATGATAATTATTCACATAAGAACATAATATTAACAGTCAACACCAGGTCTTGAATTCTGATAAAATATTACATTAAGTATTACCTAAAAAAATTATTTGTATATATCTATACCCTTATATGAATATAGATATTAAAAACAATATATTATTATGTATTTAATAAAACAATTTTATATAACTATAAGAATAAAAAGCACGAAAACTATTTTCGAAAAGAAAAATAATTTTAAAGACATTTGAAAATTTTAAACAAAAATAATACGGAACTAACATTTTTCACATGATCAATATTTTTTCCCTTCTTTCATGTATAATAAACACATATTATCCATTGTTTGTTACGAAAAATTCAATTTAATTTATTTAAAAAGTTTGTAAATATTATTATTTACTAATTAAGGTGAATGCATGCATATTTGCATACAACATAATTATTATTAGTTCTAATAAATGTATATATTTTTAAAAAGATCGACCATGTTTTATTGTATAGTATAATTTTCTAAAATTTTCTTATGTTCCAGAAATAAAAGTCATAAATCTACATTGTTCCAAAAAAAATGTGTTACAATTGAACAAACTTTGTGACAAAAAAAAAAATTATAAATATATATATATATAGACATGTGGTGAAAAAGTAAATGTATTTTTAGAAACGCAACAAAGACCTAATATTAAGAAATATTGAATTACTTAATGCTAATGAAAAAAAATGACAATCATTACCACAAACTAATGCTCTTTTTTTACGAGATACGACATATTCACCAACTTTACCCTTAATCTGATACCATATAAATAGCCATTTTAATAACACTGATCTTTCTTTAATAAACTGCTTTTTCTCATGGCTAATGGCTAATAATTATGGGATTTTTTATTTTTATTATTAATAATATTATTTTTTTTTTTATATAATTTATTGGTAATTTATAAATGACAAACACACTACTAACCCATCTGTGTAGTTTTGTTCATAAAACTTGTTTAGGTTTTGCACGGTCATTGATTCAATTTGTCGTAGTAAAAGTATTTTATAATTCAATCCCAAAAGACACCATCAAGTGCCTTTAACTTTGGTTATTCACACCCACGGTGTCCAGCCTTCATACAGCAGTGCCAAATTGTCTGGATTCGTGGCTTCATTTATCACCCAATTAACCTAATAAATGAAATAAAATGTACAATAATATATTTAATAATTTTACTAATTAAATATTTTTTTAAATATAAAGTATCAATGTTATAAGAATTAAGAATGGACACTCAAACAGTCGTTTTTCATATTATAATATTTTTAAAGGTTAAAATTTTATAAAAGTTAATTTTACTTTTTTTATGATAGATATTACTACAAAAACAATACTGCTGTTGAAAAATTAGATTAAGAGGACATGATGATGCATGTGGTAATTTCTGTCTTACAAACGCACAACATATCAAACCTGCGTTTAGGAAAATCTATTTTGTGTTGTATGTTATAATATTACAGTTAATTGACCTATCATCAAAATTTAAAGGTAAGAATATTATCTGTGTTCTCACTTTCTATTATTATTTTAAGTTAAGAGTTTTGAGCATTTTTAAATTTTTAAAACATGCTTTAAAGTTAAAATATAAAGAGAACCAGAAGAGAACACATAATATTAATTTCTTTAAATTTGATATTAGGTCAACACTCAATATAGTGTAATATTAAAACTAACAACAAAAACACGATTCTTCTAAACAAAAATTTGGTATGTATTACGTTTGATGGAGCAAAACATACGGGCATTAGTCTTATTCATTAAGAACATTGTTGCTTCATTTAAACTTGAGATGGATTTTATATATTGTAACATAGTAAGTATATACTTTGTTTTTTTATTAAAATTTTCAATTTATTTAATATATTAGAATTTCTCAAAAATTAAAATATAATTAGTCAAAAATACACTTCTTTTAAAAATATCAGAAAATGTATTTAATAGAAACAAAGTAAAAACTAAAAAGTTTTCTTAGAATTTGAAGTTTAAAAAAAAAATTGATTTTCACACTATACACAGATCATTCAATTTTTGTTACCTGTTCAGTAACAGTTGATCTTCGACCAGGATCTGGATCTCTACCTTCAAGTTGCATTCTTACACGTCGCCAAACGCTTACACCGTATGCGTTACATTTTTTAAACATTGTTTAGATATTTATCAACTATTAACCCAACTAAATTGTTTAAAATTAAAATACCTTTTCCTGTGTGGGGATCTCTTGGTAATCCTTTTCTTGGTGACAAACAAATGCTATCCTGACGTACCAAAGGTGGACGTTTATGCTGTTTTATAAGTAATCCCTCTTCACCCAAAATTGTTAATAAATCATCATAAATTTGTGCTGAAATAAAACATATAAATTAGTATAACATATTTTGTTTAGCTGTACAATGGCATTTATTTACGTGTTTTTTTGTGAAGTGATTGTATCGATTCGAGCAAAACATTCACTTGTTGAATAGTTGGTTCATTAATTGTTGTTAATTGTTTAATTAAAGACATTAAATGGTCTAAATAAGAACAATATTTTGTTAAATAGTTAAGACTAGCTGTACCAACATTATCAATCTGAAAAATAAACAATTTAATCAGTTGTATATTATTACTATTAAACAATATACATTTAAATAATTTTGAATTTAAACAAATGAAAATAAATATTTTACAGTAAATAGCAAAAATAATTAAATAATTGAGACTAAATAAAATTTCTTAAAACTATATAATATTTGTATAATTAATAGTAAAATATATAGCACAATATATACAATATTTAAATATTTAAATTGGTTGTTCAACCAAGTCCACTCAATAGGTCCTTGAGGTATAGGGACTACTTTAATAAGGGCTTCTTCTTCTGGCGTTATTGATATACCAATATTTGTAGCCATGTAACATGCTTTCTGATAATCTTCGACCAACTATTAAAAATAATAAAATCATTAGTATTTATTTTATACACATATTGGTGTTATAACATAACGTAATGTATGGTTATTGTTAGAATAACTAGTAATTACAACTTAATTGTATTTAAAAGTTTTTTAAAAATCATTATTGTGTAATATAAATACTTGTAAAAATGAAATATCAGCAGAAATAGCTTCTGAAGTACGGGTGAATAATGATTCTGTTTGCAACAGAGAACTGACTACTGTCAATATAGAACTGCATAAGTTTTGGTTGGTGTCTATCATTAATTTTTCATGTTTCATTCTGTTTCCAAAATTATTAGCCATCTAAAATGTTAACATTTACAGTATAAAATGTATTACATAATATTATAATTCACAACTTATGAAATCCTTTATTCCTATATTATTAAACTATCAACATGTTTTTAGTATATTATACCTCTACAACAGTTGGGTCTACCCCTGAAGCCCATTTTAAACGTTGATCAACACTTGATGTTAACGAACTTCTATGTTCCATGTGTTCAATAATTTAAGATTGCATTACTGCCAATGGCGATAATATATTGTTTAGTTCCATCAAAATTGTACCACGATCTTTAGAAGTAAATGGAATAAAAATTAAATTAATTCAACATTTTGAGTAACTATGTACTCACCAGGAATGAGCAAGTTATCCAAATGTCCACCAGCTGGGATAGCATGAAGCCAACAATGGGCTGCATATTGTATGGCCAATCTTTGTGCACCAATGTCTGATTGATGAGCTGTGTGTGTCAAATGAGTGTGTCGTTCAATTTTTCTCCAAACTTCTTCTAATTTTGTCAAAGAAGATGATAAATCCATTAATTGCCCACGACTGAATTTACCAATTTTAATTTCTTCTTCCATACACTTTTTGCAGAGTTCTTCTAATGGAACTTTACTATCTGCTCCAATATCTCGTTTTTCTAATTCAGCTATAGAACAACGAAAAAATGTATGAAATATAAAAACTAAGTCGTTTGGGAAACAAATCCTCAAGGAAAAAAAATCACTGTAAAAAAATCAGCAGTATAAAAAAGTTATATCCATTTAATGCTTCTTAAATTGATTAATAATAATTTTAATGATAAAATATTAAATCTGTGTAATAGTACTATTATTATATAGTAGGTGCTATGTAAAGGAATCAGAAGTGTTTTTCTTATATTGTAGGTACTAGGTGCAATATTTGAGATAATATACTAGTTCTGATTTTGTTCAAGCATATAATAGATAATAATATTCATGACTATAGTGCATTTTTAATAGAAATTGTAAGCCTAGAAAATGGCCATAATACTATGTATCCATTACAAAAAAGTTTGTTTGCATTTACTTTGATGGTGTTGTTCAAAATGTAATTTGATAAAGTGTAACATTAAAAATGTTGTAATTATTTATTATTTTCATTTTACATAGTTAAAATTTTAATAGTTTTTTTTTTGTCACAAACATTTTTCTTCAAGAGCAAAAATACGAAATTGGATGGGATATGAACTACCTTTTGATAGACATGATTGGATAGTAGACCGTTGTGGTAAAGAAGTACGATATGTTATTGATTATTACAGTACAGATAATTCACCAAATAAATATCAAGTGGCTGTTTTGGATGTAAGGCCAGCCTTAGATTCATTTGGTGTGTTGTGGGATCGTTCAAAAGTAAATATATATTTAATTAAAATTTAAAAATAAACTTAATATCTTTATAATTTAACTTGAACATTTCAATTTTAGGCAGCTTATTGGAGATGGTGATATGAAGCTAAAATAGAAAGAAATATTGCAAATAAAATGGAAGAATTAAGAAGCGATGATAAAGTGTGAATATAAATTATTCATTTTTTTTTTATTGTATAGTGTATAGTAGGTTCCTTAATTAAAAGTTAACTATTTCAACCCTTAAAAGATGTCAAGATGAAAACTAAACTAGTAAGTATAGTATTTTTTAGCACTACAAATACATTATTTTTAGATATTTTGTTATTATATTATTTTTCCAATTCAATGATTTTATTGATTAAATATTTTTAATGAAATGTATACTTACGCAGAGTTAACTTTGTTTTATGTAATAGTTAATAAACTATAAGACTTAGTTTAAAATTGCAGCAATTGTATCGTTTTAATATGTATAATTTTGTTTTATATCAATGAGTTAAAAAATATTATATTAAATTAGTTAACATTTATATTCTATAAATTCAACTTCTGGCAATACACTACTTTTCAATTAGCATTTTTTTTTTTCTTTTAATATTTAATAAAATAAAATAGTTGATATAGGAACATTTATTTGTAATCAAAATCTATTTTATTTTATTATTTTGACGAGACAATTTAAGTAATACAAAAATTGGTATAAATTATGTCAAACTCTGGTATAATTTTTAATTTTCTATAGTCTTTTAACATAAATTGTTCTATTAGCAGTGTATACATTTTATATATTTATAATATATCAATAAATATATGATAGTTGCACAATTATAAATAAATAATAATAATAATTAATAATTAATAATTAATAATGAAATAATTTGGAAATAATAGAATTGATATTCTAATCATAATTAATAATACATAATAAATCAAAAACTGTAAAGAATATTTTCAAAAGTCGTTGACAACTGTCAGTTAATTTAATTAAAGTTTCCGTAGAATGCCGTGATTGAATTCAGTCTTCCATTAATAAAATTCTGCTGAATTTCCACTTTACCAAAATCATTTGCCAACCCAATACACTGAAAAATTATAGTATAAAGGTTAGATTATATTGAACACCATACATCATGTGCCTTACTTCTAATATATTTGTGGTTTTTGGCATATGAAATGCAATATTCGGCGCAATAGTTTTAACAATATCAAAAATACCAAAACCTCCCCCGAAATGATTGTCACACATAGACGCTAAACTGTAGCTTTTATCATTTGAATATCCTGGTCCTCCCCATGGTGGTGACATAAATAGTACATCCGCTTTTAACTTCGGGTAAATTTGAAAAAAGTCACCAACTACAAAATCAATTTTATGAGCAACACCATATATCTCAGCATTATGCCGTGCTAATCTTATCTTTTCTGGATCAATATCGCATGCTATAACTAAACACAAATAGTTTTTTTAAAACTTATATTTTAATTTTTAAGTAAAATATTATGTAACATTGTAAAAATAATACCTCGTTTGCATGTTTTTGCTAGCTGTATAATATTACCACCAGCTCCACAAAAAGGATCCACCACTACGTTATTTCTACAACGCTTTGCAATGTGGTAACTTAAAACCTCTGGACAGACCGAATAGAAGCTCTCTGTAAATAAAAAACAATGTTTAAAAACACAAGATTTAAACAGAAAATAGTTGAATTACCTTTGTCCAAAAGAATACCGAGATCATAATTTGCAAACAACAAGTACCTCATTAACCAGTATTTAATAGGCACTTGTTCATCTCGATGTAGATTCTAAAATATACATATAAATAACTAAATTTATACTTGTACACCATTTTTTTCCATAATTAATTTTAATAATATACTATAATATAATACTTTTCAAGAAGCTATAGAATTTCATTCAATATAATATAGACAACAGAGCATAATTTTAGACTTATTAATCTTGTTTAGTAAAATGTTAACTCAATACACAACGATTATTTGTAAAAAAATAAACTTGTTGAAAGTTCTAAATATTGTAAAATAACGATTGTACAACGTAATGTGTATTAAATTTCAGCTATAAATTTGTTGATGATTAATTATTTGCACACCAAATGGAATTACAATTTTAAATTATACTCAAGAGCTAACTAAAAAGAAAAATTTTAAAGTAATTAATATAATTTAATATGTTTCATACTTCAATTTTGTAGTTTTTGTTGTAAGAATTGTTTTCGGGTATGTTTTAGAGTGACTTTTGCGTCTTCCATTTTGACTAAATCCATCAGAACTACCTATTGAATTCTAAAATAAAAACATAATATTAAAAAATTGTTAGATAAACTGTATGCTTATATTTTGATGTTTCAATAAAAATTATAAATTACATGATGATAATGATAAGTATTGGTGAAATACTATTGTTTTTGATATTTTGATTTCTACTTTATATCAGATAAACTATACACTTATAAATGTAGTATTAATATAAAATACCAAACTCATAACTAAATAACTTACAAATTAAAATATTAAATTTGTCCCAAACTTCTATTTTTTTTGTATAAAAAAATTGCTAATATTAGTTACCTAAACACCCACCAGTCTTAATTCTTCTATCACTAATCTAAATTTTTTATTCACAATTAAATATTGATACATGAGATATAATCTGAAATAAAATGCTTTCTTGTTACTAATATTTTAGCAAATAAACAAAACATATATTTACTTTTGGTTTGGTGCAATATAATTTTTCTGACCATATTGGTAATGCTTTTGAGCGTTTTCATAATAGTATATCTGTGATGGATAAAATGTATACATTTTGTCACTATTACACACAAAACTAGATCTTTAAGAACCACATTAATATTGGCGAGGGTTATCGTATTGTCTGTAACAAAATAAAATTAAATCATCCATCAATAAGATACTATACAGCCATGCAGATACTTGTTTTTAAAGTAATATTTAATAAAATACTGTTAAAAATGTCATATTTATTTTCGGCTTTTCCATAATATTATTTTAATTTATATTGGTAAACTAAATACAAATCTCATTTGAGGTTTATGCATTCATATAACAGACTGTTAACTTCATAACAAATGTACAACTCAACTTATTATATATAATAACTATGTAAGCACTAAATATTTAATCACTAAATTATAATATATATAGGTATATATATTATATTATTGTACAGTGAAAATTGTCTAAGGCGGACCCTGAATAAAACGAATATAATATATGAACTATCGAATCAGGAATTCTTCTTTGGTCCCGGCGTGTGTTCCTATAGGCGGCCATAGCTTCAAATTATGCACGTCAAACTCAAAAAAATGGATCCTTTCTAAAAGTTGAAAACTGATCGATTTTGTAGGTGCCGTAATAGTAAAAAACCTTGCATAGGTAAACGGGAAACATGATAAGCGCGGGTGTAAAAAAAGCCGAAAATTATATAGGTATCTACATAATATAAATACCTACTATATAGTACGATCTATAAAATCTGAAATGTATATTAAATTTTATTATAAATTTGCTCGTAGTTGTGAAAAAACAGTTGTGCACTAACGTCTAACAATCGTACATCGAATAGTTTATTTTGTACATAATTACAAATTTCAACAAACTATCGAAAAACTATTTTAAAAAATTATCGAATAGTCATTTTAACATGTTTTCATACTTAATATTGCTGTATTGTAAAATCGTATACATCATATTTTTAAAGTCATTTTATTCAATTATTTTAATGAAAATTATTAAACAAAATTAATTATAAATATTACTTACAACGTGTGCTTGGTTCGTTTTCAATAGAGGTAGAACGTAGTTCGCGTTTATCTGAATAGAAGTTATCATTAGAGGTTTCATTTTAACAAATGATTTCGACTTATTTGGAAGTCTTTCGTGCCTATAAAAATGTAGAACAAAATATTTTAAATTTTTTATTATTTTAAAAGCAGCTAGTATAGGTACAGCTAACTATGAAGATAACTCAGACAAAATATTTAAAACTGCAAAATAGATGTAAATCAGAAGTGTAGTTCGGCGGGGAAAGAGTTAAGCAGGAGCTCACCACCAAAGTCCTAACTTTTCAAAAAAAAACCATTACTTAAAATAAATGTCTATTAACATAATTTTTACCTGATATTTTTTATTTAAGACTTGTATCAGTTGCTTGAAAAAATCTCTCCTCCTCAATAAAAAATATATGTTTACTCAACCGATCAAATTAAACGTATCAGGGGCTGTAATCCCCAAGATCGTAATTTTTTTAAAAATTGTAAATTTTTGTAAAAATAAACATATTATAGTATTCTGAAGTTATGACTTAGCCCAACCAGTACAAATCTCCAGAGTCGACCCTTGTCACATAAGGTATTGGAAATTATAAAAATTGTTTCCTATCATTCCTGTTAAGAATAATATGTAAGTACCTTTTATTTGCTTCGAAGTAAGAGCACAGCAGAGTTATATCGTCTCTGGAGTTGCAGTGACGGCGCCCGCACAACACATCGACCAGTTTTCCGGTACGCGTATCAAAATTCGGCTTTTTCAAAAAACGAGTCTTGTCGGCGGACGGCTCGGGTCTTCTCCATTCCGGAGAGCCATTTTTTTTTCGGATCATCTCGATTCACAGGTACGGATTCACTATACGGCATAACTGGACTTAGGGAAGACGATGTATATTTGTGTTAATACAATTTCGTTCGTGGTCTCCTCAATATCTCCGCGGGTTTATGCGCGGTGCAAAAATTATCGTCCAGTTGTCCGGTACACGTATTCAAGTTCGGTTTTTCTACATAAAGAGTCTATATCGGCGGACGGCTTGGGTCTTCTCCATTCCGGAGAGCCTATTTTTTTCGGATCATCTCGATTCACAGGTACGGATTCACTATACGGCATAACTGGACTTAGGGAAGACGATGTGTATATTTGTTTGTTAATACAATTTCGTTCGTGGTCTCCTCAAATCTTCCGCAGGTTTATGCGCGGTGCAAAAATTATCGTCCAGTTGTCGGGTACACGTATTCAAGTTCGGTCTTTTTCTACATAACGAGTCTATTGGCGGACGGCTTGGGTCGTCTCCATTTCGGAGAGCATTTTTTTTTCGGATTATTCCGATTCATAGATACGGATTCACTATACGGCATAATTGGTTTAGCGAAGACATTTTGTAGGTTCGTGTTGGCACAGTTGCGTTCGTGATTTCATATCTGTAACGGGTTTATGCGCGGAGCGAAAATAATAACAATAATGTCAAAATTACGTAAATAAATAATGAAGTAGGTGGCGGTCGCCATGCAACGTAGATATTATAATAATATGACAACGACAACCGCGGCGCATTTAGCCAATATAATATTTTAACCGTAAAAGTGTAAGGCTAGAATATTATAATAATGTATCATTGTATTAAATATTATGCGATAGGTACTATAATAATTCATAGATTTATGAACAATTTACACTCATATATAAAATATGTGAAATATATTTTAATTAGAGTACCTGATACATACTCAATTCGAATAATTTTATGAGGAATACCTCGTGCCTATATCCAAGCTTTTTACTTGCAAACAATGAAACAAATAGGTACCTACTAGCTCACATAATTATGTATCGAAAAAATCTATAGCACATTTCAAATGTCTATAAAAAGAACCAAAATAGGTGGTATTTTGAACAATATATCGATATTGAGAGTATAAGTGAAGTGTCCAGTGCTACAGTGCTACTTTATAGGTATTTATATTCTTTATAGTACCCTACTAGGCTAATATATAATATTATAATATTATACATAAAAAATCAACCAGCATGCAGAATTATTGCTCACATATTATAATATGTGAAATTATATTATGTAAACCTAATTAAATTTAACCTACACATTTTGTAAGTAATAAAAACAAAATATTATTCTTTATTTAATAATTATTTGTAATCATATTTCAATAAAAGGGTTTATCCAAAGGCATAGATACAGGCGCAATTAAATTAAATGCCAAATAGGTAGATCACAAATATGCAAATTAAACTATTAATAATATTATAATATTAGTAGTACAGAGTGGTTTTTTTGTTATTGATTATCTACTTACCTATATATTAAATTCTTTTTTCGACATCAACAAAAACCAATGGCCGTTATTTTCAAATAGACTATCTCTTCTGATGTCATATCATCCGGGATTCCTTGAATTAAAGTTATTAAATCTTCGCAGATACAGTTTCAAGCGTTTTAAACCCAACATTTCTCTATTCATACCAACGCTTCCACTTGCCGACTACCTATTTTACCTGGAGCTTGTTAAGTAATTGTTCCGTTTTATGTAGGTTTTCTAAGTTAATAGAATAGATTGTATTAGTTGCGTGCCGGATTTATTTAATCAGATTATCTAGATACTAAAAATCTTGCAGGTATACTTACTCAAAAGTAAAAAAAACACAAAAAACGGACGCAAAAAGTATTTCACAAAATTATAAAAAACTGTATGCATTTTACTGTAAGTATAATAATAATAAAATGACGTATAGCTGATGTAACTTCGTCTTAGATCAATAAAATAAAACGCGAATGCCTGCAAAATCCGAACTTAATTTTATAAGTGTTCAGTAATTATGTCCAACGAATAAAATAACAATATGCATCATTTAATAATATACATAATATGTAATACTGCTTATAAATTAGTTATGACACTTATAAATGAACCATAGACCGTTACCTCGGTGTGAGGTCTATGCTGTGAACTAGGGAAGAGGTGTAATCAAAACCGCATAACATTATAAAACAACCACCGAATAGATCATTTAAAATTTAATCTATTCTGTAATTTCAATTTAATCTGTTCTGTTTCACAGCAACTATTTACGATCTAAAAACCGTGATCAAAACTGAGGCGGGAATGATGGGGTGCACCAAAGTTGGTTGGTTTGGTCGTTTCGAACCTTCTTTTTGCGGAAGAACACGCCATTCGGAAACACATATATTTGGAACTGTATTTTATTGAATCAATTATTTCTTTGGAATCGTATACACTAAACTGTTTAAAATAATATATTGTATCGGATTGTCGGAACTCGACAGCATATTTTTAAGGACAATATTTATATTTTTTTGGAAATATATATTATTAGGTTACGGACTTACCTTACAGTATAGGTGCGGTTCCGATCAAATACATTTCCAACAAAATATAGCCCTCTCAAAGTCCCAACCCACCTGCAGGCACTAAGTTTCCATCCCATATAGCCATGTAGGTATTATTGTATTAATATCATGGATTACCATCTCAAAACTGAAGCCATCAAACAAAACATTAACAATTTTCAACAACAGCTCAGAATTAAAATGTTGGTTGGACATAAGTGTGTGCAGAATTTCTGGCAGGGTAGTCATAGATGCATAAGTAGACATAAAACATTAAAACACACACATATTACGTATATATAATATCATATTCACGCCATAGTTATAAAAACTAATTTGGATGGGGTAACATCATTTAACTAAATTTACCATAGTTATGATTGACTATCAATTATCATAAATAAAATATTGAATATTGAGGGGGCCTGGAAGTTCGCAGAGTATAACAAGTGCCCACCATGACTACCCTGTGCCCACGATTATAACTATAGGTCTAACCTATATTGATAATTATCTCACTGCTCATAAGCGCAATCGGCACAATTGAATTGGATTCCAAATACAAGTCACAAGTAGTCAATATTTTACTCTAATAAGTATCTTTGAATTGGCTCGATACCTTTTTTTTTTCAAAAAATATTGGTTACCAAATGTTATTTTATAATAGTCATCTTTGTCAGCAGTGTTAAGCCCAGGTAAATTGTTTTTCATATAGATAAAGATAAAGATAATACCTATACTAAAATTATCTATTAAATTATTTTAACAGGTATAGATAAATCATAATTATTATCTAGTACCTACTACTTACCAAATCATAGACTTATAATATACTGTGTACCTAATATAGTAATATATATATATTTTTTTTACACAAAATTATTTAATGAATGTAGTACAAAATTCTTACAAGAGTGCACATGGAGAAAAAATAAAAGCTAAACAATAAATAAAAAATTAAAACACACGTTACGAGTATCATTATTAAATTTGTATCAGATATTCAAATTCACATTATCAGACATTTAATTCAACATTTAACATTTAATTCATTCCCGAATATCAACAAAGATAATAATAAATTTGCTATACAAGTAGTTGACCATAATAATAATCATAATGATCGTATGTGGTGGTTATATTAAGCTGCAAGAGGGTGTTATGAATTAAAGATATTAAGCATCGAGTTATGGAACAGATAAATATTTATAATGAAAATGCTAAACCCGGTTAACATTTGAATTTTCGGTTGATCCTGAGGATTTCAATCGATACACATAAAATGTAATATAAATACTTGGAAAACACTTTGAAATTTTACATAGCATCCCTCTTGACAATAAAAAAATCTATTATTTCGTAATTTGTGTTCTGTAATTGAAATAATTATTTCAGTTTTAAAATAATTTGTTGCGGGGAAAAAATTGGTGTGTACACGGTAAATATTTTAGAGTGTGCAAAATCCCTGTAATTTTAAAATACGGTAAATATTATGTGTAAGCGGAGAATTTGTGGACAAAAAATGTGAAATCTCCCTGTAAAATGCTTATACAGTAAATTTTTTGTGTGAGTGGCAAATAGGTGGACAACGAGTGTGAATCTCCCGTGATTTTTGTTACGGTAAAATCATTGTGTTTAAGGCGGACATCCTCGCTTGAACGTTGTGAAATTACCGCGGTGAAAAAAAAACGTACTGAGAACATACAAATGTATACTACTTAAGTGTATTATTTTGACGCAATGTCGTGCGCTTGACGGTAGGTTAATGCTGCAGAAGTTGACGTTGTTCATGAATTTGTCTAAGACGTCCATTATGATTGTTTCCATTTTCCATTTCTATGGTGTCGTTATTTTTTTTGTGATTCAGCATTTTCTAAGGTAAATTGTTCGCGTGTAGGTAGTCAGAATTTCAAACAAGGCGATTCCGAATTTCGTCCTAGGCCGTCACCGATAATTTAAAACAACCATCGTTTTATTAGTAAATAGTAGCCAGAAAACCATCATATTATTATTATTGATCGACATGCAACATTGGCTGGATTTCGGGCCCGTTTATTTTCCAAACACCATTATTTGTATTATATTATATTCAGTGCCGCAATTAACGGGGGTTCGGGGTGTACAGCACCCCCGAAAGGCCCCATTATCATATTTAGATGGGCCTTTTCAGACTTAAAGGATTTTAGATTTTAACTAATGATTTTTTCACCAATTTACAACACATGATGAAAATTGAATTTTTTTGAAATCTGCAACGTTTAAGTCCAATCTAATATTATGTTATTGATTATACTTATGAAGATAATATTTTATACTATACATTTTTAATTATAACTTGGCCCCAAAAATAAAACTTTATGATATTCATAGAAAAAAAACTAAAAAATTTTAATTTTAATTGTTCGTTAAAAGTTCAAAAACGAGTCCAAAATATAATGAAAATTTTATCAAGTAGGCAATTCGAATTGATAAAATAAACATTCTGTGAAATTTTCATGTATCTACAGTTATTGGTCTTTGAATTACAAAAAAATTAGATTTAAACGAAAATTTTCTATAAATTTCTAACTCAAATCAATTTAAATATTTTCGGAATTTTACATATTTTGTCAATATTTGAACTTTAAATGCTTAAAAATAAAATTATGACTATAGATTTTTAATATTTTTCTCGTCTTTGAAACAATATACTAAGAGCTGTTTATTAAATTTTGAAGCTTTTTTGCCCACCAATACAATTCTATTGATATTAATAGAATAAAAAACCAAAAAAATTGAAAAATGAAAATGTACGAAAACAGCTCAAAATAATTCGAAATATTATAATTCATAGAAATTGCCAATACCCACCCTTAATTGCGCTTTTGGTGCTATGCAATTTTGTAAAACAGTTTGGAATAGGGGGACCTAAAACTTGACTCACACCTGGGCCCTTTTATCTCTAATTGCGGCACTGACCGCGAACTGAGCTATGAGCAAATGACCCGTCGGTCAAAATAAGATCTGGGAGGGCCTAAAGTCGATTTGACGGTGCGCGCCTGGTCGACTGAGCCAAGGTGTGTGTAAGTTTACGGACCGGATTCAGGCGCAGTGACCATAGGGCATAGATTTATATAACATCTAGGCAATCTGGCAAAGATGAGCAATAACTAGTTAAAAAGTTAAAAGTTAAGTTAATAGTTACTTTTTTTTATAACTTTTAAGTTTTAACTTAACTAGTTAAAAAAAAATAGAATGTAGAAAAATAACTTAGTTAGCAACTAAGTTATTTCTTTTATAAAATTTATTTAATAACTTAATTATTTTTGTTAAATTAAAGTTTCATTGTTAAAAAGATATTTACAAAAATGTTCTTATTGATTTATTAACTGTATATTATTTACATGATATTTCTGAGAACCGCCAGAATTAATTAAGTAATTTTGTCATTTTAAACACTTCTATGAGTTCTAATAGTTTGATTGCTACCTTAATAAACTGATGAGATTAGGACTGTAAAAATATTTTGAAGTAACACTTTACTATTATTATATTTTATGTGGAATGACAAACTGTAAAAATATTTTCTTTTTTTATATCAAGGTTTTAAACATTTCCTCAAATTCAAAAAAGAAACATTTAGATTAGACAACATTTAAAACTGAAATAATTATTAATTTCACAAGTTTGCTTTATAGCAGAACTAGCAGCAGTAGATTAATTTATAGTTGTTGAGTAGAATATGATTAAATAGATACTGTATTATACTATATTCTAATGTATTTTAATGGAAACAAATAGAAAAAAATCATATTTCAAGATTTGACTACTATTTAATTGTTTTTAATAAATAAATACTAATATTTAAATTATACTGCAAATATATATTTTGATCTGTATGTAAGGTACAGCTATAACAATAATCTAAAACAGTTGTATAATATATAAAAAAAATATCGTCTGTGCATTTGCGTTAATTTGTTTTTACTTTATACCAAAACTAGTTATTTTCCTACGATGAGATAAAAAAAACGTTTGTGAGTAAGTTAAAGGTATTTCAAACAAAAAGTACCATAACTTATAACTTAAATTAGTTATTATCTTCATGAAAATTTGTAACTTAACTTAGTTACTCAAATTCGATAACATTTTAAAACTTACTATAACTTAGCTTATTTATTTTTTATGGAAATTTTCACTTTCGATTTTTTTCCTATGAATGTCAATACAATTTTATTTGTTGGGTGAAAAAGCTTGAAAATTTAATACAAGACCTAACCTGATGTAGGTAATGTTAAAATATCAAAAATCCCGTCCCAATTTTTATTATTAGCATTTAAAGTTCAAATCTTGACAAAATACGTAAAAATAACTAAAATGTGCAAATTATTTTGAGTTAGAAATTTATAAAAAATTTTATTATTAAATCTAAGATTTGAAAATTTAATACAAGATTCCTCATCAGTTTTCTACTTTTATCAACAAAAAAAATGTCTATTAAGAAAATCAAATTAAATTTTAATAAGTGTTTGAAGTTCATATTTTTACATTGGATATTCACTCAATTTTTCATGTAGCGATTTTCTTATTTTGTTGTAATTAAAAAACGAATAACTGTAGATCCATGGAAATTAAACCATTTGTTTATTTTATCAACTCCCATACTTGATAACATTTCCAAAATATTAACTCGTTTTGAGCTGTTTACAGACAATTTCAAATTTCAATTTTTTTTATAAATTTAGATAAAATTTTATTTTTTGCACCAAAAAGTGTGAAAATATAATACAAGGCTCCTGATATATTGTTGCAATAGCAGTTTAAAAATATTAAAAATACATAGGCATAATTTTTTTTTTATAAGCATTTAAAGTTTGATTTTTGACAAAATGTAATGATTATTTTGTCGTTAAAATTTTATATCTAAGGATTGAAAATTTAAAACAAGGGGTTTCTTGTAAATAGTTAATATATAAATTACTTTATTCTCAATATCATCAAATTAGTAATATCATGGGCTGACTGACAGTCTTCGCGCAGAATCGTTTTTTCTTATGATGTTATATCATTGAATTCAAATTTAACTCCATCCATTACAGTGACCCACTTGTAACCTACTGTACAGCAGAGCAACACCCACTTGCTCACCTTTTTTAACTTGAAAATAACCATAATTTTATTTTTGTAAATCAAAGAAAAATTAAAATGCTAAAAATATAATATGCTTGTATATTACGGTCAAAACTAAAATACATGCCCACATATATTATGTCTGTAGTTGTAAACAGCTTTAACAACTGTTAATTATTATTTAATTTACATAAAAAGTATAATTTATTATATACTTTAAAAATATATATATTTATAAATGTATATATTGCTTAGCATAATATTTACATCATTCTAAAATAAGTTGCACAATTACATACAATATAGAGTTTACCTTGATTTAAGATCCGGACTATTGAAATGCGTTCAAAGTGAAAATCCAGAATTAATGACTAACAGTTAGGACAATATTATTGAAACTTCTGTTATATCCTTGCCACCGTACCGTATAAAAATGATCACCCCGTCAAAGGATGACCGTCCATTGTATTTTTATTTTTTATACATCTTTCATATTTGATTTTCAAATAAAAGTAAATAATATTAATATAGGTATTGTTTACAGTTATTAATATCATGGTTAATAATTAATATTTGATAATATTACACCTAAATAAATAAAAGAAATTAAGACAATTTTCTAAATATACTTAAATACCACAAATTTTATGTTTGAAAGATTTGTTTTTGTTGTAAAAATATAATGCTTGTAATTCAATATAGCGGAAATTTACTCATCACAACTATATTTTATAATATATTAAAAATAAGTTAATCATTATATGATAAGTGTACACTTGAAATTCTACATAAAATATGTATAGGGAAAAACCAACAACATACTAACATGATTAAGATATAATAAAATACAATTTCATCTTAGAAGTATTTACCCTTTTACCATAAATAGATGATCTACTAAAATAACCCACACATAAAATATCAAGGTAAACAATTATAGCGATTATGAATATTGAAATTGTAAATTCAAAACAATGCTGACGGGGCCATACATTTTATACGGCTTAATGGCAAGGAGATAATAAACAAATACCCAAAAACTATTCCATCAAGTACAAATTGTAATCATTTTGCACTTTAAATTAAGCTTTACGATGGGAAGAACAAGAGATATGTGCAGTGTCATAGTTTAAGTCTGTTATTTCTATACTGTAATAAGCTATTAAATATAATACTTTGATACTATTAATACAAATAAACACTAATATTTAAAATAAATCAATATTTACATTAAATCAAAATCTAATTACATTTGGTGTAAATATTTTAATGTCATATAAAAATACATTATGTTGGGAACTTGTGACACATAAACATTTTTAACAATTAATTTTTTTAACAATATATATTTGATATAAAAAAAAATAATTGGCTTAATATTGATTTATGAAAATTAATGAAATTCTAATTTTCTAATTATATAATCTCATTTAATAATATTATATATATGTTATCCGTATTAAACTATTGTTCAAATTTGAATAAGTTTTTAGATTTATAAACAATATTTAAAATTAATTAAAAACTATAAAGCAACAATGAATTACAATTATTTGCCAGTTTTATAAAACAATTCCATATTTACATAGAAACTAATAATTATCTACACTTCATATCATATTAACCACAAGAAACTGTAAATGATCAATAGTTAATGAGGCTATTATACAGTTTACTCATAATAATGATAAAGAGTGAACATGTTCATTTTTATCCAAATTTATCTACGTGTTATGCATCAGCATGTACTACACTGTGTTTTTTCAAATACTCTTGATTGAGGAATGATTTACCACATTGGTGGCAAACAGCGGATGAGAAATTTACACGATCGTGTGTTGCATAATGACGTCTCAATGAAGCTAATTTTAAAAAAGACTTGTTGCAAACGGTGCACTCGAAAGGCTTTACACCTGAATGTATCATCACATGATTCTTAAGATGAGATGTACTCTTGAATCTCTTTAGACAAATGTCACAACGGTGAGGTCGCGATTCAGTATGAGAAGCCTTATGTGCAATCAAAAACGACTCTTGAATGAATGTTTTGTTGCACACATCACACCTGTGTACTGATCTGTGATTCGAATGCATGATGGCATGCTCCTGTAAGTGAAGTGCATGATTAAACGTAGCACCACATTCTTTGCATGAGTACTTAGGTTCAGCTTGCCCACTATTGTTGGTACAATTTCCAGAGATTATATGTTCATTGAGTTGTTCGTATGAGAAAAAAGAGATGCAACATGATGGACATTGATGTTGCAAAGCGAGTTTTTGATCATCTTTAGAGTGGGTCAATGAATGTTTTTTCAAATTTGACGAGTCGGCAAAGGCCAAGCCACATACATCACATGCAAAAGGACGGCAACCAGTATGTGTAAGCATATGACGTTTGACGTCTGATGGACGTGTGAATCCTTTATTACAAATACGACAGGGGAATGGTTTTCGACCTGTATGAGTTATCATATGAGCTTTAAGGTTACTTTGATTTGTGAATGTAGCTTCACATTTAACACATGAAAATGGCTTTTCTCTAGAGTGTACCAATTTATGCCTCTGTAATTCTGAAGGTTTGCTAAACGCTTTATCACAAGATGTACACGGATATGGCAACCCCCCATTATGGATCATTGAATGCACTTTTAAATTGTAATTAGTAATAAAAGACATAGAACAAACTTGACATACAAATGGACGTTCACCAGTATGAATCATCATGTGGCGTTCTAAATCAGATGGTCGTCTAAATGATTTGTCACACATAGTACACGGATGTGGTTTTGCTTTGGAACTAGCTATTAAGTGCCCACACAAATTACTAGAATAGGTAAATGTCATGTTACATGTTTTACAGTGCAATGGTCGTTCACCAGTATGTACACTTGAATGTCGTTGCAGGCAAGATGGCTTTAGAAAACTCTTATCACATTCAGTGCATGTATACACAGCACTACCAGTATGTTTCATGATGTGAAGTTTTAAATCGCTTTTATTTGCCACGGACACACCACATTGATCACAAACAAAAGGAGGATTTTCTGTATGAATTGTCATATGACGAAACAATCTGTAACTCGAAGGGAATTTCTTATCACATCTAAGGAAAAAAAACACAATTTATAATATAGCAACACTAAAAATGTATAAGATATATTTTAAATAAAAAACATACTTTTGACAGGTGTGTAGTTTCTGACGAGAGTGTATTTGAGCATGTTCTTTTAAAGATTCATCATCAGGAAAAACTAATCCACAAACTTCACAATGATGTAACTTGATATTACGATGAATAACCAAATGTGCACTCAATGCATTTGCTTTATCAAATTTTTCTCCACAAACAGTACACAAAAATTTACAATCAACATTTTGACCATCATCATGAGACACCTCGTGAGATTTTAAGGCATTAACATCTGAAAATCGTTTGCCACATTTTTGACATTGTAGTTCATCCATAGGGTTAGGTCGCATAAGACTTTGACAGTTTGCCACAGCTTCATTAGCCATGTCAATTGCAATATTCTTTTCTTCGGCAATATAAATTTCTGTTGTACCATCTTGATTAGATAAATCCACATTTTCAATTTTTAGATTATTTATTTGGATTTGTCCGGATACATTTATTGCTTCTTGACCATTGATTATTTTTGCTAAACTTTCTACAGTCATAGTCCCCACTTCTTCTTGATCCAACAATAGATGGGCTAAATCCTACCAATTAAAAACAACTTTTATTAGAATATAATTACTTTAATAGTATTAAATTAAGATTAAAATGTTATTATAGATAGGTACTTATAAAATGCATGGCAATACAAATAAAAGATTTTATGGATTAAAGTACATAAATTAAAAATAATCATCTAATAAAGCTAATACAAAGTAAAAATTAAATACTTACTCCATTTAATCCTTGAACAAATATTCCATATCCAATGTTTTCATGCACCCTGAAACATAAATATATTTGAGCTTCAATAGGAATTTAATATTTAATGTTTACCTATATTCATTTTTATAAATTGTACTCATTATAATAACTAGGAATAACTTATCAACAATCATTAAATTTAGAACAGGATTAAAAAAGTAAGTGATATTGACTAGGTATAGTACTATAGTGACATATAATAATATATTTTACCTACATTAAGTATGGTTAAGTAATTTTAATAGGTACTAATTATTTTTATTGGTTATTATTATCAATTATCTTTAAAAATGTAATGTGTGATTAATACTTAAAATTTAATAACTATAAACAATATTAAAATACTTATTTGTTCACATTAATTTTAATACAAAAAGTATCTAACAATGAGAATAATATTTTAAAACTAGATAGGTAAATGTAATTAAATGTTCAATACAGAAACCTTAATTTTCTATCTTAACTGAAACAAACATTTTTTTATTCTGTGAAATTATCAAGAACCTTACCAGAACCCTTTTTCAATTTTCTTGGAAACCTGAACCCGAAATCAATATATTGGTACCTATATATTTTTTTTAATTTTTTTTTTTTTGTTTTAAATATTAGTTATTAATTTAACCTATTAAGCTATTTTATTTATGTAGATAATAATAATTGATTATACATGAGTTATAAATATTCTATAAAATCTCTGTAAAACTATAAAATATGAGGAGCAGTTACCAAAATGTTAATATTATATAGGGAAGTTGTTATTTTTTCATTCGTAAGTCATTGTCATGAAAATTTCTGATCGTTTAGGACATTAACGCTTAGTGATATATTTTATGAGTGCCTAATAAAATGATTATTAGAACAGTCATAAATATGCACCCGTATAAGATGTTATTAGATTATGAAATGTACTAATAAATAATAAAAAAATGTGTTCTGTAATCAAGCAAGTGGCATTAACAAATACAAAGAAAGTCACTAGGCCACATGCATATCTCACAAAAACCTAGGGCACTACTTCAATAAAATCACTTAAATAAAAAAAATTGATTATTTAATTGTGTCAAAGTGGCTATCCAACTATGATGCACTAGTACCGTAACTTATTATCAACCTAGGTTTTATAAAATTTATTTTGGATGTTTTTAATTTTTATAACCAAAATAGTAAACTTACTTAAGTTCCTATAATTAATTAAGACGCCTATTATTTGGTCTTATCATTTTAGATATGAAGTTTGTACTTAATATTTTTTTATTACTTTTTGAAAAAAATATATACTAATGAATACTGCTATATACCGTAACTGTTTTATTCAGTAGCCAGTAGGTCAATTTAAGAACTGCAACATTTTTTTTAATGAACCCAATTGGAACCGAAATAAAAATAAAAAAATTATAAAGGTTCCATGCTCTGCTATTAGGTGCTCAGTGTATGTATACTATACACACAAGCTTAAAAACATATTTAGTAAAAATGTATTGATTTATCTAATCAAAAAAATTAGATTAAATAGGTACTGAAATTTAATAAAATTTTAAAATACACAACATGTCTGTAATTAGATCATCCAAATAGTTTATTCTGTCAGAATAATATATAGTTTTTTTTATTAATTTTACATACATTATAATATTATATTGAAATTTAATAAAAAAAATTATAGATATATCAAGAATTTCGGAATATTTCTAAAATTTAAACAAGTATACATATGTTTAGGGCTCTAAATGTATTAATTTTGACGAAAAAACTGGAGAAGGTATTGGCAATAAGTTGAGAACTTGTTGAAGATTCCAGCAGTAAAGCTGCCAATAAGTTGCCAAGGTGCCAATATTTCCAGACAAGTAAAATGAGTACATGTATATTTTCTTGAAAAAAAATAAGTTATCGTTATACTCTTCTTTTTATTCATACCGTGTAAATGTCACTAAAATATGTCCAAAAGTCGAGACTTATTTTGGTTAGATATGTTTAACAACTGCTTGTTCGTTTTAATTTGTTACCAAAAATTATTAATGCATTAGACTGTTATAAATGAACTAGGTTACACACTTTTAGAAAAATGCAACAGTTAAATATAATGAATAAAAAATATTTTATTACATATAACTATTTAAAGCTAATTTGTTAAATAATTTTTGAAACAAAAAATTGTATTATACGAAAAAGGGAAATGTTTTTAATTAAGAATTCAATCTTATATCAAATTCGACAAAAGGCAAGCAAAACTTATGAAATAACTGGTCCCAAATTATTCTATAATTACAAAAAAACAAAAGAAATTAAAATAACACCAAGTTTTTGAAAATCTGTAAACTGAATGACATACCGTAAAAATAAAAGACAATAACAGAAATTCCACAAAAAAACCAAACTAGGAAATATATTTAAAACAGAAGTACTCTACAATACATTTTATATTTTCAAATTTAGAACATAAGATTTCTAGCTGTAAAAATTATTTGTAGTGTTTTTGAATTATTCATAATAACCAGGGCTTGTAAGTTCGTACATTTGCATATCAATCTAAAAGTCGTATCTAATGCCAGATAACATAAAAATCCATTTCAAGGTACCATGGTCAAGTGCGTGAAGTTTTATTTTGCATATTTAGATATTTTTGCCTATTGTATTTATGCATTTTTCTATTTTATTGGACATATTTAAAATATTTTTGGATAAAATTTGATGAAAAATACAATAATTTATATTTTTGCACTGTATAAAATATATGGGAATTATTTTAAAATTTTCAGATTTAGAATGAACGAATGACTGGATATTTATTTTATTAGATTACAATTTATTAATAGATTCTTTTTTTGGAATTACATTTAAAGAAATAAAACATAACTTTTAAAAATATGAATAGATAATTTATGTTATTCTAAAAACTGTTTTCTTCTTTTTTAATTTACATACTTTTAGTGTAAATAAATTCATATTTCTGAACTTTTTAAGGCATATTTCAATACATATTTTGCCAGTTTTTAATGCATAAGTGCATGCTTATTTAGGCATTTTTTAGGGCATGAATTTACAAGCCTGATGATAATGTAATGAAGAATTGGAAATTTGAAAATTATAATATTCATACAAAAATAAAAATAGAATTTATCAGAAAATATGTGTGATGAAATGTTACATTTAAAAACTGTTTATTATTCAATATTTCAAAGTACCTACCAAAATTACACCTTTAGAACTTATAAATTCTATTGACGTAATAAATGTTTGAGAACAATGTATTGGTCTGTATCTTATAATATTACGATAACCATAGCAGACTCAGAAATATCTTGTAGGAAATTGGGAAATTTGTAAAAATTTAGCAAAGGTCTACAACTGGTTAAAAACGTTTTAACTCACTTGTTCATCTATACATTGAGTAGACTTTAACTGTCACTATCAACTATGATTATATTATAGATAAATTTGCTTATCCAAGAGCACACAAAATTCAACTTTAAAATAAAAGAATTTGTAAATATTTTATTAAATTAATATTGTATTACAATTTATTAACTAATAGTAAATATTTATACAATGCACATTTACAGCTTATTTTATTCAATTACATATACTAGAATACTTGGAAATGTAGATTGTAGGGACTGGGTAAAAAGTAGTATATAGGCCTAAGATTTGATATGGGTGGGTCTACACATGTTTATAATATTAAACATTTAAAAATTTACCGTCGATCATCTGTAGTTTCAACAGTTGTTCCTTGGACGGTGACCAAACGTTTTTCCCCAGATTTTTCTGTTACAACAATTTCCACGCTACCGTTCATTTCTGAAATTAAAAATATATTTAGGTTAGTATTGATTAATATCAATTAATAAGCATGATAAAATCACAAAAATAAATATGAAACTATTAAGTGTTTATATAAGTTACAATTATAAACAAGAATCATTTTTTTTAAGTATTAAATTATATAGGTAACTGCCTACCAACAACAATTTATTATTTACCTACTGCAGGTTGTAATAAGTTTAGAATTTCAAAATGACAGATATTCATCACCAATACCGAATTAATATTGTTAAAAAAATAAATACACAATTAATTAATTAGGGACATTTTAGATAGATAAAATTATGTTTGGTATTTTAAAGATCAAAAAATCATACCCAAAATAATGTGGCTAGTGAAAATTAAATCGGCATTTTTCCCATGAATGTTACATTGTACTACTACATAGAATAAGGATTAGTGTTTACAGGATATGTCAGGTCTGTGTTTTACACATATATATAAGTTCCTATATGCTTTTTACATGCATTTATAATGAGTCATCCTGACTTACACTATTAATCAAGTATAAAATGTATTAGGTACTAATACCTACAAATTAACAAATAAGTGGATTTAATTGCCCTTTTAGTACTTATCTAAGAAATTTAAAACGATGTAGGTAACTGTTTTTTTTTTTCAAAGCGAGACAGCACTCTTAAGTGTAATAAGTTATGTCTGCATCGGTGGCTCAACAGCTAATTATAATAACAAAAATACTCTGGTTACTGTATTATTAATATTTCTCATTACCAATTTTTTTCTGTTCTCAATAGGTATCAAATCTAGAGTATAAAAAAAAATTCCAGTTTTATGAATTTGTCTCCAATTATGCCTAAGGAAAAATATAGGTACCTATTGTAATTCGTATGGGGATGGATAATTAGTGAAAATTAAACTTAATTGTAATGCAATGCCAATAATGGAACTGAAATTCAGCAGGAATGAACAACCTGTGGATATTAATGTTAACCTCGATATTAACACATTTCTATCGTTTCGAAAAAAATGTTTCGACACTATTTTCTTTAGCCCTAAGCAACAAAACTACAGAGGACTAAATACATAATAATTAATATGTATTTACTTTCTGATATTTCGACGTCGTTTCCAAGTTAATTTTATGTTATCCGTGAGCAGATGTCTTCAAATCATCAATGTCTAGAAGGCCAACCACACATCAGATCGAATCCAATCGCCGGGGTCGAACGGTTTTTTTCTCGGGCGAATGTCGATGGAATTATCACGACCGGATACACAGCGGACGGGCCTAAGCAGTAGGCTTAGGGTACGTTAATTATTGTTGTCGATGTCACGCACACTCATAAACAATAACAACAATCGTTCGATATCACGGTAATGTCAAAATTAATTTACAACAAAGTTTTTCGATTTCTCCATTATTGCGTTTCGTCAACATTAATATATTATTATTATTACTATTATTATTATTAATGCTGTACTCTATTCTATTTTATTATTAATAAATATAATACGATGATGATGATCAGATGATGATAGTGTTCAATAGTTCGACGAGATGATAAATGATAATATCACAAAAAACCCGACGGACAAAAAAAAAACATAGAAACACCACACGATGTATATAATAAGCGTGTTGTAATATTATTATTATTATTATTTTGGTCGGGGGGCGAACGTCTTGGCGATTGGTGTAAAAACGCAAACGGACAGGACCACTACACCCAGTGTGGCAGTGCCGCGCCACGGGGCACACCAACCCTTGTCGGTTGGCGGCACTGATTCTATTGTCCGAACGGCCGTTTCGGCGACGGCGGCGAGTTTGAGACTTTTACTTTACCAAGGACAAACCGGTCGTCCTCAGATCGTGACGAGCTCTTTATTTTATTTTTCGTCCACCCGCGGAAAGAATTTTGAAAAATCGATTAATTTTATTTTCTCGTGATGTTCACCCCCCCCCCCCCACAACCATCCCCATCACATGGCATAACAGCAGGCGTATAATATAATATAATGGGGCAGAACACGCAACGGCAGACTTATAATCACGAATTACGCTTTTTTTTTTGTGTTTATCGAGCGTGTACCCATATAATAATTAATAGTCGTAGACGGTAGTTAGTTGTACTTGGTTAGGTATAGTTGTAGTACGCTACATTATCTATACTATATACACCGACGGACCGACAATCGTTATTCACACGCACACGACAATATTTTAATATTTTCGACACGCGGATATATATGGGCGATATTAACTATATTAACTCGGTCGGTACACCATATAATATTATAATATACGCAAATTATATATAGTACTATAGGTACATAATATAACTCATATTATAAGATACTATATGGCGGTCGTATACTCGAAAGTGTGTGTAGAACGTTATTTTAATTGGTGTAAAATTTAGCTGTCTAGTCGTAGGCCCTAGATATATATGGTCAAGGCCGTAACTGTAAAGTGGTGGTCGTCCAGGGGTCCGGACTCCCCCCCACTAAAATTTTTTAAAAGCGTAGAAAAATTTTAGCAGTGATTTTTGTTGTTCATTAACCATTGTATTGACAATAATCTTATGCTTTCGTTAAAGCAGTAATAACCAGAATGAAGAATTTTTTATATTTTGAACGGTAGGTATGAATGAGTGCAGTACCTACGAATGTTAAAAAAAATGTTGGACCCCTGCACCCCTCTGAAATTTGTTTTCAGTTACGGCCTTTTAGATGGTATGTACTGCAATACAAGTTCACGCCAATTAGACAATCAGACGCATACCTATAATCACCGAACTTAACACGAGCGACGTCGCGACGACATGGGTATTAATAATCCATATATTATTTATTTCATTATATAAAAACGAATGTCTGTCTGTCCTTTATGCATTCCTAAACGGCTGAACCGATTTTGATGACATTTTTTTGTGTGTTCCAGTGGTTCCCGGGTTGATTTAGATTTATAATATTGGCAGGCACGTCACCAAGGGGGGGCCTTAGGGGCCCCTAAGAAAAGTCAGTGGCCCCGGATTGGCCCCCTTAATTTTAGTTTTAAATATTGTCCCTAATCCCTTATGTATATTATTAATTAGGTATAGCCTTTAGGTACTTCGAATAATTAACAATCGTATATACAAAAATTAAATTCTAAGATTTTATTTTATAAGTATTCGTCACCCGACAATTTGAGATAAGAGCCATAAAACAATTACACGTCTAATAATAGATTGAAAACTAGAAATTCCAAATACGGGTCTCGAACGGACATTTAATAAACTCGAACACAGACAACACAGTCTACAATAGTTTATATTACCAATAATAGTGATAGTGATCACTGATCAGTAACCATTTACCAGTATATAAAAAACATACCTAACAAAATATAACAATATAATATTATTGTCTATCGAGTATTGATTATTATTATTATCATTATTCACGAAAATCATGCAGCGGCAGCGTGCCAGCTCACAAGCATATTTACTAATTAGCATGGTTTCATACAATAAGCAACAAAATTATAATGAAGAGAAATATAAAAAGTTACTTTAAAAATCCGAAAAACCTAAGAACTAAGAAAGGTAAGTACGATAATTATACATACTTCAGATAAATTGTATCTACCCAAGTCGTATTTACCTTATATATATCCCATTGAAAAACAATCAAACTAGGAATATTTTTTTGTAAATTATAAGCATCTCAATTACATAATTAAAAATTGACAGCAAACCTAACTACCTATGTGATAATAATTTATTTTATTTTATTTTGTTGTAGGTTGAATAATTTGGCACTGTTATCAATTGAAAGACATATTTCAAAATTATTGGATTTAGATGAATTTACTGGAAGATTTGCAGTGAATCATAAAAACAGACGACTTATTCTTTTATAAAATGTGCCTATTATGTAATATATAATAATATATTTTGCAAACAAACAACAATATGGTTTTCATAAATATAACATAATAAGATTGTTCTCCTTTAAGCAGAAGCTTGTGTTGGAGGAGAGAGGTTCTTAAAATAGACAATATATATGTATTAATATTGACAATAAAAATCCTGGTGATTAAACCTATTACATAATTAATTAAAAATAATAATAAATAGTCTATGATAAATATTGCTTAATGATTAGTATGACATATTAATATATTATAAATTATAATACTTAACCAACCAATATAGACAATACATTGTTAAAATGTAGTAGGTATTTATTTTTATAAATATTGTGTGTTAAGGTTGTGTAGAGGCAAGGGGGTACGAAGCAGAAAGGGGCCAACAAATACTGACCCCTTCATGGAAAAATGTCTGGCTACGTGTCTGAATATTGGACCCGGTAAGTCCAACCCGGGGTGGTGCTCAAACAGGGATTTTGAAATGCACAATGGAAATTGTTGTTTATAAATGATCGCTATTGGTTGGAGGAGAAATAATAATTAGTAGAAATAGTATTTAATTTATTATAGGTTGCCATTGGTTAATCGGGCAGATCAGAAACAAGCATACATCAAATCGAATTTTTGCATATTGCCTGCCAAGGTTATAGCCGCTCATCGGCGTTGTCCGCGATCCGACCCTGCAGGCTGAGTTGCGCTTACTACAGCGAGTTACATCCAAAAATAGTTAAACAATCATAATTTTTTTAAGAGTTGTCATTTTTTAGGGGCAACGAAGTACGTGGTATCAGCTAGTGTATTATTGTATTACATAATACCTAACTATTTTATTTTCTGTAAGGCGGTAACCATGCAGTGGCAACAATATTAAATCTATATAATATACAAAAATTAGTTGCTTTCCGTTTTAGTCTCGCTAAAACTCATAAACGGCCCGACCGATTTGAATACTTTTTTTTGTTCTGTTCGTAATTTTCAAGGTAAAGTTTATATTATATAACATTTTTGAAAAGTCTATAGTATATGCCAAAAAATTGCAAAAAAATTTTAATTATATCTGAGATTTGAACTCAATACCGTTGCATTAATATTATAAACATTGTCTTTATAATATACTCTATGGGCAAAAACTCTATGGACAGACATAGTCTTTATATACTCTATGCCATAGAGGGATATGCAAAGATACGCAAATTTACAAAAAAATAAATATTTTATTTGTTTTCTGAAAAAAATTCAAGAAAATGCGGAAGGGTGTCGCGATCGACCGGTTGGCCACCCCTGCTCTATGGGTTATGAGCAAAATCTAAAATTAGAAAAAACTCATTCTTATTATAAAAACATTAATTTTATGTTGCTGACAAGAGTCAGAACTTCGAGGGCGAAATGATTCGGGTCCTCTTGATTTAAATATTGTTGAACTTGATCATAAATCTTAATAATGGTAATTTTAGAGTAATTTCATGCGGAGACAAACGTTTAATTAATCATATTGAAAATCGTTTTTTAAACTCTATGCTGCACATTAGTCCTAGAATGCAAAATAATTTTATTAAGTGGGGAAATAATTCAAAATAATTTAGTTTGTAAAATTAATGCATCGAAGTCGTTTTTGGTTCTCGTTGACGAAACTACCGACATGGCGACATATCACGCAAAGAGCAATCGACTCTTTGTACTAGATATCTAGATTCAGTAAAGACAACTGACACCAGGGGCGTATTTAGATTTTTTTTTGGGGGGGGAGGCTGTGGTATTTTCTCCAACTGAAATTCCCCAATTCAGCCTATTAAAATCAAGAGTTTGAAAATTAGTACACAATTTTAATTTTTGTTATGATTTTTTATGTTTTCAAAAAATTAATAATGAAATAATATATATAATAATAATATAATAAAACATATTTAAATTTAAATTTCTTTCTTTGTCACTGTTGGCAAATTTGTCTAATAAAATGTCATCTGGTATGTCAATGTCTCTAAATAGCTAAAAGTGCAAGTCCCAATAGTCTGGATTCTGAAGTTGTATTTCTTAAATACGATTTGAGTCTTCTTAACGTCGAAAAGCTGCGTTCAGTTGTAGCGGTGGATACTGGTATTATAGCTAGTATTTTTAGTAATTCATACATGTTTGGGTACATTAAATTATCACAGACACTCAAAGCCTCTATAGCAGTTGTGGGCTTTAAGTTGTCTTCAGTATTCTTCCACTTAGCTTGCCAAATTTCGTACTCTGCTTCTATAACGTCATTTAGCCCCGGTAAATCATTTTCATAAAATTCAACAGCTTTTTTTAATATTCGAGATATTGAATAGGTAGTTCAATATTAGATAAGAATTCATATCTACGTTTTACGATAAAAATTATATCGATTTTTATAATTTTATAAATATAATAATATAAAATACAGAAAAATCCTAACATTTTATATTTTTATAAAGTAATTTCAAATGTGACAACGGGTACGCGGGCCGCTAGTTGTCCATCGGTCATCCCTGTTCTATACGATAGGATCTTAGGAATTAGGATACGTCATATAATAAATTTAAATGTTTGTAATTCATATATGATGTAAATGGGTGAGAATAGTAAGATCTAATATAAATTGTATAAAGTATAGTAAAGATCCGTTTGATTCGAATGGTTCGGTAGATAAGCAAACAAATATTTTCACTATATAGCTGTTCCGGGCAATATTCTTTCATAAAGAACCCATCATTTTATTTCTCGGGGCTGCTAACTCAATACTTAAAACTTAAAACCTACCTATTGTAAATATATAGATATAAATAATGCTGTTCGTTGGTAATCGCATTAATTGAGAACGGCTGGACCATTTTTTTTTATGTTTGTAGGTATTAGTAGGATAAGGTTTCTACGGGAAGAAAAATTGGAAAAATTCAAGAAAAACTTAATTTCTTTCGACTGACTGACTGATTAATCAACGTATAGCCGAAACTATGAATTATGATAAATGTAGTCTTTAGATTTTCATGGTAGATACCTTCCACCTTCGAACCATCTATAGGTAGAAATACATGCGTCTTCAGACGATTTGTGATGATTCGTTCGAACGATATTGGCAGCGCGATCTGCCGACGTTGTTTTGAGCTTTTCTATTTGCGCGCGAAGAACCACCCGCGACTCCCGCTCACTATCATCGGTAGATGTTGTTGCCGTATAAGTTTTTTTCTATTTTCACACTTCTACTCACTTACCACCGACCTGCGAACAGTATCATAAAAAGTGTCTTACGAATTTCTGATAGACAGTAAATTCACAGCCAAAAGACAATGTGTTAATATTGTAATCATGATAATACATTATATAATATAGTATACTAGCTATATTAGGGGACTATCTTTAGGTCTTATAATTTTATATTTTTTTTTCTTGTAAAGCCAAGTATTTCAAATTTCAATATTCAACTTTGATGTGTTAATTATTTGATAGCAAATTAGTTCTAGTATTGGTACATTGGGAGGTCAACATTTTTCAACACTTTTCAAAATAATTGGGAAAAACTGAAATTTTTACGCAAAACCAGTTTTTGACAAAATTGATTTTACTTGTAATTAAAAAATGAATTGCAATTATTATATATTTATAATAATATTTTTTCTTAACATGATATAATTGATAAAATAATTAAATATAATAATTTAATTTAATAATTTAATATATTATTTTTTAGTTATTCGATTTTCAAGATGTAGGTACCTAATACCTATATATGATACCTACAATTTTCGTTTGTGAATTAAAAGCTTGAAAATGTAAAAAAATATTCTTTATAATTTGTACACTTGTACTTACCTATAATAAGCTATAGTAATATTAAAACTATCAAAAATATATAGCACAATTTTTATAAGCGTTTGAAGTTCAAATGTTGACAACATTTGTCTATAAATCATGAAAATAACGTAATTACTAATACAATACATTACAATTTAACAATAAAAAAGGTTTTAGATATCTATATAACCTAACCTACCTATATGAACTATGGTACTATAAAATAATTATGGACACTTAAAAAATAAACATGTGTCTTAACTCTTAAGTCTTACTGTCTTAGTACAATTAATATTATTAGGTACGTAATTATTAAGGTACCTAATATTTAAATATTTTATTAAGATTCAATAAGTGGTAGGTCATAGATACCTACTTAAAATAATTATTAAGAGATTTACTTTAGTTGTATTTATATAAATATAATCAATGTTATAATATCAATTGCCAACTGGTAAAAAGCCAGCAATCAAATAGTTTATTTTGGCCACGTGTGATTTATTTTAAAACGTTTAATAGTGTTAAAGTGTTACTACTCGTATTAATGAGCAGCTATTTTTGTTGTGTGCATTTAAATCAGAACAAAAAACCTACCTAATATTAACAATACTTAGGAAATAAAGTATTTGAATTGTATTTAAAATACTGTCTATAGAAATAATAGTAGGTATGCCTACCTGGTACTATCAAAGCTGGGCACTAATAACTAATTAGTTTCAATTCATATTAACTTTGTAACTTAACTAGTTGAATTTAATGTGTAAAGTAATAAAATCTAACTCGTTCAAAATAATAAGTAACTAGTTATTTTTTCATATTATACTGAATTTTTCAATTTCTTATTTTGTCAAGCATTCGAGTGACTGATAGGTATTCCAAGAAATTATAAGGCTATTGCCTATAACCAGCTACCTATTTGAAACATTTGATCAAATTATCAATTGACAGTTGTTCAATTTAAATTTCCATTCATCGCCAATAATTAAAATTAGTTACCTTAATAATTAATTTATGTAATACATTACATTTCACAAAAACTTTTTTTTAAATTTATATTTTTAACTAAAAAAACCTAACTTCTTACTTCTACTCTAACTTAAGTTACTATTTTCACCAAACTAACTTCTAACTAACAAAGTTAGAAATTTAGTAAATTTCAGAAATTAACTTATATTCTAAGTCTAACTTAGTTTCTTTTTATATTAAAGTAGGTAACTTAACATAACTAGTTGAAAAAAGTGACTATCTTGCCCAGCTTTGCCTACTATATTATTTTTTTCTTTACCGCAATAAATTTAAAATTGGCTAGGTATAGGCCTATGAAGATTATAAAATCTAAATCTACTATTTAGGTAGGTATTAGTGACTAGCGGTGTATTTATCTACTATAATTTGTTTAGTTTATACCTACGAAGTATCAGTGGCGTGACGAAGGACTTTATTTGAGGCACGTGCCTCAGCTTAAAGGGAAGGTGGGTGTCCTGGAGACTAGGGGCATTTCACATATAGTAAATAATTTATTAAGTACACACTAAGCCTAAGCCATCATTCTCAGTTACCATTTAAGTAAATACGTAATTATTTATATAAGTATTTATAATTACTAATAAAAATTATTGTGCCTCATAAGTTAATGAAGTTCGCCACGCCACTGATAATAGGTACTCTTTTTATTGAAACTTGTACTTATTTGTTTATTCGTTGTTGCGTAGAAATTACAAAGTGACTATAGTCCCAATCGAACGAATGGAATAATTATAATATCAACGGCACACGTTAACTCGCTGACGGAAAATTAACTAATTATTGCTGAACGCTTGGAAATAATAACGAAATCGTATACAAAGCCATGCCGGTATACAGCACATTTGCACAAAAATACATTATATTATATTAATACACAAATTCATATTTTGTTTTTATACAATGGTACCTATACCTACAGTCGGTATCTACGACAGTCTCACGTATATGGTAGGTACAACCGAAAATACCTATTTACCTATAGTCTATACACTAGGAAATTAACAAGCGTAATATAGGTAATATATAAACAAACTAAAATAAAAAATAGCAAGGTATTAGGCAGGTGGTTTAAACCATAGAATCATATTTTTATATTAAAAAATGTAAAATTCATTACATAAGTCAGCGTTTCTCGACCTGTGTTCGATATGTCCCTAGTCCCTAGGGATATTATTAACATAATATTAATAACAATACAAGCTGAATGAACACCACTGAACAAGATTGACGGGAAATCTAAATGACAAACCATATTCTAAAACAGAACAAACTAAAGACAAATATATATATTATACAAATGTAAATTTAAATTTATAAATATTTCGTGTTTTCCCCCGAACGGCCGGGTAGTTTGTTCGGGAATAGAGGACTCTGATCGAAGCTCGGATTTATATCTCTAGGTGAGGTGGGTTGGACCAGGTAACCGTACTTGGTTGTGACTTGTGGGCCATCAAAGATTACAGTCCTGCGATCCTTTTTGCGTTTAAAAATTATAGTATTGGCCACGCATAGCTTTAAAACGACTCACTGTAGTTAAGAAAAAACAATATCATAATTTATATCGCTATTGATTAATTTTATACATATATTATCAATGATATTATCCTCACATAATTTAAAGCAAATTCCTAAAATGCATACGCATTTATGCGTCTGCTGACTTAAATAATGTTGACTAAATGGTCGTATAACGATATCAAATAACAATGATAAGTACAAATATCACTATTGACTGAGGCGTGTAGTTGGACGATGGACGAGAAGGGGTGTTTTGGGTGTTACGACACTACCCATCAACCCATAGTTGTGTTTGAATATTATATTAAATTGAAACACCCCTTTTTGAAAAATCCCCGTTACGTGCCTGATTATTGTTGCAATGTCGAACTCGCCGTCGATAATACCCATCGTCGCATCTTCCGAGGAAAATAATACAGTAAATATTGATCTTCTAAAACCGGACAATTTAATCGAAAATTGGATTTCCCCCGTAATCTTGACCTGCTGCGATCTCGTTTTTGTTTGCGGATTGCGGGTCACGGCGACCACGAACACCGAAGGACGATAAGGAAAAAACTTTATTGCGAAAATACAACGGCCGAGTTTTTTTCCCGATCCCGAAAACGATCACCCGGATTCCGTATATTATATGCACGCACATCCCTGCACAATATTATACAGAAATAATCTTAATAATATTTTATAAGTATAATATGTTATTCCGAGTTTAGGCCTTTATGTTTGTAACCGCCTGTCTAAAGTAATTATATATCGAACAAATATTTTCTGAGTTGACGTGATGTGTTGATCGATGGAATATATAATCACCAACGGCGTACCAACTATATATTTTATTATTATAACGTAATACAGGTGAGGCGTATACCACCTACCTGCTATAACGTTCCAGAGTTTACGTATTATATTAATAATATTATTACACGCATATCATTCGACACCGAAGATTCTTACAAAGTTATAATATAGTCGAGGGCAGTGGCGTGACGAAGGACTTTATTTGAGGCACGTGCCTCAGCTTTAAGGGTGGTGGGCATCCTGGAGCCTAGGAGCATTTCAAATATAGTAAATGATTTATTAAGTATACACACTAAGACAGCGAGACTGAGCCAATCATTCTCAGTTACGATTTACGTAAATAAGCAGTCATTTATAATTGCTAATATAAATTGTTATGCCTCATAAGTTAATGAAGTTCGCCAAGCCACTGCGAAGTATATCATTCATATTGATTGTTGACGTGCGTCGCCTCAAACGGTTCAGACGTGAGAATCCACTCAAGGCCGGATTAAGAACCTATTGGGCCCCGGGGCTGAAATTTAATATGGGCCTTTTTGACTAAACATGCTTTACAAAGACGCTCGCAGGTACATAGATTTTTCTAACTATTTCACAAATTGACGATTGCATTATAAAATTATAAAATTAATAGGTAAATTTAATTTATGTCTATAAAGCTATTCATTAATTTATTGTAGTATAATAAAAGTTAATACTTCATATTTCATTAATTTAAATTCAAATTTGCATAATAACTTTTAAATTTATTAACAGTATACTCATTTACTACAAATATCAAACAAAAGTTAATATTTAAAACAAAAACCATTTTATCAAATAAATTTTTTTTTCTAGCTTTACTTGAAGCCAACTCTCTTAGTACTTCATTTAAGTCTAATGATTTTAACAAATCATTCTCAGAATATAAAATCATTTGTATGTCTAAGTTTTCTTGAGTTTGACTGGTTATATACTTATTTTTTACTCTAGTTAATTTAGAAAAAGCTCTCTCCGTACATAAATAACATTATTAACGATTGATGATATTAATATCAATGAAAATATTAAATAACAGTAAAATGCGTCTTTTCTACCATAGTGCTTTTGTAGGTATTTATTATTTAGTTGTTTTTGTCGATAAAAAAAAAATGGTTTTTAAAATATTATACGTATAATTGATTATTAATTATAAATTATATCATATAATGTATCATGTATAATAGGTATGTTATATTAATTCTATTAGTCTTTACTCTTTATGACTTTATCTTTGTAATTTATTATGAAAATTATAAGATTATATGCGGAATATGTATTACATATAAATGCCCATTTATTTAAATGTACGGCTATAATTGCAACTCTTATGGAAAATGGAGATATTGCAGATATGTAAATATGTAATGATAAAAGTGAAGTTATAGAATAAAAAAAATTAACGCATTCAGGTATATACAATAATATACACCTATATAGACATAGGCATAGACATATAGTAATAATTTAAACGATACAGTAAATAAAAATAATATATCTACCTACGTGGTATAAAAAAATAATACAAATCATAGTTACGATACCTAACTAAATTATTATTAAACAATTCAAAAAGTTTCAAAGTTGAAAGTATATAATAGCCAATGCTCAATAGTCATAATATAGGCAAGGCCGCCGCCGACGTTTCTCTCTGGTACACGCCTATAGCTAATAGCTATGTGCACTGTGCAGTACCTAGGTCTAATCTAACCTGACACCTATAGTAAATATTAAAGCTGTGAGTAGGTTTGGTACTGAATTTAAAATTGTAATTAGGTAGGTTGTAGGTACCTATGTACACAATATTATAATATTTTCATAATATGCGAGCATCGAGTATTCGAGTAGGTATATTCCAATCAAATATGTTTGTTGTCTTAAACGCGTATCAGGTACCTAACCTAACCTTGGGGGGTGGGGAGCATGGAGCAAATTATAATTCATCATAAAATACATGTATAATATAACACATTTACACGGTTAAAACTTACGATATTCGTGAGTCACGACTCCCGAATAAATTAATAATATATTGTAATAACACAAGGCGTCACAACTCACAAGCTGTACCTAATGCAAACACAAACGAAACACGCGATACATTGTATATTATAGACAATATTATATCGTGTAAGTACCTAAAGTATGTACTATATATGTAATGTAAACTGTATTAGCACAGACTATATGAAAATATTTTCATACTGTCTGTGGTATTAGTGTAATACTGTAATAGTGTATGGTATTTATGGATCGTGATAAATCCGCGATGATGTAAATAATATATTGTAATCACGATATGGGCAGTGCACGTTTGGCTAGCGCCACCTGTGGACGTCGCTGCCACCACTCACCAGTGTGTTGTTATTGTTTCGCAGTTTCACTGATAAAGAACAAACTAGAAACTACATTATTATTATTCACAGCAGGTTATAACGGCAGACGACACGGAACGGACTTCCCCGACTGGCGACTCTGATAACGTATTGATCTATAGTCCGTAGTGTATTATAGTGTATGGCGTATGCCTTCGTAAGAACAATAATTGTGTGCTCGTCATCCTATACTGGAATATGATACTTTGGTGGTGGCGAATGTCGGACGGGCTTTTGCAAGGAGTCTCGTGCGATCTGGTTGCTTAAAGAATTCGCGTTCCGCTGAATAGTTGGGGACAACAACATAATTAATATTTTTTTTCACACCGTGGGACGACCGATAGTGCGATAGTAGGTCCTTATGTATCACATACCTATATATAATATTATGATGTGGAGGTGGCACAAATAATAATAATATAATTTATTCTGGTGCGCCTTTCAAATTCAAAATTCAAATCGCGTTTCCGATTGTATCGTTTGGCATATACCGTACATCTATTAAAAGAAACAAAATAATAATAAGCAAATAAAATATGTGAACTTTGCTGCTATGTTGTCTATAGTTGTGTTCACATTTTTAGCTCCCAGATATCCGTCAATGTATTATGTAAGTGATGCATTTTATTACAACTCTTACACTGGCCAGTGTAATCAATGTTTTTAATTTTCGTCCAGTTAATGATGACTGATGGATATTGATCAATCAGTGAATGGGTGGTTTGAAAGGATAAGCTTGATACAGAAGAAAGCTGATCACTACAAGCTACATCAAGATATTCTTTCGTGAGTACTACATTCATATTTTTATAATAATGCATCTTTATCACTGGCTACATTTACAAAAACTAACAAGTATAATTTTGTTGCAGATCATTATCGAATAAGGACGGCTTTGATTTTTACATTAAATCAAAGGGAATTATTATTAGTGCACATACTTGCATATTACGCTGCCGTTGTCCACGATTTTACTATGAAGTTATTAAAAAAGTTGATGTTGCTAATTTGCCAATACATTTATTAGAGCGCATTTCAGATTTTATCAAGTAAGTGGTAAATTGTTACAGCATAACACACATCAGTTAATTTGATGCTGTAAATTACTGATAACTGAATTGTTCTATATTTTTAAGAACATAAATTTTAGTTATTTATAATAAACCTTAATCAATATATAGGTAGTTACTAGTTATATTATGTAAAGTATACACCATCAATTATTAAAATTAACATAAAGTAGGTAACTGCAATTTAGTTGTTGTGTTATCATTTATTACATGCAAGTTGTCATGGTGACTAAGATATAACTCAACTTTCACTTGGCTCATCTTCACTGAAGCACATAGTTGTAGTTCTCATTAGAAATAATTAACTTACACCTGTTGATTTCTTGTTATCTTTTTCTTTTTACTCAGACGTTCATATTTTATTTAATCATCACTCTCTCTTCCAAAAATGTTTTTATGCTCCAGAAATTAGCATTTTCATAGTTCTATCTTAAGGTAATGATAATAATATGTGATATATTAATAAAAATATGGTAGGCAAGTCGTAAGTAATGAACATTTTATGTTTAGTTTTTATCTAAACTTAATATTATTAAACATTATTTAATTTATTTTTATCAAGATTTTTAGTGAATGAAAACTTATATTAATTTTGCTTATCATCTATTAAAATACCAAATTTCACTGTTTTAATAAATAAAAACATTTTCATTAATATTCCATTCAAGTGCGAATACTATATTTAAATTGTAAAATTTAAAGAATAAGATTAAGTTTATAAATGTAGGTTATTATGGATTAATGTGTCATTAGTGTAGGCGCATTAAAGGTGTGGTAATACATTTTGTATGTGATTAGACATAATTTGCAAAATATGACTGAAATAAGATTTTTTTCAATTATTATTCAATAAATTATGTACCTATCAATTATTATTTATTTTAAAAATTATTTGAGCTTTTCCATCATTAAGTAACTTGATGGAATTTCAAGAATGTTTTAATTGACCAATCAATTAAAATTATTAAATTATAACTTTCATCAAACAATTGAATCAGAGGATCTATATCTAATTAATATTTAGTCTATTCTTACTGGTATCCACAAATATGACAATTTATTCTAAAATCAAATTAACTTTTAATTAAAATTTAAATACTGGACATTTTCTGAAAAAATTGATTCAATTATCAAACTATTCCAACTGTTTAAAATGTTTGAATACAAATTCAGACTTAACTTTTTTTGAATTTCAAATTGTTCGTTTTATTTCAAGTTTATGGTGTTTGAGAATTTGAAAACTTTAAGAACCCATCCCAAATTATAAAATAAATATTTTACATCAATTCGAATTTTGATTAGTTCTGTACATATATTTACATGTGTGTTTGCTATTGAATAATCTATACATTTTTCGGAATTTAAAAGTGTATCTAAATTTTATATAAAAAACAATTAGGTATTGTTAACAAAATTTAATTGAGACTAAATAGTAAATAATGTTAAGGAAATATTTTGCTAACTTATGAAATCAAAACTTATCTTATTGATTCATAATCAATTATTTCAGAATTCTACATAAAATCAAGAATTAATCTCATCTCAAAAGGGTGCAAGCGATATTTATATAGATTGTAAAACAGCTATTTTAAATACCTAGGTAAGATATAGGCTGTATAAATATCACTTTCGCGAAAAATATCGCATGTACCCCTTTGCATGATTTTGTACTTTGACCACCTGTCACCTTTAAATTATAAAATGCTCTTACTCATAAAAATTAATCAATTGTATAATTTCATATATTCTAAATTAATAATGGAATTTGATGTGTGAGATCTTGGATATCCTTCTAAATTAACTTTGGTTTTATTTATCATCTAATTATTACTAACATAAATATAAGTAATGTATTTATTGGTAGATATTTACAATTAAATGAATAATAATTTATTATTTATGGTAAAAATTATAGTAAGTTATAATTTTCCATATGTATAATTCAACTCTGTGAATTTCAATTTTATTAAAACTACTAAAACTGGTTTGATACCTAATCAAGTAACTTGATGTATTTTTATAACAAATACAATTTTTTCAAAGCTTTTATAAAATACTAATATTGGTTAAAACAATTTAAAAATGAATAAACATGTGTATATACAAAATTGAAAACTCTTCAATCTTCATCTTGTATACTACGGCCTACTAGATATAATAATATTTATTAATTACTTATGGTTGAGGACAATGGGAAAGCAAATCACACCTTTTTAAGAATTACAATGTTTACATACAATTTGCTTTTTATGATTATCATTTGTTTTTATACCAAATGTTTATACTAAATGTTTATTTAAAACTGATTAATTTTGTATTTAACTATTTATTTTGTAGGTGTGTTTATTCTGAGAATGATGTTAGTGCACCAGAAAAAAAATTGATTAAATCAATTAATACTGATCATCCAAAAATAAAGAAACGTCCATCCATTGATTTATATGAACCTAAACGAATCTCATGTGATATAAATCCATTATATTATTCACTAGCACAGTATGATGATCTTTCTTCAAGTGAGTTCAGCGATTTTGAACAGTGTGCATATGATGACATAGAATCAGTCATTTTAAACCAGGCGAATATTAATAATTCATCGTTTGGCAGCATGGACATTAAATCAAATAATTCAGTTGGATCTCGCCAAATTAAATCTCAATTAAGTAGCTCTTGTCAAGAGTCAAATGTGTTAACTAATAAAGAGAGTTTTATTGATGAAAAATCTTCACTAAGTTTTAATATTGATGGATCAGATATTGGTAACAAAGTTAGAATAGTAAATAATCTTAGCTGTGAGTTTCAACATGATTTTATAAAAAAACCAAATGCTGACATAAATAGTTTTTCAAATCTAGAACTTGCAATTGGATGTAACAATATATTAGATTCATCGATTCATGGTCCTAAAAATAAAACAAACCCAACACCTATTGAAATTGAAATGAGTAATACTAAAGGCTGTAAACCTGATTTATCAAGGGTTGATAGTTTGATAAACAAGAGTTTAAACGAGGAAAATATTTTACTCAATGATAACACTAATAAAATGATTCAAGAAATTGATGACGATTTAGATGTCTTATCGCCACACAGTTTTGAAACTTTTACTGTGATTAAAAAAAAGAACGAAACTGGAAATATTTTTTGTAAATTTAATCATTTTGAGAATAGTATTAATACTAGTGACCAAGATCCATTAAAAAGTGAATCAAATAATTTTCAGACATTTACTGTAATAAATGAAAATATAATAATTGATGATGGCAGTGAATCTCAAACAGATATAGTTGTAAATAGTGTATCTTTTGAACCTGAAACTTCAAATGATTATAAAACATTCACTGTTGTTAACGGAATTAGTAGTTCTCCTTTTCATTCAGAACAACTAAGTAGTTCATCTAATTCAACTCTATCAAATAGCAAAATATATATAAATAATAATGACATAGATTTAGATTTATTACCATCAACACATACAATATCTCAATTTGATACAATTACATTATTACCACAGTCAAATAATTACAGTGATTGTGGCAAGGAAGAAGACAATGTATCAACAAATTCAAATAATGATGAAAAAGAGAATAGTATATCTAAATTTGATATTGATACTACTAAAGAAGAAAACTCTGGACATAACGAGTCCCATAATCAAATTGATTCCAAACCTGAAGAAAATATTAGAAATGAAGTATTTAGTTATTCAAATAATATTGATAGTATTATAACTTCATCTGAAAGTACTATATCTACTAATATGAAACAATGTAGTGATGTTATACCTAGTATATTAAGTACAGTTAGTGACAATTCTACATTACATTTTATTTGTGAAGATAACAATAGTCAAAACAATTCAACTAACCAACATTTAGAAAAGCTGAAAAGTTCTGGGGAGTCTGATAGTACTCTTAGTTTACATCTTGAAATTTTAGAGAATACCAAAGGAATGAATTCTCCCGATTCTTTAAATGAAGATGATGTATTTGGTCTGGAAGAAAAGCCTATTGTTTCTAATAAGCTGGAATTTGTACCTTTAGAAGCAACACAAATAAAAGATAATAGAAGTCCACGTTTATCTAGAAAATACATGGAATGTTCACCTGTTATATCAGCTAACGCTTATATTCCTGACATTGATGTGGAAAAATCATCTATCACTGAAGAAAACAGTGAACGTAAGAACTCAAGCTCATTTTTTATTGATTTTAATCAAGGTAAACCAAAAAATAAACCTAAACGTTTTGAAAATCTCACTAAGTCTTTAGATTCTAGTACGATTGCTAATAGTAAAGAAAAAATATTCTCTATGTTTATTGATTTTAACGAAGATTCTGAATCTAGTGAATCGTCATCTAAAGGTATTAAACATCGTAAACCTCAAACACTTGCAGATCGGTTTGTTAGAATGCATAGCGAAGAGGCTTGTGCCAAAATTAAAGATTGTGAAAACACAGTAACTCCTCCTCCAAGTCGAATGACATCAACTGTAGAAAACTCTTCTGCTGACATTTCTGATTCGTGTAAGAAACAAAGTGTATTTATGTTTATTGAAAATGATACACCTACCCCAGTCAAACGAAGATCATTACCTCAGAGCTCTAGACTTAAATCTCAAAGAAATTCTTGGAATGTTGACAGTACAGTTGTTCATAAAACTCATCATAGAACTCATAGTGTAAATTTATCTGAAGAAAATCACTTTGATGCCAGGATGACTCAGAGTCATATAGAAACAGGATCAAATGATTTCAATAAACCTTCAGATTCATTTGATACTTTAGAATGTAATGTAACAATTACTGTAAATGGTGCAAAAGACAGTGGAATTGGTTTAGTTGATTCTTTTGTCCGTCTATCTGACATGGATAAAGCGCCTTCTCAAGAAATTATCAGTAGTTTAAATAAGAGTGAGTCAAAATCCGAATCTTTGAGACGAGATTTAAAAAATACAGAGTTGGGTAGATGTTTAAAACGAATGTTTCCATATTTAAAAAGTATTGAAGTGGAACGTATATTACTCTCCAAACCACCTCATGCTCTTGACAGTAGAGAAGAAATTAAAACTGGTCTTGGGCAAGATTTACTTCGTATGTTTTTAGAAGAAATTGGTGCAGATACAACTATTGATGTTAATGGAAGACGAATTAAATCCCATAGATGTGTGTTAACTTCAAGATGTCAATATTTTGCTGCCATGTTCAGTGGTGGATGGGTACAAAGTGCTGGGAATGTTTTATATTTGAAAGGGTAAAAAAAAAATCAGTTTGACTTTATTCTTATACATTTATTAATTTTTTTTATTTTAGATTTTCTTACAATACCGTTCATTTAACATTACGATACATCTATAGTGGTGAATGCGATTTCTCTGAGATTAAAAATGTGGCTGAACTATCCAAATTGGCTGATATGTTATGTCTTGAAGGATTAAAAGATAACATAATGTTATATTTAGCAGCAGAATATTGTCATTTTTTTAAAGAGGTTAATATGCTAATTAGTAGTTTTTGATGTAATCCTTTAATTTATAATTAATATTATTAGGTTTGCGACCGTTGTACTATTGGCATTCTTGAGTGCTTGACATTAAGTGTTGCTTATGGACTCGATGATCTTTATTTGTCTTGTATAGTATGGATAAATGACAATTTTTCAGTAGTCTGGCCAACACACCACTTTGTGTCACTGCCACAGGACTTAAAAGTCAAATGTTTCAGACATAAAGTTGCCCACATTGATGTAATATATTTTCATTATGTAGTTTGGTCAACACAAATGTAATTCTTGACTGTTAATAATCATCTATTAAAACTATAATTTTAATAAATTGCAGTTTTTGTTGACCTAAATACAACTACTATATTTTGTATGTATTGTATTAATCTGTTTTTAATTTGTATAGGATCTAAATGATGTATTGAGTGTAACAGAAGGCTGTGAAAAGATAAAAAAATCTTTACCAAATGATGAATGGACTAAAGAAGTAATAGACTTAACTACAGACCTTTCAAATAGTGTAATAAAATATTTGGCAAAACATTTTTATACTACCATAACATCAAAATAGTAAGTTGGTTATAATAAATCATAAACATATTAAGTATAAATTGTATACCTAATATAATGTATTTCTTGATAGTTTTAAACAAATACTCGAAAGTGAAAACTTATTTGCTGATAGCTTTGCTACACATTTGTTGGCGTCTTGTAATTGTGCAAATAGAAATCAAATAAGACAAGCTTATGATCACTTGAACAAATCATCATCAAATAATTTTTGGGTAAAATTACAAGTTAACTATTTTAAAAACTCGGCTAGATAATTTTAAAATTAATTACTAAGTATAATCTAGATAATTTATAATTACATTTTTAAATATTTTTTTTTTACCATTGATTAAATATAAATTATGTCAGACTCAATCAGAATATATGTGTAACTTTTACAATATATTTTGTTCCGTCATCTCATTAGTGTTCATAAAATCATAATGTAAGTAGGTCGTAAAGTTGATAAGTTATTGATTATTCTTGCTTAAATTACATCACAATACTAAATTTATTTTTTTATACATTTTTAGTTTATTGGTGTATTATAGTTGTCAAAATAATGAAAATTGTTTTGATAAAAATCAGAAGTTATAAAAATGATTATTTGACAAGATAATGAGAGTTTATGAATAGCCGCTTGACATTATAGAGCCGACGAGTGAGCAACCACCCATGTTTTACATTTAAAAGTAGTTTGTTTTACACAAAAATTTAAAAAATTTACAATAGTATTAAAGAATTTTTTTTTCATAAAAGTATATTTACATGCTTAAGATGATGTGGTTTACAATTTAATATATCTTGTTATTGTATACATATCATGAATTATAATTAAGAGGACGCCACACCTGCATGTGTTGATAATTCAGTTTTTAAGTGAGTTATAAGCATTTATAATTTACATTTATTATACTCGCTATAACTCACTTAAAAACTGAATTATCGTAAAAAAAACTTGTAACAAAACACAGACAATGTTCTTACCATCAAGTTTTATAATAGGTCGATTAACTCTAATTTTTAAGCTAACGGCATAAAACTTGAATTTTTGAGCGTAAATTTGGTATTTTACGCGTTTGTAAGACGGAGACAACACATGCGGGTGTGGTGTCCTCTTAAGTAAAATTATTGAGTTTGCGACTCGCACCGTGTAACCATATAAACTACATTTTAGGAAATTTACTATGATAGTTTTATCTACTATGAAAAAACTAGAAATTATGTCAAAATAATAATCACACCAGTGGTCATAAACATAAAATAACACTTAAGGTAACATGAAAAAAATATTATCTTTAATAATTGAAATTGTTGTGTTAATCTAGACACTTTTACATGTAAAACATACGCCGCCGTTCCGATTTCTGCTCTATAACGTCACACGCATATTATCAAACCCCTGTGTCTCATTGAATAATTAGTGTTAAGGTGTGAGACCCACACCATATTTATGTCTTACATAATGACATACTTTAAATCTATGCAAACTAGTTTTTAGTGTTGTGATGTCCTTTAAAAGTAAATAATTAATGTAACTTTGGTCTTTGATATTTAAATATAAGGTAGGCCAAGTAAGTATTTAAGTTGTTCACTAATTTAATATTTTTTTGGGATTAAGAGTGAAGATTCTCATTAGTTATCTTTATATGTAATAATATATAGCTGACCGTTAGTCTCGTTAAAACTCAAAAACAGCTTGACTGATTTGAATAATTTTATTTTTATTCTGTTCGTAACTATCAAGGTAAGGTTTGTCTGAAAAAACATTTTGTTAAAATCCACCAGAAACTTGAAATCTGGATGGAAAAAATACAATATTGACACCAACTATCCAGCAAAAAAAATAAACTAAATAATAATATATTTTTGTTTATTGTAAGGTTGTTATTGGTTAAGATTGAATATAATTTTAGACCTGTACCTATTTATATTATTTATTGGTCAAAACTATATAACTTATTAAAAATGTTATTCCCAAGGCTAATTTTTCAACCATTTGAAATTACATACGCATCTAGCAGGGTCTGAAAACATACTGTTCCTATAATCATAAGCGTGTCTCACGGGCAATATATAAAAATATTAACTATAATTTATTTAAAATCTTTTAGGTTGTTTTATATAGCTTTTCAATAATCGATTAGTTAAAAAATATATATATTTAATAATATTGTTCATTATACATTTTCAGCATACACAAGGAGACATTTTAGTGAATGCTATTATGGAGTTGATAGTTACAGGTTTAGCTTCTGACTTCAGGAATGGTAGAGAAAGACAAGCAATGGGTAGTCTTCCAAATGATTATCGAATGTCCGAAGCCCTTGCTAAAAGAATTGCATTTGAGTTGGGCTTACCTGGAATAGAGTTAACAGCAAATGGAACTTTAATAACATCAAGCCCTGTTAAAAAAATGATAACTAGTACCAGAACGTTAAATAAAACACCAGAAAATAAAGTTAAACTAAAAACTGCAGTTGAAAACACTCCATTAACTAAAAGTAAAACTCCAGGAAAATTTTCTGAGGTATGAAAACAATTTTAAATCCTGTATTATACATTTTATTAAATTATGTCTGTATAACATTTTATAATAATTTAAAAAAAAAAACTATTTCAGGTAAAATCACGTTATATGGAACCAAAACCACAACTGACTACATCTACACCTCCAAAGGTGTTGTCTGTTCATAAAGATTTACCTCGTGGTCGTCGTATTATGTCATCATCAACATCTCTGATTTCATCACCTAATGTTAGGAGCACTATGGCAAGTTCCAGGTTGTCTACTAATCGAATAGACAGTGGCTTGAAAACTAAAACATCATCTGAATTATCTTTGTCTACTCCTAAACCAAAACCTAGAACTATGTTACCTAAAACTGATCCTCTACCATCTAATAATCGTACATCGTCCATTGCAATAAAACAAACACCCAAAACAACTAGAAAACCTATACAAAATAATGCAAGTATTAAAAAAACCTCAAACGAGAAAATTATGAATGGGGTTAAAAGACAAACTATTATTCCTAAAACAAAATCTTTGCCAAATGGACATCCCACTATAGGTTCTAGATCAGGTACATTTTGTAAAGATGAACCTACTGTTATACATAGTAAAGATATTACTAGTTGATTCTGTGTTTGATCACGCACTAAGAAAAAAAATTATAAAATGACGGTTCATATTGCGTATTTAATATTAAGTATATATTATAGTTTTAGTCACTAAAAGTGTAATTTTTTTCCATTTCAAATCTAATTGAGATACTTGCTCTTTATTAATTTTACTAGAAATGGAAATTTTTAATACTAATATTAAGTTGTAGTATTTGTAGTATTCTATCACTACCAAAATAAATGCCCAATTATTTATAAATTGTACTAACGTACATTTATGAGAAATATTATTTTTAATCATTAAAATTTAAACTACAAATCTATATGTTTATGTTTACTTGTTTTCATTTTTTCAATTTTTTCACATAATAATTATTATTGTTTAGATATGTTTAATATTGTATATAATATGTAATTTTTCATCTATCTGAAGTAAACAGTGTTAACTGTACAATATATAAATGCATACATTATAATAGTTATAATACCGTCTAACTATTTTTTATGATGTTTCAATAAACTTTCATAAATAATTATAACAATTTATTAATTGTAAGCTTAACCTCGTTGGGACATAAAAAATATATACATTTTAAAAATAAATTATTTGATATAATTAGTTGTATAAAAATTGTATTTTAAACATATATAGATATATTATTTTTTCTTGTAAATTAGTTTTTTTTTGTTATGCAATATTTTAAACAATTTTATATTAAAATATTAAAGTCCTAATGCTGCATTTCTGTGTTTTTAACTGTAAAAATTGAAATATATTAATACAGTACTTTTATTTTATAATGTGAACTAGTCATTGTGCCATTTAAGATTTAAATTCTAAAATTTTTCATTTAATGTTAACTATATTTATTATTGTTTATTATTTATTTTTATATTTAATAGTTATTTAAGCACAGAGTCCCATATTTATTAGTACACTTATTTATATTTGTATTTTAATAATAATTCTTTTTTAAATATTTTAATTTCAAGTTATCCTGCGCTTTGTCCGTCCAAATTCCAAAGATAGTATAAATAATTGTTATTTTATATGAACTAGTAGCTGTTTTGAGAATAATTTAAAATATTATTCAACAATTGTGCAATTAAGAAAAAATGTGCAATCTCATCATTGAAAGTGTTAAATTTATTGATTTTATTTTTGTGACTAATTGTAAATTACTTTGTTTTTAATCTCAATATCCTAAACACAGGAATATTATCATATTATGTTTAAATTAAATAGTTAAAAAAAAATAATAATTGTATGTATGATATATCTTTGTATTTTGTTTTGATTATGCTGCTTGAATTCAAAACAAATATGCACCTATATATATTTTTTTAATTCAGCTTTAGCTTATAATTAATGTATAGTATAATAAGATTTAAGTTACTATAAAAACTATTATTAATAATTTATTTTTATTTTTAATAATATTATATCATCCTATTTTTTAGTTGATCAAATCATAGATTATGTGATAACAATAGAATCAACCATTTATACTTTAGCTCTCTATTTTGTTCAAATATAGATATTTATTTAAGCTATGTATTTAAGCATTTATGTAATATTAAATTTTTTTTGTAATGTTACTGCAAGCATTTACAACTATCCCTATTATTGTTACCTATTATCCAGGTGAAGATATGTATTAAAGTCCAATATTTGCTTTTGATAATGTGTTAAGCTCAAAATATATAATTATAAATATTAAGAAAATAAATTAACTCATATATATATGTTTTAAATATTTTACTTACTTACTTCAACCACATACAATTTCCTACAGGTCCATGTTTAAGAGTATTAGAAATATTTTAATTAAATTAGTAAATAGAGTTTGATGAGTACTAGACTTTAAACAAATGTATTGACTTACCATCGAGTACACAACTGTGTAAATAAATTAACTTAACAATTTCCGTGTACAGGGTAATATTAAATACTCAAGCAATTTCAAGTACTCTGGACGATTTAGAATATATACTTAAGGAATTTTGTATTTATGAGTATCTACTTGAAAATGTTCAGTTATTCTAAATACTCGTCTAACTCTAAAGTAATATAATCTCAGATATATTTATTTAAACAGTGGCTGGTTTTAAATCAGTGTTCTACAAAATTACAAGTTATAACTATCCAATTATCATGTTAATAGGTGAATGCATAGTATAATTTGATCGTTTTAGTTTAACAAGTAGATTTTACCTTAAAAATATAAATAATTTAATACGTTTATATTAGTATGTACTATATTTAGTACATATTTTGTAAGATGTCCACTAAAGCTTTCTCAGTTAGAATCTTATAAATTAGTTCTAATACTTAGGTACTAGATGGATTCATTCAAAAAAGATTTGCTTTATATTCTTAATTGAAAATGTTTCAAACTGTAGGTTTTTTAATAAATTATTTATAATTAAGATTTGGGATATTTTTTGAATTTGCATGTTTTTCCTAGTAAATAAAGAATATTTTAAATAAATATTTTTTATTTATACGTATATCACTCGTCCCGAATGAATTCAGAGATCACTCAACAGTCAACTGTGGAAGATCACCTGCTACACGAATATCCATTTCTGTTTATAATATAGGTATAAATGTTTAATACATTCTGTGAATATTCAATATACCTAATAACTAATAAAATAAATTATTATTCACCAACTTCAGATTATTATATTTTTTTTATAAAATTAATTTTTACAAAATTGAATACATTTTTAGTCTGTGGTTTAGGAATAAAATTAACTTAATGTGACAATAGAATAAATTGACTCATAAGTTACTGGATAACTAATCAAAAGTAACTTAATTTTTTAACTCATTGTTAATGCCCAGCCTTTAGTTTTTTCATGTACAGTGACGTCTATTTCATAAGTGGAAATTTGGTGAAATTACTGGGGGGGGGGGGGGCATGAGCATTACATGCTCATTACACCTATAGGTGCCACTGTACCTATACTAGAGTCGCTCGCAATTATTTATTTCAACAAGACAATTTACAAAGTTCGACACACTAAACAATTTGACCATACCTAATTAAGTACAAAAAAAATTATTAATTTCTATTAGTTATCCATGTATAGTCGTGTGGGTGTGGGTATAAAGTTTAGGTGGATATAGAGGCGTCTATAACATATTATACTACATATTATATAATAATATATTATTATGTATACATTATAATATAACAGACAAAGCCACCGAGGGGATTGCATTAGGGGACAAACACTTCGAGACATTAAAGGCTCTGTCAAACAGAACGCGTTAAAGCGGTAAATGGCTTGTCGGCGTGGTGCTTTCACGCGCGTGAATAACGCCGCTTTGTAACAGATTACAAAATCACGCGACGTGAAAATAACGCTTTCTGTTTGACAGAGCCTTTAAAGTTTAACACGAGTCACGAATAGTGAACGGAAAAGTTTTAAAAAGAAGTTACACATCGGTGACACTTCAGTTTAATTGTTTCAGTCTGATTCGTGTAGCAATATGAGTTATGACTTGTCACGTGTGTACTATTATAATGTTACAGTAACAGAAAGTAGGTAACGGAAAGAAAAAACCTTAGTGACTAATGTAATTATTATAACTATTATTTATAATACCATTATCATTATCTACATAATATTATGTAACTGAATTGTATTGTAATCAATATTTTTATATTTATTTTCAATTAAAATAATTAATGATTATAATAATATTATACTATGTAAAAAAAATGTCTGTGTACACAGTAAATAGGTAGTAAAATAATACTTTGATTTTCAACTTTGAAGGGTAGTTTCTAGTAGCAAATTGGATCTAGTTGGGACTATTAAGAGGCATATAAAAAAAACTAAAAATACAAAAACGAAAATTCCCAGTAGTTTAAGCGTTGCAAAAAAAAAGAAAATTTAAGAACTAAAGAAAATTTTACTCAAAACCAATTTTTAACAGAATTCATCTAAAACTATTGTCGAATAAAAAATGTAGTTGGTATAAATTTCATTACAAATATTTTATATTGTTATACCTAATATTCTGTTCAACAATATTAAAGATGCATAAGCTCAATTTTCATAAAAAGTTTAAATTTTGACAAAATTCATGAATATCCGAAAATTTGCTAATCATCATGTGTAATGTAGTTAAAAATGTATAAAGTGTTCAATTTTACAGGTAAGGATTGAACATTTAAAACAAGGTTTCTCATAAGTATAATTCATGCTGTAAACTAAAAAATACATGAGCACAATTTTATGTTTTATATTAAGTTCAAATTTGGACTAAATTTGATGTTTTGTTTAAACAATTTTAGTTTATGAGCGGGATGAAAGAATGTTTTGGTTATACAATGATGTGTGGTTTTTTTTTCTTTCTGTCAGCAACATTTTGAATAGTAAACATGCTTCGATTTTTGAGACCAGCATATTTTTAAAAGTGAACTAGTTGGTACTTTTGGGAGGTCAAAATTGAAAATTCCAAGTAGTTTTAAAAAGCGTCGCGGAAACTACCGGCAAACTACGAAAAACCGCTAAAAATGAGATTTTAATTTCTAACGCTTGTCTATCACCATATCAACGAATAAAAAATAATAATATTAAAAGGACTACGTTAACCGCTCAGAATCGTTTTTCGCATACAATTATGTATCATTGTATTCAAATATAACACATCCATTACACCTACTGTACAGCAGAGCGGTACCCACTTGTCCACCTTTTGTTTTAATTTAAAATTATTATTCGTGGGAACTTGAAAAGTATATTATTAATTATATTATATACACACAAATACATTTTAAAATGCAATGTTTTCGGCAAAAGTTAATTTAACCTACTGTATTAGTATATTACCAATAGTAAAATAAATTTCTTTAATAGCAACAATATCATACAAATGTGTAAGTTACTTAGTAATGTAGGATGATACACCGTTTTTGCTTTAAATCGTTCTTCATATGACGAACCTAACGATTTATCATTGAATCCAAATTTAACACATCCATTATTATAACTCAGGTCATACACTCTTGAATAATATAGACTATTATTCTATAATCTTAAATATTAGCAGTACATTCATTAATCGAAAAAGTAGTATACTAAAATAGTATTTAAAATTTTAAATATTATGTATTGTATTATGTAACACCATGCAGTTTTCTGTAGTACCTAATTCATTAGAATCATTATTGGCAATGTCCAAAAATCACTTTTGTTCTCTTTAATAATAAATAAATAACATTTTATCATTCATAAAATTATAAAAATATATTTTCACATGTTATCACAATCTTAATGATTTTACATTCTTACATAATCAAGCCGTAACCACAATATAATACATACAACACATTTTTTTGAAGGCACATTTGACAACATGTTTGGCATTGTTCGTTACAGCGTAGACTGGGCCATTGGCGTAACTAGAGGGGTACAAAAGGGTCTTTAGCATCCCTTGTTTTTTTAGGTCTATCCAACTATCATATTATTATAGTGAAATAGGTACCATAAATGTTATGTTTTTAAAATATGAAATATTATAGCACCCCACGTTTTAGAGGTCTAGTTGCGTCTATGGACTTGACGCGAATGTTGTCGAACACGATCGAATGGTTCGTTCATGTTCGCTAAAAGAGCATAGGCGTGATGAATTTAGGTATGGGGGCTATAGCCAATTTCTGGTTCACGACATATATTCTAAAAATGTAACTAAAAAAAATTACGAAATGGGGGGAGGGGGGGCTTCTACGCCTGTGTAAAAGAGTGGTAAGCTGTAAGTAAATCAAAGAAATTTTATTAAAGGGATTAGATACCGTGATTTTCTGTTTTTGTCTAACACTCGCGCGACATAGTGTTTTTTGCCAAACATTTCAATTGATCGTCAAACATTCCAATTGAAGCGATAAGAATTCTGAAAACAGATTTGAATTTGTCGTCAAGTTTACTTGTAATCGACTTTCCCACATATTTGATATTATCCCCCTAATTCCTAAAAATGGCATATTAAAAAAAGTATTTAAAAATGTTCGTATTTTAATTTTTGGAGAAGTTAAAATCAAAAAATCAAAAATGTGAGGAAGTCGATTCAAGTAGACTTGACGACAAATTCAAATCTGTTTTTAGAATTCTTATCGTTTCATTAGATCAATTGGTATGTTTGGCAGAAAACACATCTAAAATCGTATGTCGCGTGTGCGTTAGACAAAAACAGTAAATCACGGTATCGAATCCCCTTAAGATGATGGCAGCGTACTGTATGTTTTCTCTCTCTCATCCACGCGCAATATTTAGACAAAACGCGTTTACGCAGTCTGAGTAGAACTCGTTTAATTTTGGTTTTAGAATAAAAATATCTATTATAAAATTGAAATATGAGAATATTTCGGTGTGCAAGACGGTGCGTTTTTTAAAAATTTAGGTACAGGTTGTTATTTCTAAACAATATATTGAGTGTTATATTCGGAATAATGAAAAAAGCCCACAGTTTTGCTCTTTGAAATATTGATATATTTTTATTTTGAAATAGGTAATAGTTATTTTTACTTTAGAAACCAAATTGAGGAAGTTCTACTCGGACTGCGTCTATGTTGATCGTGGGTGAGAGAGAGAAAACAAACAGTGCGCGCAACCTCCTAATAATGTGTAGAAATTTGGTCTGATTTAGTTGCGAACGTTTGCTAAAATTGTACGTATAGTACAAAACATGATTTAATTTTTTGTTGAATTTTAACTTGTTTTATATTTCAATAATGGAACCATAAGAGAAGTGCAACAACTGAGAAAGAAAGAAATATGTAGTTAGTTCTACACGTTATGTAACGTTTATGGTACACGTTTAATAGTGTCAACATTATACACAGTTGAGTGTGGATTTCGAGGTGGGAGGAACTTGGTGTTGATTTTACATTGAACAATAGTTCAGTATGCTCAGTGGTTATTACAATTGTATAACATCAGTTGATTTTGAGAAAACCACATAACTGCAGTCTTGTTAAGTATTCGAATACTTGTATTTAAATACTTTTTGACCAATGTATTTTAAATACTTAAAAAATACTTTTTATTTGTATTTTTATTCTAGAATACTAAATACTTTTTTTAATTTTCGCGGTCTAATCCAAATTCCAATTACCTCTTAATATTTTGGAATGTACTATTTTAAATTTTGTTTCTACAATATTATTTAAAAATTTTTCTAACCTCTGATAAATGATAATTTATAAATAAGGTTTCGCCAAAATACAAGCAGATAACAGAATGACTAAACACTGAAACCCCCATCAGCTCCTCACTCCCATATTATACCATGGCATACAAGAGTATAAGACACTGACCACCACTGGTTGGATTGGTATTTATCTTGATCCTTTAAATATCTTTCTTCTTATTTAATGGGTGGTACTGTGGTGGTAGTTTATAATTTAAATACAAGTTTTGGTATTAATGTTATTGAACTTTTTTTTTGTCATATTTATTTTAATTTGTACAACATGTAAAAAATATTTTTACAATAAGCACAATATATGGAGAGATACAAAAGAGGGTTCGGTTGCTTTGATCAAAGAAACTATTCAATAATAGTACTTCATGGCATGTGGTTATTCGACTAGTCATTGAATTGATTGAATTATTAATTATTAATTATTCATTTATTGAACTTAAAAAAAGTATTTGTGTAGGTATTTTAAATACTTTAAAAAGATATTTGTATTTATATTTAAATACTTTTAAAAGAAAGTATTTGAATACAAATTACACCAAGTATTTAAATACGTATTATGAATACATTTGAAAAGTATTCTTAACAAGACTGCATAACTGCTTAATGTTTCTATCCTAACAAATTCAATTACCTCTGTAAATATGACATACTATATTAATACAACATTACAGCAGTTTTAAAGTAACTTTGTACAGATGTTGAAAATATCTTAGAAAAGTAATAAAAAATATCACAACTACTCTAATTTTTTCAAACAGTGGTGGAACCTACAGTAACCATCTAACGCTCTAACTCTACCAACTCTCACTATCATTATTGCATATTTGCATGGATCTTATTTAAATGGGTATATAACTGTTGCATTACATATAAAAAAAAAAACATTTTCATTTGTTTTTTATGGAATAATGCAGTGTTGATATCAAATTTAATACATCTAATACAGTGACTTTCTAGACACCTAATGTACAGCAGACTAAATACTAATGTACCCACTTTTTTAAAATATATTAATTCAATTGAGAAACTATATATGAAAAAGTCCAGGTATTTAATTATTAATTATTTGTCAGCTATAGGTTTTATTTACAATTATACAATTAATGTTATTGGCTTATTTAGCTCATTACATTTCACTAGGTCACTTCCACAATACAAAGAAGTACAACCTACTTCTTAAACAGTTATATTTATTTTTTTAATTGGTAAATAATACACACATTATAAACTGTCATTATCATTTATTACCATTATCATCATCAAATTATCAAATTGTCCTTCTAGTTCAGTTACATTGTTCAACATTTTCAACCACAACCGCTCACACTAACGACAATGATGTCCTCCCTATGGCTACTATTTTCATTGTTGTCAAACCTGTTTATTTACATCCAAAATAGGAATACTGTTTACAAGTCTAATTTTAATTTCTACTTTAAAAAATTTGTCAATAAATTCATTATTGATATATTTTATATGCCATGTATAATGAAAAACATGTTTACCTTAGCCTCGCACATTTCATGAAATGACGGAAGTATAAATATTTATAATGATAGAAAATGTATTTTATATTTCCTTTTTCATTATATACAAGGTATATAGAAATATATAACAATCCAATATTTATAATAATAAATAATATAAAGAATAACAAAAATAAATTTTAATTAGTTATATTTAAAATAATATTTTTAAAACAAAATTAACTATCAAATAAAATAATACTTTATAAAGAAAATGATATGGAATATGTAACTAATAATAGTTAAATATAATAAAACGATTAAAACAAATATTTATATCAACTAATAATGTTATTATCATTGGTTATTTCTAGAAATTGAGCACAAATATCTCTCCAGCATTCACCCTTTTGATTGAATACAAACTTGTAGTAGTTTCCATCAGCACAAATTACTATTTAAACAGGTTAAACATTATAATGGTGCTAACAAACTTAAAATTTAAATCATTACCTATGATACAATTGTTTTCTGATCCAAATGCACAAACACACTGTGGTCCATTAGGCACTTGAAATTTACAAAAGCTCCAACTAGAACTAAAGTATTTCGGTAAGAAATTTGAAGCTAAACTTGACTGTTTATTTAAACTTTGGTCTTCTAATGCAAATATATGAATGGTTCCATGATCACTAGCTACACACATCATAGTTGAATCCGCATTGAAGTTAATACTAAATTATTGTTGTAAATAAATGAATAAACAAATAAAATAAATATTAAGATCAAAACTTCATCTTTAAGTTTTGTAAAAACAACAAAATAAATTACCAATAAATTTGAGCTGTATTAGTTCCTCTTCGAAATTCATATAACATATTTCCAGACTTTGTGTCAAATACTCTTATTAGAGTTCCCTAAAAAATGTTTTTATTTTCTTTCATTAGTTTTATTTACAAGTATTAATTTGTTTGATTATAATGTACTCTTTCAGATGCTGTAGCCAGTCTTGTACCCTGTAAATTAAGAGCTATACATCCTAAGAGGGTTTCATGTGCAGCAATATCCAGAGGAGGTTTATCTGTATCTGCTAGATCTACCAATTGAACATGTCCCATTTTTCGCCCAGGGAATGCTAATAATGAATTGTTGCTATTGGGACATAGCATACACAAGCCTAAAAAATACAAATATTTAATTTAACTAGGTATTAGTTGTAAAAACAATGAAAAGATAGTTATTACTTATTAATGATAATATATACCTTTTGGATTGGCATGAGTTTCGAACACATGTAGCTGCTGTGGAGTCTGCGTGAACGTGTACACTTTGATGACACCTTCAAGCACAACAACTATTCGATCTCTTCTTAGCCGCACACATAGCACATGTGTGTTGAACTCCAAAGTAATCACAGAATCTTTTTTCAGATCATCCCAGATAACAACTGTGGGAAAAACAACCTCACAAATGAAAACACTGATGGGTTTAATTTTTGTGCAACTGAGGTCGTACCTCTGTTTGTTGGATATTTTGGTGATGTGCCTCCACCAACCATAGCTAAATAGTTACACCTAAATAACATTTCTACAAAGGCAAGGCCACCATCTGGAAAGTCTTGGCGCACTTTTTCTTTTAAAGGGTCACAATTGTATACTCTAAAGCCCTTATCCATACCACAAGCAAAACATCCTGAAAACAAATCATAATTAATTAGAATTAGATCTTTTGGTATACCTATATATCATTTATCAGACACCCTTTTTTAAAATTTTTTTTTTAAGCTTATGTAGTTAAGTATGCTAAAACAATGGTGAAGTCAGAATTTGGCGGTCGGAGTTAGTTTTGAAGTTATGACACTTTAACTTTAATATTTTAAATTACAAAGAACCGCTTTGAGGTTCAATAAATTTGCAACAAGAGCCAGGTCATACACATGATATTCTATCAGAAAATAGGATCAAACTAAAAACGTAAGATATTGCTGAAACTGGTTACTTAGGTTCCTAAACATTTTTTTGTAACAATATTTACGTTGACATTAATATGGACTGTGAAAAATGGTGTAATATTAATGTTGAAAAAAGTTACTACCTATTTACAGGTATTTTTTACAAGCAACAGAAAAGAACAATATCTATGGTAGGTAGATTTGAATTTTAGATATTGTAATTTACGAAACAGAAAATAAGTATCTATTTAGTATTCTAGAATAAAAATCAAAGAAAAAGTTTGGAAGTATTTAAAATGGGTACACTTGTCAAAAAGTATTTGCAAATCATTTGAAATACCAAAAAAGTATTTAAATACAAGTATTTGAATATTCAGCAAGACTGCAGGTTGCCTATATTGATGAGCAGGTAGTTAATTAAAGTCGTCTAATTGGAAGGTCAAAAGCGGATCAATTAGGTAATTACCTTGATCCTGATTGAAGCCAGCGAACAATAGTCGGTTGCCGTGGGGATTACTTCTGCCGATGTTCATTATTTCAACTCGGTCGACTGGCGAGGATTTGTTCAACATAAATCCATCCGACAACACACCGTGGACGGACAGGACGTGTTTCCGAACCAACTTGTTAACCGTATCGGCGACCTATTGGCTGCGTGAGGCACCTTGGGTGCATGATAAAAACAATTCGACCAACTAAGCGTTTAACGTTTCCTTTGTAGTGCCGGGGAAACAACAAACACATAAAATAGCATGCATACCGTTCGTGGAGACGGAAGTGTTCTGCAAAAATGGCAAAAATATAAATTCGGATTGAAACCGTTGCGGCAGAATTCTGAAATCCGGAAGTGTCGGTGGGACAACTAATGAGAAGGAAAAAAAAAACTCAAAAAATAATATTATTATTATTCGGGAACGAAAACAATAACAAACAACATCGAAAGAAACTCGTTTCGGAGACGATGGCGTTCGGGATAAATAAAATTAAAAATAATCGGAACGTCATAATAAAAGATAATGAAATTTATCTATGTATTTACATTCTTATTTCTCAGTAATTCTCACACGTCGCTTATCTCCGGACCGTTATCAATCACCGTGGGTTGGCACCGCCGCAACGTCAGCTGAACACACGGGGAATAGTGATGGAAATTGTAGTCTCAGCAGCGCTGCTGCAGCTGCTCTTGTTTTTGCGTTTTGTTTTTTCCGTCGCCCATTCTATTATCTAATATCTATTGCTAGTCCGCGACTTTGTATTTTTTTCCCCTTTTGTGTGATACACACGCCATTGATATTATTACTATTATTATTATTATTATTATTATTATTCCCAAACTGCCGGTGATTGCCGCCGTCGCATCCGATATTTTGCCGGCTATGATTGCCAGTTGCCGCCAGTCTGCGCCGACCACCAGACGGTAGAGTGTGTGCCGTGTAGAGTCGCTAGAGTGTCGACAGACCGTGCGGTAGTAATGTAGTATCGTTCTTCACGTTCACTCGTCGCTCGTCTTTGTGGTCGTCAGTCAGTCAGTCAGTCAACCGGCCCTTGATAGTCTATATATAAACGTTCATCGTTTTTTTTCTGTAGGCCGTTAACGGTTTTTAAAAAATCGTTTCTCAGCGATCCGCCGGCGACTACGCTGCAGCTGCCGCACATCCGTAACGCTATATTATTAATTATTAATAACACAATATCCAACGTTAATATTATTATTATTGTCATTTCGTTGCGATGATGTCCCGTCACCCGTCGTCCGAACGCCACTCACGGCCGTCGAGTTATTGACCCATCAACATATGCTATTGGCCGCCGCTTGCTTGTCATCGGTTACGAAATCGGAAATAGGTCCCCGCGGGCCATCGACTACCAATCATCCATCCGCTTCGAGACCGGATCCGTTATTGTTCACATTCGAAGTGATTATATCCCGCAGGAGGTTCGTATTATTATAATATTATGAAATTATTATGGAATAAGTAAACTATGGTATAATGTCATAATAAATTATATGTCTTTGTCATCATTGTGACAATATAATAGTTGCGATTTGCGAGTTCAATAGTAGGTAACCCTAACCCACCTACCTACTTATATTACGCACGACAATGAGTATAGGTACCTATATTAGGTATCAGGTACGCGACGATCGTGTTTTGTGTTTGAGAATTTTAATTCACGACGATATTTGCATAAAACGCCGACTTGTGTGAAATTGCAGAAGGTAGCCGGTAAATAGGAACACTCTATCCTCGCCTCTACCTATAATAATTATTTATTATTTATTTATTTATTTTTACGGATTTCATAGTATCCACACTATATACTACGGGTGCAATACTATAATGGTTACCTACAACATCATAGTAGGTATACAATTATATTTGTACAGTATAACACACACATATTTATCTACGATATGAAAAAAAAATTGTTCTCAGTAAAAATGACAAAATTTATTTATTGAGGGTAGGAAAAGACCCTCTCCTTGATCCATCCCTGGACCTTGATACGTTCTTCGCGTGACATGACTAATAATTATACATATAACGTGGTGGACACAATAAAATGTTTTATACAATAATATAAGGTACCTACGTGTTGTGTTACCATTTACTATTATATTATGCGGATCTACAATACGTTTTGTATTGTCCATTAATTTTACATAGGTACGACTCGGTCAGGTTTTTTACTATTGTCAAGGTCCGGGGGGCGATTTTGGCTTTTCGTTTTGGCACTGCCGTGTAGCTTATTATTATTGTGTATACGATACACAGCTGCAGGTTAGTGATATTAATAATAATAACGATAAAAATAATAAATGTATGGTGGAGGGGAAAACAGTTTTTGAACTCGAGCCACGAACGTTTTTAAACATAGCTGCAGCACGAAACGCCCTCGAGGACAACTGACAGACCCCACCTACCCACCCTTCCACAGTTCCGCGTCGTCCCTTCGGTTATAAGTTGTCACGTGCCACGACAATCGTGTGTGTGTATGTGTGTTTATTTTATTACTTATTATGTCAAATAATACTACTACGGTCTTCTTTAAAAACCACCCCCACGCGAACCCACCGGTGGGACGTGAACCTGTGGACGGTCAGGTATTCTACCCCGTCCTCTTTCCGTCAACAAGTTTTCCGTCACCGGTTGATGACCTTACCGACTGGGACCTATTTTTCGAACTCAATCAATAATCGCAATTGCACCTTATTGAAAACGTACATTCCAGTATGTATTTCATGACGATACATTGGTAATTTCTTGTTTTTTTCACGTATCCATGTTAAGCCAAAACCTGTGAAAAAATGCTTCAGAATTAAATCGATTTTGATTATTTAAATAATCTAATTAGTACTCTATTTGCATAAGAATGCCCGAACTCGCGCATGAATACTCATTACTGAGCGACGCGAAACTCTCATCAATCGTGTATTATAGTACAAATATTCAAATTGAGTTGTATTTTTAAAATACTTTAAAAATTTGGGAGGGTTCTATTTCTATCGGTATTTTGAATAGTCTGTAATATTGAACATACATTTTTCCGTTATTCTTTTTAATTTTATATTCGTATTTATAATGTTCCCTGCACTCGTTTTCGGTATCTACGCCATTGCCGTTGGTAGCGAAGAACTATGGTTATGGTACACGAATATGTATGCTACAATTTACAAATATTGTTACAATATGCGTTTGTTTACCGTTACATACACGCGCGGTGTGCCGAAACGTACCTACCTATTATTTACGCGATGAAAACTTGTTTGTGGAATACTTTCCGTCTCGTTTAGTTATTAATTATTACCAGAGTTTTAATACAGAAAAACGTATTTCACTGATTTTATCAAGACTATGGTGTTTGCAGGCGGGTTTAATTTGCAGAACGAATTATACAATTTTTATGCATGCGTAAAATTGATTTTTATTTTAGTGTTATTACGTGTGTTATGGTAGACGTTGAATGTTTTAACAACAAGGTGCTTCAATATGATAAAGTGGTATACGCTGCTATTATATTATAGTACATAATATGACTTATGAGTACCTATATTCAATAACTTATTAAGATGGGTAGACATTTTAAACTTAACAGTGAAAATGTGTACACTGTACCTACATATAGTATTATATGATTTTAACAATAAATATTAATGGAAAATTATTTGTTCGATATTCTATAGTAGTTGTTGCTTAAATTGTGGCATGCGTGCGCCCGTTAGTGCAGTAATTAACAAACCAGTAGTCGAACTAGTAGTATTAATATTATGCATAGGTATTATAGGTACTTCAAGAGTTAACTTAAGACATGTCATCTACGTCTACCTATCATTATTCTTTTTGTGTAAAGGAATATATGTTACCTATAGAAAAATTAACTATTATTCACCGATTGTTCATTAAGAAATAATAAAGCAGTATCTACGCGGCATTGTTTACCGCTCTTTACCAAGCATCTGTTATGTATTATGATATTTTCAATAATCAATGCTGTAGGTGTTGTCTAGTTGCCCTCAGTTTGACCTTTTGTCCCGATTGTACTCGGATAAAAAAATGTAGGGCCTAAAATAATTCATAGAATGCTGTTTAGGTACCCTGGTACATTGGTCTTTTGTATGTATTTCGTTTCGTTAGAAATAAACTGGAATAAGATGGTGTAGTCAGAAATTAGAAAAGACGAATATTCGTGCGAATCACGTTCAGGTAGGTAATAGCCAATAGGTAAGTGTTTCAATAAATCAAAACGTACCCACATCAAATGTTTTAGTTTGCTTAAAAATAATATAGGGTATAGTTCTAATAAAACAAACCCTACCGCTAATATAATATATTATATTGTTTATTTTTCGCACTAAATATAACGTTAATTGTTTTATTTTTTTGGTTCTACGACCTATCTAATAAAGATGTTATTTTAGAGTTTGAAGGATAATTTTCATATGCAATCAAAAATATGCATTCAAAATTTGTCAACAGTTGCTAATACAAATATAAAACTGAATTATAGATCTTTAAAAAAAAAAACCTTATATTATTTATTTTTTTGTAATGTTTATTAATAAATTTAAATTTTATGTAGTAAAAATGAATAGACGGCGTAATGACATCTCTTTAGAGTTACAATAATGCTATATACCTACATGGCTTCATGTCATGTTTGTATTCAACTGTTATCTATCTGCTGTAAAAAGCTATATTGGTGTATCACATCATCACGTCATAAAACAATACTGCGGTTCGTTTACGGCATAATCAGATGTAATATAAAATTTGAAAATGAAATCCTTATTAATTAGGTATTATTTATCTTCCACAAATTTTTTTATTTTTATTTTTAATGAACATTGACAACAATGGCCATTAGTTATAAAAAGTTATACTATGTCTAGTACATGGGTATACCTAGATTCAACACTATGTGCAACATTATAATGTTATGCTTAGAACGATATTTTATGTTATGATTCGATATAGTTCTTCATTATAGTTATTATATTCACATTTCACGGTATATAATATATAAATAGTTTTTTCAACTGGCAATAATTGGCATTGGCTAATTTTAATACAATTAAGTTTAATTTAAAGAGTTGTTCGCTATAATTGTGGATTATTCACACGTAATTTGAATACAAATCGAATACAGACTTTATTTTTAGTAAAATTATTAGTAAAGAATAAATAACGATGACAAATTTATTATACCATTGACAACTCTGTACATTATATGGTTAACGTCAACATTATATAACAAATCAATTATTTAATGTCTTAAGTTGTATATATCTGCAGTTTACAATAAGGTACAGAGTTTCTATAAAATTATGTTTGTCCACGTCGGTCGTCACATACTCGCATTCATGGTTTGAAGTATCATCTTGGAAAATTATTACATTTAATTATAGAATCTATAGGTATATTATATTGTAAGTTTGAGTATTTTTTTGCCATAATTAATCAACAATTGATATTGTTTTTTCGTATTTTCTAATAAACTGAGATGGCTAAATTAGGAGTGTTAATATTTCAAAAATTAAGTTATTAGTTTTAATCAAGTATTTAAATTGTTTTTATCAAATATTATATTGGTTTTAATGTTTAGACAAGAAGCTGGTTAAGGAGTTTCTAATGTAATAGGAGGGTGGTTGCAGCGTACAAGGGAAAAAGTGTAATTTTATAGAGAAAGACTTAATTTAAATAGGTAATTGATTTAATGATATTTATATTTTTGGATGTTCTTAGAGATTAATTACAATTATTAATTTTCAATTCTTTCAAAAATTATGAATTTTAAGAAAAAAATCAAGTAACTTGTATATTATGTAAAAAAAATAAGTATACGATAGTCATGTTATCTGTGAAGTAAATTTATACTAGTTGTATATATATGTATATACTTACCTAATAAACTTTTATTTGATATCCACTTAAATGATTAATGACTATAACTATTGATAGACGTTATACCATTTTGATAGACTTGATATCTGGAAAATATATCTCAACAATTTCCAATCGACCTATGCGTTCTAATTATAATATAATATTATTTTTTGCGTAATAAACCGTCCTAGGTATATCGATTCCGCCGATTTTGTATCAATTCCGTCGGCTACTTTTCATAATAATAGATATTATCTTCCTATCGACTATAACGGCTGTTAATTCCACCTAGCCTTAAATTTAATAAAATATAAATATTTTTACCATCTAAAATAATAATCTATAGGTATCATGCAAGTCATAATTTTTAATTATTTATGTATTAATTTTGGAATAAATTATACCTACTAATAATATAATACATTTGTTGTATAACTTACTTACGCGTCATGCCTCATATATAAATCATGATTCATAATATGGGTAGGTATTTTAAATACATTTTACATTATATACAGGGTGTAAGTAACAGGGCTATTTGACAAATATAGCAACGTTTGTAATGGACATTTGTTAAATAGTCCTGTTACACCTTATATATTAATAGGTACATACTATTTTACATTATGACTTGTGTTAACTGTTGATAAATTAATTATCTTATCAAAGAATGCAGTCTACATTTTCTAGCATTTTTATAAATTTAAGACTTGGCAGAGTCTACAAGTTTAGTATACGTAGGTATATTATTATGAAATATGGACAATAGCCGGCAGAATCGATAAATCGTCAATAAACTTGCTCTATTATATTTCATCTTTCTTTATCATTAGGTGGAATCCAATATACTTAATACAATTTTTCCGTTTTATTTTAATGATTCGTACAAATTTTAATTGGACACCATCATATAATAAATAAATTAAGATTTAATATAATATTTAATGGCGCAGGTACTAAAAAACATGGCTTTACTACTAACATATAATTTACATTTTTTTCTACAACTTTTTCACTAGAAGCTGCATCACAAATTGCAATGTCTCTTGATTGACGAATGGCAATGACAGGCGGTGTTTGTCGGTTGTGCATAGTAATGATCTAAATCCCTAAAAATATTTCCACCCGTGCAGGACTTCTTTGGCTCCCTGATAATAATACCATTGTTATATCTTATAACGTGGTGTTGCATTACCATGACAATATTTATTACATACAACTATATGTCTACATCAAATATTTATAGAACAATGCTATTACCCACATATTTGCTTTGTAGGACATTTGTAGTATATCCTGAGTGGTGTTAGCGTTACCATGACAATAATATTGTTACATATTATAACTTATCAAATATTTGTTTTATTTTTAAACTATTACATATTATTATATTTTGCTTCGTTGGACTTTGGTTGTATATCCTGGCTCTAAAATATAGTACTTACTTAGTAATTATTAAATATATTTACGTTCACTCTAATGAGTCTCTATAATATAGTAGGTGTACCAATTCAAATTAATTAATTCTAGCTAATTATTAACTTATTAATATACTTACGTATATTTAATGTATAGTTTTATATTTATATTTACGTCAGTTCAATTCAGGGTGACCAATGACAATTCTTTTCCATCCCTACAACGTTATAATAAATCATTTTGTCTGTATTTTAAAAATATTTCTAATGAGAATATAATAAATTCTTTGAACTACTCAAATAGATAAAAAAATAACGCTAGGTAATGAGAAGTAATGATTTTTATAGTAAAATAAAAAATATTATTTAAGTTAAAAAAATACAATGTTGGTTTTTTAAAAATATTTTTTGTGATTTCTCTATTAAAAATTTAAAAATAACTAATTAAATATGTTAGCACCATTATAAACTAAAAAAAAAATTCATCTTAAAATGCGTAGGTACCTACCAAGAGAGAAAAAAACAGATAGGTACCATTTAAAAATGTCTTCAACTATTATTTAGCAAGTGCCAGTAATTTGTGACTTATTTAAGTATAATATTAGGTGAGGTACCTATTATAAGCTTTATAATATTTACGTAATAGCGTATAATAATAATATATTATATTACCTATATGGAGTACAAGGTGGCCGCGAAATTATGACGTCATGCATATTTTTCAAATGCCCGTCATTGTCTAAATAATGGTTATATTAACAGTTGTTATTGATACAGAGTTTTTTTTATCATTTACCTTATTATAATATTTTATAAAAAAAAAAAAATGATTTTCTTTTGTATACCTAGTCCTTTATGTATTAAATACATAAGAAATATTTAGAATCTGAATACTGAAATTATATTACCTACTTATCTTTTTATTTACAAAGGTTTTCAATCAAAAATGTAATTAATTATTAAAATTAAATTTTTTTTTCTGAATAAACTACTATTTAAATCTATGGATACAAATAACGTTCCTGCAATTAATTCATTGTCCTGTATTGTTTAAATGAAATTACATTAAAATGTTTGACTGATAGGTAGGTGTAGCTGATATAGATACATAATACATATAACTTTATAGTCTATATATAGAGGCCACAACAATAGAACGTGTTATTTCTTTGTATCTTAATTCAAGCTTAGCTACTAAATAATTAGTATTCGTATTTCTAAAACTGTTAGGACTTAGGATTGAATATGAAAGTATTATATTATTGTCTACTGGGTTTTTTTTCTACTGCTACATAGTAGAGACAAAAAATTCTTCTGTTGCGGTTTCTTATAAGTTATAAGTTATAACTATTACTACCTATACACAGTAACATACAGTACCATACGTTCGTGAACATTAGATATACATTTCATCATTTATGTCAATGGCAATCGCATTGGTAATCGCGGTCTTTCATATTAATTATATTTTAAAAGTTTATCAAGGTTTTTATATAACTAAACAAAAAACAAGAATATTTCTCTGAAACTAAGTTTAATACTGTAAAATAATATGACATACGTGATACACGTTAGGTATACATTTAAATTAGTTAATATTATTTTTTCTTTTACGTACAATTTAAAATGAAGATAGGTACATCATAATTAATCATATATTTTTTTTAATAATCTAATGATATAATATATAATATAATACTATATTATCACGTATTTATAAAAAAACTTATCTTTAGATATTTCCGTACTGTATGAAATTTAAACTTATAAATGATAACGTAAAAATATTAATATATACATAAAATATATCGTAATACTAGTACAAATTTTAAAAGATATTTGAATACATGTTATACAGCCAGTTCATGAATATTATACTCTTTTTTACTACCTAGCTTATTTGATTAGTATTTTCCTTTTCTGATACAAATAACTAGCTTTTAATGTTGTTGATAAAAAATAGATTTGGAAATAAATTATTACTATATAGTAGGTATTTGGTATATTTTTACAACTAATTAAGAACATTTTAAGAGCTAATTTAATAGGTCTATATAATGCTAACCCCGTGCTAACCTTTTCTGATACAAATAATTTTTGATTTTATTGATATGGTAACTAATTATTATTATGGAAAATGAATATACCTACTCTTATCTCACTTATAGCCGTTCATTATAATGTTTTGAGACAGAAACCGAAATTAATCATGCAATTTTTAAGACTGTTCATTTAATTTTACCCATGGATTAAGATATATACTATACTAGCAATATCTTAGTCCGTGACTTTATCACAAAATAGGTCTGGATGTGACCATTCTGATTTCACCTATTCTGTAGTTGTTGTAGTGACTATAAAAAAACTGTTTTCTGGTTATATTGTATGACCACTGACCTGTGGATACATTGAACACTTTTATGTGCTACTATAACCTATATATTATTATGCCAAGTTATAATCTTTAATTTATTTAATAGAAATCTTTATATTTTTTGTTATTAAAGTTTTAAGTGGTTTTTATACTGTGAAAATGTCCAATTCGTCAATTAATTAGTGTTATTTGTTTTGTATTGGTGTGTATCAAATTAAATTATATTTTTATCTGATCATGGTAAAATGTACAATTCCAGATTCGTGGCTTTTAAAAAAGGATTCTTGTAATAATAACATTTCAACATGGGGGAAAAGGAAATCAAATAGGTACACAGGTTTTTGCATTGCTTATGCTTATTTAAATAGTCACTTTCAGTCCCCTAATAAAGACAGTTGGTCACTTTTCTCACTTTTCTATTTAGTTTAGATTCTGAGTGGAACGATGAATGTATTGATTTTACAATGATGTATGTTTTTTATTTTTATTATTTTTATGTCAATCATCACCTTAGGGCAGTAAACATGCTTTGATTTTCTTCAACAGTATCTTTTCTGATAGGAAAGTGAATCTAGTTGGTACTTTGGGGGGTCAAAAGTAAAAATTTATAAAATGTTCAACTTTTATAGCTAAGTATTGAAAATTTAAAACAAGGCTCTACGTAAATAGGTTATATATAAATTACTTTATTCACAATAATATCATCAAATATACTTGGTAATATCATAGGCTGTCTGACCGTTTTCGCTCAGAATCGTTTTTCTTATACAATGATATTATATCATTGAATTCAAATTTAACACCATCCATTACAGTGACCCACTTTAACCTACTGTACAGCAGAGCGACATCCATTTACCCACCTTTTTTGAGTTGCAGCCCTGAAAGTGCAAATAATATCCTATATGGGTAAATAAGGTACATTATAATAAGATCTTAGGTTAGAATTTTTTTCATGATTTAAAGAATTAAAAATTGGTTGAAAATTTAAAAAAAAATTATAATATTATTTTGTATTAAGGTGATCGAAATGGTATTCATTCTGTATCATAGTCATGCTTACTTTTAAATGTTGTTTTAATACGTTTTTATGATAATATTTATATTGTTCCTTAAAATATCTAAATAATCAACTGAATTTTTTCGGGTGATTGCAAATTGTATCCTCAGTGAACACGTAGTGAAAATTAAAATATTATAGTGAAACTGCGTCCGGAATTTTTCTGTTTTTAAAATGGGTATAGTATATTGCACCCATAGTTTCTATAAGCGACATTGAATTTATTGGTATCTTTTATGTACATGGGTGTAAAAGCCGAATATTTATCGATTTAATCGTTATGGTATTATTCATACTTCATACAATTTTTTAATAAACTAATATACCCACCCATATTATTTAATTTAAAATGAAAATTTGATTTTTGCATTTTTCATTAATACTACCAAATTTATTTTAACCATACCAAAAAATCATTTTTGGAGGACAGTGATAGCTTCCTCGCCATTATGTCCTCGGGGTAATACTATTATGAGTATAATATTGCTTATAAATTTATAAATTAAAAGTGTTTGACGAAATCTACTACGTAGAAATGTATACCTAAAATGTATTAGGTATTCGGCGCAATTTACGTTTGTTCGTTTTTTGATGTAGATATTTTGATAAAACTCACTAAGTGATAATAATTATTTTCGTGGCTAATGACATAATATTATGCAAAGAACAAATATTGCGCAACACGTAAGTGTTATCGTGAAATAATAAATATATGAGTTTATTAACAGTGATAAAGTTTATGTAACTAGTATAAATCAAATCATCATGTCTGAACAATGTGATGGTCCCATTTTTACTGAGTAATCAAGGTATACCTAAATTAGTTTATCGTAACTATTTATAGTATACCTAACAAGTTTCGTTTACTTTATAAAAAAAATTATTTATTGACTCTTTGAATCATGAGATAATATGTTTCGTAAAATATGTAGGTATTTATTCACATTTTAAATGGGTTTGCAGTTTACGATTATAAAAAAATGTTTCGTTATATTTTTGTAATATTAATTATTATAATAAATACTTATTAATTAATATTTGTTTATATATTTCAGTTGTATTGTTAAAAAGATTAAAATTTTTATTTACATGTCCTAAAAACTGTACACCAGCTTGAAAAATAATCACATTATAAAAACAAAAAAATTAAATTACCAATTACTATTATTTTAATCATTATACTAATTGTCAATTGCTGGATTATTGCTCTATAAGTATAATAACGTAAATTAAGATTTGGGTGAAATGATGAGTTTAATATTTTGACGACGATTTTTGTCATATATTTTTTTGTACTCATTATAAAGAATACGGGACTAACTCCTCACTATTTTAGATTCTGAGCGAAGCGATGAATGTATTGATTTTACAATGATGTGTGTTTTTTTTCATTTTTTATTTTGTGTCTATCATCACCTTTTAGGACAGTAAAAGTGCTTGGATTTTCTTCAATAGTAACTTTTCTGATAGGAAAGTGAATCTAGTTGGTACTTTGGGGGGGTCGTAAGTAACAATATCCCAGTAGTTTTAAAAAGCGACGTGATAAACAAAAGAAAAATTAAGGAAAAACGGGAATTTTTACGCAAAATCTGTTTTCGAGAAAATCGATTTTGGTTTTTAGTGCAACTCTAAGACAAATGACCGTAGATACTTGAAATTTTGACTGCATGTTTATATTAGCATTTTCTATACACCATAACATTTTCCAAATATTTTGACTTAATTTGAGCTGTGTACGGACATTTTCAGTTTCCATTTTTTTTAGTTATTTTTTCTATAAATATTAATACAATTTTATTTGTTTTATAAAAAAGCTTGAAAATTTAATAAAAGGCTCCCAGGTTATTGTTTCAAAGGCAGATGAAAAAAATTAAAAATCCATAGTCACAATTCTTTTTATAAGCATTTAAAGTTCAAATATTGACAAAATACGTAAAAATGACGAAAACTTGCAAATTATTTTAAGTTAGAAATTCATAAAAAATTTTCTTTTTAAATCTAAGATTTAAAAATGTTATACAAGATTCCTCATAAGTTTGGTATTAGCATTTTCTATACAAGATAAAATTTATAAAATATTTTGACTCTTTTTAAGCTGTATCCTTAAAACGATTTGTTGGTCAAGAACTCTTACTAGTGATTCATATTTCACCTGCTTATATAATAGGTAATTAAATATAGGTATGCGTAATTTTTTTTAATATCTACGCAATGCTTAAGTTTTTGGTAAGTTATACATAATATTGAGGTTATCGAAGGTTAAAATTCATTATCAGTAAATGTTTTAAAGTTCATATAATAATATATTTTTTACTTAAATCTATTACCTAGTAATCAACTAAATAGCTGGAACTCATAATACTATAGGTATGTAAATAGTTTGGATTTGCACAGTTATATGTGATGATTTTATACGTCCTTGACATATTATTATATACATATAGTTCCAATGAACGAACATTTTCATTATTGTTTTGCTCAATGTCTACTTTTGTTGTGCATAACGTATGTATTCTCTAATTACTCTAGTATTCAAGGTTGTTCTTCCAATTCGTTCAAATGTTAAATATTTCATTGTTCGTTAAGTTCGGAGATCTCAAAATTTGCTTGAGTTAAAATACATAACTGTATTATAAGAATGATAATGGGTTATTGCTTGTCTAATTTTTACTTTTTATTACTGTCATTAATTTATTAAAATAATTTAATATTAAAATTGAACACAGATTTCTATATTTATAAACAAAATATCGTAGATAATTTTTATTTCAAATGTTTTGCACCTATTAATATTTAATAATATCCTAGGTAAGTAGTTGTATACATTGGGCATTGGTGGAAATAAATTATAAATTTAACTTAGTTCAAGCAACGTGTTACAGTTGCATCTAATATTATTTTACTTTTTAGAATATTTAGATTATAATACGTACATTTTGTACCTACTTATTAGAACTTCACATTTTTCTGTTAGATAGTTTTCAAAAAAATCGTATATTGTATAACAAAATAACAAAACCGAGGAAGTTGCACAGCTGTATAGAAGTTATCTGTGTATGTGGTTATTGAGTAGGTCACTGTAATGAATCATATGAATGTGTTAAATTTAAATTCAACAATTTTATTAAGAGGACGTCACACTATATTTTTATTTTTTTAACATAAATATATTTAAAGTTATTAGTTTGAGAACATTTGGTTTTTTTTTTATTTAATTATTAAATATTATTGGTTAATGCTATCAATAAAAATAAAACACTACGATACAGATAAAGTTCTTCCCTATGCGTTGTGGAATTTCGTTAATTCTACTATAAATACAGAGAGAAAACAGTTTTTTATATGTTGTACAATTTATTGTAAGACGGATACAACATAATATGTGCATATTATGCGGGTGTGCCATCCTCATTGCACACGAATAACGATGTTTAGCGAAACGGTGATCAGCCTCTATTTTTAAGGATGTTATACGATTATTTCTATAGCTATTAGTAAATTATTTTTTTTATTAGTAAGTTTAGTCTTAAACATTTTAGCCAAGTTTTAATAAGTCTATTATATTTTATTATATTATTGTTATTATTAGGTAAATTATAAGTCAATACAGCGTACCGAAGAATTGTGTGATATAAGCTTATTGTGTAAAGAAAATAATAATTTTAGCAATAGTGAAATGTTTCAAGTGTTTTAAATATTTTTTTTATATTACCTACTTAAATAAATTACCAAGCGAAGAGAAATCGATAATTTACGTTTGAATATCCTATTTCGTCAAAATGTAAACTTCTAACACTCATAAAAAATAATATTGCTTAAGCGAAATTTTTTTTAAATTGCAGTAAGAACAACTTATGAGTAAACTTGTAGTTATTAAAGTTAAAAATTACATGCATTTTAAACTATAAAATAATTTTCACATTTTTGTTATTTTCGTCATTTTGACAAAATTTGATCTTCAGACGCTTAAAAAAAAATGTGACTAGATTTTTCAGTTTTAATTGCCATTAAAAAAACCTTTGAAGAACCTTGGGTAACATAATATAATCTACATCATTGTAAATTCAATACATTCATCGCCCTAAATCGTATATACAATAAGTTTCAAGTTTCAACTAAATCCTAAATAGTCATTTTTGCCTAGGTTATAAATTTGTTGCTTTGAACTATTTTTAAAATCAAATGATTTATCATAGATTTTAAGCCTGAATCAAAAATCAGCATTTTTATAATCATATATTATTTATTAACGCTACATTAAAATTATATAGACAGGAAACAGTATATTTATTATTTAATATAATATATTATTGACGTTACGATAGCTGAACGCCGTAATTCATGTTTGAAAATTATATATTTATGTATTGTACCTAGTACCTACACATTGTGTGATATTGTAAAAGACATTTATGATAAAAAAATATATAAATATTTGGTATATTAGTAAATAAAAATTTATATTTTATTTTATTTTGTTTTAGGTAAATTATCATGGACGCTGGATTTAAAGAAGAGCGGCCTCCTCATCCTAGAGCCAAAGCCAACATTTTTGAAATCCTCACATTTGGGTAATTTTTTATAAATAAATTATACATAAACATTTTGACCCATCAAAATAATTGATTGGTGTACTGCTTAATTCTTAGTTGCATCTATTTTTAATGGGTTGTATATTATATCACTAGTCGGTACTGTATAATATTAAATATAGTGAACATTTTGGAATACAAAATCGTGTATAGTATAAGTTCTCCTAGTATAATTATCAGTTGTTGGTGTGCAAAATGTTTATGGTAACAATTAATTCTATTTTTTTTTTAAATGTGCCGTGATTTTTGTAATCAAAAACACTGCGAATAAAAACGATGTGTTCATTTTGAAATATACGAAATACGTAGATAACATTTTACTAAATGGCATGCACGAGCAACATAATATGTTTTTTTTTAAATTATTTAATTTTCTTATTAAAATAAAATAGGTATATAGATAATTTAATGCAATATGCCAATATTTATGTTTGTATAAGAAAAATAGGTAAGTAAACAAAATATTTTTAATGATAATGTTACCTTTGCACCTTAGACTAGATCGATCACTACTTGTAAAAGGTCCTAAGATCTAAGTTCTGCACAATTGGTACCTATTATCTTCCAAACTTTCCTAGTTAGATTCTCTAGAATTTTCCTTTGTTTACTTAGATTTTATAATACGTTCAGTGTTCAGTGCAAACCACTCATAATATTATACACAGTACCCACTTCACGATGAATACATTTTTTTTTTCCAGTTACATACGATTATTAAAAATAAAGATAAAGAATACTAAATATAAACTTTAAAATTTTAAAATAATGATAAATCAATGTATACTTTTATTATTTAATATAATAAAAGTATGCTTATATAGTAGGTACTACCTTTAGTGGTAATGTTACACGTACATTTTTTGTGATATTATTACTCTAATTATATCTCAATTATTAGAAGTGCATCATAATTATTGACAATTATTATTATACATAAACAACCGAGAGGTTATTTGAACTTTAAATTATTTTATTATGTGTTAATGGCTTCTCCCCCTTCGCTAATATGTGTAAGCTATTTTTGCTGGATAAAAAGGTAGAATTTGATTTTAATTCACACTAGGTCTAGGTTATTAGTATTTGGTTTAAACAGTGTTGGGTAAATTACTTAGAGATTAAAGTAATGGAATTCCTTTATTCGTTACTCAACAGACATTTTAATGGAATTATTAAAAAAAGTTCGTATTTTGTATTTCTTTAGTTTCTTAATTTCTTTGAACAATCGTCTCTCGACAAGCAACGTTAGTATAGATGGTAGAGATACAATATAGGTATAATTTAAAAAAAAAACAGTTAACAATAATAATAGTTATAGAGATATAACATAAAACAATTATTAATATTTAAGTATTAAAATATATTTGTGTGAATACAAGATAAAAAAATCAAAATAACACCAGTCCATACGATCTTTTTATTGGAAACGTTCTATGTATTTCGAGAAAAGTAAATTAAAATATTATTTTTTTAATCAAAGGAGCACAAAACACAAAAATTAATTCTAAGAATAATGATATAGGTTTTACGTTCCTACTCTCATTATTCAATGAGTTATGACATGAGTAATTGAAAAAAATACGCATGACGTCATTGGGCCGAACTCGCGGTATGCCTAGCTTATACGTGTAAATGTTCCCGCTTCAAACAATAATTTACCTATTTTTAAAGTATATTTTCTAATTTTTGTTGTACTTATGTGGTATATTATTTATTCCTGAAAACGTTATTGGAACCAGAATTTTTTTCAAGTATTTAGTTTTTTTTTTAAATATTTAAGATATCTATTAAAATAAATCGACGTGCTGCCCCGTTGTAACTACAATGTATATCCTTAACGAAAATATCGTTTTAGTATTTTTAATATTAAAAAGGTGGGCAAGTGGGTGTCGCTCTGCTGTACAGTAGGTTACAAGTGGGGATTTTAATGGATGCTGTTAAATTTGAATTCAATTATATAATATAATTGTATAAGAAAAACGATTCTGAGCGAAGACGACCAGCCTATGATATTGTGAATAAAGTAATTTATATAATTTATAATCTATTTACGTGGAACCTTGTTTTTAATTTTCAATCCTTAGGTATAAAAATTGAACATTTTAAACATTTTTAACTACAAATTAATTATTAAATTTTAAATTTGATAAATTTTGTCAAAATTTGAACTTAAAATGCTTATTAAAGTTTGTGCTTATTAAAATTGTATCAGCGGCACAAACTCTAATAATTAATATTTTAAATTAAAATATGATTAAAAAATGAATAATGGAAAAAAAGCCCCTTACCAATAAACACTACATTGATATTATTTATTATTTATTTTTACATTTAAAGCGCCCGGTGCCGATGCCATTTCGTCCTCAAAAATACACTCTGCGGGAATAACGATACCGCCTTGTAGAATCAACCAAATTTCATAATTTTTTTTTTGATTGCTAGAGGGGAATATTTTACAGCCCGTATCGATCTCTATTTTTCAGTATTTTATTCTCAAACTTAATAATACCCATGTCTAAAAAAATACAAGATAAAAAGCATTTTTTTTACAAATTTTTATTACAACTATTTGAAATAAAATCAAAATCAGAGATCGATGCAGGCTGTAGGAAGTCTTCTTCTTTCAGATAAAAAATATATACAATTTTATTGACTTGGAAAATTTGAAAAACTGGCACCGGGACCCTTAACAAAATTTAAAACAAGGTTTCCACGTAATAGAAGTTAATTCTGTTGACAACACTTTAACACTTTTGTAAACCATATGAAGTTTAAATATAAATATAGAATACCTACCTAGGTTAAAAATCGAAAATTCGAGAAAAAAATGACATCGAGTATATGGCATTCAATAGTTGTATCACAAACCACATTTAAAGAATATATTAATCATAAAACAAAATACTCTATGAATATAATATAAAGTCACACAATAAAATAAATAAGCATTAATTCTTATAAAATATTAATACAATTTAAATTTATCTAATTAATAATAATTTTTCTCCTGGGCTTTATTTTTCTGTGACTGAACATTTTTTCCTAATCCTAAAAAAACTGGGGGGCTAAGTCCTCCAAATTCTCCTTAATTGCGTCTAAGCTCAGTTGTTGTTACAGTAATGCATTTCTTTCGTACATTATTGCCAAATAGTTACTGGTTTTTTGTTTTATAATTAACACAAATACATTTATTTATTTGTAAATATTTGCTTTACATTATATTAATTTAGTATTATACATTAAAGTTATGAGCCTAATATAATCTCAATGACTACAACATAAAGTGCATTACAGAGAAGTTCTGACTAGTTCCTATACTTATGTCTTATATAAGGCAATATCTTTTATTTTGTGTGGATAGCAATCACAACAGCAGCAGCTGTTGGAAGTTCTAGAAAATATTGTACTTTAAATTATCTCTAAATATTGCTTATTTCTCTAAAACTATCTAGACGTTTCTCAATATCTCAACAATGTAAATCACTTCAAAACTGTAATTTTACTTTAATTTTTGTTAACTTAACATTTTTGATGATTTTAATTTTTTATGTACTTGCCTAATAATCAGAAACTGCACAACATTAAATATATTTTTGTACAGGTCATTAATTTAAAGTTTATCAATATAATTATAGTTAAAAGAAATATTATAGCAATAGCATGTTTCTGTCATATAATATAATATACATGTAATGATGAGGCCTAGAAAACATAATTTATATACTAGTAAGCTAGTATCTTTAATATACTGCTTGTTAACCCCAACCTAATTAAATAATATAGTAATATAAATTTGTTTCATAGTTTAATCATATTAAGTACCTACTAATTAATTTTTTTTTATTCAGGTGGACTTTAAAGCTCTTCAAAACTGGACGAAAAAGAGATTTAGAAATAAATGATTTATATACAACACTAAATGATCATTCTTCAGCATCATTAGGAAATGAATTAGAAAAGTACATTTAGAAAAGTCAAATTTTTGAACTTTATCAAATATATTTATACATATTTCATTTTTAAGGAAATGGAGAAAAGAATTAGCTAAAGCAAAACAGTCAAATCGACAGCCTAGTTTATTAAGAGCTTTACTTCAAATGTTTGGACCTAAGTTAATGTGTATGGATTTTTACTCTCAATTGTTGAAATTGTATTAAGGTAAGAATTTTATAAAATTTTAAATAGTTGTTAGATGCTTGATTGTTTAGTTCTTTTAAAAATTGAAATATATATTTTGTTAGTTAAGTATTAAATTAATCAATATATTATGACGGTTAAAAAAAAAATTGTAATCGTTTTTATACTTAACCAAACTATTAAAAATTTATAAGAATATTATACTATTCTTAGATGAGCACAATTTTATTGTATCTTGATAGTTATAAAATAAATCTAACTTTTATATTTTAGTACAAATATATAATATGTTTTGTTAAATTAAAAATAAATATATATTCGCAACAACTACTAGTTGACCTTAAATAAGTTTACGTGACAACATTTTAAATTATCTAGGAATGGTTATGTTAGATTTAATTTGTACATGATATATGAATTAAAGTAAAAGATTTAATTAAGTTTTATGAGCTTTTTGTTACCTTAAAGAATAATAATTTACTTCGAGGTTATTGATTTGAATTATTATGTCAATGAATCTAAAGTCAATTATTTCCTAGATTAATCATGTAAGTAGACAATTATATAGTTAAATAGGTATTTATTTTATTAATATATGTCTGAAACTGATTAATTAATAATTATTTAGCGGTACGTACATCTTTTAATTTTAAGAGTAGGTATCTACTAGTATATAATAATATCTTTCTTTACATAATTTGTCATTTTAGTCTTTCATATAAACATAAAAATTCAGTGATATAGTAGAAAATTCAAAAGGTATTCACTTTCGTTGTAGTTATATGAACTAGAAATACCATAGATTAAAAAAATATTTCATGGCTAAAAATGAATATTGTAAAATAAAATAAATACTATAGAGATACTCATACTACTGTTTTATAAATGTCATTAGAAATTATGTGATAAAATAAAATTCATGATTCATTATAAAAAGCACTATTGTTTTGAGGATGAAGGTATTAAAACATATAATTTTTTATATAACTTGGTGATAACTGAAAATCGTTATAACATGCTTTTAAAAATGTTATTTTTGTTTGAACTATTAACCTAGTGTTAGGAATAATAAAAGTAAAACCATTGAATGTGTTAATCTCGTAGGTATATGTATCATGTATGAAACACGTAAAAACTAATATTTATTGTAATTTGTAATGGATGTGTTCAATTTTAATTCAAATTTAATTGATTAATCATTGTATGCAAAATACAATATTCTGAGGAACAGAGATATGTGATTAATAACTATAGATACTTGAAATTATTACCTAATGTTTATATCATGGATAATATACATTGAATAGGATCACACATTAAGGTATAATGGACTAGAAACGGCATGGAGGGGGGTCAGGGAACAGCCACCAAAAGGTTCCTCACACTGGGGATCCAATGTTTTCAGCGCTACCGGTGGTTTTATTTGGCTTCAAATTTTGTATCTTATTCCGTGTTTTATATGGATGGCATTGTAAACTCTGGGTCCCTATTGCGATCCCCCTTTATTATGGATGGCCACTTTGCCTCTTGTACATATATTCGTGGCCACTGATAACCTGCTCGTTACCAGTCCATTATATCGAAGTCCGTGGTCTTGTCCATGGTATATTATCCATGGTTTACTATGTAAAATTATTTGATTAAATAAAATAATTAGATTAATTTTAATCTATTTACAGACATTTCACATTTTTACCTTTTTAATAATGTTTTTCACAATTTCTAATAATACAGTTTTTGTTTCTGAGTCAATAAGCTTCTTCATAAATTGTTTTTAAAATTGTTATGAATTATAAAAAATATATTTTTACAATTTTTTTTTTATTTAATTGTTTGACAGTCAAATTTTAACAAATTTGGTAAAACAAACATTTTAAAAATATAATATAGTTATGAATTCATATAATTAATTTTCATTGTTATACTTAAGGCTTGAAGAATTAAATACAAACTGGTTCCTCATTCATTTTCCCTATACCTATACCTATACCTATTTAAGAATTTCAAAAATATGACAGACTCTAGTTATAAGCTACTTTTGTTAAAAATGGTTAAACTTATACTGAATTAAGAAAAAAAAAAATACATTCATCGCTTCGCTCAGAATCTAAAATTTAATATAATTTAATATGATTTACTTATATTTCCTTTAGACATAAACTCAGATCCACACGTAATATTCGCTCTGCATTTAACTACCTTTTGTCCATTTTTACTTACAAAAAAGAAGAGTTGTGCAAAACATGTATTATTATTCTTTATATTATATAGTTGAATTATACCCGGAATTATAATCTTCTTTAGATATTTTGTTATGTACTCGTAATAACTCATATATCATCATTATTGTCCACATTAAAACTTGCACAGAGGAATCAGAGATTTGACTTTTGGCTATATTTGTATATGATTCTGACTAATAAATAATGATTATCTTTGGCGATAATGACTTTTTTTAATACGGTTAATAATTTTTAATACATTTTACTTATATTCTTAGATGACAAACTGAGAGTAGTATTTACAGTGATCTAGTTTTTATTATTATTGTGGAGGGAGGATAAAAAGATAAATTTATAAAAATCTAAAATCTAAAATTCCACCTAAGAATAGATTAAAGTTGTTTTTATAATTTGATAATATTTTAAACTTAAATAGTATGATTAAAAAATATAACAAATTAAAAATCAAATATAAAGTGTAACTGCTGGGTTACTTATTTTTTCATGTAACTCATGTTATGTATTTTATTTAAGCCTCATATTCTTATTGTAAATAAAGTTTTACAGATCTGATTGTATATTTATTAATGTAAAATAATATGTTATTACTTATTAGGTTAAGTACTATTCCACATTTCGACAGTACCACAGTAGTTTTAATAAGTTCATAATATATAGACATTCTTAACATATGTTTTATTTTATTTATATTTGGCTTCTATAATGACTAAAATTGAATTATATTAATATTATCTGGCTAATGCTGAATTAAATAATGTTATTACATTAGCTATAATACAGGAATATAATATATTATTAGCAATCTCATACTACATTTATGAATCCTGTTATCTATTTTTACTGTTATTATTTAAAAGTTGACTTAGTATTACTTTTCAGATATTAATATTTTCAGCCTCAAAACTATTAAATAATTTATAGTATTATTTTCTTACTGATGCATTAATGCTTGTTGTACAATTATCATTTATTAGATTTTAGTGCTTGTGTATTTTTTTTTAAATATTTTATTTTTTTGCTTACTTATTCATTTTTATGCCATTATCTCTACAATATACAATATATAAATAATGTTAAAATTACATTGATCTTTTAAAATTAATTTTATTTTGGTTTTATGTACAAAAATCAAATAATGGAATACAATATATTATATAAGTAGATATACTGTTCAAAATTAATTCATTTTCTGCTATTACATATATTTTTAACTTAAGACATAAATAACACATTTTTATTAATTTAAATTTGGTACTCATGTATATATGCTACCTAACGTAAAAAGCTATTTACCAATAAACTATACGCGTGTATTTATCTACCAAAAACAGTGTATGCTACCTACTAAATTACAATTTTGAATTTATAAAACTAAAACTTACCTAATGTATCTCTGACTAATCATCATTATCAAGTATTTTAAAGTATTATATTATATTGTTATAACAGCAACATTTGTCGTCATGTTGTTCTTATGTTATCTCAGAAAAAGTAAGTTATTTTTGTCTTCATGGATATTTACCAGTTATCATAGTGTGCATTATAGTATTGTATGACTGTCAATGTTGTTTATCGTAATGACTCAAGTCCCAGGTACTTTCCCATAATACAATTAAATAGAAATATAGCATTTATAAGAATATTACAGGTATGTCATATTTCCCAGTAGGTCGCATACTACATGAGTATCTTAAATTTTTTATTTTTATATTTCCTTTTTTTTAGACTTTTTATCTAATTTAAGGTTTTTTATATATGTATCAAATTGTAAATTTGTATAGGTAGATAGGACTAAAAGAGCATTTCCAATAAAATTAAATTTTGTTTACATATAGAATGTGAGTTGAATTTTATAACCTGGTTTTTGTTTTTTACTTGTTTTATTTTAAACCTTATAGAAAGCATTATTAGGGACTAGAGTTGAGTTTGATATTTATTTTTAATTATTTGTTAACTACATTTGATTATAACTTTAATAATATTATGCTTTATTTTATTATTAAAAAATATATCCTAATATTAGATCCCTGTGTTTGAAACTTTATAATAATATAGTAATGTATCAATTACTAAGTTATTTTGCAAAATTTATTGTTTAAAAATTAACTGTTATAAAGTAGAAACTATATTTTTGTTTTAAGCATTTTATTCTATTCCTAAAGAACCAATTTTTCTTAGATTTCTGAATACTGGTTAACAGATATTTTTTTTATTCATCTGTATTATCCTTGTATTGGTTGTTCAGGATGATTCAACCCATATCTATTGGTTACCTGATTGGTCATTTTGATTCACCATCCACTACTGACTTGTATACAGCAACTGTGGCTGCAATTGCATTGCTGTTATCTACATTATTGTGCACAATTGGAATGCACCAATATATGCTTGGTCAAGTTGAAATTGGTTTTAAAATACGCGTTGCTGTGACCACTATTATCTACTCAAAGGTACACTCAACCAATAAAAAAAATCTGTCAAAATTAGAAAAAATAATGATATTAGATAGAAATAATTCAATTAAAGATTGGTCTTTGATTTGATGAATTCTTAAGTTCTTTGTCAATGTAGTTTCTGATGGTTTTTTTATATATATATATATATATTTATATATAAAAATAGCAGTCTTATATTACATAGCATTGTAGTTGATGTTGTGATCTTTGCTTATTTTGTTGACTTATTCATTTTTTTCATCTTCTTTTTACTTTGCATTTTTAATAACCAATTAAAAAAAGCTTGCAAAAATTTGTATTTACTTCTTGCACAAATTCTGTTATATTTCATACTAGAAGAGTAAAATATTTAATTTATGCTGTACATATTATTACAAAGTTGAATATAGAAAACTAATCTATAATTTTGTTATTGGTATTGATAGCAATATGTGTTTGCATTAATAATTTTAGTTTATAACATACTAATATGACTTCTAATTCAATTTCATATTTAAATTCAAAATTTGTTTTCCAATTAAATATACTACAAATTGAATTGATTTTATGTGAGATTGTTAGTAAGTGTTAGTATAATATACTATTTATAAATAGAAGTATTAACAATATAAAATGTTTATAAGCATGATTTAGTTCATCATAGTATTTTAATTAATGATTTTTTACTCTATTTTCAGTAAGTTATATTATATAAATTATTTATATATACATATTATCATTTAGTAAGTGATTATAATATGAGTACATCATATAGTTCACAAAATATTAATATGATAAATGTATATGCTAGAGATAATTTAATCCAACCCAAGGATTATTAGGTTCCCCTCTTGGCTCTTAATACTTTTGTATAGTAATTATTACTATGTTTAAATCATAATAATAATATTATATTATACTTAATGAAATTTAAATTTAACCAAACCTAATTTCAGCGCTCTTCTATTTGATAATTCTCTTAACATTCATTGACCAATTTAATTTTAATAATAATAATTATTTATATAATATTTTATACTTAAACAATTTATGTTAATTTATTTGTTTTTGTAAAATATTTAATTGCCTGTATTTTTTTTTTTTAAATAGTTAAAAGTATGTTGTAATATTGTAGTATCTATTAAGTTTAGTTTCGATGATTTTCAAAAAAAAATATTTGATTTGGAGGTATTCAATTTTTAATTGTTTCTAATATAGGTAGTCTTTCTTCTGTTTAATGTTATTAGTATACTGTATACATCAAATATATGCAGCACTTTCTGTAAAGGAGTGGTTTTCTACAATTTTAATACATACTTATTAGAGAAAATAATGGTATTATATTTATGAGTAGGTATCAAACAAATCCATATAAATTATTATTTTATAATAGGTACCTAATGATTGACAACAATTAAAGTTAGACATTTTAAATAGTAACATAATATTTGATTAAAATATTTAAACAGCTAAATACATGTATAGATATAGGTCATATGAGCAAATAGCGTTTGGGATTTGGGAGGGCTAAAGCCTTACTTTGATAATATTGAATAAGCTTAAAACAAAATGTAGGACATTTTTGGGGGAGCTTAGTCCCAAAAACCTTCCCCCTATTTGCGCCTTTGATATAGGTATACATCGGCTTAAAAAAAAACATTTAATGACAAAAATTAATAAATCGTTCATGTATAGTTTCCAATACTGCCGTCATAAGCAAAAACGCCATATATACAGAATAAACAATGATCAAATAACTAAAACACTGTAAATCGTAGAAAAATGTGTGGTTACTAGGTAACAACGCCGCAAATATACTATAGTACATAGTACAAATTATAATTGACGCCATTTTGGCTTAGTAACAAGGATCAGTTTAAATATCACAAAGCAAAATATTCCAACATGCTAATTATAAAAATTATGTATAAAGTATATTTTTTTTTTTTTTATTTACAAATTGACTTAAAAATATTATTTTTGTTTTGTGAATTCATTAATATTAAAATGTATAAATCATTTTATCATATCAGAAATTGTTACTTACGAGTTATGGCATTCTTGCTTTTGAATAAAGTATCAAAAGTTTATACCAATACTAGGGTACAACGTGAAAAGTAAAACATCTTGTTAAAAATTAATTTAATCATATTTATTATTGTTTCATTGCATCCGTTGAGTAAAATTACATAGGAAAACATATATCATATTTAAATAATTAGAATGTACAATGTGTTATGATTTCATGAAAATACAAAACACAAAAACGCATTTTCCTTAAAATCGTTCTCCGGTGACCTACAGTGTTTTCGCTTATGACCGCAGATTACTAGTGCCATGCTAACTTTCATTGGCATTCCTATTAAATATACCTACATATTCAAACACCTTCCTCCACTTGACACGGCTCTGTCCAATTCCTATATGATTTAATTAGTTTTATTATTTTATTTCTATGTATTTAGTTATATAAAAATATTTTGTACCAGGACATTATAAGAACATTTGAAACAATAACTTTCTTCATTCTACTTAGAAGTAATCTAGAGGGACTTTTTATCTGTACAAATATCCCATTTAGGCATAAAATCCAACCTTTAACCATTTTTTGTAACTCATTTTTAAATGTAATAAAATATAATAATATATTATAATTAGTAATATCTGATAAATATTACTAATATGGAATATAGTATGCTTTAATATTATATTTTTTGAATTTTGAAATTATTATTGATTTAATTTGATCATTCTTAAAATATTTGTTTTTGTTTTATACAATCTGCAATCATATTAGACTTGAAATTGTATTCTAACTATAATTGCTACTCTCTGAAAGACTGAAAATCTTTACTCAAAGCTTATTTGAATGAGTTTTTAAAGGTGAAAAATAAAAAAAACATTTATAAACTGAAAATTTGTTAAAAATAAATGTTTGTAATGAAAACCACTTTTTTGATACAATTATCATTTTATATAATTACTATCCCTTTTGTTCCAACTTTAAAAGATACTTAACCTATATGTGAAGATATAATTCATTTTTTTTTATAATTTTTCTAATGTTTGTTTTACAAATGCTCAATTAGGTACTTATAATTAATTGATAATAACTCCGTTTTAGATGTAATATTGCATAAGTTAAAATTACAATTCTTCTATACTTTTTTTAGTGTGATGTGTATAAAGTATAATGTACTTGCCAAATGAAAATGCTTTTTTTTAAATTAACAATAAATTATACTTTTTTAATCTAATCTAAAATCAAGATGTTTAAAAGTACTGCATGCACACTCACACATTTTATGCTATTGATAATCTTTTAAAATAGTTAAATAATAAAATATATACTATTATATTATATAATAATATTAGTATTGATATATAATAATTTCATATAATTTGTATTAAATCTTATTGTTTATGATATCATGTATTTTTCATTTTGTGCTTAATTAAGATATTTTAATTAAATGTATAGTAGTTTACTAATAATTTGTGTTGTATATTGTATGCATATTAATATACATTTATATAAACTCTGAAAATATTTGCAAAGACAATTTAATCTTAAGTGCATGAGTACTACAACTATCTCCTTTTTAACCTTTTAATAAAAATAAAATAGTTGATTTAAATTTATTAAATGTTTATGAAATTTTATTATGAACACAAGTGACAAAACTACAAAAGTTTAAAGTAAGCCAATTAATAAATTTTCCACATACCCTTTTTAAAATTAATTTAACTATGAATGTTACCTGTAACGGCTGTATCTAATGTTAAACGTTATTTAGTATATTTTAGTTATTTCCTTATTAATAGTAGTTAGAAGTTAGTACTCATCAAAGAAATTAGTTTTCAGTTATACTTTAGAAGAACATAATAAATATATATGGGACATGACAAATCAGATATATTTTTTTAATTAACCGTGTTGATTATTAGAGAATATATTTTGTGTTTGATGTGACTTATATAGTGTATGCCAGCCGATCTTCTTGGGTCGTATAATCGCACAATTTGAACCAGACATACCATCAGATCAGTCTTCTCATCTTGGGATATTTTATGGGAGTTGCTTGTTGGGAGCCGTTGCGTTGAAGACTTTTGGTTTCACCGCCTACGACATGCTCACCACACATATGGGCATGAAGATGCGCGTGTCTACGTGTTTTCTCATTTATAATAAGGTACCTTTGCGGTCCTTTTCACAATAACAGTATTTAATTAACCCAACACGAGTGTGATTGCTTAATGCATTTTCCTGGCAAACAAAAGATAGCATTTTAATCTAATTTTGAGTATACACTAAAAGTTTAAAAAATGTATTATTTCTACGTCTGTTTTGTTTATTATACTTGGTTTCTATAACTGAAAACATTATTTTCAATCTAAATATTGACTGTAATTTTAATTTTAACTCTGGTAGATACCTTTTTTGAAGTCCATAAATTAAAGTTATTTCTTGTAATATACTAGTATTATTATTATTCCTTTAATACATATTTTAAAAAATTTTAGTATGGCGATTTATGTGGTTAAGATGGTGTTATTATTAGGTGTAGACATATCAATCCATTGTTAATTTAATCAATTGATGTTTTATTTATGTATGAGTTAAATAAAGTAATATAGACTCTTTTTAATGAACACAGTTATTAACTATTTGACTAGTTAATTCTAATCAATACAATAACAGTATGATGCTTAAGTGTGTTGTAAGTTAAAATTAATTTCAGTTTAGATAAATTAATAATTATTAACATTATAATATGTACATTAGAACATTTTATAACCTATATTTTCTCAAATCTAATTTTTCACCTTATTATTATTGTTTATAATTTGTATATACAAATAAAAATAATAGTAATAATAATGTACTTAAATAAGATGATATTATTATTGTTTTTAAATAATTATAAAATGTATATTATATCTGGTCAGAAATAACTATAATTTCTAATTTAATACTTGATTAAATTTTTTAAACTTATATTTATAACTACAGAATATGTACACTAGTTACAAAATATAATAAATATTATGGACACATCTTGTGTGCAATAGTTCAAATCATAATCATAATTCATCAATCATTTCAATAACTAACCATTTTTTTTTTTATAAATGGGACTATCTAAGGAATCTAGATCAAAATTTTCCATTGTAGGTTACTATTAGTTCAAAATAATAAGCTTTTGTAATGTTATCTTTTGTAGTCCACTTGCTATATTTTTTTTTTTATTGCTATGCATTAGTTAAGTTTTTCTTAATATTTTTTTGTGTTATGGCTTTTTTAACATGTGTGAAAACTAAATTAAATCTTTAGTTGAATACTTGAATGTGTAGACTATAGAAATTAAAAAAAATATTTAAATAGGTAATTTATTAATTATCTATCAAGATATGTAAATTATTATATTCACAAGTATAATGTAGTATATTTGCACTTATCATACTAAATTCAAATACTCAGTAGTTAGTACTAATAGCTATTTTGTTATATTTAATGAAATAACCAAAAAAACTATAGCAATTATATAATTTAGTTAAATTACTGTATTTTAGAAGAAAATAATATTTAGGGTGTTACCTATTAATTTACCGACTTTTAATGTTTGACTATATATTTAACAATTATTAAGACACAATGTGGTTTTATTCATATTTGTATATATGTATATTGTAATGTATTGGCAATATAGGTATTTGGTATAATTAGTTAGATATAAAAACTAAAAACAATTATCTACATAATATAACAATTAATAACCTATACATTATTATTATTTCATAAGTAAGCCAAAACCTACCTAATATAATCATGACTTTATGACAAAAATATTTATGTTTTTTTTGAAAAGTTTAAAATTTTGTTTGTTTTTTATGGCCTAAATGATACCATATTAACATTATTAGGATAATATGTATTTGTACAATGGTGGTTTTGAGAGGTGGCAAAGTCCTCTCCCCCACATGCTTAATTCTTTTTGATCTGTAGTTTATATAATATTAAAAAATAAACATTTATTTATGGTACTTTTAAATTTTAAAATATAAAATGAATAAAATCTAAGTACAATTAAATACACTTGCAAACTCCTTGGTAAAAGGACAATAACAATTTTTGTGCCATGGTTCTAATTTAGGGATAAAACTCCCCTTTTGACATTTTGTCAAAACCATTTCTGTATTTCTATCATACATCCTTGGACTTTGGTTGTTACTTATGTGTAGTTTGGTAGATTCAGTTACTAAATTTGTACGTGACCGAGCAACTGTTTTAAGACCGAAGAACATTTATACTGATTGATATTAATTATTTAATTAACGAGCACACAGTAGCATTTTATTGATTTATTTTGTTAAAGTCTAGATAATTGATCAGTGTGTGTGGGTATAGTGTAATGTCTTATATATTTTTAATTTGTTTTTTTTCGGTAAGTAAAAAAGGAGAATTATATACGAATTGTTTATAGACATTTTGGACATTATTGTTTGTATTTATTATTTAGGTTGACAATTGAAAATATTGTACTGCCTATTTATTATTCATGTAAAACGTATTTAGGATTATACATTTGTTTATTTTATTTTTGTTAATGTTTTAATGTACAAAATATGAGTAATGTGTTTATATTATGTATGTACCTATAAATGTGTGTGTTGTATGTGTGTATCTATGTAGAATGTCTCAGCCTCTGCTCATTGGCGGACTGTTAGCATATTTTGACCCTGATGAGTCCAGACACACAGACTTGAGACATGCATATATTTATGCATCTGGTTTGGTGTTAAGCATGTTTGTTACATTGGTCTTGTATCACTCAACACAATTAGAAATCATACATTGTGGGATGAAGATTCGAGTTGCCTGCTGTTCAACAATATTTTACAAGGTATATAAATGTGTAACGAAACTTGATGAGTTTTTTTTTAAATTTGACTATGAGTTCTTTGAAAGCTTTGGAAAGAACACATCTTGTTCTTTTTCCGATTACTTACCTACTCAAAATTAATTATACATTTTGTATAGTTAATGTATCATAACTATTATTATTCATACATATATTAAACAATATTCTAATATTTTTTAATATGACGAGTAATCCCATGTTTGTTATCTTTATCTAATTAGCCTAATATATATTATATGTACAATATACATGGTTATAAATAAACTATACAATATACATGCAATGCTATATAGTATACTTATTATATAGGTTATTTGTGTCGATGTTATTACACATGAAAAATTTGTTTTGTAATAAATAATAATCAATAATTAAAATTAAGATAACCTAAGTCCTAGGAAAATAAATAATTTTACTGTTCAAATTGCTCATTATTAGGTCCATTATTACAGGCCTAATTGTTATAATAATAGTTATCTAATGGATGTTATTTATTTTCTAGTTGATTAGTATAAATTATTGCTTATTATTTTTTATTAGGTTTTCATTTCCTACTGTTTCTTGATTTTATATTGGTGCATCTGTTAATATGGTGTAAGAACATACAAAATTCCCTGATCTATGTAAAACAATCATTTTTGACATAAGATCAAAATAGTATAACATGTGATTAATCATATAGGTACTATATGTACCTATACCATTTATAATTTTATTATTATATAAATCATTATTACCTATATTATTTTAAAATTAATTCTGACCAATGATAAAACCCAATAATGAATAAATGATACGAATGCTTACGTATTAGTGTATTACATCATATTAGTATCTATTAAATTAAAATTATGTAATAGTTTCATTCTGTCGCAGAATTTATTGAATTTAATCTATCCTGTGATTCTTCTATAATTAAATATATTTCATGCATTTTATCCTAGAATAAAATAATTTAGTTTGTTTTGATTAATCAGTTGAATAATTCAATTTTAATTGTAATGAAATATTAACCTTCACTTAAGCCATCAAGCCTTGTAAATTTTATAATATGTATTACTTATTGTATTGTCTATACAGATTGTAAATATTTGTTGTTTTTGATAATAAAAGATAAAACTAAATATTTTACATGTAACAACCTGTACAATTTAAAAAAATAAAAACATGTTTGGATTACTCATACTTATTATTATTTATGCTTTTCTTTCATAGTGAATGTACTTTATATGAAACAATATGTGAGTAAATTTCTTGAATATCTAATGAAAATTTGGTTTGCGTGACATTAATTATACCTAACTAAATACCTTAATGTAGTTCCCTAAGTATTAGTATATCTACAAGCACATGTACTATATTAGAAGTATTATGCCTTTTTTTATTCAAATAGGTAAATAATAACTTCTATATTTTGGACTATAATACCTGAATATAATTCTCCTTATTATTCTTATATTTTTTGTCTTAATTGATTTTTCAAAAATCTGAATAATTATAATTAAACATCCATTTTTCATATATACTTACATTATACACTTACCTGCAACTTGCCTACCGATATTTTCAAATAGTTATTACAATAATAATTTGCATAAATTAAATTGTGTGTATATAAATTGTAAATTGTATTGTTTGTGCATGCTAGTTTGAGCTTTGATAATATTTTAACGTAGAAAATAAAATGTTTGACTTTTTGCATGATTTGTATATTACAATTATAATGTTTTGGATCTGATTTAAAATATTATTAAGTGATGACTAATGAAATATTAGTTAGTTATAGCAATATTTTTGCCAGTTTATATATTGTGAATAAGTACATAAAAAAAAGTACAACATTTGTTATATATAGGCATTACGGCTAAGTAAAACTGCTCTTGGTGAAACCACAGTTGGTCAAGTAGTAAATTTATTATCAAATGATGTAAATCGATTTGATATAGCAGTAATATTTCTGCATTACCTATGGATCGGTCCCTTGGAAACGATCGTGGTCACATATTTTTTGTGGCAAGAAGTAGGCGTTTCATCAATATTTGGAGTAGGCGCATTACTTATGTTTATTCCTCTACAAGGTTTGTAAAATAATATGTTGAATACCAATATAATAGCGTGCACCTGTATAGGTTATCCATAATGGGATTAGTTATTTAACAAATAAAACAAATGTTTAATTCTTAGGATGGTTGGGCAAAAAAACTTCAGAACTTCGACTGAAGACGGCTATCCGGACTGACGAGAGGGTTCGTTTGATGAATGAAATCATTTCGGGCATACAAGTAATTAAAATGTATACTTGGGAAAAACCTTTTGCCTACCTTGTACAATACGCTAGAAAGTATGTTCCTATTTACTTGATATAAGCTATTATTTTGTAAAACCAAGAGAAAACTACTTGTTTACACATGTTTATAACATGTGTTTTGTAATGTTGATAGGAAAGAAATTCAACAAATTAAGGGATCCTCTTACATCAGAGGAGTCTTGTTATCGTTCATAGTGTTTCATACTAGAATTGCATTGTTCTTCAGTATTTTGTCGTATGTGCTGCTTGGAAATTTTATAACCGCCCAAAAAGTATAAATTCTTGAAGTTCAAATAATAACAATTATACTAGAATCAAAATAATACAATATTTAAACTATATCTATATGCTTTTAGGTTTTTGTCATAACTTCCTACTACAATATATTGCGGACAACGATGACAGTATTTTTCCCTCAAGGTATTGGACAAATAGCAGAGATGTTAATATCTATTAAACGCCTACAAGTATGAATAATATAATATTTATTTAAAAATGATAAATTTATAGTCTACAAATATATTTAAATTATCATTTTATTTTTGTAATTTTAGAATTTTCTATTGTATGAAGAAAAAAACACTCAAGTGGCAAATCGTTCAAAGGCCGACAAAGCTTCAAATGGTGTTAGAAAACCAATCATTATTAATGACAATACAACCCCACTGCATGATCAAAATGACCCCGAACAATTAGGCATAGTTGTGTCCAATGCTACAGCTAAATGGACTGATGCTCAGACTGAAAATTCTTTAGAAAATATCAATCTAACCGTAAAACCTGGTAGATTAGTTGCAGTCATTGGTCCTGTAGGAGCTGGAAAAGTATAATATAAAAGAGCTATGAAAAATAATTTGATAATATTATAACATTTTAATAATTTATTAAAGAGTTCGCTATTACACGCAATTTTACGAGAATTACCACTTTCCGAAGGAAATATTTCTGTGCATGGTGTAGTATCTTATGCATCGCAAGAACCGTGGTTATTTGCCGGATCAGTTCAACAAAACATTTTATTTGGTTTGCCAATGGACAAGGAACGTTATAGAAAAGTAATTAATAAGCAAAATGTTCTGATCCTTAGAAAATATTTGTATACTTATTTTTTGTAAACCAGGTAATAAAAGTATGCGCATTGAAAACAGATTTTGAACAATTTCCTTATGGAGATAGAACAATTGTAGGAGAAAGAGGAGTTTCACTTAGTGGTGGACAAAGAGCAAGAATTAATTTAGCAAGGTAAGTCAAGTTGATAGCTCCAAGCTATTTTGTAAAAAAGAGTAATATTAATTTGACTAAATATATTATTTTGTTAGTAAGCTACTAAGCTACCTACTGTATGTTATTGTTGGTTGTGTTTGAAATGTTTTGTCCTATTAAATGAAGTTACTGAAAAGTGTATGGATATTGGAATAATTTGTTATTTTGATCTGTTTGGGGTGATTCAGGATTTTATACTTTTTTGTTTCAGAGCTGTTTATAAACCAGCGGATATTTATTTATTGGATGATCCTTTATCTGCTGTAGACACTCATGTTGGCAAGCATTTATTTGAGATATGCATTAAAGGTAATTTTGAATACAATTTAAAGTTGTCACAGTTATAATAATTACATTTCTTTAGGTTATCTGAAAGAAAAGACTTGTATTCTAATTACTCATCAATTACAATATCTAACTAAAGTTGATCAAATTATTTTGATGGAAAATGTAAGTATTTTTTACTATTCTGTATTATTCAAAAGACAATTCTGTGATTTGTACATTTTTGAGTTATGAAACATAAATAATTACAATTTAAAATTGCATAATAATAATTATAGATAATAATTAATGAGTCTATTTTTATATTTCTTAATAGGCAAATATATTAGCTGAAGGTTCATATCAGGAACTTCAAGCTTCTGGTTTAGACTTTACAAAACTGCTTGGATCTTTAGTAGAAACAAATGTCGTATCAGATAATGAATCTAATTCTAAATATGAGAGTACCCATACATTAAGTCCTCGTACTATTTTATCAAGGCAAGTTTCTATTCAAAGTGTTGCTTCATCCATTGATGAAAGCAAACTCGGAGCTCAGGAAGAACCAATCGAAGTAGCTGAAACTCGTTCATCTGGAAATATTTCACTTACTGTATACTCATCATATTTTTCTGCTGGTGGAAATGCTTGTAAAATATCATTTTTATTATTTATGTGTGTTTTCACCCAAGCCTTAGCATCTGGAGGAGATTATTGGATAACATACTGGTACTGCGCAGCACTATTACTATCTTAAAGTTTATTTTATTACATTTCAAATTTTATTAACAGGGTCAATCTAGAAGAACTGGTTTTTCGTAATACAAGTAGTATAAGCGATAATAAATTGATATCCATAGATAATAATAATACAACTACATCAACGGCTAGTGGTATGTCTGATCAATTGTTGTGGTGGACAATTTCACGGCAAACTTGTATCATAGTTTTTGCTGTCTTAACATTTTCTATGATATTGGCTACCCTTATCAGGTCTGCTACATTTGTATCGGTTTGTATGAGAGCGTCTATGAATTTGCATAACAAGATGTTCAATGCTATAACCAGAGCCACAATGTATTTTTTCAACACTAATTCATCCGGTAAAAAATGATTGCATTTTAATTAGGGATACTTGAATACTTGATTATAATTTTTTATTATTATAGGACGAATTCTCAATCGATTTTCAAAAGACATGGGCGCAATTGACGAAATGTTACCAGTAGCTTTAATGGATTGTATTCAAGTAATTTTTAACATTATCTTGTATGAAACCAAATTCTATGGATATATATTTATTATAGATTGGATTAACACTAATGGGAATCATCATTGTTGTTGGATTAGTTAACATTTATCTTATGATACCAACTTTCATAGTTGGAATAATCTTTTACAAAATCCGAGTTTTCTATTTGTCAACTTCTCGAAGTGTCAAACGATTGGAAGGAGTTAGTAAGCACACACAAGTTTTTTATATCCATTATTTATATTATAAAATAATGTAGTGTTATAAAATTTGATTATTTTTTTTTTGTAATGAAAAATAGCACGAAGCCCCGTATTTGCACATTTGAATGCATCTTTACAAGGTTTAACAACAATCAGAGCATTTGAAGCTGAACAAATTTTATCTAAAGAATTTGACAACCATCAAGTTAGTAAAAATAGCTATTTTTGTTTCTATTATTTAAATGTTAATTATTTCAATAATTTTAGGATTTACATTCTTCAGCATGGTATTTATTTATTTCTTCAAGTAGAGCATTTGGTTTTTGGTTGGATATAGTCTGCCTTATCTATATAAGCGTAGTAACATTCAGTTTCTTAATTATAGGCAGTAGTAAGTTATAAAACTAAATTAATCTTAAAATAATACAAATGTAAATTTGTTTTAAATGTTATTTATTTAATTTAATTTTAGATACATTTGGAGGAAATGTTGGTCTGGCTATTACTCAAGCAATTGGATTGACCGGTATGTTCCAATGGGGAATGAGACAATCAGCAGAATTAGAAAATCAAATGACATCAGTTGAAAGAGTACTAGAGTATACAAATGCCCCACAGGAAGCTGCTCTTGAATCACCTCCAGGTAATTTGAATTAAATTGTTTTGTAAATCAAATGTAAATTGAATTATACTGAGTATGGTATTTTGTTAATATTTGTTTATAGAGAAAAAACCATCAAAAGATTGGCCTCATAAAGGACAAATCATGTTCAAAAACTTTTATTTGCGTTATAGCCTAGATACACCTCATGTTTTGAAAGATCTTAATATTAAGATTGAATCAATGGAAAAAGTAATTTTGAGTACTTTATCATATTTTGAAACAGTTATTAATAATCACATTATATTTAGATTGGAATTGTTGGTAGAACTGGTGCTGGAAAGTCATCCTTGATAGGAGCATTGTTTAGGTTAGCTGTAAATGAAGGTTCAATTTTTGTCGATGATTTAGACATTAATAATTTGGGACTACATGAACTTCGGTCCAAACTTTCCATCATTCCTCAGGAACCAGTTTTGTTTTCAGGAACAATGCGAAAAAATTTAGATCCTTTTGATGAATACCCAGATCATGCTCTTTGGAATGCTTTAGATGAAGTAATGATCAATTTGTATTTTTCTCTATCAAAATACTAATTCTATTAGTAAAACGTATGCTTGCATAAAAGTTTCAATCTTAAAATTAATTATAATACTGTTATTCTAGGTTGAACTTAAGGATGCAGTTGAAGATTTACCTGGTGGCTTAAACTCAAAAATGTCCGAAGGTGGTTCAAATTTCAGTGTTGGTCAAAGACAATTAGTGTGTTTGGCTAGAGCTATAGTGCGAAACAATAAAATCCTTGTATTGGACGAAGCCACTGCTAATGTTGATCCACAGTAATTAATAATTAATAGACCACAAAACAACTATCGTTGACGGTTAATACTTTAAGCTATCAAAACTATAAGATTTCCTTGTTTATTTTCACAGAACTGATGCATTGATTCAAAATACAATTAGGAATAAGTTCAGAATGTGTACAGTCTTAACAATCGCTCACCGTTTGAATACTGTTATGGATTCTGATAAGGTTCTTGTAATGGATGCTGGCAAGATGGTTGAATTTGATCATCCGTATAATTTGTTGAAAAACAAAGATGGGTTTTTATACAAAATGGTGGATCAAACCGGAAAGGCCACAGCTGATTTGTTGCATAGTGTAGCTGCCGAGGTAATATATTTTATAATTTTCTTTTTCCTTTTGACCGTGTCGAAATGTGTACATATCTAATTTGACTTTTATGAAATTATTTTGTTTATACAAACAGAGCTACAGAACACAGCAATTGACTAGAGAATCTCCAATCAAATTAATTGACGAAGATGTAGATGACACGAGTAGGAATACCTAGTTTATTTTGTTTCCATAGTTATTAATATTAATCACATGATGCCTTACATAATATATTATATAAAACATATTTTTAATTGTTCTAATTTAATGTTCATATGTTTACCATGATAAATGTCCACAATGTCAACATTGCTGTGTTATTTTAAGGGAATTTTGTACAACCAGTTTATCCTACATATATGTTTTAAATTCAAATCAAATTAGTTCTTACGTAGTCAATATTAGTATTTACAAAACTTTTAAACATTTTGTTTTGTTTTATGGTTTACACTGTATACTATAGGGATAAGTAAATTGTTGTCTGTTAAATTCTACGTGTTTATATTGTTAAATTAAAGATGATCACTTTTGTACTTAAGTGTTGTTTATTTTTGTTATTCCAAATATTTTCGATGACCCATTGCCCTCAAGTATACCAACAAGCAGGTCGAATTCAAATATCTGTAGTCTGTTCTAAGACCAAAGTTTAACATGTAACACCATAGTCCATACTAAACTTATAAGTAAATGTCTTTAATTTATTTTCCAATAATATAATAATTACATTATAATATGTACCTATAAATTATAACTACAACAACCATGGTTCATAAGTATGCAATACTAGGTGAATAACCCTATATTAATATAAATAGGTAAAATAAATAATAACCCTATATAAACCCTTCGTCCTTGTGCTATTTTTTTGTGTTATAACTTATAACTTTATTATTTAGTTTCCATATTATAGGTTGAGATAGCTTTTTATTAAAAAAAAAATCAAATTAACAGAGCACTAAATATTTTACATGAATTATCTACCTTCTTTAAGCTGGCGCTTGTGGTAAAGGCAGATAGTTAATGTAAAGAAATTTCAATCGAAAAAAGGGATGTTTATATACAAATACAATAGGTAGAGAAGAAAAAAAGATTTGTGTTGTTACACAGATATACATATTATAGGTTTCATAAAATATACACTATACACTTATTGTACAAAGGATGAAAATAACCATTTACCAATAACAAAAAAATTAATTAAGAATTAATTAAGGTAAATTCTGATTTCACTAACATGTTGAGCATAAAAATATCATCCTTTCATAAAAAAAAAAATTACAAAAAATGTAAATTCTTAGTATTTTAAACTTAAATACAAGATTAGTCCAAAAATTGAGCATTAACACATATTTTGATAAATAATTACAATAAATATTTTGATAGTTATAAACTGCATTTATGTCAAACTTAAAGTTGTACTTTTGGACTTAAATCATGATATTTTTGTGTATCTACTCAGAAAAGTCAGATCTATAAACTAATAAAGATTATTCAATTAATCAAAGTAATTGCAATAATTGTTAATCAATGTGTCATTACCTACTATGTCCATTTGTTGGAGTATTTCAACTGAACTTGGATTCCCATATGAACTCATATGAGTTCATTATTAATTAATATAGAAATATAATTTTGAACGTAACTTAAAACTAAATTTGTGCGGAGAAAAATTTGGAGTTTTATTTTAGATATTAATTTTCCATTTATACTGTAACTAACCTGTGTAAAACCAAATGTAAAATAGAAAAGAAAAAATTAAAGACCGACGACAAAAATTAACGTAAATCTCAAAATCCCCGTTTGAGTACTTCCCCGTGTTGGACCTAGAGAGTAGAGGGTGAAAAATACTTTACAACATTTTCTCATAACTATAAAATATACAAAAAAAATGTATATTATATTATTATATAAATTAGATATATGTAGTTATTAAATAATAATTATCATTCAAATTTTATATTATTTTATTATTATTATTATTTTTTTCGACAGCTGTATCCAACAGTTAATTATAGGTTTGGGGATTTTTTTTTTAAAATCTGTTTAGATGTTGATAAGGCTTGAGGTTCTCCGTGTAATTTACTTGCAGTTATTATTTCATGTGAAGATGACATGTATAAATTATGAAAGACAATTTCAATTTGGTAATATTTATTTAATTTTACATATTAAATAGGTACCGAATGTTTAAATCAGGTACATAAAATGGCGTGTTACAACATAAATATACAAAAGCACAAATTTGCCATGAAAAAAAATAGAGATAGGGAAAAATAACTCTAAGCGAAGCGCAGGACAAGGAAAAGCTGGACATCAAGGATTCAATCAATATGCCACTGGAAAAACTGGCGGTGGCACTGAAAAATGTGTTTGCAATGCAGCAGAAATGTTGTGCAGTTCAAAATGTCATACCAATAAAAACTGTATCAATAAATAATTTATATGCACCTATTTTAATAATTTCAATTAACCTAACCCAGTAGAGATCAGTGTATGAATTGAGATTTATCGCCATTGACCACCAATTTCGGTCAATTACCAACGTCAATGACCAGTGAAAGATGTACATTTGAGTTTAAAACGTGTTTTTTTACAACAACCTTCATAGGTACCTAATTGAATCATTTTGGTTAATGACGTAATTTACCAATTTTCGTCTTCCACCGTAACATGTTATATATTAACTGTAGGTGCATGGCTGTATAAGACAAAAGCGCCAAAGGTACAAAAATGACATATCATTTGCGCCAAAATATGTAGGACATAAGCGCCAGTCTAATATTACATAAGTACCTGTTATACCCAAAATATTTTTCGATCTTATAAACAACTGATAACAATAAATTGTTAAAATATAAAATACATACCAAAAAAAAATAATTTGAATTAATCGGTTAATTTTTTCGGTCTTATAAAAAAATGGGCGACACCGTTTTCGACCAAAGACGCACGCTTCTCTTTTCGGTCGATTCACTGTTCAGTCAACTGCTCGACAATAATTAATATTATACACTATTAAGTCTTTATGTTATTCTTATAGAAAATGTTGAAATATATATTATACCTAAGTTGTATAAAAAAATATATAAATAAATAATAATAATTATAATAATATTAAATTGTTGTCAATAATTAATATGGTGTTGTCAATTGTTATTAATTTTTTTTTAAATTTTAAATTTACATTGGAAGAATATATAGAGTTTTCTTACATTACATTACATTGAATTATATTAATTTACAGAAGTTACTTAATTAGTAATTAGTAATTACTATTATATTTGTACATTTTTTTCTTAGGTAACTAATATTATCAAATAAGATGACACAATTCAGTTTCGTTTATAAATTTAATTTATTTTTTGGACGTCTCGGAAGTGGGTGAAAGTATCTCATACCGGGTTTCCGGTAGTTCTTGTTGGATGCGTACTTTATTGAACTGGCGACATTCGAGGAGGATGTCTGGATGACCGTAATGAGTATTCCGCTGGTAAGTGCATGGGGGTGGGTCTTCTTTGGCCATAAGGTATCCGTGTGTCATGCGGATGTGACCTATTCGTAGGCGGGCAAAAATAACCTCGTCCCTTCTGGACATCTAGTATGGTTTGGACCTTGGTAATATTGTTTGCTTGATTTCTCTGAGCTTAATGTCAATAATTGATATAATAATAATATGTATAATAAATAAAATAATAATAATATGTATAGTAAATAAAATAATAAAATAATTTATAATATCTGTAAAATTATTAAAAGTATAAGTTGCATACAATTTGTAAAATATATAAATAAAATATAATACATATAGTTACTAACAAACTCTAATTAAACTTTTAATAATTTTCAAAATTATATTTTATTTATTATTTTTTTAATATATTATACACATATTATTACTATATTTAATTATTGACAACAATTTCAAATTACCTATTATAATTATTATTATTTATTTAAATATATTTTTTATACAACTTAGGTACGATAAATATTTAGTAATTTTCTATAAGTATAACATAAAGATCTAAAGTACCTATATAATATTAATTATTATTGAACTTTTTTAAATTTGGTTGAAAAGTGTATCGGCCGAAAAGGGAAGGGTACCTTTTTGGTCGGAAACGGCGATGCCCTAAATAATGTGTATTTATTGTGTGTAGTCAAGTAGTGTAGTTTGAACCCTTAAGGCTTAACCCCCCTGTTCCTATACCATATTTTCTATAATTTTCGACTAAGTTATTGATTAGGTTTAATATCCTAATTTTTTTTTTTTTTTTTTAATGACCCAAAGGTCTTTATAAATATGTTTGAAAATTATACATATTTTACATACTAGATATAAATTATATATATATATTAAACGTTGATGGAGTCACTTCCAATGAAGTGCCTCCTGCCTTAAGCTAAAATCTATTTATTTTATTAAATTTTAAATTTGATAAATGTTGTCAAAATTTGAACTTTAAATGCTTATAAAAAAAAATTGTGCCTATGTATTTTTAATATTTTTCAACTTCCATTGTAACACTATACCAAGAACCTTGTATTAAATTTTCACGCTTTTTTACCCAACAAATAAAATTTTATTGATATTTATAGAGAAAAAAACTAAAAAAATTGAAAACTGACTATGTCTGTAAACAGCTTAAAAAGAGTCAAAATATTTTATAAATTTTATCTTGTATAGAAAATGCTAATACCAAACTTATGAGGAATCTTGTATAACATTTTCAAATCTTAGATTTAAAAAGAAAATTTTTTATGAATTTCTAACTTAAAATAATTTGCAAGTTTTCGTCATTTTTACGTATTTTGTCAATATTTGAACTTTAAATGCTTATAAAAAAAATTGTGATTATGGATTTTTAATTTTTTTCATCTGCCTTTGAAACAATAACCTTGGAGCCTTTTATTAAATTTTCAAGCTTTTTTATAAAACAAATAAAATTGTATTGATATTTATAGAAAAAAAAAACTGAAAATGTCCGTACACAGCTCAAAATAAGTCAAAATATTTGGAAAATGCTATGGTGTATAGAAAATGGTAATATAAACATTTAGTCGAAATTGCATGTATCTACGGTCATTTGTTTTAGAGTTGCACCAAAAACCAAAATCGATTTTCTCGAAAACAGATTTTGCGTAAAAATTCTCGGTTTTTCTTAATTTTTCTTTTGTTTTTCACGTCGCTTTTGAAAACTACCGTGAAATGTTTACTTTTGACCACTCAAAGTACCAACTAGATTCACTTTCTTATCAGAAAATTTACTGTTGAAGAAAATCCAAGCATTTTTACTGTCCTAAAAGGCAAAACTGGGCAAGTTAACTAATTTTTTTAACTTGTTAAAGTTAAGTTATCTTAAAATAAAAAATAACTAAGCTAATTTAAAGTTAGTTTTAAAAAGTTACTGAATTTGAGTAACTAAGTTAAGTTACAAATTTTCATGAAAATAATAACTAAATTAAGTAAAAAGTTGAGTTACTTTTTTTTATTTTAAATACTCTTAACTTACTGATAAACGTTATCTCATCGTAGGAAAATAACTAGTTTTGGTATAAACTATAAAGTAAAACAAATGAATAACAAATGTACAGATTATATTATTTTATAAATTATACAACTGTTTTAGATTATTGTTATTGCTGTACCTTACATACAGATCAAAATTATATTATATTTGCAGTATAATTTAAATATTAGTATTTATTTATTAAAAACAATTAAATAGTAGTTGAATCTTGAAATATGATTTTTTTTCAGTTGTTTCCATTAAAATACAATAGAAATATAGAATAGAATATAGTAATATAGTACTTATTTAATCATAGTTCATATACTACTCAAAAAATATAAATTAATCTACTGCTGCTAGTTCTGCTATAAAGCAAACTTATGAAATTAATAATTATTTTCAGTTTTAAACATTGTCTAATCTAAATGTTTCTTTTTTGAATTTGAAGGAAAATGTTTAAAAGATCGATACAAAAAAGAAAATATTTACAGTTCACATTAAAATATAAAATATTAAAATGTTACTTCCAAAATATCTGTACAGTTCTAATCTCATCAGTTTATTAAAGGTAGCAATCAAACTATTAGAACTAATAGAAGTGTTCAAAATGACAAAATTACTTAATTAATCCTGGCGGTTCTCAGAAATATCAATGCAAATAATATACAGTTCATAAATCATAATAGGACAATTTTTGTAAATAACTTTTTACAAATAACTTTAATTTTAACAAAATAACTAAGTTAAGTTACAATTATTTATAAAAAGAAATAACTTAGTAACTAAGTTATTTTCTACATTCTATTTTTTTTTAACTAGTTAAGTTAAAAGTTATCAAAAAAAGTAACTTTTAACTTTTCAACACATCATTATAAAATCAATACATTCATGGCTTTGCTCAGAATCTAAAAATTAGTTTATTTAATCATTTTTCTGTGTGACTGTGTATCTCGGAAAACAGACAGCTCGATAAGATTTATTAATTATTGGTACCTATACCAATTATTCCAATATCAATCAATACATTATTAGTAAACTTATGTAACATAATGTTAGTTATATAGTATAACAAATCATCAATACAACTATCCCTGCCACTGTATGACGACGGTCTTCATTAGATACCCTAATGGCCCCCAACTATACCTTTCCAATTACCGCCTCTTACGATTGTGTACAAAGTTTAAACAAATTACCTAATCGAATTAATAATAACAATATTTATATAAATAAGTATTTATTATCAAACCAACAAAAATAAATTAACTTTCCTGGCTACATATTAAGTACAATGTGTACGTGTTATATATAACGATAACAATTTTTAATTTATATAATATTATGGTGGAGTTATTAATATTGTTCTCAGTTCTGAGTGGTCACTGACCGCTGTTCTCAGTTATCGTCTACTGACTAGTTTTCATCAGAACTCTTGTCTATAATAATTTAAACATAAATTGCATTTGTATTGTTGACTATTCCTATTCAAATTATTGTATCATTGTGTTTTCATTATTCGTCAATCGTCATTCGTCAGTGAAATTTATCGCAATACGATGTTCATAAAATATAATACTTCGATTCCATCCTCAGCACCGGTGCTTACTGGAGAGATTATTTAATATTTAGTAACGAAATTCAAGTGTCAACACCAAGGCGGTACAGGTTAAACAATAAAACTTTTTTTTTTATTAAGTTTTAATGAATCTGAGTGACTCCTTGTCAGTTATCCTATTTTAATAAAAATGTTTAAATATATATATATAATATATATAAAATGTATCTGTGGCTGAATCATGGAAAATATGCAAAATTTGAATCAAACATGAATCTATCTGACTATCTAGTATCTGATATTAATTGATCTTATTTAAGTTGCAAAAGCGCCATATTTCAATATTTGCCTTATTGTTCTGACCCTATGTACTTGTTTCAGTTAACGAGCCACATTTCGTTTTACAACCAAATTGTACTTAGAAATTTAACATATGTGTTCAATACAATACATATTTTCAGCAAATATAATTTTTATCAATCCAAGGAAGTAGATGGCGCCCTTACAAAAAAAAAAAAGAGAAAAAATCACGAATTCATAGATACCAAAAAACAAAAATCATAAATTTCTAGGTGCGGAATTATCGTATTGACAGTGCGATATGTTATATAAATTATATCAGTTTTAAACGGTCAGCAAACCGTTTGCTTTCGTTAACTCCGCGATAACACGAAATTGAAATCAAATTTAGCCTATCCATTACAGTGACCCACAAGACACCTAATATACAAAAGATCGGTACCCATAAGTTCAACAGTTTTTAAATGAAATTAAAATTGAATTTCAATTTTTAATTTGACATACTTACTGGATCCAATTTGCTATTATAGAATATTACACTAGAGTGGGTGTAAATCAAAATCGAATAACCATATATACTTTAAATTTTCACCAAATGTTGATATGACCATTTTCAAAATATTTTGACTTTTTGAGCTAATTATAGGAATAATTCATTTTCAATTTTTTTTTTAGTTTTTTTTCTTAAGAAATCAGATATCTTTGTAATTTCAAAATATGGTTCATGATGGGTAGGTACTTGAAACTTGTAAAGTATGTTATTATATTTTATATACACAGTGACATTTTCAAATGTAATGTTTTTGGAAATAATTAATTCAACTTACTGTATAGTAGCCAGTAGGTATAATTATTAAAATAAATATCAATAATATCATATACTTAGTAATATAGGCTGAAAAATCGTCTTCGCTAAGAATTATTTTTCGTATAAATGTATATAATATCATTGAATTCAAACTTAACATACCGTATTACAGTGACCCATTCCACATCTATTGCAGTATTGCACATTAGAGCTGTAACCACTCGACCACATTTCTACCTAGCTCTTTCAACTAGAAATTAATTGCTAAGTTAGCAATTAGTTCGAATAAACATATTAATTGCAATATTATACTAAGTATTGTTTTTGCAAAGGTTAAAAAAAATCTAACAACGGTTTTTTTTTGTATTTATATAAGGTTATACGGCTTCATACATAATAAGTGTTATCTGACTTACTAGTTATAATATATTATACTGGGTGTTTAACTTATTAAAGTTTAATTTTATTAGTTATAGATTTTGAATAACTTGAACAAACACAAATTGAATAACTTAAAAGTTCTAATAATCACGTGTCTATTAAAATATAATTGACAAATTACTATTTTTTATCTTCCTGATTATTATAGTCTTATATAAACGTCTTCGGTGACTCCTATTTAATATTATCAAAAATACTGCAATTTATAATAGGTACTATAATTTTATGAAATCACCAAAAGCTATAAATAAAATTTAACAAAAAAAATATGGAATACCTACTACATTTGACTATTTACAAAACCGTAGTAATATCAGTTAACTATACTTATAAAAAGCATCTGAAAACCGTAATACATGACATCGATATCAGTGAACGTGTCAAATGAATCATACCTTATTACATATCAATTATCATGCTCACGACCTATGTAACCTACAAGGAGGGACCAATAGTCTGTTTAGATTCGGCTTATAATTTTAATTTTTTTTTTTTATCCATAATAGGTATTTGAGTCGTATTTTAATTTTAAATATGAAATTTAGTTGTTGGTAATCTAGTATTGTGACCAGTTATTTAATGTTTGGTTTTAATTTCAAATGAAACAATTTAATATATTTTTAATGTTTGAATAACAGTATTTCTCGTTATCATTTTAATTTTCGAAAAAATCTGCAGTTAAATGAAAATTTAACTTTTCTTTAAACCAGTTTATTTATCATAAGAGTACGTATCTATATTAGAAAGTGTCATGTCTGTGTAACAATGGGTAATAATCTTCAATAAATAAACATTTGAACCAACGGAACTCAACGGATCATTTATTATTATATTATTAAATATAATTTTTATACATTCATTTTACACGGTACGTAATTTAAGGTTTTTATAATAATAATGAATTGATTTTACAATGATGTGGAAAAGTGACTCTAGTTGGTACATTCGGGAGGTCGACATTTTAAATTCTCTATGGTTTTCAAAAGCGCAGGGAAAAACAAAACAAAAATTAAGGAGAAACTGTAATTTTTTCGCAAATTTGGTTTTTGACAAAATCGATTTTGATTTTTGGTGTAACTTAAAAACAAATGACCGTAATTCGTAAATACATGATATTTTCATTGAATTTTTATATTAGCATTTTCTATACACGATATAATTTTCAAAATATTTTGACTTGTTTTGAGTGTGGTTTACGGACATTTTCTATACTCCAATTTTATTTTTATTTTTTTATAAATGTCAATAAAATTTTATTCGTTGGGTCAAAAAGCTTGAAGATTTAATACAAGGCTCCTAATATATTGTTACAATGACAGTTTAAAAATATTAAAAGTAGATCACAAAAATGTGCAAATTATTTTGAGTCTTAAATTCATAAAAATTTTCTTTTTAAATCTAAGGTTTGAAAATTTAATTCAAGATTCCTCATAAGTTTGTCTACCTTTAACAATAAAAAAGTGGCTACACGAAAGTCAAATTTGAACGTTTGAAGTTTTACAAGTTTTACAGTTTTACAATTGTTACAATTTTGGATACCTACCTATTTAGTATTTACTAGATTTCTCATGTAACGATTTTCTTATTTTGCTGTACCTAATTCAAAAACGAATACCCATATACTTGAAATTTACACTAAATATATGTCTATATGTTTAGTTTATCAATTCCTATAGGTACTTGATAACATTTTCAAAATATTTTGAGCTGTTTAGTGTTTACAGAAAATGTAATACAACGGTCCTGATATAATGTTAGGGGTTGAAAAACATTAAAAATACATAAACAAACATTTTTTTTATAAGCATTAAAGTTCAAATTTTGACAACATTTATCAAATTTAAAATTTAAAAAATTGTAGTTTATGTATTTAAAAATTTATAAAATGTTCAAATTTTATAGCTAAGGATTAAAAATTTAAAATAAGGTTCCACGGAAATAGGTTAAAAATTACTTTATTCACAATATAATATCATCAAATATACTTTGTAATATATCATAGGCTGGCTGACCAACTTCGCTCAGAATCGTTTTTGGTATACAATGATATTATATCATTGAATTCAAATTTAACATCATACATTACAGTCTTGTAACCTACTGTACAGCAGAGCGACACCCACTTGCCCACCTTTTTATTAATAAAAATACTTAATAGATATTGTCGTTATATGACTTTATTAAAAATGTGCCCCTATCTACTGCGTTTCTTATTTTAAAAACAAAAATTATACAAATTATACAAAAATGATGTTGAATACTTTCATAAGCATGATATATTAAGGAAAAATATGTTAAATATTAAGACATTTTTCTTGTAGATTATAGTACCCACTAATACCAATTGCCATATTCATTCCATTCCATTTCATTAAAATTTGTTTGAAATTCTTATGCTTTCATTTATACCCATAAATAATTGTATACTGCTTGACAAATATTTTTCAACTTTCAATGGTGTAATAACGTATTTTAATTTTTACGATTTACGTTAAATTAGATTGTTTTTTATTTTTTGTTTTAGATAAAAAATGGATGCTGGTAATAAAGAAGAGCGGCCTCTAAATCCACGAGCCAGAGCAAACATCTTTGAAATCTTTACGTTTAGGTGAATTTTATTATATATATATATATTGAATATAATATAAATATAAATTTAACAAAATTTAAATTATACTTTAAAGTTTAAGGATGTTTCGAATGAAAATATTCTGTAACTTGTATCTATGTATCTTATAAATTGTTATCGACAGAACTTAGTTTATTCCTATGATAATAAAACTATTCTTATTTACTTGTGTATAATGATATATTGATATTAGTATACCTACATTATACATAAAAAATAATATCCATTTATATAAATTGTTTAATGTCTGTACTCTGTATAAATAATAAATAAAATGGCTTATAATATGGTTTTTTTAGTAGCTTAATTCCGGTATGTTTTATTTATATTTTGTTAATTCACATACATACTTAAAGAACATGTTTATAGTTAATATATAACTTCTATTATGACTTGTTAATTAATTTCGATTATAATTTGTTTGTTTGTTTCAGCTGGATTTTTGACCTTTTCAAAGTTGGACGAAAGAGGAATTTAGAATTCAATGATTTATATGTACCTCTAAATAATGACAGATCATCGTTATTAGGAATCGAATTACAGAAGTAAACTAATTAAAATATTAAGATTATATTTTAAATAATTACTTTTAATAAATTGAGTAAAATTGTTTTCCTTGTAAGGAGGTGGAAAATCGAAACGGATAATGCAAACAAGAATAATGGAGACCCTAGTTTGCTAAGGGTATTAGTTAAAATGTTTGGTGCTAAGCTAATTTTATATGGATTAATACAGGCATTTGTTGAAATTGTGTTGAGGTAAATATAATAATTATTAAATAATGATTGCAATGGGAAAACTTTATTTACCGCACGATGTAGTTGTTTTTAAAATTAACAATTATTGTATTATCATTTTGTTTGATGTCTAGACAATATATAGGTATTTATTAATTAGGTAATAAAAAATAATTGGATAGTATTATAAATACTGATTTCATTAGTTTTCATAATATATTATAAAATATGTTTACTGTTAAATTTTATGACTTATTGTTAGATAATCTCGATGTTTAATTTTACCGGAGGGCAGAGAATCATAGGTTTGTTTTTGTAGAATATGATTTAGAATTATTCTGCAACTGACCATAATAAATATTAGATAGCATTGAAATACAAAAATACTCATAAATTAAATACCAGATTTTAGATTTTGAGCGGAGCGAGGAATGTAATGGTTTTACAATGGTGTTTATTTCTTTTTCTTTTTTATTCTGTAAACACTTTTTCTTCTTCTAAAATTGCTCAAAAGTATCAAGTATAGAATCTTTTCTGAAAGCTAATGTTCTTGAGCTGGTAATTTAAAGAGGTCATTTTTCGATTTCGAAACGCTACTCGAAATAAAAGCGGTTAAAGAAGAAAAAACGTACGATTTCATGATTTTATAATATTAAATAATTACGGACGACGTTTTCTACTAGAAATATTGCTTCAAATGAAAAATGCCAAGAGATATTTTTTGTTGTATTATAGATTTTGTTCCTTACGCATTAAAGTTCGGAACATTTTAGCCATTTTTGAGCTATTTATAGACATTTTAATTTTGGGAGTTTTTTGTTGTAATTCGGTTAAAAACATTCGTAAAAACTTAAAATTTGGGTTGTTTACTTATATTAGCCTTACCTAGACATGGTACAATTTTCAAAACATTTGAGCGACTCATAAGCTTTTTCTTTTCTATTATATTTTTTTTTCATTTTTATGATATTTCCTAATTATAATTATATAAATTACCTATTTATATAAATCGTTCTTAAGCTGTTCTTAAAACGCTTTGTATATCACCATAGAAACGAATAAAATTAAATAAAAAAGATTCCCTCGTCTGCTCAGAATTGTTTTTTATCGAATGCAATCATTGCATTCAAATCGAGTACAGTAAAATTACACTATCCTGTCCGAGGCCCAAAGGGACGATGGACAAACATCCATCACCGAAATGCGCTGGCCTACTTTTTTTTTATGGTACCTACTACCTAGGGAGTTTCTAACTGCTGAGATTTAAATTATATATTTGTTATCTTAGCGTGTATTTACGGAAGTTTTGAATAACCCGTATTTTGTAAAAATTGTAAATAATTGAATTATAGATAACCGAAAACATATTGTACACCTAATATCTATAATATAAAAATGTTAAATGTATTAGTATAATAATATAATTCACACACGTAGTTAAATACATTGAAAATAATTGTTTTTTTTTTAAAAAATGTGTGTATAAATAAAAATTAGGTACCTTAATTTTTATGTGTGTTTTTTTAGAATGTCTCAACCCATACTAATTGGTGGATTATTAGAGTATTTCAACCCGGATAAGTCCAACACCAAGGACTTGACTCGTGCATACTGTTATGCGTCAGGTCTATTATTGAATATGTTGGTTAATATATTATTGTTTCATTATTCACAAATGGAAACGGGACAACTAGGAATGAAACTTCGAGTGGCCTGTTGTTCAGCAATATATAAAAAGGTATATCATCAATCATTAAAAAGAAAAATATATTATGTAGGTAACTAAATTAGTAATTACTGAAAACACATTTAATTTATAATAGTTTATATTTCCAAATATAGACATAAAGTTTAAAGTATCTATATTTCATATTATATCTAAGCTGTTCACTCGTTAATATGATGATAATATTATAATGCATAGGCACGTGGCCATTGCATATGTGTAATCGTATGCTTTGTAAAAAAACCTTGATATAAATAAAAAATATTCAGCATATTTCAAATTGAAAATAACAAAAAAGTTTTAGATAAAGATAACTATTATCTAGAAGACTAATAAAGTTAAAGACTAAGTAAAATATTTTTTGTAGATAAACAATATAAATTATAATAATATTCCAAAAAATATATTTCATTTGTTTATTTATAATGGTCGCTAAAGTACATACTCGGCACTTAACTGAAAATCGTCATGAATTTCGGGTTAAAGATAATATCAAAATAAGGCATTTTTTTGGGACATTAAATTACCGTTATCTTATCTACGATTAAAAAAATTATAGTTTTCATTGTATTTTTTTTGTCTTAAAAATAGTCATTGCGGTTAAGTAAAACATCTCTAGGTGAAACCACAGTTGGCCAAGTGGTAAACTTGTTGTCAAATGATGTAAATCGGTTCGATATAGCATTCATATTTATACACTTTTTATGGATCGGCCCCCTGCAATCAATTGTAGTCACATATTTTCTGTGGCAAGAACTTGGCGTATCATCTTTAGTTGGAGTAGCTATATTTCTTGTCTTTATTCCACTGCAAGGTATGTATGGGCACCTTCTATTATCACGGATGTTACTCATGTGTTAAAATAAGACGTATTAATATGACTACTAAAGTACTTAAGAAAGCAAAAATTTCAATTTAAGGATGGTTGGGAAAGAAAACTTCCGTATATCGGTCGAAAACAGCGCCTAGGACCGACGAAAGAGTAAGGTTGATGAACGAAATAATATCAGGCATACAAGTGATAAAGATGTACACTTGGGAGAAACCCTTTGCAGTGCTTGTACATTTTGCAAGAAAGTATGTGTTTTGGATTTATACTAAGGTGTAATGGTACGGTTTGTAATATTCATTTATATTATTATAGGCTGGAACTTGAGCAGATCAGAGGTGTCTTATACATCAGAGTGTTTTTACAATCATTTGTAATATTTCATTTAAGATTTGCGTTGTTCATAAGTATTTTATCATACATATTTTTAGGAAACTACATAAATACTCAAAAAGTAAAGTCAAGTTCAAATTTATTGTACCATCTATTAAAATATGACTATATAATATTATTATTGTATATAAGTATTATTTCTTATACCGTATTTTTAGGTTTTTGTTATACTTTCATACTTAAGGATATTGACAACAATGACAGTATTTTTCCCCCAAGGTGTTTTAACGTTAGCTGAGATGCTAATATCCATTAAACGCATTCAGGTATAAATATAAATACAGTGTACTCTCGGTAACTCGAAGTTCACAGGGAAAAAAAATTCGAGTTACTAACAATTCCGAGTTATCAAAATCTTAATGTTAACACATTAACATTAACTTGTTATTTGAAGGGGAATTTTATTTGTTCGATATGTCGAGAATTTCGAGTTATCAAGGTTCGAGTCAACGAAAGTACACTGTATATACTTTTAGTAAAAGAAAAAAATTATAATAATATTAAATTCTAAAAATAATATTACGAATAATTAATAAATTAATATTATTTTTATTTTTAAAGACATTTCTACTACAAGACGAAAAGCAAAAACATGATAAACCATCGTTATTAAAACCTTCAGAAGCTACATCGAAAAATAGCATTGAAATGTTAAATTTTAATAGTGACCATTTTGCGACAAATAGAAACAGCAATGAAGAAGATATGGGCCAATTGAGTAATTTTGGAATTGACATTTTAAACGCTTCGGCTAAATGGATACTCAATCAACCCGAAAACTCTTTAAATAACATTAATTTAACCGTTAGACCTGGGCGGTTGGTCGCAATCATTGGGCCTGTAGGAGCTGGAAAAGTATGCATGTGGCATGGGCTATATGGAAAACAAAAAGCATAACAATATGATAAAACTTTAATTTTCATACAGAGTTCATTGATTCATGCGATTTTACAAGAATTGCCACTTTGCGAAGGTAGTATTTCCGTGCGTGGCACAGTATCTTACGCATCTCAAGAACCGTGGTTATTTAATGGTTCAATTCAACAAAATATACTTTTTGGTTCACCAATGGATCATAATCGTTACAAAGAAGTACAATTTTCAAACAATAATAGGATTTGTTTGTATTAAAAATTGTAAATTCATGGAAGTTATTTATAGGTTATAAAAGTATGCGCATTGAATACCGATTTTAAACAACTTCCTTATGGTGACAGATCTTTAGTAGGTGAAAGAGGAGTGTCTCTTAGTGGTGGTCAACGAGCGAGAGTAAATTTAGCAAGGCAAGTAGAAAATTAATTTATGATAATTTCAATAATTTTTTTTGATTTTTTCATGTTTTATGTTTCTAGAGCTGTATATAAACAAGCCGATATTTATTTATTAGACGACCCTTTATCTGCTGTTGACACACACGTTGGAAAACATTTATTTGAAAAATGTATTAAGGGTAGGTACATAATGTCTTATGGAGTTGTCGCAAGAATACTCATTTGATGATATTATATTTCTAATTTACAGGTTACCTCAAAGAGAAAACGTGTATTCTTATTACTCACCAAATACAATACTTGTCAAGTGTTGATCAAATTGTTTTGATGGAAAATGTAAGTAGTAATTTTAGAAATATTCCTAGGATAAAATATGTTTTAATAATAATGAAATTATGTTTTATTTCAATTTTTTTCCTAGACAAATATATTAGCCGAGGGTTCGTATCAGGAACTTCAATCTTCTGGATTAGACTTTACAAAATTATTTAAATTATCCGAGGAAACAACCACCGATACTGAAATTGATAGCAAAAATGCAACTAATCAAAGTATGGAACAACCCTCTGGTTTATCTCGACAAGAATCACTTAAAAGTATTTCGTTATCTATTGATGAAAATAAAATAAACGAAACTCAAGTAGCACCTATTGAAGTGGCTGAAATTCGGTCTACCGGAATAGTTTCACGTAGTATTTACTCGTCTTATATTTCTGCCGGAGGAAATACTTTTAAAATATCATTTTTATTATTCATATGTATTTTAACTCAAGTGCTTAGTACTGGAGGAGATTATTGGATAAGTTATTGGTAATTTATTTTTATATCGTTAATCAGTTTTACATTTTTGATTCAATGTTAAAAAACACATATTTTTTCAGGGTTAACCTAGAAGATCATGTTTTTCATAATGCAGAGAGTAAATCTACGAATATTAGTAATTTTATGACTTACGTGGAATCTGAAACACCTTGGATAATATCTCGCCAGTTTTGTGTTATAATTTACGCTGTCCTAAACGTAGCTATGTTAATAGTTGTTTTGATAAGATGTGCTACATTCGTATCAGTTTTTATAGGTGCATCTATGAATTTACACACCAGTATGTTCAACGCTATAACCAGAGCCACAATGTATTTCTTTAATACAAATTCGTCCGGTAGAATATTTTATAGATTTAAAATTAAATATGAACTATGCATTTTAATCAATAATTATTATTTTACCAGGACGAATTCTGAACCGTTTCACTAAAGACATTGGTGCTATTGATGAAATGATAACAGTTCCTTCACTGGATTTTATATATGTAAACCATCAGCTTACTTATATTTTAAATTTTTACACACCCATTTAAGATATTTTGACCTTAAAACATTTTTTGTATAAGGTCATGTTACGTTTGCGCTTACGTTAAATTAAACATACTATTTTGGTACACATACATACTATATAGTTTGCGCACATATTTTTGAAAAGTCTTGGCACATTTGTGTGAAAATAATATTATTATTAAGCTTGAAAAACTTTGAAACATTTATTGGTTAGCACCATATAACTAATAATAATAATGATTCTAACCTAGTAATAATAATTATTATTATTATTATTACTACTATCATTATTATCTGTTAACTAATATTATGAAGAAATACAAAAAAAAAATTAGATAAATACCTTGGAATAAAAAATAAAAATCGTTGGAATTTAATTAAAATTATTTATTTAGTTCGATTAAAACGACTAATGGATACCAACATAAAATATAATGAACAAAAATATTTATTATAAAGAGATTTATAAGTATAATTTATAAAAATTTCTTTAAAATAAACATATTAATGTGTTTAAGTAAATATTTACTATGTACCTATATATATTTTTGATGTGCGCAAATTTGTTATTTTTTTTTCAATATTTTGTGTACACAAATAACTTGGAAATATGTTTGCGCAAACGGCTTGATGTAATAAAACAATTATTTATATTTACACTGTTTTAAACTAGAACTCATTGGCACTTATTGGAATTATAATTGTGGTTGGAATAGTTAATTTTTACCTTCTTATACCCACTTTTTTCATCGGAGTATTGTTTTATTACACAGTAGTCTATTATTTATCTACATCACGTAGTATCAAACGTTTGGAGGGAGCCTGTAAGTACAAAAATGTATATTTTTTATATTTCAAAATATAGTCGATTCTCAATGATTCGAAAACCATGGTAAACTCTGGATTTTTTCTCCTGTCTGTTGAAATTATAAAAGTTATATATTTTGAGTAATATAACTTATAAAAATCGAATTTATTTTTATTCGCCGCTTTGAAACTTGAGTTATTGAGACTTGACAGTGTATAGTTTATCGTGAAGTTGTTTTAATTGTGAATTATTAAATATTTAGCACGAAGTCCCGTGTTAGGATATTTAAACGCGTCGCTTCAAGGTTTATCAACAATAAGAGCATTTGAAGCCGAGGAAGTTTTATCTAGAGAATTTGATGGCCATCAAGTAAGGGAAACAACTAGGGGAACAAATGCACTTTACCACCCCATGCAAATTTTTCGATTTTTTTTTTTTGAACTTACTTATTGTAACTAGTTAAGAACAATGGTTCAATCAGAATTTGTCGGTCGGATTTAGTTTCGAAGTTATGGCATTTGGAAGTTAACAATTTTGCGTTCGGGAAGCAAGTGACCTAATAAATTGACTTAACCTTACTAAAACAAGTACAGTAGCTACCTTTGCCTAAGACCTCATTTTGCCTACCGGCTACGTACGCCAGACTCGGTGGTCAATTAAAAAGTAACATAAGTGTATAGTTGCTTCGGTTGCACAAGGCACAAATCGAGGTCCTCCGGATCTCTTGTAACATTGCCATTTAAATTATTTCAAGTTGTCACTTCCTTCGTCTATATAAGTATATAAATAGCTAACTTGGTGTATCCAAATACTCACATTATACCTAATGATAATTTAATTAGAATAATCTATTAAATACTAATATTTATAAATTCAAAATTAGCTTGATTGGCACCGTGCGTGAATAACGCAAGTAAGTAACGACAACAATATAGGGCATTTTAGGCGTAAAAATAAATAATACTCATTAATAAATAATAAACGTAAGTTTCGAGAAAAAAAAGAAAAAATCGTGAAATTAGCGTTGTGCTCACGCGTAAAAAACGCAAAATTGCTAACTACCAAATGCTATAACTTTGAAACTAAGTCTGATCGACAAATTCTGATTGCACCATTGTTCTTACACAAAAAATATTAGTTCCAAAAAAAAAATTGAAAAATTTGCATGGGGTGGTAAACTGCATTTTAGCCCAACTAGGTATATTATATTTAAATAAAATAAAATATTAATTTTTTTTTAAACATTTAGGACTTACATACTTCGGCTTGGTATATTTTTATTTCGTCCACCGAAGCTTTAGGTTTTGCGTTGGATATGATCTGTCTTACATATATTAGTATCTTAACATTTAGTTTCTTAGTTGTCAAAAATGGTAATATATTAATTATTTTTTCAAAATTATTTTTGTTAAAAATTTTTACTTCATTTTTAGATACTTTTGGGGGAGATGTTGGACTAGTTATAACTCAAACGATGAGTTTGACAGGTTCACTTCAGTGGGGAATAAGACAATTTGCTCAATTAGATAATCAGATGACATCTGTTGAAAGAGTACTTGAGTATACAAATGTTCCACAGGAAGCTGAGCTTGAATCTGCACAAGGTAATATTCACTAACATTCCACAACATTATTAGTTATTAGGTACTTATACACTACAAATATTGTTCTAAAATGAAGAAGAGAATTTGGGTTTATCCATCTAAGAAGTTATTTAATTAAAATGTATAGCAAACAAATTTTGTACATACAAGGTCTCAATAAAATCAGGAACTTATTTAAATCTTGAACTCATAATCTGGCAATCGCTAACAAACTAAAAAAGTGTTTTTTTATGAAGTTCAAAGTTTATTGTATACCTAATTTATTGATAATATAGTTAAGTAATTATAACATCACTACATTTAAATTCTTAGAACTCTGATGCATTTATTATATTATATATTTGAGCAGTGATTTATAAAGTAAATTTTTTCGTAAATTTTATCTTATTTGTATTTTAGATAAAAAACCACCAAAAGAATGGCCAGATAAAGGTCAAATCGTGTTTAAAAATTTTTATCTACGTTATAGTTTGGACGCGGACCATGTTTTAAAAAATCTCAATATTCAAATTCAACCAATGGAAAAAGTAACATTAACCAATACGTACTATTATCAATACTAATTTAATAGCTTTGAATTTTGATACAATGAAAATTGTCTTTTAATTTAGATAGGAATTGTTGGTCGAACTGGTGCAGGTAAATCGTCATTGATTGGAGCGTTATTTAGACTTGCTCTCAATGAGGGAAATATCACCATCGACGGTATAGAAATACACGAATTAGGATTACATGATTTGCGTTCCAAAATTTCAATAATTCCTCAAGAACCAGTTTTGTTTTCGGGATCAATGCGAAAAAACCTAGATCCTTTAGACGAATACCCAGATCATGCGCTTTGGAATGCTTTGGAAGAAGTATATTTTCTCGTTTATAATAATTTGCAAATACATTTTATTTTTTTTTTTTTTGATACACCTAATATTACAATTACGACGTAGTAAAACAAGTTGCGTAACGTTTTGTGAATTTATTACTGTTTAAGGTGGAACTTAAAACCGTCGTAGAAGATTTACCGGACGGTCTGAATTCAAAAATGTCTGAAGGCGGGTCTAATTTCAGCGTTGGTCAAAGGCAATTAGTGTGTTTGGCTAGAGCTATAGTGCGTAGTAATAAACTCCTCGTGCTGGATGAAGCCACTGCCAATGTCGATTCACAGTAACTATTGATACAAAACATATAAAATCGATTGCATTAATGTGCTGGTCATCGTCGTAAAGCCGTGTGCATTGGATTTTTGTTTTGTTTTCAGAACCGATGCGTTGATTCAAAATACGATAAGAAATAAATTTCGGTCGTGTACAGTGTTGACGATCGCTCACCGTTTGAACACAGTTATGGATTCTGACAGGGTGCTTGTTATGGACGCTGGAACAATGGTCGAATTCGATCACCCTTATAACTTATTGAAAAATAAAGATGGGTTTTTGTACAAAATGGTAGAACAAACTGGAACCGAAACGTCTGAATTGTTACATAATTTAGCAGTTGAGGTACAACTTGAAGCTCATAGTACATTAATTGTACGGTGTGTTTAAGCGAATTTATCATATCAACTAATTGCGTTTGTATTTTTTTTTAGAGCTTTATGAACATTGCCCACGAACACATCGAATTGACCACATGAGTCATGAATACTAAAGTACAGATGATTTTGTACAAAAATCACATTAATGATTGTCACTTATATAATTAAATATTGTTTCATATTTACTAGATACATTTACGGCATCACTAACTGTTTGTTCATAACTGACAAGACAATAACTTAAACTATTTATTTACTATAGTTTTTAATCATACATTTTTTTAAACTAAATATGATGTATAGTTACTACAATAAAATTGTATTATGAAGATCTCTGCATATTCTATTCCTATTTCTTGTTTTAATAATATACGAGATATATATTATAATAGTTTAATTATCATATAGGATGAAAGTCAATTTAATTTATAATAAAACCTTAAACAATTGTAGTTTAAAAATGCATCACTTGAAATTTTAATAAATACACTAAAATATTTACTAAACATTTTTAAATATTTTTAAGGATAGAGTAAAACCTCCTTATAACGGACACCTTATAAGACGAAAATCTCTCTAGAACGGAAAATAACAATGTTCCCAAATAACCTATGTACCGTATATTTTAGTCACCTTATAACGGAAAACTCTTTGTAATGAAAAAATTTGTTGGTCCCAAGTGATTCCGTTATAGAGAGGTTTTCCTGTAAATATATATACTGCAGGTACCTTATTACCTTCGCAATGTCTTAATAAAAATGAAAAACATATTGTGTCAATATTTAGTATAGAAAAAAAATTAGTTATGTGCTTACAAAGCATAAAATAACACACATATATTGAGTACCTATGTGTGAAATAATAAATAATTCAGAAAATGTTTGTCAAAAAAAATATAAAAGAAATAATGACGATTATTTAAAAAAATCATAAGAACTGATTTTTTATAACACGGAGGAAAGTAGAAAACGTTGGTACAGGTAGTTATTTTTAGATTAAAGAGTTAAGTAATTTCATTTTAATTTGTTTACTTAATTAATTACTTAAATCTCTAAGTAATGAGTATAAGTTTATAATACTTTAAAAGTTACTTACCCAACCCTGTAACTATTAGTAATATGGTTGGTTTAATTAATTTTTCCTGATACATTTTGCATACAACAATATTATGTTCCTTGCAGGGTGGTTCTTTTGTTAACTTTTCAAAAACTGGTGTTTTCGTAAATATTTTCATTTTGCTGTAGATTTTTGTTTATTTTTCAAATGTATCAAAAAAATTTGAGAATTTGTTACTTTCAACCCAACAAAGTATCAATAAAAAAACCAAATTTTATACTATAAACGTCGTTTGATTTTGAAGATTAAATTAACTTTTCAACTACAAACCGTTAATGACAGACAATAAATAGACACATAGGTATACTTCATTGTAAAACTAATAAGTTTTTCTTCGCTTTGCTCATAATCTAAAAATCTGATTGATTAGAATTATAACATTTTTTTCAAAAGCTTAAACTATGGAAAAATTGATTATTTTCTTATCCTACATATTATTGATAAATTGTGATTTTCGTTTTCACAAGTCATGTAGTTATGGTTGAGCATTTTTCGAGCAAAATCGTACCTTTCCTTTTCTGCCGATTCTCTTTTGGACCAAATTTAAAAAACGTTGATTCCTTTTTTGGCCAATTCACTTTTCGACCAAGACAACAATTTTAATATTTACTTTCTGTTATAAACATTGAAAAATCATTAAAAATATAAGTTTTATTAAATGTATAAAGTAACAATACTAATATATAAGTATCTATAGATATATAATTTTTGGATGTAATTATTTGAACATTACCTTCTAAAGTTACTAAGCTTGCTTTTTTTTTTTTTGTCCACATTTAGGTACTCAATATATATATGTTTTATTTTATTTCTAAATAAGTATAACATAAATTATCTAAACATTAAACTTTATTTTTGGCCAAAAAGAGAGGGGTACGATTTTGGTTGAAAAGGGTCTCGCTCTTATGTCTAGTAATATTTCAATTTGTAATTAATTTCAAATAATTTTAACTGGTTTGGTATCTATTTCTTAAAATTACACAATATTTATATTTAATTATCAAAAGGCAAATTAATTTACATAAGAATTATCATACATAAATACGCAATGGACTATTGTCCATATTTTTTTTATTAAAAAAAAACAAATTTACAAATCGCTTGCTCGGTTACATAAATAAAAGCTGTTATCTAACATGCTGTTATGTATACAGGGTGATCAGTCAAATGTGATACATAAATGGTCAGTATGACTGAATGTCTGAATATGTAATTTGTTATGGTTTCTAATTTATTTTTATTTCATTTGAAGACATACAGGCATAACGCTACAGGTACTTTTACCGAATTTCTCATCTCACCGATTTTGTACGTATAAAACTTTATTTCCATTTATATTTAAAAGTAAAACAAAAGTTGTGGGTAGTTAAAAAAAAATATTGAACATAAAAATTGAAATTAGAAAACAAAACACGCAATAAAAAAAATTAGAGTCTAATAAATAAGTGTACATGGCGAATCAATCACCTGTTATATCATCATATTATCGCTGTGACCTACGCGACCTACCGACTATGATAGCAATAGGTACTATAATTTGTACAATGGTCTAGAATTTTTACTCCATTAAAATTGTTTTAAATTGTGTATTTTAATAACTATACGTTGTTTGGCTTCAAGGCAAATTTTTTTCAACATTAGGACTTGCATTGTTGTATTATATAAATGTATTGTAATTTGTTCACAAACAGTTTACCTGTACACCAAACCAATCTGCCTAATTAATACATAATTTTCATACATTTATCACATATGGTACGTATAGTGTAAGTTTTTTTTATAATTTGTATTTAATTTGTATTTTTATAAGTTTTATTATGTTTGTATCAAACTAACTGTTATAGTCGATAACAAAATTAACAATTTATTATACGATTGTCGATTGAGAAAAGCAAAATGATTTACAACAAACACAATCTGTAAATTACTTGAATGGTCTTTACACTAATCATAAAATAAATATGAACCTATGAAATGTTACTATTTTGGTCATTATTAATAAAATATTAAAATGCACTAAAAGTTGTGTCGTATTTATAAATTTATCATCGTTCAATTTAGATAGTACTTACTTTGAAAGGATATTTAAGATTTTTCATGAATTTCAGTGTATATAAAATATAATAATATACTTCATAAGTTACTACAAGTACATACGAATAATATTTTTAAATTATGACAAATTAACTAAAATCATTATTTTTCATTTTAATATCTAATTTCGTTAAAATTGTATACAATAAATTCATCGTTCCCATCAGAATCTAAAATAAAATAAATAAATTAATCAGTGGTTAAAAGATTAAGTGTAACTAAGTTACTGATAATTCACAAAAATTACCAAAAAAAACGTAAGAAATAGTGGTTTTATTAAAACGATTTAATGGTTTTGAAGGTGATTAAATCATTAAATGACATTGCATTCACAACCACAATAATAATACACCGAAATCCAGTGCCAAAGAGTCTGGAACTTTTCCTCTCACACACCGGTAAATTATTAAACGTATTTTGTTAAAAATTAATATTATAATCCTTAAATACATACAATTGGATAATTCATTATGAACCGTTCTATGAATTCATATTGTACAAAAATAGTTTAAATTTAAAAAGACGTGTTGAGAGTAAGAATAACGCACACGAAGTTTCGGCATAATTAGTTTATAATAATGGATAGGCTATGTTCAATATTTAAACAATGCCACAAATACGATAGTAGTTTACTATGACAAACATTATTTTAGTAGCTTTAATTGATAATGAACATAATAGAAATATCAACAAGAATATTTAGTACATGATGATAAAATTCCTAAATCCTAATAAAAATGAAATGAGATAAATGATAATGTAATAATTCTAAAATAAATTAAGCCATGGGACACAACACGCCATTGTTCTTCTACATTGTAATATTATATGCGTGCGTATTCGAATATTTTGCTTAAATCGTAGGTGTTATTTAAATTAAAAAAATTATTCCTTTTTCCAACAGATAGAGAAATATGTTATAAGGTAGTATATTGTACGTACTTGTAATATTTAAATGTCACTATTATTTTCAAACCATAAAAGAAAACATTTTTAATTAGTCTATTTTAAATGTTGACTAAAAATAAATTTATTTAAATCAAGTTTTCAAAAACGTAATGAAATGGCTTATGAATTCGACTTGTTTAATTTCCACCGATACTTCGATACTCATCACCAGATTACCCCTTTACCAGATTACTCGATCACCTCTGCAGCCAGCAATTTGTAATGATAATATTTTAATACCTATTATTATTATAACATTATAATAATTATAGGGACCGGACTTATATGCAAATGCATAAATGTATTGAAGTAAGCTTTTTGAAATCTGATGAGAATTTTCCCTGATTTAGATTATTCTTATTAAAATAAAGCTAATTGTATTTTGCATATTTCAACGTTTTTACTTATTAAATGCATATTTTGTAGTTTTAAAGTGCATATTATTAGTTATATAGCACATGTATTTGTTTTTCGTCATATTTTCACGTTTACAGCCACATATATCGATAAAATTACGACCGGTCTTCATTCCAAAGACTAGACGAAATACTCATATGCGATAAATATATAATATATTACATTATATAGATAAATTCGTTTGCATTAAACAACTTCTGATCATCTAGTGCAATAACGTAAAATATGAATTCAATCTTAGTTTTCGCTTTTTATTAATGTGGGCTAATATTTTATAAATTGAAGATATACATATAAATAATGTTAAATGCCAAAGAACTCAGTGAAGACAACGAAATACTTTTTATACTTTTAAAACCTTTCTATACCTTTTGTAATACTTATTTTTTACGTAATTTTAAATAAAATATTTTCGTTAAAAACTTTGAGTGCATATTTTGTAACATTTATAATGCTATAAACTTAATAATTCCCTAATTATAATATTACTTAAAAGTATACTCATATGTTATAATAATATTTGTATATAAAAAATTTCTGTCTGAGGTATTTAATATTAACTAACCGAATAGTTTTTTTTAAATATTTTTTTAGGTAAATAATGGACGCTGCGGGCAGCAAAGAAAAACAGCTACCAAATCCACGAGCCAAAGCAAATATCTTCGAAATTCTTACATTCAGGTGCTAATTAGTATTTAAATTATGGTTGCACTAGAATATAGGCTTATAATTAATAGGAATTGAAAAAACTAAAATTGTTTAGGTACCTACTATACTTCATTAAATCATAATTTCGTAGAACCCAGATTAAATATAACTCAAAACAAAATATTTAATTTAATTTTAATAGGTTTAGGTTTTTGTAATAAATTTACTTCTTTATGATGCAGCTGGATACTAAACCTGTTTAAAACTGGACAAAAGAGAGATTTGGAGAGCAATGATTTATACGATCCACTTAACAACCACAAGTCATCACTATTAGGATTAGAAATTGAAAAGTAAATTTATAAGACTATATATTTTTTAAACTAACTTTAACAATTTGTTTTAAATTTTTTCCATAAAAGGAGATGGAAAATCGAGATCGCTAATGCAAAAAAAACAAATCGGGAACCTAGTTTATCGAGAGTTTTAGTTAGAATTTTTTGTGGAAGTTTTTTGTACTATGGGTTAGTACAACTGTTCATTGAAACCATTTTAAGGTAAATATATTTATTAAATCATAAAAAATATATTCTATATTATCATATTCAATTTTCACTCGTATGTGTGTATCATTGTGATCAAGCCTTTGATATTGTTTTAAAAATAAACCAAAATGTTATTTATAAAACGAAATCAGGGAACTCGATCTGTAGAGTGGGTAACCAAATGTACGCAATAGTGTGATGGCTTGAGGGCTAAGATCCCTACTGGCTACATATGTGAGATAGTAAGTCACAAAAAATTTTTCTTCAATGAGGCTAAAATTTGTTAGAACGATTATGCTGTAAGAAAGTTTCTCAAATATAGCTATTGTCAAAATGTTTTTAATATTTTACTGAAGAACGATGAAAAATTGAAAGTAGGTATATAATTTAAAACACAAACAATTTGTGTAAAAAAAATTTTGATTTGTTAGTCAATTTTCATCAATATTAATGTAAAAAGAATATTAAATATTTGTTATACATATATTAATACAAAAAAACTAGTAAAGATGACATTTTCCATCAATTACGGGGTACATTTACACAGATTAATGAATGAACACTATATGAGGTATAAAGCCCTGTCCATAAATGTTATCTTAGTTGCGTCTAGTTTCGAAGGTTCCTCGTCATTGAGTCACTTACCCAAATGGATTTGTTAGATTATAATTCAATGATAAATCATTACTTATAAAAACAATTTTAAGGTTATTGGAAAAAAAATTTAAGATTATTGAGTATTGTCATAAAAATATCGGTGCTTATAATAAAATGTGAGTATGAATAATGAGAGTGAACTATTTATAGAATCACTCAACCTTTACTCATTGGTGGACTGTTAGCATATTTCAACCACAGTGGATCCAAAATCATAGACACTAAACATGCATACATGTATGCATCTGGTCTGTTGTTAAACATGTTGGCTAACATAGTGTTGTATCATTATTCGCAATCGGAAATGCTACACATTGGAATGAAGATCCGTGTTGCTTGCTGTTCAATAATATACAAAAAGGTAAATTCACTTACCAAAAATAAATAGATATACCATTCAATTATATATTATTGTATCAATCATTATTGAATATCAAAATATCATCAAGCAATGGTTGGTTCAAGTAAAATCAATTAGGAAAAAACTTGTGTTTTCAAAACGCCATTTTCTTGTTAGCCTATTAAATCTTCAACTGGCGTTTATAATGTATATGGAGAACGAGTATTTATATGCACAGTGTATTTACCTTCTGTAATAATGAAGGTATATTTTTATTTAGTTTTTCGAACAAACGGCACTTAATTGGTGACTCGAAAATCAACGATAGTATGATTTTAAAGTTAACAATGTTTTCGTTGTTAATGAGCATTAAATGTTTCATATGATTTATAATAAATTAATTATTATTATTACCTATGAGGCTATGCCTTATGTTTTATCAAATATACATATAGGCATTAACATTAAGTAAAACTTCTCTCTGTGAAACAACAGTCGGTCAAGTAGTAAATTTGATATCAAATGACGTAAACCGATTCGATATGACATTAAGATTCATACAATTTTTATGGATCGGACCTCTGCAAACTATTTTGGTCACATATTTTTTGTGGCAAGAAATAGGCGTATCGTCAATCGTTGGAGTGGTTGTATTTCTCGCGTTTGTTCCATTACAAGGTACGTATGAAAGCGTTTGTCATGACGTGTAGTATGATGACGTATTTTTAAACATCGAAATTTTTATTTTCAGGATGGTTGGGGAAGATGACGTCTGACTATCGGTCAAAAACGGCTCCGAGGACTGACGAAAGAGTAAGACTAATGAACGAAATAATATCAGGCATACAAGTGATTAAGATGTACACATGGGAAAAATCTTTTGCATTGCTTGTACAATATGCAAGAAAGTATGTGCTACAGATATATTTCATAGAGTTGCTAAAATAAAAAAATGTGAAATTGTATTGTTACAGAATGGAAATCAAACAGATCAGAGGAGCATCGTGGATTAGAGTTTTTTTGCAATCATTCAGAATATTTCATTTTAGATTTGCGTTGTTCATAAGTATTTTTTCATATGTACTGTTAGGAAATTACATTAATACGCAACAAGTAAATATACAATTTGAACACTTATTATAAGCAGGCACGGTGCTAGAATTTTCTTCCCCGGGGTGCGGATACTGGACCAGATACTTTTTGCACATGGGATAGGGTTTTTACCAAAACTTTTGTGATTACTCATATAAATAATTGGCTTATATTTAACTTCGCACTGCTACTTTAGTAGCATACATTTAAATGTTTTAAATATCCTCAGTAATTTTATATAGGTATTCTACGTTCTGAATATATATCATAATATTATGATATGTATGAACTTTTGAGTAATCAATACGTTTCAAAAATGGTATACACATGATGTCTGATACACCATGTCATTGGAATTTGTATTGTATTGAGTAGGCATATAAAATTAATTTAACATTTGATGCCATGTGATAAAGCGTTTTATTTACTATAAAAATAAAAATTATTGATAAATACTAACAGTGGTGTATTTACGGGGGGGGGGGATGATTAAGGGGATCAATAAGCTGTATATAATATTATGCAAATTTTTTGGAGTCCTAATTTAAGACAAAAACCTAAATACGCTAAATACCTAACATAACCTAACCTGAATAGTAACATATACTACCATAATATTATATAACCATGAAATATCTAAATATAATAAACTAATAACCTAGTATAATAATATTATAACCTTTTCAAAAATAGCTGAATGTTCGTGCATTGATACACTTTATAGTCTATAGTATATTATTAATTCGGTATTTGACTATGGTAAAAAGATATAAAATTATCAAAATACTCAAAGAAGCAGCTATAAAAAATATCAATATTAAAAAAATAATAATTGATTAAATTTATGAATTAGCTCTTATAAAAATAACTAGTGACGTTCTGTAATCTATTACATTTTTCAGTGGGAGGGCTGGAGAGGGGGACATTTTTGGGAACAGAAAAAACCCTCCCTGGCGTCTCATAAAGCCTTGCCTAGCTAATAATAAAAAATAGCCATAGTACAACCCGTATATATTACCGTGTTATATTATTCAATAAACGTACTTCAATAGGTTTTCGTTATAATCTCGTATTACAATATATTGATGACAACAATGACAGTATTTTTCCCTCAAGGTATTATAACACTAGCTGAAATGCTGATATCCATTAAACGCATTCAGGTAAAAAAAAAAAAAAAAAATTATATAACAAATATTTAAATATGTAATAAATAATTTTTTTTTTTGTTTGAAAAGTCATTTTTACTACAAGATGAAAAGGACAAGCATAATGAACAACTGGCATTGAAATCAGAAACAAAATCGACAAATGGCGTAGAAATGTCAAAAATTAATAGTAAAAATTGTATAGAAAATACAACTGAAAATGAAGAAAGTAAGGACAAATTGGGAAATTTTGGAATCGATATTTTAAACGTCTCGGCCAAATGGATACTTGAGCAACCAGATAACTCTTTAAATAATATTACTTTAACCGTTAGACCTGGGCGGTTGGTTGCAATCATTGGGCCCGTAGGAGGCGGAAAAGTACGTATGAACGAGCTATATAATAAATAACAGAATAATAGTATGATAAACCTTTACTTTTTATCCAGAGTTCATTGATTCAAGCGATTTTACGAGAGTTGCCCCTTTGCGAAGGAAGTATTTCCGTGCGCGGCACAGTATCATACGCATCTCAAGAACCTTGGTTGTTTAACGGTTCAATTCAACAAAATATACTTTTTGGTTCGCCAATGGATCATAATCGTTACAATGAAGTACAATTTTCAAACAATAATAGGATTTGTTTGTATTAAAAATTCTAAATTAAGCGGAAATTAATTATAGGTTATAAAAGTATGTGCATTGAAAACCGATTTTAAACAACTTCCTTATGGTGACAGATCTTTAGTAGGAGAAAGAGGAGTGTCTCTTAGTGGTGGTCAACGAGCGAGAGTAAATCTAGCAAGGCAAGTAGAAAATTAGTTGTTTTAGATTATTTCAATAATTTTTTAATAATTTTGTTCATGTTTTATATTTCTAGAGCTGTATATAAGCAAGCTGATATTTATTTATTGGACGACCCTTTGTCAGCTGTTGATACACATGTTGGAAAACATATATTTGAAAAATGTATTAAGGGTAGGTACATAACGTCTTTTGGAGTTGTCGTTAGAATAATTATTTGATGATACTATATTTCTAATTTACAGGTTACCTTAAAGAGAAAACTTGTATACTTGTTACTCACCAAATACAATACTTGTCAAATGTTGATCAAATTATATTGATGGAAAATGTTAGTAGTAATTTTAGTAACTGTCCTAGAATAAAATATGTTTTAATAATAATAAAACGATTTTTATTTTAATTTTTTTCCCAGGCAAATATATTAGCCGAGGGTTCATATCAGGAACTTCAATCTTCCGGCTTAGACTTTACAAAATTACTTATGTCATCAGAGGAAACAACTACTGATACTGAAATTTATAGCAAAGGTGCAATTAATAACAGTTTGGAACAACTATCCAATTTATCTCGACAAGGGTCTCTTAAAAGTGTTGCGTCGTCCGTTGAAGAGAACAAATTAAACGGAGCTCAAAAAGAACCCACCGTAGTGGCTGAAACAAGGTCTTCCGGAAATGTTTCCCGTAGTGTTTATTTGTCTTATGTTTCTGCTGGAGGAAATATTTTTAAAATATCATTTTTATTATTTGTGTGCATTTTTACACAAGTTCTCGGAACTGGTGGAGATTATTGGATAAGTTATTGGTAAAGTAATTGAAATATTTTTTGCTTATTAAATTTAATGTCAAAATATATTGAATTATTTTAGGGTTTATCTGGAAGATAACATTTTTCCTAATGCAGAGAGTAAATCCACAAATATCAGCAATTTTATAACTAACCTATTATCCGATACACCTTGGATAATATCTCGCCAGTTTTGTGTTATAATGTACGCTATTTTAAATTTAACTTTGATAATAGTTATTTTCATAAGATGTGCTATGTTTGTATCAGTCCTAATGGGCACCTCCATGAATCTACATAACAATATGTTTAACGCTATCACAAGAGCCACAATGCATTTCTTCAATACAAATTCATCGGGTAATGAAATTTCTTAAATAATTATTTAACCACATGTTTAATAGATAGATAATATTAATTTTTCAGGTCGAATTCTTAACCGCTTTACTAAAGACATTGGTGCTATTGATGAAATATTACCAACACCTTTATTGGATTTTGTTCACGTAATTATATTAAATACATTTTTACTTCACTTAATGTGCACAATAATATATAATATGTAGTTATACAGTATAATATATTTTTGTTTGTATTTAAATTGTTTTACCTACCAGATAGCATTGCAACTTATAGGAACTCTTGTTGTGGTTGGTATAGTTAACATTTATCTTCTCATACCGACTTTCATCGTAGGTTTGATGTGTTATTATACTGTTAATTTTTATTTATCAACATCACGTAGTATCAAACGTTTGGAAGGTGTTAGTAAGTGCTAAATTAATTATTCTAATTATGTATTATATAAAATATATGTTATGGAGTTTAAACAAGAAATTATTTTATTTTTCAAATGTAAAATATAGCCAGAAGTCCCGTGTATGGATATTTGAATTCGTCGCTTCAAGGATTATCTACTATCCGAGCGTTTAAAGCCGAGGATATTTTATGCAAAGAATTTGATGAACACCAAGTAAAAGAAACACACTACGCATCTATAGTAAAATATTTATAATTTATTTAAAATTTAAAGGATTTACATTCTTCGACTTGGTATTTGTTTATTACTTCAAGTGAAGCATTTGGATTTTCGTTGGACATGATCTGTTTCATTTATATATGTATATTAACTTTAAGTTTCTTAGTCGTAAACAATGGTAATATATAATTAATTGTATTGAAATTAATTATATTAATAAAGTTAATTCATTTTTAGATAATTTTGGGGGAGATGTTGGATTGGTTTTAACTCAAGCAATTAGTTTGACGGGCGCTCTCCAGTGGGGAATAAGACAATTAGCTGAATTAGATAATCAAATGACGTCTGTTGAGAGAGTACTTGAGTATACAAATGTCCCGCAAGAAGCTCCTCTCGAATCTTCTCCGGGTATTATAATCTTAATAATATTATAAGAGGTATAACGTAAAAAAATTCAACTTAGGAATACGTATATTTTTTTATCATAATTAGTTTACCAATGTTATGGCCAGTAGTAGCATTAATGTATATTTTATAAGGTACCTACCTATTTTATTTATAATATTAATCATTGTAAGGTATATATTTCTTTATTCTTGTTTTAGATAAAAAACCACCAAAAGAATGGCCAGATAAAGGTCAAATCGTGTTTAAAAATTTTTATCTACGTTATAGTTTGGACGCGGACCATGTTTTAAAAAATCTCAATATTCAAATTCAACCAATGGAAAAAGTAACATTAACCAATACGTACTATTATCAATACTAATTTAATAGCTTTGAATTTTGATACAATGAAAATTGTCTTTTAATTTAGATAGGAATTGTTGGTCGAACTGGTGCAGGTAAATCGTCATTGATTGGAGCGTTATTTAGACTTGCTCTCAATGAGGGAAATATCACCATCGACGGTATAGAAATACACGAATTAGGATTACATGATTTGCGTTCCAAAATTTCAATAATTCCTCAAGAACCAGTTTTGTTTTCGGGATCAATGCGAAAAAACCTAGATCCTTTAGACGAATACCCAGATCATGCGCTTTGGAATGCTTTGGAAGAAGTATATTTTCTCGTTTATAATAATTTGCAAATACATTTTATTTTATTTTTTGATACACCTAATATTACTATTACGACGTAGTAAAACAAGTTTCGTAACGTTTTGTGAATTTATTACTGTTTAAGGTGGAACTTAAAACCGTCGTAGAGGATTTGCCGGACGGTCTGAACTCAAAAATGTCTGAAGGCGGGTCTAATTTCAGCGTTGGTCAAAGGCAATTAGTGTGTTTGGCTAGAGCTATAGTGCGTAGTAATAAACTCCTCGTGCTGGATGAAGCCACTGCCAATGTCGATTCACAGTAAATATTTATACAAAACATATAAAATCGATTGCATTAATGTGCTGGTCATCGTCGTAAAGCCGTGTGCATTGGATTTTTGTTTTGTTTTCAGGACCGATGCGTTGATTCAAAATACGATTAGAAATAAATTTCGGTCGTGTACAGTGTTGACGATCGCTCACCGTTTGAACACAGTTATGGATTCTGACAGGGTGCTTGTTATGGACGCTGGAACGATGGTCGAATTCGATCACCCTTATAACTTGTTAAAAATAAAGATGGGTTTTTGTATAAAATGGTAGAACAAACTGGAGCAGAAACGTCTGATCTGTTACATAGTATAGCAGCTGAGGTATAGTACAATATTAAATTACACAGATTGTATTTAATGTATTAATTCATTGCTCATAATTTGGTTTATGAATTATTATTTTTTATAGAGCTACACTACCACAAAGAATCAACAGTAAAAGGAACCGTTGATGATGAATATTTATAATTATTTTTAATATATTAAACAATATAATTTTGACAATGTATGTTTGAATGGTTAAAGTAATATATTTATTTCAATCATATTTAATTTCCTGTTTTTACTTACTAAAACTACGGAATAATAATCATTATAATAATCATATTTATTCATTTACTAAAATGAACTAGGTTTATTTAATAAATAAATATGTGAATGAATTAAATGCGTTCTTTTTGGTGAGGTATGTAATTTTAAAAATTGGGTTTCGTTCGTGTACAATGTTAACGATCGCTCACCGTTTGAACACAGTTATGGATTCTGACAGGGTGCTTGTTATGGACGCTGGAACAATGGTCGAATTCGATCACCCTTATAACTTGTTGAAAAATAAAGATGGGTTTTTGTACAAAATGGTAGAACAAACTGGAACCGAAACGTCTGAATTTTTACATAATTTAGCAGTTGAGGTACAACCTGAAGCTCATAGTACATTAATTGTACGGTGTGTTTAAGCGAATTTATCATATCAACTAATTGCGTTTGTATTTTTTTTTTAGAGCTTTATGAACATTGCCCACGAACACATCGAATTGACCACATGAGTCATGAATGCTAAAGTTCAGATGATTTTGTACAAAAATCACATTAATGATTGTTAGTTATAATTGATTATTGATTCTAGATAGGTACATTTACGGCACTTTTGACATTTTGTAATTCATACCATCATAATATAACTTAAGCTTTAGCGTCTTAATCATACATTTTTTTTAAAACTGAAAATGAATAGTTTCTTTAATTTTATTATTTACATTTCTGCGTATTATTTTCCTGTTGCTTGTTTTAATAATATACATGATATACCTATATTATAGTATCTAGTTTGATTAAATTAGGATAACAGTGAATTAAATTTATTATAAAACCTTAATAAATGCCATTTAAAAATGCTTCATAAAACCTTAAGACGGATCTGCGCAGATCCACCCCTCTCCTCTAAATATAAATTGGGCAGTAGATTATAGTGGAAAAGTATTATAGTTAAAGTGTCAAATAAAATTTATATTATAACCTAACCTAACGTCCAAACTTATAGAACTGCGAAGAATTTGAAAAACCCGCATAGGCGGCACAGGACCTGTTAACACAGAAATTAAATTATAATAAAAATATTAGTTTTTAAATAGTGACTCTAGCTTCTAGGAGCTAATAATATTTATAAGAATTTTAATCCCCCGGGGACGACGACGAACGACGTACAAATCACAATATTTTCATCAATAGATTATAGACCTGTGAAGGCTATATGATAGTGTCTACCTTGGAAATAATATTCTTAGAATTAGGACATATTAAGGTAGCTGTGTTCCAATTACTGCCTACAAGCTATGGTATTATTTTTTATAACTAACTGCCTGTTTTAAAAACCAATGACATATATAATTAAATAGATAATATACAAGATAATAAACGCCACCACGTTGCACATATTTTTTCGTATTTCAAATCAAATTATTTTCAACATAAATATAAATTTCAATAAAAAAAAATGTTCAGTATTTTCTTAATTAATGATGGTCCTGCAGTGGCGGATCCAGGGGGAGGGCAAAGGGGGCATTTGCCCCCCCCCATCTCCGTAGTTTTCCTTTGTTTTACACTGTGTTTAGCCAATTTTGTAGTCAATTTTGGAACATTTTATACTTTTGCCCCCCCCCATGCCCCTCCCAAAATTAAGCCCTGGATCCGCCACTGTGGTCCTGTGTCCCCAAACTTGGACACACCTTGGCCCTTAGGGGCTTCGAGGCTTGAGCCTAGCCTAAATACGCCACTGTCAGAAACTCAGAACATCTCTGCGTATTCTATTCCTATTGTTTGTTATCATAATAAACCTACAACATATATATTACAGTAGTTTGACTATCAACAGATGAAAGTGAATTTAATTTGTCCTTAAGGAGGACACAAAAAAAAATTTCTTTATATTTTTTTTAAATAATAAATTATTGTAGCTATATATTAAATGATTAGGTAAAAATCCGATGTAAAAAAAATTATTACTTTAGGAGATATTATTATATTAAGAAATGTAGAATAGCCACGTGACATTATTGGATCCTGCTCATCGTAAATGTTTGTCACCACCATTTGGGGCAGCAAAACTATTTTGATTTTCTTCAACAATATTATCTTGTTCGATGGGAAAGTGAATCTAGTTGGTGCATTCGTGAGGTCAAAATTCTCAATAGTTTTCAAAAGCTCCAGGACAACAATATGAAAATTAAGGAAAAACGGGAATTTTTGATTTTGATTTTTGGTGTAACTCTAAAACAAATGAAGTATATACATGAAATTTTCACTGGTTGTTTATATTTGCATTTTCTATACACGATAAAATTTACAAAATATTTTGATTGGTTTTGAACTGTTTAGGAACATTTACAGTTTCCAATTTTATTAGTATTTTTTTCTATGGATGTCAATAAAACTTTACTTGTTAGGTAAAAAAGCTTGAAAATTTAATAAAAGGCTCCTACTATATTGTTACAATGATGTTCGAAAAATATTAAAAATCATCAGTCAAAGTTTTAATTATTAAGTTCAAATCTTGACAAAATACGGAAAAATCACGAAAATTAGCAAATTATTTTGAGTTGATAATTCATAAAAAAATTTCTCTTTAAATCTAAGGTTTGAAAATTAAATACAAGATTATCCATAAGTTTTTTTACCTTTAACAATAAAAAAATATCTACAAGAAAGTCAAATTAAATTTTTATGAGTGTTTGAAATTTATATTTTTATAACATTTGATATTCCCTCGATTTCTCATGTAACGATTTTTTTATTCAGTTCTAAATAAAAAACGTATGACTGTAGATACTTGAAAACTTCACAAAATGTTTATATCAGCATTTTCTATACACTATAAAATTTTGAAAATATTTTGATTTGTTTTGAGCTGTTTGCGGACATTGACAGTTTTCAATTTTTTTAGTTTTTTTTTCTATAAATATCAATAAAATTTTATTTGTTAGATAAAAATGCGTGAAAATTTAATGCAAGGCTCCTGATATATTGTTACAATAGCAGTTGAAAAATTTTAAAAATTTTTAAATGTTCAACTTTTATAGCTAAGGATTGAAAATTTAAAACAAGGTTCCACGTAAATAGGTTATATATAAATTACTTTATTCACAATAATATCATCAAATAAACTTGGTAATATCATAGGCTGACTGACCGTTTTCGCTCAGAATCGTTTTTCTTATACAATGATATTATATCATTGAATTCAAATTTAATACCATCCATTACAGTGACCCACTTGTAACCTACTGTACAGCAGAGCAACATTCACTTACCTACCTTTTTTTTAATTTACTTTACGCATAAATGTGTGATATTGTGTGTTTAAGACGATAAAAGTATTTAGAAATTCAATATAACGTTTAGTTTTTAAAATAATAATAAATCTTTGAAGTGATATTTTTGTTAAACAGCTTGTCATGGCCATTTAAATACAAAATAAAAATTCAAATATGGCCCAATGACGTCATGCGTCTTTTTTTAATTGCTCATAACTTATTGAATTATGTGACTAGAAACGTAAAACAGTAAAACCTATACCATTATTCTTAGAATTGAACATTTTTTCAAATTAAAATTTTTTTTTGTGGTTTATGCTCCTTTAAAAGGACGTCGCACCCATATGTCTCGTCTTAAACACGCACTAAGTAAAATTTACATACTCATAACTCCCTTAAAAATTAAAATATCGTAAAAAATCAACGAGAAAACACAGAAAATTTTGTTACTTAAAAGTTTAATAATAGGTCAATTCACTCTCATATCAAAACTGACAGCACCCTATTGAAACTAGCAAACGAAATTTGAATTTAAAATTTTAATAAATGCACTAAAATATGCATTTTAAATTGTTAAATAATTTCAGAAATATATAATAATGAAGGAAACACAATATCCAAAAAAAAGGGTTAAGTAGGTAATCATTCTATTGTACACCGATAGTCGTCAAATTAAATAAACATAAAATGAGACGTCGACATTTGTAAATGTTTTGATTACAAATTACAATATCTTTTACATACTATAACTTTTTTTGCAATTTGTTGTAGCATGCCTACTATATAATATATGTGTGTGTAAAAAAGATAAGAACAATGCCAGTTCAGATGGTGAGAAATATTACAATATTCCTACACCCAACGTCTACTTAATTAGTAAACGTTGTTTCTATATAATATTCAACGACGCTAGCGCTGCTATAGTTCTATACTATAGGTATTATACTATTTTCTATACCTACCATACCGTAGTTTGCATTTAGATACCCCACTCTAGATCAAGATTAACGACAACTATGGACATAAAATTATAGAAAAACAATATATTGTATTGTGCGTTCATTTGTATTTAAAAAACCATATAGTGCACTCACACCATAAATATTGACTTGTTTTTAATATTTATTTCAAAATGGTATGTATAAATATGTACACATATTATGCTGCAAAACACTAAAATAACTTTTTAACTGTACAATTTTTTTTTAATGTGAATAATGTATTGATGCTATGTATTTTAGAGTGCTGAAAATTATTTGACGAGGCTTGAAGCAAACTGTTTGTTAGCTGGACCAGAGCAAACTCCTCCCCCAGAAATATCAAATTTTTATTGGAAAAATGATTATGAAGAAAAGTATAAGGTTTTCATTCCCACACCAAATCGCTACGTTTATTATAATTTAGAAGAATACGTAGGAGACATAAATATTGGCCAAATCGATGAAGGCGGGTTAGTATAATAGTATACGCTATAATACTATAGACGTATTATATACTTTTAAGTATATATTATAATATAGGTACTATAAGTATTATTATTAATAAAATAAAATAATGTAATATGTTATTATTTACTATTATAATAGTCGACGTTATGTTCAAAACATTTTTAAAATTTAAAATTCAGAGACATAATAATTTGTTTATCACAAGGCGTAGGTAAACCTATACAAATGATTAATCCCTATTATATTATAAACATTTTGATATTACAATATAATATCTACTAAATTACACAGAAGTGCTTGTATCAATAAATATAATATTACTTATTTCAATAAAAAAAATATATTTAAAAATGTATACATAATAATATTACTATAATAATAAGAAATTATATTTTAACATGAAAAAATATTGCATAATAGATATAATGTTTATTGTATTTTCAATTTTAATTGTTATAACACATATTAAATTGGCAAGTTTTTGGGAATAATGTATTTTATACGATTGTACTAGGTACCTATATAAAACCTTTTATATATTATCGTGACAACCGCAAGAAATTCTTCACTGACGTGGTTTTTTCGAAATTTGAGTTTTGATTTGAGGAAACAAATAGTGTTACGATAATATAAACTTTAAGCGGATATTCAAAAGCTTATTATGTTTTATAAAGATTATTGAAAAATAAAAACTTTATAACAGTACGTCTTATTTTAATTATTCATTATTATTCACAATTTATAGTAATAACATCCATGTGATTTTGATAACTTTATAAACATTAATTTTTTTATATATATTTACAATTTGGTTTATGTGTATTGTGTGTACAGGTTATATAATATAATATTCAGCTATCTATTAGTTTTTAAAATAATTGAATTATGCGTTTTTTTCATCAAGGATTTATCTGAAATCTGATCATCGGACACCGGTAGATGGTTATTTTACTGTACTTTATTATATTATTATATTTTGGAAAGAAAAACGATCTGTAGTTAGGTATGTATATGGTGACCAGACGCACTCATTTTCGTAGGACAGTACTTTTTTTTTAATGAGTGTCCTAGTGTCCTTAACAATAGTGTTAAGTACATGGAATTGTACTAATTTTTTTGAAAATATTATGGATTAATACAAGTTTATGATTATTATAATTTGGTTATTAATTTATATTTTATGGTTTGACCTAAAGCATTCTGATTGATTGGTAGCATAGTTAATTCAATTTGTTAGGTATCTGTTTTGTTTTATCAATGATAGTGTTAGTGATTCATATAATTCATAGATTTACATATTAATAAAGTTTTGTATTTATTTAATTAAATTTTACATTTGGTATTTTACCTTTTAAAAATAACTTATACTTAAATATAAGTTAACTTATCGTTATTCTTGGTTATTTAATATGTAATTTCTTCCAAATTCAAACACAAAATAACTATAAAAAAACTGCGTTCTTATATTTTTCTAGATTTTTTGTTTACAGAATAACCTACTTACGTGGAACCTTGTTTTAAAATTTCAATCCTTAGCTATAAAATTTCAACTTTTTATGAATTTTTAACCACAAAATCATTTTGAAATTTGAAATTTGAAAAATATAGTCAAAAATCGAACTTCTATAACTTATAAATAAAAACTGTAGTACTGTACCTATGTGGTTTTAATTTTTTTTTCTCTTCTATTTTAACAATATAACAGGAGCCTTGTACCAATTTTCCCGATTTTTGACCCAACAAATAAAATGTTATTGACATTTATATGAAAAAAATTGAAAAAAAATAAAAAATATTATTGCTTACATAAAATGCTAATATAAAAATTCAGTGAAAATTGCATGTATAATATGTATAATATGTATAATTGTTATAGAGTTACACCAAAAACCAAAATCGATTTTTATCGGTTTAGCCAAAAACCTATTTTGCGTTTTTGAAAACTGTTGAGAAACCTCCCAAATGCACCAATGAAATTGGTTTCTTAATTTTTGCTATATGGACATTCAAATGATGGAACAAGTTCCGTTGATGACGGTTTAAGTAATGTTTAATGAATTTTATACGGTTTATTATACAGAACCTTTTAAGTATATTCTATCGTTACAACAGCAATAAATTCATCACTGTCGTTGTTTTTTTCAAAATTTAAATTTTGATTTGAGGAAACTAATACCTAGTGTTACAAAATATAAAATTTAAATTTAAGCGAATCATTAAAAATAAAATCCTTATAACAATACGTTTTACTATACTTATCATTAATTTTATAATATTCATTTCATTTATATAATTCAGCTAGTCGTGCTTTTTACAACTCTGGTGTAATTAATATCACAACAAAAACATACCGTCAAACACCGTGTAAAAAAAACTCTAAGTATAAAAAAAACTACTTTAAAATTTGTGATATAGTTTTATAGATAAGTCTTTTAACTATATAGACATTGTTTATATTAAAATATTCTGCTAAATAATAAATTTAACTTAGCTTGGCGACTTTAAAACACTTGATAAGTAATACAATACCTATTTTAATGATAGTAAACTATATATTACTATCTATGTACTCATTATGGCATGATAATTACTATTACATTTTTAACTTAAGTCAACAAGCTAAGTTAATTTATTGAGCAGACTATTTTAACATAAATGATATCTATATTTCAAAGACTATTAGCTATAAAATTATATCACATCTTTTAAAGCTGTATTTTTTATACAATTAGCGTTTATTTACACGGAGTTTGACGGAGTGTTGTTGTTGGGATATCACTCATTTTTTATTGATACCTTTTTATTTGTAAGTTATTGTTACGTAACTAGAAATAAGTAATGATGTGCATATCAATATATCATTCGATCATAAAATAAGTACCTATTAAGTACTATATTATTGTAATAATTATTATTATAATCATAACTAATTGATTACAGTTACTTTGATTACTAAATTTGAACACTTAATTAGGTGGCTAAGGTTAATAATTTTTGATTATTATAATAATAATACTGGAGATAACTTTGTGTAATTCGTGTAATTAACTCGGATTAAAGAGCAAAGTGCCATGCCTATGTATGTTGACTATTTGTGTAATGTTGTTTTTAAATATGAATATTTAAAGTTGAATCTCCAATGAATTAAAAACAAATATTTTTGAAAAGTATAAAAAAAAATATTTTCAAATTAAATGTACAATGCATACCATTTACTTCTTGGCAGTAATAACAACGGTCTTCAAATTCCTGATGAATATTTTGAAAATTAGCACTTGTTAAGTTACGGCACTGCATTCGTCAATTATTTTTTGTTGAAGCTCTCCGTGGTGTCATTAGTTGTTTTATAGACCACTTTTTTAAATGACCCCAAAAATAAAATCAATTAGTGTCAAGTCTAGTGATCTCGGAGGCCATTCAATAGGCCCGCGTCGCCCAATCCACTTCCCTGGATATTCTTGATTTAAATAATCGCTGACAGTTATTGTGTATTGAGATAGGGCACCATCTTGTTGAAAAACAATTTTTTCTTCGTCCAACTCAGTCATGTTGTCATTATTTTCAATTGCCTGAACAACAAACGGTTGAATGGTATTTTGAAGCACAGCAAGGTACTTTTCATCAGTTAGGTTGCCTTTAAAAATATCGGACTGATCTCATGATCCCCTAAAATATCAGTAAAAATATTTATTTATTAGAGCCATTGAGTGTCCTAGTCTCTTGACATGGGGATTAGATTCGGACCAATAACGACAGTTTTGAATGTTCACTTCTCCAAAAAAGGAAAATGATGATTCATCACTAAATAAGAATCCACATAATCCCTTTTATTTTATGATTGTATTATATATTAAATTAACTATAAAGGTACGAAATAAAATGTTGAGTTTGTAAATGTCCAAAACTAAAAAGGATGAAGAGAGATGAATACCTAAAATTCATACTTTGCATGCAATACGCCAATACCTACCATTATAGGGAACCTATGGCTCAAATTCTAAGTTTATACAACTGTGGAAGTGCACCAATAAACATTGCATTTAACATAAATAAGATATATTAATGACAACAACCATTACCTTAGCCACCTAAAAAGAAACCAAATTTATGCTATTGTAGAAAAAGTAGCCGTGAAGAAAAAATGGTAAAGGAATTAATCAATTACGATTATAATAATAAATTACAATAATAATACTGGTTTCGATGATTTCAATAAATAATGATTGCCAACAATTTTTGTTAGTGTTTTTTTTTTTGAGCGTGTCATTAGATTACCAATTTTAATGTATAAAAAGATAGTTGTAAGAAAAAATAATTTAGTTCTTGTAAATAAAACCTATACCAATTATTTCAATTAAAAGTATTAATGCATATTTTACTTAACTTTAGAGGACCATACTTAATAAACTAGCAAACCAAAATGAATGATCCTACTATAAAAATTTCAGACAAAAAAAAGATTTACCTGAATCTATTAAAAATATAGTGATTACCATTTAAAAAAAATAAAGTTAATTTTGCTATTGGTACACCAGCGTGCTTAAAATGTTGAAATTGTTATAAAAAAATTGCCTGTTAAAAATAAAGAAACGCGTCTTTTTTCGAAATTCCATATCATCGATCCATAATCATTAAAAAAAACCAGGGTGCAATGACATAATATACACCCTATATATATAGGTAGTGTAACTACTATAGTAGTAACTATTTTTTAGATGGAAATATGCGAAAAAGTGTGTACTGTTAGCTGTTTCAAATAACCGCCCTGCAGATAAATCGTTTATTGATCATATGGACTTTTTGATTGCTAATTTGTATGGATGGGATGAACAAAACAATGAACTCTTGTCAAACATTGGAGGTGATGTGGAAGATTTAGATGCAAATCTGTATAAACACTATGTCATTAATAAATACTTAGTGGATGATATACAAAATATTCTAATGGAATCAAGGTGCTTAAATCTAATTATTTGTTATTATATATTTATATATATAGTTATTTTGTACTTTTGGTTTCTTCTAGTTGTTTAGTGGAATATTGTATTGATTTTCATCAAGCACTATAGCTATAGACATTTAAAATTAAAAATTTTTCTATAAATGTCAATAAAGATTTTGTCGTTTGGTAAATATACTTAAACATTTTAATTAATACAATATTTTTCTAGAGTTATTATAATAGCAGTTGAAAAATATTTCATTTACATATCCACAAACAATGCCGTTATCAAATGCAATTTTCGGCAGTAATTAATTAATTCAACCTACTGTATTACTAAAATGTCTAATAGCAAAAATCAATTACAGTGACCCACTCGACACCTACTGTAGTACTGTACTAAATTCTAATTTGTGAAATGTTTGTTTATTCAAATAGAGGAAGACATGCAAAATTCAGAGGTACAATAACAATACATCCTGATCTTGATAAAGCAAGAGTAATTTATGCAATGAACATGGGATTTAAATTGGCAGCAAAACGTTTTGCCAATGATCAAAATCATGGTCGTAATAATCATGGATTTCATTACTATTAGACTTGATTTATTTCCGTGATTTTCGTAGTTGCTTTATTGTGTACTAATAATTATAATTTATTAAGTTCAACTTTATGTCTAAATGCCTAAATGCCTATAATTACTTTATATTGTTTTAAAATAGTTTCTAAACTAAAAGCAATCGATCTATCTATATACAAAATATGAATGAACAATGGGGCCTTTAGATTTGGAAGCTACTGAGCCAATATTGACACCACATTTTTCACACGTATTCTTTGAGACTTAGATTACAAAGATACAATTATAATTTTCAATATTTTTGATTATTTAACCTCTATAAGCAAACCTTGTGATGAGGACATGAGGTAAATGAGTTACAATATGTAGCTATAGTATAGTAATTTCTTAAAAATAAGTTATTTAAATTAAATAAATTAAATAACATAAGTTATTTAAATAAAATTGATATGAAAGTTATAAGAGCTTTTAGAACTCGTGTAATTTTTCACGGAAATTAAGGTATTTAATGCTTAATATCCTATTTTCAATTTTTAGAACGCATTTATTTATAATCGATGCTAATTCATAAGGATCCGAAAAAGAAATTGAACATATTATAGTATTTAAAATAACTTTGGTGCCCACAATATTACTAAATGTACAAAACTAATGTTATTAGAAATTAAATATTCAATAGATATAGTAGTAATTTTATTCAAGCTTCACTCCGTAGTTTTCCTAAAACTTTTGGTCTTAAAGAGCTGAAAAAAGTTACTTCCCACAGTGGTGGATCCAGGGCTTAATTTTTTTTGTGTGTGTGTGGGGGGGGGGGCAAAAGTACAAAAAATACAAAAATTGGCTACAAAATTAGCTAAACTCAGTGTAAAACAAAGGGAAATGCAATAAGGGAAAGCTTAGTATTAAAATGTGGTTTGTATTTGAATACCCCACTCTAGAACAAAACTTACCCAAATACTGGACGTTATAAATTATAGAAGAATCAGAATTAATAATTTAAAAGCTGTATCATATCGAATGTATAAGGTACGTTCATTCGCATCACATACATTCATGATATTCGAAATATTTAATTCTTTTAATATTCATTTCAAAATGGTATAATATTAAACTGCATAATCTTATTACCCATTGTATAGTTTGAATCCTTTACACCTTCGCGTTTCGGTGAGTGTCAATTCCTTGTTATCCGTTGTCGTGTTATTGCTCTCCCCCCCACCATCACATCGTTGGGCTGTATGTTGAATTGCCTATATATTGGAAGTAGGCGCTGTCAAACGGTCGTTGTCTGAACTCTGAAGGGTTAATCGTACTTGCAGTCTTGGTTGCCTACCATTGACGCCTGCAATATTTTCAGTAGATACATTTACTACAAGTTCAATCCATCGAATGATCCTTCGAAATCATCGCTCACTCTCATTCGGCCAAATAATTGGATTCTACATAATGCCGGTTGCAAATTCAATAATACAATTTGATTTGGGATATGATCATCTTCACACACTTATTATATTATATTTATATTTTATTTATGTTATATTAATTATATTGTATTTATCTATATACTATTATGCAAAGAGGAGTTCTTAGTTGACGTTGTTGAGGGCAATCTCTGGAATTAATAACCCGATTTCAAACATATTTCACCAATAGAAAGCCACATTCTTTGTGAGTGTCATAAGCTAATTTAAAAAGGGAATTGATCACCTCCGGTAGGTGCTGAAACGGGAATTTTGAGATTTACGATAGAAATTGTTGCTAAGGGTTATATGAGTTGAGAATAATATTTATTTATTATTATTTTTTTTTAATTTTAATATGAAGGGAACGTCTCAATCTCATTCGCTTTAATCAGTCGAAGTTACGATCAGACGAGTACATCCATTTACGTGACGCCATCGCTACTGAAGGAGACGCGGCCAACATTGGTCGTTTGACCATTTTCTCAACTACTCATGTTAAAAGCCCACGCATGATGCCTACCAATATAATATAATTTGAAAAAATAAGAAAATATAATATATTTTGAAAAAATAAGAAAATCAATTATAAAAATATTATATAGGTAGTTACAACTAGTTGACCCGGCAAACGTTGTTTACTTGTTTTGATATAACCTTAATTCACCTTTTGCCAGACGCATCGTCAGTGATCTGGACGCTTTATTGAATGATCACTTATTCAATGACAATCAATAAGTCTGAAGGCCAAAAGATGTCTATTTATGGCTTAGATTTGGGCACAGCGTGTTTTTCACACGGACAATTATACGTGGCATGTTCTTGTGTGGGTAAACCATCCAGTTTGTTTTTGTTGGGTTAAGATGGACTCACTAAAAATATCGTACATTCCATTGCACTAAGAGACTGATAGGGTTTTTTTAATTTTCATAATGTGTGATAGAGATTTAATTTGAAATTTATTAGTAAAAATAATAGAAGTACAATGAATTCGAAAAAATGAATATTTGGTGTTTTGTTATTGTTTACAGTGCTCCATTACTCTTTCAGTCATATATCAATATAACACATCAACACACAATTACAATAATTTAGTTATTTTTTATTTGACTATCAAAATATTCATTAGAAATAATTTACATGGCAAAATAACGTTTGCTGGGTCAGCTATATTAAATATTATTATTATAATAATCTATGATATTTTACAGGTGTATTGCCCCAGCACCCGTACTTCCGAAATCATAAATTGTAATCAAACAGTATTATGTACTTTATTTTGTACAACCAAAATTTAGTTTTGTACAACCCTCGAAATTAATTACTTTAATCACCTTAATATCATAAAATATACCTACTCACTTAAACCTACTGTATAGAAGATCGATATCCACTTTCTCGATTTTTTGTTTGTCATGATTTGTAAATTTTACCCCCTATAACTTCTCATCCTTATAATTATCTTAAATCGACGTTTTATTAATTACATTAGGCGAATATATACAAATAGTAATAATTTGTCGTATCAATAAAATTATTTCTATAATTATCTCATCTAACCTAGATGTTATTAGTGATCAGTTTTCATCCCTAATCAAATAAAAACTTCATTTATTTATAAAAAACATCCCTTATGCTTATTGCACTTTTTTTATGTACAGATTGTATAAATTCTAGATTAAAAATAAAAAAAAATAAAAATATAAAAATATATTTATAAATGGGTTTATAAACGGTAGTAGTCAAAATACTAGGCTTAACTATAATAGTCGTAAGGAAATGATTGTAATGATCGTAATGATCTAATGACGTTTACTAATACAGTATGTATAAATGCATAATATTATGAAAATTCTGGTTTCGCTTACCTTTAAATTCAACGTATAGGTTAGATACAGGCATTTAAGAATTGTTTAATTGTATGCATAATATGCAGTATCATGAGTCATAAGTATTTAAGTATGCAATATCAAAGTGTTCAGTTGAAGAAGTCATTTGTCATGTAACGGATGAGTGATTAACAGTTTAATTATTTTAGCCATAGAGTATAGACTATATAATCACAGAATAGATAAATATCAATATTACTACAAGATTAATATTATTGGTCTCCTTTCAATGTACTATGTTTTTTCACGTTGGTGTCACTGCTGGATCACTGGTATCAGACTTTTTCTTTGATGAGCGGATCACTGCCGTCACTGAATCTTGCTCGTGTTCTTTGCATAGACGAGATGGGGACTGTGGCGTAGCCAGCGGATAGGCCCACTTTTCTCCAAAAATAAATTAACAAAATTAAATACCAACGGTTATTAATCGGTTCTGAAAATCGGTCGATAACACGATTTTTCATTAAAAACTTATTTTATTTTGAGTGTTGCGGTTTAATCATTGACCGGTTCCTGTTAATCGGCATCCGACGAAATGCATGGATATGAATGCACTAGGTATGATTATAGGTATTAATCTTATCCATTCGATTGACGATTATTCGATTAATTTCAAAAAATAACGAGATTGCAAACCTATAAGTGTTGTAGTCAGGTACACTTACGATTTACGATTGTCGACATGCCTAAACTTTATTAGGTGCGCCGTTGGTATAACGTAGTGATTATTTTTCGTTCTTATTTTTACTTAGTCCGTCGTACACTCTCGTTCCTTCGTTTTCGAAAAATGAAACGGTTTTTAGGTTCCAGGCCATTCAAAAGCAACAACTGCTGTTTCTGAGCCTGATGATCCCGGATCGAGTACGCGTACATCAACGTCAGATAATAATAAACATTTGAATTTAAACATTGTTGATATTAGTGTAACTAGAGATGAAACCGCTGTACAACATTTTCCTCGTACTCTTATATCTGGGAAGCAACGCAGCTTTCAAAGCAGTCGGTACAATAAGTACCTATCCATGGTTGGAGTACTCAATTGAGATGAATTCCGTATTTTGTTATGATTGTCGTCATTTCCCTTCTCATTTAAAAATTGAAAAAGATGTTCTAATTACTGGTGGATATTGTGATTGGAAAAATATAAGTAACATGACCAAGAAACACGATAATAGAACTTCACATAAAAATGCAATAGCTAAATATGGCGCATGGCTATCAACCAAAAACACTTAGGCATGGAAATTTCTTGCGGTAAATACTATTTTATACGTATTACTTAATAATCATTAATTCCATTATAATATATACATAGGTCCTAGGTACACTGACGTCTGGCATCTGTATAATAATAAACAATATTTTTTAATGTTTTTAATCCCACTCGCTCCGCTTCTCGCGAAAAAATATACCTACATATGAATGATTGTATGCAACTGGGTTCACCTACGCTCTAAACAGCTACACACATCGTTAAAATTAAAGTTTTAAAAATGTATAACTCTAGTCATAACGAGTGTAGGTATTATATTATTATAATAATATAGTATCTTTAGAAGAATACATTGTTTATGTAGACTGTAGTCACCAGTCTGTATGTACAAGGTGAAATGTGAATTTATGAAGATGGTTTACAAGCTGTAGTTGTTGTAGGTTAAATAGAAAGGTATAATTTCCCACACACATCATCATAATAATAACGTATATATAGGTATGTGGAAAAAAAATGGATCTGTGGAAGGTATCATATTTCACTGTATTATTTTATACTTAGCTTGTATAGCTTGAGATTATAAGCTTCAGTGAATATTATTAACACCCGTAATAATATTAGAGTTTGTTACTTACTTTCAATATAAGTCACCTGGACGAGAAACCTATTTTTTCTAATTTTGTATTTATTTATTTTTATATTTTAAGACACTAAGACAGGTAACTCATATATAACATATAAATATATATATTGCACATATATTTATAAGGAGTTGAGGTTATACGACGTTAAGGCTTAAAAGGGCTTACAAAATAATGAGTGAAACAAAGTATTCGACATGGATGATGTTGGCCATTGGACCTTTGTTTTATGTAAACGTAATATTTATAATTATCTATATACAGGTAAATAATAAAAAAAAGATAATATTATATTAGTGTTAAAATCAATGATCAAAAATGAAGGATCACCCAGGATTGAATCTAGAAATTTGAAATGGTGGAGGGGCTAAATTTATTTTCAGAAAAAATACAATTTTAATTTAGGTGGGTACCTATATATAAACATAATAGATTATTATAGATAACATTATAGATTATTATTATATATTATATATTCGTACCTGGAGCACTGTATCAAGAATAGGTACAAACCATAGGTGATTTTATCTGTGTTGAAAACAAAACAATACAATTAATTCCCTCCACCGTTCGAGCTTTAGATACACCACTGAATAATTTTTTTTTATTCCTGACAACTAATTATACTATAGATACATCTTCTTATCGTATTATTTTCTTTTTTATAAAAATGTGAACATTGTTTCTTTTTTGATAAAAGATACAGTTTTTATAATATCAACTATAATAGTTATAGTTATATATACTAACGAATAAATATTTCTTATTTTTATTTTTATTTTCATTTTCAAGTGCTTAGCTTCCCATTGTTTTTTATTTAAAATTGAGGATTTGGTATGAGAATTTCATATTTCATTAGTGATTACCACATCTCGTACTTATTAAAAAAAAATTATGATAATTAAAAAATATAATGATGAAATATTATAATAACATATTATATAACTTATAATTATTTAATATATTATTCGTTCTATATTTAGAGCAAAAAATAACATGTACCTATATAATACACTATATTTGAACTCATTGTTTATCCTTATAATATTACAACCGAACATTTAAAAAATGTATTAAATACCTTACTAGCTGTAATTACACAACTTTACTACATTAAAATGATTGTAATATATATTATACTTATACAGTCATTTTTATTATATTATGTTCAATACAATTTCCTTGTTAAAATAGATTAGTTACCGACTAGTATATATTAGTATCCTATTTCTTACTTATAATTCATAAGTTCACATTATCAGTTTTTTACATTTATATTTGAAAACTATAAGTGCCTACATTTAAATCGTTCAGGCTAACGATTATGAATATAAGTACACTGTAGTAGATACATAATGTACAATTATTATTATACAATTATTCAAATATACATTTATAAAATTAAATAATTCTACAGTAAATACTAAATACATATTATAGGAATTATACATACAGCACTATAGCCCCCTTTGGCCCTTTAAGTCAGTAATGCTCATGGAGATATGGTATCTATAAGGTTGATCAAAGCTTTCTGTACATCTCCATAATATAATATGATATCCATACCTATAGTGTATATTATGTACAGCAGTGTACAGACGTTCACTTTCGTCGAGGTCTCCAACCAACGTGAATTATAGACTATAGTTACCAAAGCAAGGTAACTATATATTAACTTTTGTATAGGTTTATTGTTTAATATTAATTTGCAGTACGTCTCTATAATACAACAAAGGTTTAGTCGTCATTACAACAAAACACGATTTTGTATGAATGTTAAAAAAGGGAACATTAAATAATGTATAGCTTTTTTTTTATTTTCGAGGGTGTAGGGGGTATTTTATTTTAATAGTAGCTATATAATATAGTAGTACACGTTTTTTGTTTCAGGAAATAAATACAAGCCGTAACAGATTTGTATATTATAGTGCGTAGTCCAACGTCGTGTATCATTCCACTTTCCAGACGACTGCAAGCGTGTTACGTTTTTTTCGCTAGAAAACCGGTGGAAAACTATGTGTACGCGTAAGTCTGTCGCAACCGAAATGCAATACGACTATATTTAATTTGTGAACGTCTTTTACTCGAATATTATTATTTAGTAAAACATACTGCAATACGTTTATTATTGTTATCATCGCGTGGGAGGTCACGAGCTCGAATCTCTCGCCGCGCCCTTCCCAAATCCGAAACACGCGTCGGTGGTGGAAATCCGCGTCCGCGTCCGCCCGCTCGACTGAGTCAGCTGCGCTCGACAAGAATAATATTATACTATTTGGTATTGTACGTGTACAGCCACCGTCCGCTGCCGATCGACTCTCGCCGCGCCAGTTCCGATCAGTCAGTCAGAGTCCGGTCGCCGAACGCATTAGGCAATACATATACCTAGCTGCAGGTATCCTCCGCAGACATATTATAATATTATATCGTTATCGATATAATATCAATAACCAAAACTCTATACACGCACCGACAGTCGATCACGTCAGTACAAGCGATCGGCCGTCGTCGGTGGGAATCGCGCGCGGACGTCATTGACACAGTACGTCATAATATACGTGCACATAATATACCCTGCAATATATTAACTTGTCATAAAATCTTCAGGTCCGTGACGTATAGTCGTCTCCGTCCGGCGCAATATTTGATAAGTCGATATCGTCGTCGTATATTATAAACGCGCAGACCGTGACAGCAGCCAGTCGACGCAGGACCGACATGGACAAGCAACAGGAAGCCGCGGTCGCAGCAGCCGGTACAGCGTCGGAAGACAGCATCAGCATGAAAACGGAATATCCCACGCACGAGGTGTACGTCTCCGAACCACCACCGGTGAGTTGTTTAGACGATAATATAGCGTTGTATATTATATTATTATTACAATGTTATTATATACTATACATTTATAGTAAAATATAATTAATAATAATAATGACGAAAATTCGACTTACGAGGAGCAGTCGTAGTTAGAGCAAAATCGTTCATCGTCTCGCGCCCGTCGTGCGGTGGTCGCTACGTCACACTCCACTTCGCGGTTCGCTAGAAAGTCGAAACGCGCGTGCGGTACCTTTCGGCTTTCAATAAGACCGCGACGACCGGAAGCATATTTTGTTACTTCGGATTTTGATCTTTCCTATTCGGTGGGTTGTGGATATAATAATAACTAAAATGTTGCCCAGCTCGAGATGACTACAACTGTTTTATTACACCTATATGATATGATATTTTATATGACGAAATGTTCGACTTGAGACCCACGTCGGTGACTTCAACGAGTATGAGATTTCTCTACGGACATCAGACCACGAAAAATCATTCATAAAAATTCGCATTTTTTTTTCTATCAGTTTGTAAAGTTGTTAAGTTTTGTAAGTTATGTAAAAGGGCTTGCTGCAGTTCTTGCTAGAACGGTCTGTTCTAGCTAGTAAAAAAACGCCACCATAGTATAAATGACAATGGTCTTGTATTCTCTTGTATACATTATAGAATGTATAAGTAGATTAGTAATACGTAAGTACTAAGTATATTTATATGGTTTAGTATACACTATACCTACCTATACTGGCTGTACATTATATACAATATATAATAAATATAAATGTTAAAATGTATAATGTATAGTCGTATGTGCAGCATATACTATTTACTTCTATGTTCTACGTTCACGTTTTCGGTTTGGTTTTTTTCACGTGAAACTTGTTGTCTGTTGGGACAAACAATAGTCGGTAAAAATTAATCGCTTTTACTATAGTATATTGTGTACATGAAACGAGAAAGAAAAACTATTTAAGCGTACAGTATAGTAATAATATGTGCGCATAGATCACGAACGCAGTACAATAACAGCGATTGACACATGTGGCGCATATTATTTCAATATAATCATTAATCATAATTCATAATTGAGAAGCTAGTTGCGAGTATAGGTACCTACCTATATTATATAAGCCGCCTTTAGCAACAATGTCTCTCACTCGTACCGCTACCATATTAAAAAAGGGGTATCTTTAGTGGTATCGTCTCTTGCGAAGTCCCGCGGGGCCAGATCGGAAAAAAATGACTACCTATTCCACACAATAATAATTTATAATTATTTATACTTTATAGTATACCTATCGTTGCTCGCGGAGCTTGTTCTCAACTATATTATATTGTTAGCACATATAGTCGCCTAGCGCGTCAAATAACGACGTTCTTATTATAATATTATCATTGTCGTCGGACGACGAATAATAAAAACAATAAGTAAAAAATTTCTGTGCAGATACCTATTATATATTTTGATTTTTGTACGGAGGTAGTTTTTTGCAGCTGTAGGTACTACCGCCGCCGGAGGGAATACAATATATAATATTATATTTCTACAATAATACACCAGTCGCATTATGTATACATGCGCGTAAGTATATATATATATATATATAAATACAAAATACAAAGTAATATAATCATAATAATAATAATATGTAAAAAGATGGTGTGTCGAGGACAACTGGGTATAACGACTGTAAACAATATGTAGTAAATTTATCCTTTCTCTTCAACTCTTGTGTTGGGCGCACAGACGTACAGTGTATGTATTATTATAAACGTTTTACCTTGAGTCCAATTCTTACAATGCTCACGTTAATGGTCGTGTGAGTGTTTTAGATTCTATTTTTACAACGAATTACGATTTACGGAGTTCTATGCGTAAAAAATAATAAAAAAAAAAAAACACTTAAAAAGAGCTTTTCATGCTTGACATACTGCAGTTAACTACGCCGCCAACAAGGCCGTCGTGTGCAGCTATATGTTATAATATAATATAAATATATAATACATAATAATAATATGTCCATCCAATACGCAGGCGACGGGATAACTAAATATTTTTGTCATTATCGCCGCTAGTTTTTCGGGTTGACCAGAGAGTACAACAAATAGCTATTTCGTTTATATTTACAGCGCAATTTTGCAACTAGCTAGCTGACGCATCGCACTTGGATTGCTGGGTTCGTAAAATGGTCTGTTGCGTAATTTGCACCATTTAAACAAGTTTACACAGAAAAAAATTATTTTTTTTATCTTAAGATCCGAATATGTATACCTGCATTGTGCAAAAATACATACCTAATGACAAAAACTTGAAGTGAAATATGTAAATGTCGTGGTGTGCTGCATTAAAGCCAATGTGGTCTGTTGTTAAACCGGTTGTCGGATAAGGTCTTTCGGGTCAGGAATAAATTCAACGAATCTTCTAGATTTACGTAGAGACGGCCTGGAAGATTTCCAGAGTACATATAAATAATATGCTATAGCTATACAGGTAAATACGGATCGTTATTATAGATTTCGTAAAATGCATATTATATACAGTTTTATATTTTAATTCTTTAAACATAACGTATAACATTTATACATTTAATAAGTATTATAATATAATATTTATAATTTACCCAATTGAATATAATTTGTACCAACGAATACATATATTTTTTATAATGAATCGATTTCGATTACGAGTCTGGTTTATGATAATATTTATGATTATGACGCTTACTCTTTGTTATAATATTCATATTATACGATCATTATAATATATATTGTGTACTTTCCAGTAGATTTTGAAGTGCACAAATTGCATATACGTGGTAAACACAGTTTCACTTGGGGTACGATAAATGTATATGTACATAGTACACTCACACGCACGCTTTCTCTCATGATACGACCCATTAAATGATTTATGAATTTGACGGTTTTTTTGCATGAGCTAAATGCCTTTAATGACGAATTTTCGCATTCACCTATAAACACTGTCGGACACTTTCCATTCCCATTAATACTCGACGTTTGAATGACATATTCTGAAAAATAATGCGGTCTATCTGTTGTCTGAACCGATTAACGAAAAAGAAAAAGGGCTCATTACCCATATTATGTTATTATTCGTATGTTAATAATAATATGTTTACCCATAAAGTTAATGATCATGCCACTCATCAGTTATTTTTGGAATCTATAATTTACCGGTAGGTTTATTAGCAGTTAAAAATTACATTCAGCAGATTAAAAAAAAAATTCTGAAAATAATTATTTTTAGTTAAACTGCATAGTGAATTTAAATTTTCACTTCGCCTAAATTTTGTTATTGAGAGAAAATCACATTTGTCTTTTATTCTATTATAACATCTGGTGTATTCTGGTATTCATATATAAAAACAATAAGTATGTTAAATTAGATAGAAAGTATGTTACACGATTTAAAAAAATATTCAAATCCACCGTATTATTCATATTTTTTCCTACAAAATTTTAATTTTTGAATATTATTATTACGTAACCAACACTTGTGGGTTGCCGAGTGTATAAATTCATAAAATTAGAAGATTTTTCTCCTTACAAATAATTTTAGATTTTCTCATACAAAAAAAGTAGTAGACAATTATGTAATTTGATTATAATTATATTGATTATATTATATAGTTTTTGTTACTTGTTACATTATATGCTCTCTAATGAATAACAATTGTTAAAAAAAATCTAATGAAATTCGATAACCGTGTCATTGATTAATTTGACTGACGAGTGACGACTCTACCCATTTTCAAGAATAAATTAAAGTAATTACCATTTGCTAGTTCAAATTGTAATTCAATTGTATTAACTAGTATGTCAGTATGTATAAAGACATACCTACCTAGTATGTATTATAATATATCAATATATGTATATCTAATAAATATATCTTTTACCACTTACAGACAAAATATTACATGCAAATATATTGCAATATATAATTACAGTATTGAATTTGAAGATAAAGACAAATGTAGACAATTTTATGACTATAATCGTTTGTAGTAAAAATGTCCATTATAATGAACGTTCTATTATTGTTCATATTAAAATTACTGACATAACTATAACATTGAATTGATAATGATTTTTTTATGTCTTGCTTCCTTAATCATAAACTCATAACATAAGTATTGGGTGTAAGCAATAATAGTTATAGCTTACCTATACCTACAAAACATTTTTTGATAAAATTAAAAATACTGATAAACAGTTGATTTCCTAATGCCCAGAATATCACGATTCTCTAAATACAAATGAAATCAAATAAAACATGTTAATAACAATTATATAGAAATACCATTAAAATGTATATTTAAACAAATTATGTATATATTTTTCCATAACTTAGATTTGTATCGAGTTTTAATCACTTTAACTTACATAATAATAATCAGATAATGGCACTCGCGTAAAATTAAAATTAAGCAAATATACCTACATGACTACATATTATAATGTATGATAATATCACAATATACAATATTTAAGACTTTAGCCTATAATAGGAATATGATTCAGTGCAGTTAGTCCAGTTATTTAAATAAATATTTTAGTTTGCAATATGGTTTTTTTATTTTAAGCAATAAACGTGTTAAATTATATTATGTTTATAGCCTTACAGGTTCAAAGTACCTATGTCCTATTGGTGAAATATAAACCCATGTACTCGAAACGATAACGTAGGAAAATTGGTAATATATAATAGGTATATTAGAGAATTTTTTTTGCCGTTGCGCTCCGATCGCGCGTTTAATTCGCCAAATTCGGGGCAGAATTAAAATGCAGTAAATTATAAAAACTTAATGCACCCATTCGAGTCAATAATAAGTAATATTATATTATTCTATATAGGTAGATATAGTCGACATTGCATAACAAATATACCTACTGTGCCTGCTATTATATACCGACTATCAAATTACACAACTATATAAAAATAGGAACATATAACTTACACGCATTGCTTCATCATAATATTTTCATTCTGGCCCGAACCCCCGCCAGGTTCAATGAACCAAACGCTTTCTCCTTATCGAATGAATAATAATAATAAACACACACAAATATATGTACAATATATGTATACATAGATACGCGTATATAATATAAAACGTATATCCATCGGCGTATACGCGGACAATGTGACAAAATGATATAAAACGATTATTGAATAATAAGTGGCGAAAACTGCCCATATAATTATTGTATAGGTATAATAATAATAATATGTAATATGATATTTTTTTTCTCAATCGAGCAGACATAAATATATAATAGCTAACCATACACAATAATAACAATAATAATATGAAAGAAAAAAACACCGACCGATATAATAGTTTTTTTTCCTGATTTGTGCCAAATGTTCTGCAACGCAATACTGCCGACCGTTGTCGTTGTCGTCGTCGTCGTACCGTTATAAAATAGTATATAGGTACCCATTACCTATCTATAGGTAAGTACGAGCCTGTAACCTATACAGATGTCGTGAACCGTACCTAATAATAATATTGGAACCTGCAACCATATCGAACATTGCGCGCTTACGATGAAACGATATTATTACGATAGTTAACCAGTTATTTTATGTCCTTATTTGTGCAGCACATTATTGTTCGAGTCGGAATCGGAAACTCTAATAATCATCATCGTACCTACTTGTTCCGTCTCTGCACTCTGCGTATATATTATTATAATGAATAATGATGATATACCTATCGTAATATACTTATGCCCACAACGTTGAACGTAGGTAGGTTAATAGGTACATTATTTTCCACCGGCGTCGATAATTCGTAAATTTTTTTTTTTGAAACTTATCTAATTAGGCATTCAAATGTACTGCAGGTACCCAACGTGCATAATTGTGAATTCCGGTTGACGTCGATCATATAACGTCAACTGCATAGACGACGTTCAAATGTTAAATTAAATAACTAATGTACATTATACAATATACAATAAATATTATGGGTACCTACTAACTGATATTTTGTATTGTTGTAGCAGTCCAGAAGTGTGTATACAAACGTAATAACGTGCCATTACTGTCTACTACACTTTAATAGTATTATTGTGATTTGCAGACTCGCAGTGGAGAATGACTAAATAGAATATTATATTATGAACTGCGACTGCAGAGAGTCTACTTCTTCGTGGTAACCTATATAAAATTGACTCTTCTCCTGTTCTAAGAAAATTGGGCGATGCATTTGAGAAAACAAAACACAATATCGTATACTTTTATTTTTTCCTTCATAATAATATCGTTTTGTCTCCCGTGATAATTTGTCTTGTGTTGAATTAAAAACAACCCGTAAGTCATTATAATTTATAAGTATACCGAAAAATCAATATGATGTGAAACGAAATTCATTAGCGTCGATAATAATATAATGGTACGTTAGGTATAATAATTTTTTTTCCCTAACCGATTAATACTCATAACGTTTTCATATTTCTATTCATAATAATAATAAATAATAATATATAGGTATACACATAATATTTTACACAAGTTGCGCATATTATAATATCACGTACATAAATCATAAAATTGTGTACGCTATTAAAATCGATTTCCGGGATCTGCAGTCGCCGCAGTAGTGCGTGTTGTATTCAACCATAATAATATAATAATAATAATATTTAAAACTATTCGTCATCGATCAAACACAGAAATGTTTTGAAATGAACAAATCTAGTGCAAAAACCGAAACATAAGACATTAGTTTTATACGCGTCAGTGTTATAATTGGGTTGATATAACGATATATGTCTAGGTATTACTCACTGTATTAGTATAAGTATATTATTTTGTTTTGTATAATAATTGCTTTGCTCTGTATATTTCACGATACTTTCTCCGATCGTAGCTGTTTATTGTTATTGTTGTAACTTGTTGCTGTTGTTGTTATCCCGGCGTACCAAGATGCTAACGTTTGACCTCTGGTCGAGCGTAATATATTATTATAATATTATACTTACACCTACTACACCTAACTCATTTTAAGATTTTTTTTCATCTTCTCGACACGTTCGGTCACCGTGGTCGCACCGGTCACACCACTAACCACTGCACGACTAGTACCTATATGGCTATATGCATACCATCATGTTCTTCTTATCCACACGACGATGGGTGACGTGTGTTTGGCGTTTGCGATATATACATATTAATATATTATTATATATAAATATGTATAATATGCGAATCATGATTATATTTTATATTTAGAATGTATAATAAAAAACATTATAATGTGGTTTGGTGAAAACGTTTCTTCGTGACTCTGTTGTTAAGGATTTGGATTTCGGGTCTTAAATATTATAATTTTTTTCTCCCGATAGCTATATAGACGAATTTATACTGTCCCAATTCTATCCAACAATAAACTACCGTTCAATTTGTTTTACCATAAAATAGGAAATCGATCATTTATTCGTCTCGGCGTGTCTGTATATATAGTTATAAGTTATAACCTACCTAGTACCTACTTATTATTATAATCAAACTTTTTATATAGACTGATAAATAATTCCTGTTACGCGTCCGTTGTTTCCTCGCACTAAATAGTGATGATAAATTATACATTTTACTAGGTATTAAAATATATATATATAATAGATTAGAACAATAGAACCAATAGTTAATTTTAAGATTGTTTAAAAGAGTTTGTACTCCTGTATAGCTGTAACTGTGTCAAGTATAAAAATATGTATTTCGTTAAAATTTTTGAGCAGCAATATAAGATTATACAACACACTATATAGTACGGGTTTCTATAATCTATGTAGTAGATGCAAGTCAGGACAACTTATACCTGTTCCTAAAAGTTTTTATCAGACGATATATATATTGAATTCCTAACTACCTAAGTGGTATATCGTTGAAGCTGAACTCGTATCAATTTTTTATAGTTGAATTAATCAGCTGTTCCAACATACCAAATGTTTTACCAAAGTTCTAAATGTAGGTATTATTGTACAAATAAACACGAATAATTAAAGAAATATCTTCTTTATTAGTTTTCGGATTGATCTTTTGAGAAATGTCTTGTGGAAGGCGAGGTTTTAGCCTAGGTTTAGATGTTTCAATGATTTTGTAATGGAGAGCTCCGTTGGGTTTATTTAGGTTATTTTTGAAGTTGTTGTATTGGTTAATTATCCATGTCGATAAGTACGATAATCCCGCGTCATTGTGCAATTGTTTCGTGTGAACCATGGGCGTCGACTGCTATTCTGATGGAGAATTTTCAATTTTTTAATTTTCATTGAAGATTAGGAAGCGGCAACCCATGTCGCATACTTTAGGGCACGTGGAAGTCTATAGAATTTCATCTGCATGTTTGAGGTAATGAGATATTGAGGTGTAGTAGAAAGGGGCATCGGATTTGCATCCTTGTATCATTGGTTTATATTTTGATTGATGTGCATTTTCCAAGTTAGTCTTTCGTCTGGGTGTATTTCATTGAGTCATATCATTATCTTGAAATCTATGTATGCATCTGACATTATAATAAGAAAATATCGATTATATTAAAATTAATACGACGTAAATTATGTGCATGTTAGATCTGGTGAATTATGCAACAAAAACAATTTACTTTAATTTCTATATTTTAATTAATTTTTATATTTTAATTTTTATACATTAATTTTCTGCCACACGATTATATATTATGAACAATATGTATTTAATAACGCGATAAAAAAGAAAATATAATTAACAACGTACAGACATTATTAATATAATTAGTGCGGAGAATATATACCTACAGATCGTAAACATTTTCGTTTTCTAATTTCTGTTTGACACCCGTACGTCTTATTATGAATATCGTCAGGCGTAAAGCACCAGTACGGCGGTACCTATAGAGAGCCTAGATAATAATATATATAAATGCACTCTAGCGGTACCTTTAAAATAATATAATACTGCAGCATAATATATAATAACTGCATATTATATATGTTATGTACAGGCGATGATGGGTCACACTGTCATAGGTCATAGCGCCGTGTATTTAATAGGTATTCCATCACGTTAAGAAAGTTACCAAGAACTCTTTTCATTCGTTAATATTTTATGGTATTTTGATTTATTATAATATTATTGTCATCATTGTGTGTTTTACATCAACCTATATAATATAACGCTTATAGCTATAACTCATAGTAAATCACAATGAACAGACGGACTACAGTTGTAACTTGTAGATGTCTCGTATATAGGTACCAGTACAACTGTACAGACAAAACATAATTAAAACAATCTCATGATAGAAAGTAGCTTCCTCGTTAAGCCGTCTGTTTTTTCTTCTTATTTTTCTGTTGGAATTCAATGGAAATGTCTCATTAACACCCGCAGACATGTCGGCCATTCATTACCTAGGCCGTTATGTGATCGATTTATGTAAATTGTATTGATCACGGAAAACATAACTAATTCGTTCGATTTCAAAGCACTTTCCATTAAAATAAAATTTAAGTCATAATATTATAATATTATGTTCGACAGTTGATATAAGAGCAGTTTGCGTACATATATAGAATTTCGATAAAAAAAACCGTAAGTTTTACTTACATACACACACTAAATGTTTATATATTTTTTACACCCACCACCATCCACCAGGTACCTAACCTGTCTGATTCGGGTTTTTATTGCAAGTCATTTTCAAGTGCACCGGACGTCCTGTTTGCGAATATACGTTTCAATATGGCGTACGCATAGAATTTACCTATTTTAACATATCGTGGCAGTTGTGTTTTTGACAGGAAGTCTATATAATATTATAATGTACAGTCATAACTATAGCATGGAGTGTGGACAATACAAAATGATATAATAAAAATGAAAATACAAAATATTCGTGCAGATAAACATGGACTAATCCTATACGGCTATATATACCTAAATTACTATATGTATGGCAACCGGGGATAAAATTATCAAAATATATAACTTTCATCTTAATCATAAACATTTGATTCATTACGTTTTATCTAACGTAGATTATCGATATTTTAAAATATGTTATAGTTCTAATACTTATACAAAACGTATCTATTTTAGGCAGAGGTATCTATTTTAAATCGAAAATTCTTTTCTCGTGAAACAGAAAATCCATAGTGTGTACTGCAGTAGTAAGATTACCTATGTAATATGCTTCCTATAATACCGGTACACGTTACCCATACTGAGGCGAGAGATCCTTAGCGAAGGTACATGACAATAATATGATGTATTTTATTATTATCTGTAATTCCTGCAGCGAATACTTTTCCAGATAGAACCTGCAGTGGTGCTCGATAAGTTTCACGTCTCGTAAGATAATCGAGTACCCGTGGTCTGCATCATTGACGTGACGAAATAATTATTTAGGATTTTCTCGTACCTGATACGTTCGTTATATGTACAATACCTACCTACATAGAAGAATATGATTATATAGGTACCTATACGACAATACCTTCGTATAGTATATGTACATCAGTCGGAGACTGATAATATTTTGAGAAAGAATCGTTTTCAATAACCGGATCTCCTCTACAGGCTGCTGCAGCAGAAGTTGCTTTAAACTTTCAAATTCGATATTCCACGCCTTATTGGCATAGCTGGTATGCTGCAAGTGCGAATCGCGAGACGAGTTCCTGTAGTGGCCGCGCAGACAACTCGCGTACCTATAACAGTTGGATTTTTTTCATTTCGATTTTATCCCGTTAATAGGTTAATAGCTGCCGTGGTACACCGTATCGCACCGCAGAATGTCAAGCTTATACACAATATATACATAGACACATTAATATAGCCCACTGCAGTTGTACCTAAGTGCGCAGTCGTGCTATTAGCGATAATTGTCTGCCGGCGGCGTCGGCGAACTGCACTTATTATTATTAGTGACGATATATATATATATATTATTATTATTATTTTATTTCCTTCTATATAGTTTTCATTATTTATTATAGATTATATTATTGGACGTCCGTGACGGTACAACGGTAATCGAGAAAGTAATAGTTAGGTATAGGCAGCGCGCCGCACTCGTAGGAAAACCGCAATTACGACTTTTCTTTGCCGTGGAAACAACGCCCGTAATACAATTTCAATTGCCGCGTACTTCGATATATATATATATCAATTGTGGTTCGGTTAAGGTTTCTTATTGCCGTCGCGGAACAAATAAATGCATTTCTTTCGGAATACCTACCGGAGCACACGAATTGCCTATACATTGTATTATATGTTATATTTATATATATCTACCTAGGTGGTACCTATAGTTACGCGCACAACTTACGACAACTGTTAATAATGGTAAAAAAAAATATATACATAATAGTTTAATACCATTTAATTGTGGTCAGTGTGGCCGAGGCAACGGCCCAGTTGGGTGAACGTGATTATGTATAATAGTATAATAACGAACGATGCAGCGCGCAGTTTACCTTATCAGTTATCACTTGTCATATTTACCTAATTTAAACCTATTATTTAATAATTTAGTATTTTATTATTATATTGCAATTATGTAATAAAAAAAAAAATATGTAAAAATGTGTACATATCAGTAGGCTTAGATAGCTATAGGAACGCTTTAATTTAATTAAAGATAAAAAAAAAAATATATTATGATATTATTTTCGTTTCGAAAAATATAAAAATGCAGTATAATAATAATATAGCTGACGCATAATTGCATTAACCTATAGAGACAAAAATAAAGGCATTCCAAAATCGTGTGAAAGTCATAATATATTATATTACGTGTGTCTCAAAACGTTATAAGAATACCCAAACGATTTTATAAGCGACAGGACGTAGGTACCTTAATACTATAATATCTATACATGGAAATAAAATATAACTTATAGGTACGCATCTGTTTGTCTACACAATATACATGTGTATGCTGCACTTAATAAATTCAAAAATATTTTTAACGTACCAATACAATATTGTATAGCCGTGAGGAAAGCTTAATCGAACCATGAGCTACAAGTCATGAAAACTCGTGATTGATCATCGTCACGAATTATACGCGTATTTATGTTATAAGCTGAGTCGGTGACTTGGAGGAATCGGAGGAATACATTTTATATATACATAGGTATACCTACCTACACTAACCACGGATTCTTTTGTACATAATATATTTGAAAATCGTGATCAGACGTTATGAGTACAGCGTAGGTAAACTCGGCGTATACCGTATATATAATTGTACCCACCTATATAGTATAGGATGGTTCAGTACGAGCAAGTATAATAATAATACAAAAAATTATATCTGCAGCGTTAATCTACCAGCTATTTCAACATCACAAAAATAGAATCATGTAAATCCGTGCAGCGTGCATCCTCTCCTATTGGATTGTTCGGAGATCCTATTGTAATAATAATAATGATGGTAGAAATTCTACTGGGTTGTGTACACTTGTATCATTATTTGTGTTCGCCGGCGCGTTCTAAAACCTAGAAAAAATAACAATAAAAATAGTAATATACAATATACGTCTGACATATTCCACCCCCACTTTGGTCATAACAAACATGGTTTAATAATGGTTATAATAATTTTAAATTATGGATGTTAATGATGTTATAATTATATGCACTTGTATAGTTGTATGAGTACTGCGTAGGCGTCACTACTCCAAACTATATAGGTATTGTGTTTTAAAATCGTCGTAGATCTTGAGAATTAGGTACTTACGGAACAATCAAAAAATCTAGCAGGTACCTGCTTTACCTATACCGAACATCACATACACAGAGCCTGAATTTAAAATCGTTTTCGCTGTTGAGGTACCTACTCGAGGTTATGACCATAGAGAAAGAAAAGGAAATAACCTTTATCAATGGTTATGGATTTATGATATACCAAACGGCAAATAGTATGCTGCAAATTGTTATTTTAACTAAAATACACTTACCTACGACGACATGACGAATTAATTAAAATATAATTGTACATTAATTGTATCGTAGATTCGTATAGGGCGTGCGCATTCGGCACTTTTAAACAGACTGCAACAATTCCTGTAACTGTACATTGATTAAAAACCCAATATAGGTATACTCGTCCGTAATAAATAGCACGTATAATACGTACATTTTGTTTCCGTTCTCTTTCTGGGTATGTTTTTTTAGTATTTAAGCGACTTGGTGTGTCTGTTTATTAGAAGATCTACTCTAATGCGCGGTATTTATATAGATATTTAATGTTGCAATAGGTATTAATTTGATAATTTTACATAGAAATATTTTAAGTACTATTATTTTGTATTATAATACAGTTTCAATGTATATTTTATAGGCATACAAACTCAAAACTCGACCGACTGCCGTTCAAATAGCGAGAATAGCAGCATTCACTGTGATCGCGTGCTCATTCATACTTGGATCATTCATGCTGGCTGCGCTTGGTTACAGGCGAACGCGTCCTGCTCACAGTTAATGCACGCCGAAGCGCTCCTCAGACAGGTTAGACACTATATACTTATGAGTTGCTGAAATGCCTTATGGCCTTTACCCAACCGTTAACCGATGACCGTATAAAAAGTCGAATGTGAATAAATTACGATACTGTTATTGGTTCACAATTTCACATTCGTAAGTATAGGTACCTATTAAGTAAATTCTTTGAAATCATATTATTATACACAAATCGCGTAGAATTTTCATCGATTATTGTAAACGGATAATTATGGCATAAAGTTATTGGTATATTGTCCGTGTCTAAATCAAAATTATTTGTTCCATTTTTCATTGCTCTTTATTATCATTATAATTCATATAGTTTATTATAAAGTACCTATTATTGTCGTCTCAGTGGACGTTTGAATATTTCAGTCAAGTGTAAGTAGGTACCTACCTCCCACTTTTTAAATTTTTTTTTCAACACGTAAATAGTTCAAACTTATAGATACACAGTAAAAATTACTTATACTAATTTATGAAAATCATGTCAACTGATCATACCAAATATAGGTGTACAGCTCAACCAGCGCCACAGCAATATCATATCATTACATTTTAATATTTTATGCTGTAGCTTTTGCCTTATGAGGATAAATATGAAGAAAAGAAAAGTCATGGTAATAAGTAAAGAGAGTAGACCATACGATAAGATAATATAATAATTGATCAGGTACAACAGTATATAAGTATTTAGGAAGCACACTAACGAGCGATAGTAGATGTTCGGTAGAAACAGTGGTGTATCTACGGGGGGGGTGTATGGGGGTCCCCTCCCCCGCAGACCAAATGTTGTACGATAGAACATGTATATAACAATGTAAATATAGTATGTACAGTATAATGAATGTATATAAAAAATTGTATATCCCTCCTTGAAAAAATTTTATATACGCTACAAGGGGAGAAATAAGTCATTGAATAGCCACGGCAAAGAAAGCCTTCACACAAAAGACTGTTCCTTACGAATAAAAATCTTAGTCTTGACTGGAAAAAACTTTGCCAAGAGCTACGAGTGGAGTGTTTTCTTGTACGGTTGTAAAACCGGGACCTTAACAGTACAAAATAAAAATAAAATTGAAGCAATAGAAATGTGGACCTAAGAAGATTACTTCGTATTAGTAGGACTGAAAGGAAGAGTAATGGATAAATTCTCCAATTAGTAGAAGAGAAGAGAGTATTACTATCAATCATAAGATCATGAAGCGAAAAATTTATAGGACACTTAATGAGACATAACTTCATCATAACCAATAAATTGGAATGAAGAAGCAATGGATGCAAAGGAAAAGGAAGACCGAGGAAGACTGAGGAAGACATTTATAGGAAAAATGATTGGAATGGCTAGATGCAACATTGCAACGGGTACTTACATATGAAGAGCATTAAAGAGAGAAGAGTGAAACACTATTTATTCGCTATTATAAAGCTTAGCCTTTAGAAAATAAGAGATACTGTAGCTATATTATAGTAGATAGTTAATATTTTATACTTTAGTTTTCTCTGCAAAATCATATTAAAATTATAATAAGAACCTGCACTTACTAAGTAGCCTATATATATATATGTTGTATAAAGTAATAATAAAATTTATAATAATCTGATACCTATGTGAGAAGTGAGAACATTAAAATGGATGTAATATCACTTTCTTTGTGTATCTACCTACCTATATATAACTGAAGTATTTTTTGCTGGTTTGACGATGACAATTTTTCAGATTATAGAATAGTTCAGCTTTCACTATATAATATAATCCACGCACAACAGTGAAACTGTTTTCCTAGATGTATTTATTTGTTTTTTCGGTATATTAATTATATATCTTGCAACGGTCAAATAATTCTTTGTTATGCCTTACGCGATGCAATTCGTCTGTAAATAATAGTAATAAAAAAATAGTCAATACCTATTATATTATACTAACAAATAATCAACTTAAAAATATTTCCGCGTTTGAAAATGCACGAAAACGAATTGGTCAAGGGTCCATATCACACTCTCGATCAATATATGGGTCAAGCGCGTATACCAATAGGTTACACGCAAGGTATATAGATTATTCGGTGTAACCGACCATTAAGCCCAGGAAACGATTTGGTTATGAAACATTGAAACCGTCGTACAGGCAGACAAGACGTATCCATAATCTATATTACATATTGTTCAATTCGATGACCAACTCGGCGCATAATTTGTATTTATATTATGCGACAATGTTCCGACAGTATTAATACTTACTATATAATAGTCTATAATAATATTATAGTTGTATAATGAAAACACTGCATAGATCTAATAGCAACTAGGTACCTATATATTATAATAGTAATACCTACCTACCATATAATTATAAATAATATTAAGTAATATATTTATATATACAGTTATACAGCCATACAACAGGTATAGAATATAATATGTATAATATAGGTATATAGTTACCTATTATACGTTACAATTATTTACGGGCAATGTGAACCAAATTTTTTAAATTAATATTATTTAACCTGTAATGTATGCCTGTATAGCCGTATAGGTACCTATTATTCTTTCGGACATTCAACCAAACTGTATATAAATTTAACATACCTAGGTATTTTTTCTTATTAATTTTATATACCTAATAATTAGCTGCATAAGCCGTGACTTCGCCCGAGAAAATATGAAGAAACATAAAATATGGCGAGTAGTTGGTTGTTCAATTAACTCTCTACATTTTCCTGATAACAAGAAAAAAAAATAATATATTTCTTGTTTGAGAACAATCCCTGAAATATTTTTCAAATCATTCGATAAGTTTTTGAACCTATAAGCTATAAACATAGGACATTCTTATTGAAAATTTGAAGAACAAATAACATATTAAATATGTATAATTTTATTTAAAAAAAAACCCCATAACACTAATTGGTGGAAAGGAAGTCTGTGTAGGTAGGTACAATTTTTTCTTCTGTAACCAATCTTGTCAGTTATACAATTTTCTTGACCTAAAACAAAATACATGTGTGGCCACTCTATAGATTCATATAGGCGTTGAAAAAAGAAGCTTAATACAACACGATTCGAGTCTCAATATTCTCAGAGGAAATATTGATATAACTTTTATTGAAATCGGTCAAAACGTAGGTAGTTTCTAAGATTGGCCTTTAGTAAAAATCTCATTTCATATTTATATATAATATATTATATACTATAATCTATATAGATGGATATTTTATTATAGGTATAAGTGTACCTAGCTATAATCGTTTTCTTAAATAATTCGCCTGAAATAATAGTTTTTCTTTATAAAATGTTAACTTCTGCACGTAAGAGGAACAAATAATGACTATCATGATATTATTAAGTAGATGGACACCTAGGTACCTACCTAATAGGAAAAAATAATAATTATAATATATTATATTTAAAGATTGGCTCTCATTGTTGAAGTCTACGCGTGTGTTTACAGATAATACTCATTACTCATATGAGTCATACATAGGTACCTATATTATTATACTACCTATATACTTTCATCTTTATGGCCACATAACTAGTTAACATTTTAAGTATAAAAAATAAAATATATTTAATATTTACATTTAAAGAGTGAAGAAGCTGTAGACCGTCCACAGTATCAGGCACTGGTTGACCCTTTGCAATCGGACGAGACATCTGATTCGAAGCAAGAAGAGCTTCCTGTGCACCAACAATCAACCAGGAACGTCGACAGTCCGACCACCGGTAATAATGATCAACAACCGGCTGCGCCAGTTCAAATCAAGTTGCCATTGGAATTAGATTTCGACGAAATCGTTGGGGTGAGTGTTTGTTTGTTTAATGAGAGTAATACCTATAGTGGGATAGGGCAGAGAAAAGTATATTAACTATGTATACAGAATATTTTCTTTGTGTGTACATAAATAGTGGTACATATTTTGACTGAATCCTTATTTTCCTTGATGTGGTTCGTAAACGGATGCAACCGACAATCATTGATTTCAAAATTAATAATAAAAACCGGTGAGCTTGCTTCTGCTGCATAGTAGGTATGTTGGAATTTGATAAGTTCAATAAATCTTTGAATGTATACGAGAAAAACAATAGATACATTTTAAATGGAGACAATTTGAATATCGTACATATCATTTTTATTTTAATAAATATATTTTTTATTACCTATCTGCCTATAGTTGATAAAATTATTTAAAAAAGTACTGAATTTGTAACATTTTGGAACCATAACTAGCTGAAGTTTGACCAGCTAGCAAGGTTGCACCAATTAACGTTGTTCTAAAACGAATTTGTTTCGATAAAGGCTTTACTCGAGAAAAATCAACGTTCGCGGATGAACTGTGTGATCGAGAAGAAACGCGCCGAGGAAGTCATGGACCACCAACCGAAAACGTTGCGTCTGCCATTCGGCGTGAACATTACCACTGATCCTCGTTTTGAGCATGTTACGGGTGAACGATTGAGCATCGTTTGCGAGAGTGGGCACGACGAGAGGTATGAAAATGTTATGTATAAGTTCAGATTATTGGAAATAAATACATTTAAATTCAACATTCGTTATAGATGAGTTCTTTACTTTTACCACCTTACTCCTTAGGTAGGTATAGGTTTATAACTCAGCTATGCGAATATTTAATTATAAGTAAATGAGTATTATTTTGAAGCAATATTATATTATATTTATATGAGATATATTATAGCTTATTATATGTAGATGATAGTAAACAACTAAAAATAATCTTTTTATATGAACAAATCGCAATTAAAACAAAAACATTCGTCTAATTAATTAAATCCCAATACAGACGAGCTCCAAGTCCGGTGGAACAAATGCAACAACAGCCATCAATGATGATGCCAATGCCAATGGGCGCTAATCCGATGACCCATTTACCGAGTATGATGGGACCACCTCCACCACCCCATCATATGCCACATCCTCACCACCATCAAGCTCAAAGCGGACCAATCCCGTTGGCCTTGATCGCCAGAATCAACGCCGATATTGACAATCAGCTCCAAATGCAAGAGCAACAGCAGATCGAAGAACATATCATTCCCATCTTCCAACAGCTGTTACCCGAACTGAGACCAGTGTCCGATAACCACCACGAACATCAACAACACCATAAACAAGAAGCCGAGGACAGAGCCATGCCCAACAAAGTTCTATATCACCCAGCGATGGCCGAAGGAAGATCCATGTACACCGTTGCTATATCCGACAAACCAAGCGGAGACAGTCCAATGATGCACCAAGCTATGCCGTCCGAATCTGTCCGCCAGAATGGTCCCATGTTCCAAAGGGTTCCTATCCACGTGCCTATGTCCATGATGATGCCACCCGGTGCCGGACAACCTATCCAACAAGATCCAATCGACGAACCCAAACCAGATCTTCGTCCTCACTGTAAGTACCTATATTGACTAGGTGTATTTTCTAGGCCCACAAGAAGTATTTTATTTTTTATTTATTAATAAGTATTACCTAATACTAGTATTTATAATTAATGGTATTACGGTATATACACCTATACAGACATACAGTTGACTAGTTGTTTTGATAATTTTTGAGTCATATACCTCTAACACAACTTAAAAACTAACACTTCGAGGGATAAGAAAATAATTCGAGTCATCGAAACACTACGTGTACACTCCGTACACGACTGTACTTAAATTACAATTATTTTAAGTAATATTTTTCTTGGAAATCAAAAATAACACTTAGGTACCTAAAATACTTATATTAAGTCTTATAATATGGTACCTAATTAATTATAAACAGTATAGGTAAATTAATATGTATTAATATTGCAAAGGCACATTTTGTTGTTGTAGTAACGTAGAAGAATTGTACTCTTATATTTTAAATAGTAAAATTCCATATTATTACCTTATTCTTAGATTTTAGCTAAGTTAATATATAACTTCAACAAATTGTAAAGCTAGTTACCTAGACACATGTGTAACTACTAACTAGTATAGGTAAATACATGTTAGGTCCCTAAAGAATTTAATTTTGAGACATTTTAAGATTGTTGAGTTTTAATTTAAAGTTTCTTGTTTACATTTAGTTTTATTAATAAATTTTTAAAATTTTTAAATTATACTCATTAATTATATTTTTTAATTTTAGTTGTTCACCCACGTTCAGTTGAGTCAGTTCATGAGATCAACCAAAATGAAGATATAGATTCAAGAAAATGAATTTTTCAATTTGGCATAAATTTAATTTTACATTAAAAAAAGAGTAGATCTTTTGTTAATGTCGGTAGATTCTTAAAATAAGCCCAAATTGACATTAGGATTACAAGAATCAAATAACAATTAAGCTTAAAGAATTTTTATGGATATTTGATATCAAGAAAACAGTGTATTTGGTATACATACAATATATATTTGATCTTTGTTTAAAACATAGTATTTTTAAGTTTTGTTAATGTTAATTGTGATAGATTAATAGATTATTATAACATTTATAGTTTTACTTTCAAATAAAATCTATATTACATTTTGTTAAAATATATTAATTTTAATAAATTAGAGTTTATAATGTATTAAATTATCACAGATTATGTTTGATGATCACATGATTATTAGTGGCTACAAGTTTCAATACCAACATGTAGGTAATATTATGTATTATATATATATATATATTTGAAGTTATATAAAATGCTTTACAGCAACAAAATAGAAACTACTTAATAAAAAACCATACAATTTATCTATTTATACAAATATTATATGGGTTTCAGATAAATGTCTAACAAAAAGTTTTGTATAATAAATAATAAATTAGAGCATACATTACATTATCTACAATATCTATAAAAACACACAATGCATTTTAAATATATTTTCATATCTTCAATATTTGTGGACATGTTTTTTATTTTAGATTTGGTGCTAGTAATTGCATCAATGTTTCTGAAATAAAGGTAAAGAAAATGTATTAAATAATCATAAATCTAAATGTAATTTCATTGGAGATAACATGCACATTATTTTTTATTTATTTAACATATTATTATTATAATCTCACACTATAATTATAACTTATAATACTACCTATAAAAAAAATATAAAACTACATTTCAATATCTTACCAACAAATTAACTTTTTTGAGTATCATACAATTCTGATAATTTATACAAATATCCAAGTACATATTCATTGTCAGAACTAATTAATTCTTGTGTAGCAGGTTTACTAATAAAATCATTAGCTCTAAAAAAAATTAAAATAAATAATTTATGTAAATTGCAAAAAAAAATGTGAATTTAGTATGGGTCTAAGATTAAAAAAATATTTACATATCAATTTTATATAATTAACTGATATATAGTATTGGAATGTTTACTTACAAACGTTGAGCATCATATGGGATTAAAGTATCACACATAGATACAAGAATCCAAAAGAATTTTTTAAATGGATATTCAACGTAAGGGTTACTTAATGAATCACTCATTGCATATTGAATACCGTGTCGATGAATATTTGTTGATACTAACCGTTTACCTATTTGATCCGTACATTGACATAAGATGCGTGTAATTATAGTAGCAACATCAGTCTAAAATTAAAATTTTAAACACTTGACTTAAATAAACAATATATTAAAAGTTGATTAATACAGGAATGATTAAGCACAAAATTCATAGCATATAGTAATTATTATTATAGATTTTAAAGAATATATGTACACATGCACATAAGTATGGTTTAAAACAAGTGATGAGAAAAAATGTTCTGTTTAAATAGAATATATTATTATATCATACCTATTTATTTTTTAAAATACTTTTTACAAAATATAAGTAATCTTTGTATAGATATATAATATAATAAGCTTCTATACGTCTGTACCTAAATGAACTCCTCCTAAACGGAAGAAATTTGTTGTGTGAATTTGAGTAGATCCTTGGATGATTTAGATTCATAATTGGCCCTGATAGATCAATCCCGGAGAGATGGAAATCAAACAGAGATTTTGATATTTACTATGGACATTTTTGTTTAGAAATGGTTGCCATTAGTTAATCAGGCAGATGAGGTAAACGCATGCATCAAATTGTCACATTTATGGTTTCAAATAAGAAATATATCTATATCTTAAAACAAATATGAGATTTGAATGTATATTTGTAGCTTATATAGGTATTTTAAAACTATTTAATTGGTTTTGTGAAAATTTCAAATTATTCTTGGACATATTAGGAAAGTTTAGTTAATCACATACATTTTATACTAAATGCTATATCGAATCTGCCATAAGTGGTCCATCTTGGTCGAATTGATTCAAAAAGCAATGTATATCGAAGCAAATTCGCCTGTGAATTAAGGTACGCTGTACACCAAACCCAAGAAACACCTATATAGCCTATATTTTGTATTTTTCATATTATTATATTCATGTTTTTCATATTTACTATTTCACAAGCCAAGTCAAGTTATACAACTAAAATTAAATGTTGGTTCATCCCAAATCATTAACCTCAAAAAACGGATAGACCGTTTTCAATAAAAGTCATATCAACAGATTTATTGAAACTGAGTGGGTGTTTATAGCTTATTTTTTCAACTCCTGTAGATAAAGGGTAAATCTCACTTAATTATTTTTTAGCTTAAGAAGAAATAATTTTTTTTTTGTTAATTTAAATGGTTGCAATTGTTTAAATATTATATTAGAGTTATAATTAGAAGAAATATGGCATATACAATTTTTACAAATACAAATCTTTGGCCCAGATAACTAGCAATATAAGAACAGATAAGGGGGACGGAGTGGCCGAGCGGACTAAGGAGTCGGCTGCAACGCAGCCGACCCGAGTTCGATACTCCGACCGCGGGCGGCATTTTTCTTCGGGCAAGTCACGGTGTCCGGAGAACAAGTGCCGCCATCCCCCCACCCGGGGCATGGCAGAAACCTACGGGTGCCCCATTAGAAATTCTGCCAAAAAACAACACACCCACGTGTACCAACCTACCCAATTTAAAAACCTACAGTTCCCGCCTCACACCCAATGGCCTTAGTTGCCGCGGGTCATCTAATAAAAAAAAAAAAAAAAGAACAGATAACACACATTTTAGAAATAAAACCACTTACTAAATCTTTTAATGTATAATTTTTGAAGTCTGATTTTTGAGAAATAATATTTTCATACATGTACACTAAGTATAAATTAATTACATCGCTTAGTTGATCTCCAGTTTCTTTTTTGCAGAAGAAATTAAAAACTGGTATAAGTGCATGTTCAACCAATTCCTATAAAATAATATATTCCTGCTATGAAAAGCTTGACAAATTTATTTTGATTATAAAATTATAGTGTAGGTACCTTTTTTACAAACTGCAATAGTGTAATCAAATGATTTATTTCGATAACACCATCCTGTATAAGTTGTATAAATACTTCTACAAGTCTTAAAGTATTTAAATCATTGCTGTATTCTGAAATAAATTTTAAAACAACAATTCAATAGATTTAAAAATTTATTTTCTTATACCAAGTAATGCATACCACAGTTATTGAATAAAGAAAAAATAAACTCATTTAATCTCATATTTTGGTCATCATCAAGTATATAATTAGTTCTATCTTTGTTGAATCTAATCCGTAATAAGTCATCAACAATTAAAAATGCCTGAAAGTAATGAAAATAATTAAAAAGTTATGTAAAAATAAAATGTGATTTACAAATAAAAAAAATTTCTTACAGTTTCATAGATGTTTACAATTTGAGGGTCATATTTACTTGATGTATTTAACATGGCATTTAAAAAAGTAACATATGTATTTTCCACAATAATTTCAGACTGTTCAATAGAAAAATTATTTTGCGAATCTGTTGGTACGTTTAATATTTTTCTTCTGAATACTTCCATAAAAGCACTTAAAGCAAATTCCTAAAAAATACTTTATTTAATTTTAAGACACACATTACAATATATTGTGTTTATTTCAAATATCATACTGAAACAATTAAATTGATTGGTGAGTACTTCTTTAGGTTGGGTACATAATAAGATAAATATATCAATGGTTCCAAGTCATCAGGTATAATGTTATACTTTGCTAGAGACCACATTTTAATTAAAGCATTTTTTTGACTCAATTTATTTGACGCCTGAAAAAATAAATAGTCATAATTTAATATAAATCTATTTATAGATTTAATTTTAATTTTATGATTATTCAATTGTAATAACTTCAAAATTATTTGTCTTATAAATCTATATACCTATTTATGAAAGTTATATTCTATTATATTTTATAAAATTACATTTTTAGTTGGATTTTCAATTTCAGCTTTTAAAATATTAATATTTGCTTGTGCAATATTTTTAATATATTTCAAACATAAGCTTTGATCAGAACCTTCTAAATTTGAAGACATAATATGAATGCATTTTGAAATCATCTCTAAAATAGTAGGAACATTCCATGTGTGATAAAATAAAGATACTTGATCTAATATATCAGGTATTATCTAAATTAAAATTTAAAACATACAAAATAATCATGATTTTATACATAGGTAGCAAGTTTATAAATATAAATGTATATATTGTAAAGTAAAATAGTACCTTTCTATCTTGAAGTAATTTAAAATCAACAAACTGTAGTAAAATCCATAGTGAAAATGCATGTGTAGGTGTATTACATTCTTTAAATTGATTTAGTAAATGCATCACCATATAAGTAGTATATTCTGTCTTTTTATTTGTATTAATATGTAACTGAATAATCTAAAATAAAATTATATACTTGCATGTCTTATATATTATATAACATACAGTGAAACTTCCATTAAACAAAATACTTTTTATTTAATTCTATTTTACAAATATCTCTTTAATAACATTTTTTTTGTTCTCCTTGAGACTTAGTAATATGGAATTTTCACTGTACTTGTAAATACTAAAATAGTAAAATTGCATAAATTAATACAATAATAACAAAGTGCAACACTTAATCAATTTATTATTTAATAGAAATTAAACAGTCATAGCATTAAAATTTAGTTGGTATCCAATACACCAGCCAAAATTTGAAATAGACAGTATAAATTATATAATAATATAAATAGTTTAAATCAATTTAGTTATTTCTATGGTATAATTTATAAAAAAAAATTAAAATTTTGATAGAAATCAGTAAATACTAAATAGAAATATTATACAAATTAAATAACAGCTTACTTAATATGCATTATAATCTAAAATATACACTTTAAAGTACCGATGCTGAATATAGTCAAACTTTTAAATTGTCTATGAAAAAATCTATTTAAGTATCTATTTTTATAATACTTTTTGTTTACAACTGAAAAACTTGATAATCAACTTGATTTGTTGTAGATAACAATTACATACTACAAAATATCCCCTAATATATTTTTTATGCATATAAAACCAATTTTGTATTTATTTACTGGTTAGGTAATAATAGTAAAATATGTTAGAAAATCAAATAAAACTGAAAAATATGGACTTTCCTGACAAATAATCAAACAAATTGTTAAATTGATTACATCTTATATAAATTTAAAATTAAACAAACAACAGTACTTACATCATTTTGGTCTCCCATAAAAGCAATTTTCTGTTCAGGCTTAACACCAGTAATTAACCATTTAATAACATACATAAATAAAGTCATAAAATTGTGTTTTTCTGTATCTTCAAGATTGTCAAAAGTTAACAATTGAGATATAAATTTAAAGTCCGTGAGTAAAGGGCATAAATCATAAATAGCATCAACAAAAAAGGAGGCAGCAATCAATCTAATCTGCAATGGAACACCTTCTAAAATTGCTATAAGAACTTTCAATTGTTCAAATGCATTTGGTTGAAAATTGACCATTTGGTTAACAAAATGTTTTGCTGCAACTCGGGAAACTTTAGTTTTTTCAGAAAAAACTAATTCTAATGCTATTGACTCAACCTTATTCATGTGATATACTTCTTCTTCATCTTCATCATCTATACTAAAATTTGTTAGAGACAATATAACTATTCATCTTTTAACTATATTTTATTTTAAGCATAAAAACCTTGGCAATATGGAATATAAATTTAATGCTGAAATTACGACTCCATCATTAGTTGATAAAAGTAGGTTAGCTAGAACGGAAACTATTTTTTTTATCATCATCTTCACTTTAGGAATATTACTGTGCATATTTAATAATATATCATTAGCCATCTGAAAGTAATTAAGGAATATTACTATAAATGGAGGGGTTGATGATATACATACTGATGCAATATAGTAAGCCTTTCTTTTCTCTTCAACAGAAGCTATGATTAATAAAAGCAAGTCAAATGTTTGACATTGAAAAATAACTAATTTGATTTAAAGTAGTTAGGTATGAAAAAATATTAACTAATATAATACCAATATTACTTACTTCAGAAATTAAAATATATTAATATATAATGTAATTAATGTTTAACTATTAAATTAAACAAAAATATAAGTACTTTAAGAGCTATAGTTGTACACTTGTGCTTTGATCTCCTAGTGCCCAATAAATATACATCCAAAAATCATTAAAAAAGTTAGTAAAATCAATATTTATCCAAAACATTAGTTCTAGTAATACTTTTTCTCGTACAATATAAAAAGTATCTCTGTAAAGTAAAAATCAAATTAATAATATACAGATAATTATATTAACTATATAAAAGTAAACACATGTATACAAAATTATGTGTACAAGTATTATGTTAACTTACTTCCATCGTTTTATTAAAAACTCTGTATACAATATTTCGAGATCGCTATGTACAAGTTCTATATTATTTGATTGTACCAAACCAGTTACTATTTTTAAACCTAAATAAATATAATTATTTGAATGAAATATGATTGTTATATTAATATTTGGCTTTACCAAAACTTGTAGCGAGAAGTCTTGGTCCAACAAAATCAGATTGTGATATTCTTGTAAGAATATCTCTCAAGAATTTAAAATAACTTTTATTTGCATCTTTACCCAAAAATAAGTTACTGTGATGGTGAAAAATAGCAGTAAAAAGTTCTAAGGATTTATGGATTTCTATTGATTTTTTGATTTTTTCGGGAGAAATTAATGAACCAGTCTTTGCCTTAAAAATGTAATCAGCATAATATAAAATTATATTTTAACTTAGAAATTAATAAATAATAGGCAATAGTATTAATTATAAATATCATACCAATGTTTCAAAACATTTATTAATTCTTGCAAATATTAAAACAGAATTAAAGTTAATGAACGCATCTTCACAAACATCGACATCAAAACAATTAATTATAACAGCAAATAACTTGATTGTACCAGTTCTGGGATTTTCTTTAAATTTGTTCACCCAAATATTCACTATCACCTTTAAAAATTAAAAGTAAAGGAAATATACAATAAACTGTACCTATTACCTATAATAAATTATAATATGTTGATGTTAATATGTTATATTAGAAATAGATGCACTGCAAATTATCTCTCAACATCTTTAATTTTTTTATCTTACTTCTATTTCTGTACTGCTAGTTATGTTAGGATCTATTGCAGTAAAAAAACTATTTTCAATTGAACTTCTTGTACCTATAGATGATACTGAAAATAAATTGTACTTTTATTGTAATTTACATAAATAATAGTGGGTACTTATTATAGTTAATGTTATCAAAATATATTATGCAAAACCTAATCTACAGTACTATAAAACATATAATACAATAATATTTTTCAAAAATCAATATAAGTAGGTACCTAGGTATACGTAATAAGTATATTTATTTTTTACCTATTGATCATTTTGAGATTGAGAATCATTTTTACACTTTGTATACAATAGGCAACATTTACTTATAGTTGTATTACAATTAAAATAGGTATAATTTATTTAAACTTACTACTAGAAGACAATGTCAAGCTGGACGAAGGCAAAACTCTGTTGGCACTCGAAGATAGATTAGTTTCTTCATGTTTAGAACTCATTGTAATTATCAGATTCAACAAAACTTCTAAAATACAAATGTTTCTTATTCAAAACGTTAATAGAATATTCAATGATAATATCCAACTGTTTACTAAGTTAAGATGCTATTACACTGTCTCTGTATTCCATATAACCGTGTGATCCGTGTTAAGAATGTTCTTGTTATTCACCAAATTAGATAATGCTGTTTATGACGTTTTATCTAATAATTTTAATAGTCATTAATAACCACATACAAATAACCACCTAACCCACAGTGAATCATCAACTATAAACTATTTGCAATTCGGTAGGTAGGTATATTGTGGTAAAGTGTTACTGTTAACCACAGAGTTTACACGGAATATGGAGAAAGTAGATTTATAACAAAACAATTTAAGCACAGAATATATGAATTCATTCTATGATTGAAATGTCATTCTAAAAATCTTAAGTCCATACTACATATTATATGGAGTACTTGGGTACCCTGAGTACTACTTACGATTTAAAAATTACGACCAGAGTCACGAGTCCACGACACGGACGACAAAACCGTAGAGTGTAATTATTATTAATTATGTGCAACGACTTTAACGACAGTATGTCAATTGACAAAAGTAAAAACGTCAGTCACGAAGACGAAAAATCAAAAAAGTGATCTGTGAAGACATCTGACTCATTAGTAAAATTAATATAAAATTCTATGAAAACATATGACTATATTAGTAAACAGTAGGTATGTATGTTACCAACTGTTTATAGTCAGACTTTACTTTCAGTGGTCTGCAGTACCACCACCACGGCTTAAGATTTAAAATAATTAAATTATATAGGTAAGTACCTACCTCTGCAGACTGCAGTAAGTACCTACCTACTCAGAACAGTCTGCATATAGCTATTCTATAAGTTATTTAAGTATATGGGTCGTTCTTAGGATTTCCAGTTAAGTGTCGGTTAACGGTAACCAACTGATAACAGATTTTAATATTTTATTACCAGCAGTATTCTTAGTATTTTAGTATTCTTAGTGTCGGTTAACTTTAACCGGACATTAGTAAAGAACGGCCCTATGTATAATACTCCGATTAAAATCAACACTAATGGGTTACATAATAGATAAGTACCTTAGTACCTATACTATACCTAACTACCGAAGTTAGTATCTACCTACTTATACTACATAGGTCATAATAGGTACTTACTTCAGTAGTTCAGTAGTAAGGCTTAAGTACTTATTATATTCTGTGCTTTAAGTAAACTGCCCCTACTTGTTCTCCAAGTGACCAACATAGAAAATATCAAAACAGTTACTTAAAGTTTCAACCATGGCAAATACCTACCAATAGAATATACATATATAGTTATTTGTAGGTAAGTAGTAAGTAAGCTGCATTAACTATTAAGTTTTAACAAAACAAGTAAAAACACACCAACATCCTGTTAGAAGGATCACATAAGTAATGCCGCAGGGATCTCAACTACCTATCTTACAACTTCGTATGACATAAAAATCATATTTAAAACTGATATTTCATGCATGAAAAGATTGTTAATTGTTGAGGGATTATAATCATTTTTGTATTATATACTAAATATTTATATACCTAGGTAGGTACCTTAGTACCTATATGGCTATATATATTTAATTGACCTTTTAGATTTACATCTTCGGCTACAGAAACCATTTATTACATTATAATCCAGTGGCATAAATTGGGCTAAATTGTAAGGGTTGCAATAAGTTTCTAGGTTGGACAGACTTTTGGGGGCTTAGCCATCCCCACCTCCCTAAAAGGTTCTATTTTATTCTATATTTAAGTACTGTACAAGTATAGTGTAAGCTCAACAAAACTATTTTAGCCTTAAAGACTTAAACACATATTGTCATATTATATTGTATCTATTGGTAATTGGTATATATTATGAATATGCACTACAATTAATAGGGTGGTATGTAATAATTACTTACCGACTACTGTCAATAAATTATGTATACCTAATTTTCTTAAAGAATATATGAATACATAAAATACAACAATTCTTTTATTTTGTAAAATTTATATTTTAAATAACTGCTGCCATTTAGATATTTATAATATTATGTACTATTTATATTTGTATTTGCATGTTTAAATATATATTTATCACTATTATATTACACAAATTAACCAAAACATTTACTATTATTTATATTACGTAGGTAACTAGTTACAGAATTTTCACTTTGAATTAAGGTAGAAGTAGGTATTTAACAAAATATCCTTAGATAGTTAATGATATTAAATTAATATAAATATAATTTCAATAAATTGTATATGAATACTAATTATATGATATGAAATTAATTATTATAATTATTCACTATATTTAGGTACTATTTTAGATCTTTTTCTTGGGGAATAGAGGTTTTCTTCAGATAAGCTAACATTTTTCTCAGCAATTGTATTAGTATTTTTCTAATAAGCAGGTACAACAATTAGTACCAAAATAATAGAAAAAATATACACCAAAATAAATTTAATTTGCTGAATATTATAATATTACCTTGATAAATAATTTAAAAATTAACTTACAGATAAAATATAAATTTTTTAATTTGTCAAAATTGTAGTTTTAATATAATATAAATCAGTAATATATTTTAAGGGCTACTCTAAACTTAATGCATACTAAATAGGTATGTGTACTAAACAATTATACAAATTTAAAGAAAAAAAAGGTCGGAAAGTGGGTGTCGCTCTGCTGTATAGTAGGTTACAGGTGGATCACTGTAATGGATGGTGTTAAATTTGAATTCAACGATATAATATCATTGTATAAGAAAAACGATTCTGAGCGAAAACGGTCAGTCAGCCTATGATATTACTAAGTATATTTGATGATATTATTGTGAATAAAGTAATTTATATATTTACTTATATACGTGGAACCTTATTTTAAATTTTCAATCCTTAGCTACAAAAGTTGAACTTTTTATAAATTTTTAACTACAAAATAGTTATTACATTTTAAATTTGATAAATTTTGTCGAAATTTGAACATTAAATACTTATAAAAAAAATTGTGCCTATCTATTTTCAATATTTTCAACTGCTATTGTAACAATATATCAGGAGCATTGCATAAAATTTTCATGCTTTTCTACCCAACAAATAAAATTTTATTGATATTTATAAAAAAAAAAACTAAAAATATTGAGAACTGACAATGTCCGTAAACAGCTCAAAAAGAATCAAATTATTTTCAAAATTTTATCGTGTATAGAAAATGCTAATATAAACATTCAGTGAAATTTTCAAGTATCTACAGTCATTTGTTTTGTAATTACAATAAAATAAGAAAATCGTTACATGAGAAATCGAGTGAATATCAAATGTTGTAAAAATATGAATTTCAAACGCTCATAAAAATTTAATTTGATTTGCTTGTAGACATTTTTTTTTGATAAAGGTAGACAAACTTATGGGTAATCTTTTATAACATTTTCAAATCTTAGATTTAAAAAGAAAAATTTTTATGAATTCTCAACTCAAAATAATTTGCTAATTTTCGTGATTTCTCCGTATTTTGTCAAGATTTGAACTTTAAATGCTTATAAATAAAAACTGTGACTAAGAATTTTTAATTTTTTTCATCTGCCTTTGAAACAATAACTTACGAGCCTTCTATTAAATTTTCAAGCTTTTTTACTCAACAGATAAAATTTTATTGATATTTATAGAAAAAAAAATTAAAAAAAATGAAAACTGACAATGTCCGTAAACAGCTCAAAAGAATCAAATTATTTTCAAAATTTTATCGTGTATAGAAAATTCTAATATAAACAACCAGTGAACATTTCATTTTTTACGGTCATTTGTTTTCAAATTACATCAAAAACCAAAATCGATTTTGTCGAAAACCGATTTGCGAGAAATTTAAATTTTTACCTCTCGAATGCACCAACTAGATTCACTTTCCCATCGAACAAGATACTGATATTGAAAATCGAAGCATCTTATCGTGTACACAGACACAAAAAAATAAAAAAAAATTAAAAAAATGAAAACTGACAATGTCCGTAAACAGCTCAAAAGAATCAAATTATTTTCAAAATTTTATCGTGTATAGAAAATTCTAATATAAACAACCAGTGAACATTTCATTTTTTACGGTCATTTGTTTTCAAATTACATCAAAAACCAAAATCGATTTTGTCGAAAACCGATTTGCGAGAAATTTTAAATTTTTACCTCTCGAATGCACCAACTAGATTCACTTTCCCATCGAACAAGATACTGATATTGAAAATCGAAGCATCTTATCGTGTACACAAATAACAAAAATAAAACACACATCATTGTAAAATCAATACATTCATCGCATTTAATAGACACTAACTTTCGACTTTTTCGATAATTTTACAATAAATTTATGCATTTTAGCAAGTTGTCAAAACACTTTTAATTTTGAATCGTTCGCCGATAAGAAATAAAATAATACAAGTGTCAAAAATGCATGTAATAAACAAACAAATAATAATTTTAAGCTATGAAACACGTTTTCATTATCAGCTGCCATTGAAACTCGAGTCGGCCGGTCACAATAAAATATAAATATAGGTACCAACATATTGGTATAAATGTATAATAATAGAAAATTCTGGAACTAGTAAAGAAGAATTTGTATTTTGTCAGCCACTTTTGAAAACTACAAGAGCAATTGACGTGTTTGAAATGATTACTAATTTTTTTTCTAAACATAAATTAAATTATAAAAAAAACTCGGTTCTCTGTGCACCGATGGTGGTGCTCCTTCGATGCTTGGTAAATCATCCGGTTTCTCGGCGTTGATAAAGAAGGAAATTCCCGATATCATCATCACGCATTGTTTTCTTCATCGGCACGCTTTGGCATCAAAATCTCTACCAACCACTTTAAAAGATGTTATGACGACTGCAGACAAAGTTGTAAATTTCATCAGAGTTAGAGCCTTACATCACCGACTTTTCAAAGTTTTATGTTAAGAAATGGGATCTGAACACGAAGTTCTTCTTTATTACACAGAAGTGCGTTGGCTTTCCAAAGGACAAGTTATGAAACGTTTGTATGTACTTCGAGTAGAAATTTCTTATTTTTTAATAGAAAGGCAAAGTTCACTTTCAAAACATTTTGATAGTATTGAGTTCGTTCATGGATTGGCCTATTTAACAGATATTTTTAGTCATTTGAACGAATTAAATATATCGATTCAAGGAAAAGAAGTAACAATTATGGACGCATCCGAAAAAATAAACGCATTTGTTAGTAAAATTTCCCTGTGGAAAAGAAGACTTCAATCGGAAAATGTACCAAACTTTCCAACACTTGAACAGGTGCTATCAAAAAATAATATTGCTTTATCCAGTTCTATAAAAGCGCAAATTTGTGAACATCTTGATGTGCTCGAAAATTCATTTAGTAATTATTTCGATTTTACATTTTCGAAATCAGAAATATGGTTACGCAGTCCTTTTTTCGTGGACTTAAATACAATTGATGATTCAGACCTCGTTAAAGATGAATTAATTGATTTAAGATCAAAAGAAATGGCACGCCACGACTTTCAAACAAAAAATTTAATCGAATTTTGGTGTTCGTTGACGAAAGCTTATCCGCGAGCTGTATCCAGGACAATGACGTTTTTGATTCCATTCGCTACTACCTATCTTTGTGAGTTTGGATTTTCCACAATGGTCACAATTAAAACTAAAGCAAGAAATCGATTGAACATTAAGGACGATATGCGCGTTGCTCTGTCCAATACGGTCCCAGATTTCAAGGCAATATTGCAATCAAAACAACAGCAAATGTCACATTAAAAATTGTTATTGACTCTAAGAAAGTGATTATTCATAATAATTTAATATAGATTTCGTTATTAGTAATATTATGTATTAGATTTATCATTAAAAAATAATTAAAATAAAAATGTAATTTATACATTTATTTAAATATATATATACTTTTTTTTTGGTGAGGAGTCCATGATTATATTTTATACTTCAAAGAGGTCCATGGACCAGAAAAGGTTAAGAATCTATGGTGTATAGGAAATGCTATTATAAACATTCAGTCAAAATTGTATGTACCTACGGTCATTTGTTTTAGAGTTATACCAAAAACCAAAATCGATTTTCTCGAAAACAGATTTTGCGTAAAAATTCTCGTTTTTCCTTAATTTTTCTTTTGTTTTTCACGTCGCGTTTGAAAATTACTGGGAAATTTTTACTTTCGACCCCTCAAAGTACCAACTAGATTCACTTTCCTATCAGAAAAGTTACTGTTGAAGAAAATCCAAGCACTTTTACTGTCCTAAAAGGTATGATGACAGACACAAAAAAAAAAACACACATCATTGTAAAATCAATACATTCATCGCTTCTCTCAGAATCTAAAATATATAATTTTTTCATAAATGTAGTTTTTAGAATTTGTTATTTAAAATTGGCGACAACGCGTGCGTATAACAGTAGACATAATATTATATATATTATGTACCTATATACATATATACGTATAACCGTATACGAAAGACCGCAAAGACCGTAAAAAAAAATTGCACTCAGTCGAGCGAACAAACTCGGTTATCTTCCGCATAGCCAAGTAGTGGAAAAACGACCGAATCCACCGCTCATGGCAACTCATACGGCTGTACGTAACACGATGATAGGTGACGAGAGTGGGAAAAACTTTTAGAAGTTTCTACGCCATCGTGGAAACCGGATAGCTCAAAGCGGGCTCTGTGACCAAATATACTAAACACAAATCAAAATAATGGGTCACCCATCCTAACACTCTACACGACGCAACAGAAAACTAAATCAATGACAGGAAGTGCCCCAACTAAAATGTATATATAGCGTAGGCGCGTGGTACTTGGTTATATAATATATATATTGCCACCGAGACGGTTGATCGGATACGAAGGCCGATTCGTTTCGAATATCGACCAGTCGTCAGTTATAGATAATTGTAGTTGTAGATAATTGTTTCAAAGGCAGATGAAAAAAATTAAAAATCCTTAGTCAAAGTTTTTGTTTATAAGCATTTAAAGTTCAAATATTGACAAAATACGAAAAAATCAAGAAAATTAGCAAATTATTTTGAGTTGAGAATTCTAATTAATCTAATATTTGAAAATGTAATACAAGATTATCCATAAATTTATTTACCTTTATCAAAAAAAAATGTCTACAAGATAGTCAAATAAAATTTTTATGAGTGTTTGAAATTCATATTTTTACAACATTTGATATTCATTCGATTTCTTGATTAATGATTTTCTTATTTTTTTGTAATTAAAAAACGACTGTATGACTGTAGATACTTGAAAATTTCACTAAATGTTTATATTAGCATTTTCTAAACACGATAAAATTTTGAAAATAATTTGATTCTTTTTGAGCTGTTTACGGACATTGTCAGTTCTCAATATTTTTAGTTTTTTTTTCTATAAATATCAATAAAATTTTATTTGTTGGGTAGAAAAGCATGAAAATTTTATGCAATGCTCCTGATATATTGTTACAATAGCAGTTGAAAATATTGAAAATAGATAGGCACAATTTTTTTTATAAGTATTTAATGTTCAAATTTTGACAAAATTTATCAAATTTAAAATGTAATAACTATTTTGTAGTTAAAAATTTATAAAAAGTTCAACTTTTGTAGCTAAGGATTGAAAATTTAAAACAAGGTTCCACGTATATAAGTAAATATATAAATTACTTTATTCACAATAATATCATCAAATATACTTAGTAATATCATAGGCTGACTGACCGTTTTCGCTCAAAATCGTTTTTCTTATACAATGATATTATATCATTGAATTCAAATTCAACACCATCCATTACAGTGACCCACTTGTAACCTACTGTACAGCAGAGCGACATCCACTTACCCACCTTTTTTTTTATATATTTAATGTTATATATTTCGTGAAAAAAGGGTGACCTGGTAAATTCGATTTCTTTTACTGTGTTTGTTGTAGTATTATATTATTTATATATATATAATTGTTTAACAAAGCCGTAAGTATATTTATCACGTTATCTGGTCAGGTTAGCCGTTAGGTAAGGTTAGGTTAGGTGGATAAGTGACAGTTATAGGAATAAAACTCATCATTTTTGTACGGCGCATCAGTACAATCATTTTATCACTCCAGTGTTGTATTAACAGACATTAGAAATATTTCAATATTTTGTATAGAGTACAAATCATTATTTTATATTTAGTATGTATTATTGTATTAATATTTAAAACTGACTACTAAATCAGAGGACTTGTACATTTGCATATTTGTTTTGCACAGCCACAAAAATAGTAGAGTACGAAACAAATACGTTAAAGCTAGTTTTAAAAATTTTATTTTGCATATAAATATGCATATTTTGATTTTTTTTTTTTGTTTTTAGTGCATATTTCTTCTATTTTATACTTTTGGAGCTATAATTAACTTAACTAATAATTTTATAAATTGTTTATTCCACTGGCGTTTTTATTTTAAATAATACAAGTTGTATTATACAACCAAAATGCAAATATATATTTTTAATTTTTGTTAAATAATATGGTTTTTAACTGCCAATGGCGCACGTTTTTCCTAGAAATGCTTGAGAAAAATAGCACGATAAGATTAATTTGCCGTATATTAATTTTATTAATAGATAGATAATTGTTTTTAATGTAGATAATGTCATATTTTCGGCATTCAATTTTATTTTTTAAATTCATAATATTTTGGGTATTCAAATGTATATTTGGTGACTTTATATGGCTACAAGTCCTCTGCCCTACAGTTACTACCAGTGGCGTATCCAGGTGGGGGGTTGTAACTTGTAACCCCCCCCCACACACTCATACACACTGAAAATTGTTAAATGATAACAATGTTATCATTAATAATTTATTTTCAGATAAAATTCTTCAAAAATAAATAATAATCCCTCCCGAAATAAAATTCTGGATACCACTGGTTACTACGAACACTATATATATATGTAACAGTATTTTATAGTATTATATAAGTGTTTTCGTTCATATATCCTTTAGTCAATGATCAACTGCAGTATCTGTTACAGCTGTGCTGCGATACTTCCTTTAATCGCCTAAGATTAGCCAAAGTTACTATGGTCAGAATTCTAACCCTGTTCTAAAAGAAATGTAAAAAAATTATAAAAGAAATTATAAATATTGCTATAAAACCGTAATCGAATGTACATTAACACTGATAAACGTTTTTGCTTTGTAATTTATTTGGTTTTTATTTGATATTATTATTAAGCGTCAACACGCTGGTGTAAAATTAATTTATGCGACTTGTGTAAATACTAAATTGTGTCTATATTTTATACTGGTATAATTTTGGTTTGTTGTAACCGGTGTATAAATCTCGAGAGGCACCTTGTATTGAATTCTTAAACTTTTTGACTAACGAAAAAACATTTTATCAACAAGGTACAACGAAAAAACCAAAAATTTGATTTCATGAGAAGAACGGTGTACAGTAAAGCTCTCAGTGGATTTGGATTTTTCCAATTTGCTTAAGAATTTTATATTTTTCTCTAGTGTGTTCTCTGTTTTAGAATATGGTTTTGTCATTTAGAATTCCCGTCAATATTGCTCAGTGGTGCTCATTCAGCTTGTATTTTTAATATTATGTACATTCTATAATGAATTCCCGTTTTTCCATAATGTTTATGTTGTTTTTCCTGCGCTTTTGAATACTATTTGGATTTTTAAATTTTTACCTCCTGAATGCACCAACTAGATTCACTTTCCCATCGAACAAGATACTATGTTAAAGAAAATCAAAGCAGTTTTATTGCCCCTAATGGTGATGACAGACACACAAAAAAAATAGAATTAAAAAAAAAGAATAACACACATCATTGTAAAATCAATAGGTACATTTCTTAAAACATATCTATGATTCCTCGATTTATCTTGTAGAGGAAAAATACCTAATGACAATATACTAACATTTAAGCTGTTTTAATATTTTATGTACAATATATAGGTACATAATAATATGTTGATTGATTGAATCCAGTAAACGCGTAGTCTAAAATCCTATTGTTATAAATATATAACAATTAATTTTTTACTCAAAGGTTCTTTATGATATAATTGATATATAAATTCTTGTTTATTTTTAAAATAATTAAATTAAACTAAATATTGTAAATAGGTAAGTACATCATTTTTTAAAACATTTCTTTATTATTTATTTTATAAAATTCTAGAAATACTGACGTGTATTAAAAATATACTTATTAATTATTAATATAATATAATATACAATGTTTATTGTTAATTATTTTGCGTTCTAAATATTATTAAAAAAAAAAAATGTAAAACGTAAATTATAATAGAAAATATAGTGTCTGATGTCGTGACCTATACTATTTGCTTAAAATTATACAAAGGTAGTACATAAGTATTTACTCAACCCATCTGAAGTGGCTTCTTCAAACTAGTCTTTCACGTCTGTAATTTCATTGATCTAATATTCTTATTGTGCATGGTATAGTTCTTAATTAACAAAGGGGTAAAGTAGGTAACCGCTCTGTAGTCCTAGTAGCTTTGTAGCCTTGTAGGTGTCGAGTGTACCTCATAATTGAGTCCTAAGTCAATGTAATGTACCTATGTGTTAATTTGAATTCAATGATACATCATTGCATACAAAAGATAATTCCGAGTAAAGACTGTCTGTCGGCCTATTTTACTATTAATAATAGGTAAACTAATACAGTATATAGGTTGAATTATTTTTTTCCGAAAATATTGCATTTGAAAGTCCTCGCGAATAATATTTTTGAATCACAACTTAATAATTAAATTCGTTATTCTTCGTTCAAAGCTCAAGGATTTTTATGGACATTAAAAAATATAACACACACATTGTTAAAAAATTAATACATTCATCGGAATCTAAAAATGTAATTGAGTACTTTAACATTTTGACAAATTTTATAAATAAAAAATATAATCTTATATTAATTACTCAAAATAATTTTATTCACCAGTTTTTTTAAATCTTGTATTTTTATCCATAATGCAGGTTATATCTAGGTATTTGTGTCTTATGTCCATTATTATTACTATTATTATTATTATTATTTATTATGCTTATGTACTCACACATGATTGTATAAAGTATAATAATAATAAGCATTTCAAAAATGTCTTCTTCGTAATAAGAGGATTTAACAATGAACCAATCGCGTGATGTACATGTATATATGCATTTGTGTTATGAGAATTGCAATTACATAATAAAATATTAAGTCCTTATAGATGACACAAATTTCGCTCTATATCATACGCATAATGCCATAATACATCATACACGGTAAGTAGTTAGTAGTTTGTTATGGAGTAGTACCTATATAGTGTAGCTAATAGATCCAACGAGTATCACGCTATGCTGGTTGTGAACAGTCGGATTGTAGACACCTTCACTAGTGGTGCAGTGTTGACGCGGTAACGGTGTTCATTTTATATTGCTACGGAATAAGATTTATTTTCGATTTTTCGTATTTTTCATTATTTATTTTCTCCCGCTTAGTGTATTTTATTTGTTTAATTTTAAATGTAAATTCTGATCAGACTTCACCATGACTTGTTCGGACAAGGGATATACTAGGATTAATATCCTTTCTACGTGCAGTAGATCGGTAGAAACTGCTAAACACAAACGAATTTTTATTTCTAAAAGGTAATAATTAATTTTTAAACAATTTTTTTTAATAAAATTAAAATTATATTTCTAAATAGTCATTAGAATTATTTTTAATTATAAGTAAGCAGCAAGTATAGAAATGTGATTGTAAAAATTTCGTGATTCTCAATAAATAATAACGTTATTTCTTTGATTTTTATTTCATTATTATATTATAGTACCTACACTGTGGACTTAACTGTTTATTATTACTTATTTATTAAACAGAAATAAAGACGATATATATGTAGGTAATTTGAAAATTGTGAACATTAAAATTTGTTGTAGGAAGTGGAAACCTATTATATATTTACATCGGTTATAAAATATAAACACTTCAATTAGTATTAGGTTTTAACAAGTTTTGATTACCCACTATTTGTATTAATAGAGTTTTATTACGTATGAGTAAATCATTTGAAACTTAACTTAATTCACCGAGAGTAAGTTCAAAGCGGTATTTAAAGGATAATATTGGTTGAACTGCTTTAATTGTATCAATATTTTACACAACGTATATATTTCATATAATTTATGACTTATGTTATAGTCATAAACTTAAAACTCATAACTCATAAGAGTAACATTGAACATTTTTATTGGGAGGAGGGCTTTATTTTAAGTCAGTATTTGATTTAGGTACTTAACGTCTAAGCTAAATGTTTATTTTATTATATAAAACTGGACGTAACTTGATAGGGTATTAAGGTATCTTCTATGAAAATATTCTGCTTACTACTTTATGTAGGGTTTTCACCAAGGCTTGGCATTAACGAGTTAAAAGTTAAAATTAAGTTAATTAACTCGTTACTTTTTTTTCAAATTAATTTATAACTTATTAAGTTACTTTTTTCGAGATTAACGTGTTAACTTCGAGTTAATTTTATTTCAAAAATATCTAAATTATGTTAATATTCGTCCAAAGAATAATTCAAATTTTTGAATGTTTTTACTTTGATGTATCATTTTAAATTTCCCCAGTAATTTTCTTGAACGTAAAGAAAAACTATATCTACCTAATAAACCATATTATGTCTGGAATTTTTGAAAATTAGCAAATTTTAACTTTACTCTAAGTTAAGTTACTTTTTTTTCAAAGTTAATTTTTAACTTAACGAGTTAACGAAAAGAAATATGAGTAACTTTTAACTTAACTTCACTTAATTATTTTAAAATAACTAAACTTAATGAGTTAAAAAAAATCGTTGAATTGCCTAGCCTAATGGTTTTCCCTAAGCATACTCATCACCATTTTCGTTTAATATAAACATTTATCCAAATTCTGATTTTTGAAGTTTTAAAGTAAACATAATAGGATCATAGGTAGGTAGGTACATATTTTTAAATAGGTAGGTACTTAGATTGTATATATCTACCATTTATGGAATCTGGTGATACAAAGACGTTTTTTCTAATTAGAACCAAACTATTTTACAGTACCTACATTTTTGGCAACAATTTAGTATTTAAATGTATTAAATAAAAATTTGAACAAGTAGTCACCTCCTTAGAAGCTTACAGAAACACTAAAATTCTCATTTGAAAAAAAAATTGAATAAGCATATAGTACCTAGTCATATTTTCCATTACTTATTTGTTTGAATCCAAATTCCTACAAATCGAAAATGCCTTTTCGATAGAAGTTATGTTTTTATTTATTACAAAATATTAAGGGATCATTGCCCTATTTAACTTTTAGAGGGGCGATGACCTCCTCAACTCTTCCTCCTCCTCCTCTTCCTCCTCTTCCGCTCATAACCCCTATAGTTATAATAGTAACTTAATTTAAGGAAAACTAGTATCTGGTTCATTAATTTTCTTCAATTTTCTTATAAAATTCTGGAGTGATAAAATTAACTATATGCATTTTGATTGATAAAAAATTAAAATGTCATATAGTTATTATTGTTATCCTAAAAATATTACCGAAAGCCTTGGTTCTTGACTACCTTCTTAACTGTGCTACTTATGACAAAATATGGATGATGTAAATATATGCATTGTTTATTTTGAACAAAACTGTGTGTTCACTATATTATGTTTGTTATTCAAATAACATGTTGTGTTAAAAAAAAAAAACATAATAAATATAAACATATTATATGCAACTTTTATTAATTTTTATTATTGGTCATTGATATCCTGTTGAGAAATTATTACAAAAGTAATTTTTAAGTTTAAGAACATTTTAATAATATGCTCTGTCATTTGCATGCTGGGTCTGGGGGTTTTTTCGTTTTATGTAACCTTACTTTAACCATGAGTTTTGAGTTCGTAAAAACACAATAAAGAGTACAATAAAATAAAATGTTTTTGTTTTCAGAACCAGCGAACTTGTTGCGCTCATGGCAATTTCGTCAACTTTATTTTTATTCTTGCACACCAGGGATCTGCATACGCGACTTCGATCATTACAATCAGTTACGAATTCTGCATCAACTTCAGGTAAATTGTAGATTTTGTAAAAATAAATAATCTAAATAGGTATTTATTATTTAATAATGAACAAATCATATACAATTATATTCAATTTATATTCCTATGGTCCGTAAGAGTTAATATAACATCGTTACCTCGATATTCTTTAGATTTATATAATATTTGAGTTATACACTTATGCCTATTTCGATATTCTTTAGATTTAATTAATATTTGAGTTACCAATTCAACAATCATTGATGTAAGCTATCATAATATTTTAAACTAATGTAGAGCAATAAAATTGGTTTTTTTTTTGAAATCACTTTAAACTTGGCAGATTGTATAAAATAAAATTCTACGATTATTTGTAAGCAAAGTTGTATTATTGCATACAATCCAGAAAATAATGAATTTGATCTGATGACTGGTAAATTAAAGAACAAAATTCATGTTGATCGTTATGGATCACAGTGCATTAAGAATGACTGAGCGTTATTTTTAATAATTCCAGCTTAACAGATTTTATAAAATAATAAATAATTGTTTTAAAACACATTTGTCGTAGCTATAAATGAGTATACAAATTAAAGTGGTTCATCTATGTTACGAATCAAGCAATATTATTCTGAAATTATTATAATACTATAGAAATGTTTATTTTTTTAAACTCTTATACGTCTATAAGATATGTATGATTTAAATAGTTCTTGTATTTTTAGTTATAGCTCACCATCATTTTTACTAAAATAGTATTGTAAAATAATTATTAATTTTCATGTAGGCGTATAATTTTATTTAATATTTAACTAAGCAGTTTATAAGATTAAATAAGATTTCAGTTTTAAAGGGACCAATAATTAATTTCTGCATTGAAGGTAAATTCAAAATTATTAAATGTCACTAATTTGTTTATTTTGAACTTTGCTGTGTACATGGTAAATATTTTGTTAAATTTTAAGAAAATAGTTGTAAAAAATAAATATTGTAGCTTTGACAATATTATTAAATAATTATTTCAGGATAGACAGTGGGGCCACCTATAAGCTAAAAGTCTCACTAGTTTTTTACAATTAAATTTTTGATAAACATAAAATATATGTGTATGGAGTAATTATTGTAATGGTAACAAATTCTCATATTAATATTTTAAACCTAGGTGGCTAGGTACATGGATTCTTTGCTTCAGACAATATTGTATTTTTATTTAAAGTCTTTATTACAACGTATATGGATTATAATTTATAAACAGTACCTAAATATGTATGAGTTTAAACTTTAAAGGTACCTAGATATTTCATGGTAGTTTCTTTTTAATAATAAGTTCTTGTTTCTTGTGATTTAGTATACCTAAAACGTGTCAACTATAAAAATAAATATTGCTTTTAATTATGTTAGTCAATGTTTATTTTATTTAAAAATTATAATTTAAATAAATTTATTTAATTGCATTTTTTAAAATTTGAAATTATTATCATATTAAGTTATTATAAATGATTTTTTTTGCACAACAAGCTTTTGTTCTCGTTTTTACTTTTGAGGTGGCTACAGTGACTCACCATTTATGTATAGAGAGTATGTATATACAAAAATACATTAAGCAATACGTTCACGTACGACGGACTAGCCTGACAAAAGATGACCGTTTTTGTTCTTTTCCCACTAGACGACTGACCATCATTAGTCGCTATCGTTGTTTTTAAAAGAAATAATGTTACAAATAAATGTGTATGCACATCTTTATGGAACGGACACTATATGCCCCATGCCCTACATTAAAACGACACGACATTTCATTATTTAAAAACTTTATTTTTGCTCCTGCCACCTATTCAAAAATGAGATTAAAAAACCTACTATACTTTCTCTTTTGTAATCTTACCACGGGTGCAAGAATATAATAGTGTAATTAAAAATATAATAATAACTAATTGCTACAAGTGACTTTTTTGGAAAAATTGTGTATTTTTTTCACTTTAATTTCACAAGTTACTTATACTTATTATGTACTGTACTTAAATTAAGTAACTTAACTTATAGGAAAATGCCAAAATCGTTGTTAAAAAATCAATGTAGGCTAACCGTTCCGTTGTACGATTTACTATTACATGTATGAGTTAGAATTTCACTGTATCTCAAGTTCCGTGAATTAAAAGAATCTTGTATAGTACATATCTAATTTTTATGTCAACGTAGATGTCATGGTTGGACTAAGCATTACGTTTTATTATGGTTTTAAGTTTGGTAATAAATCAAAATTTATTATATACAAAAATAGGAATTTTTACGATGTAGGCATAAATTAAAAATGTAAATTTTATTAGATTCTTTAGGTAATTCATCAGTAATTTATATTAGTAAAATTAAATACATAAACTTAATATAACTGTGAATATAGCCAATATGTAGTAGGTGTATACTGTATACCTATAATACATTAATATATTATTATAGGTATTATGTGCACTATTAGAACTCGTTATTAGGTTTATACGTACCTATCATATTAGGTATATGGTAACTACCGTGTTACACAAATTAAGTAGGCATATGGCTGTATAAAATATATTACATACTATATGTATATAAATATTCCATTTTTCAACTTTAAAATTAGTAAAAACTGCTTTTGTTTTATATAGTACAGATAGGTATAGTTACATTTTTAGAATAAGATAATATTTATTTTCAGATTTAATAAATACATTTGTCCAAAATTGTATTTGAAATTTTGAAATAATTATTTTAATTACCTAATAGAACAATTTTACTTTTTTTTATAATCATAATGTTTAATGGACCTTCTAGCACTTGTTCACGTATCCCTAATCTCTGTCTCATCTAAAAAAATCTTAAATGCATGAATTTAAGAAGCAAACAATTATTTCTCTACTGTTATTTTATTTTTCATAATAGTAAAATTAACTTATTTGATAACTTCTACTAGAATATTAAAGAAGAATCTTTCATCTTTCATTATTTTTAATAAATAAATATAATATGACTGCACAAAGTATATATATGACACTATAATATAAATAAAATATAGTTTATTTACGTACCAAGGTATTGCATGTACCCACCATGGTACGAGTATAGTCTACCTACCATATGCTTGGTTAACAACTTAAATTTAATTTTTAGATTCTGCAGTGAAAGCATATTCATTTTAAGTCATTCACTATTATGTTAATATATAATAGGTACAGATGATAAATGAACCATGCTTTCATTTGTAATATATTAACGCAAACCTTGTAAAAAATCGAACATATTTCCGAAAATTGCTGAGAGAAAGTGAACGAATATTGCCATTGACCTTTACCTTTGACACGATAATGCCTCAAGGTAAAATTCAATATTCGTATTTTTGTATTTATTATATTATTATATATTATTGACTCCAAATTAGGTATTTACGAAACTTGACCGATGATGTATCGTGTAGATACATCTGTTCTCAATAATGGACAGCTGATCAAAGAAACATGTTTTATAATTATATACATGGATATACTAATAATAATATAATAAAGCCTATCATTATGTTATTATCAAATTCGATTATATGATATTTGATTAATCAAAACATCATGTAAATAGACATTCAATGGGAAAAAAAATACTTACGAATATTTGATTTTATAAAACTAACGATAAACCTCCAAAAAATGTATAACGGCTTTATTGTTTTTAAAAATAATTATAAACATATTTAGTTCCTTATTTTCTTATTTTCTAAAATTAATAGTTATGAATACATATTGTATACAACTAATTTAATAACCTATAAAAAAAAAATAATGCTACTAATAAAAATATATTAAGTATAAATTGAACAGAAATTAATTAATTATACCTTATGGCTAATATTAATTCATCAATGCTGCCATACCCATAATATTATATTATATAATTAATTGACGATTAAAAGCAAGAAAACAAGACGTGTAATAAATATTTAGTTTACATTTGTAAATTAAATTACTACTCATCTTATATATTGTCCCAACTCCCAATAACATTTTACATTTTTTTTATAGTGGTATATTCAAGATTAAATCTAATGAAAGCATTTACATTCACTCTTTCTAAACTCAATGTAATGACCGTTTCGAAATAATAACCCGGATTGTACACTTACCTATATTGTATATACACAAATGTTTATAATATGTACATCGTTTCCTCTCTCTACCTATCTGAACTGAACCATTGAGTTGCTTACGTAGCCAAGTGGTCTACTCGAATTTGACGTTAAGATTATACCCACAACCTATTATGCTGTCATACCGTCACGTTTGAACAATACGATAGGTAGTAGTAATAGTACTATGTTAGAGTGTTATATATATACAAGAACATTATTAAAAAGAGTATTTGTTTTGTAGTTGAGAGAAAAATAAATTGCAACATAATATTTCTATAAAGTATATACATGCCAATTGGTTAGAAATTTCAAATTAGAGATATATAAATAATTATAAATGTAAGAATTCTTACTATTGTTTTGAAGTACCTACCTGGCTACCTATACGTATTATAGACACTAGTATAATACTGTATAGTGTATATTACGATATGGCGTGATGTATAAATGTACAATATATCTAAGTATTATACCAAGTATTCGAGAATTTTCAATCTTTATAGTTTCAAATTAAATAATAAAGGTAGGTATAACACAAATTCTAAATTGTATGCCTAGGTACCTACATTCTAAAATACTTGTTTAGTATATTTTTATGTTACATACTTGTGTAGTACTTAATTTTTCCGATATCAAGCACTATAAACAATAATTCTCTCTTCAACATATAGTTTCTTGTAGCACGTATTTAATACCTGTTTTGTCAAAGGCACTTTTCTGATATTAAATATTTTATACTCAACTACCTACCTACAATAAAAGAATAACGTTTTACAATTTCACTAACTTTCATGCACTGGTTTGCAATCTTCAGATTGTAAAATCAGTTTTGGATTTGACTTATTATTTCTATAAAATAATTACTAAATTAACAATGTTTTTAATCAATTGTTGATGTATTCTCAAGTAATTGATTTATTTTATAACCTAATTCATGACTGCACCTAATAAAATAATATTATTGATTTGTTTAGTTTTTATGTGGAAAAAGATTAAATACCAAATTGAATAAAAAAATCAAAACATACGAGAAATGTACAGTTTTAATCTGCTGTTACCTACCTAATAATATTTCCTATTAACCATATTGAAAAAGCAACAACGCTCCGCTTATAGTAATAACGTAAGCCTTATTATTGTACTTGTATAGGAATTATAAAAATGAATGAGACATTACAATTTATTTACAAACGTTCACGATTGAAATGCCTATATAATTTTTATTTTTGTTTATTTTTTATTGTTATAGTGTGAAATCAAAACATGCATTGTGTACATTTGATAGATTTTCTTTCAAGTTACATAGGTATTGTAGTATATTATCTAATGATTGTATATACAATACGCTATATAATATGTATAGGTAATACACTATATAGTTAGGTGTTTCGTGTACGCGTGTACCTATGTAATATCATATCAATCGTATTGGAATTTACTGAGTTTTACTTTTTCGTAGCTACAAATAAAATAATTATCGTTCAAAAATTAGTAAATTATAAAAGCATAAATAGTATTATTCAACTTAGATACATATTTATGGTAAAATTATTGTAACTTGTATATTATCTATAAGTAGACGATTTTGAACCACAAATATGTTTAATGTTTAGTGTAGGTATTTAAACTAAGAAATACATTTATTTATTTCATGTGTAGTGTAAAATTAGATTTTTAAGCCTCCCATCTTTCTATCAAAATTAAAAGTTAAATTGTTTAATTCCATTAACTCTATTAATGATTTGATTCATACATATATCATAATATTTAACTTCACTGCATTATCAGATTTTATTTTTGACAGAAAAAAATAAAGAGTTTAGTTTCTAATACATTATATTTTAACAATGTCCATGACAAATTATATTCGTCCTTGATGTATAAAATTATATCTAGCTACCTTATAGTATGGTCAAATCACATATAGATGTTTATTTACAAATATCATATGAGAAATTAAATTGGCCGTAAAGGATACATAATTTTGTTAATAAGAGTACCTAACTAATTTTAATAATGAGAACAAAAACGTCAATTGTTGCCTGTTAGTCACATTGTGTTTGGAAACTCCCTGTTTCAACTGACCTCTGATATAAAAAATAATAAGTTTGCCGATACCTAACCTTTTTTCAAAGATTTTATTTATATTTTATAATATTTTATCAAATATATTTTCGATACAATGTTGATTTATAAAGAATAATTTACATATATTGGACACATTATTAATTGTTGATAATTTGGCTAGACTCTTTTATATGTAACAGTGGCTTGCATATTATATTATTTCAAACTTCAATGACATTAAATTAAATAAATAAATGTTATTTCGTACATCTACTAGGTACAATTTATTAATAATTTATCATGATTATGCATAACGCATATTATATTATATGCATTGAAATATTGAATAAAATAGTAAGAAACAGTAGTTTTGACATTATAGTTCTACATTATGAATTAACTATAAATTAGTAATTACTATATAGGTAGGTAGGTAGCACTTTTAATCTAGTATTGAATAACAGTACGTACCTTCAATTGTATACATGTTATATAGGTATACATATAAATTAATAATTATGATATAGACATAGTATTTATAAATGGTAATATCATAACTTATAAGATATATAATAAAGATATTTTTTTTTCCATGGTAAAATTCCGCCACATGAAGATGAACCATTTGCACAATACTCACCCCCAAGTTTTTAATTTTAATATTTAAAATATTGTTTATTGATAATTATTACTTAACTTGTTTTATGCAGTTAAAATACACCACTGATTAAACATATAAAATGTTGTTCTATTTTAATTAGCATATTGAATTTAAGTAGTAAAAGTACTTAGGTGCGTTGTACGTATTTACCTACAAAAATGGCTATCGTAATAAGAAAAAAAATAGATAAGTAATAGTATATTATACCTATATTTAGATGCTATAAACTATATAGTATACTGATTCGAAAATGGAGAAAAAATAGATAGATTTTGAAGTAGACTTGTCATTATTTCTGCCACTATAGCGGTACCTATTTCATATTATTAACTCAAATCGGAATTTGATTTTATAGGTAGTCCATTCAAAGATATTTCACGGTATAACCTGAATCTATTCAGATCCAAATATTCAATAAATACCGTAAAATGTTTATCATATAATTAATTTAATTTTTGAATTGGACCTACCTGGTTTTTAAGGAAAATATTTTTTTTAAGTTGTATACCGCAGACACTCCTATGGAAATATCCATCGCCGTCGGAAACTTATAAAAAAATGTGATGATGTGTTATTTTAATTTAATTCAACTTAATTGTTGAATCAAATATCATTAATGGGAATAATGGATTATTTCTTAATCAATAATCATGGAACCTCAAAGCTATTATTTTATCTCTTTCTAACTCACGTATAAGTATATACAGTATATTACTAGGTATCGAGATATATTTCTAAAAATAACAGTAAATAATTTAATAAACATGCATTCGAAAATTTAAAATGATATATAGCTTTGATAGGATTAGGCTAAGGCATATAGTTTAATTTATTTTGTACTAGGGATGATGAGATCATACCCATGGGTAGTAAGTACCTATAGTGGTTGTCAAATACACCATGCTTGGATGCGCTGACAATTTAATTACAGGTATCACGGTAATTGTCAATTTGGAACATTTAGGCCGACGATTTTGTTGTCGATGTTCTTATTCCTATAACTAGTAGTGTGGAAAACACGTAATTCTATATAGACCTTAATAATTTTAATGTAGCACGAAATTATGGTACATGTGTATATCTAGTTGTATATTAAATGAGAAAAATAGTAAAAAATAATATGCAATTGTTATGGCAAAAATGAATTATATTATTATAATAGTAATATAACATTTGTACATCAATCTCAATTGTATGAATTTCACGGTTTCGTAAGAATTAAAATCAAACTCACGTATATAACGGGATTTTAAAATGTTTGGACTTATTTGTGGTATACTCGTCGTATACATAAAACTGGAATATAATAATATGTATTAGAATAGTTGGTACATGTTTTTACAAAATAATATTAAACAAGTGTGTATTTTTTTTCTAGGTGATTCTACTGCGATGGAAAACGATATTGATAATTTCATCCAACATGACCAGGTAAAAATGTGTCTCAATAAGATATAGAGGTTAGGTTTCATAGGTGTAGAAATATATTAAAATACCTAATTACTGACGGTTATTTACCTAAATTAATTTAAAAATAGTACAACATAGTCGAAAGTTAAAAATTAAAATTGAAAACCTGGAAGAGCTTCCTTGTAAAACGAACCCAGTCAAAAATATAGACGTAATTTACAAATAAATATGTACACCTTAAACCTAATCGTTGTTAAACAGACGGATGAATTGTCTAATCATTCACAAAATAAATCTATCTTGTATATACGTTAGGAAACTAATTTCCACGCTGTCTTCATGAATAAAAGTAAAGTTGATGGTATTAGTGCTTATAACTTATAACTTTCTAAACGTCACAATGATTCAGCACCAGTAGATTATACGAATTGATTTGGTTTTAAATTTGAACCAAGACCAAAGGGTTGTAGATTTTATTGTTTTACTCCTTATGTTTTTACTTTATTTTACTTTATTTTAAATTTTTTCTGTTTTAAACCATAATAAATTGTTTAAAATAATATAGGTACAAGTAATCAATTAAACATAACTAAATTGTCTACGATCGTTCGATTCTTTGATTTGTAAATCTTAACATAATTCTATGTTCGTTTCAATTATCTTATATTAATAATAAAATAAAGGAGTGTCCTTTCAGACAAAATAATATAATACTTAGTATCTTTTTTTCAAGATACTTTTCTGGACTTTTGATAATGTTAGTTGTGAGACAAGTAGGAACTATTTAAGCATACACTTTGTCAACATTTGCGCTTCTGACATATTATTAAATTATTCCTCAATAATAGAAAACTTGATATGTTACACCCAGCCAGGGTATTCCAAGGAAGTATCTAGTTCTTATTATAGAGTCATACGCTGTATATTCGTCACGCACACGACTTTACTAGATACAAGGCAAGACGGTAATTTTCGACTCAAACAATGACCTCCGGTAAAATAACTGAAAAAAATTAATCACACTTATCTCTTAAGCTAAATTGCCGCGTGGGAAAAAAATAAGGACAAATCCACTAAAATGATTTCCCGCTTCAGGCTTCAATCGTATAGGTAATGAATGTCCACCTGTTCAATAAAATAACAACTCCACTCACTAATTAAATCATTAACGAAATACTTAGGTACATAACCCCTGATAAAAGATTGACTTTGTCTCGCCTTTCAAAACGAATACGTAATCAAGTCAATACTCACATTCACCTATATATCGTTCCGTCTTCAGAATTAAAATCAGCGTAATATACAAATCCATAATCAGTCATTCTATTTGGGCGTACCGTGTACGAGGATCAAATATTATGTGTATCTGTCAAACCTTGGACATCATACAAGCTTTCTAAACAATTATCTATTAAGACTTATTATTACCACGTTGTTCCATATGTGTAATAATAATGTCTTTGTCCGAATCCCTTCACTTATTATAGGTACCACTTCGACAAATTAACTAGAAAAAGCTCATTATTAATATTTCACATAGATCCGTTAAAATACTCTCATAAATATACAACATTATATATTGTGTCCTCTCTAACTACTCACCAAAATATTTTCTACTATATCTAAAAATGAATTCATAAGCAGATTTATAAAAAAAAATCTTTGTTTGGTACCGACTGTCGTCTGTCAGCGTATGCGGTATATTATATGGTTTCCTTTCAAACGACTCGTCATTTACCTTTTTAATTAGTTACGTACCTATTATGCTATTAGGTATTACATACAGTTAATATTTTGACAGATTAAGTATACGAGTATAGTAAAAATAGATAGATACTTTTATTTTAAAATATTTAAATAACTGTTACCTACTTATTATAACTTCTAACAGTTATAAGTAATATAAATTAATAATAATTTATAATTAATATTTTATGTTAGTTCCTATTTTTTGTGTAATCATGCAGTTACAAAAAAAAATGTTTTTGTGAAATTTAAATTAATCAATAGTCTAGTACCCAAAGAGAAAATTTAAAGAAATCTTACTTTTATTACTAGGAAAAAAACCATATTTTTACGGAAATGAACAAGAACAAGACTTTTATAAATAAACCAAACTCGTCTCTGTCTAAAACACATTGCATTAGTGACTGCCGTAAAAAATACACCGTGAAAATGATGTATTGATTTTAGTAAAATTACTGAATATTCAGTACTTTCGTTCATTTTTTTTTTATGTTTTGTTATGAGGTACCTCCGTAAACCTATTCATTAAATTAATTTTCTATTATAAAGTTATTGAGACAAAAAAATATTAATTAAATACCTACATAAAAGCATGTAATTTGCATTTTAAGCTTCTATTCAAGCTTTATATTTTGAAATTATATAAAAATGTAAATAATATTTACAGTCAAGTTCAGCATTGATTGTACATTTTATGCGTACAATATACCTGCATGGTATATATTTTATGATTTTCGTGTATATTGTATACGCACACTTCGTATACGACATATTACAGAGTATGGACTATTGGACTGAACAGTCAATATATATTTTTATTAGTCATAGACAATATACATGCAATAATAATATATATTTGTTCAGAAGTTAGAAGCATATTCTTTGAACAACACGGGTCATGCAAAAAAAGAGTTGATATTTTTCAACCGAGTACCTAAAGTGGGCAGTCAGACATTCATGGAGATATTGAGATTGCTGTCTCTGAGAAATCAGTTTGTATTCTACCAAGATCATGTGCAAAGGGTCGAAACCATTCGTCTGGCTGAAACCGAACAGGTAAATATGGTTCTCACGTACCCTACATGCATATAGCATATTTTATGCCTACATAATGATAATAATATAATAAACGTTTGTGTTCATAAAAATGGCATGAAAATTATGAAATTCCCTTTTATAATATTAACTGGGGCACAACGTTGACTACGAAAAATCGTGACTAATTTTGTTTTAATTACTGCATCCTCTGAAAAAAAAAATAATATGTACACGATACTTTTGTAGTTTTGTGTTCTTATAAAAGAATCCTATTTACTATTTGTATTATTCATTGTTTCATTTACAACATGTAAATACCTACTATTATATACCATACAATTATATTTATTTCGATACGTGTAATAAAAATAATAAATAGAGCAGATACCTTCATCATATTAATATTATAAAATCGCTGTACGCCTATATTTATAGTTTATACATAAAGAAATTAAGGTTATTACTTAGCTATATATAAGGTTATATTTATCAATAATAATAATAAAAATAATAATAAAAAAATGAATAAAATGTTTTTATTTATATTTTTTTATAATTGCAAATTGAGTACACTATCACGTAAACGGAAATTAAAATAAAAATAATTATCAAATATTAATAAAAATAAAAAATATAGTTTAAAAATATTTTTTCTTTGAATAATGATTAGGTACTCATTCAATTATGAATAATTTAAAATGTAAATCATTTTAAAATTAATAAAAATATGTTTGCTAAATGCTGGCGTGTGTCCAAAAGTGATAAAGGGTTAGTTACAATAAATTATTTATAATATATATTTATATCTAGAAAGAAACGTGGATTTTCTTAATTATAATAAGAGTATTATAATACACTAGTACCTACCTAATGAATTTAATAGGTAGTACTTATTTATATTTTTATATTAGTAAAAAGTAGAAAATAAATTATTATATTATCATAAACATAATCCAATTATTTTAAGACAAATTTCCAAACTTAATTTTTCTTGTTATTTTGTACATATTAAACACTGCTTAGCGCGATTTTAGTCAAACATTTTAGACCCTTTAATTATGTACCTACCATAGTACCATGGTTTTTAAAACGTGTTATAAATTTATAACGAAGATAAATTGTTATTTTTATTGTATTGTGAGTTATGACTTATTATATTACAGCACTGTGTATTTATCGATATTGCAATAAACAGTAAGTTGTAACAACATTCGCTAAGGAAAAAAAGTTCGAAAATTTAAAACTTGAATTATTCATTCGGAGAAAAATGATCCTTTTGTATACATATGCCAATTTTAATAAATAATAACAATACATGAGATAAGTATTGTTTACTAGAACACACTTGAAATTACAAAAATAAAACTTGGAACATCTTAAATTTTAAATTAAATGCATTCATATTCTTTTTAGATGCATGTTTATTATTTATTATTTATTTATTTGTTCATATGTTTATGAATTGTGGGTATGTGTGTACCTACTTAAAACAATGATAAGAATATAAAATTGATAATTATAAATGATAATATCAGCATTATCGTACATAAAAAACGTAGGTATTGAGTGTTTCAATATATTTGGGAAGCGTCATGTAGAAAAATATTCATAGATACATTTTGTATTTATCTTATAAAAAAACCAAAAAAATAAAGTGATGTATTTTAATTTTTAATCGTAAACGCAATTAAAATAATACGTATATTCAACACTTTTGTGTCTTGACTTCATGTAAAAATTAAGAACTAAGAAGTAATCATCATACACATTTTCCCAGCATAAAATACAAGATTCTCATTAAATAAAATATAATTACATAAATTATCTACTACTTACTACCTACACTGGGACTGGGTGCTGTAGAAATGAGTACTATAGAAATTAGATTTAATTACAGCGCATAATTTTAACGCGATAAGTAGCCATAGTAATAACACTTTTATGTATACCTATTTAATTTTATTTGGAAAATTTACTTACTTAAATATTTAGAGAGAAAAATTCTAATTTAGAAGTTTAAATGCACAATAGGTTGATAAAATTTCACTGAACCTGTTATCCAATTAAGTATTTAGGTGTATATTATATAGGTACTGTACGAATATGGATATTATGGGAAGAAGAGTGTGGTATTATATTGAGCGTATTATACCTAAAATATGTAACGTTTTAGATACCTACCTATTTGCTGTTATAGTTAACGGTTTTAATATTTTATTTAAATAATAGAAAGATCTTCCAAATTTAGAACTTGTAAATTGTTATTGTAGTCGAATAAAAAATATTTTATTGTTCAGTTGAACTACAATAGTACTTATAGGTACCAAAGAAATATTATTACGAAAATTACACTGAATTGCGTTTCAAATAATCTTATAAAAATATAACCAATAATTTCAATGTTATAAACGGTTAGTTGGTTATTTTTTAGTGGATGTGGTACATTGCTGCAGATTTGTCATCTTTTGCTATTCTTCTGCCTATCATACGCGTGACATAACTAATTCACGTTCCGCATAATCAAAATTGTTGATTCTAGGTTAATAGCAAGGTAAATTGACCTTTTCGTCTAATTTAAAGATGATGACTGAAAACATTTCTTGTGATATACTGTCATTTTATTCGACACCTCAAATTCAACGAAAAAGTATTTAAGTATTTACTATAAAATTTGTAATATTTTTATCTCTTTTAAAAATGAAAGATCATTTAAATCTGAAGATAAATTATTACACGGATAACAGTTAATTTTTCTTATTTATATACTTTTTAATTGGTCAATTTATTCGAATATTAACCTAGAACCCATCTAACCTAACCAGTAACCACCCACTACTCTTGATTTGGTTGTGCGGAATGTGAATGTATGTCTCATAAATGTATAATATTAATATGATGTACAAAAAACAAATCAGAGTAAAAGCGTCCTCTTTACCCCACTCACACCACTATATAGTCATAATATATTATATGCAGGTCGTAGGTACTAGGTAGGTAGGTACCTATTTTCTGGCTAGACAGTATAGACGTTTATTTTAGTACGTATTTTTAGGATGTAATTTGATTAGTTTTGTTTAGTTTCTCTTAGTGTAATAATAATGTAATATATGTGAAATTGTCAATATGCATACACCGGTGTCACCGAGTTTTCCAAATTTTTGTGTGAGAAAATGGTGGGGATCGCGTAGGAACCAACTAATCCCCCACTATTAAAAAATGCCTAACACAATTTGGATGTTATCCAAGATTAATGTTTTATTTTATTTTATTTATGAACGCCAATAGCATTATAGTTCTATAAGTAAATAACATCATTTTATAACATAACGGCGTACTATACTGATTTGTGGAGGAGATTTAAATGAAGTTCTGAATGTTCTGATTCTTAATTTAATTTACATTACAAGTACATAATAACCTATACAACGTATCCTTTTATCTAAATTATATTTTTTTTTTTTTAACTGCAATTTTAAAATAATTGGGAAATTTGTAATTAATTTTTATATTATATGATATTTTAATTGTAAGCTTTTAAACTGACACTGTATTGTTTTAACTTATGGCGAAATTAGGATTTCGTAGCCATTTTATTTCGTTCTATAGAATATATTATATATATATTGATTTTTTTTTTTAAATAACATTTTCTTATCAAATATTTAAGTATGTTCTAAAACAACGCATATATTTAATATTTATAAATATTTATATTGTGTTTTTCCTATATAATATGAATTACAAATTTTATATTTAGGAATTTTTCACTAACTATAACCCTTTAGTAGTCAATAGTCATGTATACCATAATATAATATTATATATCTTAATTTCAAAGAATAAAATGTAATAAGTAAGTCTTAAACTTTTTTTTAGGTTTTTTGACTAATGTTTAGTGCTTTTATCAAGATATTTTGGGGACGTTTGTGCTATTTTGATTTACTTTAAATGTATTTAAAGTCTAAAAAATCTAAAGAGCTAAGAATTCCTGACTGCTTACCTATTGTTTATTAGCCATTTCTAAGTAGGCATTATAATATGTGTTTGCTATAAACCATTAGACTTAAGTATTAAGTGAAATATTGAGTTCCTGTTCAACTTTTAATCATTACTTTGAATCTATAATAGCCTATTATCTATTAAATTTAATGTGTTTGATTTAAAGTTTTTATGCTTGGTATTTTGGTCAGATAGGCATAGGCTGCATAGAAAATCTCAATGTACATTAAATATGTATTTACAAATGAATTTAAATAATTTGTTTGAAATCTATACATTCAATAAATAATATATAATTATTAAATTAAATTGTTATAATAATAGCCTGTGCTATCAGATAATTAATCAACTATAAATTATAATAATTTTAAATTACCTATACAACTAGTAATTGAAGTTCTTGGTTTTTTGTATTTGTATTCAGACGTATTATTATCGAGATATTGTAGATACTGTCTATGCGATCGCGATTAAACGAAAGTCATCCACTTAATATACTTAAGCATAGTCATTTTTGATTCGTTTTTTTATTATTATTTTTTTTACCTACGTATTCTGTATAATTGCTTTAATATAGGTCTATTGTCCATTGTTTTTGTCGACGAATTCTCTGATTCGGTATATGACAACTTGAAGTGAAACGAATCATGGAGTAATTTGTGCAGGTTTTTAATCAATTTATTGTTTTCATGGATTTATAATGCCACATTCCAATCGTATTTTAACTTATTCGATTGTTATTTTATATACGTTTAACTCGGTTGGTTGCCCACTTACATAAAAAAATATACATAGGCACTTCAAAGTTTATTACTTTTCAATATTGTTTGGTAATTATTCATTTTAATTATCTTTAAAAATGCAATAAGAGTATTATTGAGATTGTGGTTACAAAATATACAATCATTTATGCTGGTACAATCTATAAATTATATTTATTATTTTAAAAATATTACAATGTTTTTATACTTACCTCAAATAAAATAAACTTATACACGTTGAGAATAGCTAAAATAGTAAAATGTATCTAGAGAAGAAAGTTGAAAACGTTGTGTGCCTATAATGATTGACAGGAATGAAAAAACCTGCAATTTAAATTTTAAACGAACATACTGCAAGCCATTGTTTTGTTACTTTTTTTCGCTGAATATATTGTAATTACAATAATGTTTAGTAGTTTTTTACTTGAGGAGTTGAGTATATGTGTAATATAACTTAAAAGATAGCTTAGATATAATATGCTTATACAGTCATACTATTTAAATAATTACAAATGCAGTATAGTTTTAAAAATTATGATTTCTTACACATTATATATCGTAAACGATATGCGTATATCAATTTAATACTTTAATGCTCGCTGCCTGACTATCCCTCTAATCTATATAATATAACCTATCGTATTTTATGACTATACAATTTAAATATTATTTTTTTTAATTTGCTTTCAGCTTCGCGTGGCTTCCATGGTGTCAAAGTACGACACGCCTTCAGTGTTCATAAAACACATATCTTTCGTCAACTTTACCAAGTAATAATACTATGGATACCTATATATATATATATTTATGTTCGTATCAAAAATATGGCACGTACGGAGAGAGAAAGATAGATAGATAGACAGAGAGTGACAGAGAGACAGAGATAGACAGACGGACAGACAGACAGAGAGAGCGTGAGAAAGGGGGAGTGAAAGAGAGTTCAACACATTTCCTTATACTGTTTTATAATAAATATTTTTTTTCTTGTGGTGCTGTATAAATATATAGATTTTACCTGCCCGAACCCATTTACATAAACCTGGTGAGGGACCCCGTGGAACGGGTAATCTCATGGTACTACTACATTAGAGCGCCGTGGTACTATGTGGAGAGGAAGCACGCGTTTCCCGATACGCCGTTGCCAGATCCGAATTGGTTGAAAAAAGTAAAAAAATATACCGTTATTTTACGGCGCATGCATATTAAATTTCTAACCGATTGCCGATTGGATGCGTGAATGCGTGATTGTCAAACGACGATGAGTTGATTTTGTTTTTTTTGGTATATATATAGGACTTTGAGACTTGTGTTCTTCGCGGCGATCGAGAGTGCAGGTACACGCAAGGAGAGAAACGCGAAGGGATCAGTGACCACAGGCGACAGACCATGTTCTTTTGCGGACACGACGAGGAATGCACGTGAGTACACGCTATATTATTGTAGGTACTTAACTTACATCGTTATGTATTTCTGCTAGATGTATTATAAAATATAAATGCATAAGAAGGACAGGGTTTTATATATATATGTAAGCTTATTAGTATTTAATATAATATAGAAGGTACCTATACTTGACCTACTATCATTGGCATTTTTTCCGTGCGTAAATAAAATGATATAATATTATAATATGTGCAAACGCATAAAAAAAATTATCGATAACCGTCAGATTACAATAGTGTTATGGTTTTAAAATTGTATGTACCTATACACGAAGGTAAATGTTGTATAATGACATCGTGTTATACATTTTAACATGAGTGGCGATTATTCTAACTAGATATTTATAGGTGCAGTGTATATATTATCATTTATTATAATTTATATATAATATATATATTATGTATTTTATGTATATTGTATATACTATATATATTATATATATGACTAATGAGATACTTGTTGACTTATAAGTTTATTTATATTATTATTTTAGATTCTGAGTGGAGTAATTGTATTGATTTTACAATAATGTGTGTTTTTTAAAATTTTATATTTTTTGTGTCTGTCATCACCTTTCGGGGCAGTAAAAATGCTCTGATACTTTATACTGCTTTTCTGGCAGAATAGAGAATCTAGTTAGAACATTGAAGCTTAAAAGTAGTTCCTAGTAATTTTCAATAGCGTACAAAAAAAACGGGGATTTTCACACAAGACCCGTTTTTGACAAAATCAATTTAGTTTTAGGTTTCTAAATATAAATTTAGAACACCTTTTACCCCTGTTGTGTCCATCCATTCACCTGTTCACAATTACCAGTGGCTATAATGTAATATAGCCCTATTTAGGTAGTTACGATTGTTCATATTAAGATATTTATTTATTCACTATTGTTCATATTATGTTCGTATAATTACTATACTTACTTTACATAGTTAAGATTGTTTGTATGAGTATTAAGATATTTAATTACGATTGTTTATATTAAATAATTATTTATTGTAGGAATACCGAATAAGTAGTTAATATAAAAAATATACTATCAATAAAATATTAAATATAAAATACTAAATTATTTTTGAAGTGTATTTGGAACTATCGTCTATTGCTTTATAATAAATATGCTTGGAAATCATGAATTTAGCACTCTCGCAGAGTGAGCATTCCTAACTATTGTTTTTGGTGTAACTCAAAAACGAATAACTGTAGATATGCTTAAAATTTTTACTAAATGTTTATTTCATCATTTTTTATAACTGATCCTTTTTTCAAAATATTGAATCTTCAACTCTAGTAGAAAATATTTGACTCTTTTAAACTATTTTTAAATATTTTAGTTTTTTTTTTAGTTTTTTCTTTAAGAAGATGCTACACCCTCATGTGTTGTCTCCGTCTTACAAATGTACTTACAACAGAAAAACCTGTTTTGCGCGGAAAAGAACCGAAAAGGCTATAGTCATAACTAAGAAACGAGATTTTCACCACATAAAAAGGAGAACTTTGGCTGTGCAACGTTGTTATTATTTAAACAATAATGGTTTTTGAAACAGTAAGAATTTTTTTCATATAAGTGAATCAAAATAATAAAAACAATGGTACACAGCCAAAGTTTTACTTTTTATGTGGTGAAAATTTTGTTTCTTAATTATAATTGTTATAAATGTTTGCTATATCATACATTTGTAAGACGGAGACAACACATGCGGGTGTAGCGTCCTCTTAAACGTCGATACAACATTTTTCTCTGGGTTAAAGCTTGAAAGTTTAATACAAGATTCCTCATAAATTGTTATTATTGTTATTTAAAAATATTAAAGATACATTTATCATGCACGATTGTTATTTATTATTTGAAGTTCAAATTTTGACAAAATTCATCAAAATACGAATATTATAGTTAAAAATGTATAAAATGTTTGATTTTTAATGTTCAATTTTCAAATCTAAAAATTAAAAATTTAAAAAATATATAATATGTGAGCACATTATTTTTTAATAATATATTATATTAAAAGTTCAAATTTTGACCAAATTAGATATTAACTGCAGAAGAATAACAATTTTAGTTATTTTTTAGTAATTAAAAAATATTCGTGAGTATTTGAAACTTTTAAAGTACCTGTATTATTTTATTTTATATAATATTATATTGGACATTGGATATTTGGTACAACTATAGAGATGAAAATTTAATGTTGCATGGGTGCTAAAAATCTAAAATTATGTAATTATTAGGAGACGTTAATTTCAGGTAGTAGAAATGTATAATCACTGTAAACTAGATACAATGTGATAAGTTATAGGTATGTAAGTATGTGTACCTATGCCCTACATGTTAACTAGCTAGGTTCAAATTTTTTTTTTAAAGGATCATTTATCCAGAGGACACCCGTTCGACCAGTTTCTTTCAAATACAATTTAGTATTTTATTTTTCTAGTTTTTTGATTCAAATAATATAATACGTCAATGTTATTGTAAAAATGTATTTATTTTTAAAAAGTATTACACTTTTATTCTGCTCAATTTAAAAATCTTTAAACACTGTTAACATTGTTTTGTGCAAACTTTGCTGATTAAATCTAGTCATGTTTACCTATTCGCATAATTTCCTGTAATAACCGACCTATTTATCACTAATAGAATTGCTGGACCCAGTTAAAATATGACAATTTCAACAATAAATTACTAATTAAATAAATAAATTGGTTTAAAACTGCATATCAACAACTCATATTCATAAACATAATACAGAGCCTGTTAATTAGGGTAATGCTACTGGACCACTTGATATCCCATTACTTTTATCCGATGTATAAAAATGTATTATATTTTTCTGATTCGATTATGCCATGTATAGGTACTATGTGAACCGGTTAAAACAAACCCGTCACAAGTTAGATATCCGATATCTCAGTTAAAAACATATCGAAGGTTCACGTATATTGTGTATACGTATGCAGTTATATATATATATATATACAATATATAAATGATATATGACACACATAAATAAGGGCGTCCTTGCCCTTGTCCTGGACCATTCAGGGATGCAAGTCATTTAAAAACACATATTATAGTAATTATATGCATAACTCAACAGTTAAATAAATACATATCTACATAGGAAACATTTACCTACACTTTCAAGATTATACCTATCTAAAAAAGGGGGAAAGTAGGTAACTGCACTGGTGTTCAGTAAGAGTCGAGTGTAACTCGTCATTGAGTAGGTCACTGTAATGGATGTGATAAATTTTAATTCAATGAAAAATAATTCTATTTCCTAAAACTACTCGGAACTATACATTTTTACATCCCAAAAGTACCAACTATATTTACTTTCCCATCAAACAAGATACTGAAGTTGAAAATCGAAAAATTATTTCTACTACTTATTATCATGTACACAGACAAAAAAAAAATATAAAAACACACATAATTATTGTAAAATCAATACATTCATCGCTCCGCTCACTGCTCAGAATCTAAAACATATCATTGTAAGGTAAATCGTAGATCGTAGATAGTATACAATATTCCAAATCTTATCTTTGTTTTTGAGATTTTTAAGCTCATCAAATGTTTGAAAAATATATTATCATATATAAGATAAATCATATATAAAAAAAAAAAACATCACATGGTTAGTTATATAGGTAGGTATTTATTTAAAATATCAATAAACCACTATTTCATAAGTTTATGTTTGGGTGTAAAATTTCGTATTCATCGATAATTTTATCTTATTTCACTTTTAATGCAAGTTTCTGTTCTACAAAAGTTATCAATATTAAATCAAGTGTCGATTGAGTGTTTGAATCAGTCGTATGTTACTCTTAATAGTTAAGTGTAATTTTATTATAATACTGTATAGAGTATAGGTAGTTCGCACATATTATTATTATATAGCAGGCTGATGTACACTTGACTATCGATTTGATGTATAAAATTATCGTACCTTAATAACAAGGATTGTGCAAATTTCGTGTGGCACGGACATTATCGTGATTATAATAAAATAATTCTTTGTTGGTACGATTATTATTATAACTATATTACTATATTATTAAACTATTATTATTGTACGCCGACGCGACGTCCGACAAACCGCGACAGGGTGTTTGATATTTTTGCGGCAATGTTCCTATAAAATATATACTTATGCTGATGACGGATAACCTTAATACCGCATTATCGCGGTTCATGTCCGCACTCCGCAGTAGACAGCACGATCTCGCACACTATATCGTGTATATTATACATAGGTACGCAAGATAGAACTCTAATAAGCAATAACTTACACTGCAGCTGGTAATGTACTATTATGGATTAATATAATATATAGTCGAGTGTATGACACGCCATAATATAATATATATTATTATTATTATTATAATCTATGGATATAGCCGTGTATAGGTATAGGGACCAAAGATATTATACTCTCTCCGCCAAAACTTTCTAGTGTTTTTATTTTTATTTTTTTCACATACGATTGTGACGGATGATGCTCACCAGTCACCAGATAGACACAAGACTCCTGTGTAATATACGTATTTAATAATATGTATTATGTATAATATAATATAGGTATATCGTATATGTACAAATGTACAATACTTCTAAAAGGATATTATTTTAAAGGGTTACTCTATAATTATCTTGAAATATATTAACTATAGTTTGGAAATATTATTTTAGACATTTTTAAGACATTACAAACCAACGTTTTCAAAAATAAAATCGTTATTTTTTTTGCTATTTTTTAAATGTTTTATTATTCGAATGACAGCATGCATTTTAGATATACTGAGCGATGATTATATTGAATGATTATTCTGAAGACGCTTTTTCCAGTGCAAAAAATTCTCTGATCATCAATTTCGATGGAGGATTTTTGTAAAAATTGTATCTAATTGATAAGTACTTTAGGAAAGCCAAAATTAATAAAATTCTCAGTTTTTTTTTAAAATAATCGAAAAAAACTAAAAATAAATTCGAACATTTTGATATTATTATTAAAATAATTATTTGTTAACCTTGCAACTTACAAAAAATGTTAGACCGTCTCCAATGAGAATTTTTTTTTGATCGTGCCTATGTACAATGATTCATCATTTAACACATAATCCATTTCAGTGACCCATTCGACACCTACTGTGTAGCAGAGCGCTAACTGATTTTTTTTGTATATTATGATGTAAGGAACATAAATGATAAAACTAAAGACAAAAAATAATAAAGACAGCCGACATGTCATTTTTTTTTAAATTTTGTTATTTTGTAAGGTATTAAAATCCTAACCATAGTTATAAGTACCTACTTTAAGTTAGATAAATCTATTTAACTTCTCATTCGAAATTCGACTTTTATGAATTTAAATACGGAGAAAAATACTCTGTTTGGTAATATGAAAATAAAAATATATGTATTGTTATACAAAACGGTAAAATAAACTTGAAAAATAAAATATATATCTTTCAAAAATGTTGTTTTGTGATAACTTTAAATTTTGTAAAAAAATATTTCCAAAAACGTTAATACTTTTCGAGAAAATGAGTTACTGAGTTACTGGTTAGTGGTTACCTTTAATATAGAATATATTATAAAAATATAATATTGTCTATATTCACCTGTATTTAGGCACTATCTATGTACGATATAATGTTCGATGCATTAATAACCAATTTGAACTGCTGCGTAATAATATAATAATGATTATTGTAATAACTAATAAATAATAATAATAATAATATGACGTTCAGACGACAGACGTTCAGTGATCAGACGTTCGACGAACTATTGTCACGGCCGTCTCTGGTCGCACTATTATAATGTTATTATATTAAACGCACGATTATAAAATATGTCTTATTTATTTTTTATAGTCTATAGCTTATGATATAAGATTAATGATTAATGATTATACATAATAGGAAATACACTTAATGTGATATGAGACATTATTATTAGGCCTTCTCCCCTCAGTCACAGCCGGGAAAACGATATAGGTACGCGAAGAGCTATTTGCTATCGTGTTAAAACGTTTTTGACTATACATTTTTTTTATCTTTCTTTTGTTTAAGAAGTATTTACAGCATTTAGGGACATTATTCGCATAAAAATGTAAAAAAAATATTAAATCAAAATATTTTCCGGAGTACAGTTTTGGTATTTTGGGTAAGTAGCTAATCTGTTCCAAATAATTTTTATTGGTGCCTATTTGTACATAAATAGGTCGTGTACTCATGTATATTACATATATAATATATACACGTTTATTGTCGTCATAGGAAAGGTACCAAAATATTTTTGAGTGAAATGAACAGCGTAGTCTGCAATATTAATTGTATTATACAGTTCGCACTGATACGCGTTGTCTACATGTAGGTAGGAGCAGACTAGGCCACAGTGCTACTGTGCATTTTAAAAATACGTTGGTAATAAGTTTCCATGTGTTTCAACATAAAATTGATACAACATATCTTGGAGTCAAACTAAAATATCTATTTGACATATAAAATATAAATTCTGCTACTCAACTATTTGCAAATAAAAATGTCTGTTTTGGAGGTCTATCTTAGTGTTGTAAATCGTATACGACACTATCTAACTAGGAATTTAAGCAACTGTGAGGGCCAGTTGTTCACGCTCGTGTGGAGTTAAAAAAGATTTGACAGCACTATATAGCCCTGCCATTATCGAATTAATTTAACTCTAAACAGCGTAAATTAATACAATGTTTAGTTATGTTTAAACATATTAATACTAAACGTCTTAACAGCGTGTGGCTCGGCTCGCGGCTTATGTGGCCCGTGACTTTCGGTACTACCGAGGAACAACGCTGTGGATAGGACACTGTTATAAAACACCAAAAATAATGTGATAAAAGAGCGATTTCCTTATTTTACGTGAGATTTTTTTTTTATTTTACGTTTTTATTTAAAAAAACAATTCAAAAAGAGTGTTTCTTTTTGCATAGGTAGTTAAATTAATTCAAATTTCAGTTATAAGTCCTATAAGTTCTGTTTTCTGTAACATTTGAACTCAGTTTTTTTAGTATACAACGAATTAAAAATTGGTTGAGGTCAAGTAATGTTACAGCATTACAGCAATGGTTGACTTGTTCGCTTTAAATATTAAGAGTGATAGGTATTTCAAATAATAAAAAACATAATCAGTGTTTGATAACATAACCTTATGTATGAAAATAAAGAAAAAAGGTTGAAAATAATACATCATATATTCAGATATTCTTATTAACCAATATCAAATGACTGTTATTTGGATTTGATATACGGTTTTAACTTGTAAAATATGATATTTTAATAATAATACAATTATTGAATTATTTACTTTGTAAGTGTAATAATATGTACAGTTAAATATGTAATAATATTGAAGTTATAACAAAACTGTGTTATTAATGATTTTGAAATTTATGATAGGTGGCGTGGGGGTTAAAGTTCCTCAAGGTTTTGTAAGATAAGTATACATAATTTTAGCACCGCCTAAAATGTAGCTCTAGTTGCACCTATGGTGGCATGAAACGCGCGGCATATATTTTAAATTACTGCAGTAATATTGTCTAAAATTACACTAACTTACTAAATACAACACTTAGATACTTATTAGAGAATTAAAGAAAATGTATTTATTTTTAATTATAATGCATTTGTAAATTAATTTTGATCTCTTTAATTAATATACCAACTAAATATTTCCTATCAGAAAAGATTCTGAAGTAAAAAATCAGACCTTTTTTATTTTTTACTATACCCCGGAAGTTGATAACAGACAGAAATAAACACACATCATTATAAAATTAATACATTCATCGTTACGATCAGAATCTAAAATAAAAATTTTAAATTTGTTACGACTTGAACATTTTTAAAAAGAATATGGCTGAGGCCAATGACCCAAAACAATCATCCATCATCGTTAAGGGGTATCAGTATTCAATACCGACCGTTTTTAAGGAGTTCAATATGAGCAATTTTCTATGTGTTTTTATAAAATTTCATAGTATTTATATTTTCGTCAAGTGGGTCCTTTGTTGGTCATTATTTTAAAACACAGTGATTTAATATTTGAAAAGTAAGTTTAGTTTAACCGTATACCTATTCCGCATTCCGATATAGGTACGTACCTATTCTGCGAATAACAATAATATTGTATTCTGGCTATTTATTCGGACGTGCATTCGGAATACGAAAAATTAATATAGGTAAAGCTCTGCACCCACCCACATTTTTTTACGAATCCGGCCTTAGACATGGGTACGTTATGGGTATTTAATGGAAGGTAGGTACCGTAGACGCGTATTATTTACTTTAAAGATATTCTTCATCGGTACCTATAGGACAATACGCATAATATTATTTTATTATATTAAATGTATATTGTATTATTATTATTACAATTCACAAATCCGTTGTAACATCAACGGTAAACCTAATAAGTAATAACAATAGCTCAAACATACCTACCTATAGCTGTACATTACATATTTACTTCTTCAGAACGTTTACGTTCATCATAATAAGTGGGTATATTATAATGTATATTGTCACATATGAATAATATTATGTTATCGATAGGCGGGGAAAGTAATGCATTAAAAAATTATAAATATTTAATATTAAAAATTATTTTAGTCATTTTTTAAAATGTTTTTATTTTAACATTATTAGGTAATTTTAACTCATTTTCTTAGTACAATTTTAAATGATCCGTACCTTCTATACCAGGCCCGTTTTCAAATTCTGTGCACCCCGCTTTAAAGTTAAATTGAACAACATTTTAAATGTTTAAAAAAAAATACATTTTATTTTTGTGGTTCTATTATATGCAATGTTTTGTAAAATCGGAAAGATTCCATTCATCAACGTCAAATTAACATCAAATCAAAAAATCAAACAATCCAAATAGTAAATACCTAAATACAATAATACAATAATATTTTTCTTACACTATGTTAGTAAATTTAATAAATTGAAAAAATTATAGTATTAATTATTTTTAAATCTATTATTATCATTATGTCTACTAAAGAAATCTTTAATAAAAAAAAACGTATACGGCCCAAATCAACTATAATTCCAAAAACCTAACGAGGACGATGGTCTACGGAATACAAATAATTATGATTATACTGTCATAGATAGGCTACTTAATGTACACCACTGTCGTCTATTCGTTGTCCCGGGTTTCTTGCCTACGAGATTGTAAAAAAAAAAACGGATTTCGGTCGTCATAATATTATTATTATACGATTGAAATGCGTAAAAAAATAATTATTTTCATAATTCAGATTGTTATAATGAAACGGGTAATATAGGTTCGATAATCGTGGTACTAGATTGAACAGCCGAACAGTCCGTTTTCTAGAACACTGCGTCGGATAAAAACTTTAAAATCGGTTATTTTAATGTTGTTATTTATTTTGTTTTCATACGATAGTCCGTTCAACTCGGAAGGAGCTTTGGAAAGAGCAAAACGTTCTGTGGAACAACAGTACGCGGTGGTCGGCGTATTAGAAGATTTCAACGTCACCCTAACAGTGTTCGAACATTACATACCGAGATTCTTCAAAGGAGCGTCCAAAGTGTACTATGGTAATTTATATTAAATGTTCAAATAAAATTATGTTATGCTATGTTAGTTTGTCTTAATACCATCGATTCCGTTAACAGGAGACATGGGCCTGCACAAGATCAATCACAATGCGTTCAAGCCGCTGGTCAGCGAAGCCGTGAAAGACATAGTGAGGAAGAACTTTACTAGAGAAATAGAATTTTATCAATTCTGCAGGCAGCGACTTTACAGACAGAGACTAGCGTTAAATTTGTAACACAACGAAATATATCTCCTGTGAACGTCGATAAAAAGTTCCTCGTATACTTACTCAACGTTTAAACTATCGCGTGTTACGCATTTATTGTTTTTCGTTGAACAATATATTAGAAATATTATAAGATATATATTTCAGTTTTACCATTCAACAGTTGTGTTGTACATTTAAATAATTCAACATTTCAATTTGTCAATACAAGACCAACAATTATATAAACAAAATAAATTTAAGTTAAACGCGTATTATAATATTAAGTCGAAAACCTATGCAATATTCTAATTTTAGCAATATAAAAAATATAATAATAATAATACTATATTTATTGTTTTTTTTATTAATAATTAAACATAATATCCGCACCTCCCTTGTATTATTCTTGACTGCACAAACACTTTTGTTGTGCTTATTAATTATTCGGACCAGTTTATGAAATATAAATTTTTAACTAGGTGCTAAAATGAATTGTAATTTGTAAATAACATATTACTATTACAAATTAATAAGTTTCATCATATTATATTTGATTTACCTGCTGCCTACAGCTGGTTACTTTTTATAATTTTTTAAGATTTTAAGAATGAATAGTATGGGGCTGGGAATAGATTGATGGGTTTGAATAATGAATAGTAATCCGTGCGACCGTGCCTCGTGGTGTGAAACGATGTTGAAGGTTTGCTGCTTGCACTATGTCTGTAAAGACCCCAGAGCAGTACTTTATTGTTTCTAGAGCCAAAGAGATGACATTTTTTATACGATGAAGCTGATGGTAGGTTGAATATCTACTTAGAAGTTACTAACCGAACTGGTTATCTGAGGTAGGTACCATTTTATTAGAAACAGGTCACAGGTATATATAGCGATGCCCCGCCAGTGCCACCACGGACTATTAGAGTGATTGGTTGGCTCTTAGTACATAATATGTAATAATATTATTGTGTATAATAATACAGCTGATTTATTTGTTAGATGAGTTTCGGAAATCATGGACACTTTGACTCGATTTTCGTTTAAAGATAATTGTAGCAGTTTATTAATTTATGTCATTTAATATACAGCATTTTCGTAATTATTATTAACGCATACTTCTGCAAATGAGCATATTCTGATCACTTGACACTTATACAATCCTTATCCAGATGTTTTCACATTCCCTAATAGTTATTGAAGATATCCGACTGTTCCTCCCTAGGAGTTAGGACGTAACCTATTTGATTTCTAGGTAGGTATATTATCGGATTGTCCGCATGGTCGACGCATGTGATGTTTGAAATAGTGTTTGCTACAGAAAAACTGTTGTCTGTAGGTACAGAAGTCTTATAGAAGTAAATATCTTCGCTTATTTCTCATTCCTATCCAAAACTTCCCCACTTTATACTAGGTACTCAATGTTCATCAGTGTAGGTGCTGCCTATTTTTGCGTTGAAGTCGTCAGTTATTAGGAGTAGTTCCCTGTTTAGGATAGTTGTTACCACACAACTTAGCCGTTGATAGGGGCGTAAACTTAAATTATGTTTAATGTTTATATCTACTGGGGTTGCTTCATAAGGTAATAATAGGTTGCTCGGAGTTTTACCGAGAATATTCGGTTATTTTATTTATTAAATTCTATCATCGGCTATCACTGTTCCTTATATAATTTACAATTAGTGCCACGCCATTAATAGATTCATGTTCATTACTCGATGATACTACCTACTATAGACATAGGCACAATTTTGGGGGGAGGAGAACTTAGATGGGTTTAGCCCGTCCAATATTAAAATTAACCCCCACAAAAAATGTTATTTTAGTTAAATTCTCAATTAATTAATCTACTAATATACAGTAATCGTTTGAAGAAATTATTTTTTATTTTTTTAATTTTATTTGAATAAACGCTTGTAAGAACTAAAATCCGGTTACAATTATAATATAATATATAATAATATGTAATATAGAACTGTAATAAAATAATACCTAACAACAAAAATCGCATAATCGATAATTTAGTAGTTTTGCTGTTTTCGAATACAAAATCACAATATTGTTCATTTTTCGTTATACCATACGCAAATATCGCTAACTGGTTTGGGTAAAACACTAAAACATAGACATGCTATTAATTATTAACGGACATCTATCAATATGACAATATTACGTCTATATAAGAAATCCGTATCCATTACTTGGCCCATTTTCAAATATTGCGCAACTGCCCAAACTTAAGTTAAATTGTACAATATTCTTTTACAAAAATTTAGCGGTTCTGCCCGTCAACGTCAAATTAACATAAAATCAAAAATCAATATTAAAATAACAAATAAATATAATCATACAATAATATTTTTTCTTATATTAAGTTAATAAACTTGATGAATTGTATTATTTTAGATTCTGAGCGGAGCGGCACCCACTTGCCCACCTTTTTTTAATTGGTTATTATCATTATACCAATTAATATATTTAAGTAACAAAACGTTTGAGGTCCGCAAGTGTTTTTAAAATTAATGTTTTTAATTTCCAAAATTCTAGCGATAACCGCTGGACAAAGGAATACAAATTTCATTGAATTATGGTTTTACACAGCGTTGTAGATAGGCCGGTCAATGTACATCACGTCGTATAATCGTTTTCTCGGTTTAATTACCGTTAAGACGGTATAAAAAAAAGTGGGTAAGTGGATGTCGCTCTGCTGTACAGTAGGTTACAAGTGGGTCAATGTATAATGGATTAATCTTGACTTCAATGATATATCATTGTATAAGATAGACGATTCTGGGCGGAGACGGTTTCAGTCTGGATTTTTTTAATATTGTTATTATGTATTATAGTCTGTATGTTGAATTAATATTTTAATTTTTTATTCGTTGCTAAGGTGATGAACAAAGCGTTAGAAATTAAAATCCCATTTTTAGCGGTTTTTCGTAATTTGTCGGTAGCTTTTCCCGTGGCATTAAATAATTATTGAGAAAATCGAAAAATGACTCTCTTAAGTACCATCTTGATCCAATTTGCTAAAAGATAAGGTACTATAAGTTGAAAACGAAGCACTCTTTCTGGTTGCAATTTTGTATATAGGATAAAAAAAATAAATAAACACCATTGTAAAACCACTTGCTTTCTCGCTTCGCTCAGAATCTAAAACGGAATTATCGGGCCATGGCATGGTCTTTTGTAGTCTTGTGTGAGTGTAAGGCAGAGTATAGGTACCGAAGAACCGTCAATAATTTTTCATAATATTATTAATAATATTGTTGTATCGATATTAAAAAAAAATTTATAAATCTTAATTAAGATAATTATATTAATATTTTAACGGGTACAGTTTAGTAATCGTAATTTAACCAATTGAACAATTGACTTGACATTCGGTTTAATTATTGATTTAATTTTTCTTTATACCATAGTCCGTACAACCTTAGTTCTAGAAGGGCAAAACTGCCAAAACGTAAAGATGGTCTGCATATTAGTAGATTTAAACGTACACCTAAAAATGTTTGAACATTACATATCAAGATTCTTCAAAATAACATCCAAAGTGTATAATAGTAATTTACATTCTATGTTAAAAAAAAATCTAATAACCATGTTTATCTTATACCTTTGATTTAGTTAACAGCAGACATGGACCTACACATGGTCAATCCCAATGCGTTCAAGCTAGACAGACTAGAGTTAAATTAGTAACACAACAAAATACATCTACTTTAAACATCTATAATAAGTTCCTCGCATACCTACTTAAACGTTTAAACTCTCGCATACCTACTTAAACGTTTACACTCTCACATGTTATAAGATTATTTATTTTTTGTTACACAATATTAGAAATTATACGATATATTTCAGTTTTACCACAGTTATGTTGTACATTTAAATAATTCAACATTTCAATTTGTCAATATAAGACCAACAATAATAATTATAAAACAAAATACATTTAAGATAAACATATTACATTAAGTCGAGAATATATTCTAATTTTAGAATTAAAAATATTTCAAACTTTGATTCTCTGATTGAACTCAAATTATTAATACGAAGAAGTGCATTTGGAATGTAAGCTCGACTTAAAACGCACAAATCATTCATTTTTTTCAAATTTTTTTAATCATATCATTAATATTGTCATATATATTTATATATATAAAAATTGACAATCTCACATACAATATAATTTAAGATTAAAATATTTTGTTTTTCAAATTATATGTATATGAGATAAAAATCATTTAATGTTAAAATACTAATGTACTTAAAACTATATACATAATATAGAATTATCAACTATTAAGTCGAGAATTAATATCATTTAAATAAATTAAATTATTTACAATGCTACTTTGGACTTTTTCCGGGCGATGGCATCTTCTACAGCCTTCAGTTGTTTTAACAACTCTTCTCGTCTTGATGGTGCTGCTCCTCCTTTCTTCTATAAAAAATATATATTGTTTTTACATTTTTTCACATACAATAATTACAATTATTAATAGAGCACAAATGTGTATGCATAAAAAAGTATCACAATATAGTATATACTATATAGCATGCAGTAAAAAACATGAAAATATTCAATACATTTTTAAAAATAGGTAATATTAACAAAATATTGACATGTATACAATAAATTTAGTTATTGATGTATTTTAAAATTAAGAGAAAAGTATGATATATATCCTACTTTTCATAAATAATTTACAAAAATCGATTATATAGAACTGAACCTCATAGATACCAACAAATCATTTCATTAAATAAATTCAAATAAAAATTAAAATTAAATAGTGAGAAAAAATCACATAATATACGTCCACTCTGAAAAATGATAGGTTCTGAAATTACTCAACTGAATTTTATATTAAATCATTATTCGTTTTAATGAACAGTACATAATTTTTATTTGTTTGAATAAACAATAAATATTTAAATTATCAAAATATGCAATGATCATCAAATATGCAGGAATGTAAAAAAACGTCATCATTTGTTTGAAACAATTATGATTCATAAGGATTACTGACAAAAAAAAAAAATATGTATATATAAAATTCCATATTCTTATTATTATTAATAGCTTAGAAATGTATTATCTTTAAAATTCTTATGAATAATGATGAATAAGTTTTATAATATTTTTTTATAATTAGTTATTCCAGAACATTAAGAAAATATCTAACACTTAACTAAATGGAATTAGTGAAGGCCAATCATGAGAAAACAGTTCATGCCTTTGCAGACGTGTACTAATTTAAATGAACCTCTTATGTGTTGACTCCACGAATAACTTGAACAATTGGATTAGCAGAACCAGTTTTGTGTTATTAGTTTTCATAATGACCTATTATCAAACTTTGAGGTATAACTATTAAACAGGATGTCAGGGTCATAGGAAACTAATAGGATTTTATTTATAATATTTAAATGGTAACGATAGAACTGTTTTAAACCCATTTGAAATTTTATTTATAGTAGTAAATAACTCAACTATCTGAACATTTATAACTGTTTAAATTGTTACAATATAACATAAATTTATATTTAAATTTTAAAGTAAGTTATGAAAATTTTTAAACTGTAATTTTTAGTAATTTTTTATTAAAACATTAAAATATCAATAAGGCTAGGTAATATACACACGTGAGGGGTATAGCGTTCTATTAAATATTTCTCGTGGTAGTACTTACTCTTGGTGGAGAAGAACTTTTAGTATCATCATTATCAGATTCCAATGATCTCTTTTTCCCTTGAGAAACTGATTTTTCTAAAAAATATAACAAATGGTATAAATACTAAATATTATTGAATTTAAACTATTAACATATATTCTATAAATGTAACCTTTTTTAACTGGAGGAACAGTTGGAGCTCCCATTTTCTTCTTATTTAGTTTCATTTGCGCTTTTTGCATCTAAACAAAATTAGTTATTACATAAGTATTAAAAATTAACTTATATGTTTATTGGCATACCTTTTTTTTAAGCAATTTGTTAGGAGATAATCCTAATTTTTTTTGTTTCGGACTTCCTCCTTCAGATGAAGTTTCTGAACCACTTGAATCAGAAGATTCTGAAGAACCGGTTCCAGAGGCTGATTCACTGCTTGACGAAGATGAAGAGGTATGAGTAGTAGCTGGAGACTTAGCTCCGCTTGGTTTATTTACTGCAAACCTAGGTGGCATGGGCATTTGTCTTGCTCTAAAAAAAATGTTTTGTATAATATTTTACAGCAATAATATTATGCAATAAAAATATAGACTAACCTTTGTACAGGTTGTATAGAAGCTGGTGTATTTGTAGGGGAAACAGACCATCTATTAGTTGGCACTGGGGGATTCATTGATCGACTCATTGGTTTTTTGTCAAATGCATCTGGAGAAGGATTTCTCTCTAAAAGTATGTAAAAATTAGTGGTACATCTTATAACTAATGGTTATTTTAATTTCATTCAATAATTTTAAATAAATATCAAGGTGGTAGTCAACAATTATTTTTGGAAAATACTCTTTAGGCACTTTATTAACTATTAATAAACTTTAATTATATAAATGTTTTAGATTTTGATTCATACAATCTATACAATTTTAGCATAATAAGCATAAGTGATGGTACAAGCTTAAATTTACGAGAAACGGGTGCTTGGGTAAAAATACTTATATAATAAACAAAATATATGAAATATAACTTAAGTTATTATTTATTAATTACGATTTATTTTGTACTCAAGCTAGGTAAATTAGTAATTTGATAAATCTAAAAATATATATTCTAACACCTTAATTAACAATAATTATCTCCTAAAAACTTTAATTTGTACATTTACATCAGTAAACAATATCAGTATGCTGAAATATATACCTACAATCTAACCTACAATATTAATTAATACTATTGAATACTGCATTTAATATACAATATCAACCAAGTATGAATTTAAGCAAGTTTAAATTTCTTTAATAAAATAACTGAATAATAATTACCTGGCTTTCTATTTGTTTTACGGCCAGGGGATGTTTTAAATGACAATGGAGGTGCTTTCTTCCTATTTTTTGTAATTGAATTAGATCTACCTCTTGAACGACTACGTGAGGTATAAGTCGAGTTGCTTGAACTGCTGCTAGACCTATTAACATTACTGAAATGTAAGATATAATTTAGTTGATAAAATATAAAAAACTATTTAGCACCTCGATGACGAGAATGAAGAATGAGAAGAATAAGACTTCTTTCTTCCTCTAAGTTTAGATCGGCCTCCAGGTGATTTAGATCTCATCCACGGATCAGACCAATCATCTCCTCTACGTGGTCGACTTGATGACCTATCTCGTCTATTGCGATGACCAGAAGGTTGAGGGCTATACAATAAATTAATATAATATTGTATTTAATTAACAATTAATGTAAAATTTAAAAACTAAATAAATATCATACCTGTAAGATTTTTCTGAGCGCTGCATAATTACTTCTCTATTAGGAGGGTACTTAGGAGGCAAGCCTCGATGATGAGGTTTCAAACCTGGATGATAATAAGGTTCAGGGGGGGGATATGGATAATATGGATTTCTTCGTGGCGGGGCATGAAAATCTATTGGATGTCCAGGAGGAAAATGTGGTGGTAAAGGACGACCATGATGAGGAGGCCAAAATTCTGGTCGGTGATGGTAAAAATCTACTTGTGGTGGCATAAATTCATCCACATAGGCATCTGGAGGAGGGCCCCTATGATGCCGAGCTTCTAAATCAGGTTTACTATAAAAATAATAAAATAAAAATATAATAACTTGTTTAAAAACTTGTTTAAAAACTTTTTTTCATGTACTAACAATCTTTCAATAGGAGGGCTTAGGGCAGGTGAAGCAGTTGGACTAGTTGGACGCTGTGCATAGTAATCATTTTCTTTTTCTACTTCTTCTTGATTTGATGTTAAGTTCATTTTTTTTTCTTCAAAGTCAATATCGGTTTCTTTTTTTTTATTAGACTTTTTAAGTATCTAATATTATGAAATAGAAATATTGATAAAAAATTAATAAAGTATTATTTTACAGTTTAATGTAAATAAGCTCTTTACTTCTTTAGCTTGACGTAATCCTCTTTCCCAAGCAGTTTCAACAGGAGGTATATCATCTTTTTTTATTGGTGGAATCGGACCTCCAGGAATCTAATCAATATAACTCCCTTATGTTGATATTACAGTTTAAAAAAGATTAACTAAAAACAATATTTACCAAAGTTCTTTCATGTGCTCGATAAGAATCATTTGGATAAAACGACGGTAGGCCACCAGGTGGTGGTATCGGGCGTACCATTTCAAACATTGAATAATTGCCTTTGTCCGCGACACCCGGATGCAAAAATCTAGATAGACCATTCTTGATAGATTAGTTTAGGTCTTAAAACAATTTTACTACCAAATTACTCACCGACAGCTTGCACCCCACGTACATTGTCCTCTCGAGTAAAATCGACATATCGGCCTAGGTTCTGTCTCCTCAGGCCGATGTTCACCTTCATCAGAAACTTCACCCTCTTCAAGTTCCTCAGGTTCTATTTCTTCTTCTACCTCAGTCTCGTCTTTAACTTGTTTTGGTTCATCGCATTCTCCATCTTCCCCATCATCAGCTTCGAAGTCTAAAGGTTCTTCAGGATCATTAACTACATTAGGCTCAGTCTTAACATCCAGATTATTATGACCGTTAACTGGAATAACAATTTCTTTCGAAAGAGAAGGAGTGTCGTCATTATCACTTTTCCATTCTTTTGCACTTTTCTATATAAAAAAAAAAAAAAAACATATTACTATTTACTAGTTTAATTAAATTGTGTAAATAATTTGTTTACTTGGGAAGCATTATCATCATTTATATTGTCCATTGAGTCTTCATCAGAAACATCGGATAAATAATTATCGTGAGGCTCCTTGGTTTCTTTATCCGATTCATTGCTTCTTGACGAAACTTTGGATGACGGTCGAGAAAGGCTATTTCTGTCTGGAGAACCAGCTGTAGAAGATACACGACTCGATGAACTAGATTCTGAACTCGGACTTAGTGGCTCATCATTTTGTTGATGATCGGGGCTACAAGGTTCGACAACAGGACTTTTTGATTTAGATGATGAGCTATCAGGTGACTGAGGATCATCATCATCTTCATCATCGTTGTCCTGTTCTGGACTTTGTATTCCATTATCAATGCTTTGAGACCCAGACGTGTTATTGTCGGGGCTCTGTGGGGCTGAATTATGACTGGGGGCTGAGTTATGACTGGATGCTGAAGGCGAACCACTGACAGATTGCTCTCTAACATTGTCTGGTGACACAGATCTGCTTGAATTATTTGATTGAGAGTCATCAGAATTTGTAGAATTGTCTGATTCCATTTGTGCACGTTAAATACACAACTCCTAAGCATACACAATTTCCATTAGATAATTCTATGTTTAAAATGATGAATATAAAAAGTTCAGGATATGAAGCATAGGTGAAATTTGTCTAAAAATATAATCCTGAACTTGTAATGAATCCTTTGTATTAGAACATTGAAAAATTTCAAATTAAACGATTAAATGAAATGTATAGGTATATATCAGTAGAACGACCATTTATCCTGTAAAAAACCCAGCCCGCCCAAAGATCGCTGTTTTCTGGTAGATCTTACCTTCCATCGCAGCGAGCATATCGAGGTGCCGAAATATATAACGGGAACACACTTTTTGTCGATAAATACATAACTTTAATACTTGGAATAAGTTTACGGAAGATAGAGCAACACACTATCGACTTTCACGACACAAACTAACTGATTTAAATAAAAAAATAAAACAAATTTAATCGGATATCCGGTATATCTAAATGTACTCTCGGCTTGAATTAAGTTTAAAAAAGTCGTCGATACAAAAAAATGCTCTTATTTTTTTTCGCTGAAAACTAATAGAAGAAAGAAGAAGATAAAATGCACAAATAAATTATTTATATTATTATTATTGTTATTATAATGGTTCATAATATATTATTATGATATAATATATTTCGACATCATATTATTATTAAAATTATTATAACCGTCGTCATATTGAGACAATAATAATTAATAACAACGATAACGAAATGACAAAACACACACGCAACACGACGACGACTGGCGGCGAATCGTGCGTGCCATGAGCACGGTGTATACGAACACGATTGCCGGTGTGTATCCGCGTCGTCGTCGTTTACCGCATAATGTAATATTACTATAAAATGTTTTTTTTAAATAAGTCCGTCGCCCAGTGCAAGCATGGACGCCGGTTCACTCACCTCTTGGGTACGATTCTTGACGGCGTCTGAATTGACAGTGGCCGGACCGGACTCTGGCAGTTAGGCGGCGGTGGCGGCGGAGAGTAGGCCACTGGGGGCCCGTTGCTCACACGCGAGACGGGGCTGGGGCTAAAACATGGGTCACGGTGCGACGGCGTTGTTCTGAGACCGCCCGATGACGATGTTCGGAGGGAGCCCTCGGAGAAGGAGTGCGTCGCGCGCTGAAAGGCACACGCACCGGACGGCAGGGCCGACGAATCGCAGCGAAAACGGCGATCAAAATGGCCGCGCGTTAAGATCGGTGCGGCAACTCGGTTAATGGCTACTCGATACTGTTGCTGTTGGACGTTGGTGCCTGGTGGTAGCGGTGGCTGCGGTAGGTCCGGTTGCGCTGCAGTCGTCGTCGTCAATCTATTTTGTAGGTGTAATCGACTGTGGAGCATAGATATTAGATAAGTATACTAACTGCTGTGTATTGTGGATGCCTCGATGTAGTGACGGACGTAGAGCGAGCGCATCAGCGACGCTCAGCAGTGCGTGCACCGGCCGCGGTGATGCATTACCGTGGTGCCCGCCGCCGATGCACGATTTAAGATAATATACTATATAATCAGTAATCACAGTTTAAGATATACTATATTAATTATAATATATAATATCTGTAATATATAATATGTGTATAATATCTTAAACAGTGAGGATAATTTAAACAATTTAGGTATATCTTGTGTCAGTGGAAAGGAAAAAGCTGCCGTCGGTTCGTGCGCGGGATCGTTCGGCTGTAGAATTGTCATACGCGTCCACATGTTTCACGGGACGTGAGGCTACACTGTCGTTTACCTCCATAAAAGTTTATGTTATCCTATGTTGGACGGTGGTTACTTACCGTCGGATAACGTGATCAGCGTTCAACGGGCTCGACAACTCGCGCATAGCGTCCTCCCTCTCATTTTTGTAGTTCGTACCCCTTAATTGTCGCCTTAGCGTCCCTTAACCAAATTGTTGTAACCTCATTGTCAACGATTTTTGATTGTTATTCGTCATCTTTACGACGTATGTGATTTCGCGTCCAATTCGCTTTTCCGTGTCTTTGGTACTACACCAAACTCAAAGTTTTCATTTGAAGTGAAGCGTCATGGTCAAATAGTAGTCGGCTCATCGTGTTAAATCTTCCAACGACAATCGCAACCTTATTGATTGTTCAAATTTATTTTGACGTACAGTTCAATTTAAAGAAAAAAAAGAAATACTATTGCAGGTAATCATTGTTTAATACTTTCTAAATATTTCAATATAATTCTTGAAATCATAATAGGCCATAGGATATTGGCATGAATTCTATTTAGTACCAGTGCTCATTTTTGATATTTTGGTTTCTTAACATAAGTTTAGAACGTCTTACATCACCGTTGTGTCTGTCCGTTAGTCACCTATACATAGTTACAATTGTTTGTAATAAGATATTTATTTATCCTCTGTAGCTACTGGTATATAGTTACCACCCCTTGTTGAATATTATGCTCTAATAGTCACAATTTAATTTTAAATATATATGGCAATGGATTACAAAGGTTTTGTGACATCCATGGAAAATAAATAAACAACAAATCAATTTGTTTGTTTTTCTTTGTTGATTATTACACCCACAGATTGTAATACCAATTAGAAGAAAAACAAAACCGTTACGGCAAGTTGCGATGGCAGGATCTAGAGAACAAAAAAAAATAATTGTATAATATAGAACTAAGATTTATTGCAATGCATTAAGCTACATTTAAATACCAGGAATTTAGTTTGTAAATATGCCCGCAGAGTTAGCTTTCTCAACTTGTTTTTTTATTTCAACATTTTTTGTATTTCACTGAATCTAAGTGTTCGAATAACTTGTTGCTCTTGTTTAAATTGGAAGTAAAGGCCCTTTCACACTAAAATTGTTTTTTCTAGGTGATTACTCCAAGGTAAATTTTGTGTGTGGCCATTATACCAAAAAGAATTATTTCCAAAAAATCTTGTAGCCTCAATTAAAATTTTTAAAAACTAAATACTTACCTTTTTTTGACTGATAGAAAAAAACACGCTACTCAATATTCTCCAGTTCGAAGAAAATTTAGGAATCATAAATATGTATTAATATATATAATTACCTAGTGAGAATTAGGTAAATTTTAAATTGTATTTGTTTCAATGGTGATAATGATGAGCAAAGCGTTAAGTTAGGTTAGCAATCGGTTAGAAAATGAAAATATCTGTACCTAGTCCAAAAACATATTTATGTTAAAACATAATTTGATGATTGTAGTGTACTTCTTAAATCATATTTACCTAGCATCATTTTTGCATAATAATGTATGTAGAATGAGTAATAAGTGTAAAATATTTTAATAACGGAAATTGTTAACAAAGTAATAAAAGATTTCAAATTGAGTTTGTTGGTACCTAATCTTAGTACAATCTTTATATTGAGAAATCTATGTTTTGTAAGCTAAAAAGAATGCAAAGCTCTATTGATTTTAATTTATAATTTATTTTATTTATGGAGATGTCAAATGTATCAGAGTATGGTAAATGAGGTTAGGAGTACTTCCTCTAAAATTTGTTTGGTGCTTTAGCCCAAGATATTATATAATATACTATAATTTGTATTTAGGTACAACGTACATAGATTTTTAGGTGATTTGCGCCCATCTATGTGACCTAATCAATTTAATTCAATGGATTTTTAAAGTTTATGTGTAAGAAAAAGTGCATAGTTACTTAGCAAGTGCGTTCACAAGAGAGGTATAAAATGTTGGTTCAACAACCCCCCCCCAAAAAAAAAAAAAAAAAATTTATTTGATCGAGTTTAAATTTGGAAAAAAATGGATACCATAATATCGCTTATAACGATCTTTAAGGGATCTAGAGAATCTGATCGTTATAACCAAACTTTGTTATATCCTAATTATAAAAAGTAACTTGATTTTTTTGAAAAATTGATTTATTAAACAAATTTTTTACTGTATTACTTTATCTAAGATTACATATTGTAACATTCGAGGTATTTATAATTTTTAATAAAAGTACATATTATGCATAGTATATGTGTACGATTTGTTTGAAAAACCATTTAATATATAATGGTTTGTTTATCTAATATATAAAAATCTCGTGTCACAATGTTTGTTACCAAACTCCTCCGAAACGGCTGGATCGATTTTCATGAAATTTTATATTCATATTCAGTAGGTCTGAGAATCGGCTACTATCTATTTTTCATACCCCTAAATGATAATGGTTGTCCAGAAAAAAATTAAAATAATAATAGTGTATTGTGTTATTATTTTTTGTCAATATGTATCTAATATATAAATGTGAAAATGAAAACCGTTGAGTAATATGTTCTTGAAAACTACTGAACCGATTGTTATGATTTTTTTTTTTTTAAATTGAAGAGCTCATTGCGGAGAAGGTTTATGGCTTTTGATCGATTCTCTAACTTTAAAAACAAAGGAGTTATCAATTATCATAAATAATGGCCTGTTACGTAATAATAAATAATAATAATAAATCAGTAATATTCTCAACTCCTATAACCCATAGCAATCATTAATAAACAACAATTTCTACTGTAAATCTCAAAATTCCTATTTGAAAACCTACCAGAAGTGATCAATTCCCTGTTTAAATTAGTCTATGGCACTCACAAAGAATGTAGCTTTTTATTGGTGAAAAAATTTTCGAAATCGGTTCAGTAGTTTCAGAGATTACTCTCAACAATGGTAACTAACAACTCCTCTTTATATAATAGTATATAGACTAGCTGATCCCGTGCACGTCTTGCCCGTTAAATGTATCAACTTTATATGACCCAAACTTTGTTCAATTCGTTATTTAATATTCGGTTTATAGTATTCAAAATTTTTAACTTTTTAAATTTTTAAATTTTTTACTTAATATAATCAATTTATACAAAATCCTAACCTAACCGTACTTAAATCTGATGAATGAAACAAAAAAACAAATTTAACCCTTTGTAAATATATTAACCTATCTTTTTCCCAGAGGTCTAATCAACCAACTAAAGTCCGCGCAACGAAAACTGGCCGGTGACCCCCGAAACCCGCCCGCCATGAACGTGCCGTTAGCCGCGGGTTCTCAAACTACGCGTCGCCGCTGCGATGTTATACAATAGGCGCACGCGATGTGTATATATATTATATCACGTATTGAAATTATGTTTTATACTGATAATTTTTTAAACCATTTTCTCTCATGATTGGTATAATAATTAATTAATATATACCATGTGAACAAATAATTTTAAAAAAACGCGGCAATTAGCTTAATAACCACTTATTGACAATTGCCACTAGAGTCGCACCAGTCACCGGCCAGTTTTCGTTGCGCGGACTATAACTATATAAATACACAGACTATAACTATACAGACAAAAGTCTGGAACTACTTATAAGATCTTATATGTATATTGACAAAAGACAATAGTACAAATCAACAAATATGCCCGATTAACCAATAGCAACCAATATATTATACACAGGTGGATTTTCCTAAAATTTTTTTTTATATAAATCTTCTCCGTGAAATACTCTTTCGTTAAAAAAAAAAAATCAAGACATTTATGATATATACAAGAAGATCTGATAAGTAGATCTAGAGTTTAGTCTGTATAGTTATAGTCTGTGTGTTTGTATAGTTAGATATATATATAAATTAATATTTGAAGAAGATAGATTAATTTACTAAGGGTTAATTTTTTTTTTTTTATTTATCGGATTTTAGTACGGTTAGGTTAGAATAGGATTTTGTATAAATTGATTATATTAATCCACTGTAGCTGGCGGAATTAAGTAAAAACGACAAACTTGGTATAACTTTAATACTTTAGAGTTATACACTAAAATCATACACTTACGCGCAAACAGCATGGGGTCCGCGATCTACCGCAGGTAGATTGCCTACCTGATAATGTACTGCTGTGAATCAGAATTTTTATTCCGGGAAACGGAATAGTTAAGATAAATTTTGAACACCATACACCGAATATTAAATAACGAATTGAACAAAGTTTGAGTCATATAGAGTTGATACATTTAACGGGCAATGAAGTGCACGGGATCAGCTAGTATATATATATATGGATGTTTGTATGTAGAGTAGATCTCTGGGAAGAAGATAGGCTAATTTAAAAAGGGTTAAATTAAGTTTTTTTTATTAATTGGATTTTAGTACGGTTAGGTTAGGTTAGGATTTTATATTAATTGATTATATTAATCCACCATAGGTAGAATACGGCAAACTTGCTATAACATTGATACTCCAGAGTTTAATCATACACTTACGTACAAACAGGTTAGGTAGATTGCTTACCTGATAATATACTACTGCGAATCAGAATTTTTATTCCGGGCAACAGAAAAGTTAAAATAAATCTAGAACATCGTAAACCGAATATTAAATAACGCATTGAACAAAGTTTGAGTCATATACAGTTTGTACATTTAACGGGTAACGAAGTGCACGGGATCAGCTAGTAATTTGAATAAAAATTTTTAACAAAATTAGAAATATTGTTTAATGGTTTTGATACCTCTGGCGTAATTATATCACTGTTAACCGAAACAAAAGTACGCACCTGATCAATATAAAAATTAATTTCCTAAATAGACGGTACTTCAAATACGATTTCTTCGCTCTCTTCGTCAGCTTGTTACACTAAGAAACGTATGCCGTATACAATACGGTCGTACAAGACACATCTGTTACTGATAAGTTTTTAGAATTATCGTTTCGAACAAAACCAAATTTATTACACAATGTGTTATTTATAACAATAATTATTATAAATAATCGCTATATCTGGATTATCGTTATAACCCGCGATATCGTTATATACGAATAAAAGTACTACACATAACATATAAAACCAATCAAATGCATTGCTTAGAATCGTTATATACGGCATCGAAATAAGCCAATTTGACAGTACATTATGCGTCTTATTTTATATTTGTTCATTTTTTTATAAGGTTAGTATCCTTTTCGTTTCGTGTCTTTATTATGTGGGGCATATGTACTATGGCGAACTATTGTAGCCGTCTACATAACAATGCAAAATTTAAGAACCAATCTAAGGATATTTCTTTATAGCCAGTTAGATTCTTTAGGATGAACGTAATTTTATAATATTTTCTTCATTTTTTATTTTTCATTACAGACTTGATTTACATAAGGTTTTTCGTAAATTGTAGATCATTTTCAAATTAGAACATGCCAACATGGGTTACATTGTTATATGTAAAATAGAAATACACCCGACGGCCGTGACGCCATCTGTTCGATTTTTATCGAAGTAATAAAACTTTCCTTTTTTAGGATTTAGTACAATTTTTCTTTTCTATGGAATTCGCAAAAATTTCTGATGATGGAAATTCAGTTGAATTTTAGTATCAGTAGTTTCGTAGAATAATGCCAAAAAAGAAATCAAATCTTGGTAGATATACTCATAAAGCTCGGATTAAACGCTTAGCCAGAAAAGCTGCTACCCAAATGTCACCGGGATGTGATCGTAAAAAAAAAATTGGTAATAATCTCAATATTAATTTGGTAATAAGTTATAAGTAATAACGTACAATAAACTACGTTTTTAACAATTTCATTCTTTTCGTTTATTATTTTCAAGTTTAGAATTTAAACCGATTTGCACAAAAAGTATGATTACACTTAAACCGAAGTTATGCGCCAAACGCAGGTTGGATTTTTTTCTCAAAGCTAGGAACACTGACACCGACTTGTCCGTGACTGAGGTACACTCAGTGACCCATTTACAATTTTTTTTATGTGGAGCGTCTTTTCCAAAAACTCTACTAACCTAAACTTAATTATTTTCTCTAATATTTTTGCAAAATTGCTTATCATTGAGATTGGTCTATAATTATTAATATTAGTTGAATCACCATTTTTAAATAATGGTTTTAACGTTGTTTTAATTATATACACTGTATTTTGTAAATTATCGTTCTTTTTTTCCCAGGAAAAATCTGATAGTTACAGTACCTATGTTCCCCTAACAATCGATGCATAATAAATAGTAATGTTGCCTTAGAAACTCCTTAATGCATTTTTATTGATCATATATTTTTATATAATCAAAATATTATTTATTCAAATTTTGTTTGCGCTACAGTAGTTACAACAAAACTCATCTTTATAAATAAAATTGTTTGAAATTTCAAAATTGCAATTTTGACTTTGAATTCTGAACACCAGACAGCTTATTGGAAACGTAAACATACTATAGCCGATCTTCAAGAATTCAAGCAGTTTATAATCGGTACGCCATTCAGTTTGTCAACAACTGATGAAGAAAAGTACATGATATTTAAATCCCATCGTCAAATTATCAAGGTGAAAGAATGTAAACGCAAATGCGCCGAAACTGCTTGTCACAAATATAAACAAGATAAACTAAAATGAGAACAACGAGCTCACAAAGACCTGCCGCCTAAATGTTTTGCGTCTGATCGTAACGTAGACAATAAGGACCCACATAAACATCAATGATTCATTATTTTTTCATGTAGTGGAAAAAATATAATGTACCATGCCATGTGTCACAGTTCATTTTTTTTTAAGTAAAACTTCTTCCTTGAGATGTAAATGGAAAAAAAAATGAAACGACACTTTTGATGCTAATGTTCTCGGAAACTACTCGACTGATTGTCTTAATTTATTTTTAATGGAAATTATATCACAGAGAAGGTTCCTATCGCAATAGTATTTGTCTAAGTTAATTAACATTTGAGTTTTTTCTTTCCATTAATATTTTTGAGTTGTTGTTTTTTTATTATGAAAAGAAAACGTAATATAGGTCGTTCAATATTTAAAGCTAAATAGCTGCGTCTTTCTAGATTGTTGAGCCCTAAAGATGACGGCAAACATTTTTTGCAAAATGATGATCGCAATATTAGTAGTAATGATATAATTCATGACGACGGTGGTGGTGTAATTATTAATAATAGTATTGTAACTTTTGACGATATAGCCAGATCATCCACAGAACGTGTGCAGGTATACAGAGCACGACAAATGGAAAATTTAAATTCATCGCAATCAAAATCACATCGCAAAACATTAGCAGAACGTGTCAGAGAGTATCGGCAAAGACAAACACAACAATTACATGATGCTAAAAATCAAACGCATAACATTGATGAAAACAGTGATATAAGTGAGGTGTCCAATGAGAGTGATGTATCACTCGATGAAGATGTCAGATGATAATGATGATGATACGAGACACAATGATGAACCTATACCATACAGTTTTTTCTGTAGTTTCCATAATACCCATAAATACAAAAAAAAATTTTAATATTATGTCCTGTTTACGATTACTTATTGCATTGATTTTTCTCACACCCTCCCTAATTTACCTATAATTTCACGGGTTAAATTACTTATATAAAAAGTTTTATTTCCCCAGAGTGTAATATAAAACACTAAATTTTTCTATTTTTGTTATGATGTCCCTCTTAACAAACTTGAAGGAAAGAACTTGGGAAAATCACCACTAACCTTAGGTTTGTTGTTATAAATCAATCCTAGTAGGTAATAAACAAAAAAATCAGATAATTGTCACCCTTTACAGGAATTTGATCTAGTTAGGTTATTTAGTTACTACAATTTAAATTTATTATGAATCTCAAAAGGTTACATAATCCATATATATTCTATTTTAAAGATGATAAAATATATCTATTTTTATTATATGATAATTATAACTATTTATATCTAGGTATACATTTACTTAATAAAAAAGAATTAATAAATTATTATTATTTTATTTATTTTTTTAGTGACTATGATGACTAACCATGATGAAGGTTATAAAAATATGCTGGCTAGTTTTCGGACTAACGACTTGCAAACATTATTGGGAGCTTTTGGTCGAAATAAAGCAGGACGAAAATCTGAATTAAAAGATCGGGCACTTGAATTATTAAGGACTAGACCAACTGGCTTTAATCACGCGGCATATGTAGCAAAAATATATGAAATATATCGTTCCATGCAAACAGATTTGCCTAATAATAATGATATTATGATGCGCAGCTTATTACAAACCCAACAAGACAAATGATGACCATGGGGCAGATACAGCCTCCACAACAAAGAATGTACCAACAACCACCACAATATCCTCATCAGCAAATGCATATGACCCGAGCTGGATTACCACAGGTTATGCCCCAAATTCAAAGAGGCATTTATAGTAATTCCATTGGAGCAAACACTATGGCTAACAACAACATTCAATATATATCGGGCAGTTATCAGCCTTCTGGACCTCGTTCCATTACATCATCTCATTTGTCTTCAAGTCAACAAATGAATGTGGTGCCACAAGATCCATTGGGATATGATATGAAAGGAATGCCAGTTGGAAATAATTCTTATACTCCATCTCCTGAAGCTGTAGCCTTAATCAAGTTCAAAAAGTTACCATTTTATGAGGTAGTTGGTGAAGTTCTTAAGCCAACTTTTCTAGCTGGCACAGACAGATGTACATTACAGAACTTTCCTAGAGGTAGCAGTATATTTTTGTATTTATCTTAAGTTAATTATATTTATAATAAGTATCTTTTTTATTTAGGTATGAAAGAATCACAATTCAAACTTTTTGTGTCAGCAGAGAACGTCAATATGGTTGCCTTGAATCGTGATGTTTCCACAGGAAAAAATGAATATATTTATCAGTTCCAAATTCGAATAAGTCAGTTAGTGGAACCTATGAGTAATGAGGTAACAGATTTTATGCCTCTTGGACTACACATTCGGATTGGTTCAAAAGCATGTCCATTACCACCTACTGCTCCTAATACTCGACCAGGAGCTGAATCCAGACGATCTCCAAGACCTATAAATTGCACTCAACTTGTCAAACTTTCTCCAATCACTCCCAACATGCTCCATATAAATTGGACTCCAGATGGAAAAAATTACGTTATGGCTATCTATCTTGTGAAAAGATTAACTTCAGAAACATTGATACAAAGACTTCAAGATAAAGGAGGTAGGAGTTCAGAAGAGACAAAAAACTATATAATTAAAAAGTTAGCAGATGTGGATCCAGATTTGGCCACTACATCCTATCGATTTTCCTTGGTGTGTCCATTGGGTAAAATGAGAATGAAGATACCTGCAAAATCTATCCATTGTGACCATTTACAATGTTTTGATGCCAGTACATTTATTTTAATGAATGAGAAAAAGCCAACATGGATGTGCCCAACATGTAATAAACCTTGTTTGTACGATGATATACAAATTGAAAACTATTTTTTGGAAGTTGTTTCTAGTCCAACACTCAAAGACTGTAGTAAGGAAATTGAAATTTTAGCTGATGGCACATGGATAGTTTATGAAGAAAATAAAGAGACAAAAACCACAAATAGTACTCCTGATGCAAAATTAAAACCTATTGATTCTGTGGATTTAGATAGCGACGAAGAAAAATCTGTTGATATGAAAGTAGAACTTAACCCTGAAACTGTCAAACGCCAAGAAAATGAAAACTTAAACTTTGTCGATTTGACATTAAGTGACAATGAAGAAGAACCACCAAAAGAAAAAGATAAACAGGAAAATGAGGCACAGGCTGCTGATGCTATACAACCAGTTGCTGTTGTTGATTTAAAACCACAAGCTCAAGTACAGCCGCAACAAGCTGTTACCAGTTCTGAGCAAGGAGTAGTAATTGAAATAGACAGCCCATCCCCTCCTTCAAGTCCTATCCCTACAACTGAAGCCTCCTAATTTTTATTATTATTGTAAGTAAAATAAAAATGTTAGTATTATTTTAAGATATATCAAACTTAAACATTTTTATAATATATAAGTTCTATCCGTTTAGCATATAAGATATTATTTCTTAAAATGTTTTATTTAATAAATATTAAGATAATAATATAATATTTTTTTATATTATTTAATTATATATTATTGTAATATAATTTTAATTTAATATAGTGACAATATACGCTCTTTAAAATACTGCTTGTGAGTGGTCTAAACTTAAATTACCAACGGGCCTATATATTAATTATATGTCAAATGTTTGAAGGCAAAACACTCACTTTTTTACTCATCTTAATACTAAATCCAAAATAAATGAAGACAACATTATTATTTTAAAATTAATATTATAATATTTATTTCTTTAAAAATGTGATTTGTAATACTTAGTTTTAACTGCAGTTATATTATACTCTATTCAGAATAAGAACAGCCAGAAGAAGAACCAATTTTTTTGTAATCAACCTATTCTAAAAGATATTATAAGTATGAAATAACTAATAATAGACGATAGTGAAATAGTTTGACAGGAAGAGTAATAAGTATTTATATGATCAAATTTCATATTATTCTTCGAAATTTCAGTTCTATATGCTTGACATCATACATTAATATATTTTCATTTATATGGTGGTTTTAATGACTTATTTTGTAGGCATCTATCGCCTACACATACTTTTTGTTTGATACTAATTTATTAGTAGACAGTAGTCATTGAATATCATTTTATTGTCCAGGCAAATTAATTAGTATGTTTATAGAGTAGATACCAATTTATCTCCTGTAAGAAAAGAGTGAATAATATTAATTGTATAAATGTGGCTATTGGCTAGATAAACTATAATAATTGTAAGACATTTGAATTTAATTAAAATAATATTTGCAGTCTGTTAGTTGTTACATCTTAAATAAAAAAACAATAAGAAAAATTGTTATAATTACAGTAAAAGTGATGTAAACAACATGCTAATGGCTGGCCCACTCACCAACAGTAGGTATCTCAAAAAGTGTCTGTTATGTATAAGCACGGTCTAGGGTTGAGTTTAGAGAAACTTTGTTTTGGCTCCAAAACTTTTTACTCAACCATATGTTATACATGTAGAGATAAATAGAAGTTTTACAACAGCAGTATATACTCCCTTACAGAATTAAACGTTATCAACTTATAAGCAAATGCTCACTACACTTAAAAAAAAGGGGAAGAACAACATTTATATCCTGATCCTGTGATAGAAAATGTTGATATTGAACTTGAAGAATACACTGCTATCACACATATTCTTGGAAATATTCAGGATTGTTTCTACCATATAACTCAATCAGAGTTTAAACAAACCTATCGAAAAGTACAAAAATTAGGACTACAGACAATATACAGAAGATCAAACTTAATTTAATTTTGTGGAATAATGGATAGTTTGGCATTCTTACCTATTTGAAACATCAACGATAGTATAGCATATTTAAAAAAAATTGTTCTTGGGGAAGCTGAAACTTGATTAAATTATTTTGATAGAGCATATATAAATGGCAAGTACAGGCAAGTTAAGAAATTTTCCACCTAATGTATGGAATGTAGGTAGACGAATCAACGTTTAATGATAATGAATGTACAAACAATTCAACCAAAGGATGGAATAATTGTAGGACAAATATATCCAATAATTAGGACTATTATAGATAAAATAAGATAAGAAGTGGCAGCTGATGAAACAAAGCTAGCCCAAATTCAACTGAGTACCACATAGACACGACAAAAAAAATTATAAAAAATACAAATCTACTTAAAAAAAAGGTGGGTTAGTGGATGTCGCTTTGCTGTACAGTAGGTTACAAGTGGGTCGCTGTATAATGGATGGTATTAAATTTGAATTCAATGATATAATAGTATTATATTATAATGTCAGTGTGGATATTTTATATTATATTTATATTGTTATTACATTATTATTATTACGGTAGCCAGTAAGTTGAATTAATATTATAAAATTGCAACAAAATAACTAAAATTGTTATTCTTGGTTATTTATCTTAAACTTAAACTGTTTACAAAAATTAATTATGCCTGTTTTTTTAATAATTTTTTATCTGCTATTTAAACAATATATCAGGAGCCTTGTATTAAATGATGACACTTTTTGGCCCAACAAATACCTACAGTTTTTTTAATATTTATAGAAACAAAAACTAAAAAAAATTGCCCGTAAACAGCTCAAAACAAGTCAAGATATTTTGAAATAGTTATGGTAATATGGCGTATAGAAAATGCTAATATAAGCAACCAGTGAAAATTGCAAGTATCTACGGCCATTTGTTTTAGAGTTACACCAAAAACTAAAATCGATTTTGTCAAAAACCAATTTAACGTTTAACAATTTCCTTAATTTTTTCATGGGATTTTGCCTCCCCAATGAACCAACTAGAATCACTTTCCCATCGAACAAGATACAAGTTGAAAATCGAAGCATTATTTCGACTATTTATCGTATACCTATTACCTACACAGACAAATAAAAACATTTTAAAATTTAAAAAAAAACTTTATTGTTAAATCAACATTCATCGCTCCGCTCAGAATCTAAATTTGAAAATATTCGTAAACAGTTCAAAACGAGTCAAAATATTTTGAAAATTTTATCGTATATAAAAATGATAGTATAAGCAGGGTAATAGACACAGAATAGATGAAAATATGTCATCTATTCTGTTCTGTGGTATCATAGAACAATGATAGTAATGATAACAATGGTGGTATAGACACCGTTCGTATGTATTGTGGTCTTGAACACGGTCCCCGGGGGGCGTGTCGGCGTGGTACAAGTTATCAATTAAATATTTCATATCAATATTATAAATTATTCGAAAAATATCAAATCACAATATTATAATATTTAATACATTATGCATAGCACGGACTACCCGACTACAACACCATAGTGTCCGTGATGCATAGCATAGTGTATACAATACTGAAACTGACAATACCATACATAAAAAACTTTGAATAAATTATAATGGCCGTCGTTTGTGGGTCAAACATATCTAAATTATCCGTGCCGTGGACTCTATCGAGTCCCGTGATTATTATGTGCCGTGATAACCATAGAAGAACCTAACCAATGATACTACCAGGCCATATAGGTTGTATATATTGTACAAATTGTATACAGAGTGCATCTTATGCTATAGTCATTGTACGCCGGGTTTCTTAACGATTATGTATCGATGACATGGAATTTCGTTAAAACGAAGAAAGACGTGTTTCCTTATTTTTAACAGACAATTTTTGTATAACAATTTCAACATTTTTAAACGGACAGGTTTACGGTGTACCAATAGCAAAATCAACTTTATTTTTCCAAATGGCAACTACTATATTTTTAATGGATTCTGGGAAAACTTTTTTTTCTAAAAATGTTGACTGTTAAATCATCAGTTTTGATTCGCTAGTTTATTAACTATGACCCTCTAAAGTTTAGTAAAAGCTGCATTAATACTTTTAATTGAAATAATTCGTATAGGTTTAATTTACAAGAGCTAAATACATTTTTCTTATAACTAACTTTTATAACTTGAAATTTGAATCATAAGTTCCCTATATTGGTAAGTATCGCATGCAAAGTATGAATTTAGCATTTGAAATTCTTTAAGAATTATTTAATAATCGTTAAATAAAATAAACTATTTGCAAGATATTTAGATAAATAGTCAATCTCAATATAGGTTTGTAACCTAACTAGTTTGTAACTTAACTTAAGCATACTTTTAATCTAAGTTAATTACAGATTTTTATATTATTATAACAAGAATCAAATACCATTAGGTACCTATTACCTTAGTCCTTAGTCACCTAATAAAGAATCCAAATTAATGCTATTGTAAGAAAAGTATGATATGAATTTATGACCGGAAGATTGCCTGTTAAAAATAAAGAAACACGGTTTTTTTCGTTTTAACGAAATCCTATGTCACCGATCCATAATCGTTAAAAAAACCCGCGCACAATGACATAAGATACACCCTGTATATTGTATAATATGTATCTGATTTCACTTATCACCACATTTCACAATCTTAAATCGTGCTTTTCAACATGAACTCGGAAGATAAATCTTGTGAATATTTTTAATTCATGTTTTTCAGTTTTTCAAAGTGCGGTTGCTTTTGATTAATATTTTTTGTTCATGATAAAATTCAAACTTTGGATTTAGGTATTTTTTAGTATTATCGTATTAAATACTTAATAGTCAATATTGTTTTTATTACATAAATTCACAATATATTTAATTAAATTATATTATAGCATTTTAACAGTTTTACACAGTTTAACAGTTATTTTGTACAAAATAATACAACATTAATATTTTTTGCATAAAATATCTGAAATGGCCATTCCGTGTATACAAGTAACTATTACTATTACCTAACAATCTTAAATCTTTTAGATTTTACAAATAACTAAGTTTGTTCCTAATTTTGTTTATTTTGAATGCTTTAACAAATTATAAACTAAAAATGTATTTTAATATTATCTATTACTAACCTTTTTATTTATACCTATATTGTGCTATTTATTCCAGGTTGAGAAATGTGAAAAGTGTTTGAACTATTATCCTATCAAATCTGTTCATCAATGTATACCTGTTACAGTTGAAGAGCCTAGTAATAATATTATTATTAACTAAAGTCATAAGATTGTTTCATATTGTATAGTGGTAGATTTTAAGGAAAGCAACATATTGTTATATGCTTAGTGTCTTGGATTGGTAATCCTAATTTTAATAAATGTAAACTATAGTATAGATTAAATATATTTAATCAATGACTATAGGTACAATATACGTGTACCACGCTACATGGTCTTTTCATCACTAAACAATGATATTATGGAAAACAACCTTTTAAACCAACCATTGATGCCCATATGCATAGTAAATTATGTGACACATCAATTGACTATGTATACAGACATGAGATATTAAACTATTATGCAATGAACATTTTAAAATAAGATCGTATTATGTATTTTGTTTTTTATATTTTTATTAGGAAAATTAAAAAAAATTTTACCGGCAGTGAGTATTGGAGATAAAGTACAGCCGTTTATAAATCTTAGTGATTATGACGAAGATCAAAATAAAGTAAATGATTTTAATTCAACTTTGTGTTTAATAAATGCTATTAAGGCTCGTCGTCCATTGTTTGATCATACAATACCTTTATCAGAAAGGTGTGAATCAATTAAAAATAAACTATGGAATGAAGTATATGATGAACTACAAGGTAGGGATATACTCAATAATTTTATTTTACCTTTATAAAAATTAAATGAATAAACAAAAATAAATTTATGTCACATAAAACATTAACATACTTTAGTATACTCTTAATATTAGACAATTTATCATACATAATACCGTAAGCAGGTTAATATGTTTTAATGTTATAGGTAAGGTTACCACTGATGAATTAAAAAAAAAATGGAAATACCTAAAAGAAAAATATGTACGTGAAAGACAAAAGGCGAAAAAAAGTGATCCTAAAGGAGGTAGAAGAATAAAATGGTTACATTATGTTCAACTGTCATTTCTAGAAGAAGTTGTAACACAATGTCATGACAAAAAGTAGCTATTCCATTTCTTAAAACCTATTAATAATTACAAATGTTTTTAAATTTTTAATCCAAATATCTTTATTATTGCCAGTAATTTAGATTTAAATTTAGACAACCATTCTGAAGACTCTCCTCAAAGCTTAACTACTGCTAGAGAGCAAAAAAGAAAAGAAAGTATGCAAATTTGATATAGTTCTTCTTAAATAATTATTTTATATTGGTGTTTACATTATAAAACCTACTTGTGATATTTTTATTTTATATAATACCAAAAGTATTATAAATAATATTTTTACTTATAGTGTTTTATTTTAATACCTATATCAGTGGCGTATATAGGAATTAATTTCGGTGAAGGAGAAGGTTATAAAAAAAAATTTATTTAATTATTATTATAAATTAACTTTATTAATAATAAATTATGAAAAACTAGAATATTATATAAATTAAATTAAAGCAAAAAATCCAATTTTCGAGGCAGGTATGCAAAATTATTAATCACTTCTTCAATGTCTTTTGGAATACTGCGATGAATTGACATGAGGGAGGGCTAATCCTGTTAGTCAATTTTACTTGTACTATTTCTCAAGTACGACTTCAATCTTTTTAGTGTTGAAAATGATCTTTCCATTGATGCTGTTGATACCGGTAAAGTTACTAATATTGACATCAAGCGCCATACACTTGGAAAAAATCAACGGATACTTCATTGAAAGTATCAATAGCTGACTTTGGACACTCATTCTGTGAATGTATTTGGAATCAACTTTTGTATTACAGAAGCAATTTCATTGTGTTTAGAAAATCGTTCTATTAATTGATTTTTAAAATAATCGTTAAATGGTATAAATATTGTTCGTTTATAATACTGTTCCGGTGATTCAGCTGACGTATTACTACGAGACAATTGATGCCCAGTTATTCGAGGTATTTGAAAATTTTCATCCAATATATTCAATTTTTGTTTGACTTCTTAAAACAATGTTTGAAATTCTTTATCGGCATTTATGCGAATAGAAGATAAAACTTGTATACAATTTTCAAGTTTCAACATTTTCACAACATTCAGATAAATCACAATTTACTTTTTTAATGCATTACATAATGGCAATGTAAATGCAAAAAGTTTTTCTATGACATATAATGCTATTATAAATTGAGACGAGCGATGAGTCTTAGATAATTGAAAAGCGAGTTGTGATGATTCTATATTATGATTATTTTTGAGATTATGTAATGCATAAACTATAACTTTGTATAAGTCTTTGAATCTTAACATACTTACATGACAATCTACCCAACGTTTTTATGAGGGTACTTTGTTGGGTACTTGGAATATGTACTGATTTATAGTATAGATATTATGACTTCACAGTCCGTCATTATCTTAATTATCTAGTAATACCTATTTCATATAAAATAAGTGAACAACTATTTTTATTTATGCCTGAAATTTTCATTTTTGTTTTATCCCGTGTTGCACTGTTGGGTTTTGGTTAAATAAATTTGTATGAGTGCCGTACCAACAAAAAATTTTGGGGGGGTTGAACCCCTAACCCCCTCACAATATACGCCACTGACCTATATAATATTATGAATATTAATATCACAATATGTAAACAGTGCATTATTGCATATAGTGCATATTATAAATATTAGATTAAAAGTGTTTATAGTAAAACAATAACAATTTTATCCCTCTAGAAAATGAGCATACAATTTCAAGGCCTACATTACCAACAGAACTAAATGAGGAACCACATGATTCTGATGTCGCCTTTGGAAAATACATAGTAGCATTAATGAAAGATTTACCAATAAAAAAGAGAAAAAAGTTACAATATCAGTTTATAGCATCTCTTATATCTGCTCAGGATCCAGAGTGATGCACTTTCTTCACAATTTTTATAACACATGTACAGACTCATATACATATTAATTATTTTTATTTGTGAATATTATTTTAATTTTTATAAATATTTGTTAATCTTATTAAAATGTTTGTATAATAGTATTTTAAGTTTATATTTTTATATTACTTTGTTATAGTTACCTTTTAAATTCTGAAGAAAAAATACATTATTTCGTGATTTTGCCAAAAGCTAAATATCCACAGACTACAGAAAACGAATTTTCTGGTCTGACATTTTTTATAAATACTGCTTAATTTTTTGTCACTCATTATTTTTACTATTATGAATATAGTAATTATAATTTCTCCAACAGTTTGAATGCAGTTATTTTATAAAAACAAAATTAATGACTGTGTATTTCTGGCCGTATTTAGTTAGGTGTATTAAACATTTGTTGTTTAAATGAACTAAATGAAGGGTTTTCATATTAAAATGTTTGTTTCCACAATTCCACATATTGATACCACAACAATTGTTTGTAATAGATTATTATACTCTAATTTCAAAGTACTTAAGTACCTATTATAGTAATATTACTAATATTAGTATTCATAAAATAATTTTATTTATCATATAATAATACCGTATACATTTGACTATTTAATAGGTACATTTTTCAACTGAAATACTTTTAAATAGCAAACAATTGTCAATCAGTTGGGAACCTAATTATGCAAGTTAACTTAAACCTAAAAATGTTAACAATAAATTGGCACACATTTTAATATTTAATAATTAAAAAACAACTTTTTGTCAACACTTGTAAATCATGATTTAGCTAATTATCTTTCAAAAGTTTAAAACCTCGGTAGATGAAAATAGTAAATCGTAATAAAAATCATGTATAAAATTGATATCTACTAATTAATTAATAAAAATGTAAAATAAACTTAAAAATATAAGTGAATAGGTAAGAAACATATTTGTTCTGTGGTATCATGTTACCTAATGATACACGAACACGGTGTCAATACTTAATAACTGAATCATCATCCTTCATCTGTGCCTTATTAATATCCATGAGTGATGTCACATTTTTTGAAATGGGACCACAATACATAGGTACCATTTTAGTTTGTACTTTGTAGTAATAACTTAAGAACACCAACTATTGAAATTAAACAATTCAAAAATCAGCAGATATAAGATTTATAAAAAAATATTTCTTATCGTCATAGACTTGTACCTACTTGGCTACTTAGTATATGGCACCAATTAAGAACTCGTGGTATATTATCTGTTTATCAACAGGGCCCGTGAGTTCATGAATTTACATATCAATCTTGCTAAGTTTTATTTATTACTATTAAAAATTCGTTTCAAGGTACTATGGTCCATCGTCATTACTCATAAGTATGTGAAGTTTCATTTTGTATATTTAGAGGTTTTTTGCCAATATGCCATATTTGTGCGTTTTTCCATTTTATTGTACATATTATTCATAATTTTTATACTATTATACTAATAATGTGTATTTTTTTATTGAAATACTTCGGAAAACCCAATATTTGATGAAAAATATAAATTGTTGTGTAAATGTAATGATTTATATTTTTTCACTGTATAAAATGTACCTATGGGCATTGTCGCAAAGTAAAATTATTAAAAATATGTTAAAATTATTTCTTGCTGTTTCAAAAAATGCTTATAATAATATCTTTTTTTTTTTAATGCATAGTTTTACATTTTTAGGGCATAGGTATAGGTAGATGCTTATTTCTGAACTTTTTGAGGCATATTTCAATGGATATTTTGACAGTTTTTAGTTCATAAGTGCGTGATTCTTTAGACATTTTTTAGGGAACGGGCTTAGGAATATAAAATATCTTAGTCCGTGGCATAAATTTTCAACCCTATTTATCAATATAATGCTATTATATAACCATATTATAATTATGATAACTATAACAGACTCTTCGCTGGTATTAAGTGGTAGGTAACTGATAGTATAACGCGTATAATCACAGAATTCTGTGGTATAGATAATTATGCCAGCATAGATTTGTCCATATACCTATTAACTAATGGACAGCGCATAGAGGGAGAAAACACTGGACGGGACACTAGAGAGGTTTTGGGCCGTTCTGTGCACTAAAACGTATAGGTAGGTACCCAAAACATGTTTTTTCTCTCTCATATGCAGATATGCTCATATGTTTACCACATCTAGAGTACAAAATGATTAAAAGTTTGTGTGTCTAGATCACGGCTTTAGACTATTATAGCATATATAGGTAGGTACGTGTGTAGTTTTATACTTTTATCTACGAATGCGCTGCAAGCGCTGACGTTCGGAATACAATCCATCAAAATATTGTTGTCTGACTATAATTATGGAGGTGTGTCATGGGTCATGCCCCCCTATTGGCCATATTATTTTGAGCACTGGACGTTTAGATATGATATTACTAAGTATATTTGAGGATATAGTTTATATAATATAACCTATTTACGTGGAACCTTGTTTTAAATTTTACTAGCTTGAAACACTGACTGAAAATGACGCAACACTGCACACTATACCTATATGTTTGTGTGGCACGAAAAAAAGTCAAAAAAATGCATAGATTTTCAACTTTGAGGGTAGTTTCTGATAGACAATTGGTTATAGTTGGTACGTTACAGTACCTACTTTTCAAAATAATAAGGGAAAACCAGGATTTTTACCCAACATTTTAAGACAAAATCGCCATTGTTTTTTGGATGTAACTAAAAAACGAATAGGTAACCGCATAAATACTTGACATTTTCACCAAACATTTATATTTGCCTTTTACGTAAGCATGGTAAAATTTTCAAAATATTTTTAAGGTTTTGAGCAATTTATAGACATTTGATAGTTATTTTAGTTGTACCTTTATAAATGTCGATACAATTTTTTTTGATTGGTCATAAAGTTCTAAAATTGAATACAAGGTTACTCATAAGTAATTCATATTGGAAACAATAAATCTAAATATATATAAGTACAATTTTTTTTCGTAGATGTGTTAAGAACTTAAGTTCAAATTAAAACAAAATTAGATATTGAAGCCTAAAAATAAAATTAAAATAAAATTAAATAATTTAAAATATAAAAAATAAAACAATACTTATTAATCTTGTTATACTTGATAGTGATAAAATATTATTAGAGCCTATTCTTACATATTAAGATAAAAGGATACGTTAATAAATAATTGTACACTTATTACTTATTAAGAAAAAATTTAACTCATCGTAGTTTAAAAGAAAAAAAAATGAAAAGAAAAATAATTTTGGTGGGTGCAATGATTTGTAATAGATAGGTAACTCAATTAATAAAATTTTACAATTTGAATTTAAATTCTCTCAAATCGACATAAATCTAATATTGGATACAATCACACAACCTAAAAATGGTTTATTCATTTATTGTTTATAGTAATCACAAGCACAAGTCACAACGATTTAAAGTGTAGACGTCCGGTCTCCGGTGGTGGAACGGGAATGAGAGACGAGAGCCAGAGGTAAACATTTCTTATGTATTTTTAGATTACCCTCGTCTTGTCTTCAGTTCTATAAAGTTTAAATAGTTACGGTTTATTAATCAATTAGTCCAATGCATTAAATGAATAATATTTATGGAAAAATGCTCAAAAAATATTCTTTTCACTATGATATTTAAAATCAAAAGTCAATATTATACTATCTAAGCGACAGCTTTTTTAAATTGAAACCAGGACAACAAGCAAATTTACATTTAATAGAACCAATTTTATGTTGTTAACTTTATAGTATATTAGAGTAAATAAACCTATAATTACACTTAAAGTATACGGTATATTATAAATCATTATACTATTATAGGCTATAGCCATTAATTATTATAATATACCGTGATTCAAAGGTAAGAACTAAGAATATTATCTAGATCATTAAGTATGTTTATATTGGTACCTATTTAAATAATAAATTATAATGCGAGTTATGAGTATTTCAGTATTTAAAAAATTTGCAAGTCACCCTAGCTAATATAAATCTTTCAGTTTCATTATTATAGTAAATTACTCAATTCACTATTAATAACTGACAACACTAAGTATTGGTCAGCTGACTGCTGAATGTAAATTTTCTATAGTACCTATATTATTTAGTTGTGTTTTTGTAATTTTGTGTAAGATGTAGACAATAGGTACATGTGCAGCTCCGCATGCAACTATTAATGGGCAACTAATATTTGAAGCATATATTTCAAGTTTTTTATGTTTATTTAAGTACTCAGTAAGATGTTTTATATGATGTTTAATATATTTAACATACAGTGCCCAAATCTAATTGGACAATGCTCAGTTTCCTACTTTGCGCGTAACATATATATAAAATATCACCTAAAAGAATAAATCGAGTCACAGGATAAATATACAAATGGTAATACCAGAAACTATCCTCGTTAAAATATTAGGTATAATAATATTATATCAATACCTACCTAATAATAATAGTCTTTAGAAAAATTAACGCGCTCGAAATTCTTCTAATGCTGCGGGCCGACGAGAAAGATAAACATACTAGCTGGCTATAGTAGGTATACTACACGTCGTCGTCTGGGAGATTTTCTCGGAGATCGGTCTCTGCGTTGGAGTATTTGTATTTACCTCATAACCAATTCTCAATTAAATCCTAACGCACACGTACATAATATTATCTTCTCTCAAAAAATAAAAGACGACGACTAACTATTATAACATCTACCGCAACGCGGTAAACGTCATATTACTCGAAATCTTAGAAGACATTGTAGTCAACATAACGGAAGGCACTTATACGCTGACGAAAGCGACGAATACCTCGTGCGTTTATAGTTGCTCTTCTTCTGTCTGCCATTGATACGGGCGCAACTACTGCAAGTGGCGACGATCAGACCCCGGAGTCGGAGCCTGAAGGACAAAATCCGATTCTTGGAGGCGCAGATGGAAAAGAGTTCAACGAAAACGTCGAGGAGTCTCCTTGCACAGTGATGGATTGCCGAGCGGCGATGCGCTGTCATCTGCAGCAGAGTCGGAGCTTACTCCGATCCCAGAGACAGCACCGCTCGGTAACAACGACACGGTCCAAGAAGACGACAATTCGAAAATTTCGGAAGCAGAAGAGGACCATTCCGTTTTGCTGGCTATCAGTTGTACGTGTGGGAACGCGCTGTCGATCCCACTCCGACTCCCGAGGACGTTTTGCGACCAGAAGACGTGTAGGATGAGAACGACGGACAGGACGACGGCGACGGAATGGAGGGGAGGATGGGAGAAAGAGCACGGACGGTGCGTGGCGGTAAGTCACCCGCGCACGTTCTCGGTCACCCGCGGCGCGACGGGTTCGCTGGCGTAGCGCGCGAGACCCTCTGGCGGCTCGGCGAGCGCCCGGCTGCAGTTACGGTCACATGGAGTGACGGCGACGACACGGCGGCTATAGTAGAGGTACCGGCGCGGGCAACGATTCCGCCCGACGGTACACCGACTCGGTACGACGGCGATGGCGATTTGGTACGACGGCAGCGGTGGAGACTTCGGCACTGGTTGAGTGGTATGGAGATTTGCGTGGTAGGAACACGGGGACGTCAGCGGTGCCGGACTCGCGGAAACTTAACTGTTTCACAGGGTCTGGAGGCAAGCGACTTCACCGCGGCGGCGGAGCGAAGACGCGACCGAAGGGACAACGCCAGGGCGAAAATAACCGAAAGTCAAGGATCGCGCTGTGGTCCGCTGACTCTTGGCTTTTCACCCAGCGGTAATCCCACATCGGCCGCTTCGCTCGTCCCCACTGGTTCCGCAGCACAAAACCTCACTTCGCTCGCTCCGAGTCTTGGTCTTCACCATCCGTCGGCCGAATCGTCGCGTCGTCGACCGTCGACGCGCACGACATCGCGCACTAGCCGCCGTTCGTCACCGTCAACCGTGGTCGCTCCAGTGGCCGCCTCGGTCTGGGGCCTCGCCGGCTGGGCAAGGTCGTCAAGCGTCCGAGCAAACGCGCCAGCGACACTCGTCAACCCACGGGACAGGTCGGAGAACGTGCAGAGGTGACCAGTGGCCAGCAACACTACATTTTCGCACCATTTCGCCATCTCGCATCCTCCCCCCCTTGTTTATTGTGTCTCATGTCCGTCGTAGATATATATTTTTTTTCTTTAAATTTCATTAAATTATCTCAAATTGTTAAATTGTTCACATATTATTGTAAATTTCGATTTTTTTTCCTTTTATTATCATGAACATAATTATTGTGTAAAATATTATATTTATAGCCAATGTGCTAATTTTTTTGAAAATGATTGTGTATACATTTTCGTATTATTTTTTGTTTATAATTAATAAACATATTTTGATGTGAACAAAAAAATATTGTTTCTTTTTTGTCGAGTGCATAATCAATTGTTACAGATTTAACGACTAAAAATTCGTTAAAATATTTATTTTAAATAAAAAAAACTCGTTAGTCAATTATACAGAGTAGACCTGTAGTATAAACGCTACACGGATATTATAATATATTCCAAGAAATATTTAAGCCATCAAACACTAAAGGCGACGAAAACTGCTGAACAAATCATAAAATAACGCATTACACCGATGGATACGACATGGACAATTGGACAGTTATATAAACCATACAAGAATAATTGTAAATAATAATATATATTGTGTAGAACGTGCGAACGTCAATATTATTTGACTGATAGTTAATACTAAATAATATTAAAAAAATTCAAAATTGTAGGTATTTTACATGGGTAAAATAATAATATAATAGCTGCATGTCGAAAAATAATTTTGTTTGAAAACGTTTCGGTTTAGGTTTGAACCATTAAACCCCCATGTATAATACGCGCATGTACCGATACCATATTTTCTATACATAATTATATTGACTCGAGTTGTAATATCCTAATCCGAACAAAACTTAGTGCCTACCTTTTGTACTATGAAATCACTTTTTGACGGTATGTGAGTTTTGACAGTTGCACAATAATATATTAATTATAGGCATAACCTAAAAAAATAGGTGGTTCGACTTTTATCGATAGAGGAAAATGTAATAAATTTCGGTAGCACGTATATAACATAAATACATGAATATAGCGTCTACGCGAAGTGTCAATATTAATAATAATATGATTGTGTGATATTAAGTATAATCATTCATTGAGACATTGAGTACATTCTTTGGCAGACTAATAATTTATAATACATTTCGCATTGTAACAATCTGCGATGAGGATGACGTACAAAATATATTGTACGAATATCAAAATATTATGCAATAATTTATACATGTTTATTGTTTATGAATTATAATATGATATAATACAATATATTACTGTAGAAAAATCCATAAACCAATAAGCATAAACGACACAGCCAAATATAGTCCGAAATACGCCAAAGACTGCGGTAATAGTATACCTTCTATATATTAATATATTATATGCATTATGCATAAAATTATTATTTATTATTGTCACGTCAGTTGAGAATTACCACGTAAGTATACAGTAATTTTATTTTTAACATGACCCCGCTTATAATAATAATTATTAATTTATTCAAATTCTGTTTTTATGACTTCTTTAGGGAACTTTAGAACAGAACTTATAGATTATTATACAAATACTTAAGTGTTATAATTACCTAATAATTAAATTGAAATAGTATACTTATTAGCTATATATATATAGGTTTAGTACTTGATAATGTGTGAAGTGTTTTCGATATACCTAAGTTGAACGTTGAATATAATACCTACCTAACCGAAGTGTCTTCGTAAAAATATAAGTAATCTAAATTCCTAAGTAGTACCTACAATTTAATATCAATATTGTTAACAAAAAAACAGTGGTTATAGGCGCTTGAACCGAATTCAAAATAACATGGTATAAATATACATAGGTACCAACTGCGTGTATCATTAGGTATCTATTATACCAATTTTTATTTTATTATGTTGTATAATATTGTATTATTATTATAAATTATAATATGTCACTGCCTCGCTGGATGTATATCCTGCAGTAAACTCGAAATATTTATAAAACAATACAATCTAAATATAATTTTAAATATTAATAATTTAATTTTTACAATAATTGAAATGCAGTAATTGAATAAAAAAAAAATACTTTTACTCCTATTGAACCGAAGTAGACAATTGTTCTTCTTTTACTGGCTTAAAATTTAAAATGTGTTTCTCGTGCCTTTTGAATTTTAACAACACACATATACCTAAATATATGACACGGTAAGTCGGTAAGCCTGTGGTATACAACGTCTTTATTATAAATCTATATTAATAATATAATATGTAGGTACGTCACCATAATGGTCAAAGACTAGGTACCTTTTTAATTATTATTAATATTTTGATTTCGATTGTTCAATAAAACAATCTGTAAACGCCAGATAACATAATATATTATACTGACTTGAAGGCGTAAGTGACGATAGGATTTATTAATTTAATATGCATCAAGGAAACTCGATGGCGTGGTGGTAGGTAGGAGAATCATCCTGGCAGTGACGGCACTTATCGAGTTCGAAGACGACCCAAACTGATTTTTCGTCGTTCGTTTTGCCGCCGCGTTTGGTACACGCTGTCCATACAGCGCTAACGCACGGCCATAATTAAAGTTCAGTCGCGCCGAGGCAGTAGTACGCGTTCGGTTGTCGGCTACCGCGAAAGTTCAACACTGCGCTGTTCCCGCGTGCCGCACACACATGCAGGTAAAATCACAACACGTTTTTCATTTTCTGCAGTAAAACCACTCCAATGTATATAATATATTATTATACGTCCAGGTGTCCTATGTGTAGTATATTATGCGATTTGGATTACGATTTCGTAAATCGCAGGTACCTACCTGTATAATATATAATATATTATACTTAGTACTTATATAGGTACTCGCGGGAAAAATTCACGCGTTATGGTATTTTATAATTTATAATAATATTATAAAATACGGGGCATCTGGAGGATTTGACGATTTTACACTGAAATAGTGAAATCACATTTAAATATCATGTCGTATATTGTCTTATTCTCCCGATACATCATAATATCATACACATATATACGTGTGTGTATAAGTATATAACGGTATAATAAAATTAATAACCATATACCTAGCCCGTAATATTAGGCTATATAGTATTGACTTGTATATTTTAATGAGTATAGATAACAAAATGTAATGTACTTTTGAAGTTTTGATAATATATACCTATACCTATACGAGAATATTAAAATTTATTAGTATAAAGTATATTGTAGTATATATTATATTTATCATCCATAATAATAAACTATCGAGCTTTACGCGTTCGTCGGAGACCTTTATACCCAATCTAATATAATAAACTTACGCCGTCATAATATATAAAATAATAATTATTAAATGCACACACATAAATGGCAATCGTAGATAACTAACCGAATAATATATCTTATTAAGAGGATGTTAGCGCACTTATTTGTTTTCTCTCTCTGACACACCACGAGCAACACAGACAAAACGCATTTACACAGAATCAATTTTTTTATATTTTTAAGTTATCTTAGAGTAAATTCAACCATTACAAATAACAATAGACAATAATATTTTGACGGTATGACATATCAATAATTTTTCTAAATATTGTCTCAAAACAATTTAAACATCAATTAAATTTACAAAATTTTTTGTTTATTTTGAAAGTCGAATACCTACAAAGTCAAATAACAATAAAATATAAAACCGATACCTATGTCATACCCTCAAAAATGTTATCCTCAATAATTTTTGTAATATTTAATTTTACTTCAAGATCACTCAAAAATCATAAAAATGATTTTAGGTGAAAGCATTTATCTATGTTGCGCGTAGGTCTGAGAAAGTAAGCATATATTGTGCTGACAAACTTTTAAGGTAAAAAATATCGTCTAAAACTATTATATGAGTAGATGTTTATTTTTAATTTAAAATATTTACAAATTACAATTGTTTTGTTATGTTATGCAACGAGCAAATTTAATAATAGAATAAAATATATACAAATATACAATTAATATGACTGGGGGATGATTTACAATGTATGTAAATATACTATATATACCTAGTGTTTGGTTGTTAAATTTATTTGTTAAAGGTCAAATCATCGCACGTGTAGAACGCTATAATTAGATATAATTTTTGAGAATAGGAATTTAATTGGCGTCTTGCTGATATAATAAATATACGCACAGTATATTTAATGTAATATAATATTATGCGTGTACCACTGCACCCATAAGAAAATCAATATAATATATTTAGATACTTTTAATAAATCATATACGTGTTCCTACTTCCTATATAAACTGCAGTATATACCTATAGGTATATATTATAATTTATATTATATATTTATGAAACAAATACGTCATGTACCTACCTACTACCATGTACCTAGCCACCCTTTATTTGCTATAATATAATTATTAATTTTAATACAATTTAACGATGATAATATATTATGCGTTTGTTATGTGTGTATATAATGTTTCCGTTGTTAAGTCAATCAAACGCAATGTACCAAACATAATATAATATGTAGATATATTTTTTCTATACAATTATTTTCAAACCCGTTACACAGAGTTTAGTTAATTAATATTATTATTGTAATTGTGTTTAAACGCGTAATGTTATTTTATATTTTTATGTCGGTATGTAGATAAAAAACACAAAACACGTACATCCTACAACATTTCAATAATACGCACAAACACACACACACATTAAAATGCAACTATATATATTGGGTGCCTAATATTAAAATATATAATAATAATAATAACTGTATACATAACTATTGACTATACACATATTATTATAATCCATAGTATTATTAATTAATATTTACTAGTTACCTACCTATGGGTTTCGAGTGCATTTTACTACAATCCCTATATATTATGTATTATATGTATACATAGAAGTATAGAACATACGTATATGATATATATAATATTATATCATGTACCTACTCGAAATAGATAACAACGGTGCGATTTCACTTATATTTATTTACAATACAAAATATATACAATAATATAATATATACTGTACAGGAAAAAGCTTTTTAAATCTGTGCCTACCGCGTTCAACGATAATAATATTATAGAAAAATATAAAATATTTACCCAAATGAAAATATCTAAATACAGTGTTTTGTATACATTACACAATAGTGTTAAAAGGTATTTATTATTTTAAAATCAAGATAAAAAAAATAAAACATAAATATCCATTAAGGAAAAGCTATGTATTAATTAACTAGCTGCAGCGATATACTGCCTTTGTGGGTCATGCACAGCAGTCTGGCCCAGTAATATTGATCTCGTTTCAGCATTGCCTCTCACTGGTACCTAATCTATTATACGAGTCTTTTTCTCTTCTATATATACATATTTGTTTATCGTATGAGCGGCGAATGATAAATTTACAAACAATAAATATTTGTATTAAAATCAGTTTTAGTCATTGGAAAAGTTTCGGTGTGACTTGTTAATATTTAATTATTACTATGAAAGTCCATTATAAATGGTAATTCACCAAGCACGCTCACCCAAACTTTTTCCCTTCAATTTATTTATTAATATTCTGATTTTTGGAAATAAACATAGTGTAAACATCGTATTTTCAAATATTATTATAATTTCTATTCCACTTAAGAAATGTCCCGTCTCCTGCGGTGATATGCAATTATTATCGTAACCTGCATAATTGTTAGCTGTACATGTTAAGGCAGAATGTGTTTTATAAAAACGATGACTTAAATGACAAATTAGATGACTAGTTTTAAAATTATTAAGCTTTATGTTGGTATTAAGAATAATAGCCTATGATAATAAGTTTGTATCTATGGAGCTGTGAGGGGCTATGATTATTTGAAAATTATAGAAATTAATTAATAGTATTATATTATATAGGTACGAGGTACTAATAATGTATTAAAATAGAATTTTATAATATTTTTAAAAATGTTCCAAGAGTAATAAGTAAATTACTAGACCAAATATTAGATACATTTTTAATTGTATGTAGGTTTAGTACATAAAGTTTAGTGACTCGGAAACTACTCATTTAAATATTGTATCTTAACCAATAAACATTTTGAAAAAAAAATCATAAATGATTTGATTCGCCGATCACTCTGTATAAGCACCCGTGCTTAAACGAGTGTATATGCTACACTCATGGGTAGGTACTATATATAATTAAGATAAATTACTTGCCTTTCTTTTTCTCGGAAAAAGCTTTATTTAGGTAATGCATTATTTTATTCTATACTATTGTTACCTTTTAAAGTTTAAATCCAATATCTGTACCTATATATTATATAAACTACCCTTGAGTATAAATTATTAAGGTGCAGTTTTAACACATGTCTTACTTAAATGATTATTAAATCTTACCAGTCTCCACCACGTAAAAATGTCGTAAAATAAACATTTATATTCCTCGCGAATAACATGATATTATTATACACGTGTGTTTTATAAAATTAAAATAAAGTTACAACTATAATTTTGTAAACTTGGTAAATTAGTTTTTTTTTTCTGCGTTTCAAGAGAGTTTCCTTGTTTGCTTTGTAGGCCACAGATAATATGTTTGTTTAATCAATAAAAACGAAAAAATAAATAAATCGAGAGAACTACATTTCAATTTGCGACACAATATGAATTTGATTATCGAATTACTCTATTACACGCTATCGGTGGCGCGTGTGTATGAAAAATACACCATGCTTTATCGAAAAATAATATTTGTACAACATACCAAAGTATATTATAATTTTTAGGTAGGTATAATACAGTATCGTTGATTGTATCGTATTCGTGGTATCGTAAATCCTATGGTTTATTCGTACACACTTCGGTGTACGAATAAACTGTTTGCACTGCTGCAGTATCTATATAATATTATGTACATCAATCATTATGCTATGATACATTTGCGTGCTTTAAAAAAAAAAAAATGTTTATCCATTCCACTCCGAAATGGTATTGAGTTAAACACACAGACATGACCTATTTTTTTTTTTTAACACGACCATATTTAAGTTCTTTTGTGTGCAAAATTTTATCTCGCATTCTCGCTTTTCCCGTGAATATCTCGATCAAAAGTCAAAATACCCCAACATTTGGTCTTCAGATATGTACATACTACATAACACACTTCGCATGGGGCCTCGGTGAAGGTCATTTACTGTTTGATTACAAATACTGAAATACCCGATATTCCACAAGCGCTGAATCTGTTCTTAGAAATCTTACACCGCATTGAAACATTCAATAATACTGTTCACCGTCGCCTTTAGCAGGAATCAACAGTTTTCGTTAAAATGTTATTATTATTTTCCGCGAATTTAACAGTAATAATATAATATAAACCCCTAACAAAATATATATAATATTATATAATGTACGTCATGTACGTTTGTGTGCTCGGGGCGCGCGTAATGACATAACAAATAACAATAATAATCATTTAAAATGTTTTAAAATGTGGAACTAACCGTATGCGTGCAGAATTACATAACGTGTACGTATTTTAATTTAAATACACATTCGCACTACAATACAGGTACCTCCTGGGGGGGTACGTCGTATATAATTTATTAAACAATTCGATAATATGTGCAGCGGCCGGCGACAGAAGAATAATTTTTCTATCATTATAATATGTACAGGGTGTCGTGTGAAAGTGGGTGGTGCGCATATATTATTGTGATATTCATAATACGGTCCATGAAGTAGGTATTGTTGTCCCGGGCGCGTTAAAAAAATATTATCATGAAATAGCTCGCGGGACTGCGGGAAGAACGACCGGCTGCTGTTGCCTTGAACGCCGTTCCGCGAAAAACCCACCCCCTTCTGCAGCATAGATTTTATAGGTCACGCAGTATCTGCGTGTATCAACCGTCGACAACCGCAGCACAATATTTCGACAATCATTATAATATTATTCTAATTTCGTATTTACATTGGTACCGAAATATTGTTATATACATATAATAAGGTCATTTCGTGCATTTGTAATACTCGACAGATTATTATAATTATTATATAGGTACATATTATACGGTCAAATCAATGTTTGTACACCGAATACAAATCTGGTGTCGATCATTAATACGATTCCCTTAATTATTCAAACTATATTGCACTTGTAAAGCTGTAACAACTATAATGCATGGATAATACGCATTGAAACGTAAACAATAATCAATTATGTGCGGACAACAAACCGGCAGATTTGAGAACAACGAAATTCGTAATAATAATAATATGATGATGAATGATGTGAGTGGATTTATTGACCGAATCGAATAAAAGCAATTTTAGTAACAGCTTGATGAAATATTTTTATAGGTTTTAACGGTACGTCGCGTCGTCGATACCTACCTATGTAATATATTATACTCGGCCACGCCGCAACAATATAATGCTATCATTTTATTATTTTTAACGAAAAACTTTTAAGTTTGTTTACTATGTATAATATTATGGGTTCCTTATTGGATAATAAAATCGCAGGCATCGCAAAGTTTTTATATTAAATACATTTTAGTAGGTATTATTATTGACAACTATTTATGGTATTCGGAAAAAAAAGCCCTGGAAAAAAAAGCCCCGGAAAAAAGAGCCCCGATTTCAAAACACGGTAAAAAAAGCCCCACCTATTGGAAAAAAAAGCCCCGTACTAAATTATTTTAAATTTCTACACGGTTACATTTTTTTAATTATTTTAAATTTTTTAAAATTATATACAAATGACACATGACAATTATTTACCTTTTAACATTTTTTTAATTATGTATAAATGACAATTATTGACAATGTAAAATGCAGATTGCAGCTAGTCTTGTATACTTTGTAATAATTAATAAGTAATACATAATAAATAATATGTTATTGAACTAATTAATATATATATTTTGATTTATAGTTTATGTTATATAATTTTTTAACTGTGATATAATTAGTTATTGTTTAATGTCATATATGATATAATAGATGTAATTTTTTTAAAGTTACCTTTTAATAAAATAATATTATATTAAAGAAGTGTTAGGTACATTGATAAATGTAATGATTATATTATGATTATATTAATTATGTAAATCATAATAAAAAAGAATAATGTATTTAGTTGGTACGGGGCTTTTTTTTCTTATGACGGGGCTTTTTTTTCCAATGAATGTTGTCCGGGGCTTTTTTTTCCGGGGCTTTTTTTTCCTATATTCCTATTTATGCACATATTATCGCGGTTTACGAATAGAATCATAATAATATTACGAAATGCAAATATGCTATTAATCTAATTTTTCGACCAAAGTCTAAATCAATAAAACATAAAATTAACGACATATATTAATATTATATACAACAATACACCATGTTATATAATTTTATGTAGGTAAATGCAATTATTTAAATTATTACTTATTCGTAACACCTAGTAATGAGCACGGTTAATAGATAAAACTTTTCTTTTTTTTTTTTTATAAATTACTTTGTCATAGGTATACTGTAAATATATTGTTTTAGTTAAAAATGTTGTTATTCAACTCAATTCGTCAATCGTGGTAGAACTACATAGAAACTATTTCGCCTTATATTGTATTATTATTAGTTTATCCAATTCTGAATATGATTGAGTTTACCTGCAATATTAATTATTATATATAAAAAGTAGATTGTTATATTATAGTGTCTTAAATTGTATCGACAATTTTGGATGAACATCAATAACAGTATGTCATTCACACAGCCACAGGTTTAATTTGTTACAGCGGCGAACACTCATATTATATTATCAGGTTTCTTTTGTATATTATATTATTTTTAAGTAGTACTTATTTAGGAGGTATTTAGGTGTTTAGGTTCACCTAAAAAAAACCTATTGTAAATTTTGTATAACTATGTGAGTGACGTTTTAATGCACAATAGTTTTACTAAATAGGTATACAAAACGTTTTTTTACGCTTAATTTTTTAAAAGATGACTTATATATTATATTTAATTTTATAAATATTAAAACAAAATATTTTTCGGAACATTTTGATTTATTTGTTGAGAATATTGAATTTATAAACATTTAAAGATTAGAGAAGTATAGTGTGACTGCTGTCTACTGGGGAATGGACAATAAATGATAATTCTCTTCTTCTCTAAACTTGAATGCTTTTATGATTATAATTGTTTTTTTTGTACAATTACAACTATAATATATAACAATTATTCAGGTATACATATAAATTATAAATTAGAGATTATTTGTCAATACTTACATGGTTATTAGTTGCATATTAATTATGATATTACTTACACACTTACTATTGTCTGTAACACTGACTACAATTAAATACTACAGGCTACAGCACACTTTCAAATAGTGTTAGTTGTCTTAACTTATTTTGTAAATGGTATTGTAGTTCGTTTCACCTGTTACAATTTAAAATAACTTATGGTTTAAGATAATAACACATTTTAATATTAATAAGTAATAAGTAAATATCTACATAATATTTAATAAAGAACATTAATCCAAATAATTCACATTCTACGATATTATAATATGTTTAGGTAGGTACGTTAATTTGACGATAACTTGTGAATATAATTTAATATTTATAAAAGCATATTATAATTAAATATAATCATACTTATATCGAATTCGTTTATACATACTATTGCGTGTGTATACCTACTTAAATGTTTTACATTGTAGCAGTGTATATTATATCGTTATAATAAATAATATATATTATGTCCCTACCATCATACTAACGTAAAATATCAAAATTTCCAATATTATACTAAAGACTATATAATAGATAGGTATTGAAAGCTACCTTCCTACCTGACAACGTCAACTTTTCACCTTGCGAAGGGCTTCTTATAATATGTAGTTATGTATAGCATGCCCGTCTAGCCACGTGTATAAGTGAATATATATTAATAACATTTCACAATCAATGCTATATGTGTATATATTATATAAGTAGATACCTACGTAGAATATTTATTCAATTCATAAAAATTATTCTTCAGATATAATATTATACAAATATGCGAATAAGATAAATAAGATTTAGTTAATCATTTTCTTGTGTTCTAATAATAATACAATTATACCTATTCATAAAATTTCTATACATAATATTTTGGATCATCTCATGAATTGTATTGAAGGGGATTCCACCCGGTGTTTTTCTGTCTTTGTTTAACACACGCGTGACATAGTATTGTAGACGTGTTTTTTGCCAAACATACCACTTTATCTAATCAAGTGATAAGAATTCTGAAAACATATTTGAACACGTCGTCAAGTCTACTTGAAATCGACTTTCCCAAATGTTTGATTTGATCCCCCAAACTCATAAAAACGTCATATTAAAAAAGATGGGTAAGTGGATTTCGCTCTGCTGTACAGTAGGTTACAAGTGATTCACTGTAATGGATGGTGTTAAATTTGAATTCAATGATATAATATCATTGTATTAGAAAAACGATTCTGAACCTAACCAAGTATATTTGATAATATTATTGTGAATAAAGTAATTTATATATAACCTATTTACGTGGAGCATTGTTTTAAATTTTCAATCCTTAGCTATAAAAGTTGAACATTTTATACATTTTTAACTACAAAATAATTAAATAATTATTAAATTATAAATTTGTTGAAATTTGAACTTTAAATGCTTATAAAAAAAAATTATGCCTATGCATTTTTAATATTTTTCAACTGCTATTAGAACGAAATATCAGGAGCCTTATATTTAATTTTCACGCTTTTTTACCCAACAAATAAAATTTTATTGATATTTACAGTAAAAAAAAAACTAAAAAAATTGAGAACTGACAATGTCCGTAAATGGCTCAAAAAGAGTCAAATTATTTTCAAAATTTTATCGTGTATAGAAAATGCTAATATAAACATTCAGTGAAATTTTCAAGTATCTACAGCCATACGTTATTTAATTACAACAAAATAAGAAAATCGTTACATGAGATATCGAGTGAATATCAAATAATGTAAAAATATGAATTTCAAACGCTCATAAAAATTTAATTTGACTTTCTTGTAGACATTTTTTTTTGATAAAGGTAGAAAAACTTATGGATAATCTTGTATTACATTTTCAAATCTTAGATTTAAAAAGAAAAATTTTTATGAATTCTCAACTCAAAATAATTTGCTAATTTTCGTGATTTTTCCGTATTTTGTCAAGATTTGAACTTTAAATGCTTATAAATAAAAACTGTGACTAAGGATTTTTAATTTTTTTCATCTGCCTTTAAAACAATAACCTAGGAGCTTCTATTAAATTTTCAAGCTTTTTTACCCAACAAATAAAGTTTTATTGACATCCATAGAAAAAAATACTAATAAAATTGGAAACTGAAAATGTTCCTAAACAGTTCAAAACAAATCAAAATATTTTTAAAATTTTATCGTGTATAGAAAATGCAAATATAAACAACCAGTGAAAATTTCTTGTATATACATTCATTTGTTTTAGAGTTACACCAAAAACCAAAATCGATTTTCTCGAAAACAGATTTTGCGTAAAAATTCCCGTTTTTCCTTAATTTTTCTTTTGTTTTTCAGGTCGCTTTTGAAAACTAATGGGAAATTTTTACTTTTGACCCCCCAAAGTACCAACTAGATTTAAAAACCTATACCAAAAAGTTACTGTTGAAGAAAATCCAAGCACTTTTACTGTCCTAAAAGATGATGACAGACACACAAAAAAAAACACACATCATTGTAATATCAATGCATTCATCGCTTCGCTCAGAATCTAAAAATAATACAAAATTGACTGTTTAATATTTTTGCATTAATTATATTTCATAGGTATTTAGATCATACAAAATTCAATATTTAATTTTATAGATATATTATTTGTTTATTACGAGGAAGCATTTATATTAATATCAAACATTTTGACTATATACATCGTCGTAACCTTTAAAAACTAAAATTAACAGGATAGAAATTTAATATAATGAAGATAATAATTATAAATAGTTTTTGTTTTGACCCCTCAAAGTACCAACTAGATTCACTTTCCTATCCTAAAAAGTTACTGATGAAGAAAATCCAAGCATTTTTACTGTCCTAAAAGATGATGACAGACACAAAAAAAAAAAACACACATCATTATAAAATCAATACATTCATCGCTTCGCCCAGAGTCTAAAAGAGTATTTAAAAATTGTCCTATTTCAATTTTTGGAAATGTTAAAATCAAAAAAACAAAAATTGTGGAAAAATCGATTTCAAGTAGACTTGACGACAAATTCAAATCTGTTTTCAGAATTCTTATCGCTTCATTAGATAAATTTTTATGTTTGGCAAAGAACCCGTCTAAAATCCTATGTCACACGTGTGTTAGACAAAAACAAAAAATCACTGTATCGAATCCCCTTAAGTATTTTAATATACAATATTATGATATAAATGTAATAAAATTCTTTGAATATTCTCTAGGGCTGATCCTAGTTAATGATGATGTAATTCAATAAGATCTTTAAAAATGTATATGAAATATGTGATATAGAATGTTATGGATATAGGTATAGATTATTTTTGAATTTAACTAAATCAGTAAGTTCAGCAATTATAATTGAATAATGCTTAAAACAATTTCAATTAGTTACGTTAATGTAATCTATTATTACATAAATATAATATGTATATTGTATAGGTATAGGTATATTTGAAGTTTATATGTTTAATTAATCAGTCATATAATTATACATAGATATTATGGATATAATTATAAATTATAATTAGCAGGTATTTAATAGTTTACCTATCAAATCAAATATAAGAAAATTAATGTTTTATGATCACACGCGTAACGAATGGAAACAATTATAAAAAAAAGCGTTATTTGTTTAATTGTGAAACTGTTTTATCTGATATTTTATTTCTGCGATATAAGTATACAACAAAATACATACATTATCATTTTAAGTTAAAGTACTAAAGGTAAGATTGATATAGCGGTAGACTGCGTAGGTATTAAAGTTTGTGAGCATAACTATCCAGCCTGATATTGAGTTACAGTAGTGCAAAATATGCAGGTTAAAATTTAAAACCGAGATCAGTAAAAGTGTAAAAGTTTAAAGTTGATTTTATTCGGGCGCGCCAAACACACACACCTACGTGGAAATGTATCAAGGTTCAACATTAGTGCCCTCTCATAAATAAAACTCTGTAAAAACTATCATTAGTAAATATTATACTTAATCGTTTACTTTTACGGTTGTACCACACTTTAGGTACATTGTTTAAACTTTAAAGTATCAGTGCACAATAATAACATTTTATAATATTATTATTTGTAACAAATCATGAATAAATAAATGATATTACAATATATTCAAATTGTTAATTTAAGCATATTTATCTTAAGTTTTTTTTCATTAATATGTTCTTATTATTAATATATTTCTATTTACGTTACAATTTACAGGGAAGTTTGAATTACTACCCACATGTACTATCAATTACGACGGGGTAGTAAACAGAAAAAAAGTCCTTTAAGAATATCATTTAAAAGATATTCGAAGATATGGAGACTGATTAGTGCAAGTTTTATGAAAACAGTAAATTTCGCAATCAGCTTTCCGATAGTTGTATTATTATTCCTTATCATACCAATCACTCTTGTGTTCAAATGGATCGTGTCTTTGGTTCATCGAATTGCTTGTCTAGGAGGTACGTACCTATATAAGATATAGATTTTAAACTCTCAAATACTTTTAATATTTTGTCTAGAAAGTGCTAATACATGAACATTCGGTGAAAATGTTAAGCACCTACGGTTAGATTTTGTTTTTCTACAAAAGAAACAAAATCAATATTATCAAAAATTTGTTTACTTTTGATTTTCTATCAGAAACCATTCTCTAATTTTAAAACAGTAACATTTTTACTCTTCCAAACAGTGATGACGGACAAACATTTTTTTTTTTTTAAAAATGCATTGTAAAATCAATACATTCAGTGCTCCGTTTAGAATATCCAATTAATCAGATTTAACAATTGGATAATAATATAATACTACACATTTATTGAACATATGCCTATTGAATTTAATGTCGAATTTAGCTCATTTTTGAATATTATATTAACTTTATATTAATTATTATTAAGTATGGTAAAGTTAACGCTGTAGGACTGAACTTGAAAATATTTAATTTCTTATTATACCAGTTTTAGGAAACGTAATGACAAACGACGAAATTCGTTGGTTGGGTTGTTCTTGGCGTCATTCTACTGTGTTTGCGATTTTCATTCTTGACAATGAAATGGAATTGCAATTTTTACAACAGCTCGTCGTTAACAAAGTATTACCACAATGTCCACGATTAACTGAAAAACCGGTGGTGTTGACAAATTTATTTGGGAATTCGCATTGTTGGATGTCTGATCATAATTCATTCGATATTAACCAACATGTGTTCAAATCGCGTGAAACCACAATGGAAAAACACGAGCTTCAGGTAATACATATTAATATTTAATCGTTATTATATAATACATTTGATTTTAAAAGTTATATCAATAGGTACATCATGTACCTGCTATTGTACTTATTGACTGTCACCTATGTTATTTGTCTTTTGCTCTGCGGGACACAATTTTCTGTAGTTTTCTCATTATGTTATTTATAGTTTACACATAGACCATGATTGGTTTTTCAAATGCCATTAAAAAAAAAACCAAAGATAACGAATGAATCTAGGAAAAAAATTACCTGGAAAAAAAATCCCCAAAGCTATACCTAACCGTACTGTTTGGTACAGCTGTGAAAAATACTAATTAATATAATAATAAAAATATATATAATTTGAATGATAATTATTATATTATTTTAATATTGATAAATATTAGGTATATTATATGATATTGCTATATAAATATTTATTTATTTATTTATAAATGGATAGGTATACCCTTTAGTAATAAAAATTAAAAGTACAGTAAGTTGAATCTTAATTCGACAAATATTATACTGAAATTAAATTATATTATATTATAAATGAGTTAATATTTTTAAAATTAATCGTATTCCTGTTTATACTGTCCTAACATCTCAAATGATTTTTTAACTAAAGTACCTATTAATAAATAATATGTAATAAACTACAATTATCAATTTTATAATAAAAGTCATAACTAATAACATCATCAAGACGAAAAAAAATATTGACACCAAAATTATTTATATTTAGTGGGAGGTAATTTCGACGACTATATAAGTAACACATTTGTTTAGATTTTACTGTAAAATTAAAGTATCATTTAATAGTCAATCATTTTATATTACAGCCCACCCCAAAAATTATTTCTACATACGCTACTAGAGTGAATTGACTTCTTATAGAATTTAAAGCTAAGATTATTATCTAGGCAATAGTATATAGGCTTTAATATATTATATTTTAATTTTAAAGCGCGTTATGAGTATATTTTATGGTGTAAAATTATATATAAAGATTTGCTTTGGGGATTTTGGATTTTATTTCCGGGGTTTTTTATTCCAGGGAATTTTTTCCCGATTACCTAATGAATACCTAAAACAAAATTTTATATTTCCCGAGCAACAATGTTTTTTTTTATATTAAAAAAATGTTCTACATACATCATTTATTAATAGTTGTTATATTACATTTATAGAGGTATATTGGGCAATTAGTATCTGGTGGTTTATCAATAGACAAACCCCCTTGGGAATTGCATTTGTTGTCTCAATGTGACGAAGCGATGCCAGGAAAACGAGATGCAGTAGTTGTATTTCTCGCTCACCGGTGTCTAGCAGATTGGATATCATTGGCTAAATTATTGTGCACATGTTTGTCAGATACGAAACCATACTACCATACATCAGAAGTAAAACTTAATGTACCTATTAATTTTAGTAATTCGATGACGGAGATTAAAATATAGACAATAACATTTCAGAATCCAACAAAAATGCGATATTGGACAAGCGTAGCGAGAACTGTGATGACTGGACCTGCAGAAATTTTATGGAAAATGATTACCCCAATCAATGATGTCAATATAGTGACTCCGGATCCCCTATCTTTAAACTATAACATAAGTTGGTCTTGTTTTCAAGGTGCTCTATCCAAAGTTAACCGAATTAATCAAGTGACTAAAACTCCTAACAGTTATGTAGTTTTGTCTGCAATTGCTGGATCGTTGCATGTTATGATGAAAGTTATTGGACTGCAGCAAATGGACAACATGAATGTATTGAAATATTTTACAATAAGCATAATTATCGTTATTTAAAGTTAATTTATTTTTTCCTTTATAGATTGTTTACCCTGTGCAAACTGGGAACACCGACCACTCGGCACCAGTTCTCATTCGTTTACCAATAGGCATTGAAGGTGCCATCCCAAGATTATGGTATACCAAGAAAGCAATGCAAAATATGTATCGTTCGGATCAAGCTTTATTGCCAGCAATAGTTTCTTTATTAATGCCACTCCACTCTTCGGGAACCAGAACATTGTTATCTGGGCTCACTGACAATTTGGTAAAAACATAATACTTAACTATAAAGATGCTATGAATGTTCTAATGTGCTAAAAACTAATTTAATGTGAAAATTAAAAACCAATACATTATTTTTTAAGGCTTGTCTACAGTTTAGTTGGGTATCTGGCCCAAGATCAAGAATTATAATCAAAGGGTCTCCACTAAAAACAGTTTACTCTGTACTGCCGTCTCAACAAACTATTGGTGTTTCAGTCTCGGTGTTTACATACACCGATGATATATTTATTAGTGTCAGTGCAGATAGTGCAATTGGTGAAGGATTTGGTGAAACTTTATTGCTCAACATAAAACGTCAAATTGACCAGATGTACGAGCTGTTAAGATACAGAAGAATACCAAAGGATTTAAAGAACAGTTTTTTAATATCGAATAATTTTAAAGATTTATCGTCTATAGATATTGAAGGGGTAAAATAATAATAATAATAATAATATACCTTATTGTTATTAAGGATAATTCAAATTTTTATATATATGTATGTATTAGCTTATAGCGAAAATGAAAGATATTCAGTTACAACTACAAATGGCTAAAGAACTTGGTGTTTATAATGACGACGGAATAAGACACGTAAATCAGCTTAGAGGCGAGTACTCGATTTTACTTCGAGAATTACGCAAAAGGAAACACAAAAATAAAAAAAATATCGTACAGAAAATGTTGGGATGTTCAAATCCTTTTAATTCCAAGGTATATTATTTTTACCATCTTATTATATTATTAATGAAAATAAATACTTAGGCGTTAGGCACATACGTATAACATATGAATATAATATGTATAAGTACTGAAAATTAGAAATACCCACCTACCTATCTATAATAGTATTTATGTGATTTTAGAAAAATATAATTGGCTAACAATATTGTCTTTGTTTTTCTTTTAATTCAGTTAAGTTGTGAAAAAGAACAAGCCAAGACGGTCCAAGCTACAAGAAAATTACAAGAAGCAACTAATATATTTGTCGCACAAACTGCTCAAGATTACCGTCCTAAAATGCATATTTGTAGGAGTACTGTTTATGCTAAAGACAATTTTTTAGGGTTACCTAAATTACCTAGGGAACAACTGCTCACTCAGATCTAAATAGTGTTTCAGTTTTTGAATTATCCGATGTATATGATTGTACATCTTTTAATCTGTGCTTCCTTAGCTCAGATATTTTTTCTCAAATTGAAATGCTAACTCTTTAAAAGACTTGACTACCTAATTTATTTTTGACGTTTTTATCGTTGTGCTGTACAACATATTTTCGGTATTTCTACGAATGATTCAAATTATTTAATGGTGTATCACACTGTATCGTCCACTAATAGAGATGGGTAGTTTTTCACGGATTCCAATAAAATTGTATAATTTTTTTTTATTATTAATTTTATAAGTGTGCGCATTCAATTTAGATTCTCTTCAGTAGGTCTAAAATTTCAATGGTCGCATTAACTATATGCTATATAGTACATGAAATACAATTATGTATTTTATGTTTTTAAATTTTTAAATTGTATGACTTCCACTATATACTAAGTAGGGTAATAAGACCAATCAAACGCAAATGCTCAGATCTTGAATTATTGTTATTTAACACCAATAGTTAAATTTTATTTAAAAACTTTTGTCTAATTTTATTTTCAAATAAAATCTAGAGTAAATGATCCACTGTATAAGGGTACTTTAATAATATATATACTTATGTTTTGCTTTAGGGAATTTTTCTATTTAAATTAGGACTCTTATATACCTATTAGATATTATAATATGATATATTGATAAAAAAATTAATATTTTAAAATTTAAAATTTAGGAATATATTATTTTGATATCTAATGTTTCCTACTACATTAACTTAATTAACTGCTCATTGTTGAGGAGTCCTCGAGATAATCATTCACTAAGTGCGTATTAGGTATATATCTGTATTATAGGTAGGTACTTATGTAAAATTAAATTTTGTTATTAATTAGTTAACATAATTATTATTTATTTTGTATAAATTAAGTCTGCACGCACAATGCACACGTAGTGCATAGTTTATAAACAACATTTTAAGTGTAAAAATCAACTAGTCAAAGTCGAAAAATTGGGGATCAATATCTATAAAATATTAATTGTAGTATAAATAATAAATGTACCTATATAGTATTAATGTACTTCTGTAATGACATGTTATGTAATTTTAGTAATTTATAAGTGCTTATTATTTACTGCGTCAAGAAAAATATAGGAAAATATGTGATATTATGTTAAATATAATATAATATATAAATTATAAGCCATAAGGTCCCTCCATGGACAAACAATGCAATAGATATAGTAATGTTGTTTTTTTTATAATTATAATTACAATTTACAACTGTTGAATATTTAAATAATTTTAAATTACCTTTACATCTTTGTTAAAATATAAATTTATTGACTATATTATACTATTTAACAAAATGAATACATGTATATTTTCTGTTATATGAAATATTATATTACCTATCTAATCGGACTTATCTTGGTACCTAAATGTCCAGAAATGTTTGATAAAATATTTTTTATAATGCAACCGTGTTTGCCTATTAAAGCTATGAGGTGGTGATGGTGAATTCCCGTCTAATCTCAATCAAGTACGAATTGCGGTCTGTGCTTGTGAGAGGGACGTACAAATTGCGGCTACATAATAATTACCACTCTATATTATAAGACCATTACCGTTACCCTGGAGGAGTCACCACGATCGGGTTGACTGAGTCGTCTCCCAAAAATATCTTTCTTTATTGTCCTATTGTTTTTATTATTTATGTTTTTTTGCTAATGAATGAGTTTGTTGTAACTTTAAATTCAAATTATTGGTTTAGAAAAAACTTAATGGCCTCTCAAAAAAAAAAAACTGACCTATTTCTTTTAGTTTGTGGCTCTTCATCTATTATTTTTCACACAATGTCTTCGTTTTGAATCTTTTACTTCTGCATATTATATGTAAGTCTCACATTAGTCACATTGAACTCCGAGTAACACATCAACGAAGTTATGGATGTTATAATGGCTTGTGTATAGAACGACATAATATTAAGTTTTGAGTGAAAACTTTCACAATTGTTAGTGGTACCTGTACGGTTGCAGCAAGTTTTAACTGTAGGTACCCATATATATTAGGCCACAATAGGGGCAACATGGAATCCGGTGAATTATTACGCAGGCCGCAACTCAGTTACAGCTAAAAGGTTATTCGGCCGAAATTCACCGATGCCCGACGTCGTAAACAACATGTCAGGTCACCACTCACCCACAGCCATATCTCAGACTTCAAATTACAAATAGGTATATCATACATTATTATATAAGTTTAAACTATTTCGAGACAATTATTCAACGACTATTATTGGTTAGTAAAATTAATTATCAAAGCAAAATTAAGATTGATCACGTTCTTGTCAATAATTCATTTTTAAAGATTGCAAATTTATCACAAAAAATCTCCAATAATCAATTTCTTAAAATTTACTATAATATTGTAGACTGTAGGTATATTCACACCTTACATTTTTTAAAATTATTCGCAGTAGCCAGTAAGTACTCAAACGCAAGTAAAACATCTATGAAAATTGGCTAATTTATTTTACCCAGATTTTGAAGTAATATACCTTAATGATGCGTAGGTAATTACCAAAAATACCGTATAACTGGTAATACCGTAGATACCGGTAGTAAACAAATAACAGATACCGGTATCAACATTTGAAATACCACCGCATCGGCGCACCCTAACATTGGACTACGTTCCCTTCATTTATGTGGCCAAGTATAGTAGTTTTTCTTTTGATAGCAAATTTGCTCATTAATATTATTTATAAATGTAAAGTACAGGTTGTAAATATTTTCCACTTAAAAAAAAAATAATAAATACAAAAAAAAAAATGACTTACTATAAATGTAATTGAAAAATATAGGTTTTCTTTGGCAAAATCATATTTATTGTTTGTTGTAGATATTGCATGACATGATAAATAATAATAATAATAACAATAATCGTGCTCCTTTTTTTTAGGTAGGTATAACTTATCAGTGTTAGTTATTTATCAATTTATGATATTTAAATAAAATATTATTGTTTTTTTTTCTTTTCAATATCTCATAAATAATTACATAATTAAAGCGTCTTGTAGGTACAAAATGTAAATGTTTATATTTATGTCATTAGTGTTATACCGATTATAATATCCATATTATTAAACAATTTAAAATTTTTATAATATGATGATCACACCTTAGAAGTGTCTGGCTTTTTTATCTGTCCTTCAATAGTTCAATGTTTCAACATTCTTATTTGATAACATAAATTATTAATGAGTACGAACAATGTAAAATGTAAAATAATAATTCGTATAATTTCAAAAAAACTTAAAAATAGTTGTAATCGTATAGTCATTATATTAGGCCTTAATTTGAAATTAAAAATTATCATTAGAAGTTAGAACTATGAATTACAATCAATAACTCCTAGTAAAATATCTTCTGGTTCTACAATTTCATTCACTAATTCAATCGATTGTTGTAATAAAATTAAATATGATTCATTCAAATCAATCTCATTATGATATAAAACCATACAAACAGTATCAATATCCACACGATCACCTTTTTTTACAAGTAAGCGAATACCAACAGCTGGATCAATCGCTTGATTAGAAAATTGTCTTCCGGCACCCAATTTGTTACAGACTTTGGCAATATTCATACCATGTACGCCATTCACGTAACCTATAATGATACATTATAATATAGAGTACCTAGGCCTTATAATATTAAACTGGAACATTTGTTTGGCCTACTAGTTTCCCATTAAAAAACAATTTTAAATAGGCACACTCATCGTGACATCGTACCTAGTACCTACCTATACAAATTACAAATACATCTCAAAATTTAAAACACTTCAATGTATCTACCTGAAGTAAGAGCCTTAATTTCGATCTCGTATTTGGCCATTGGTAAAACGGAAGTTGTACTGCCATAACATAACTCATCTGCTATCCGCTCGTCGACTCTCGATTCGATTAACATATGTTTGAACTTTTCTAAAGCTGTTCTGTTATTTAATGACTCAGCCATCCGCTTACAACCTTCATTCACCGAACTTACTTTATGAGTCATTTCTAATAGATGTCCACCTATTCAATTTAGCGTAATAATAACAATTATAATATAATCCATAAGTAATTAGCATTGTACAAGTAAAAAATATAAATAAATACCGATTAATTCAACAAGAGCTTGTAAGTCACTCGGCCCTTTTCCCCTTAAACAATTTATAGATTCTAATATTTCCAAAGAATTACCAACATAATTACCAATTGGTGCTGACATTCTAGTCATCAACACTCTACATTCAATGCCCATCAGTTTAGCCACTAAAACCTAGAACATTACATAAACTAAACGTCGTTATATTATGTAGATATAAACGACGCATATATAATTGAGATATTTTGTATTTTTGTGCTCAGCAATGTTAACAATTATTTTCCTATAATATTAGCATAGTCACATAGGTATATAAAGTACCTACCTATATAAGTAGAGGAGATAAAGGTGAATTTAATGATATGATAATAATATTTATTTACCTTCCAAATAACGATATTATGATAATATAAAATATCTTTCTAATTTCTATATAAACGAAATCGGGAGCGGAGATTTCCTCTATGTATCGTCCCTGTCCGCCACACGTTCCGTTCACATCGGAATATATTTATTATATATATATTATGTATTTATACGTTTCCAAGTAGAGATCGATATACCTAATATATAAATATAAAATTATGTGATAAGGAATCTGTTTCAGATTCCTGATTCTTCTGAAGTCTGCTGAATCGTTAATTTTTGTGATAAAAATATACAATTTCAAGGCCTAACCTATGCATTTTCATACAATTAGCGAAGTGAAACATTCAAAATTTCAAACAACCACGTAAACAAAGAATAATATGCATAGCTGCCCTGTGCGTAGCGGTATATAGGTATATAGAAGGTAGGTACTAACTATTAATAACTCCTTTTATAAATAAACGATGAATCTATAATTTGTATACCTAGCTAAAGATAATTTATAATATATTTGATTAATGTGTAGGAAATTATTTTTTGAATTATTAGAGTAACTTACAAATTGCTTTCCGAAGGATTTAGCTTCGTCGATTGAATGGAAAAAACTTGCTGATCCGACTTTTAAATCGAGTATTAAATATTTAATACCGGCGGCTGCTTTTTTAGATATTATAGACGCTAATAAAATGAAAAATAACGTATCATATTCGAATATGTTTTTATAGTAAATAGGTATCTAGATACTAAATTACGATTACATTACCTACCTATAATTAATCCAGCATTGTCGACCGTGGCAGTGACATCTCGAGCTTTGTATAGGACAGAATCGGCCGGCGATAAATCGTCTGAGCCAACAATAAAACATCCGAAATTATTGCCCATGTCCAACAGTTGTTGGTCGTCGAAACTAAACGAGGAAAATCCTAAAACGATGTAGTTATTATAGTGTTATTGTGATGTGAATACGTGATATAAATGATTAGTTGTTATTACTTGTTATTATTTAACTAATTAATTATAGTAAACGGTTTCGTTTAAACAGTGATAACATTCGATATTGAATTAATATTGTGCAAACTGCTAACCGGGAATACTCTCGAGTTTATCCAACGTGCCACCCGTAAACTCGAGTCCTCTGCCAGACACCATAGGTATAATAAAATCTTCTTGAACGGCACTCAGCGCAGGTACTAGCGGAATTGAGACTTTATCCCCAACGCCTCCAGTGCTGTGCTTGTCCACGACAATTGCAGACGATCTAAATTTGAGTATTTTGCCCGAATTCACCATAGCTGTGGTCATATTATAGACCTCGGCATTGGTCAAGTCGTTTAAATACAAGGCCATTAACATCGCTCCTGCATGAATATATACCAAAATACCTAATTAATATTTTATAATGACATATTGACTATTGTATGCCTAGGTTAAAAGAACGTCTCGCCACCTAGGCATGTAACATTATTGCTACCTATAAGGCTGTAACTAAGTATAACTAACACCAATAATTGTGCAGGATGAATAAAAGGATGGCCTACTGGTCTCTTTAATATATTACTTATAAGCGTATATTTGGTACGTTATATATTTATATAGGCCTATCTATATAGTTTGTATAGTTTTTTATTTTTACTCAAAATTTACATTTTTTGTTCATAACTGAACAAGTTTATATGATAAGCAAAAATAACTACCAGCACAAAATTCTCATGCAACATTGTTTTTAACACTAAATGATTCTCGGTAGTATCAAATTAGAAGAAAAACGCTTACACACAATTTTATGGCTCAAAATGTTGGTAATATTATTATCTGCAGTATGCAAAGGTTTGAAGTGAATATTTTATTGGAGCATTTAGCTTTAATTATTTAACATTTTTGAATGCATACTAGTTTAAATTGTATTATAATAATTTCTTTAAAACTACCTATGTGGTGTATGGGGGGATTGGAAGTGGTGATCTATTATGTTTCATAGAGATTTTGATGTTTTCAGCGTATCACAACCGCTACTATTTTTTAGTGAAAAATCTGATACAAAGCAGTGTGCAACAAGAAATTGGAAATGTGTATATGTAAACAAAAAAATGAGGTAGGTATAGTAAATTCACTTGCCTTACATCAATAATGGTGTGAAAGGTGATTTTCTGAGAGCAAGTCCAAGCAAGAAGGATAACGAGAAGTCAAGTCTTGAATCAGCGAATTTTCAAATCAAATTTTCTATACACAATTAAGTAACTCTTAACTGTTTAGCATTTCTAAGATTTCCGAATAATATCCACCAAATTATTATATTATACATAAAAATACTCCCGGTTTTAAAATAATATTTTGCTTTGGAAATGAAAAAAAATTTAAGTTGTAATTCAAAAACAAAAAAACTTTAAGAAATGATAACCATAAAAAGTAATAAAATCATTTTTTTCAAAAATGTTGTTTCGTAACATACTGAAAATTATGTAAAACTAATTTTTAAATTCGTTAATAGTTTTTGAAATAATGGGTGTTTTCCGATAAAATAATCACCCGATTTACCTACACAACATATTATACCTACCTAATATTGTAACCGCTCTTACCGATTTGACATTGATCTATACATCCATCCACTGTACATTTTACGAAAAATTTGATCTCGTCGTCGGTCAATTCGTTTTTTTGGCATTTTTTTTTTATTATCGATATAATACTCATCTCGCAATTATAATGTGAATATCAGTCGATCGATAATAACGTTCATATGTAGTATCCCGCGCGATGTATATATGTACTAATAAGTGCTATTAAAACAACATTAAATTATGATATAATATAGAATTAGGTATGTCGTAGGTAGTACTGTATAATAGTATAGAAGGTACGCGTTTGTATCGAACTCCGTCACTATTGGTTCGAGTCGATAATTTTTTATTCGACTTAATGATAATAATATTATGTGTAGGTATAGGCATGAAAATGACGCTACTTAGCTAAGACTTACCGCGGCTGTAAATAATATTATAACATAAATTGTTATAATTTGTTATTACTGAAGTGGCGTTTTATCTATACCGATGCGAGATAATTAATAGGGCTACGCGTTTGTTTTTAGTTTTATAATAGGTACAAAATGTTATCTACATAAATATTAGGTAGGTGCGTTTTGCTCTCACAATAAAACAATTATAATTAACTATGCTTTATTATTCTGTTCTATTTGAATTGAAGGAGCAAAGTTTGGTTTTTAAAATGATTAAACATTTAACACTAGTACATTACATGTGTCATATATGTGTGGTTGTTATATAATCATAGAGGTAAGATTATTTGTCAATCTTAATATGAACACTATAATAATGTACAGAGTACCGACCATCCACCAGTGTACTATAATTTGGTATAGCGCGTGAAGTGAATAATATAAATTATTATATAGATACCTAATATTTATAATATTATTTAATTAGGTGTTTCGCAAATAACTCAGTTTTTTTTAAAAAAAATGCTCGTGGTTAGATATGAATTTAGTAATAAATAAATAATGAAAATCTAATATTTTTCTTTTATTTAAATGGTTACCATTGGTTACGGTTTATAATATAATTACTATTGTAATTTTATTATTAGTAGAAATACCAATGTCATATGACATTTTTTTACAAATCAAAATATTAATCTAAATACACGAATAAAATTTATATCGCAGAATAGATTAAATATAAAATAATAAACATTAAGAGTCAAACTTACAAAAAAAAAGAAATGGAACTCATTAACATTTTAAACAACTGATTTATAATAAACATACATTTTTACATGCCAAATCCATCCATAGACAGATTAGTTGTTCCACATATTTTTTAAGATTAAAATAATATCTTTAGCATAAACATTTATATCAAATAGATCACTATGCATTTTTAATTCCCAAATATTTTTTCTGATATTTTCCAAAACAAGTTTGTTCATCCCCAGTTGCATTGCAATTTCAATATAATTTTCTTCATTTTGAGCAATAGTATCAGCGATTCCTAAAGTAGTCAATTGTGAGGCCGTTACACGAGATTCATATGTATCTCCCGGAAGTGTAATTACTGGAACTCCTGCCCATATTGCATCCAAGCAAGCTATGTGTCCATTACATAAATGTGTATCCAAATATATATCGGCCAACTGGATTCGATTCAAATGTTGATATTTAGGAATAAAGTCAGCAAAAATGATGCGTGATGTATCAAAGTTTAAACCATCAGCAAATGTTCTTAAGTTATTTTCAGCAATATCATTCAAATGTAGAAGCCATAGTACAGAGTTAGGAACATTATTTAAAATATTTAGCCACATACGAAAAGTAAATGGGTCTATTTTATACAGTTTACTGAAATTACAAAAAACAACCACGTTCTCTGGTAAGTTGAACGTTGATCTATTGTAAGATTTCACAGATTCTGCGAGCTCTTCTTCAATATATGTGGTTTTAACTGATACTAAATCATTGACATTTCCATTAAGATAAATGCCTTGATGCATAGTATTATTAGTATTATCTACGACTACTTTGCGTTGTCGTAAATTAGAAAACTTCTGTTTGTGGTCCCCAACAAAAATAGTTTGATTTGTATAAACCCATTTTTCAGTATATAAATGTTGAAGTTCAGGAGGAGAACATATTTTATCTGTAATCAAGTAATCCATGAATGTTGTACCACTGGTACTAGGACAACCAAGCCATGAAACTTGAATTGGAGCTGGTCTTAAAGCAAATATCTCAGTTTGAGCACCCTTGGTATAACCACTCATGTCAACCAATACATGGATTCCATCGTTATTTATAACTTTAGCAGCATCGATAAATTTCAGTTGTGATAAATCTTTATGGTGTTCATAGAGATTCAACCTGTAGTTAAAAAAAAAGATAAGATTTTACATAATTAATATTATAATCAATAATTATTAATAGATGACTGATTAAATGTTATAAAAGTTAAACAGAAAAATAATATACATTATTTAATACTACACAATGGCTGAATTTAAAGAAATTAGTTTATCTTTATTAAACAAAGTATAGGTATTTCAAGGTTTTGTTTCTGAGGAATCAGATATCAGATGTTAATAATAACATTTTGTAAGTTTATTTTAAATTTTTGCTGATGTTCAAATAAAAAATTGTAGTAGGTATTATATTTTATTGAAAAAGGTCAGTAAGTTATAAGCCACATTTAGGATTCTGAGAGAAGCGATGAATGTATTGATTTTTTAATGATGAGTTCATGTTAAAATAAATGTGTTTTTGAGCTAGGTATACATATTTTGACCTTTAACCGATTTTTGTAAGGTTTTTATTGTCATAGTTCCTTATTAACAAAAACATATTTATGATTCATAGATTTTCCTCCTAGAGGAAAAATATTGAGTATCGTGTTATGGTTATTTATTTGTGTCTGTACACACATTAAGTAGCTAAAATAATGCTTTGATTTTCCACTTCGTTAAATTTTTTGGTGGGAAATGAATCTTATTGTTGCATTCGAGAGGTTCAAATTCAAAATTCTAGTAATCTTCAATAGCGTCAGAAAAAAACAGTTACAGAAATTATTACGCAAAATCAGTTTTTATCAAAACCGATTTTGGTTTATGGTGTAATATAAATTAAATAACTTAACCTCTATAGGTGATTGAAATGTTTATATATTAGCACTATTTATGTATGATATAACCATAGCTACATGAAACTTTCATCGAAATTTTATAATAGCATTTTCTATAGACTATACAATTTTCAAAATATTTTGAGTCCATTTGAGCTATTGATAGGCATAAGAACATTTTGATTGTAATTAGTTTTTTTCTATAAATGGCAATAACAATTATTTTTTTTGTTTAAAAAGTTAGGAAATTTAATACTTGCAAGGTTTCTCATAAGTATTTATAATAGCATTTGAAAAACTGATACATCATACGAAGGCACAGTTTTATATATTTAAATTTTAAGTTCAAATTTAGTTATTTGTTATTATTTAAAAATATTATTCATAGGTACCTATTTGAAAATTTAAAAGTATATTATTATATTTTATACACTCAATGACGTTCTTAAATGCAATTTTTTCGACAAATTAATTCAACCTATTAATGTTTAATAGTAAAATAAATTATTTTAAAAGCAATAATTACTTAATATATACTTAATAATATAGGCTAACAGACTGTCTTCTCTCAATATTGTTTAAGTATACTATGATTTTATATAATTGAATTCAAATTTAACATTATTCAAACGCACTCGATATCAACAGTACAGTAGAGCAGTACACACTTTCCCACCTATTTACTTTTATTTAATAAAATCATTAAAATCAAATATTTACCAGGATGGAATGTTATCATTTGAAGATATAGAATAACAAATTACATCGACTTGGTAATCGTATAGACTGGACAAAGATTCCATAATCGTTGTTATTGGGTGTTTACTAAAGTTGGTTGATACAAAACCAATTCTGAGATTTCCGTTGGAAGATATTAAAGATGTAGGATGAACAAATTGTTGAGGTTCTTCAATTGATTTTTTCAATTTTTCAACACAATGTTTTGCATACTTAGAAGCAATTTTAGTTTGTACTTCTATCGATAGAGGAAACATTAATGCATCGTGAGGTAATAAGGACAATATGTCGTCATCATTCAGTTGTTTGTTAACAATTTCTTGTAATTTTTTCACGTGTGTATCATAGTCTGACCAGTCACAAATTGTTTGTAAACATCGTACTAAATTACAATATACGTCTGGAAGATCGGGTTTTAAGTTTAATACAAATTCATAAGCACGAATTGCTTCAATGAAATTATCACTGTCTTTTTGTATAGAACCTATATAAATGTAAGCTTCTAAACAATGTGGATCATGCTGAATTGCCATATAAAAGCAACGTAATGCATCTTTACTCATGTTTAATTCCGTATATATATTTCCCATATATATATAAATGTCAACAGATGTATTGTCATATTCTAATGCTTTTTCATAATACGTTAGAGCATCATTCAGATTTATATTCAATCTATATAAAATATTGGCTAAATTCAAACAAGCGTTATAATGGGTAGGTTGTTGCAACTGTATAGCCATTTTATAATAATCTATGGCCTTTTCTGAAATACCATATTCTTCATATATTATGGCAATATCACAATAAGCATTGGCCAACGTCGGCTTTAATTCAATCGCATTTTTATACCTGTTAAAAAATTAATGATATAATTAGTTATACTGAATAGATACGTTTTACAAGAATTATTTCTATTAATTAAATCAAGTAGCAAGTACTATGTTTTTATCATGGGAAACAGAAATTAACAACAAAGAAGATGAGAAAAGACAATAGTACAATATCTTGAACTGAAGTCTTTGAAACAAATAAAACAATTGTAATATACTTACAAATAACCAACATTTAAAAAATAGCCGAAAATAAATATATGCATGTAGTAAACGTATACTAATAGTGTCAAATATGAAAAATAATGAACCATTTATTAATGAATTATTAATATTATATTCTGAACTTGTATATTAAAATTGACTTAGTTTCTTCATTATTATTGGTAATAAGCAAACATTTACAATTTAAAATATAGCTTGATACAAAAAATATAGTCAACACATGCAATTAAATTATGATAATTAATAAATATCCGAAATCTATTGTTATGTTATGTTAGTGACTTTATGCAGTTCAATGGCGGTGGAAAATATGGACGAATAGTCCATTACAGAATTCATAAAATTTCGTAAATTTAAGCATAATTTGGAGATTAGAGAATTTAGCCAATATTTCATATTTAAGAGGACGCCTCACTCGCATATGTTGTCTTCGTCTTACAAGTGCCTAACATAGAAAATTATATGCTCAGCTGAACACGTGTAGCTCCATTTGTTTAAAAATTAGAGTGAATTGACCTCTTATAAAATTTAAAGGTAAGATTATTTATCTAGACAACTTTATGGACTTTTTATTATATTTTTTTCTATTTTAAAGCAAGTTATGAGTATTTTAAAATTGTAAATTGTTTGTACATCTTGAAATACTAATAACTCACTTTGAAATTAAAATATAATAAAAAGCCCATGAGGTTATCTAAATAATCTTACCTTTATAAGAGGTCAATTCACTCTAATTTTTAAACTAAAGGAGCTACAAGTGTTCTACTGAGCGTACAATTTGCTTTGTTACGCACTTGATAGACAGAGACAACATATGCGGGTGAGATGTCCCCTTAAGAATATTTTGTATTCTTGTTCAAAAAAAATTAACTTTTAGTTGTAAATTACTAAGAATTTAGCTGCAGGAAAAAAAAATTTTTAAATTAAAAAAAATCAAAAATTATAGAAGTTGACCATAACTGGTTTGTTATTAAACTAGAAATTGTTTTAAATGTGACTGATTTTAAATAATGCACCAAAAAAAATATGTACAATACATATTTTTAACTTTAAACATGGTAAATGTAAATAATTTTAATTCATTAAGTTTAAAGTAACATATACCTATTACACATAATAAGTTTCTTATTTTAACTTATATAAACGTGCTTAAACTCATTGAAGTAAAAGAATCGAGTATTTTCTGAGACTTTAACCAATCTAAGAATTATTAGAATATCTGGAGAATATTTGGAGGGTCTTTTTAGAGCACATTTTAAATTTTGAATTGTGTTGATTAATTATTACCTTGTAAGAGCCAAATCCAAATGTCCCAGATTATACAAAGTCAGGCCCACTTTCCAATGAGCATATGCATTCCCAGGGTTCAAAAGTATCGCGCAATAGAATGTATTTCTTGCATTTTCTTGATCATCACTTTCCAGGTACAAATCACCCATTGACATGCAAGCATCAGACGCATTTAGATGATCGTGAGATTTCCGGTATGCAACAAAAAGATTCTTGAACAGGTCTATTCTGTTTGGATTTAATTGAATACATTTTTTAAAATATATTATAGCTTCTTGATAATTTTGAAGGTTATGCAAATATATCAAAGCTAATTCTAGATTCAAATTGAAATCTTCAGGCTGAAGTTTCAAACACTTTTTGTATACTTCAACACACAATAACATATTTTCTTGTAAACAGTATGTAACTGCTAAACTTCTTAAAACGGATACATTTTCTGGTTCTAGTTTAAGTGCTTTTAAAAATATATTAGCTGCGTTTTGGTACTCTGTAATTTTTAGATGAGCCATTCCCAAATAAAAACAAGCATTTATTAGATCGGGATTTATTTCTAAAGCTTTTTTATACTTAGAAATAGCTTTTCCAAATTTACCGATCATATAATAAACATCTGCTAAATTGTTTAAAGTATCTGGACATTCTGTCGCACAGTTGTTGGCAATTTTAAAATGCTTTTTAGCCTCTTTTATCCTGTTTAATTTTAATAGCAGTTTTCCATACTCATTACGAACTTTATATAATTCTGGTTTTATACTTAAAACACGTTCATAAGCCAAATCAGCCGTGATTAAGTCATTTGTCTTAAACAAAAAATTGGCATAATCTGCCCATGCATCCACACAATAAGGTTTTAATGTACATACTTTAAATAAGTATTCTTTTGCTAAATCATTTTCTGATTTTTTCATATAAACTAAAGCAAAGTTACTTAAAACTTCGGAACAATTTGGATTAATATTGTTTGCTATTTCTAAACAATCAATACATTTTTCATAATTTCCGCAGTTGAAAAATGATTCGGCATTAAGCAATAAAACATTTAAGTCTGTTGGTGTATGTGTAAGTAATTCTTTACATATTTTTTGAGTATTGATGAAGTTTCTATTTTGATGTTCTGATTTTGCAGATTTTAGAAGATTATCTAAAAAAAATATATATTTATTATACATACAATTTAGAATACTGAACATTAGTTAATATTAAGTTATTTCTGTAAATCAATAGGTAGAATAACAATTAGATTCAAATGGAGTATCATTCTATGACAAAATGCAATAGAACAGAAGATCCCCATGCTTTTTTTAAGAACTCCTGGCCACCAAAAATAATGTGAGATATGAGCAGACAGTTTCGACAGAAAATTATCTTAAGTTATCTGCCATAAATTTTAAGAGCCGTTCTCACAATGTCTGGTTAATAAAGTTAACCAATACTTTACTGAACATTGTAAGAACGGTCCTAAGTTGTATATTATTCATAGACCTTATACTAATAGACAGAACATACTGGGTATACGGAGTAGAGTGGTACACCTGAGAGAATTAGTGTATGTTATATAATCATATTGGGTATAATGGAAAAAACGCAACTACTTTTCCTCAGAAATTTTGTCACAATTCAATTATAACATGTATTTTTACTCTAATTGAGCGACTTCTACTCAGACTACGTAAACGTGTCTTGTCTATGTTGTACATGGGTAAGACGGAGACAACACATGCGGGTGTGATGTCCTTTTAAGAAACAAATATTAGTGTAACAACGATATATATCGGTATAAAACGATAGTTTCAGAAAATACATGTGTATGGTGTATCAACTCAGTATCAGGCTCAGACTTACTGTGAACATAGATATATAAGTTTAAAATAACTAGATTGTTAATGGATTGTGTAATTTGATTATTTACTCATTAATAAAAATAATAATTATGAAATATACACATAATATGCACATGTATAAATGTGTATTTGTACAAGCTATAAAATCTATAAAGGGTCATAGTTCATAATAATTTATTTTCCAATACATGAATAATTCTTATATTACATGGGTTAGGTTTAATCATGTGACTTATTTTTGTACAGTTTTTTATGTGGGCGGCTGTACGAGTTTGGTCTCCTTATTCTAGTCTTCAATCTTCATGGTCACTGCAACTGTGCTTCTTGAAACACTACCTATCGTGGTCTATAAGTATAAGGTTTATGTGTCTATTTCATATAAATTTTTATTTGTAATCTATCTCATGTGTAACATATGGGGTACAATTAACATTTTATTTTTTTTTCACACAGATAATAATCCAGGCGCAGTTTACATAATATGCCCATTTAAATATAGCATAGCTATTGATAATACTGTTTAATGATAATAACTTACCCAAGTGTTCACTATAAATCTAAAAAAAAAAAATCAAATTATCAAAATATAATCTAAAATATGTTGAATATTATTAATTGTTACCTCTATAGCTCCATAAAGCAGTGTTAATGAATCTCCACACAATTTCATTGAGCTGGCTTTTCCAAGGGTTGCTCGAGCCAAATCTTTTACTTTTGTAAATCCCAATACTTCAAATTCATTGGAGATTTTTTCAAAACTTTAAAAAATAAAAACAATTAATTATAAAATAAATTGGTAAAATTAAGTTGAGGAAGTAGACATAGAACATTTGTGATTACACACAAGTTTAGTGATAACTTCCACTTTTGATATGATTTTTAACATGTTCGCTAGTTAATACTTAAGAGGACGTGATACCCACATGTGTTGTCTATGTCTAACAAATGTACAACATAGCAAAAACTGTTAGTGCGGGATAACCACTTCTTTGGTATTTATAGTAAAATTACTAAAATTCTACCACGCATAAGGAACAACTTTATCTGAGTCGTAGCGTTTTTCATTATTTGGATAACATAAATAAAATAAAATTTATCAGTTTGAGAACATAAGGATTTTTTTTGTTTTTTTTTTTCATTTAATTACTAAACATTTTTGGGAAATGCTATAAAAAAATAAATACGCTACGACACAGGTTAAGTTGTTCCCTATGCGTTGCGGAATTTTGGTAATTCTACTATAAATAGCAAGGGAGTGGGTCTTTTGCACTGAACTGTATAGAGTTTAGTGGTTTTTTGCTATGTTGTACATTTGTAAGACAGAGACAACGCATACGGGTATCACGTCCTCTTAATGTATATTAAAAACATAATGTTTACAGTAGAATAGAACATAGAAGACAGTTACTAGGTAAAACTAAAAAGTAATAACAGGTCTAATAATAAATAGGACAAATTAAAAAAAAGAATAAGCTAGAGAAGGTAACTTCTCTCCTAATGTACATATTAGACAATATACAAATTAAACATTTAGACATAATTTTTAAATAATTCACTTTGATCTTCACTTCACTCAAAAACCAGAATGTGGTAAGCAATTAAGATATAGTAACTTTAATGGTAGACAAACATAAAAAAAACAAATCAAAAATTTATATCTCGCACAGGACTTAAATAAATAAGCTCTAATATAAATATTATTCATGCATTAAACTTTTCAATTTTATTTATACAAGTATTTAAATTTAAAAAAAAAATATCTAGATCCTTATACACGATAATATTAATAACTGTAAATTATTTACTTTAAAGGGTCGTTTTCTGATAAGATCTCTGTAATAACTGATATTGGTGCTTCACAATCAGAATGTTTTGAGCAAAATATATCCTGTAAGTATTATAATTATTAATTTATATAATATTTGTAATCAATAAAATTAGTTTCACTGGTTAGTCAAAAGTTTTAAAATTTAGTAAACTTTATCTTAATAAAAATGTTAAGATAATATTTTGCAAAAGTGGCATTTTTAGACAAACATCTTGTTTAATAAGATACCAAACATGCATTTGTTTTTTTAAAAGTAAGTAACACGAAAAATGTATGTTTGGCAGCTCACATTTAGCTTTATTAATTTATGTCATACACTTGTCATACTAAGGTAATACATTATATGATGTCCTCTGAATTGTAAGCATATTGTAATAACAAATATACCAAGAGAATTATAGTCCCCCAATCTCCCATTTTGATGTACGATTTAAGAGATTTTCTAATAAAGGATGTCATATTAACTCTGAAAATCTCATTAATTGTTACATATCAAAATAGGAGTTTTGAAGGACAAAAAATATAAAAGATGAATCTATTTGCTATTAAAATTCCTAACAAGATTTATCAATTTATTAATTAGTCCTTAACAATTTCAAATTACAATATAAGATTTTCTATGATTATAGTTAGTATAAATGTGCCACAAACACCTACATATATTATACAGTTGAATTATTAATATATTACTCACAAATGGTAACGAATTCATAGTTTAAAATATTTGGTACTAGTGATTTTTTAAATAAGTACCATTTATAATGATCCACATACACTTAAGACCAGACTGTTGACAATGAACTGAAAACAAAATATAATATATTGTAATAAATACATTAGATTGTTAGAGTAAAAAAATGTATATATATTTTATTTGATATAATTGATTACATTAATAATCAAATAGTTTAAAAATATAGTTAGATCTAGGCACAGTGGCGTGGCAAACTAAAAATTTTTCAGACGCAAGTTACAAATATCCCAAGTATTAATGCATAATAATGTATTAATAAAATATAACTAATTATATTTCAGATTGTTATTCACTACCTATTGAGTATATTATCATAATACATTTACTAGGGGACCCACCGGCTACCACCAACCCCTCTATTTAAGAAAAATCTCGGAGGCAATTGCCTCTGAAATTACCGTTCGCCACGCCACTGACACAGCACATAATTAATGTACAATAAACAATGAATGTTATATTTTATCAAAATATGCGAAACAATTTGTTGTCATTACCTTGAAATTATTACAATATGTATAGATAACTGATAATAATTCAAAAATATAAAATGAAAAAAAAATATACATTACTGTAAAACAATCTATGTTCTACCTATCAATAGACATATAGTCATTTTTAGATAATTGTAAGAGTAGATTTAACAATTATAAGCATAGACCAAAATTACTGGTTTTGTTAATGGAATAGTATTAATCAACCATTTCTACATTATATATTATAAAACATGAGTCGTAGTTAAGTCAATGACTCTACAAATGTACGCACACTAAAACTATTTAGTAAGGTCTACCTTGTTGAAAACATCATTTATATTTTAAGCGTTATATTACTGTGTCCAGTCTTGTTTATAATAATTAAGCTTTTTTCATGGAGAGAAGGCCTTTAGAAAAAACAAACAAATAAGATATTAAATGGTTATTATTGGAGTCTGAAATAACGAACAGGGAACAATGCAGTCAGAACAGTATTAAACCTACTTTATAGGTTTGTTGTTCGTAACTTAAGTTTGAAAATATATTAAGTGGCTAGAACCACATTTTAAAATTTAAATTAAAAAAAAAACCTGAGGTCCACTAGATAATACTGTTACTTCTAAATTTGAAATAGTCAGTAATAATAGTCAATTCACTCCAATATTAAACATAAGAGTCAAATTCAAGAATTATTATTAATAATGTACAATTTCTAATGTTATGCGTTTGTAAGAAGGATAATTGCAAGTGTATCGTCATTTAAATAAAATAAAACGACTTTTAATGACAATAAACGTTCATACTTACAAAAGAAATATCTACTCAAAAGAATAATAATAGTTGTATCTGGTCGTGACAAGAACACAATAATATAAAACTCGGCCACACGACACACACATTATACAATACCCACTACACAACGAAGGAGCAATCCAAAGTGTACACGAATTCACAACTCAAAGCACACGGTACACAATGAGTTTAATTAAAGGTATTCCAGTTTCAGAGTTCAAGACATATAAATAAAACTATGATTCTAGAGTCCACTATGAACTAGTCTAAAGTCAAGTGCAATAGCAAAAATATTAATTCTGTGAAGCTGAATTAATTTGTAAACAAAATTCATAACATTGGTATAATGACAACTTAAATTATTAATTTATATATTATTAACTTGGTAATGAAATTTCAAATTACCGCAATACACTAATACCGTATCTATTCTGCAGTTTGTCCATATACATTATACAGTATGTCACCATACCATTAATGCGCCGCCGCCCACCACAATAAAATTCTTCGTAAAACCGTTTCTTTATTATAGATATGCTGCAGGACGCACTTCCACAGAATATCTGAAACAAACACATATATAATATGTGATAATTCTATAATGCAAAGCCATTGGTCATTTGGTCCGTGAGACACGAGCCGGCCGGTGACCAGCTGGGTGGGACACCGACCACCGACGCCGAGACTTCTGGTCCAAACTCCAAGTACGGTATAAACCTTAAGGTACAAACATGGCCATACTGACATTTGGCGGCAATTACGATTTGAGATATTACCACAGAATAATAGAATAGCATAGTTATAATAACATTATTATAATATATTAATATCTACAAGTAAAACTTGTAAAAACGACTCCTAATAACTATAATTATTATTATTATTTAAATTCTTATATATCTATTTCCCAATTTAACATCGAATAGTTTTTCAATTAGGTAATGAAGAAAAAACTATAAAAAAAAGTTACTAGTTATTTTAATTTCATATTTCACACTTAGTATTTTCTACAACACACAATTTTAGTCCCTGATAGATAGTATAATTACTATATATTATATAATTTATTTATTTAAAATAATTTAGCTGTGGTTTTAAAATAGTTTTAAAACAGAAGCTCAGAAATTAGCAAGTTAATAATAATGGTAATATGATCCGTGGGAAAAGTCTACTAGTCTGATAGACATTTTAAATATAATAAATGTACAGTTTATTATTTTATAAGATAGTTATTATACATTTATATGTGTTATAATATAATAGAAACTATAGTAGCTATAGCATTGTTTAGCAATAGAAAAAAGGTAGGTAAGTGGATGTCGCTCTGCTGTATAGTAGGTTACGAGTTGGTCACTGTATAATGGATGGTAATAAATTTGAATTCAATATTATAATATCATTGTATACAAAAAACGATTCTGAATGAAGACGGTTTGTCAGTGTGGTTATTTTTTATTATATTTATATTATTAATACTTATTAATACAGTAGCCGGTAGGTAAATTAATATTATAAAATGACAAAAAATACTAAAATTGTTATTCTTGGTTATCTAATATGTGATTTCGTCAAATTTTAACATTAAATAACTATAAAAAAACAGTATTTTCATATTTTTGAGATTTTTTGGTTACAGAATAACCTACTTACATGGAACCTTGTCTTACATTTTCAACTCTTAGCTATAAAAGTTGAACATTTTATATACTGTTAACTAAAAAATCATTTTTAAATTTAAAATTTGATAAATGTTGTCAAAGATTGAACTTTAAACGCTAAAAAAAAAAATTGTAAGTATGTATCTTTATTATTTGTTAACTACGTTTGTAAAATTATATCAGGAGCCTTGTATTAAATTTTCACGCTTTAAACACAACAAATAAAATTTTATTTGCTTTTATAGAAAAAAAACCTAAAAAATTGATAATTGAAAATGTCCAAAAACAGTCAAAATATTTTTAAATTGTATTGAGTATAGGAATTGATAAAATAAACATGTGATATAAATTTCAAGTATCTACGACTATTTGTTTTTGAATCACAACAAAATAAGGAAATCTCCACTTGAGAAATCGAGTGAATATCTAATGTTGTAAAAATGTAAAATTCATAAGCTCATAAAAATGTAATTTGACTTTCTTATAGACATTTTTTTTTGGACAAAAGTAGATAACCTACGTGTGAATACTGAATTATATTTTTTTCGAAATTATAGAGTTTACAGGAGGGGAATTTTGTAGAAATAAATGTTCATGTTAAATCATTGACCCTATAGTATATAGAATCCTCTAGCTCTTAACTGTGTGGGTAGGATAATTAAAAATATTATAGTAATTACAATTATAATTATAATTACTTAACATTTTATAACTGTGGTACAAATTACAAATGTCACGAGTCTTGTGAAAATTGTCCAAGTAGTACCTACTTAAATCTAACCTAACCTATAATACTTGACTCAATATTAATATATTTTTGATTTCATTTAAATCCTTCATATTACAGGTTTATTATTAATACCCACAAAAAGTGTAATAACAGAATAACTCATATAATATTCAAATTTTAATTATGACGCATCATAACAAATATAACCATGTGCTTAACAACTGACAATTGACATACAATTATCATTTAATTTGAACCAGAATACTCCCTAAATGGTATACAAATGTTTGTATTTGAAATATGGTCCTAAAGCATACTTAAAAGTTCCTAGTATCATAACTTAAATAAATGTACTAACCTACTAAAGGATAATGAAGGACTTTGATCAAAAATGATGAACCACTCTGTATACAGATTGGATAATAGTGTTTGTCCGTGTTCAATATTTTACTATGCAATACAAAATTTACTCAATACTTATAGGTCCACATCTAAACATCTTGACTAAAATGTACAACTATGAAATATATACAAGTGCCTTTTAGTAAGTACCTACCTTAAATCTTGTCAAAAAACATTGACTATTGATCAAAATGATCTAATATGATAGGTATCTTATAAACATTACAACAATTATGCAAACCAAGTACAATTTTAGATGATTAATAAATTATTTTAACAATTAGATGTGTTTGTATAAACCAACTTATTATTTTTATAAAGGTACCTGTTTCAACTAAATGTTTAAGTGATGAAGAGATAAGTATAATATAATGTGATGACTAAAGAATAATGATTCAAATATTTTTATGAATTCTTCTTTATTACTCAATTTATCATTTTAACAAAATCATTGATAAAATTAAATTTAAAAAAAAATTAAATAAAAGAAACAAGTAAATTATTGTACCTACTTATGAACTTTAAAACTACACATTTGTTTGTAATCCATCATTGACAATTATAATATTTACAAATTAATAGCAATTAATATGCTTATTTTTTATTTTAATCAGCAATACAATGTTAACAAACAAATTTTACATTGTAAATGAATATTTAAGTTTAACAAATTCAAATAGCTACTTGTACCTTAATAGAAATTCTAAAAACTCAGTTTTACGGATTTGGATATTTTTTTAAAAGATAATTGATTTCTCTGGGAGTAAGATTATCTTTTCCAGTAGAAATTCTTCCTTCTTGCATATCTTGTTTTCTTTTAAACTTGTCTGCGTAATTTTTAGTTGCACATGCTTGAAACTTGGTAATTTCATCTGAACATCGAGCTTGGTCAAATTCGTTTTTTTTGAAGCAGGCAAACATAATAGATATTTCATGAACACATGCACGTTCTTTAGACCTATCACCTTTACCAGATACTTTATCTTTCAATTTAAGCGGCAACAGTTCTTCGAATTTAACTTCGAGTGGATTTTTTGTATATCGACGCATATCGCGATAATGCAAAACATTGTTTAAACGCATAATGAAGTTACTTCGTTAATACTTAAATACTTTAGTGTTTGATCATTAGAGTATTTTAAATCAGAACCCGCACTATCTCAGTGACTACACATCGACGAGAAACTAATAACTAATAACTATCTAAATTGTACATAAAATTTTTAATTTTTCACGACCTACGGGCTACGGTAAATTTATTCACCGCTCATACCCTAAGGGGTCGTGATAATAATAATGATAGTATATCAATTATCAACATTTCGTAATGATAATTGATAAGTGCTTCAAGACGTGATAAGTGCTACCATAGATATTATATGATAATATACCAACATTAATTCCCGCGTGAATTTAATAACATAATTTTTCAATAAGCATAGGTCCTAGAATGTTTTAATTAATGTAATAATTAGCTATAACTTATAATCTGTAATATTACTACATGTCATATTGAGCAGGGTACTAAACTCTTCTTCAACCCTGGGGCGTTTGCCGTGGGGACATGGCACATTAGCACAGTGGCCAAGTAGTTTGAACGATAAAACCCTCGACGATTTCGTTTTGCGATAATTATTACGACATTACAATTACACAACAGCGGAGAGAATAGTCGCGACTCTTAAAAATACAAAATATATTTTGTGTATCCGATGAGTGTCCGATCACGGTTGAGGTACGCCGGTACATATATATAATAAATAATAATATAATCTTACACATATTTACCAGTTACTACATTATATGTGTTATAATTGTATAAATAATAAAAAACCTATTACCAATACCAAATTTGGCTACATCGCGACTCACGCTTATTCTAGACGCGATCGGATAGTAATGTGTTTTCAACTTCAAAACCTCGATTTAGAATTTAGATATAATATATACTCTTGCCACCCCTAACATAATAATACTATCAATGTTTTGAAAATGCTGCCAAAATAAATAAAATAATAAACTATCTTGGTATTATTAATATACCTATAGGTAATTAAAATTATTCTGTGGTAAATAGCTCTTATTGTGCGTATCTATTTAAAATCTTTTGAGTAATTTTTCTTTAAAATATTAAATATTTTATAAAAACTATATTTTTATTTATCTTGATACAGTAGATAAAAATTTAATTATTCTATTATAACCTATAGGTAGGTAATGTTTTGTGTTTAAAGATTACAATCAGAAGCAGTAGCTGGTACTATAATAATACTAACTATAATATAATTAATACTTTTTTTTAACACAGAGTAGCGCTATACATATATATTGAAAATAATAATATAAAAATAATTAAAGAACTAAAATATTTTTAAAATAAATGGTCACCAAAAACTAAAATTCCTAGTATAGCTAATCAATATTCAATAGGTAGATTTACTACAAGTTTCCAAGTTGCAGATTTTCAAAATAAAAAAAATGTAGGCATGCTTATATAATAAATTATTATGAAAATTAGAAAATCATGCTTGAATTAGAAAATTTGAAATTATAGGTGCTGCAGTAGTCAAAAATATTGTTAACATTATATTATTGTATTTATATTATTATATATTTAGGTATTTCAGTATCTACTATCTGGTATATTATATGCATCGAAAAACGATAATATTCGCAGACACACATATAATACATTTTCGTAGTATTAGGCCTAACTACTTTCTAATATGCAAAACAATAATTTCGACCAAACGAGATTCGTTTTACGAAATCACTAAAGGAAAACGTGTGGATATAATATTAATATGTATTTAAGTTACAGCCCGTATAAATGCATAATATTTTATTATTTTATATCTGGGCATGTTGTGTTTGACCTCGGAGTTCTGAATTGTAAATAATACTCGTACCTATATAAAATCAAATCAGTTGTTTATATAGTAGGTACTAGGTACCTATGCACAACGCACTACGCAACGGCATGATATTATATTATGATAACCACATGGCACATAATATTGTGTATATATTTATGCACATTATACCTACTATTAGTACTGTTATAGTATATACGTATACCTACATTATTATTGTTCAATATTTGTTGATGTCAATACTCAATAACACACACGTCTTATTAACTATATTTTAGTAGACATAATAATATAAAGTTTTAGTATATAAATGATTTGAATAATGCGTTTCTACTTTCCACGTCTGTTCGTGTTAAAGTGTTGGTTACCACTACGAGCGCGAGTGCATGACATCATCTGCCACAACTGTTCGTCGACAAATCAGACGTACGAAATATACAAAATACAACCGTATATAAAAAAAATAGTGTATAAACGTAGTAAATACGTCTTGTACTACTAATAATTTTATTCAGATTTTAATTGGTGATATCCACGTGCAAAAGTTTATTATAATACAAATAGAAAAGCAAACATGAAAATAACCGGAGTAAAGAAGAGGTATGTAAAGAACCCGCCTTTAAGGAGGGGTATGGAAATGCCTAAGGGTGGACGACCCCATAAATATAATGGCATAATATAATTTGATTGAAGGGTGAAGTTCTTCTTGCTGATAAATACACGTGAGAAAGTTTTGGAAGATATGTCTTTACATAATATAATGTCACATATGTGTAGATTTGTCCATTTATCGTATACGACGTTACATCGAAAACGTTATGGGGTAAATGAATAGGGACAGTGCATGAGCGTAACTGTAACTATTACAATTTGGTGACTATTAAATAGCTTTTTATTAAAAGACTGTGCCCTATGGCCTATGCCCCTATCCCTATACTGTATTGTGAGGAATACCCGACTGGCCGAATGGCGAATACCATATTATTGGCATCAGACATACTATGATATTGATGCGTTATTTTTTCAACCCAAGTATTAAAAGTAAAAATGTCTTGTTCCACTGAAAAGTTAGTTTTCAGCTGCGATCTAAAATACTTCTAAAACAAAAAAAACCTTGAGTAAGTGATGTAGTTTATATGAAAAAAAAATATGTTATGAACTATTTAATCCTGGTGCAGTTTTGTCGTCGTGTTTACGTCGTTTTATAGTACACCCCCCTACGACGACCAAACGCACGAGTTCGAGTATCACCCCCGTAATCACCTAATTATTATAACAATGGACAATATAGCGCAAAGCCGCAAAGGGCAAAGGCTCAAAAGGCCGGATTGGCGAGTCCCTCCCAATTCCCAAGTACAGTCCCAACTCCCAAGTAGAAAATATTTGGAATTATACCGTTCGTCCGTTCACCGCCAACCATAGGCGTGATGATTTTTTTTTTTTTTTTTTTGGGGGGGGGGGTTACTGCCTTTTTTTTGTGGTATCAACGACGCTACGTCGCTGTCACAACTTCTTGCGAATTACTTCGCATAAGGACTGTATAATCAGCATGATCATATACATGATTCAGGTACAGAACATATATTCTACAAATATATCTAAAGAAAAATGTAAAGGCAAAAAATATAAAAAGGACTAAAGAAGCACATTATAAACTATAAAGTAAAATATAAATAAATAATATACCATACATAATGATATTATTATCAAATACATATTTTTTTATTTGAATTAAATATAAAAAAAAACATTTTAAATAGGAAATTATTACTATAGTATAAGGTTTAAACGCCTGCTTTTTGGACAAATATATTACGAACCTCTTCAGATTTAATAATATTAGCTAAGTCCCTTTCATTATGAAGTAATGATAGATTTTCAAATCTATCGTTCTTGATAGAATTTCTTAGCCATGTTTTTATTCGCCGCATTACTGAAAACGATCTTTCTCAAGAAGCAGAACTTACTGAAATTGTAAGTGCTTCTTGTAAAAGCTTATATAAATTTGGAAACATTTTTTTGTTAATTTCTGATACAGTAGCATCTATGTCAAAATCATCTTTATCAATACAGTTCTTCTTAATTAACGTTTTTATTTAAAATTTAAATAATCAAATAAAATATTCTTCGGACATCAAAATAAATAACAGAAAATGTTTTCAGTTTTCACATATGGACGTATAAAACAGTAACCTTTTACACAAGGGGCTAAACAAAGTTGTGGGGCGGCTATAGCTGCCTATGCCGCCAACCGCGATTTCAGATATACCTCAAATCGTATATTATCTTAAATTAAATCGTGCCGCCAACGCCGCGGTGGAAGTCGTTGACGTCGGTCGCAGTGTCGGCTAGTGGAACGCCGTCTAAAACTTTCTCTACCGATATGGTGGTAGCATTGCGGAAAGGTGAAAAAAATCTTTTACATGTGTAATGGTTTGATAGCGGTGCGGCGGCTGGTTACTTTGCAGTGTTAAAATCGTTTCGGTTTTTGCATCGAATTGTCGTTCGCTCGTTTCGTTCGTGCACACGCGTCTCGCCAATACCTACTCCACACACACCGTCTCGTTCTCGCGGCAGGCACACAACGTGATTACAGTAAGTGTTTTTGCGTTTACCGATGGCGCCCACCGCCCCGTCCGGCACGGCCCCCCGACGGTCGTTAAACCTCATGGCAATGCGATCGGTCTGGGGTTATGCGTGGTGCGGCGCGCGAGCTCTCACGCGCACACGTACGTACACGTACGCCGAACTCGGTGGGATGACACGTCGACTCCCCGTGGATCGGGCCTTTTTATACCTGGGCGACTGGGCCCATGATCACCGGGTCCGTTCTTGTCCTATGCCACGCACACCTCGTCAACGGTGGGCCCCCGTGGCGCCGTCGGCCCCTGGGCCCACCCGCCGTCGACCTCTCACCCCAGCGCGTCAAAGAGCCCAGTCACGCCGCAACAACCACGGCGGGCCGGGCTCTGGTCAGTGCCCCATTACCCCACCCAGGGTTTCACGATTGCCCCGAATAGCGCTCGCCCCAAAATTCTGGGCCAGCACACGTTTTACGGTCCCGTCTCCGCCGCGTCCCGTAACAAAAATTACGATAATGGACAATTTTTCGATCGTAACCGTTTAGGACAGTGACACAGGATTAGTAGTTGTAGTCTTTAGTCTTTATAGGTAAGGTACCCGTGGCAGAGACTATTGTGGGTATAGACTTTGTCGCACTGGATGCATTCAAACATTTATTTTCAATAGACATCTGGTGGGTTTCCGTACTCTTCTGCTGACTGCTGACTCATATATACGCATATTCATTTATTTTTCATATAGATCCATGTATTAATAGTATGGGTAGCCAAGCTCAGTCAATCACTTTATTGATACGGCATTTTATATTATTCCATTTACGGTTGATTTTTTCATTGATTAGGTTATATTTTATACAGTTGGAATTTTTAACTGTCTGTTTCACTGGCTCGAAGGCCTTGAGGAAATATTTAAGCCTACTGGTTACATTTAACAACAACAATCCCTACACCAAAACGGTTAATTTTTGACTAATATTTAACTTGGTTGTCATAGCAAATACCCAAAACAAAATCATTTTTCTAATAATAAAATTTTAAGGGAGGTTTTCTGGTAGAAAATTGTATCTAGTTGGTACTTTTAGGGGATCAAAATTTAAAATTCTTAGTAGTTATTTAATATAATAGGTAATACTAACAATTGATTGGCCTTTATATTAAATTATTAGGTGTATTAATCTTTTTAGGTGTTTCAATTGAATTGTCATGGCAATAATATAACACTTACCTACTTAAATTTAAATTACCTATAACAACCTAATCTTGGGGTTTTCGACTAATTTAATTGCATCACTTGGTATTAATAACTATTATTATACTATACTGTTTTTCCATACGCATTACATCCTGTATTATTTTTTGTATTAGAAATATATTTTCTCAAATCTTTTGTATTTGTAATGCATTAAATATAAATTAATTTTCTTCAAAATATTTGCATATTGGCTGTATTCTAAACCAATAAGTAATCTTCTTAAACATTTCAACTAACATTTTGTCCAAGTATTATCTTGTTTTTTATTTGAAAATAGAATTTATTGTTTTATTAATTGAAATGTTAAACAACTTATCATATCGAGTGGCGAAGCAACGATTATGAGGAAGGGAGGGGGCTAAGTATAAATTAAACCAATTTTATTACAGTGTTTGTATATCAATAAGACATTTACTAGGGGTGAAAAGGCAATGGCGAGGGGTTAAATACCTAAAACCCCCACTTATCATTTTTACTATTAATATTGTATCAATTAATTTATTTATTTGCTAATACTATAATATAGGTAATACATAATATGCTGTTACTTTATACCTAATAATAGGTGTCTACATAATAATTTTTAACATTAATTTAAATTTAATTTTAGTGTTTCAATAAGGAGAGACCTTTGGTACTCGTTTTATTTGGACTAAACGTTTGGTAAGGAAGCTACAGCCATCATGTTGGAGTTGCAACAGCAAGATATCCCTAAGTTGAAGAGTGAACGCGCGGTGTCTAACAACACTGGTCAAGAAGATGGAGGCAACAATGGTAACAGCTATGACCTTGTGTTTCCAGCTTTACCTGACTCAAAAACATTGGTACCCAAGAATATTGGAATCAATGGTCAATGTGCATCTTCAAATGTACCACCTAAAGGATGGAACAAAGTTCGGACATCAACTGTCAATAATGTAAAATTTTATATTTCTTTTATTATTAACAGTACAATGATATTTTTAAAATTGTAAATAATTAGTAAACACTTTTAAAAGGTGAATTAATGTTTCAACTTCTATATTTCATAAATTATTTTAGGTGTTCACTATTTCTGTTCAAGACCGTAAATCAGATAATAGTGAAAAATTTGGAGAAGGTGAATCTAAACGTATTTGTAGCCAAATTACAAGAGAAACTGGAGCTGAGATTGAAATTTCTACATCAAAGAATATGAACTTGACTTTTCTTGTAAGGGGTAAAGAGGATCATGTCATTGAAGCTAAACGCAGAATTATTGCAAGCTTTCAAACTCAAGTAAAGTTTTGTTTATAAATATTATTCTGCTTCTCAATGGTCTTTACTTTTTGCAAACATAAGTCAAATTTAATAGAATTTTCTATTAAATTATTTTTACCTTATATATTTTAGATTCTGAGTGGAACGATGAATGTATTGATTTTACAACATAGTGTTTTTTTATATTTTTTTTTAATTTTTTTGTCTGTGTACACGATAAGTAGTCAAAATAATGATTGGATTTTCAACTTCAGTATCTTGTTCAATGGGAAAGTAAATATCGTTGGTGCATTGGGGAGGTCAAAATTTAAAATTTCTTTTAGTTTTCAAAAGCGCCGAGAAAAACAACATAAAAATTTAGGAAAAACGGGAATTTTTACGTAAAATCGATTTTGGTTTTTAGTTTAACTCTAAAACAAACGAACGTATACACATGAAACTTTCACTGGTCACTTATATTAGCATTTTTTATACACGATAAAATTTTCAAAATATTCTGATTTGTTTTGAACTATTAAGGAACATTTTATAAGTCTTTTTTTCTAAGGATGTCAATAAAACTTTATTTGTTGGGTAAAAAAGCGTGAAAATTTAATATAAGGCTCCTGATATTTCGTTCTAATAGCAGTTGAAAAATATTAAAAAACATAAGTATAATTTTTTTTTATAAGCATTTAAAGTTCAATTTCAACAAATTTATAATTTAATAATTATTTTGTAGTTAAAAATGTATAAAATGTTCAACTTTTATAGCTAACGATTAAAAATTTAAAACAAGATTCCACGTAAATAGGTTATATATAAATTACTTTATTCACAATAATATCATCAAATATACTTGGTATTATCATAGGCTGACTGACCGTTTTCGCTCAGAATTGTTTTTCTTTTACAATGATATCATATCATTGAATTCAAATTTAACACCATCCATTACAGTGACCCACCCACTTGTAACCTACTGTACAACAGAGCAACATTCACTTATCCACCTTTTTACTATTTATGTATTATAATGAGAACATACTAAAAAAAAAAAATAGGACATTTAAATTAATGGTCATTTTTTCTTAGAACTAATTTATAGTTTAGTTGAATAATTCATAATTTGTAATCGTTTGTGTAGTGTTTTAATGAAAATAAACATTTTATTTTATTTTAATTCTAAAAAACAAGTTCCAAAATATTCATCAATATAGTTGTTAAATACCATAATATTTTAGGCTACTAGTGCAGTTCCTGTTCCAAAGGAACATCATTGTCAAGTTATGGGAAAACAAGGAACTCGTCGTAAGGAAATTGAACAACGCACTGGTGCGCGTATTCAAATGCCAAGCATTCAAGATACTTCAGATATTATCAATGTTACTGGAACTAGAGATGCAGTCGAGAAAGCTGTTCAAGAAATTCGCATGATTTCAGATGAGTTGGTAAGTTATTCTTATTGCATTAATAAATACATACTAATTTATTAGGTTTTAATTTTATTATTTTACTAATGAAATATAATTTCTAACAGTCTAAAAAAGCATTTGAAAGGATTGAAATCCCAAAAATTTTCCATCCATTCATTACTGGTGGTCATAATGAAAAACTCAATAGTTTAATGAAAGAAACTGGTGTTAAAATCCACGTTCCTCCGCCATCTGTTAATAGAGATGAAATTACAATTGCTGGAGATAAAGAAGGAGTTCAATCGGCTATTGAGAAGATAAAACAGGTTTATACAAAAATGGTAAGTAATAAGAATTTAGTTAATTTCTTATACATTTTCATGATAATATTCATCGCTTAAATGTACAAGGTTATTGCAATAGTACCTCCACTGTATAATTTTATCACGTTAAGGAATTAAAATGGCAGCGTAAGGAGACCGCCTATACTGGCTATACCATGATAATATATATTAATATATGGACTGTACCTTTACACTGCCATTTTATTTTTGTTTGAGAACAATATAGGCTATATGAAGAACCCTGTATATTTAAGCTATGATAATATTAGTCAGACTAAGTAAGGTATAAAATCCTTCATACTTCAAGAACAATTTAGAAATTCTTTACTATCTGCTTTCATAAAACGAAAATATAATCAATTTTAAATAATAACAGCATTATTATTAATTTATTTACTGTAGGAAAAAGAATCAGCAACAGTGTTTGTTGAGATACCAAAACAGAAACATAAATATTTAATGGCTCAAAAAGGAAATGGTATTCAAGATATATTATTGGAAACCAATGTTAGTGTGGAAATGCCTCAACAAGATTCAGACAAGGAAACAGTTACATTAAGAGGATTATATAAGGATTTAGGCACTGGTAAATTTTCTTTTTAATATGTTTGGTTAACTTAAAATATTATAAATATATTTTTATTTTAGGATTAACAAAGTTGTATGAAAAAGCTAACAGTATGACTGCTGAAACAATTGAGTGTCCTGGGTGGATGCATAGATTTTTGATTGGAAAAAACGGTTCCAATTTACGAGAGTTAATAGAAGATAATGAAAAGGTTCTTATTCAAATATTTTATTATTATGTTTAATGTATTTCCATAATAATAATACCTTAATATTATTTATTAGTTAAAATTATTATATTTTAATAATTTATTTCATATGATTACATTTTAAAAGGTACATGTTGAATTTTCTGATGATAATAAGATAATTGTGGAAGGACCAACAAATATGATTCCTAAAGTAATCGATTCATTAAAAAAAGCTATTGAGTGCTATGTTTCTATAGAACTTGTAGTTGACCCAAAGTTTTTCAAGCATATCATTGGGAAAAATGGAAGCAATAGTAAGTTAATATTTTAAGTTGTGAAGAAAAGTTTTTACATTTCATAATACATATATCTATATGACTGAACATTAATAAATTGTTGGTAATTAAATATTTCTTTATTCAGTTAATCGTGTTAAGAATGATACTGGTGTTATAATTAATATTTCTGAGTCTGATAATAATTCTAACATTATTCGAATCGAAGGACGAAAAGATGGAGTAGAATTAGCTAAAAGTGTAAGATATATTTAAGCATATTATTAATTAATTTGTTTTGCTGTTTTATTCAATTTGTTTGTTATGGCTATAATTTGTAAATAAATACATTTTAATAGGAATTGGAAGAAATGATTTATAAGTTGGAGAATGAAGTTGAAAAAGAAATATCAATTGACCAACGTCACCACCGTGCAATAATTGGAGTTAAAGGCGAAAAAGTCAGAGAACTTCAGGAAGCTTTCAACGTTCAAATTACATTTCCTAGTTCAGGTAATAAATGGTTACTTTTACATGATTTAGTTTTTAATAATATAATTATTGATAATTTTATTTTAGTTGAAGCTAGAAGCAATTTAGTCAAAATACGTGGTTTGAACGATGATGTTAATAAAGCATTTAAGTCTTTAGCTAAATTAGCAAAAGAATTAGATGAAGCCAACTATGTATTAGAAATTCCCGTTTTTAAACAATTCCATAAGCTTGTTGTGGGAAAAGGAGGAGCTAATATTAAAAAGGTTTTATTCAATTATTTTTACTTAATGTTAAATGTATTAAAATCTTTTTTTTTTTAGATTAGGGAAGAAACTGATACTAGAATTGATTTACCTCGTGAAGGTGAAGATAGTGACACCATCAAAGTTATGGGTAATAAAGAAAAGGTTTTAATTGCTTGCGATATGATAAAGAAAATACAAAATGAAATGGTTGGTACATTTTAAAATAATTGTATTTCAATTTAAGGTTAATATGATAAATTCAATTTTTTTAGGGAGATATTGTCACAAAAGAAATAGTCTTAGGAAATGTTAAAGTACGCAATGTTATTGTAAATCTTGGGAACAAGTTTATCCAATCTATCAAAGAAGATTGTGGTGGTAATGTGTCATTAAAGTTACCAGCTGTTAAAGGTGATAATGTAAGTATCATAATATATTTTACTTAATGCGCTATTTAAATTTAATAAGATCAATAAAATACATATTACTTGTATACTCTATTCAATATAAGAATGGTAATTAGATGCTTTCTCCACCAATTGGACCAGTGATTTAGAACAAAGCCATGCCCTATACACAAGTTAGCCGTCGACTACCATTCTTATTTTGAATAGAGTATAGTTTGAGTAGTTGTTAATATAGTTTCATTCAATTTAACCTAAATTCTCAAACTTACTTTACATTCAAGTAAATATTTTATATGATAAATAAGTTAAATAAGTTTGATTAAGTGCTTGTTGTATGAATTACATGTTGTCTATGGATAAACTGGGTTACGTTTACATATTTGTAACTTCCTAAAATATAATTTATACTTCAAGCTTAACCATTAAACCTTCAATCTGGTATCAGAATAATCTTGCCCTACACTATTTTTCATTTATTAGCCTACCAACTTATTTTTATCATAAAACATAACAGCATCAATGAAAAATTGGTAGTAAAAGTAATTAGTTTATAGATTTATATTTCTGTTTTTATGATTAAAGTTTTAATATTCTTTTAATATTACTTTGTTTTTACTGCTCAAACTTTTTAAAACGCATACACCATTATATTTAATAAACTGGCACTTAAATGCAATACTTAAAAAAATAAATATATTTATTTAAATTATTGAATTAAATTTATAGACTATAGTTATCAAAGGACCAGAAGATGATGTAGATAGTGCTATCACTCAAATTCAGACAATGGTAGACGAAGTTCACAATTCAGTTATTGATCTAAAAGTGAAGCCAGAATTTCATAAATATTTGATTGGAAAAAAACGTGCTAACGTTAAAAGAGTATGTTGTCAATCATATTTATTTATATTTGCTTATTTTCATTACTGTGTATTTGGTTACAGATTCGAGATTTAACAAATACAAGAATAATATTCCCACCAGAAACTGATTCAGTTAATGAAAATATAACTATTGTTGGTAAAAAAGAAAATGTAGACAAGGCAAAATTAGAATTTGAGGCTATGATAACTGATATCAGTAATGTTATTGAAGACCGTGTAGAAATAAATGAAAAGTATCATAAAAGTTTTGTGGCTAAACGTGGAGAATTTTTACATAAGTTGGAAGAAGAATGTGGTGGTGTAAAGATATCATTCCCCAAACCTGGAGGTGGAGATAAAGTTGTACTTAAAGGTAGCAAAGCAAATGTTGCTATTGCAAAGCAGAGACTTTTAGACCATGCTAAAGTTTTGGTATGTATATTATTTACATTAATTTCCCTAATTAAGTTACTGGATAATTAAAATTATTTTTGCTGTTAAGCTGTTGAAAGCGAACAATTTTTAGGGTGTCGGATTTAGGCAATATTCCATATAAATTGTGACTGTGTGTAGTTAACTTCGGCTAAGATTCTTGGTAATCCATAACATATATATGTGCAGTCATATGTCACTATATTTTTTGATCAAACTGCACCCAGTACCAAAATCCCGATTTTAATTTTGAAAAGATTTGAATTCCTAATTCTCTTTTCTAGGTTATGTAAGAAATAGTTTTTCGAATTTTTTGTATTGCTTAATTAATAATTAGCATAGTACGAAATTAATTTTCTATTTTATTCAATTTCATCTTTACTTTAGTATTACTAAAAAAAAAAATCAATAATCTATGTTACATAACCTAGTAACAAAAATAAGGAATTCAAATATTTTTTCAAAATTAAATTTGGACTTTTGAAGCATATTTTTTTTCTTCTGCTTATTGGTCTAAATTATGCACGAAAGAACGACTCACTTTCAACAGCATTAATTTAAATTTACTAATAACAATTTTATATATTACTATTCTAAAATGAATTGTAACTATGTATTATTTTATTTAGGAAAATACCATTCAAGTTGAAGTCAATGTTGATCCTAAGTATCATCGTCACTTTGTTGCAAGGCGTGGTGAAATTATTAATAGAATCATTGATGATTGTAATGGAGTATCTATAACATTCCCTAAATTAGCTTCTAATGATGATGTTGTTATAATCAAGGGTGACAAAACTAATGCTGAAGAAGCAAAGCGTAAAATTGAAGAAATTGTTAAGGATTTGGTAAGCATTACTAAAATGAATATAACACTTGTATCAGTTATAAAGTTTAATAAACAATCTTTAAATTTTTAGGAAAATATTATTGAAATTACTATGAGTGTTCCTCCCAAACATCACCGACATTTTGTTGCTCGCCGTGCTGAAGTTATTAATCAAATTAGTGCAGAATATAATGGAGTTACTGTAACATTCCCACAAGTTAATTCAAATTCTAGTGAAGTTTTGATCAAAGGTCATAAAGATTTTGTTGAAAAAGTCAAAAATAAAATCAATAATATTGTCATTGACTTGGTAATTTAATTGTTTAGCCGTTTTGGTATTGTTTGTTTTTGTTCATTGGTTAAAACATTTTTTTTTTTTACTTTTAGGAACAACGTATCACTGTTGAAGTTATCATACCTCAAAGGATGCATAGAGTTTTAATGAGGAATCGAGATTTATTGGAAGGCATGAGACGAGATTTAGATGTTTGGATTAAGTTTCCTGAAAGACCTCCAGGTAATTATATTAAATATATATATACATATTATATTTCATAATAAATATTGATAAAACTATATGTTAATGCAATATCTTATATACCAGTTAAACTTATATTTTATTTAATGAATGTCTTGATAAATAGAAGATCAGTTTAATCGCGAACAAGAGGATGTTAATGTTGTTGAAGATACTGATGAAAATCGTGCTCCTAGTATCAATGACATAGTTACAATCTTTGGAAAACCTGAAAATTGTGAAAGTGCTAAACAAATATTAATTGATAATATACCAAAAACTATTGACGTAAGTTATTATTATTGAAAAATATATAATCTATATTCATTACCATAAAGTTCTATTCAATTTTTCATTTTTTAAATATGTTTTTTAGTTAAATGTACCATCAGAATATCATAGATCATTGATTGGTTCTAAGGGTGCCACAATCCGTAAGCTTAGTGATGATTATAATGTCCAGATAAAAGTTCCAAACCAAGAACAAAATGCTGATATTATAAAGGTAATTGCTATACCTATTATTAAATGATGTAAATAATTTATAATAATCTCATTGATAAATATGTATTAATCATTTAATTATTAACACATGGCAAAATGCATACTTCCTATGATCATCAAAATTAAAAATTAACCCTAGAGCACACATTTCACGGTCTAAAAGACCAGACTTTTAGAAATTTGTTCATTTTTTCAAGAATTCAAAATATTTATGTAATCTAACCTAGGTACCTAAGTACCTTCTAATTAGGTGATTATTAAAATTAGATACGTCTCACAAAAGACTGTGATCACTAAAAATCAATAATGGGTTATTTTTTAAAGATTTTTATTCAACTTAGAATCTTGTCTGTTTGACTGCGTGATTTCTCGATCAGGATTAACTTGGTATATTCTGATTCAGGATGAGCTCTAGTTTTGCATTACAAAGAGCTTTTTCTAAAATGTTATTGTTTTGACTTTCAAAAGGCGGTTGCCGCAGTTGTTGCCTCAATGCAATATGTGTCACGTAATATCATCGGTTTCCTTGTTTGAATGATAGTGTATGCGTTAGAAATTATTATTATTCTCTTCCACGGCGTCACATGTCCTATTAAACGCTAAAGTAATTATACAACTATTATGGAATAATATTATTGTACCTTTTGTTATTTAGATTACTGGGGTGCAAAAGGATATTGATGAAGTAGTTGCAGCCATTAAAGAAGAAATGAGGTTATATGATGCTGATAAAGAAGATAGACAGTTGCGCTCATATGAAATTCAGGTATTTTCATTATTTAAATTATAATGGTTCTACATAAAAAATCCAAATAAATGACTGATAATAGTTATGATAGGGTGTTTTAAGTTTGTTAATTTATGAAGAACTGTTTTTTTTACGGTTATCCAACATGTGGTTAACTGATATCAAAATTAATAATCACATTTTTAAATCTGCCATTTAGTGGTTAGAGATTTGAGTAATAGACAGAATAGTTTACGGGCAACCTGTAATATAGTATGTGGATGACATCTGATTGTTCACCACCAAGTCTATTCTTATACAGTTAAAGTAGAACTGATAAACTATCAGTGGTGGTTAATTTTTATTTATATATTGACGTTAAGTTTTATTTATGCATTTATATTTACATAGGACGGTCCATCACATATGTATCTAATATTGAATTTAAGTAATTTAGTTTAATAGTATAATATATTATGTATAGTTATTATCTTAGTAGTAATTAATCAAGATATATGGGTACAATATTTGTACCTTTTCTTTACTCGACACATTAATAGTACAATGAAATTTTGGTTTTGCTATTATAAAATGTTATTTTTGGGGAATCATTCTTAGTCAATTTTAAATTTTGGTGTATAATTGATTTTTGTCACTTACCTGTAAAGTCCTTGTGATGGATATATATCTATGTTCAGTGATAATTGCTAGAAATCATATTGACGTTACATGTTATAATTTTAGATGACTATTGAACCAGAATTCCATCCTATGATAATTGGTAAAAAAGGAGACACTGTACGTAACTTACGTAACAAGTATGGTGTTCAAGTTAATCTACCCAGAAGAGGTGAGGAATCAATGAAAACATAGTAACAGTTGTTGGTTACCAACAAAGTGCTGAATCAGCAAGGGACGAAATTCAAGAAATGGTTGATAAACTTGTAAGTTGTATTTTTTTTTTTTGCATTTAAAACTGGTTGTAACATAAATTTGTTGTTGTAAACTAAATCATTTTTTTTATATTTAGAAAAATGTTTACAAGGAAGAAATTTATATCGACAGTAGAATTCATTCAAGATTGATCGGTTTTCGAGGGCGTAATATTTCACAAATTATGGATAAATATCATGTAGATATAAGATTTTCGAAATCTGACAGTTCTAATCCAGATTTGGTAGTTGTATATGCTCGCGAGGATGCCACCCAGGATGATGTTTTGGATTGTATGGATTATTTAGAAATGATTCAACAAGACTATGTAATTGCTTTTATTTTATATTTTATTCAAAGCATATTTTTATATTGTCTACAGATTTGACTACTGAATAATATGGTAATATATTTATATTTTTTTATTTGTTTTATAGATGACAGACTTGGTAGAAAATGAAGCAAGAGCAAACTTGAAACCAAAAACTGAGAGCCAATCTGTCCCCAATGGTAATCATAACTCGCAAGGAGGTGCCGGATTTGTTATGGGTAATGGTGCACCATGGGAAAAAGCTCATCCAGATACAAATAGTACCAGAGATTTTCCATCTTTTGCGGGTATTGCGACGTCTGCTAATAATGCTGGGTCTGATAAGACCAACCTTCCAAGTTGGGGAAGTGGGCGTCGTTAGATATTTTCAATCGATTTATAAAATTATTGTTTCCAATAATTAAATATTTTTTGCGATTTCAATTAAAAAATATATATAGTGTCCGGTTGCCACTAAACTGAATTTCTCCCGAGTAATTAAATTACAATATAATTATATTTTAAGAATAGAATATGTTTAGAAAAAATGTGTTATTTAATAGAAAACAAGAAAAAAATACATATATATTTATTTATATATATTTATTTTTTTTGTAACATTAGGTGGAAAAAAATTCTATATTTTCCAGGCTGTGAAGAAAAATTGCTGTATAAAATTATAGATTGTAACCATTTGGGTCTCATTTTTTCTTGTGTCCGCTATGTTTTTTTTAACAGATTATAATACTAAATAAAATGTTTTTATATCATTATAATGTAATGTTAAGTCTAAAAAAATGTTAACATATTTTGTTATGCTTTTAGCGTTATTATTTCTCTTTGTTTTTAACATTTTTCCGGATTTTTTTTTAAACTGAATAGAAAAATATTCCGTCAATAATTATATTTAAAAATTATATTTCATCTGTTTCAACAGATATAGTGACACGGTATTTGTTAAATCGAAGAGGCCCAAATATAAAGGGTTTTTTTCATAGTGAATAAAATTAACATCAAAATAATGATTACCTTTATGAGGTAATTATAATCAGACTTGTCTATTAATTTTATATTTGTTTTTTACAAACATTTTAGCCTATTTAAGTTTTAACAACACAAATTTCCATGTTCATGTTATGTTTTTGTTACAACAATTATTATTTCTTTTTGGATCTGGTTTATAAAAATAGTAGCACAATATAACTAAATTAATTTTTTTATCAAACCAACTGATGGTTTGATAAATAAATTGTACACATAAAACATAATGAAATATTGACACGTAAACTACATTTTAATCACAGGATTATTATTTAAATTTCATTTTCCAAATAAATGTTTACTTAATTTACAGTTACCAATTATTCATTAAATCGCTTAATTATAGACAATAATTTGAACATCAGTATTTTTTTTCAGTTTGTTCAGCATAAATTGTTTGGTTTTATTTTATACAATCGGATTCTTATATGGTGAAAAATTTAATTTCTAACAAATATATAATATTATAATACAATATACTGTTAAATAAACTTGACTTAACCAATTTTATTTAAAAAAATTTTTTTTTGTTAAGGTTATAATTTATTTATCTCAAACCATTGACGTATTACAATTATTTATTAATGTACGTTTGAATTAAATACAGCCACATTTCAAACTAATTTTCTAAGTTATAAAATTTAACAGTTTTAGTTCAATTTTTTGTTTTACCATAATATGTGTTACATATATATAATATATGTATATTAATTATCTACTATTTTTATTATCTACATTCTGTATACATTATTTTTCCACCACTGTCCTTAATTTGAGTGCAAATTATGTAATGTATTTTGAAAACTGTATAATAATAATATAATGTTCAGGGTTGAATATTAATAAATTTATTATTTATAACAATTTATTTTTACTATTCGATTTGTACTTATGTATCCCATATATTCTGTGCGACCAACGTCTGTTCTCCATCTATTGTTATTTTCCTCAGTATTCCCTCAGATCTCCATAAACATGATTATCCCAGTGGCGTATTGACGGGGGGTACCCCCTCCCTCATGGGCTGGTTATAATATGCAAAAGTTTTCAGAGTTCTAACTTAAGGCCTCTAACTTTAAAGATGGAGCTACTGAATAAAACATATCTTTCCCCAAGACCAAAACCTAAATACGCCACTGGTCTGGCCTATCTATTTTACTATCCCTTTTTTAGTCTTAATTGTATGATTTTCCTTTTAATAAAACATATTCTTTAAACCAAACAGTAATTTTATATTAGATATTATACATTTTTATTTTTATCATTATTTGGTCCCGACGGTTCAGTGTTCACTGTATAGTAGGTAATTCAACTCGTCGAGGAAAACTGAACTGAGTTTCACACGCGGACGCGGTAAAAAGTTTAAAAAAAAGGTGGGCAAGTAGGTGTCGCTCTGCTATACAATAGGTTACAAGTGAATCACTGTAACGGATGGTGTTAGATTTGAATTCAATGATATACCATCATTGTATAAGAAAAACGATTCTGAGCGAAGACTGTCTGATATTACTAAGTATATTTGATGATATAATTGTGAAGAAAGTAATTTATATATAAACTATTTACGTGGAACCATTGTTTTAAATTTTCAATCGTTAGCAATAAAAGTTGAACATTTTATAAACTGTGAACTACAAAATAATTATTAAATTTTAAATTTGATTAATTTTATCAACATTTTAAATTTAAATGCCTATAAAATGAAATTGTGCCAATGTGTTTTTAATATTTTTCAACTGATAAAGTAACAATATATTAGGAGCTTTGTAATAATTTTCAAATTTGTTGACCCAAAAAATAAAATTTTATCAACGTTTATAGAAATATAAATTTTAAAAATTTTAAACTGAAAATGTCCGTAAGCGGTTCAAAACAAACCAAATTGTTTGAAAATGATATCGTGTATAGAAAATGCTAATATAAACGACCAGTGAAAATTTCATATATATACGGTAATTTGTTTTAGAGTTACACCAAAAACCAAAATCGATTTTGCGTAAAAATTCCCGTAGGTATTCATTAATTTTTTTTTTGTTTTTCTCAGAAATTTCGAAAGTGACTGAGAATTTTAAATTTAAAATCCCTCCCAATACACCAACAATATTTACTTTCCCATCGAACAAGATACTGAAGTTGAAAATCAAAGCTTTATTTCGACTACTTATCGTGTACAGTACTTACTGTCACAAAAAAAAAATAAAAAAACACTCATCATTGTAAAACCAATACCTACGTTATTAATTGCTCCGTTCAGAATCTAAAAACATATTGTAAACTGCTCCGAAAATATAATATTTCTACAGCGAGAAGCTAGTTTAGAACGTTACTATATACCTACCCGCATTTTATACCTAGCAATCATTTTTGTAGAATAGGATTTTCTTTAGTAATCGAAGGGATTCATTGTAAGCTTATTGGACTACAAGATAAAACACAATCTGGTGGTATTTTTGATAAGCTTATAATACATAATTTAATGCTTTCATAGTGTGAGCATAGAAGTTAGATATGTATGTACTTGGTAAAAAATAGCTTTTGTTCAAAGATATTTGTCTATTTCAGTCTGTTTTTTTTTTAAAGAATAAATACGATTTTGATTGATTATTTATAGTACGGTTTTATGGATTCCACAATATATCATTGCATTTAAATTTAACTCATCCATTACTCGTATTGATGACGGGGTATACTGGAAACCTTTGCTGGGTAGGTATAATATGTAACAGCAAAAGCGATTTACTCGGTTTTTCTTATGTTTAATTTCTGATTTTTTTTTTTTAATAAATTTGCATATATTTTTAAAATAATATAGTAATGTAGTAAGTACCCAAAGAATTGTTATGAAAACATTTTTAGCTTAGATAAAAATCAAAAATAGTATAATAAAGTCCTACTCAAAAGTCAAAACATAAAAACCAGTTATATCTTCTCTATTGGTTTAATTTAATAAATAACGATAGAGATATAGATATTTTTTATGGGAGGGGTTAAATTATAAAAAACATGATATTTATATATATTTATCAAAATGTTTTTTAAATTGTATTCATTGTTATACATCTATAAATAATTAGTCAAAAATACTATGGGGGGATGAAGACCCTCCCATCATCATGTGTACGCCATTGGACGATAGCACCTATTATTCACTGATGTTATTGGTGAAATAAATGTTATTATTAATTATTAAGTAGGTATATAATTATATTATACTGTACAGTTCACATATTATAGGTATTGTAGGTATGACTACGACATAATCCTACATAAACGAGGTAATATGTGAGTAAGGCTATTAATATTATTATTATTATAAATTAGAATTTCTAACTCAAAATAATTTACATTTTATGGTGATTTTGACCTATTTTGTCAAAATTTGAACTTTGAATGCTTATTAAAAAAAAAAAATATGACTAGGTAATATTTTTCAACTGTCATTGTAACAGTATAATATTAGGGCCTTGCATTAAATTTTAAAGCTTTTTGACCAAAGGAATACAATTTTATTGACATTTATAGAAAAAAAACTAAAAAAATTGGTGACTGAAAATGTCCGTAAACAGCTCAAAACAAGTCAAAATATTTTAAAAGGTATATGGTGTACAGAAAATGCTAATAAAAACATTAAGTGAAAAATTCATGTATCTACGGTAATTTGTTTTAGGGTTATATCAAAAACCAAAACTAATTTCGTCGAAAACTGATTTTCCGTAAAAATTCCCGATTTTTCTTAATTTATTTTTTGATTTTCCCGGCGATTTTGAAAACTTTCCTATCAAAAAATATACTGTTGAAGAAAATCTAATCATTTTTACTATTTTGAAAGGTGATGACAGTCATAAAGAAAAGTAGAAAATTAAAAAAGCATATTATTGTAAAACCAATACATTCATCACTAGTATAGTTGTCGGTTGGTATCACCACAGGAGTACAAAATAATTTGTAAATGGTAGCCGGTAAGTATAACATATCTATAAATATTTTTAAATATGACTCTTATGTATTCTTAAAAATTCCGAAAATCAGAATTTGAATAAGTTCATTTTTTAGGGAAATAATTGGGGTAAATATGCTTGGTGAATCATCCTGTAAATAAAAATTTAATATCTGAATAAAGAACGTCATGCCATAATGCAGGTTCATTAAAGTTTTATTTAATTTTTATATAATGTGAAAAGAACAAATTAATAAATTAGTAGAATTTGAATATTCTCTAATTGTACTAAGTATGCTTATTGTTGTAAAAAATTGTTCCATTGTTTTTATTTTTATATATATTTTTAACCCGAAATATTGAGACTGTACGAATAATTGTTAGTTAAACGTTTTAAGGTATAAAAATATTTTCACAATTTTATTTATCATTAATTCATAAATATGATAATAAATCATAATAATCATAAATCATTATAAGAACAGTTTTATAAATATTGTATTATATTGAAACAATAGGCAATTATTAATATAGTACCTATATAAGTGCGACATACCTTACACAGTACACACACAACACTTATTACATTTATGACTTAAAAATTTTATATAATCATATTATTTACGAATTTATCTAAATTATATATTATATTGAAAAATTAGGCGTATTTTTATTTTGGAATTTTAAAATTGTAGAATATACTATATAGATAGTATATTTATAGTAATCATAAAATTAAAAATGTTAATCATGGTAAAATTATTTTAAGTAATTCAGTTTACAGTCGTATAAAATATGAATTACAATTTGAATTGCATAACTTAATTTTTATAATAGTTAATAGTATTGTTTTTATGTTTAACTTACGTTACTTACCTATTATTAATAAATATTGGGTTATTAAACATTTTTCTACATCATTATAGTATTCAGGTTTTAGGTATAGAGTGCAATATATTATATTTATTTTTGAATTGTATTAATCTATAATAGGTACTATTAACTGTGGACACAAAACTGACACATCAGTTATAACTAGGGCTCGGATTTATATGTATTTATATAACCAAAGTATGTATTTATACAAAAAAAATATGTACATAAATATGTGCTAAAGAATTCAAAATATGTATTATCAAAAAAAAAAAAAAAATAATTATAATAATTAATAATAGGTATAATAAAATATAATAAAAAATTTATATTTATCTAATTATATTGATTACAATTAATAACATTCATTTTTAAATTTTCGAATCCAAAAGATCGCCGATATTATCGTAAAATTGTTATAATAATTAATAATAAAATAAAATGTATTACAATTTTTTTATTTTTTTATTTATCTAATTATCTTGATTACAGTTATAATAATAACATGCACTTTAAAATTTTCTAATTCAAAAGATTGTCGATATAATAGTCATAATAACCTTTCAATAATTCTGAGCTCTGAAGAAAAGACATTAAAACAGTATAATTGTCTAAATATGTGAGAAAAAATTGAATAGTATATAAAAACATGTATTTATGACAAGATATGTAAAATCAAATATAGCTCGTTTTATCAAAAATCTTGTGAAACAAATTTATCACTTGCCGAAATTAGTTTATCATGTCGCAGAGAAAATATGTTTTTACATATAAATCCGAGCCCTAGTTATAACTAATAAGTTGGTAATAACTGAGTATTTTATCCTCTAACCTCTTACCTATATATCTTTGTTCAGCTTGGTATGAGCCACCTGTATTCATAAATAAGACAGGATAAATTAACACTTTTATTACTCCGTGTATTTTTTACAAAACTTACCTATACCTTTATCTATACTTATCAATAGAATCAATTTTTTTGGAGCTCCGTACATTGCAAGAAGAAAACTAATTCCATTTGTAAGAATAATGTCTGGAGAAGAGTCAATATTTTTAAATACTTCAGCGCAATCAGCTAAATTCTGACATTTTTCAAATAATTTAAATACTTTTGTTTTATCTCTTTGGTAAAGTGCTGACGTAGTATCACAGCCAGTTATTGCATGTAAAAATAAGATATGATCTTGACATTTTGAATATGAAGTTAAACTTTGAGATGAATAAATCTTCGTTTCTGTTTGACCTTACTTGGTTTTAAAAAGTAAATCATCCTATCCGTAGGAATTCACCGGTCGCCGAGTCGGGGACGGTGTTGTACTGCATTGTATTCTGTTTAATCTTGTTACGATGATAAACAATGATAATATTAAGTATTATTATTATTTTAAACCACAATATATTATGAAATATTATTCATAGGAAAAAACCTACTTTTGGAAAATTACTTGATCTAAAAATTATGTATTATCTATTTTTACGAGAATACTTAAAATTTAAGAGATATTTGTAAAAACCCTATTTTGTGATCTTTGATCTTGAATAAATTTTTTAGCAGCAGTGGGATCGATGGGGACTTTTGACATTTCATTTGTAATGATGTACCTTCTTAACGTGTGTACCATTTTTCAGCTCTATGTGAATTATTTCGAAGTTATCATTTTTTTGTCTATTTTGACTGGACTATACATTGTAATGTAACATACATACCTATATACTATATTATAATATACCTAAAAAAAATCATGGGATTATTAATATTTATATTATTTTCATAAAGTAAAATCGGAATTCAAATTCCAATTGAATGTTAAAGTTTAATATTAGGTGTATAAATATTTTATAATATAAGGGCAAAAAATGCCAAACAACATTGCGATGTATATATATGTATGCATTTAATATTTTAATTTTATATTATATCCATTCCTCTTAAGTTATCACTTCAAAAATGGTACATCTCAATATCAAGAAGAGACTTATAAAAACATATGTATGGAGTGTTGCAACATATGGATGTGAAACTTGGGTAATAAATGATACCGAAAGGAAGAAACTAGAAGCCTTTGAGATGTGGTGTTGGAGGCGTATGGAAAGGATAAGCTGGATAGAGCGGAAAAATAATGAAGAAGTACTTAGAACAGTGGGAGAAAAACGTACACTCATGGATGCGATTAGAGGAAGACGATGGAAAATGGTTGGGCATGCCCTGAGACACCCAGAAGAATTACATAATATAATATTGGAGGGTATCATAGAAGGAAAAAAAACTGCAGGACGTCCCAGGAACTCTTATATAGGACAAATTAAATGCGATGCAAATGTCAAAACCTTCAAAAAACTTAAAGAAAAGGCGAGTAATCGGTTAGAATGGAGAAATGGAGTTGTAAACCAGCCTTAGGGTTGAAAAAAAAAATCCATTCCTCTATCTATATATATATATATATAACTATATAATGTATAAAAGAGTTAGGTATATAAATATATAATATATATTTTTTTTAATACTCGTATTCATAAATTGTTTAATGAACTTTGATCTGATTTCTCAAACAACACAACCATTTTACGGCTTATATATTTATATTATTATCAATTTATTGTGATTAATGAGTAGGTAGGTATATTATATTTCATTTTAGTAGGTACCTAATATATTCAGTACAGCTGTAGGTACCTATTATAATTGATGAAAAAAACAAGCATATGAAGATGAGGGTGGTATAATATTCTCAACTGACATTGATTATGATAAAAAAAAAAAATTATAAATAGTTTACAGATTTTATTTTTTCTATTTAAAACAGGACACAGCGTTGAAATAACACCTCCAGTATAGTCGTCCCTTTTGTTGATTTCGTCTCTGTAGTTCCATCTGGAAATAAAAATAATGAAAAAGTTTATACTTCATTATACTATACTTTTTATACAATTTATAATTAGGTACCTAATACATTGAAATTAAAAAAAAATAAAGTTAATGCTTAATATAAATAAAATTATTCACTATAAATAATTAGTAAGATTAATTTTACATAATTAGAGACGGGGTTTTATTTCGTATTCACGAATGGATATAATATAGTAGATATATAGACGTGGATAATATAATTCATTCCATATTGCTTTAAAATATTATATCATAAAATCGTATAAAAATAATGTAAATGTTGCTACAGTAATTTAACTTTTTTATTTTTTACCTGTATAAAAGTTTATTTTTACTTTTTAGGTAAACATATTTTATTGTAATTTTTAGTACATTACTGCAATAAATTGTATCCATATATTTTTTTACTACAAAACCGTATAAGCCCGCGGTATGCAATAGTTATTAGTTATTACTTATACAATTTCTCTCAGTATTTATTTTCAATATTTATTCTTACTATAAGTTTATATAATTCATAACAGCTGTTTATATGTACATTGTACACAATATGTAATTATAATTTTATTATTTATTAAATAATATTATTTAATAGGAAATTCTATTGCTATACATTTAATTGCATTGCTTATTTTTGACAACTGTCTTATACTTTTATCGTAGGCCACATACAATAATAAAAATATTTTAAATATTAAAGTAAATATTTTAAGTGTCAGAGGACACCCATTTTTTTAAGAAAATATTAAAATATAAATTTGACTGATATTGTTTTGTTTTATTATTCAAAATATAATCGATATAAATCACCACTTTATCTTGATTAAATATTGATAAAATGCGAACAGTTCAAAGTTTAAATAATATAAGCAATGCAGGTTGATCGTGAAATATAGGGTCCAGGATTCAGAATAAATAATAATACATTTTAAATACATTCCATGATACTGAATATTTCAGTTTTTGGTAAGGTACTTTAATATTATATCCAATTTAAAAGGTGTCAGATCAGATCTATTATATGTAATATAATCAGTGTTCGGACTTATCTAGATAATTATGTATTTATCTTTTATCTTATCTAGATATATAGTTACAAGGTATTTAAGCGTTCATCTTCGATAATGTTTTTACTAATCTAAATAAATTCATCTAGATAAATTTTTTATTGATAAAAACCGCAAAATTGTACAAACGTACAATTTGAGTTGCATTATATTTATCTTAATCTAGATAAAAAAATACTTATCTAATCCGAACTAGAATCATATATAATACGAATACATTTTATAAGTTCTTAACATGAAATATGAAATATTTGTTATATTTTATGTATAGGAGAATAATAAATACCATAAGTCTTTCGTTAAAATATTTGAGGAATTTCTTCCGGAGAGGCTAACACCGTATGTCCAAACAATAGTTTTATTGGCATTTTTTTTCCCACAGAGTGCAGGTTAGGTTATTTTTTTACGAAAAAAAAATACCGTTATACCTCCTTATCTATTAACTTTTATTTTGATAATATAATTTTTAAAAAAGATTTGAATTTATAAAGTATTTTTTTTGTCAATTGTTGAATACTTTGTTTTCGATTGAATTACCATTATTTGAAACATGTGGAAAAATAAACACGATTACTTGTTTTTGAATTCTAGGAATTTTTCACGGAAATAGAAAAGTAATGTAACAGTTTGTTATTTAGTTTTAGTTAAAAAGAAAAAGAAAAATAATTGTATGGTTGAGACTATAAATTGTGAAAAGTGTTTAAATAGGTGCCATATTATAACAAAATTCTAAACTAATTTTATTAGTTGAAACACTGCTATCACTCTTATTTATTTATTTTAGTTTAAATGTTAAACTAAAAATATATTATATACAATTATATACACTGCATGAGTTAATTTTATCGTTATTGAGATTAACTATTTTTTTTTATTTGGTTTTTTAAAATTACTGCAGTAAACTGCTTCAGATTACCAACTAAGGTGTTTCGTTTCGTTTCACCTTCATTACATTTTATGCCATACGAGTATACGACAACAGCTATTCTAATTAATATATAAAATTGATAATAAATTTAAATTGCTGGTATTATACTTAATTGCTATTAAAACCTTAAAAATATTTTAACCGTAGTTGTTGTAAAAGTCAATTTCTTAGAATTCTAAAATTAAGAAAATTCGATATGTAAATCATTCCTATATTGCCTATCTAGAGCGCCGTATCGAAAAAAAATTGTTTACACGTGTTATGTTATGTACAACTGTGTTTTTATCTTACATGTAATAAACTAAAATATATTTAAATAGTTGTTTGGATTAAGATATTTTTATATCAAATAACATTATATAAATATTTTGCTTAAAAAATTAAAATAGATAGGTACATTTTGTTAAATTTATCTTAATACATTTTTAAAGTATACAATACATTGTAAGTATCAGATTTCTGATGAAATTGATACCATTTAATAATTATAATACTACAATTCAATATTTTAATATGGACAAGAAATTCAATTTAACTAAAAGCAATTAATATTCAAGTCAACTTAGAACGTCGATCATATTATATATTTTATACCTTACAAATATATAGTTTCCTTTGAATTTTATTTGCTTATAAGATTTCTGAGTTTTTGAATTAAAAATTGTATCTTTTAGAGAATAAATTAGAAACTTGTAGGTGGAAGGTGTCCTCGTATATAAAGGGTTATTCACCATGTATGCTCACCGGCCCTTTTTTCTTCAGTAATGCAGTTATTTAAAATCTGATTTTTGGAATTTTTTAATATACATACGAATCTTAATGACCATATTTTCTAAATTCTTGAGATTTTTTTGTACTAATCAAGGAGTGTTTGCTGTAAAGAAATACACTTCAGTTTTTCAAATGAGAAAGTTGATAAAGGGGGGGGGGGGTTGTTTTTGAACTTCAAATTATTTAGTGGACAATTTTTCTGAAAAATTTGACTTACAAGAATCGAAATTTGTACGAGTAGTTTTTGAGTTATTCAACTTTGTGTGCTAAAGATTAAAGGTGCATGGGTAGGTTTATAAGATATGGAGGCTATGGTGATTTGAAAATTTTAGTTATTAATATTCATCTTTTAATTTTAATAATTTGTAAAAATGACCAAAATATAATAAATACTAGTTCCAATATTATGTCTATTTTATATCTTTGTAAAACCATTTTTAAGGACTATTATACAAGGTCTAAACGCTTACATAACTAAGAACCTACTCATTCAAATCATGAATTAAGTACATCAACATTTTTAAAAAAATTATCCACTAAATAATTTACAGGATAAAAGGGGGTTCTCATTTGAAAACCAGAAGTTTGTATCGCTAGCAGAATACCGGACACTCCAATACAAATAAATTGAGTGGGTATATTTTAAAATTCCAAAAATCAGAATTTTAATAAATTCGTTATTAATGCAAACCATGGGTGTGAGCATGTTTAGTGATCAGTGAATCACCTTATATGTATATAGGTAAAAGGTAAGTAGAATGTGTATACAATATAGGTACATATGTATAATATTATATTCATTATAAATATTACCTAATTATAAAAATTGAAAGTAGGGCTGATTTTTTTTATAAACCTTCAAACGTACAAAATTATATTTTTCGTAACATAATAATTTAAATAGAATTTCAAAAATTGTATTAATTCCTAAAATTATATAATATATTTAAAATTGAATTATGATAATTTATACCCTGTTAACAATACCAATATTAATATATCATAGAGATTTATGGTTGTTATGGGCCAAGCACAAACATCTTCTTGAAAAATAAATAAAAATTAAGAAATAAAATCAAATAGATATGTACTGAATAAAAAAGGCCATGTTAAATACTTAAAATGTGTGCTTAAATTATTATAAATTGTCAGAGATCAAAATATAGGAAATATGTTATGTTATTTCTAATTTCTAATTCTTGTAGATATATAATATAAAATAGCGGCTATCTTACGAAAATATCCGAAATAGTTAAAATGTATCATGATATTATATTGCGAATATTATTAAGCTGGTAAAGTTACTCACTCCGGGGCTTGGTCTAGGAGCTCCGCTAATAGGAATTGATCTTTCTGGGTAATATCCTTTCATATTTCCAGAATTATTTCCGTCTACAGCTTTTTGTAATGCCACCATTAGTCTATCCAGCAATAGTGCAGTCCTTTTTGGCACAATCACCTGTGTAATAACCACATAATATTGTTTACAAATAAATTGAAAATAATGAATATTATACGGAACGGTAGTTTATATTTAATAACGCACGAACAAATGTCAATACTATTTCAGTGTAGATAAGTACAATATAATATAGTAAAACATCGACAATAGAAGGTTTTTGTTTCATATGAATTGATTTAAATGAATAGAGTCGTTGTCAGGCGTAGAGTACCTAAATATGAGTTGTGTTTAATCGTATGAACAAATTAATACGATCCTCATTATTTTATAACTAAAAGTTAATTTATTTTCTCCATATTATAACATATTTTCTTGAGGAAATTTGAAGTTATTATTTTACTAGTATTCAAACGAAAATTCAATAACATATACATAGGTAGGTATAAGGTAGGCATATTTGTATATTTTAGAATTTATAAATAAAGGCATTTTTTTTCAAACAAAGATGAGTGTATAATAAGCATATTAAATTTGCACATATTGAATATCAATATATTGCAAGGTTTGAAAGCATGACCTATAAGTACAATAAGTACAAAAAGTTCATCGTGTATTATGAAATTTGAAAATGTGTATAGTTTTTTTGTGGAAAATGGTTTGATTTTTTTAAATTATTCAGTTTTTTAGGAATTGTTGGTCAATTATTTTCAAGTGGTTTGTATTTTAATAAAAAATATATATATAGGTATCTGGATTACGATAGTACTATAAAAATAATTTTATTTTCAAAAAAATTGAATAAAATATGTGTAAGTGAGGGGTAGGACACATTAAAAATTGTATGCCCTGACATAATATATAATAAAACAGATACATCGTATTCTATTAATATGATTAATTTATATAAACAATATAATATACCTCATCGAATTGTTCATAAGGAATTTATTTAAATTACAGTTATAAATGTATATAAAGGATACCAAATTACACTATTTTCAATAAGGTTAGAGCATATTATATACATACTCGACTAGTTCAATAATTTGAATAATTCATATAAAATCAGCGATTACTTTAAGTGCGTAGTTGTCTTGACTTACGCATAAATGCAGTGTCTACAAGCAGACACTGCCTATATGGGTATATATTATCTAATATCGACAGTAGATTTACAACATTGAACTCCAGAAAAGCGTGAATGTGTTAGGTACGTATAATATTATGATCATGCATTCCTGCGAATAAATCAAATCGAAAAAAATCAGAATAATGCACGTCATATCGGCATATTCTACACTCTACAGTGATTATGTATTAAGTAGGATGTAGGTATATCTATATCCACAGTTTTTCAGGCATTGAAATGAAAAATTCTGGGCAACTATTATTATACATTATTTGTTTTCACGCGCCAGCCATACGCCGATGCGTCTAGCCTTGTACAAATATTGTAACTATAGAAAACGATCTTGGAGTACTAAATTCTAATATCATCATCAAGACGAACGTCGACAATAAAAACTGTAAGGTGACATTTCGTTAATGACCAGGACGTTGGTGTATATATTATATTAATGTGTGGATCGTTTTATTGACTTGAGTTTATTCCGTTTAAAAATGTAAATCACGACCATCGATAAATGTAACTATACAACGCCACATATATTATATACATGTGCAATATACATACGACACACTTAACCTAACCTAACCTACCTAAGTATATTTTTATCATTGTAACACGATAATAATGTGCATAATAATATATATCATGAACCAAGATAGTTCATAATGTACATAGATAGGATAGGTACCCAAGTATAAGGTTAGGTTGAATTGGGTTACTCCAACCGTACTCCGTGCAAACCGTATACTTAGTCCATGTTCAAAATTATTTGTTATTCCCCAAATTAAATAATATCGTTTAGACAAAACGATTTCACTATATAGTCACTAATAACCATATATTTAATGAGCACCTAACCACACGGCGAAGTAGTATTGGAATATTTTCAACTATTTGGTATATTATGGTAACGTTTATATAGTGATGTACCGACCGGGTATTCGTCGAATTCGACAGATATGTTCTTTTCGTTGTTCGGTGGCTGGTCCTCGGGCGTCCGTTTGTCGTATCTGAGTAATGTGAAGGGGTCCAACGGTTTTTGAAATGCCGAATCGCACAACGCGACCATACACAGCGATATCAAAAATAAAACTATTTTATTCCAAAGAACCATACTGATGATTATCTTATTAAAATCCACCTGAAAATCAATGTAAAAATAATATATTATTTAACGTACCTATCGTAATGTGACAAATTCTATGTAACCGTATTTTCATTTGTGATGAAATTATTGTGCCGTTCAAAATTTTCAAATAGAAACGTCGGGTTTCATAAAAAAATTGATTATTTTATTGGTTAGCCAAAATTTAATTGGCCACTAAATCATGTTATAGTGACCATTAGCTCACTATATTGATTCATTAAATGTTTAGCGATTGTTCATGCTACCCGAATACGCGTGCAGTTTATACAAAAATAATTATAATCGATGATATGAAAGATTTATTAAGAAAGGTATAATCTGCAGTTACCTGACGGCAGACACACGCTCTTAATAAATATTAATATTTAAATGTTAAATAAATAATAATAATTAATAAATATTTAATATTCAACTATAAATGTTTATTCTAGTTGTACATACTAACATTATTTTAATAGTATAATTATACATTTATACCCAGAAAGTAATAATACATTAAGAAAAATCTAACACGAAATGACTATAGAAATACACAAATGCTTGTCGCATCTACATATATCTTAGTAATAATTACATTGCCTAATTGTGCTTTGGGATTTTTGTAGTTTTAAAAACTTTTGTTACACTTTTTAAAATTTTTTTTTCATTTTATGTTAAATCGGAAATCGATTGAAAATTTAACTCGTATAGAAATAAATATACCTTACATTCACCGTCTTCAATATAGATAGTAGATACCTATTATATATAGGTAGGTAATTAAAATAATAAATTATGTTTCTACGATACAATTTCTAAATTATTATATGTATTTAATATATTGTATCTGATAGAAATTAATTTGTTTTTGTAAGTATGATTATTATTTATTAAGTTCAAAAGAAAACTACCTACTTGATCGCTTTAAATTATTATTATAGCCAATATTAATTATAGGGAATAAACGAGTATGCAATGCGTTTGTATTCGATGCACCGATATAAATCTTTCAACAACCGAATAATTGTTAAATATAGACAAATGTAGAAATATTTTACTCACGATAAGTATTTAAAAATTTGCGTTGGTGCCTGTTTGCAAATTACATTTGGAGAGTTGACCTGATGTGTTAGGGATGTGTAGTTATAATCTTATGCTTAAAAATGATCATGTAATCCATAGACGTCTCTAAGAAAAGCTTTTCAAAAGAGATTTTTTTATGAGAAAAGTAATAAGCTGTTTTAAAACTTTGAAAATAATTTAATCCGATAGCCTCTCTTATTGGCTTAGCGTCTAAAACGATTATATTTTTACCGTTAAATAAAATTTCATTGTTAACTCTACACCTGTTACCTATAGTAGATATTTTATTTATTTTATTTTAATAGCTGGTTATGGGCTATGACTCCGACAATACTAAAATGTTAAAATATATATTATATATTTTTTTTTGTGGATTTCATGGATATTATTCAATATACCTATGGAATGGGATCTTGGTTATGTGAGTACGAATAGTTTTGTACCGGAAATGTTGGATATGGTTTATGTATGTGTCTTTCGATAATCCTCCTAACGACCATTACAGTTGCAAGATCCAAGGGGGCTTAAAAACGTAACAAAACTTTCAATTCTATTAAAAAATACAACTATACAGTTCATCGTTGGCGGATTGTCTTGAATAATAAAAGTATAAAATATATTGTACAGATGGTATGCAGACGTGCAGTATTAACACCACATAACAATTGATTATTAACCAAACCTATTATAAATATAAGTTGTACGTAGGTATAGCATAAAAAGTATGAAATATATATAATAATATATTATTGTAGATGTTTCAATAATATGCATTAATATTTAACGTGTTTACTTTGTAAACTTCACTCGGGGCTATTTTCTATATTTTTGTATGAATTGAATATACTCGCCTAATTATAGCACTCAAGATGGTACTCAGCTGAACTTTGTTTTAAAACTTATATAAATATATAATATAAGAATAGTAAAACTAAAGTATTATCTTCTCAGACCTCAGTGTTTACCTATATAAACCTATATATAACAGAAAAAAGGTTGCCATAAAAATAATCTTAATTAAAAATAATAATAAAATAATTATAATAATTAATAATAATAAAAATAATACAACAACAAATCAGCACCATTATAAGTGTTATAATATTAACGCAATATTGTGGTTAATAATCTAATCAGATTATCGAAGCTTCATAAATAAAATAAAAGAAGGTAGGTAAAATAAAATAATAGGTATACCAACATATTATTAAAGAACTAGTGAGTAGGTATATGTTTTTTTAAAGTACATTTTCGAAAACTGTGTACATAAGTAGGTAAGTAGTCAAAGCATTTAAGTCAAAAGTAAAAATATTTTTTCCTGTAAAGTAATGTTATTAGAACAACATTAACATTACCAGGGTAACATAATAACACATTAGGTACTTACCTAGGAACAAATAAAAATTATAGTAGACATTGCATTACAATGTAACATATGCATTAAATTTTAATCCCATCATTGATACACATATTATTGTATGCATTATTTATAATTCATAAATTATTATTTATATATAGTCATATAGATCATTATTGCATATAAAAATAATCTAAATTTGTACTAAATATGCGTGAAATCGTAATTTATGAACATTTTACAGCGAAATAACAATAAAAAAGGTAGGTAAGTGGATATCACTCTGCTGTATAGTAGGTTATAAGTGGGTCACTGTAATGGATGGTGTTAAATTTGAATTCAATGATATGATATCATTGTATAAAAAAACGATTCTGAGCGAAAACGGTCTGTCAGCCTATGATATTACCAAGTATATTTAATGATATTATTGTGAATAAAGTAGTTTATATATTATAGCCTATTTACGTGGAAACTTGTTTTCAATTTTCAATCCTTAGCTATAAAAGTTGAACATTTTATAAATTTTTAACTACAAAATAATTATTAAATTATAAATTTGTTGAAATTTGAACTTTAAATGCTTATAAAAAAAATTGTGCCTAGGTATTTTTAATATTTTTCAACTGCTATTAGAACGAAATATCAAGAGCCTTATATTAAATTTTTACGCTTTTTTACCCAACAAATAAAATTTTATTGATATTTACAGTAAAAAAAAAAACTAAAAAAAATTAAAACTGACAATGTCCGTAAACAGCTCAAATTAGAGTCAAATTATTTTTAAAATTTTATCATGTATAGAAATTGCTAATATAAACATTCAGTGAAATTTTCAAGTATCTACAGTCATACGTTTTTTAATTACAACAAAATAAGAAAATCGTTACATGAGAAATCGAGTGAATATCAAATGTTGTAAAAATATGAAATTCAAACGCTCATAAAAATTTAATTTGACTTTCTTGTAGACATTTTTTTTTGATAAAAGTAGACGAACTTATGATTAATCTTGTATTACATTTTCAAATCTTAGATTTAAAAACAAAAATTTTTATGAATTCTCAACTCAAAATAATTTTCTTATTTTCGTGATTTTTCCGTATTTTGTCAAGATTTGAACTTTAAATGCTTATAATTAGTTATAAATAAAAACTGTGACTAAGGATTTTTAATTTTTTTCATCTGCCTTTGAAACAATAACCTAGGAGCCATCTATTAAATTTTCAAGCTTTTTTAACCAACAAATAAAATTTTAATGATATTTATAGAAAAAAAACTAAAAAAAATGGAAACTGAAAATGTCCGTAAACAGCTCAAAATAAGTCAAAATATTTTAAAAGGTATATGGTGTACATAAAATGCTAATATAAAAATCAGTCAAAATTTCATGTACCTACGGTCATTTGTTTTGGAGTTGTACCAAAAACCAAAATCGATTTTCTCGAAAACAGATTTTGCGTAAAAATTCCCATTTTTACTTTTGACATCCCAAAGTACCAACTAGATTCAAAAACCTATACCAAAAAGTTACTGTTGAAGAAAATCCAAGCACTTTTACTGTCCTAAAAGGTGATGATACACAAAAAAAAAAAAAAACACATCATTGTAAAATCAATACATTCATCGCTTCGCTCAGAATCTAAAAATAATACAAATTGACTGTTTAATATTTTTGCATTAATTGATATTTCATAGGTATTTAGATCATACAATTCAATATTTAATTTTATAAATATATTATTTGTTTATTACGAGGTAGCATTTATATTAATATCAAACATTTTGACTATATACATCGTCGTAACCTTTAAAAACTAAAATTAACAGGATAAAAATTTAATATAATGATGATAATAATTATAAATAGTTTTTGTTTTAGTAAAAAAAAATTTAATTTTATTAAGTATAATGGAGTTTTATTACCATATCTACGAAGACCGACGTACTTATTTGTTATTAATTTAAGTAATGAAAAATGTGGTTAATGTTAGTTCGACCATTTCTATTCTGACATAGGTCGTTGGTGCACTTTTTTTTGCTTTAAAGTTTTTTATTATAATATTGAAAATATTATATTTGTATTAAAAAAACAAAATCAATATATGTATGACTGTATGAGTATCAGCAATCCGTTTTTTATAATACAATAATATGAAATACTAATATATTATAATGTACTATTTTACATTAACAAAAATGAATATATACTTAAAGTGAATACATTTTTGTAAGTAGGTACTGAACGAGTTTCCTTGATGTTTTCACTTGTGTTTACTAACAAAATAATAGATTACTGCTTGTAAATAGTTCCACTTCACCTCTCGAAAAAACATACTTGAAATCGTCTTATTTTTGTTTATACGCGTATTTGAAATTTAATAAATGTCAAATATTTTTTCAGTAACTGACTTTTTAAAATTATATAACTAACACATTAATAATTGATATTGTTACTATCATAGAATTAACAAAAAAATATTACACCTAGTAATAATAATTCCTATTATAATATAGTATATATAAAACTATGAATAAAAAAAGTTTGATTACGTATCATTTTATATTAAATAGATCATTAATATAACTGTGGATACTTTAAGCCTTGAGCAAATATAGTTGAAGTATTAAGTATATTCTTTTTTTAAAATAATTCTTGAATATTTTTATAGTATAATTGTTTAAGTGTGTCTAAATGAATTAATACGGACATATTTAATTTGAATCAAAAGCTCGTACACATTATTAATTTATAATAAAAGTTTCGTAAAGTGGTTATAAATACCTCATAATACAAACAAGCATAATATCTAATTGATATCAATGCATATAAATAAGAATTTATTTTAATTGTAGTAGAATGAACATCAACAGCACAGAATATAAATGAATACATTATATTTTGTTAATATATTTATTAAAAACGTTAATATGTCGATGTGTACTAACCTTGTCGAATAATAATGAGTTTATACAACTGCATTGGTGTGCAACTAGAAAATGTATGATCGGTTGCTGGATAAATATTCGTTTGTAGTGCAATGATTCGAAAGCCGCAAAACTCACCAACACACGAGACTATAAACAAGTGATTCTTCAGGATCCAAGTTGCGGCGCCACCTACTTACGTCAACTATTTAAACGCCCTCCTTGTATTTGCTTCATCATAGCCCCCATAATGGTTTATTCGTAAAACGAACAACTGCTACAGGTTTATTATTTTAAAAAAATGATGTTATTGTTATTTTTTTGTTGATGCCAAATTGTTAATGCATTTAAAAACACTATATTGTAATGGTGTAGGTACATATTACCGCATTACTACAATAAAATAAAAAAAATTATATAACCACTAACATTTGTTAATTAAGGTAGTGTTTACATTGAACATTGAGTTCAATATTTTTGATTTACAATCGATTTATTATTAATACTATTATAACTCATTTTATTTTTACGTTTTCAATTATAATTTTCTGTGTATTTTCTATGTATAAAAATGATCTCAAATTGTTAAAAATTATTAGCGGTATTTGTATACCTAATTCGGTATTTGTGTCGAAAAGTTTAGCCATTACAGTATTACACTGTATCACCATGGTCTATGATAATATAATATACAGTCGATATTATTATTAGGATTCGTATTTATCTCAATTCATAACAACAACTGTAAATAGTTTTAGTTAAAATTACATATTTAGTGTTATATATGTGTTGTAACTTATTAGTATATTTCAGTATTTGTATAAATAGTGAAAACTATTTAACGAAGAATTTCATTTATATTTATATCAGGTCATCAATATTAGTGAAATTACGCATCATAAGTTTAACACCATATCAATGAAAATATTAAATAAATAGGTACTTATTTGTTTTAATATTATTTATATAATGAAATATCAATTAGTCTAAAATTAAATATAATATGGCATAGGTAAGCGAAAAGTGAAAAGTATTAAAAAGCTAAACAACTTATCATTTAACAATAAGTATTAAGTACAATAAATTTAATATTTTTAATTCAATAATGATAAACAATTTCATTTATTTTTAAATGCTGTTTCCAATAATGAAATAGGTATTTTTGAATAATTTTTCTTCGTTACACGTCTTTTGAATAAAACTGCTTCTATTGAATATTTAAATAATTTAATATCTTATATTATTGAAAGTGAGATTTGTAAAAATATTAAGTTTAGTATGGTTTTCTTTTAAATCTTTTTGTATAGATAGGTACTACATTTTTTTTTTGTTATATACAACTTTATATTTGTTTTCAGCTACTTTTTTGTACTTACAAATAAATATATTATATGTGATATAGGTATATAAGCGAATAAAAAAACAACATAAGATTGAAAAAAATTTCTATAGTTTTTCTTTGATATTTACATAATAAATAATAAATTTCTTAAACATTTTTATGTTTATAATTGTAATAGAAAATAACGGTAAAATGATTAGATAATTAATATCAAGCATATTATGTAAGTACTTATACACATATTGAAGTTTATATATAGAACTAATAAAGGCATTTGGTGCATTGTCGTCATATTATACATTATGCCGTGGGTTTCAAATAACCCTATACATCAAAATTGTTCGCTATCCATATTGTTCACAAAAGTAATGCTTAAGTACCTAAAAATAATGATCGGTCAAATATTATCACGGTTAAAAATTATCACGCGATTGAAATGCAGTAAATTTGAAAGCAAACTCTTTCATCTCGAGAACTTTATAGATCAGGTTTTGAGAATGTGTCATCTATTTTATATCACTCGAATCGGTTAATCAAATATAGTCTTATGTTCATTATAATTGTATCACTTTGAATAGTATATAAATTATTTAAAATAAACATTAAATCAATGGTGTTATTGAAAATAAAATTAAATCAAAGATATTATTGTAGTAGTGACGGATGAAATCAACGTCGGAGAAAATAATAAAATATATAACAAATGCATCATTTATTTCATTGGCCCACTGATGTAATTTATGTCTGACAACTTGAAAATTGAAGGGAAATATTTGAGTGGTAGTCCAGAAAATATTTTTACCAACATGATTTTTTTCTGTAGAAATCAAATACTATTTACGTCGTTATTTTTGTTTGAGCCAAATAACTATTGATTTTAAAAAATATTTTTGTTTGAAACATTGAACGTATATTAATTTATGTGTTCCATTCGTATTATATTAATGAATCCATTTAATAACAAGAAAAATACAAAAATAAGAGTTTACATTCTTTCGAAAATAACCGTATTATAAAATAATTTCATAATAACAAAAAAGTAAAAAAAAACTCTATAAATATTGTACAGACTGATGAGAGGGCTTGTTGATATATTTGCTCGGTATCCCGGTGGGCTTATCTATATTCACTTCAAAATTCTTTATTTTCACCGATTTTGTTATTACGGTGAAAACAATAATGTTTAATGATTATGGACGTCTGAAATAATTACATTTCAAAAGTATTTCATCAGGTACCTACCATAAAATTTAATCATTATAAACTTTTGTATTAAAATATATACTTGTATGTTATTTTATTCGAAATGGACTTAAAGTTCTAGTAAAAGTATAATATTAGATATTATCTTATAGTAGTTAAATTATAATTCGTATAAATGTATTTTGGTCGGATTCGTTTTTAATAGGCGTTTTAAAAATGCTTTTTGTTGGCGATATTCCGTATACGAAATACCTACCTAAACTGTAAAAATTATAAGGCACAGCGTAATTAAGTACCTACTTCCGTTTTCTAACCTAAATACAGTGTTGTGCTTGGGTAAAAAAAATTATCTAGATATAGATAGATAAAATTATTTTTGTATAATTAAGTAAATTTCCATTATTTTTTACATTATTTGTTATTTTTATTACATATTTTTAGCGATATTTAACGATTTTATTGGTGTTAATTTATAATTTATAGTTTATACTATATAAAATATATCACCCAACGGCCAACACTAATTGATTTTTTTAATTCATAAAAAAAAATCAATTGTATTATAGGGATTACAGAAGTATTTAGAGAATATATAGTTCAAGATTATAATGAATCACAAACAAATTAAAGAATTCATTTTTCTTAAAAATGTATATTATGTATTAAAAAAAATATAAATTAATTGATTTTAATAGTTTTACAAAAAACTAAGTAAAACGATTAAGTATTAAAAAAAAAAAACAATATAATTCTTTAGAAACATCAATGACTGTAGCAGTTGAGGTGAATAAATAAATAATAAAATAAAAATAATTTAATAAATACTATTATGACTTGTTATATTATGTCTGTGTAAATATAATTCGTTAACTTAAAACATTTAAGACCACACAATATAATATAGTCTGATGGAGAATTTTAATCAAAAATTTAACAAAGTTAAAGATTACAGAAAATAGAGAAACCGTAATTCATAAGCTCATAACATTCATTAAAATCAAATAGTCACAAGTAAAGTAAGATTTAGAGTTTATAAAAATATACTTTATAAAGTTAAGATATTCAATGGTAATATTTATACATGATGTGTTTGTGTTTGTGTGTTCTGGAGGAGAGTTAATAAATAGATATAAGAGTAGATATAGAGATATAGAATATAATAGAAAAATATATGTTGATATTTAAAAACGTTTATGAAAACACTACATAGCTGATATTTTATTAAATGAAAAATTTAATAAATGGAATTGAAAAAATATACAATAATGAAATGGAAAGCAAATTTTGATACGTTATATATCTGAAATGGCTTTTAAATACGATATTATCGTGCCTAAAATAGGTTGTTTTACCAAAAAGGCAAAAAGTATGATAAAAATTATAAATCTTACGTTTTATATAATTATATGACTATACGATCAATAAATTGGTTTTACGATGATAATGCAATAATTACTTAGGTACAAAGTACAATTACTACGATTATGAGTTAGTCGTTACGTTTTAATGTTTTGATCTTAAACTTTTTTTGGAGGTTTATAGTAACAATTTGAATCAAGTTGGTATTTTGGAGGAACCTCTGATCAAAATTTTTCAAAATATACATAAAAACTAGAAAAATTTACTGGAATATTTACGCAACTACAGTTTTTGATAAAACCAATTTTTTTTTTTAATTTATAAATTAACAATCGTGGATACTTGAAATTTTACCAAATATTTATTATAGCATTTTTTATAAATGATATAATTAAAAATATTTTAACTCATTTTGTGGTATTTTAATTTTTTTTAAATTTTAGTTTTTTTTTAATAAATGTTAATACGAATTTTTTTCAATAAAAAGCTTGAAAATGTAATGCAGTAAAAATTCCATATAACGAACTTCCATTTAATGAAATATTTTTGAGAACCAAACCAAATTAGAACCAAATATTTATTCAATTCTATTTAGCGAAATTCTCTGTAATATAATTTTTTATGTCCTATGAGACTTCGTAGAACCTATGGAAGTTTCACTGTACAAGGTTTATCCCAAGTTGTTCTAATACTAATTTACAATTAATATTGAAATTATGAAAGAATTTTCAATAGTAATATGAATAAATTATAAAATATTCTTAGAAAAATAAATAATTACGAGACACCTTCTCCACTCAGATTAATTTTTTGTATGCGATGATTTTGCATTCAAAACCTTCTATTCTGCAGAACATCTTCCCGGTGTTTTACGATCTATATTATCACGATATTTACATTATTTTAAATTAGTGTTTTGAAGTTAGAATTGTATTCCATTTTTTTTATTATTGAATATTATATCTTCAAAGTGGGCTAATGACGTTTTGTTTTGTTTTAATTTAATAATTATTTATTTTCTTACATCATATATAGGTATGTATATTAAATATTTGCTTGGAACCAACGACAATTTATTCATTTATACATATCACGTATAGATATAATATTTTTTTTTACATTAGAGTTATTTATAAAAAATGTGAAACTCAAAAAATAAACATAGATATGTATTTAATATTTATTTTATATTGTAAGTATTTTTTTTTTGTATTGCAGTAGTTTATGTATAAGAAAACTACAAAAATTTGATCGTCACTGAAAAAATGTATTAAATATAGCTGGTATCCTATACTGGTATCTAATAGCTATACCTATATTATAGTTTTTACCTTTTCTTATATTATTTTTATTTAGCTATAAACGATTTATAAAGCGTGTATAAAAAACATTGTATATATGTATTAACAATTTCATGTGTTTGTCCAATTCTCGAAACAAATAAAAAATTCATTCGTGTAATGGAACCTGTTAGTTTTTAAAATTCTAATGTGAAAAAATATAAGTATAGCTTATTTACGTAAATAGCATTAAATTCATCATGCTGCAATCGTTTTAAATTGCTAACATTTTTTCTAAATTAATATTTAAATGAAATTGTTTGAGGCGACTTTAATCTAAATATACGAACTCAGTGAACCCAAGGCGTATAAAATATTTGTTTAAAAATTTTGTAATAAAGTATATATTTTATAGGACGCTATTGAAAAATGAAGTTGCGAGTGCGTTTGAACACGTGGGTAGGTATGTGATTCAAAATATATGGTTTAATTTTTTTGCTACTTGAATTACTTCTATTTCCAAACCATTATAATATAATATAATATTATAGTATATTATATAGTTTTGTGTGGCCCACAACAGTTATACAGGTGTGTGAAATATAATAATAGGAACAATTTATTTAAAATAGTTTTGTGAGTTAAACATTACTGTGATAGCCGAAAAAACTCACAACGACACTGTCACAGCACGCCGTCGTGAATATTTGTTTTGAGAAATTAAATATTCGTCGGTTTTTTTTTGTGATATCAAATGAAATTTGGTCATCAACATTTTAATTGCTGACTTATGACACCAGTGACAATTAAATTGAACACTAATTTTTTTCAAGTCACGCTTCAGTTCGAGTGATGTTCAAAAATAAAAATAATATATACATTGGGACGCAGTGGCAGTTCGTGTATTTGCGGTGTACTTCGATCATTGTAGTGAAAACAAGACATTACATTATATTTTATAGGCGTGTTATTCTCATATAAATTTCGTGTTAAAAAAATAGTTGGCTGTAGCCGGTAAATCGTGTATACAAATAATGCGGTAGTTTTTCTGGGACGTTTAGAATCTGTTTTTATTAAGTGATTAAGTGTTTTTATTGTAAATATACTACATAATAATATATCGAGCATTTTTTTTTTAATATTATGTTACTTTAAGAAATAGCATAATAACACAATGTAAAGCACTTGTAATTTCCTTCAAATTTAATGTATGATATTACACCATAATGTGTACAATTTTAGCTATAGTAAAAGTTACAACACGTTATTAATATTATTATAGGGTGTATATTAGTTTATAATATCAAATAATCTTTAAATGGTCTTTAAAATACATATTAGGTACCTAACGCTGATGCCTTGAACAAATTATTTGTTACTTATTAATATTATAATTATGAGTAATGACTTCATGCGACATTCGTATTTCTTACGAGGTATTAACTATTTATCATATTATTATAGTTCATAATACAATAAGGTAGCACTTTTCGTATTTTCAACATCATTCGTTCGCACACTTTCGTCGAGTCATCTAATGATATTAGCGATTCACGCATAACATAATATTGTTAAACAATATAATATAATAATGAGCTTGTTAACCTACCTAAACTCCTTTGATTATTCGAGGTTTGGTGTATTTCACCCCGCCACTTGTATGCATCCAAGTAGTTTCCGATTTCCGCGATCAAACCGAATGCGTATTCTACAGCAGAGATATCGAATTACCTACAATATTATAATATAATATACCGATGGAGTTCGTAAAATGAACGGTGACAAGATTTTAAACGTTTAATGTCGCTGTCTATAAACAGTGTTCGGACTTATCTAGATAATTATTTGGTCATCTTTTATCTTATCTAGATAAATAGTTACAAGGTATCTAAACGTTAATCTTAGATAATTTTTTTACTAATCTAAATAAATTCATCTAGATACATTTTTTATTGATAAAAATCATTAAATTGTCCAAACGCATTTTTACAGATTCTCAAACAAAGTTTACGCCTTTATGGTTCATAAATATGTAATTATTTTCATTTATATCATTATTATTAATATGTTCCTAGAGCCCAACTAAAATATACCTAAATTTAAAACCATTTAAAAAATAATTGTATCTTTTTTTATCTAGATAGAAAAATATTTATCTTTATCTAGATAAACATGAGTTAAGGTATCTTTTATATCTATCTAGATACATTTGAGTTGCTGTGTGCTACCGGTACCTATATCTGAGAAACTATATAATATTTATCGATCAGCTCCCAATATTGCCGGGACTGAAAATGTACTCACATTCATGGGCAGTATTTTATTCTGCTAAAGATAAAAAGAAATATCGTTACCCTGTTTTCAAAGTTATTTTGTTGACTTATAAGAAAATATTATTATGTAGATATTATCATAGTTACACAAATAAGTAATAACGACGTACCTGTGACCTGTTCCATACAACATTAAATACCTAAGCTAAAGATTATTTCATAATATTATGTTATAGCTGGGAATGTTGGAACATAATAGTGAAGTACCCACTTATTATATTTCTCAATATAGGTATACAGTATAATGGTACAACATTTTTGTTTTTATTGATAATTTTTACTTCAAAATAATCAAAATATAATAGATTAAGTACTCTGTGCACCCCCTAGTTGCGCCAATGGCTGAAATAGAGCGGCGCAAGTCGTTTGGTCGAAGGTTTAGTTATCGAAAAGAAGTGATCGAAATGTCATGTGATTGAATCGTCATGCGGTCGAAAAACAGATGGTCAAATATTTTATTAATATAGTCGAAATATTTTGTGGTTGAATGGGTTTTTGATCGAAGTAAAAATAATTATTAGCTTTTCGATTACTTTATCTAATATTTTTATAGATGTACCTAGCCCGTATGTAGATATATCGTAGTAGGTACATCGTAGTAGATACTTATTGTGTAACGACTGTTCAGTATACGTGCGTACTAATAGTGTTTATCATCTGTTCAGTGTTCAATATACCTACATTAGTATTTTATATATATTTTTGCAACAGTTCATTTTTTTTATATTTTAATATGAATATTGATATTGTACTTACCATCCATGGAGGAATTTTGTTAAATATAAATAATATCATATATAAAAAAAACAAAGATTTATTACGAAAAACTGACGGAAAACACGTATTTTATTGGATATGTGTTAATAAATGTGGTGCAAAAGTTCGAACTGTGGAGACAAATGAAAAAAAAAAACATGAACTAGATAAAAATTCAAAGTTTTTTCCGGATCAACACTGTCATGGTCCCGATCCTATAGGCATGGAAGAAATAAAAATAAAAGAAAAAATTAAAGTTCAATCTCCTTGCTAGACATTTTACCTGCGACGGCCATTTTACCGATAGGGTTTGTATTATAATATTATTGTAATTTGCATTAATTTTGTTTTATTGTATTTTTTTCTATATCTTTACATTTCATATTTTAGGTTCAGGAAGGTTGGGCCATAATCAAACCATTATTTGGGAGCAACGAAGAATAACAAAGTCTATTAAAGTACTTTGAACACTCATATAATTGGTAGACAAGTTATGAAAACAAGAGAAAGACCAAGAAGAGAACCAGTTTACACGCCTTCACTTTTCCCTCCAGAATTATGGTCTGTAGCTGAAATGTTATCATCAGGATTGTCAAGGATTGCTTTATGGGCACAGTAATAAAAAAATGAAAATGAAATTCCAATCCCACAATATACGTTTAAAAGAAGTGAACAAAGATTTTTAGCTGATCCAGGTAATGATTTACTAGAGTATTTAAGAGAAATAACACAAAATTTTAAATTTTAATTATTCACTATATTATATTATTTATACTAAACTAACACTTATAAGTTATACTAGTATATATACCTACCAATTATTTTAATATTTTATTACAACTTTTTTTACCTTGGAATACCTACTTTAGTTAATTTTATATTATAATTTATGTTTTTTTAAGAATAATTAACTCAAATATATATTTTTCGACCATAACATATTTCGATTACATAACATTTCGATCATTTGCATTTTCGATATCATATTTTTCGATCGAAAATGTGTTCGACCAGATACCTTTTCGATCACTTTTTTCGTTCACTAGACTTTCGGCCACTTGATTTTCGGTCAGACAACCCCCATCCATCGAGTGGAAATTGAATGCTAAAACGCACATTTCAACTACCTAGTTCAACTGTCGTATTATCAATCAATATGTGTAAACCGTTCAAGATATAGGCGCCTATATACCTATCTAGTATCTATGGTCTATGTGAATATAATACTATAAGAACATGTAATGCTGCCACGCGTCTTAGACTTGTGCTCTATTTCGGGCGGGGGTGTACACATATTGATTGGTAATACGACAGTTGAACTAGGTAGTTGAAGTGTGCGTTTTAGCATTCGATCCACCGCCATCGGCAGAGAACGCCCGGGGGTACATCTTGAGCGACGATTTCTTTGGGATGCGGGGGAGATGGTCATTAAAATGAACATTTATCTTTTTATTTTGTACCTATATTTTTCAAATTCATCACTTTCGGGCGCTTATTATGCAGCTAAATTATCGTTTAGATATGGTGTAATAATCAAGAGCGATTCACCTGCAAGCGTGCATATAGCCCCATTGTTTTCATTTAATAATGAATTTATTAAAATTCCAAGTTTTGAAATTTTTCAATATTCTCAAATTGTATTTTAAAATTATTGAATTTTTTTGTATTACTTAAGGAGTGTCAAGCGGTGATTTAAACTTGTTTTTGAAATAAGAACCTCCTTTTTTACCATAAATTATCAAGTCGATCATTTTTTTGAAAATGTTGGAGGGTTCTCTTTGACAAAAGTTTGTATCTCCACATGACACTCCCTAAGTAATACCTAAAAAATTCTCAAGAATTTGAAAATATAGTCTAAAGTACATACACTTAAAAATTCTAAAAATCAAATTATGAATAATAGCAAAACATTGAAGAAAAAAGGAGTGAACGTGCTTCGTTTAATTGTTCATTGTATCGAATGCAAAATGCATAGATACCTATTTTATTATTTTCACTTACTATACATTGTTTAAGTTTATTTAACTATACTTAGGATCAAATTATTAGATTAAAATATATACAAATATTTCTTTTTTTAAAAAAAAACGTGCAAATGATGTAATGTCTGGTGTGACTGTGTGATCTCTATCTTTGGGAGAGAGAAGCTGACTGTTTGACCCACTGAATTGATTTCTGAGTCCTGACCATCAGTAGTTATAATTTATTGTAATTTTAAATATGCGACGCACCATCAAAATTTCAACTGTCACCCACGTTTGGGAATATCTGCCGTAATTCATTACATTATATTTGATCTATTGTGGCAATCTAATCGGAAATTTTTTTGAATGGATTCTTGTGTATTTTATGTTACTGTATAATATACCTACCATGGCTAAATATATAAATATGATCGCAACTTTGTGATACGCAGGTGTCATGGCCACCACTGGCAGTGAATATTATCACTTCGATTTATTTAATAACAAAACCATACAAATTATTAATTTCTTGGCTAAATAAATCCAAAAATCACTGTCAGCTGAGATTCCTTTCCATGCTAAAACATGCAATAATTGTATGTGCGCAGCCCATAACGAAATTTCGTCTTAATGCAATCATACCTATATATTTAGCCATGATACCTACGACCTACCTATAGCCATATCACTTTGATCACTTATAATAGTCCAGTGTGATTAAATACCCCCATCAACTAAATCAAAATAATAATATACATACAACATGTCGTGCATGTGCAATTCTTATTTTTGAATGTTTTTTATTAATTATTTGAACACACCATAAAGTATTATTTTCAAACACTTTTTTTTAAGCTTCTGTTTGGTGTTGTTCGTACACTATACGTGGAACCCCCGCCAAGAAAACCTTACAACCGATTAATTACGTCAGTCGTCCGAGCACCCTGCCTGCGTTAAATCTAATTATTTAATTTTCGAAACATTTTCAAGATCGTCTCTAATTCGGGCCCAGAAATAACATTACAATTTGTCTACTATTGTTCCAGATGAACACTTTTGTTGATCGCATAAACGAAAACAATATTGTGTTAAATAAACAAGCGTACAATTAAAATTATAGAAAAGTATTGTTTTTTTTTTTTTTTAATAGACAATTCGCGTATATTTGCTAAATGTAAATCCCCCATTATTATATGGGTAATACATGACCTACTGCAATAGGTAAAGTAAAAACTATAAAACATTATTTTACAAAAAAGTTATGAAACGTAGGTATTTGACGTTAGAACCCTTATACATCAGCGTGGGCAATAATAGTTATGATAACACTTGTGAAAGTAACGATGATACAGTTTTGATTTACATGGCTTCCTAAAAAAACCTTGAGTTGCACCTTTTTTGGACCAAAATCAATATTACTTATTTACCTGTAATATATCAGTAGGTACATAATATATAGTAAAATATTCTTTAAATCTATTGAATTTTATGTAAGTAATTAAAGAAGATTTTCTTCGAGAATTTGATTCTCAAATTAAATTTTTTCCATTCCTCGTCCTAAGACCCAAATCGTAGTGTTTGAATATTGATATTGAAATTGAATAAGTAATAATTATAGCAGGTCCAGTGAATATTTGTATAGTCTAGTTTATTGTATAATATTGTAATAATTATATTAGTATATGTTATTATTGTTAGTTAGTTGATTAACTTGTATAAATAATATAAGTTACAGTGTTACATTATGAACGATTTTAGATGATCATCCAAGATAATAACTTCAATGAGTATTGGGAATTTTTATTTTTTAAAATATGAAATATATTATTATTACTGCTTAATACGATAAATATATTATTTTAAATTTGAGCATTTTACCTTAATTCATAGACACTGTAAGCATATAGACTTATTCAACCTATAATATAGTTCATATTATTTATTGAGTTACCCCAACGTCTCCAACGATCATAAACTGTGATGCGCTTTTATGGATTTTAATTATTTTATTCCGTATTTTAAAGTCGCTCACATAATATGCATAGTTTATTATTGGTGGTGTAAATCGTAAATCTATTGAATTTAGGAAATCCAAAAGAAAAAAAAAGTTGTTTTTATGACGTGTGTACGTTACAATGTATACACGGCATGACGCATATTACAGCCTCCAACCGAGTTTACATCGAAAAAGACTTTTCACACATTAGCTATAAATATCCCCTGCCGATTTGATTAAAATGTCTCTCACTAACATCATCATAGCCTAATGAAATGTTCATTCATTGTTATTTAGTAAGAAAACAATATTTCCAACTAGATCATATATTGATATACGAGTTATGCCTAGTACTGCAGTTATATACTAGTATATTATAGAATTTACTATATTAAAATTAAATTTTAATATGTTTTGAATAACATTTCAGAGTTCTAAATTATTTTAGACATTGTAAAATTATTCTAAAACATAAGTTCCAAAATCTTCGAAATAGTCAATCTAAGCAATAGGTACATGGTTACAATATCTCCAAAAGAAAACAAAAAAATGTTTTGATAAAATTACTATTTATCCTTTATTTGAGAAATTTAATTTTAATTAAAACAAATATTTCTATTATTTATTCAAAATTAACTAAATCTGTTAGACATAAATAGTAAGTCACATTAATTAGTAATAGGCACTTTGAAAAAATAACTTGAAACACGTGAGAAGAAGACCATTCAATAACAGAACTTCAGAATAATTAGTTTACTATGGACTTTTTAATTAAAAATTACGAATATAGGTGCATACTACTTATATTTTATATTCAAAATAAATAATATTATAATTTTTTTGTTATCACACACATGAATCATAACATTTAAGTTATTATATTTAAATATCGGTGAAAAAGAAGACTAGAAAAATTATTTTCATAAATCTTTTCTATCTTTAATTTATTGTACCATGGTAATTTATTTAACACCTATTTAAATATAAGCACCAATACAATGTAACCACGGTCAAGAAAAAAAGGAAAGGTTTATGTACCTATTCGAAGAATTTCGTTAACGTTATTTTAGTAAAAATACAATACGCTATATAGATTTTAAATCACATCAATGAATTTTATATTTTGTCGAGGAAAACGTTGGATTTGAACATCAGACTAATATGTAAATATAACATAGTCCAATGGTATTGTCAAAAGCTTTATAAATTTATGTATTTATAAATAGTTATTGTTTTGTAATTAAAAGTGACCTAAGTACAAAAAATGGTACATGTGGTATGATGATAATATATTCAATTATCATTACAATGTGTTTATACCCAATAATGTACAATCTATTATCTATAGGCACATTAAAATGTTTTTAAGTCTCTATGGTACATTGGTATACTATCGCTCTTCCTCTTTAATATATATGTAGCTGACCAACCTACGATGCAAGTATGCTACAAACCATGAACTAAGAAGACTATCTTAACTATCTTAACTATCTTCTTAGTTCATGCTACAAACCATTGTAGCCGATCATGCCAATGACAAAGTAATTTTATTTATAAATGAGGATCCTATAGCTGCCTCATCGAATTTACAAATGCATTTTTATCACTTGTTGTCTGAGTGGTATGAAAAATGGCCAGTCAAAATAAACCATATTAACCTTGGATACATACATACATCGTTCACACTCAAATAAGGAATATACCTAAACATTACTCTAAACATTTCCTAATCCAATTCCTACATCAGATAGGGTTAGATACTAGGCTTAATCCCTAACAAAATACTGACATGGAATAAACACCTTTGAACCAAAAGACTAACTTTAAATAATCGTATCCTCAGGGCTCAGACCACTTTTAAAACAAAACAAAGAAAGTAATACCTAAATATTAAAAATTAATCAACTAGCCAGGAGCCACTGAAGGTACTTTAATCATATCTTTAATGTTATATATAATTCTTATCATATAAACTTATTGTGCTCATTTTAGATTCTGAGTGGACCGATGAATGTATTGATTTTACAATGATGTGTGTTTTTTTATTTTTATTTATTATTTTTGTGTCTGTGTATACGATTAGTACTCAAAATAATGCTTCGATTTTCAACTTCAGTATCTTTTTCGATGGGAAAGTGAATCTAGTTGGTACTTTTGGGATGTCGAAATTTAAAGTTCCCAAAAGTTTTCAAAAGCGCCCGGAAAAACAAAATAAAAATTAAGGAAAAACAGAAATTTTTACGCAAAATCGGTTTTTGACAAAATTGATTTTGGCTTTTGGTGTAACTCTAAAACAAATGACCGTAAACACTTGAAATTTTGACTGAATATTTATATTAGCATTTTCTATACACGATAAAATTTTGAAAATAATTTGACTCTTTTTGAGCTGTTTACGGATATTGTCAGTTTCCATCTTTTTTAGTTTTTTTTCTATAAATATCAATAATATTTTATTTGTTAGTTAAAAAAGCTTGAAAATGTATAAGAAGGCTCCTGGGTTATTGTTTCAAAGGCAGATGAAAAAAATTAAAAATCCTTAGTCACAGTTTTTATTTATAAGCATTTAAAGTTCAAATCTTGACAAAATATGGAAAAAATCACGAAAATTAGCAAATTATTTTGAGTTGAGAATTCATAAAAATTTTTCTTTTTAAATCTAAGAGGTTTTGAACCGATTTTGGTTATTTTATAATATTAGTTTTTGAACATATAATATTATGTCATTGGTTTTGTTTATTGCCAACCTCTATGTTATTTAAATATATTTTATTCTGAATGTATATTATCAGCGAATTTTATTTTACCCTTATATATAGGTACCTAATGTATATTGTTGTTTTTATGAAAGAATAGCACTCAAACCCCTCCAAATTTGAAACGCTATACCTGTTTGCACCTTTTGGTAAAACATTTAAATAAAAACATAACTAAATATCTCTAAAATATGTCATTGACAAGGTTAAAACATTTTTATTTTAATCACAGGAAGAGCAACAACATCAAAAATTATATCTGCTATATATGTATAGTTTTACAGTTTGTTAATTAATTGGATAGCCAGTAACCCTAGTTTATGCGATGTTGTATATAGAAAGAATATTTAAGTGCAGTTTTTTTTTATACAAAATGATAGGTACATATATTTTTACATCACATACCACATGTATTGTATAATAACATATAGGTAGGTACCATGGTTAAAAGAAGGTTATTTGCTATGTATAAAAAAAATTCACTAAAATATTCGCACTACCTACGTCCTTAACTACGGTTTCTGACTTTTCAATTAATTAAAAAACTGTAGGGGGTCTGTATAATAATTACTAAAATTAAAAATTCAGAATTTGTGTTGTTAAGGCAAATGGCAATCGTTTATGATAGGCTACCTACCCTTATTTAGGTTGAACGAATGAAACATGCAATGCCCTCTTACAGTTAATAATCCAACTAATTTTCGATCAGTTCTTTGATGATTAATAATACCCAAAGATTTCGTGTTGTTATTCTTTTTAATAAATATAAATAATATTGTCGAATTAAATACGTTCTGTGATTGATGCTTGAAATTTACATTTTCGATATATACGATTCATAGTTTTTAAAAATAAATATTCTTGTTAATTTAATGATTTTTAATATTTTTTTTAAATTTCACAAATACTTACCTATATAAGTGGCTATTATATTTTTATTTTGATTTACCTAAAATTTTTTTTTTACTTTGGATACAACATATATCAATTAATAATCATTAATTACTTACAATTTACAAATTTAATATAATATATTAAAAAGTACATGTAGGTATAAATAATTTAATTTTTAAAGTTTATATCAGTTTCTAATTATTGATTTTAGTTATTTTGTTGTAATTTATAATATTAATTCAACTTACAGTCTTTAATAAATAATAACAATATAAAAATCCAGATTGACAAACCGTCTCCGCTTAGAATCGTTTTTCGTATACAATGATATCATATCATCGAATTCAAATTTAATACAATCCAGTGACCCACTTGAAACCTACTGTACAGCAGAGTGACATCCACGTACCCGCTTTTTTTTATAGACACTTTGGTTAAATATTTATAGTCTTAAAACACAAACAAACTATATTATTTACGCATATAGTATTTATAAACTATTTTTCTAATAAACTCAAAAGCTTTAATACCCCGTTAGTGTTTTTTATGTAAAGAGTATTACGTTAAAGATTTTTTTACAGTTTAGAATTTTACTAATACTCACACACTGTTTTTTTTTGTTTGTTTTACTTCAGGATCCTTCATTTCACATTCTTGTATGTAAATTTTACTCAAAATCCTTAGGTTGGTGAATGCATTAATATTTTATTTATATCCTTATATTCCTAATTCCTATAGGCTATAGGTGCCTTAATCTTAAATTTATGTTACGAATATTTATCATGTTTGTACAAAACGTCTGCATGTACTGCATGATGTAACAGAAAGAAGTGACAAATGTATTTAACTAACTTACAATAACTTACTTTTGTACTTAAATATTATTATAATATAGATAGTTAATTATGAGTTATAACTGTCCGTTTTTTCGGCTACACTCTTTCTGTAATAATTTTTTATTAACTATACGTATCACACATTATTGACACCTTAAACGCCACCTCTTTTAGATTCTGGGTGGAACGTTGAAAATTTAATAAGTACAAGGTGCCTTATACATTTTTCATAATGGAATTAAAACACAAGTTTAGCGTTAGGCCATATTAATTTTGGTATGAGTGTTTGAAGTTCAAATTATGATGAAATTGGATATTCACACGTACATTAACGATTTATCCTCAACGATTATTGTAATTAAAAAATTGAAAATTATGGTAGAAACTTGAAACATTCTTTTATTGCTTCATTTTTTTTTTTATAATACTCAATGAAAACTTCAAAATATTAAGACTTATTTTATGTTATATTTAATGGCATTTGCAAATTTTGTTTATAAGTGATGATAAAAAAGTTAAGGGGCTGAAATAAGCCTAAATACAAGATCCCTCATAAGTTGTATTCTTATAGCAATTAAAAATATCAAAAATACAGAGGCACATTTAGTTTTATAGGGATCTAATTATCTGAAGTTGAAATATTGACATCATTCTTCAAAATCACGAAATATTATTACTATTATATAATATATAATATATTATAATATGACAAGTATTTTGTAAAATATAGTTCAATCTTCCATCTTAGATACTTATAGCAATATAATAAATAATAATTATATAGTAAAATATACTAAGAAATATAAGCTGACAGACGGTCTTTGCTCAGAATAGATTTTTGTACCTATGCAATGATTTATCATTGAATTCAAATTTAACACATACATACAGCAGAATGACTTCTTCGGTTTTTTACTAATAACACTTTTAATGCGATACAACTGTTCAATTAAAATAACTTTCCTAACATGACATCGTTTTAAAAAGATTAATATTTTTTCCCTTAGAATTATTTAAAAACAATGCATATAAAAATCGAAGTAGATACTTAACAAACTTAATATACTTAACACTTAATTACCTACAAATTATTAATAATTGGTTTGATGTTGAACAATAGAATTTTTGCCCAAATACATATTTTGTGAGTATACAGATGTGATTTACATAGCACGCTCTTCCCTCTTTTATCCTTTAATAATACCTTTTTTTAAATTATAAGTTTTGACATTTGTATAAATACTGGAAGACTGTAAATTGTTTTACAATTTAATTTTAAATAGTGATACAAACTTCTTTTTTTCAAACGAGAACCACGTCCTTATTTTTTACTGCAGTAAATTGTTAAATAAATTTTTTTTTTTTTTGATGTTGAAGCCTTTAAATCGAAATTCAAACGAAAAGTTTCTGAGTTATTAATATTTAAGTACCTAACAATGATAAATAATAGTCCTTAATAATGGATTTACATAAAGTATAAAATATATGTAATATTTAGTAGGTAGGTTATGTACCTAAAGTACTTATTATATTTTATACTCAGGCGAATTTTAAAAATATTATAAAATGTAAATATTATATTAAGTATAGTGGAGAGCGGGGTTAATAATTGTTATAATTTTAATATTTTGATCACTATAAATTTTCTTTAATTATTATCTCAATGAATCTTAATTCATTTAAAGATTGTCTTCTTAGCTATCATTAAAAATAAGCATAAAGAAACATTTTGATACAAAAAAAAAATTGTTTTACTTCACTAGTGTCGTATAAAATGCAATATTTTTCCTCGATGTGGGGTATAGGATAAATTGTTTCATTAGTACTGGGAACCCACATAGCTATACTTATATGAATTTAATTTTTATTTGTAATATATTTAAAAAAAAAATAGTAATGAATAAAAAGGGTAAAAGTTCAAAAATCAAGAACATCGATTGACAAATGTGAAATATTATGATTAGGTACCTACCTAAAATTAATAATACAAGATATGATAATATGGACTATAACTTACAAGTTTAAAACTAACATGTTTTTTAAATATTAAACAACCTGAAGAAAGGGAGATCCACCAGGATGGCCTACTCTAATACTAGAGCCAGTAAGCCCATTGCCTGAATGAAAATAAATTTGAAATTAATTTTTGGAAAAATTCATATTGATGGCATAGTTACCAAATGCCCATGGCCCAACGGTAACGATAGACTTGCCTCATATGGTTTTTTTCTTACAAAATGTATTTATTATAAATGTCAACACTATTGTGATATATTACTAGAGTTTGAAATAATTATTAAAGAAATATATTATATTTAACAAATAGAGTAAAAAAATATCTTAAAAAAAATAATCTTATCATAAAATGGTGCAGCGTCGCAAAAAAAAATAAATAAAAATACTTAAACTAACAAATAACTATTTTCGATATGAAATTTTAAGATTGGGTGACTTTGGATAGTCACCCAATTTTAAACAATTCAAAAATCAGAATTTCAATAAATTTAATACTAAAGGAAAACATGTGAGCGGGCGTGGTTGGCGATTCACTACATATATGGATATAATAATAATAATAATAATAATATTGTACCTACCGATATGTTACATAATTTATAATAAATAACGAATTTTCGAGGCATTGTCTTATCTTAATGTTTGAACAGTTTAATTAAACGATAATATTATATAATATTATTATTACATTTATATTGTAAATTAAATTGAATACACATTATTATACTGAATATATTTAATATAATATATGTAAACTTGTACAAGCGTATTATGCCTAAACCTAAGGCATGTACAATATTTATTGATTTTCAATCCAATGGTGTGTGTGTGTCTAATCTAAATAATGTTCAAATCTAAACATTATAGAACACGTAAAAACTAGCTACCTAGTTTAATATTTTGAATGATTTAACATGGATGTAAGTTGATGTATGTCGAGTTGAAAAATCAATTGCCATTATATTTCACAGTATAGGTACCTAATTACATTTTGATTATGTTCATGTTAAGTTAATTTTGTATTATAATATTATATACAGTAAAATGGGGTAACTTTGATAATTTTCTACTGTTTTATACTTTTATGACAATTTTACTTTTTATTTTATGGATAACTTTTATAGTATTTACGATAAAACTCTCAAAATTAAGTATTAGTTACAGCTAGTTATGATCAATATTTTAACGTTTTAATTTTTAAATTTCTAATGTTATCTTTTGAGATATCAATCTTTTTAATATGCTATCAAAGTTACACAACGTAATGGGCAACTTTGATACCAATATTTCTTTATGTGATATCAAAGTAATTATATGAAAAAAAATTTAATCATCATGGTATTCTGGTGAATAAAAATATATGGGTATCAAAGTTACCCCACGAAATCAATGTTACCCCATTCTACGGTACTTAATGATAAAATATGATTTTTTTTATTGGAATCCAACTTGACGTGATGTTATATTATTAATCCAATACATTTTAAAACACGACGGGGGCTGAAAAATATGAAAAATATCTGAATATATTATCGTTAATGAACATAATGCAATTATAATGTATTTTATATTATTATAATAATTAATAATATACTCTGCAATACTGTTTATACATTTACTCGACCTCGTGAGAAGAGAAAATATTGTTTGAACAATTTATATTTTTCGCAGAACCAAGAACATAGAATATCTATAAATTTAAACAAATATCAAATATAAATATTACATACACATATATATATATATATATATATTTGCTGTTATAAAATGTTCATACCTCACGTTCATATAGATACATATACAAGTCTTATCCTTGTCCAAATTATACATAAAATAATTTTAAATTTCTGTACAATTAAATTATAATGTCACCGGGTGTACAGGGTGATTAATTTAAAAGAAACACACATTATTTCAGAAAACACTTACGTTTTTGAAAATTCTTTTACGTAATTTTAAGTCGTTACAAAACAACGTTTTTGGAAAAAATTATATTTTTTATCATTATTTAACTTTTTTATTAATAATATTTTAATGACAACATATGTTTTTAATTTAATATTCTAAAGCAGAATATTATTCGGAGTATTTCGATCTATAAAAATCAAATATCAGACAAGTAGTTGATTAGTTATAAGTACTTAATTAAAATTTAGACGAGCGGAGTAGTGGACCAGAATAATATTGTACGTGAAACCCACCACTCCACTCCACTTGAAACTCTTAAAAGTTTAAATATTTATAACTCATAAGCTACTCGTCCAAAATTCGATTTTTATATAATTAATGACTCCAAACAATATTCTACTTTGGAATAGGAGATTAAAAATGCATAATATTATTGTCATTCAAAAGAGTAAAAACTTTAAAACTTATAACGATAAAAAATGTAAGTATTTTCATAAAATATTGTTTTGCAAGTTGTAACAACTTGAAATAATGTAAAAGAAATATTTTCAAAAACGTTATAGTGTTTTCTGAAACAATGAGTGTCTTACATAAAATGGATCACCCGGTATGTACATCATGGCTGACAAAAACGTAACCACTGATGTGTATTATAGATACCTACACTATATTATAATACGTCCATCGTCGATATAGAGAAACACAAATATATATTACCTTGTCAAAGTCAAACAATGATATACTGCGTTGCAATATAAATGTGGATTAAGCATATGGCTGGCGCCTGGTCGCGATGATTTATACGGGACCAGGCCATTTTTGAATTATTCACTTTGACAATATGGAATCTAATATCTGTATAGTTGTTTATCTAGCCTGCACATACAGCATGATTATTTTAGTGGTAAAACTCGTTTGATCGATGTTTTAACGTTTTTGGAAATTTACTTGTTTATAGATAGTTTCTGAAATTACAAGATGACAAAAAAATAAATATTTTTCTACTATTATTTATCGTTATTTTTGGTTTGCCGAATTGGAATATGAAAATAAAACTGTATGCAGTTATTCAAAAAATTGTTTGTGTAATGAATTCAATAATTATCTAAGAAAATTATTTTCAAAAAAGTTTACCTTCAAAAGAATCACTCTGTATAATAAAATAACATCATTTAACAGCTGTGTTTGAAATAATATTTAACGTCTACGCGTCATAACTAAAACGCCTTGGCATAATTGGTATAAAACTAAGTAGACGATATTATCCCCTTATCCATTTTTACTTCTTATCATATCCTGGTTAAAATCTAAATTCTTGTATAAAAAAACTGACATGATGGGTTTATTGTGTAAAATAATTAAAAACTATTATAAATGTGTATAGTACTATAGTCGTATAGATATTATTTTATTTATTGAAATTGTGAATGTACCATGCATGAGTTTATGTATGAGCTAGGAGAACAAAACATATACATCACGTCGACCAAAGGTTTACTTAAAGTACTTGAAATTAAATAACTCAGAAACTACACGTTTGAATTTCTATTTATATGCGTTGATATTTTTAAAAAGTAATTTTATTTAAAATAATTACAGTAAAAAAGGGTTGTTTTCAATTGATAAATGAAGTTTGGGTAATATTATCGTCCCAAGATAAAAAAAAAAAAAAAACACTTAATAATAATATGGTCTTTCAGGTAGGTATACTTAAAAATTACAAAAATCAGAATTTCAATAAAATCATTATTTATGGATAAAAGTGGAGAGAGCATGGAAGGTGAATTACTCTGAATAGTTTCTGTCTGTGTAACACAGATAATTGCATTTGTATTTTTCACATAATTTTTACACTTTATACGTCCTATATACTTTGAGAGGATATACTACTTATCCACTCGTGTAGTCTTCGTCTAATAAACGTGCTAAGTACACCATATCAAATTTAAGTTCAGGATAATACATTTTTTGTAGTCAGTTTTAATATTAATAATATATAATATATATATTGAATTGACCTATTATTCAATTTATTGGTAAACATATTATTATCTAGGGCGTCTCAAAGGCGTTTATTGATAGGTACCTCCTATAATTTTTAAGCGAGTTATAAATGTAAGATATTTTAATTTTAAAATTATCATTACTACCTAGCTATTTGTTTTTTTTATTTTATTTTTCAAAATACTGGGCAGTGGGCCAGAATTTGTGTGTCTATAAAATGTAAATATCACTAAAATCACATCAACTTCCCGTGGATAATATATGCTTACCTAAAAGTTTAATAATATTATATTAATCCATCTTAATATTAAAATAAGCGACACAAAATGGATTCAGCTTTACACAAATTGTACTATGTATTGTACGTTTGTAAGACGGAGATAACAGTATGCGGGTGTCCGGTGTAACGTCCTCTTAAGACAATTCGATATCTTGAGTAGAATAATTTAGTAGTTTTTTCGACCATCACTTTATGCATTTTAATTTGTGTTTGCTGAATAGTGTTTTTAAATATAGTTTATTTTTTTTTTAATAAACTGCCTTTTAAAGTAAGTGTACAAATGACGGCCAAGTTTAACTAATTATATAGCATAAACTTATTTCATGAGCATAAAACCAGGATTTTTTTCTAAGGCTCGAAAGGCATTTAAAAAATATATTTAAGTACCTAATTTCTATAAAAATTAGAACACTATTCCGATAAAACTTCCGATATCTATTACAGTTAGGCAGGGTTCTCTTTTCATAAAGTAATAATCATAATGCTTCATTTCATTTGATGTAGAAAATGAGAGGGGATAAATTAGAAATGAAAAAGATTCGCATTTATAGACCAACAGCAAGATATCAAGTTCTATTAAAAAAATATTGTGTAGAAAGACTATTATTAATAGACGATAGGAAGGCTTGTTCCAAATGGAAATGACAATACCTACGAAAAAGAATCAAAATTAAATAGGAAGGTTAGGTACTTGTAAAAGGGAACTAAATACATCTAGAACGTAGAATAAGAATTCAACAGACGAGTAAAAGAACAGAGGCTACAGTGAAAAATGTGAAATTGACTTTTAAGTAATCCGTGAAAGGCTATAGACCGTATAGAAGGGATTTTTAGATTTATTTTAATAGAATTTGTAGTTTAGGGAATTAAGCCTTGAAATTTTAATAGGAGGTTACTCATATAATATTCATTATCGTGTTCAGTAAATATATCGAGAAGACGGATTTTTTTTATGGGGACTTGATTTTTGAAAAACGATCAATACAGGTCACTCAGTATTGTTCTATGAATCTGATGATTTATCAGAGCTTTAAAATTAAATATAATAATGTACAATTCAGTGCAGACGTGCAGCTACTAAATATTCTTTTAGCATATTAAATAGGTATATATATAAATGTACCTATATGGCTATATAGCACGAAAAAAAATAAAAAATGTAAAACAAATATTTATTTTAGATATAATATATCTTGATATATAGGCACGATTAATGCGTGTATTATTATTTCTAATTTTATCATTAATCTCTGGTTTGCATAACATATTATAGTGTTTATTTCATAAATAAATTGTCAGTTAAAATGTCCCTTGCGAAAAAATGCTGTACCTACATGATTTTTTTTTAATTTAATGTTGAACTCACAGTCATATTTTTGAAATATCAATTAATGATAATTAAATTTATATTTTTAAATATTGTAATTTTATTCATTTACGTCTTCTTTCCAGTACAATACATTTAGGAATAACTATATTAAGTTGTATTTGGAATAATTATTATTAAGATTTATGAGTACAAATTAAATTTATAATAAACACGCTGTTAAAAATGTATGGACAAGATCCAGAGACAAGGTGCTGAATATTTGTCTCGCTTCGTTTGCCTCGGTGTAGTACCTGTAGTGTTGATGTATTATTATAAATTTAAGTACCAAATGATTAATCATCACTTTCTACACTCTATGACTCTGAGCAGATCTCAGTTTACTGTAGAATTTATGTCATTATCCAAATTTTAAGTGTTCATAAAAAGTATACAAATAACGGAAATAACGACGGTACAAAAAGTCCCGACTTTGTGTCAAGTTTCCAATCGTTAGAAGGCTGTAAAAAACTTTAAGACCACATACTATTTTTACACAAAAGTGCAATTACATAGATAAAAGAAAAAAAAAGATAAAAAAAAACGCACACGAATAATGTAATATTCATAAATACAAGTGTACAAATAACTACGATATAACCCCTAACAAGTCACAGCAATACATTTTATAATTTTTCATTATTATCATAATTCAAACTCATTTAAAATGCATTCTGTAATGTTTCAAAAAAATTATAAAAAATATTAATTTTCCAGACGGTTAAATTTAAAATTAGATGTAATATTACAAGAAAGGTTTTAAATGTTTAGAATTATTGACTTATTAATAATTACAAAAAATCTCAAACATTTTATTTGTAGTTTTACAAAATATGTAAGACGTATTTTAATGGATAATTCATGTAATTTACAAACAAAATTTGATCAAATAGTAGCATAAGCTTAATTTTCTAGAAAATGTAAAAGCTTGATTATCTCTAATAAATATTCATAGAAATATAGATTAAATTTAAAATGAACTAATCTTTATTCTTGCCAATAATTTTAGATAGTACTTTGGTAAATTTTAAATGACAGAAAATGCAAAATTCAATAACCATTTAAATTGGAAATAAATTAATTTAACGTTTTTTTTAAAAACTGGACCTAAAAATTTGTTACCGCTGATTTTTTAATTATTTAAAAAAAGCTCACCAAGGTAAACTGCAAAATGCGTATATACCTAAATTTAAATTACTATATAATATGGGTATTTAACTTATAGCTTTAACGTAGTGCAACCATATATGCAAATATTAAATACTCCCCAAGACTCCAAAGCATTGAATATATAATGGAAAAATATAATATTTTTTTTTGTGGGGGATACGAGTTTATAAATCATAATAAATATAAATTGTAAATTAAATTTACAATGTATAAGTAAAAATGTATTCTTGTATGCTTGATAATAAGTAACATTGATAAATAATGATAATACTAATTAATAAAATATAAACTACTTTAGGTAGTCGCTTGATGGGAGACCATTCATCGTATAACCTAAACATTCATCAGCAGTATCCCTACCTACCCAGAGAGTTTATTATTTTTTATTTTAATTACAACCTATAAATCTCTCTTTTTTTTTTTGAGGTAGGAATGTTTTCAGAAATTGCAGTTAAAATAGAACATGTTACGAGAAGGTGTATCTTATTTCACAGCTTTTTATTGAATATAATATTTAAATGGAAATTTAGTCGATTTACTGATATAGTATAGTTTTTGTCACAGTAAGTGGAAAAAGGGATCGTCAATTGTCATAAGGTACGACACGCGGCATCGATGCATATATTTGGCACGCAAATGTCGGAATATTTTAAACATTAATGTACACTTAATTGCTTGAGCGGCCTTTTGTATGAGAGTACAACTGCGTATTTATTACAGAGATATTTGAATCCTGCAGCCTGCGACTATAGGTACTTCAGGCCGTCTGCTCTGCTCCGTAATAATATTATTATCTTGTTAGTTGAGTTAATATTAGATTTCAAGACAGGATGAAGCAGTGGTGTATGCATACATTTTGTATGGGAGGGGGGGGGATAAGGAAAAAAATGTTTGCGGCACCTGCACATTAAAAGAATAAATAACAAAATATGGGTAGTATATAATTAGGTATATAATAGCGTGTCTATAAATATTTTAAAATTGAGTTAAAATAATTTAAGAATGAACTTAGTATTATTAGGTATAATATACCATCTTCATAATATATTATGTAATTACATGGGAAAAATAAAAATTGTAATTTTCGAGCTTAGCGTGAAAATAATTTTTTTGCAATAATTATTATATAAAAATATATTATATTGGTCTGTTGAACTTTTTTTGGCTTATCTACCTATAGTTGTTAGTATAGGTACATTTTAAAATGTTGAAATTACAACTCTGAATTAAACAGTTATAGTAAACAATTATAATACACAATTTTTTTATGTTTCCTTGTAACGCGCTAACACTAAGAGCACTGCTTTATAAAATTAAAAAAAAAAGGCCTATGGGGGGATCTGACGCCCGCATCCCCCTTGTATATGCCCCTGGGATAAAGTATACTGCGGGTGAAGGTTTGTATTTATGTGATTTAGTTTTATATAAATATATAATATATGTAGTGAGTGAGTGAGACCGAGTTAATCTCTTTTCAAATATTTCATACTAAAGTGATGGTTTGATAATATTATTGTCTAGTTATTATTTTGTAGAAGAGGCGGGTTCATCATTGTATCCGGGAAGCGAAATAACTTTGACGGATTTGTCCCAATTTATTTTCATTTTCATTTTTCTAGTTAAATGTCCCGCGCAGAAATTTACTTTAAGTATGATTACATTTTTTTAGTGGTTTTACGGCGGGCATTTTTGTTTAAGCTCAAATGGTCGTGTCGTCACGTCAGCAAAATGTAAGTAGTGCCAGGTAAAGTGTTGATTGTCATCGTTGGTTGTGTGCATTTTAAGTATAATATAGGTATTATAGAAACGTTATTTTTTGATGAATTCGGGATTTAATTGGATAATAGAGATAAGAATTTTTATTTTTTATTGGTAAATAGTTATATACAACTTTACAAGATTTATTTTCAATGAATGATTTTACAAATAGGTTAAACGAAAAGGTACAAAACACTTCAGTTTAGTAGATAAGGTAATGTAATGTAGCTTTTATCGTGCGGAATACCGATCAAAAGCTGGACAGAACATGGTACCTAGTACAACATTTTTTTTTCGCGAGAGAGGCTATTTTAACAGTAATTCAATGGATTTGATGAATTGTGTTATGATTTAAGTGATAGCCAAATCATGAGTCAACTGATAACCTAGTACTACCTGTTATACTTAAAGTTTAAAAAACTAATTAATTTTAAATTTTATTTTCAGATAGTATAATTTACTAACATTGAAGAGTGTGCAAATCACGAATATATGACTATATGAGATATTTCTCAATTGTAAATTAATGTTTTTATGTCACATAATTACATAAGGTATCAAGATTACAAAATATTCTATAAAGAATATTAAACATTGGTACGATAAATGGTGAAGAATATCGACTTAAATAAAAGGTGATAAATTATGAAGAAATCAAGTAACATATTTAATTTAAAATTATTGCTTGTACATTTTTAATTTATATGAATATTTAATAATAAATAATTAGAAATAGAATTAGAATTAGACAAATGTAGATAAATTAACTAATCTTAAAAAGACCATGTATTTCTATTAGTTTTCCATAAATTTCAAAATATTTTTTGATACTATGATAATTTTGTTAACTTATATAGCTATGTGTGAAAGGCGTTTAATTTATATTTTATTATTTATTAATATTTTAAGCCTATGTATTTTTCATGAAAATTATTTTCAACCGACAATACTGGAAAATGTATTTACAATAATGGAATAGTTAAATTAACGTTATCAATGCCTTTACAAAATACAGTGGATAGCATTTGTGTTTGGGAAATTGATGAATAATAACAAAAACTTACACAATTCCGTACATTTTGCATAATATTATATATTGTTGTGTGGGGCAAATTGAAAAAGGCGTATTTCAGTCGGTAGGTAGTGTTTAGCTTGAAGAACATGCGCGACACCCCTATTAGGTTCCGCGCCCGTTTGGTGCTTATAAAACGTCTCATCTACTCATTTTGTTTTACTTTTACACTAAACTCGGCCGCCGACTATCCACAAAAGGTACGTACGCTGCACAAGTATATTATAATAGCTATACAATATTATTAATACGACGATGCATACATTAAGTATGTATTTAATTTAGCAACGTGATTTTATTTTTACTTATTAATACTTACCAATTATTTTGTTGGTATTCATTTTTACACGTAGGTAATGTCTATACCGACAATATTATAATACATAGTATTATATTTTCAATTTTAGTTAATATTAAACAAATATATTTAATGTTTGATAGTGACATAAAATTATTGATATAAACCATATTCGTGGTTTTTAAATATTACATGATCTCGTTTCAGTTAATTAGTAATTTTTTATTTTTTTCAAACCAATATAATGATATATTATAGTTAATATTTAAACCCATACAGGTAGTTAGCTAGTATGTGTTCATAATTAGTAGATTAAGATTATGCTAATTAATTTTTAAAGCTAAAATTCAAAATCGTTTATATAATAAGTTTTCGGTGCGATTAAAAAAAACCACTTATAATACGAAACTAGGTATACACAGTCACAAAACACACCTATGCATATCAATCCAGTATTTTATAAACGAATAGGCCAGTTATGCGTGTTACAATTGAACTCATCTATTATACTTTTTATTTATTACTTATTAGATCAAATTATAGGTACATTACAATATATTATTACATATATGAAAATTTAACAGCTTCATTAATCAACTCAGAAAGCAAAACTTGTGGTGGGCTAGATATGAGTTACAAAACGATGATTTATATCACTAAACTAAACTTTATACATAACTATCTGTTAAAGTTACACGATAACATTTTTATTTACACAAATTAACTTAATAACCAAGTATTAACAGTTCTATTTTAATGTACTTAATATTATAAATCTTCAAAGTGGAATGATCAAAAATATTTCTTTATATATATTCAAAAGCAATGAGTACATGACTGGACCCAGGTAATCAACAAATCCCTGACTAAATTGCTTATTTGTGTACTTAGCACTAACACCATTGACATCTATTATAATACTATATTATATCATAGAATAATAAAAATCATGGTTTCTTTAATAAATAATGATATATTTTTGTCGTTTTATGTTTTAATATTGTTTAAAAATAATCATGTCTCTCTCCGTGATAACATGTAAAGCCGTAAATAAGCTATTGGCATATTTCTTATAGATTTCAGTATAAACTTCGTTTAAAAAAAATAATATATATTCTATACAAGACAACATATTAATGCATGCATAAATTAAACTTGTATCAACTTATTTTAGTGTCGATAATTATATGATAACATTAAAACAATATTATACCGATCCTAAATAAACTCTTTGGTTCTATGAATAATATTATGTAATAATATCATCAAGTTAGAAACAACTTAATTAATTCATTGTCTGTATTGAATTATGAATAAACATTATTACAGCTTTATGTGAAATTTATATTTCAATGATTTCTTGTAGTTATTTATTATTATTAAATTATCTTTATCGTCAATTGTTGCATGATAAAATGTACCTATTCAACTGTACACATTTAATATGTATATATTATATTGTTCAAATTTAAAATGGAAATGTTGTTCTTAAAATCGTACAATACATTATTGTAAGATAATAATTTTTTTGTATTATTTATGATATAAATGAATAATTAATTTTGATTTTGATTTATATTATTATTTTACTTTACTGGTTATTAAATCAATAGGTACAAAGAAACACAAAACTATTCAAAATCGAGCAGGTACTTAATGGCTAATGTCATGGAAGTACGAATTTAATTATATAAGTATAGGCCACATAAAATTGTTGATGAACGCTCAAATTCTACTTTTTTAGAATATCATATTGTATAATTTCTATCCACGATTCTTGAAATTCGACCAGAGTCCTTAGGATTAAACTAACTAAATACTCCATGCTATAATGAATGGTTAGAGTTTTCTTCTAACACTTAAAATACTTCAGTAATCGTAAACATATATTAGTAGTAATTATTATATTAAATATTCGTAAGCTGTAACAATTAATTAATAAAAAAAAACAATTTACAAAGTTATTACTTATTAGGTAAACAATAAATAAACAAAACAATTAATTTGCATAATATAGGCACTTATTAAATATTGAGCTTTCTGAAAGTCAGAGGTATAGGTATCTATAGGTAGAGCGTCTTACTTAAATTTATTTATGATAATATTATATTAGACAGCTCGTGAAATCAGATTATTACAAATTGGTTTTTATGTTTTACTCGACACTGATCAGCGAACTCCTACGAAATTTTCTTTCCGATTTTTAACGATGACACGCTTTGTTAGAGTAACGAGAGTTTATGCCGGTTTGTTTTTCGAAAATTTGAAGAAAATAGTTTTTGCTATGATGGAAACTATAATTGACGGTCCCGGGTCCGTATCGTATAAACGTATTAGTGTATCTAGCGGCTATAGACATTTGTTGAACATCCTATGCTTGATACAATATACCTTGGGGATCTTATTTTTATATAGTCTCAAAAGACCGTACGTGCATGTATACCACCAACATATTTCAGTTCATTCTAAAATTATACCCTTCGAAATAATTTCTATCTATTCCATCAAATGCGACGCACGATAAAATAAAAAAAATGAAAAATTTTAAAGAAGTATAAGGTACCTGAATATACTGATAAAAGGTGTTTAATAATATATTATATTATAATACGATGGGAATTTGTATTCATAGGATTTATGGAAATTTGTTGTTTAGCTTTTGAGCGGAACGAACATGCCGCATGAATATGTTCACATTCATTTTGGTTGGTCTTTCATCTGTGTACCTACCTATATACTTTTTTTCTGATAGAAGGAGTTCTTGCAAAATTTTCTTATAGTCTTCGTATACACGAAAAATGTAACAATGAAGTCGTAAAGTCATAAATGTTATGCTAAATTTTATGAATTTTAATTTTAATTAAAATCGTTTAAAAGCATATTATATTTTACCAAATCGAATTAAAAAATAATTGACAATATTATTATTGCAATGTATTTTGGTATAGATACATTTATTAAATAAATCCAATCAAAAATAGACTATAGGTATATATATTAAATCCCACATATATTTTCTCGTCATTAAATCCATCTCTGAATCATTTTTAAAAATTAAAGGAACACATTTTTAAAGGACATGTGATAAAAAAATACTCTTTTAAGATAAATTTCAAAGAAAAAAACAAAACTATAATTACATTTGGTTAATCATCGCAGAATAAATTAAAAAAATTACTTGTGAAAAAACGTAGGCGTTAAGTTACATACTAAAAAATGTATAGTTATATACTTATGTCGCATATTATAGTAACTTAATTAGATTTTTTAATAGATGATTCATACTTAGAGTTTTCAAATAATATTACAAATGTATTAAAAATGTAATTATTAAAACAATAAACTTTATTTTAATAATTTAATTTATTTCTATTTTTTTTCTTGAAATAGGACAGTTTAATTTTCACATAGTGGAAAATGTATGGTCAACTATTACAGTGATTTAGACCTACACCTAGTTAATTATTATATTGTCAACTATATAATTATTATTCTTCTATATAAGCATATAAAATACCTACCAATTAGATCAACACCGCAACAAAATTGTAACTCCAGTTCACTATATATTATTATCTGTTATTCATTTAATACTTTATTTTATTTTAAATTCAAAAAAAGTTTTTAAATAATAGGTAGCATTTAATTTTCGTTTATTAGAATGAATAATTCTTATAAGTTTTTCAGCTTGATCAAATACAACAAATTAATAATTATAAGAAAATTTTATTTTCAAACCAAAATAAACAATTACTAATTTGTATAAGAAATTGGAAACTTTGTTGTTTGAAACAAGACCTTATTGTAAAACAAGTCTGTAACATTTTAATGATCTGAAAAAACTCCATTCAACTGTTTATTAAATTAAAAATAAAGTTTAAAAATCGACTATCAAATTTCATTCTAATAATGTTTTTTTATATATGTTTTGTATTATACTTACATTATCTTTCTTTATTTAAACAATTAGGTTGATATTTTTAATAACTATTGTTTTAAACTTTGAATCAGTAAGTATCATTTATTTACAATAATATCTATAACAATTAACTATAATTGAGTTTTTCAATAGATGTTCTAACATAAAATAAAGATACCTATTATGTAACAAATAATCAACTATGTAATTTATCGAAATATGAATATAGAATATTCATAATGTGTAGTCTGTTGTTGTTCACTGTGGAATGTATTGTATAATAATATGTTTGGGCACCTAAGTTTTGCGTCAAAATAGTTTATACTTGTTTTATAAGTTATTTCAAATGAACAATTTTCAAGTTTAATATCCGAGTGGATTTTGGAACACTTAGAACACGTTAGTAAAAAAAAATATTTGACCATGAAATATTGAAAACACACTGAAATAACTTGTAATATAATATATAAAACATTATTTTTTGAACCATTCAGAGTACCTATAAAAATAATATTAAAATTAAATCAAACATTATAACCAGTACTTTAAATTTAAATAATAAAAGGCACCTATATTGGCACATGGTATTGCCGTATTGGTATACTTAGTACTTATGTCGAATAAAAAATAAAAATAATAATGATTAATTTAAAAAAAAAAAAATTTAATTTTTCTAATCGTTTCGTTGAAAATTAATTGATTGTAACAATATGATACTATATAATATAGAATGATGTTATGTTCATATTTTTATAGCCAAACACGGTGGTCTAACATTACCAATTTTTTTAACGTTCAAAAGTATATTGATTAAAGCAAAATCAAATCCACTTACCTAAACAATTCACCGTCGTCGTACTGTACAATATCAATATTATTGCGCCGAATTAACTATAATATAGAATAATTGTTTTTCCATCATTATAAATTGGCAGAAAGTGCTAAACCTCAATGAAACATTTTTTTTTTTTTTACAAAGAATCAATATTTATATTGTCTGCGGACAAGTGTACGTCACACAATAATAAATACCTTTGCCACACTCGCACACGCACGTAACGCAGAAAAATCACGCTCCGCAAAACCAAAACATTTATAGACAGTATAACATTTATAGACAGTATAACATTTATAGTAGTTTCATATTATATTACAGACCCTATGAATCTATAGAGTCCCCGAGTCCCGACCAGTAGATTTGTTTAACGATTAAAGGTCGATCGCAATAAAATGTTTTCACAATACATACCGTCATCGGTCTATTGTATTTATAATCTGGACCTAAAACCAAAAAAAAAAAAAAAACTTTTTAAAAATTATTGAATCAACGGAAAATTGTTACGTGGTGGTCCGCCGCGTTGTGCAGCCTTATATAATCGTACTGCAGTGTTTTAGCGATATTTTTCAAATGCCTCTTATACAGTTGTACATAACTTGATTGCTATAACTATTCATAATAATATTATAATATAAATGCGAGTATATAATACTTTAGACAAGTGTATGATTATATTGATCTTCACAAAAAATACACTGTTAAATATTTTTAAAAAACAAATTGGGGTCGATCACTATAGAAACTTGAAATTTTAAGTGCGTATAGCAATCACTATATAGTTGAAAAAGGTCGAGGACTTCTGCCCTCTGGACTAGAGTATATTTCAGGCTTTAATCAAAAACAGTAGGCACTAGGCGCTACAATAATCATTTTTTAAAGTATGTCTACTTTTTTAGATAATAGGTAAGTATTACCCACCTTTCTATTTTACACGAGATTTTTTACAATTCTCACTGTTGAGTGCAATAAGTGAAAATAATCATGAGATAAAACATTAGCATATTTAATATACATGAATGGAGAGAGATATAAGAAAAACCTAATGGTATCATTCAGAATTTTCGGAAATACATAATATATAAACGCACATATTCGTATTATAATAATCATACATATATTTATTTGTAAATCAACTCAAAATTAAATTCAAAAAGGTGAATACATTGTCTACATGGTTTAACAGATGGATTTATTATTATTTCTACATAAGTAATCGAGTTTTATTTTATTGCATTTAAAATTACATTTTTCATAAGATTAGGTTTAAAACAGAATTTTAAAAATAAAATACAATTGTAGATAATACGATGTTTTATTAAATATTGTTCGATTTAAATTAGATATCATCACTGATTGAATTATTTAATGAACTCATTTTTCATTATATTAACAAATCAATATTTCATAATAGCTTTATGACTCATATAAATTATTTCGACAAGTCAAATATTGAATAATACCGAGTTAAATCCCTATTGCTTTGGACTTGCCGACCGTTATTTCTTCACTTAACTAGAAAGAGAAACAAAAACAACAATGAATAGCATCCTCTTAGTACTCTAACATTATTAAATCTAAATCTATGTCTTATTCTTTTAAGGTTGGTTTCATTATTGCCTACGTTGAATACTACAATGAATGCTCATATAATAAAGTAGCGGAATCTTATATTGGCAAGTGACATTTATAAAAACAGACAAAACCGAACTTCTAACGAGATTTCTGCTAATCCTAAATTTACTTTAATAATATATACAAAAAAATTACAATGTCAAGTGAATTAATTTTTTTAATTACTTTAATACATTTTTATTAATAAATTTTAAAATTTATACGATGCAATTTAGCAATATTATAAAAATAGATAATAATAATAATAGTATATAATAGTATAAAATGGACCATGATTTTAACTACCATTTTGTTCTTATCATAATTTATACCTCAATGCCTATATTTTTCTTAATGTATATTATAAATGTTGTTACATATCATTGTATTCAAAATAACATCTTATATTATATCCTAAATATTGCAGCTATTATGCTTGCCCGATAAATTTTCTTGTAATATTAAAGATTATTAATCCATTTTTAAAAACGTGGACGATGGACTACAGTTCTTCAATTTTATATAAAAAAAGAATTCATTGGGTTTTTTTGTGTTTATGAAATCTTGAAAATTTAATAAGGTACCCGAGTACCTGATACTCTTATTTTAGTTCATATTTAAATAATGACTATGTTAAACGATAAGACATTATATTTCAGCATATCACTTTTTGCTAAAAGAATGCATTTAATATTAATCTTTCTTTTAAATCATTCATCACAATTCCGAATTCATACAGTACATTTTAAATGATACACAATGGTGATATAAGTGGCATATAATTAGCATGTATTAATTTAATCATTTGGAACCCTAATGTTCGTTTAATCCTTTACATTTTTAATCTTTTAGTTTTTTTTAAACAAACAATCTACCCATATTTTGCATATTATGCTTAGAGATTTTATACATACCATTTTATAGAATGGTGCAAACTTCTTTTTATAAATGAGAATCACCTTTTGTAATTGTCAGTGGTTAATAAAATTAATATAATTAATGTTTTTTTTTAATGAATATAAATTCGAAATCCGAACGAATAGTTTCTAAGTAATAAGTTGTATGTATCTACCTACCTATTAAAATAATAATATTAATTTTAAATTCAATATAAAATATATGTAATATTTTGTCAGAACATTTTTACAAACTATGCCTTTATAAAATGCTAATATATCATTATTTACTATAATTTTCAAATCATCGTAGTATTTATATATTTAAGCTTATTATCATAAACTCTCTTATCCTTATTAAATTAAGTTTAATAAGTTATTAACTTTTTGATTTATATACATTAAAATTTTCATAAAATTAATCTACTTAATAATTTACAGTAAAAAAAGTAATCATCATATGAAAAAAAAATTGTTGTATTGTCACAGCAGGACATTGCTTATTCGCATAAAAAATAAAAATATTTGAAAATATCATCTGTACAACATTTTTTTAACAAATCAGAATTTGAATAAATGTGTTATTAAGAAAAAATGTGTGAGTGTGCATTCCTGGTGAATCACCCTGTACATTTAGTAACATTTTTATAAGAGTAACTATATTCATATTATTAATACTTTACAAAAAGTAATTTAAATTTTAAATTGCTCTAATATTTCAGTAATGACAATTATAATATTTTAAAGTTTTACACTTGATATAACTTCATAAACTTTATAGGTCCTATGGCCTATACACACTATTTTTAGTATTGGTTTCAATAAAATACTAACATTTTTGTATAAAAATAATTAAGGACATACAAATTAAATAAATATTAAATTTGACTCAAGTTAATTAATGATGAGTTTTCTGGAATTTACGATTAAAATGAAATAAATTAACAACAAAACTTTACTATGTCATTAATTTCAGAGCAACACATAATTTTATTTTATAAAATAAGTTTGCATTAATGATTTAAATTCTAGAATAATAAATATTACAATTTACAATTTATTTTTAATTAATAGAATCAACTTTTAAAATAATAGACAGTATTTATTTGTATTATTAAATTTTATTTTTGCAGAAATAACTAGAAAGCTATATATTATTGGTACACAACTGAAAACTAAAACATAGGTAGTAGAAATAAGTAATATATGTTTTGACATATAAATAGATTATAACACTAAACAACACAATGAAAAAGATCAACTAATCATTCAATAAAATATAATGCGTGGATGTGTGGTACATAATTGTATATAACAAAATAAAAGTTATTATACAAAATGTAGGTATCGTAAAAGTAAAAGATGTCTGCAGTTGTCATTTTATTTTACCTAGCAAATCGATATTTTTTACACGCTCAATTATTTTCATGAAAACTTTTGATAGGTATTTATAACTTTTCATCGATTGAAACAATTGATCAGCCATACGAATTTTTCAGAGCACTTTTTATCAGTTTATCGACAGTTCACTGCACCTTTTTTGATCATTATTTAGGTGATACCACGGAGCACAGATTATAAAGTGTATATTACGGGTGTTGGTTACTGGGTTTTTATACGAACTAAATCGGACCATAAAAATTAAAAAGTTTACTTACATGGAAGATTTTTTTGAATGTATATTATCATTTACACATTTACACGGTTTGAGTTTAGAGTATTATTCCATGTGGCCGCTATGGTGAGGATTTTCTTAATTATATAAACTGCACAACGAAATATTAAAAACTCAATAATTTAGAATTATGATTCTGGTCTTGAGCTAGAACCCTTTTAATTTTTTTTAATAATTTTAATGGCCTGGCGCCGCGGCGTGCTATGGCAGGGAGGTATTTGTTTCTATAGCGGTTAACCTGTTAACAGCGAAACGAATTTCAGTCGGAGGAAAAAAACATCATTAAAACACCAACACGTATATATATACATCTATATAGCTTCATTATTTCTACCAGGAATCCAAAAAAGCATACGTATTTAATGGAGGATGCTATTACAAAATTGTAATAATTATTATTAAAAGTGACGTTCAAATTGGTATTAAAGAATATGTTTGCCATACGGAAATATCGGTAATCCCATTAATGTATGCCTTTGGCGTACAAGGGATTACAATGTAATATATGCAATGTGACAACGAGAACTGTTCAAAAATTAAAAGGATGTTTTATAAAATTTGCAGTTAATATTTTAATCTAGATTTAGGGAAATCTCAAATATATTTCGTATTCGTTTTCCCCGGCACGTCGTATGGATACGAATATTTAATTAATGGACAAAGGTCGAATCCCTCAACCGTTTATTTTTCTACTTTGTAGAGATTAATACTCTTTAATTACGTATGCGTAAGCATGTAAGGAAATTAAATATTTAATATGCAAGTTGAAAAAAAATGGATTTAATGAACACGGTAATGTTATTGAGAATTACTTGTTTTAGCGTATATATCATATTATATAGGTATATCCTACCCGGGGTGTTTTGGAGTAGAGATTAATGCAAATTATTATTCTCGAGCTGCATTGATATTCGCTAATCGCTCGTGTTTTGTGTTTACAAGCTTAAAACACAATGAACGTTTCTTTTAATTATTTATAATGATTGGACGTGTTTATATTTAAAAATATAACTTAATACCAAATTTAACTGCAACTGAACTTGCATTACAATTCACAACGCCATATTTGCTATAATAGAATAATAAAAATTATTTTTAAAAAAAATATGATTAAATAATTAATCTAATTTAGTGTTAAATATTAAAATTAATGAGAATCAATAATGTTTTTTTCTATTTAATTTTTTATGATTTAAAAAATTATGCTATAATTTAATAGCTAAACAATATTATTAAAACTTATATTACCTACTATTTTAAATAAAATTGAATATTTTGATTATTTTCAGTGTATCAAAACATTATGCTTGTAGAACATGTAATTGTGTATACTTTATAGTTAAATTAATGATAAAAGGGTGATCTAAGATATTATGCATAACTATATCATTATAAATAAAATTAATTATCATCGGTAATTTAATCTTATAGCCAATACACTCATGTCTCATAGTATATCGAACAAATGTTATTACAAAGTATATTGTTAATAATTATTATTAAAATTATATACCTATTATAAATCAATTTTCTTCCATTAGCTATATTAGAGCGCCATTTCAGCCAATTGTTTGGTTTGTTTAATTTTAATTGGTACCAAGTTGATTAAATTTGTATAACAGAAACATATTATACATGATTAAATACATTTCTGTTTATTGCTATAAACCAGAATTTACATAGGACTTTAAGTTACAGAAACCAATAAGTGGTAGCTAAACATTTGTTACATGGGTGTCTGGTGGGTATAGTAATTTTATAAATACTTTTATCTGTATAAGGGCCGTTCTTACAATGTCCGGTAAAGTGTCGGTTAACGCTAACCGACTGATAACAGATTATATCACCGGCAGAATTCGGCCAGTTAAGTGTCGATTAACTTTAACCGGACATTGTAAGAACGGCCCTAACTGTAATAACCAATAAACCTTAGTTCAAATCACGAATTAATATCTTAATTTGTAGTCTATACTATCATAGGCGGCACTTGGGAATGATTCTAGGGGGGGGCAAAAAATTAATTACAATAACCCAGAAAAATGGACTTTCATAACCCAATTTTCCCAAAATAAAATTTCAACCTTGATTTAATTTTTATTGAAGTGCATTTTTACCAATTTTGACTTCAGTAAAAAAGTTTTTTTGACTAAATTTACTAAAATAAAGTATAATTATCTTAAAATATAACTTAAAATATTAGGAGATATTTCAAACTAATAACTATTGTATTTTGGGGTATGAATATTTGATTATTTGAATAATAATTTACATTTTACATTAACTTATATACATATATTTCGTAGAGAATTACTTAACAGCAAATTACAAAACAATATTCAAATTCAAAACTATTTACTTTGAGTGCTAAACGTCGACCCTTTATTGAAGCTTCTACATCAAACCTGTCAATAATTTTTTCAAAATCAATTTTATATTCGTTATGTATGTATAACACTGCCAAATTACTTAAACGTTCTTGAGTCATAGTGACTCTTAAATATGTTTTCAGTCGACGTAGAGCAGAGAAACTACGCTCACAAGAAGCAGTATTGGTTGGTATAGTTAAAAAAATTTTCAAAATTCACTGTACTTACTATTTAACCGATATCCTCTAATCAGTGACTGATGCTGTAGATAATGTTAGTAAAGAAATTACTAACCATGTTTTCTAGATAAATTAATTTTGATAACAATTATTATCATTTTATCAATATTCGATTATTCAATTAACATGAGTATAATAAATTCTAATATTCTTCTTAATCAACTTCAAATTTGGAATTCCAAAAACTATTTTCTTGTTTTACATCAGAAATTAAAATTACAGAGGAAATATCATTAAGTATTTTAAATTAAATTCAACTTTTCGGCGTTCATCAATAAAAGATTGAAATAACAGGTTTTTCGTTAATTTTTATTGGGGGGTGCAAAAGTATACATTTGCCACCCCAAAAAAATTTTTGGGGGGCAACTGCCCCCTTATGATCCCCCCTCTCCCAAGTGCCACCTATGTATACTATTATAATAATTAAGTTATTTAACTTTTATATTATGATATTTTTTTATTATTTATCAATTATTCAATTTAACTGTGTAATTTTTCATTATACGGTAAAATTGACTGTATGTATATTGATTTTACATTAAACATTTTCTAACTTTGATCAGTAATCATAAAATGGTTTTCAGGAATATTTAAAATGGCCACACAGATGGGATTCCTATCTTATGGAATAATTTTGACACTTACGGTCTTAACTGTGTTATTGCCAATACTAACGACAGGAAACGTCATAGACCAGAGAGTACTGCAAAGAGAACTTGGAGAAAACTCTCCAGAAATAATGTCAATGAGCGATAAGGATGTGTTCCGCGACATTGAAGAACCAGCTATCGATGATTTTACCATAAAAACTAAGGTTTTTATATTGATAAATAATTGTGCATCGTTTAATATCACCTTATTAACTTTTAACAGGATATTAAAAAGTTCACAAAACCCGTTACGATCTTTAATGTTAGGTAGGTACTATATTTTAAATACATAATATAAAATGCAGCGTAATGGACTAACGATTTCAATCAATTTATCACAAATACATCGATATTCAGTATTACTACAGACACAGACAGACATTAATTAAAAATCTGATTTACGTAAAAAATAACAGAAAAATCGTTATTTTTTGTGGCGCTCTTTTTTTTATAACGTGAGTACTTTGAAAATTGTAATCTAATAATTTGTAAATAATAAAATAGTATAATCATAATTATCAATTAACATGAAAGTACTGCATAAATGAAAAACAATACGCTTAGTAGTGTTTAAATTTATGTACGGAAATGTGTATAGCAATATTTACCTTCGTAAAGCAATATATTAACTTTTCATTAAAATAAAAGGGATCAAATATCAAAAAATAATAATAAAAAAAACCATTAGAATATTAATAATTGTGCTCCAAAAGTGTTATGCTTGTGCATAGGCATAATATTTTGTAGGTATACAATATATATACCGAAACATTAATTTATCCTTTTGTTATAAGCTATAATATCATGAACCCGATAGGCACATGTATTATATTTCTTCGACTATTATAGGTATGGCGGAATATTTGTGAACAGCTTTTCATCATAATATAATTAAAGGGGCCAATATAGATAAATGTTCTAAATTAACGCTCAAAATAATTGGTATAGGTTACCCGTATAATATTATGAAGCCTGTACATAAAAACCTTTGACAAAACAACAAAAGTACAGAAAACATAATATGTTTATTGTGCACTGGCATGGACTTGATAATATGTAATATTGTGATAATATTGTTATGTTAAAATATTTTAACGAAAAGTGTATAATATTATGTGAAAATCGGTACAAGTATATTATGTACGACTACAGGACAATGGAAAATTAATTATTAGGTATACAATAATAACATAACAATAGGTATGTCTTAAAACGTAAAAACAAAGTATTTTTTAATAATATAGCTAGGTAGGTATATACATTTAAATTTCTATCATACAGGTAGGTAACCCATTGTGTTTAAACAGCAACGAATAAAATATGTGTGTACATTAGGTAATATCGGTAATAGCTGTTATAGATATTAGATACCTACATAGCTTTTTTGATATTTTTTTGTTGCATGATATTATATAGGTCCAAAGCTTAATGACCCCGACTTGAGAAGTTTTTCACTTAGACATTTTGACATGTAGAACCTATTTCGAGTTCGAAGAAATACCATAAACGTATACCTTAACTATACTTTTTTTTTAAATTAAGAATGTTGTATGCCTACATCTACGCAACGTTTACCGTATACAACGGTTTGACTTTATAAATAAGAACTTCACTAAGACGTGTAGATTTCCATCTTATCCTCCTCGTCATCTGTTACATTATACTTATTTACATCATAAATATATATTATTTGTATACATCATTTAATCTAACTTCAGACTTATCATCAGATCAATACTTAGGCCTTGTACACCTTTCTGTGGCTATACAAATACATAGGTACAATACAATATATAACGTCCGTCTACTGCAGATTCTCTGAGGACATGTCCGTGATGTCCCACATAGATACACTTCTACAAGATTTTTTCTATACTTTTTTTTCTAATTAAAAATAAATGAAGACATTTTTTTAAATTAAAAATATAAGAATGGATGATGAATATTCTCTATACATTTAACGTCTTCTGCTCGTACACTATATCTACGTCACTATCTAACCCAACAAACTTCATCACAATTAATTCCTAACTAAAATTAGATATCATTAGTTTTATATTTTATGTAGGTATTTAATTTATTACATTTAGGTATGTGCCATTTTTCTATCATGTTTTCTATTAAATTTGTTCCAATAGATATCTATATTTATGCTAAAGCGTATATAATATCATATGGCAATGATGAAATTATATTGTTCCTGTGAAAATGAAGTCCGTTCCTTTTAATTTTTAAACAATGGCTTACGGATGCTATTTACAAAAGCAGTTTATTGAACTGATACGTAGTCTTAAGTTTGATAGTTTTTTTATAATAATATTTATTAAAAAAATTATTAATTTGCCATGGTCGAACATTTATTTAAATTACATAGATAACAATAATAATTACCTACTTTAGTTTTCAGATCCAGCCTGCTCTTAACTGTTTATATATAGGCGTATAGTATATAAATAATTAAATGATTACATTTTTATTCGCAGTAAACTAGCTGTTTACAAAATACATAAATATTAAGAAAAATAAATTATATGTACAAGAAAAAAATAATTTTACATTCATGTAGGTAAGAATGTAGAATTAGTGTCTACGAGTTTCAAATACATTGCGGTAACTTGGCTCATAATTTTGGGGGGTGGGAATTAAGTCTCGATAAAAATGATTGCAAGCAGGCCCTTAGGGGCTTTATAGTTTATACACTTGATATCCATAAAAACTATTAATTAGCTCTAAAACGGAAATAATAAAAAAAATTTAAAAACAAAGTATCTAGGTAACTGATATTATCTGTAGAAAATAATTAAATATAGATAGGTATCTAACAATGATAATTTTTCTGCAGGGTCTGCTGTTGCGAATGTTCTTAAACTGTCTTCACTGCTATAATTGCCTATAATTCTATTCGATGTATTATATTTCTCTCAGTGTACGCAGATGGAAAAATGTGTAAACCACTCCTAACTATATCTCGACAAAGAAAAGTTTTCGACAATAATGTAATAATATATTATGTAGTGCTGTACCTACATTTTCCTTTAAAGTTGTTACAATAATATTATACTGTATTTGCGTGTATGAATTAAACCATTCCCGTGAATCTAAATATAAATAAAATATTAATATACAATAATAATATGTAATGTATGTGCTGAAAAATGTTGAATTCAGAACTCGTCGTCGTCGACAAATAAAACGAATATAAGACATTTATTAAAAAATAACAAAATAATAATATCATACTAACTACATAGGTATGTAGTATTAAGTATGTACACGTCAAATTCTATATTCTGTTTCTAAATACGTTCTGCTGCAAGGAATATGTACAAAAATATTTTGTTTTTTTCTCAAAATTCTTTATTACTTAGGCTGAACTTATAATACTGCGAACAATAAGTTTATTTGATGATGGCATGTACAATACATAATATGTAGATTTAGCATTGTATAGGAAATACAATAAAATTATCATTTATCATCAATTAATATTATATCCCGTGGTGGTCATGTAGATTAATGGTTACATAATATTATAACACCTCTATAGAGACACGAAATTATAATATCGCACGCATGTGTTACAGAGCGAAGACCAAAACCTCGAGATTGCGCTGATCGACTACCTGTTTGCCAAACAGATGATGAACAGAATCCGCGCCCGGACGGATTCGTTTCGCGCGCAGAAGAAGAGAAGTTATTGGAAGCAATGCGCTTTCAACGCGGTGTCGTGCTTCGGTTAATTCTTGCGTGTGAGCGCATTGGCCACATATATAATTATATATCATTTACGGCAGCATATTAGCCCTTAAATTAATAATAATAAACAATGCTTTTTAATATTCAACTATTTATTTCGATTCTAATATATAAACTGTAGTTATTTATTGCCCGTATACCTGTAGCGTTTATTAAAAAAACCTATTATTAAATTATTCTCGAGTTGCAAAAATCAAAAATAACAATAATAATAATTTTTATTACGTAATATTATATTATAATATATATACCTAACTACTACGCATATTACATTTTCATGATTAATAATTTATAATATTATAATATAATATACGTTCGTTTATATTTCCTACAGTATCAATATGTATCATAATATACATTACCTATGATGTTGATTTAAAATATACTGTGAAATGGTTTGAATAAAATAAAGTTGAATAAACATTCGTTTTAATTGATTGTATAATATGCCTATTACTATATTATATTCCTCGTGCGAATTGATTAGCTTTGATGTCTATAACTATATATAAGTAATAAGTATAAAGTATGGATCGAATTTTATAGCATTTACAACCTTTTTTCCACATTATGTTTTAGTGATCCATATGACTATATGTAAGCTAAAAACGAGTCTTATGAAAAGTACAGAAGTTTAAATTGAAAAGTGTTTAGTGCAGTTTTTAAATTTTAATTTTGAATGCAATTTGTATGTAGGTATATGCATGTAGTTGTTGTACATTTTTACATATTGTGTAGGTAGATAATGAATTATAAAAAATATATTTATTCTATTTACATCTGAAATTGGTGCCCGAAAATACTAATTTCTTAACGACTCTAAAACTATTTTACAGTTTAAGAGACTAAAAATAAAAAGTAAAACTTTAAATGTTGACATTATGAGGTTAAATGTTGACGTTATTTTGATAGTGCAATATATAAAGTACCCATTTTTAGTACTAGCGATTTTAGTCAATTTTTAGTGCAACAAAACATGTCGGTAGCCTTACTTATACCTATCTACATTATAATCTCATGAAGATAGTGATAAAAAAAATTGATTGGAAAGTACCTATATAAATATAAGTAAATTGCAGGTAAAAATATGCGTAGGCACGGCAGTAGGTACCTATACTTACCTAGACACTTACGCTAAATGACGTCCCGTGGCGTACATCATTATTTTTTGGTGATGAATTTATAGTTTCCATACTATTATAACATTATACCGCAGTGTTACTTAAAAAATAAACCAACACTACGGGACACTCTATACCTATATGGCTGTATTTTATATAATATAATATATTACACCGATATTATTACGGTGCGTACACCGTAATATAGTGTGTAGTAGCGTAGGTGTTTCTATATTAATATCCACCTATATAATACCTATATATAATAGTATCCGTATTCCATGTCCTACATACGATATTATACACATATGACATATGTGCATCGTTTTTAAAAAAAAATTTAAACTAAAATCGATGAATAACCTTTTTTCTATTATTACTGGAAAATTAATGTGTAGGTATAGGTACTCATCCGTGTTTCAAACACAATAAGTAAATTGGATAATGTACATAATAATAATAAATAACGTGTAAAAAAAACACATGACGGTCATGACAAGGGTAGCAGCCATTGATAGAACTCTTCAGGATAGACTTTGTTTATTTTATCATACCATTTAAATATTTAATTTAGATCTGCGCCGGTGCATTTTGTAGCGACGTGGAGGGTTATATCACTTATCGGGAAGAACTATATGACGATAGATGAGAAGATTTTGACGGTGTTAATGTTTTTTGTAAAACCTACTGAAGTAGATTTATTTAACAGTAATACAGTATAATTTTTAAGTCTATATGATGTAAAGAGTCATATTGGTTTACACACAAATCACACCCCCAGAGTTTCATAGCGAGTCCTAATATGGACATCAGTAAAGATATGTAGTACGTATGGATTCTGTGTGAATCGATAGTTTGGATCCAAATATAGGACAAAACAGCCGTATGTGGTTGTTAAGTATTTTGTGTTGGACTTTAGGTACAATTTCAAGATTTGGTGTGTATATCATTTTTTCCATTAATAATTATTTACGTATATGCTCTCAATTATGTATCATTGTTAGTATTATGTACTTTATTTTGTAAAATTATGTACAACCAAAATTAAGTTTTCTAAAACCATCGACCACCCCCCCCCACCAAGAACCAATTTTATCTTACGGGTGCTGGGGTAACGTTACCGTAGCACCCGGATCAGTTATTTTTCACAAATCTCAGCTTTTAATCGTACAGAATTATTTACATTATTTTGTACAATTTTGTACAATTCTCAAACGGTTGCAGCTCATTGTTTTATGGAAGGTGGAGCACAAAATTCAAATATTTCATCCTACTCAATTTTAATAATTTACCACCTATAACTTCTGTTGGTTTTTAATTAAACTTTTTTTAAAAACCGATTTTGTGTAAAAATTCCTGTTTTTCCTTAATTTTTATGTTATTTTTCCCGGCGCTTTTGAAAACTATTTTTTCAAATTTTTAAATTCGTCCTCCCCAATGCACCAACAATATTCACTTTACCATCGAACAAGATACTGAAGTTGACAATCGAAGCAATATTTCGACTACTTATCGAGTACACAGACACAAAAATAAAAAAAACACACATCATTGTAAAATCAATACATTTATCGTTCCATTCAGAATCTAAAAAAGGTGGACAAGTGGTTTAGGTTGAGTGGGTCACTGTAATGGATACAGGTATAGATCTGTGGTAATGAATGAGTTAATTGAATTCCATGATATATAATCATTGTATAAAAAAACGATTCCGAACAGTCTATAATCAACCTATAATATAAAGTATATTTTATGATATTATTGCTATTAAAGTAATTTATAGCATTGAATTATTTTTTTCCGAAAACATTGCATTAGAAAATGTTATACGTATATAAAATATAATACATATAATGTAGAATGAATATATACTTTAAAAGTTTCAAGTACCTATACAGGCTACAAATAATATTTCTATATTACATCAAAATAACTAAAATTTGTATTTAAATATCTAATTGCATCCAAATTCAAACTTAAAATATGTTTTAAAAAAAAACTATTGATACAGATAATTTGTATATCAAATGTAGTTGTTATCCGTTTACAGACATTACTACTTGTCGATTCTATAACAAAAACATAACATATCATTTTGATACATTTATATAATTTATACAAAAAGTTGGAAATAACTAATTTATTACATTTAGTATATTATACTATAGGTTGATATTCCTGATATGCAAATTTAAGTTTTAATTACCCATTTTAATTTTACCAGGAGTATTGCACTGCACATTATTAAGGAATAAAGATGTATCCTTTGATTCATTTTCCCCTAAATCTGCTTCAAAACAATATAATGTTATTTAGGCTAATTGTTCTTGGATTTTAAAAGTTATTGGAGGTTTAAAGTAAATAATGTTAAGTCCAAACAGCAGAGGCAGACTGGGAGTATATCAGCACAGGTGGAGATGAAATATACCAGCCCAAAAGTATTATAATAATAACAATATATTGTCATGGGCATAAATATGATGATGCTATCGCGCTACCCATCCCCCCCACCCAAAAAAAAAACATGTAAGTTTCCCAATTTTTTCTTATTTGAATATAGTAACCACACCTAAATGGCTAAATAGTTGTATTAGTAATATTTTTAGCCATGTTTATGCTTACGCTATTGTTTGTAATATAAAATTAATGATAGGCAATTAGCAAAGTATACTTTTGCCCCCCTCTCCTACTACATTAAAATTAAAGGTTATACAATCCTAAATTACGTTTAATTAATAAGTTTACGTATTCAAAATTGGTCTCATTTTCATGAATGTATGAATGTGCGTAATAATATTACTATCACTATTATTACTATTATTATTATTTTTATTATCAATTTTTTATTTATTATTATAAGTTATAACATAATACATAATGAACATATTGAGTAATTTTTTTTTATATATTGTTACTTTTGAATATAACTTCAGGTATAAAGTAAATATATTTTATATCGAGTTTCAATATATAAATGTATAAATATAATGTATTTATATTTATATTATACTATACTACCAATATCAACATTAAAAAAATAAAACGGAATAAAATATTAAGAAAGGTTTTCTGTTATAAATCACAAATAAATATATAAATATATAATAGTTGTTAGGTGTTTTATGTTTAACCCCCCCCCCCCCATCATGAAAAATAGTTCCTGCGCTACTTTGTACGCGTGTTGGCTGTCTGGGCCGGCCGTTACAATAACAATAAGTAGATATCAAAAGCTAATAATAGCAAAATATACTCATTGCCAACGCATCAAGCTGATAACTGAATGATATAAGATATAAAACTATAGAAAATATCATAATCATATTATATGATTATAGCGGATGCGAAACTAAAATAATAGACTGCATGATAGGTGATGGCGGACAGACAGCCAATTTACCATTATACCACAAATTTATAATTTAAATTTAGAGCCCCTAAATTGACCGGCCTAGGTGGACTTTTCCGTCTTTCCGCCTTAACCAGTCCGCCCCTGCCAAACCGGCAACAGTTAGTAGTTAATTGTTATTATATCATTAAGACTAAAATTAACTGTTGAATATGTAATATAACAAGATTAATTTTATCCACAACAACTGTAACTCATAATATTGTATTATCCCATGATAAAATCATTTAGAATATGTTTGAGGTGGCAAATATTATTAATATCAGTATTTAAATTTATTGCCTTAAGCATTATTAAGAATATCAAGATCCAATACTAGATTTTAATTATTAATCAATATCAACCATAATTTTACCTACTTTTAATCAGTAGAGTAAGAAATAAAGTAACAATTAGAAATTATGTTTTTTTTTTTATAATTTATTCAACCGTGTTATACAGTACGAAGCAATGTTATTGTACTTTTGTTCTTACACAATTAATGTTTAACAGAATTTTGAATAAAACATGAAAAAAAAATCTAAAATTTTAACCATTAAAGTATATAGGTACCTATATAAATATGTATCTAAGTGTTTATGGAAAAAACCATGATGTAAAATTAGAACTGAAAACTATGAACCATTTTTTATTTATTTAATGAGCTGCATCAATTTTTTTCTGTTCTTCAATTTGTAGACTTTCTTCTTCTGGTTCTTCATGAACGTAATCAACCTCTTGATGCGGCCAGAATGATGGTTTGTTCTCCAAATCCAATGTTAATTCCGGTTGAATATAAGCAGCATCTTCATAGGTCATTTGACCGAATGGCAGCAAACTGTTGATTTCTGCAATCCTCTTTTCAGCTTCTTTGATTATCACTTCTGATTCGGCTTTGAATGTTTCAATACCCTTGATCTAATAATTAAAAATAATACGATTAACAAATATTAAGTTGTGCTATTATTGTAAATGGTGTAAGGAACAGAAATAATTAATTACAATTTCCTTTTCATGTTTATCAATAGCTGGAGTGTACTTGTCCTCAGGGTATGGAATTTTAATTGCACTGTACAATTTCTCAAAATTGTCGACCAACCCAGGTACGGCTATTTTATTTCTATATGCCGCCCAATCGATTTTCAATGGTTCAGCTGGGGCAGCCAACATTCTGAAAGCATCGATTAAACAAATAATAACCGTGCATAAAATAGTATTGCAAATATTAAAGTAAATACAAATTGTTTTAACACCGGGCGTGTGGCCTTTAAATGACCTCAACATACTTGCGAAGATATCCATCGGACTTGGCTTTGAACGCCAAGTAAGACGCTTTGTCCGCTTCCGGTACTCGTTCAGCAATTGCTGCCCAGTTTACAGAAGATTGAGCTATGCGTTTAGATGCCATCTTCAATTAAAATTGAACACGAAAATTTGAACACAAAAATCGGAGCTCGCAAAAGAATCTTCGAGATTTAATTGTGACACTAGAAAATGGTTAATGGTTATCTGTAAAATATATTTGTATTATCACATTTGCAGCTGTGCTGAAGAAATATCAGTTTCAACACTTTGAGAGAAATAAAGTTATTTGTCAATAATAAATATGGTGGCTTTCGACTACTATCTCTCGACCACGAGAACTAAATAACTATAATATTGTTCTATGCTATAATATACGACCTGTTCGGATCTTAGATCATATACAATGGATGGAGCTACTTTAATCATTTGCTGTGTCCAACATAACCCCCCACTTATTAGTTATTTTATAGTGATTTTTGGCGAAACGCATGCGTAATAACTCGTTGTACTTTGAAATCAAATGGATGGAACAATTCTACATATATATTATATATTTTATTTAAAAAAAATGTCATATTAAATAATAAATTATGATTTATATTACCTATATTATTAAATTCAATATTATTAGTCGATAATTAACTTTAAACAAAAATTTGGGGGGAGGGAATGTCCCAAAAATATATTGAGGGGGAAATGTCCTACTGGACCGAAAACAGTCGGTGGGGGTGGGGGTGATGTTCGGGGGAAAATGTCCATTTACCATCAAAATATATAGCGCTAGTCACTCCATTAGGTTAAATGTTGAAATTAAATAACAGCATTACTGTATTTTCGAAAAATCTGGGCCATTAGTCATTACTCATTACCTACCCGAATTAGTTATTATTTTTAAATTTAATAGGTATTAACCAATGTATTAACACTATTTTAAATAACGATAAACGTAAAACTTGTATAACGTTTTAGTTCTAAATAACATAAAACATAATTATTTTTTTCAAATTGCAAGCCCTGCAGTAGGATCACATTTTCGGTTGATACATTCTGGTATCAGCTATACCTAAATCAGCTGTCGATTAAGCCTAATAAAGAATATTTTTTATTTTTTTATATGCATAAATTATTTATATTGGCTATTTTATTATTTTATTTATTATTTATTGGAGGAAAATGGTCAAGAATCATTTTTTATTTTTTTGGAGAAAAATGGACAGTGGAGGAAAACGGTATCTCGTTTTTGGAGGAAAATGGCTGCAGCCGGTAGACCGGTAGACAGTACGCCGTACGGTAATTATACGCGTCTATACGGTAGGCGGTAGGTAACGATGAAATTGAGCTCATAGTTTTGTATGAGGCAAACCACATCAGTACGATATTATTGGATCGGTGAACGGTAGGCGGCACGATAATCTTTGTGCGGTAAAGTTTATAACTAAACGAATGTAATTAAATGTAGATGCGCACATAGCAGCGATAAAACGGTACCTACGTTAGAAAATATCGTAAATATACTCTGATATTTTTTTAACGTTGCATGCATGATGTTTACCCTCTACCGGGCCGATAAATATTTATAGAACTAATGTTCATCTATGTTGTAATTATAACATAAATAATATGAAGCTGTAATTACTTATTTACTATTTAGCAGTACATAATATACCTATATTACATTATTACCTAATGCCTACCATTATGTCATTATGTACTAATATGTTACCTATTAAAAATACTATTAAATACTGACGATGCGTCGATGCCGGATTGCCAAAAACTTTGACCAAGTGCCAAATAAATATTAAAAAAATCTTGAATGAGGGTTAGACCGTCCCCCCACACCTCCTCAAAGGACGGCCCTAAAAATATACCTTAGAAATAAAAGAAACAAAATTATCACCGATTATATATCTAGTAACAATCAACCATGAGTTTTTAAAGTTTATAACGACCGAGGGACATATAATATAAACCATTTAATATTATGTTCTAGATTATCAACAAGTTAAAAAAATGCCTAATTTAAATTATCTCTACGGTCTCTAAGGCTGACTCAACTTGTTATTATTTGAGGCACATATTTTTTTACATTACCTGAGAGCTACAACAAGACGTTCTTTTGCAGATATAGGTTCTCTAAAAGTAGTTAGTTGTTTCTTGATGTCGAAGTGTATAATATATTTATATGAAGCAATTGGTCTGCAAAACATTCGCTATTCATGCGATAGTACAAATAGAACCGTTTATTGTCTTTTCTGAGTTGAGGCATCAGTGTGTGATATTCACCGTACGTTTTTCCTTCTAGATTTAATTGATGGACTCATAATCTTGTATCAGCTATAGAACTGAATTATATTTAATTAATATAATTAGGTACCATAATTATACGAAATATATCACCATTTCTTAATAAAGCTGTTAAAGTTATAAATAATCGTATGATGTACCTATAGAAAATGCTAATATAAACAACCAATGCAAATTTTATTTATCTAAGGTAATTTGTTTAAAGTTACACCAAAAACCAAAATCGATTTTGTCAAAAATCGATTAAGCGTAATAAATTCCCGGTTTTCCTTAATTTTTTTTTTTCTCGGCGTTTTTAATCACTGATGGGAATATGGGATTTTGATCTCTCCAATGCACCAACTAGATTCACTTTCCCATCAAACAAGATACTGAAATTGAAAATCGAAGCATTATTTTAACTACTTATCGTGTTCAGACCCCCCCCCCAAAAAAAAAAAAATTTTAAATTAAAAAACACATATCATTGTAAAATCAATACATTCATCGCTCCGCTCAAAATCTAAAATATAGCATTGCCTTTAATCTTTATTCTTATTTGATTTTGAATACGACGAAAACAATATCGAGATTTCTCCCATCACTTCATAGTTCATGTCTTCATGGAATGGAATGCCTTCACCCATCCACAACCAACCCAATATCTCACATTCTCATCGTATAATAGTCACAGATTTTTGTCGTGGCAGGATGTACTTTGGCACCACTAATTTTTATCTGCGTCTTATTGCCCATTTACCGTCTGTCTGTGTGAAAAAAACCACAGTCACAGTATAATGTATAAACACACTGACGATAGCTGCTTAGCTGCTAACAATCATCCTCTGGATTCTTCGAAAGCTGAACAATTTGAACAAAAAACATTTTCGATTTCGATAGCGTTTCTGACCAGATTGAAGTTATACATTATACATTTATACCTAAAGTTTAGACGGAGAATAACTCACTACTCAGTCCTCACAACTCGAGTCTCGGACTCTCTCAAGTGGATGGGTACGAACGTCTACGAACTTTCTAGGTCTAATCTACAACTTATTATCGAGTATTCAAGTGTACAACTCGATGACTCATACCGGTAAATCGATTTACCACCTACGTACAAACTACCAAGGGAATTATGCAAATTTTTTTATAGTTTGTCATTATTGTTTTTTGTTATTATCATCATTCATTATATACTTATATCGTGTCATCATGATAGCCACAGAATATATCTACACTATAATATCTGTGTATCCACTATCCAGCATACCCGCATGTGACGTCATCACGGTTAGACGGTTACGAGTATTTGCAGCCGTTCGCGGTTCACATTTCGTATCGCCGATGCGCAGCCGCAGCGTTATCAAAATCAACTGCACTAGTGCACTGTCTGCACTTTACACTTTCGGTTTCGACTTACCATCCGGCGTCGAACTTTGTCTGTCTAGCATGTGCTGTTATTACCGTCGCGAGAATAAGAAGTTCATTCGCGTAGTATACGATATAGCATGTTTTTGCCCGTCACTGTGGCAAAACTAGTGCGTGGTGTGTTCTGCAATCGACGCCGTCACCTCACCCTTCCGTCGAGTCGTGTCTGTCTGACTAGGTCCGGAGTCCCATCCGTGCGGAAGAGGTTCGTGTCCACCACCCGGAGTCTGTGGCACGGCGAATACGAATGGCAGGATCCGGAAAACGAAGCTGACGTGGTTCAAGTGGCGTTTGTAGACAGGGACGGTAAGCGCACAGAAGTCAGGGGAAAAGTCGGTGACAACGTTCTGTATCTGGCCCACAGGTAAGCAATATTATATTAAAAATGTCGTGTCGGCGTCGACGATCATTGCTATGAGAGTAATATAACTTTCGATTTTTTTAGGCATGGAGTCGAAATGGAAGGTGCTTGTGAAGCGTCATTAGCGTGCACAACCTGTCATTGTTATGTCGCCGACGATTATCTGTCCAAGCTTCCTGAATCAGAAGAGAAAGAGGATGATTTACTAGATCTAGCGCCATTTCTAAAGGAAAACTCGCGACTAGGTTGTCAAATTGTTCTGACCAAGTGTTTGGACGGCATCGAACTTGTGTTGCCTGCAGCAACCAGGAACTTTTATGTTGACGGCCATAAACCTAAGCCTCATTAGTATAATTTAAATTAGTAAAACTGTTAGGCATATAATAATATAGTAATTCAAGTAAAATGGACTATGCTGAAGAAGCCATTGTAGTATCCAATAAAGCGGTATACAATGACTGCAAAGGTCAAATGCAAGCTGCAGTATATTATTATAAAGAGGCTGCAACACTCTTAGAACTTGCGTGGAAGATACGAAAAGATGATCCTCTGGCTAATGAATGGTGTCAAAAATCACATGATTATGTTAATAGAGCTGAAGCCTTGGAATATCAAAGTAATTTTTTTTTTAAGTACCCCATAGAAAAATGTAAAAGAAATATTTTACCTATTTACCATACTATGTATGCATGATTTTGTGGATGACATTTTTTGTATCACTTATATTTGGGCAATAATAATAGGTATTAAAAAATTATTTTAATTTTGGGAATGCTATTAAACTATTTGGGAAGACTTACTACTAATTTCCATCTATGCTGATGACTCACCGTACCATTTTAATTTTGAAATTGATTTTCTCATTGCTATAAGCAAATTTAAGAACATTAGGAGCATATTTGACAGAATACATTTATTATTTAGTATCAAGTATACATTTTAGAGATATTTCTAGTTTAATCTAATTATTTTTATTTATTAAATTTCAGTATTTTTGGTTTGAAATGAAATATATCCAGTGATCATACTACATGAAGTCTTTAGGACATGGCTCTTCTTGATAAAATAAATAGTTGTTTTAATTTAAATTGTGACTAAATATTAGTAATATAGTAATTTAAAGGAACATAGAAAATTGTTTACTTGTCTTATTATTCTTCCTATATATATCTATTGTTTTCCTTAGTGGAATTTGGGGAGACAAACAAATTCTTCATCCTTTTAAACTTAAACAACCTGATAAGAAAATGTCAGTTTATTAGTTGATAGTTAAAAGATTAAAATACGGTTTTGTTTAAAAATGTTATTATTATTATTTATTTCACTTAACACACATTTTAAATTAGTACCTGAACAAGATGTTTATCGTTTATAACTAGTTACTTTCACCATTTTTATTAACTTGACTTAATAAAATATATAATATAAGTGCCCGTTGTAGCCCAGTAGGTAATTGTAAATAGTAAACTTCATTATTTTGTATCAACTAATTATGTGATCAAAAATAGGTAGATATTGTTAGAAAAAAATTCATAACCTAACAAATAATTAACTCTTGAATTTAAAGGTTTATGAACATTATAACAATTCATTTTATTTTGGCATTAGACGACCATTCATATTAATATTATTAACTTATAATCAGTTATTCAATATTCATAGTTTATGATGCTTATTTTGAATTTTTTAGTTCAAAATGAAGCTGCCAATAATATGGAAAGTATAAACCAGGATAAAGTAAGGCTAAAACAATGCAAATATTTACTCAAGCAAGCTTTGGATATTGATGAGTCAGGGAAAGAGGATTTGGCTATTGATACGTATACGAAAGCAATTGAATTATCATTAAAAGTGGTAATTAAAAATGATTTATTTAATAAAATGTTTACACATTTTTGTTATGTTATTAAATATCATATTTGTATGAATCCTTGCATCTAATATGAAAAAATTGTTTATTTTAGAAAAAAGAAATATCAGATGAAGAAATGATAAAAAATTTAACAACCTTAATTGAAAGAGCTTTAGATCGAGCAGAAAAACTAAAACAATCAAAGGAGTCAAATTCGTGTAATAGCTCCAATAATACAGGTATCTTATGAGAGTGAAGTAATTTTATTAGTTTCTTTTACATGATTGCATGTAATTTATTAACAAAATATTTATTTCTGTTTGAAAGAATTATCCACTCTTCCGTACAATATGGATATCCAGGGCCCCTACAAGGGGAGAGCTGTTAGACTAGACCTGGAGTACAGGGGGTCTGGAACTTTATGTGCCCGTTGAAATAAATTTAAATATGGATAGCAATACTTATTTTGTGATATAAATTTATATTTAGGGTGTTAGCATAAACTTCCTTTAGCACCTTACTGAACCGTTATTGCACTGTTAATCACTAACAGTTCTGTAAATAAAACTGGGTGTTGCTGGAACGCCCAATAATGTTCCAATGTAAACTGACCGATTTTGGTTGGGTAACTTACAGATCGATGAAATATCATGAATGTAATCAATGTTATTTGTGGTTTAATTTATTTGGTAACAGTGGCTATCAATAATTTAATATTTCTTTATGCAATACTAGCATAGTTTAACACAATCATTAACTTTATAGAATGATTAAATTACAGGCACCGGTTACAAATGTACAAACTGTTTTTAACGATTGATTACCTAAAATTGTGTATATGACACCCATATCATTTGTAATGGGTTGTATTTTATTGGGAGTTTTGTATAGGGCCCACAAACATATTAAGTTCAAGGACACAACATTTGATGTGGGGGTCTGTGGATATCTATATATTATTTTATATTCAAAATGTAAAGAGTAAAATTATAAATTGACAATTTATTTTTTATTTAATTGTTATTAATAGTTATATTTTTTTACTGCCATTGTGATAATAATTCATTTTTACAAATGTTCAATATTAAAGCTTTATTTGAATTAAATTTTAGTTACCAGTTTTAAAATGAGGAAATGTGTATACATTCATTCTATGGTATACAAAATGACTTATTTTTTTATGTGATACTATAAGTTATTACTTAATTATATTTATATTTTATTTTAAACTTCATTCTTTAAAAAAAAAAAACACAAATTAACATTTAGATTGCTACTTGCATAATATATTTACAAGTTAATGAATATTTTGAATGTAATACCACAAGTATTGAGTTTATTAGAGCAATTATAGTTTGTTAATTGTGATAGCTATTCAAACCATATTATCATCACAATTTTTGTTTGGGTACAATAATACAAATGGAAAGACTGTACATGTTTAATTTTGAAACTAAATAGTAATTACTATACGTTGATCTCATTTATTTTAAACTTACCTCATAGTATTAATATTTAAAATTGAATGTTAATTCTCACCACAAAATTTTTAAATTCAACACGTTGACTTCCATGTGACCGTCAGCAGTTTTACTATGTGTATTATCGATATGTCAAACATATTTTTCCATGCCATTCCTAGTTTGTGCATACTATTATATTAGAAAAAATATTTTAAAAATAAAAATAATATTTTTTACACTTTTTAGTACATAATTGTAGTGCCATAGAAAAGTTTATAATTTAAAACAATATTAATTTACGTTTTCTGGCGGGCACATGGCAGTCAACATGTGAATTGTTGGTATATTATAATTTGTTTTATGTGTACATACATGCATTTAAAGTATTAATTTAAAAATTTGAATAATATTAAAATATAGTATTTTTTGTCCGTTATATTTTAAGTTATGAAACATTGTCATATTCTATAAAAATATTAAATAACACCATACAAATTAAAATAATTAAATTTTATTATTTAATATTTGTATAATTTTCTATATTCTAATAAGTTATCATGGGTGTTCAAAAATTGAGATAGGTTACCTATTGAGTTAAAGTTATATTTTTTTTTGTGTAGTAATTAAGGGTACTAATTTAATTTATACATTCTTCAATTTAGAACTGCAGACTACTTGCTGAGTTTTAATTAAAAATATATCCTATTTTTTATCAAGAAACTGTATTTTAGTGTTAAAACATTTTTTTTTCACTATAATGAAATTGTGAATTAAGTGTAATTATAACTAATTACATTTTCTATGACATTTAAATAGAAATAGTTTTAGAAAAAAGCTCATGTTAACATTAAGTATAAGTTCTTAAGGCTGATAAATTGGTGGTTTTAGTATATTTATTTTGTTTATGTAACTATTGATACCATCTTATACCAAAGTTCATAAGTGTATTTTCAATTTTGTGATTATACAATAACATTTCTTTAAAAAAGTATTAAAATATTTTAAAATTTTTCAATTTTCATTTTCTATAAACCTTATTATCCATGCTCTTAAAGAATATTTACTACTGTGCCACCTTGAACATTGTTTGATATTTTTTCAATTTATTGATTATAATTTATAACTATTTAAAATTTACTAGTTGAAACATTTATTTATTGATTAAAATTTTAAATGTGTATTGTATTTTGAAAATAAAATATATCCTAAGAAATATTTTATTATTGTGCAATGTTATGAATGTAACATTTAAGACCTAATGTATTTGTTTTAGTAAATACATTTTATATTTTGTTAAATGCCAAATATATTTAAAATGTCTTATGATTTAAATATTTATGTAAAAAATAAAAGTTTTAATTTTCAGAAATTAACGTCTAAACTTGTTGGGTTTATGAACAACCATACAAAAATATTAAGGATAAGTACGAGGACAAGTACAAAATTAAATTCTATTAATTTTCTTCAATTTACTAAAAATATTTTGTCTCTTAAATAAAAACTATAACCTATTTAAATATAATATTAACATAAATATCATGCATATATTGTTTTCGTTAACGTAACATTCAGTTTTTAGTGTTCATATTATAATATTTTAAAAATCGGGACGTAAGTTACATTTTAAAGTTTGTACTTTTTAGTAAGTGTAGTCTCGGGTTTAGTTTTTTGAACTCATAGCATTTTATAAGATTGAATATGGGGTGTTCAGTGAGAGAGTATTTTGAGATCTTAGAAATCTAAACTGGCCAGCATCATTAGCATTAGCGATTTCAGAATTGGTTTCCCTTTTATAGTGGCAATCTGCTTTAAAAATGCATACTCTCGGTATAGTATTATAATAATGGTCATAGTTTTGTGACTTGTCATATTCATTTTTTCACCTTTTTTTTAATATTAAAATAATCTGAGTACAAACACAAATTATTATTTTTTACTACCATTATTATAAAATATATAATATACTTTTATTATTTGTTTTACGTTTAAATAAAAATGCAAAATTCCTAAATTTACATTCCTATGCATAGATTATAAATTACGTAAATATATAGTATGTTATAATATAATAAAATACAAGAAAACAAGATAATATTTAGTGAAAATTGTATTAATTATATTGTATATAAATTTTATATATATTATGTCAAATATAAATCGTAAAGAGTTATTACGTTGTATAAAAGCAGTCATATACCAATCTTTACAAGCATAAGACGTATTTATTTTGTCCTACATTTTCTTTTTACCATTATATAATATTCTATTTCAAAAATCAAGAGGTTAAATCTGTATCACTGTGTCATGTAATTTACTACTTTAATCTTTATCAAATACTATGATTTTATAGTTTGATTTTTTTTCACTAAACACATCATGAAAACAAAATTATTAGTGTTTAAAGAACAATCAGGACATATTTAATTTTTAAGTGTATTATTCTACTATACTAATGCATGTTGTTTATGAACTATTTAATAATAAAATCTAAATCTTAATTTTTATTTAGCATAGAACCAAAATAAAATATTACGAATATATCTTAATTTTATCATTAAATTATTTGCTGAACTTTTAATGTGAATATGACATATCAAATAAATACATTTTTATATTAATTTTCAGCAGTAATTCATAAGAAAATTGTTCAAAATCAAATCCCTAAAATATTAGAAACATCTAAAAGTGATCTTTATACAGAGCCAGAAAAACGAGTATTATTGTTCACATCAAAAATTAATAATAAAGAGTATGTTCCTTTCATGGATGTTGATCTTTTAGAGAGGTAAATTGAATAAATCTATAATATTCATACACAAGCACTTTAAAATTTATTTTAAAAGTAATATTTGTATTTATACTATTTTCTGAAAATTAATAAATAATCAATTCAAATTATCACTATTCCATGTTATTTTTACCTATTTAATTTCTACACAAAAATAAAAATTTAATAATTCAAAACATCAATATATTTGTTTTAAAAGGTTTCAGTTAACAATTCCATTCACCGACAGTGATGGTTTGCTGAGATTATCATCGGAACAAAAAAAAAAAATTGTTCAATGGATAAGACCAGATCAATTATGTTCCGATCCAAAAATGGTTGTTGGAGACTCCATAGATTTTTACAGCATAAAGCAAACAGTAATAAAAAAAACTTATTGCATGATATTAAAATAAACTGAAGTATTGTATTTAAATAGGTGTTACTATGTTAGCATTAATGAATTAAAACGAAACCGCAACCATCAATAATTTACAAGACAGTTTTCATTTTACTGTCATCTTGTTATAAACATATTCAAAATGATTTATATTAATAGAAATAAAAACTAATAGAACTATAAATATGGTCAAAAGATCTATTTAAACAATTTTATATTTAGTCCAGATTATTTAATTTTTTATAATTTAGTTTTATCTCATTATTTTACATATATGATTTACCATATAGAAGTTTTATTCTCTACAAATTATACAAATAAAAAAATTATATATATTTTTATTTTATAGAAAGATTTAATTTTTTGTTGTTGTAGATCGTGACGGACTGTTCATTTGTAGCATCATTAGCTGTGTGTGCTGTGTTTGAGAAAACATTCAAACAAAGATTGATTACGTCGATTATCTACCCTCAAAAACACAATGGACAACCCGTTTACAATCCATTTGGTAATGTATTATGTAATGGCATTATTTTTGTCACATAACTTTGAACTACATGATACTGACGTGGTTTTTACTTTATTAGGAAAATATATGATCAAATTGCACCTGAATGGTATACAGCGTAAGGTAATAATAGATGATTTATTGCCAGTCGGCCAGTATAACTCATTATTGTGCTCGCATTCATCAAATAAAAATGAATTTTGGGTTTCTCTTATAGAAAAAGCATACCTCAAAGTAATGGGAGGTTATGATTTTCCGGGATCAAGTAGTGTAAGTTCACTAAATTACTAAATCATTGCTGAAATGTTTTTAACTTACTAAAACTGTAAACCAATGATCATCTATTTTTGTTGTATGTTGATTTTAGAATATTGATCTTCATGCTTTAACTGGCTGGATACCTGAACGCTGTGCCATTCGGTTAGATGAAAAAACATTTAATGCTGATGGTTTGTTTGAGACTCTCTACACAAGATTGTGTAAAGGTGATGTATTAATTACTGTCGCTACACCGCCAATGTCAGAAGAAGAAGAGAGAAGAACTGGTCTTGTTTCTTCACATGCATATGCTGTTTTGGCTGTGCAAAAAGTTAATGTAAGCCATATAAATTACAAGTTAATTGATTTAATACTGCAATCATACAAATATTGTTTAAAATTATTTCAGGATTTAAAACTGTTGAAATTGAAAAATCCTTGGGCTCACGTACGGTGGAAAGGACGTTACTCAGAGTTAGATGAAAAGAGTTGGACACCTCAGTTAAAAAAAAAGCTCGACTATGATCCAATGAGTGCGGCTACATTTGATAACGGAATCTTTTGGATAGATTACACATCAGTACTTCATCATTTTGATGTATTTTGTATGAACTGGAATCCAGCAATATTTCCATACACATCATGCATACACAAGTACATACTAATTTTTTGGAACTAAAAATACTTATATTAAAACTAAATTGACCCAATTTTTTATTTATTATTAATATTTTTAGGACTTGGAATACTGGAACAGGTCCTATTTCTGATTTATACAACATAAGTGAAAATCCACAATTTTTTCTTGATGTTGGTAATATTAACAGTGGTGCTGTTTGGATACTGTTAACCAGGCACATAACTGAGTTACAAGATTTCAAAGAAAATCGTGAATATATAAGTGTTTTGGTGTACAAAAATAATGGAAAACGTGTTCATTATCCAAGTACATAGTTAATTATATAAATAATGAAATAACAATATTTTGGTACGTTTTTATTTTATTTCTTCTAGATGATCCTGAACCATATATATCTGGAACTCGCATAAATAGCCCTCATTACCTTTGCAAGATTGTTATTAATGATAAGACACCATCCAAATATACATTAGTCGTGTCTCAATATGAAAAAATGAATACAATTAATTATACACTACGGGCATATGCTACATGCCCTTTTACAATGAAGGAGCTTGGTAACTCGTATGATCCCAAATTCAAAACGGTAATTTTTCTCTCTTAGAATCAAACATATTGAATAATGAGTATTATTACAAATTTAAATATAGACTGTCAATGGTGAATGGAAAGGAATAAGAGCTGGTGGATGTTTAAACCATAGTACTTATAATGATAATCCAAAGTTCAAATTAACAGTAGATGGATTATCTGACACTGAAGCATTACAAATCGAACTAAAGGCCCCAAAACAGTATCAAGTTGGAGTTGAAATATCATGTGTTGGCTTAAATGATACAAACGTTACAGCCAAGTTTAAAAGCAAATCTTCTGGAAGCTACAGGTTACTATGTACTAAGTTATTATGTTAGACATTAGTTTGCTTTATTGTGCACTAATATCAAAAATGAAATGAACATTATTTTTTTTTATTTTTTTATTATTTAAAATTTAAACTGAAAAAATATTAGTGGTTTTTTTAAATGTATATTATCTATTACTAATACACACTAAAACTTTAAATTATATCAAATGTTATTTATTCAGTTAAATCACATTGCTTAAGTTACAAAATTATTGAGATGATTAGATAAATTAAAAATATACTTTTTTTAGATTGTATAAATTATTACAATATTATTCACTGGATTTATTAGTGTTACGTGTGAATATATTTAGATATTTGCCACGTGTCATTTCTTTAGATTCTTCTAAGCCTAAATTATAGGCAAAGTCGTATAGAGACTTTAATTCATCTAATAGTGGAGGCAATGGCATCTGACTATAACGTTGTACAAGTAGCATATCATGGGCATCTGGTGGTTGCTTCCATGATGGTTGTTTATCAGTCGCACTAGATGCGCGTATATGTTGTGCAAAACCGGACATGCCAGGCATTGGTTCAGGCCAAAGTTCTGGCGACGACCGATCAAGCGTTTCCATTGCCACTAAACACTGTTGTTTTTGTTGATCAAGTTCTGGCATAGTCTTCTCAGCTGGGCAGATGATGTAATACACACATTGATCTGGACATTCGGCTTCATTTGACATATAATAAAACAAATAATTATAAGCAATTTATATAGTTTTAATTTGTATTAGTACTTAAATACAAAATAACAAATAACCAATGTATTAATTAAATAAAAAAACCAAACACTAGTAAGTAACTTATTTCAATAAGATTTAAATTATAAAAATTAAATTTTTATAATTATCAATTATGTATACCTAATATTATAAGTGCTTGGGATTCACTTTCAACAGTTTTCATTGAGAATGATATTAAAAAAATTTAAAAAGCCAATTTTTATTAAATAACAATAAAATATATGAATGAAATTGATTTAAAAAAATTAAAAAATCAACATGACATTAAATCGCAATTTTTATTCTCGTATTTCTGTATCCTCTAAATTATATTAGGTGCTATTTAGAATTAAATTATCTCTTAATTTATAATCCTTTTTGATTTCAGATCTGGATATGTGATTCTAGAATTAGCTGATATTCAGCCTGGAACATATGAAATAATTCCTTCAACATACCTGCCTGGTAAAGAAGGGCCATTTATATTGACTGTAAATGCATCTTGCTCAGTTAGTATTAATCAAATTCGATAGATTAATTTAAAAATTTGTTGTTAACTAAAACGTAAACTTGTGTAATATTTATTACTGATATCTTTTAAGTTCTCTATAAGAGATAAATAATTTTATATTATTTGTATTAAGAAAACATTTTGTATGCATTTGTAACATTAAATTACCATACATTACATAATGTAGTACATATCATTCATGTATAAAAGAAAGAAAATTGTTCTTAATTAACAATTATTAACCATTATTTAACCTTATGCTGCCTAATTTATTTAAGATTATTATTTTTTAAACTAAAATATTAATATAATTTTGTACCTAATGAATATCAGTGAATTAATTGTAACATATATATTATTATATATACATACTGTTTTACAAATAAATACATTTTTTGAGTAAAAAAATTAACCGAGTACTAAAATACCTACAAATAACTACCTACTAAAATTGGACAGGGTAAATGTGTATAAAAAAAACAAACAAGACTAGTTTTGTTATAAATAAAATGATTAATAGTTTATTAATTAAAAGTTCAGAAGAATATTATAAGAACTTAATTTTCATGATTTAGGTATAATCAAAAATCAATAAGTTAGGTACATATTATATAATACAGATATAGAAAAAAATTATAAAAAAAATATTGTTATAAAAAGTAATACATTTTTTTTTAATTCTCAGCTGCTGTTGTAGTATTTTGATTTTTAAATCTGTCAATGATAGGCACATGTCCGCCTGCAGTCTTGAAAGCGTAATATCCTGAACCCAATGTTATTACAAATACTATACACAATGCAAGTGCATTAAAAGAATACTGATTGAGCAATGTTATTTCTGATACAACTAAATGCGAAATAACGACATACAAAATAAAGTTTTTATTGTCTGTGTTCAATCCATGGAAAAAAAGTATTCCCCAAAATATGTGTAGAAGTATGATGAATGCAGTGAAAATTGAAGATACAATACAAAATGCGCTGTATCCACCACGGAGTCCCATTGTTCCTGGTCCACCAACTTCAGCAAGTATGTTGATCAGAGCAAATAGACCGCTCATGACTCCAAATCCCAGACCGGAAACATATGATAACATGTGCTTGTTATTGGACACTAACGAGTGTACCACAAACCGTTTGAGTCCACGTTCTGCTTTGCGTAACAGCAGATATAAAAAGTAACGGAAGAGTTCTTGTACCAATACAGATACGATCACTCCGAACCAGACCTGCTGCTTGCTGGGGAAGACGAACCACACTATCGACGAGAATAGTAGACTGAGCAGCCAGAAAAACGAGCTGGCTATCAATATGATGACACGTACAGGATCATTCATGATGGTCACAATGAACATTGACAACGCCGGGCCGAAAGCTGTCAGCGCACAACCAGTAAACTCCAGTAACGTCATTGCGAATTGGCGTCACGGCAACGTCACAGCAGCGAGTAAATTATCGAAAAACGTCAACACTGAACAGTACACATACACATTCTTTGACAAAACCGAACAATGATTAATATCTCTAGAAGTTAGTATTTTTGTTTATAGCTAATTGATTGTTGGTAGAAAAATCGTCGCTTCGCACCACGGAGTATTAACATATAGGACGTAGGTACCAAACACTGAGCGTTTTATATTATTATGCATAAAATATACGAATTGTGTATAAAGTCTGGCTTACCGGTTTAATTTTGATCGTGCGGCTTACATCAAAGTTTACTGAACAAGTAGAAAAAAAAACAATGATGGACGACGGAGAGCGGACCGCGGTTGCAATGATATCGGTTTGTTTTGAGTGGGTGAGAAATTATGTTATTGTAAGTTCTATTAGCTGCTGCAACGCTACAATCGACGTCTGACGATCCAATTTACGATTGACAACGGTTGAACTCGACGCCTGACCAGAGCATCTCGTAATTATTCGTATAGTGCACACATTAATGATATAGGTATAATGTTCGTTTATTCTATGTACTATGTTTTATTGTTTTAAATAAACACTATACATCTTTTATCACGAATTTTGTTCCGAAATTTCGATTTGTGCAAGGCGGTAGGCGTCTTGGTAACTGGTTACCGATCGGTTTACCACATGACCATAGTAGCATCACAGATAAAAATGAAAAAAAGATTGTGGATGTAAACAAAAACTGGTCGATGCAATCCACGGCTTTAGATAGAGTCGTTTTTTTCTTATTCAATGATATTAATATATTATATCCGATATCCATGACAATTTAGATTTTTCATGATTATATCATTGAATTCAAATTTCACACCATCCATTACAGTGACCTACTTGTAACCTACTGTACAGCAGAGCGACACCCACTTGCCCACCTTTTTATGTTTAATCGATGTTAGTTCTATACCAGCAATACCAGTTAACCACTTAACTGAACTTTGTCTATTGACTGAGTAAACATTAAATCTTATATTATTTTGAACTAGTAATGTAATTGAAAACATGAAAATATGAGTTTTCTCAAATTAAAATTCATATTAAAAACGGAAAGTGTTTGGTACGATCAACAGATATTTTTCTGCTGAACTCAAATATTTTTTCAGAATACAAATAGGATTACTTTGACTTACTTTAATTTTGTCAAAACAATAAGTGAGTTGTTGTGATATTCGTATGGTAAATTTCATAGCATTGAATTTCACTCGTCTCACAATAATTATTTACAACTAACAGTGTCGTAGACATAATTTCTGAAAGGGAGGGGGGGGTCAAAAAAAACAAAACAGCTAAATGGGAGGGAAAAATTGGAAAATCCCCCACCCTCTCAAAACTTTTTTCAAAGGTAATGAAAAGCCAAGGGGGGGAGGTCTGACACCAAATCCCCCCTGTCTACGCCACTGACAACTAACACATAAATCATCGCAGGTGCGTAATTATGGTGGATTGTGGTTGAGAGAGGGATAGATCCTCTCAGAGCATTTATAACATATATGTTATAAAAGAAAATTAGAGTTTCTTTTATAAACCGTACTAACTACGAAAAAAACTATATAAGTACATTCAATTATTATATTATAAATTACAACCAAATTAATTTAATATTTACTGTTTGCAACAAATTCACCCTAGGCTTTAGCTACTAATAATTTTTTTTTAACATACGTATATTAGCGAGGGTTCAAAAAAAAATTCATAACCATCATTCTTAACTCGTTAAAATTCGTGAAAAAAAAATAAAAATTTGTTATGCACTGCTTAAACGTAAGATCAGCACCGGATTGGGAAGAAATTACTTACCGGGCTGTCCGCCTATACCGGCCGAAATCTCTGATTCAAAATTTCTTCGAGTTGGCCCAAATCTTTCGAATTTTTAACGGCCCACCGGGTCTTGCGCGGTAGCCCGCCGGCTCAATCCGGGCCTGCGTAAGATCGCAGAACTTTGGAAGGATATATTTAACTATTTAAGACTTCCAAAGTAATGATTTCCGCAAATTTTTTTCTGCATCATCGTTCTTCACTCGTTGAAATATACATGTTTAAAAAAAAAAAACGTTGTTCAGCTAAACCGAATTTATTATAATATTGTATAGGTACTAAATTGTGTATAGAATTCTAAAGCAAAATTTGATGGTTTGTGTATATTAGTTTTAGGATTTTTGGTAAAATAGTACCCATTTCCATCTACCACCCACCACTGTACTTGAAAATGTAGTTATATTTATTTAGTAATTTGTGTGGAAAATATGCCTATACCCCTGACTCCCTCCCTTTAAGACAAATTTCTAATTACTCCACTGGGTCACGGGCGGCTAAGGCGAGATTAAAAATTGTCTAAATGTTGCCCCTTAACACAAATTTCATAGTTTTCATAGTACAAAACATTACATTTATTTTTTACTCGAACTGTACATAATTTGTAGTGCGGAAGTACGAGAAATGGTTGAGCACCACATAAAACACTATTATAAAAATTGATCAATTATAGAATTTGGACAAACTTTCGGTTTTCTTGTGTTGAGTAACTATTTATGATAAACGATTTCAAATTTGAAATAAGGATTAACTACATGTTATAACTTGAAAATGAATGAATTGCTCCGAACGGATGGGATAAAAAGTAAATAAAAAATAGAAACATGGACTAAAAATAATTTATTTTATTCTCATATTGTGATGGAACAATACAACAAAATTATATAGAAATTTCCCCTCAAGCAAAGTCACTTGTGGCTGACTTCTTAATCACGTCTACCATGTTATCTTTTAAGTCTCTTCTCGCACATACCTATTATGCTAAGTACTTAGTATAGATTGTATATTTCTTTCCAAAAAAAAAAAAATATAGAAATTAAAAATACTGTAAATACAAGTTATCATACAATTCAAAATCTGAAGAACACTTCAGATTTTGGAGTTTTATTAAAATAGAAAAATGTTGTTTTTATAATAAAATCATTTTAACCTAAGTTACTTTATAGGCACTTATAACTATGAATGATTTTAATGTTGTTAAAAACAATAAATAAACATTTAAACATATTATATTCTGATGAGAAAGAATATCAGTAGCTACCAATCCACAGCCACAATTATGTTCAGTAGTAGGCTGTAATGTGGTACCTTTATAATTAAAATTATGCATAAATTAATTAGCATAGGGAAACATGATTTATTTACAACAATTACTGTATTAAATTTAAGTTAAATAAGGCATCTAATAGTCGTTATATACATTATTAAGAGTATTAATTATTGACAATTTTTTCAGTTTTTATAAAATACAAATCATTACCAGTTGTACTATGTTTTTATAAACGAGTTAATAATATAACAAATTATATACAATTTAAGAACTGAAATACATTAGTTTAATCTAATGTTATAACACATAAAACCGATCTTGAATTATCTTTTTCTTGATGACGTCTATTATTTCTACTACTTCCAGAGCTACTAGCTACACAGTTATTGGACCCTGTGATTGAAATGTTTGGAAGGTAAAGATTATTTAACATAGAGGTTGATTCCATTAACGGTATTAATGGTGGTAGATCAGATTCATCACTTAGTATAATAACTGGTTCATACTTTGAATTAGCTGAAGTTGATTGGTCAGAATCGTCATTTAACGTAATAACTTGTCCATACTTTGAATCGGCTGAAGTTGATGGATTAGAATCATCATTTAATGAAACAATGGGTTCATACTTTAAACTACCGGAAACCGACGACGTTGAATTATTTTTTATACTTAAGTCTAACACAAGGTCACTTTCAGAAGGATCAGTTAGATCTTCAGTTTCTATAACATGTTCAGATTTGATCACAGGTTCTTCCACTTTTGATGGATTATATTTAAAACGTTTTGGTTTTGAAATAATTTCATCGTCTACATCACTATCACTATCACTATTACTATTATCTGCATCATTATCATCGTCAGAATCTGACAATGTAAATACTTCAATGTTGTTTGTAGATCCACAGTCATTTGTTCTAGAATTGTTTGAAAATTCTTTATTTTTTCTTTCAGACCATGTTCCATCTTTTAACAAAACAACATTTTCACATTCTTCGCTTAAATCTGGACTTTGAAGCATGTTTAAAAAAAACTCATCAACTTCTATGTTTTCAAACTTAAGTTTTTTTTTACATAATGGGCATGTCCATGTTTGTTTCTGTTCATTCATCTGCAAAAATTGTATAGCATCGAAACACTGTAAATGTATGCAGTCTACACCTCGAGCAGGCAGTTTCATTCTTAATTTAGTTAATGGATCTTTAACAGTAGCAAACATAGAATCCACACCCATATCAGCATCATTTTCCATAGATTTTTTAATGAGTTCTTTAGTTTTATAAGAGGCTCGTACAGGTCTTTTTTTAAGTTCTACAAGCAGATCATTCCAAGTCAACTTGTTGGCCACATAAACACCAGCCATATATTCGTGTGGTTCTTCTGACCATGTAATTTTTAATGTGTTCTGTAAACAATTTCTTAAATCCGTTTGTTGAGTAATATCTATAGGTACATTGCACCGCCACGGAGTGATGCCCGCTTTTGTTGGGATGTTTAATGTAGGTAACTTACACTGACGATCATTAACGGAAACTGTAATATTGTAAGGTAAACGTTCAGTAACATTTTCATCAAGTCCAACTTGTAGTAATCTTAAAATAATTTGAATTTTATATTCTTGTCTGGCAATATTCCATGATTTAACAATAGAATGTCTAACATTATCTGTTAGATAAAATAGCCCAGTAAAGTTGGCAGAATCAATATTAGTCTGGCAGTACATCGGCATTAATAATGTTTGTACTGTCTTAAAGAATGGTAAGTTTTCAAATTGTATAGCTGGACTTGGGGTTTCAACAAAAGGTTGTATAGGATTTGGTCTTGGTGGTGTATAAGATTGGCTATGAATTTGAATGCTGTTCCGAGGTTGTCGTAAGAACCGTTGTAAAAAATTTGGCTGTTGTACAACCGGGGCCTGCGGTGGTTGTTGAGGTTGTTGGTTTTGTTGTGGTCTTGAGTTATAGACTTGTATAATTTTTTGTTTTAAAACTTTGGTTTTTGGTGTAGGAGCAGATAATAAGGATAAAACACGTTTGCGTAAAGATTGTTTGCTACCAGATTTGTTATGCTTAACAGCTTCTAAAATTTGCTGTAGTTCATTTAGTCTTAAATCATATACCAATTGATGAATGTATTCAATATCCCCCTAAAATCAAAAAACAATAACAAATTATAGTTTAACAAGTAAGTAAGATAAAAAATTTAATAATTTGTAATGCAATAATAGGTAGCTTAAAATATTACTTCATCCTTTCATATATATTTGTAAAATGTGTAATTTATTTTTTAGTTATTTATAATAAATTTCATACCCATTTGTAATAGGCACTAAAAATAATAGCAACATTTATACAAAAATATACCTACTTAGGTATACTATTTTTATTTATTCATTTAAAATGGGTAAGTACTCTTTCAATTTGTCAAATTCTTGGGAAAAATTATTAACATCTATAAATTTGTTAACAAGTTAGCCCGGGGGTTGGCAATATCCAATATTCATCGGTCTAATCCGGCCCATAACTGGACTGCCAAGAATATTTTTTTTTAATGCTGTTTTCCGCACATCATAGATATTTGATTTATTTTTATGTTGTATTTTGGCTTCAAATATACATATTAGAAACTCTGTTCTCCAAAATGACGTTTTTAAAGAATAAATATCGTTCAAAATTAACTGATCTCCACTTTGAAAACACTGTTTTTATTAGTTGTTATCCAAGAGCATCAAATTTAAAAAAAACTGGTGAATATTATTGTACATATAACACAAAAATAAACACATTAGGTATATTAACTAGTTATATTACTTTTTCTAGTCCTTGAACATTTTTTTTCAAATTATCTAGTCTGCCATAGAATTTAATTGCCAACCCCTGAGTTAGCCTATACTACAGACGTTATACTAATCTACACTTGGTGGGATCAGGCTCCACCTGGATTACTAGAAATTTAGATTAAACGAAACAACCATCAACTGTGCAGATTATTCTCGGATAAAAGACTATGTGCCATTGTTATCTAAAATTTTGGTTATGGTCTGTTATCGCCCTTCCATAATACCGCTAATATATAATATATTTTTTTTTAATAATATACAAAAAATTACAAAAATATGATTCATTAAAAATTATAAAAAAAAATATAGTGAAATATGTATCCAACAATTGAATTATTAAATTTACGATTACGATATATTAATTAATATGGTATCACAATGTAGGCTAAAATTTTCCCCACATTTTGAGAGTGAGCTCCAGAGGTAGTGTCCATAAAGTTGTACTTAAGGTTAACTTGACCATGATAATAACCTACTTCTTGAGTATTATGTACGATTTCCAGCCATCTAAAATTATTATTCGTTGATTGCAGTGGGGCAATAACAGAGTAGTACCAGAATATCTTATGCTATTCATAAACCGCTTACTAAGGACAAGGGATAATTATTATATAAATGTATCTTTTTACAATACATAAATATGTATTATGTAATCTATATTATAAGTATAATCATCAATTCAAACTAAATAATTACATACTGGATTAACAGTATGTCCAAACGAGCAGTCTGAATTACGAGATTCTACTATAATGTATTATTTGGCTTTATTCTATGTACATTCAATTTTGTAAAACTATGTTTAAATTTTTGCTTGGTGACTGCATAATAAAATAATATTAATAATTAAAACAGCATCAACATTCAACATGGCACCTAGTTATAGTGATTCATTTGTTCATAGCTAATTTATTTCGGTACCTAACAACAACTAAATATTAAGTTTACAATTTTAAGAATAACATGTTATTTAGGAAGGTATGGAATATTGCGATGTGCAATTAATTGTAATAGGTAGATTTATGGATAAAAGTTAAACAATAATTAATAAAGAGCTTATTATCTAGGGGTAATACTTTTAAGATAATCACTTTAATATCTACCGTAGCCCGTTTAGGTACAATATCTATGTTAAGTTGATTTAGTAGTTGATTACTTATTAATTATTACAATAATATAATACGGGTAGGTAAAACTTACAATCAAATTATTAACCGATTTCGCCATTTTAGATTCAAGAATGACCAATGATCCTGAATTGAATGAAAATATCACGTTTAAAACGTGTTCAATAAACAATCATTGAGTGGTTTTTCGTCCAAAACATCACTAGGACTGCCTAGGTTAACAATTAGTAAATAATGTTAATGTTAAAACGATTCAAATACGGACGGTACACAAATACACAATACACAATGTTATACTTAATAATAATAGTTTTGCGATCTGTATAAGAAAACCAAACGGTGCTGCAAAATATTATTTTTCCAATTAAAATACACTGATAACATTTAGATTTTCAAGTTTCAGATTTCCGTCAATCTGCAATCGTACACACTGGTCGAAAAAAAGATGAGCGTATAAGGTATAAACCGCAGACTAGTGTTGTCGAGTAGCCGGACAGTTCTTCCCCTGAGACAATCATAGAGGAAATTCTGTAGCGAAAAACGTTTTGCAGAACAAACGAAGTTGGGGTCAATTCTTCCAAAGACTGATAAGAGAAATTTGGAATCCAGCAGTGACACCAACGTGAAAAAACATCGTACATGGAAAGAAGACCAATAATAAATAATAATCAATATTGTAGTAATATTATATTATGGTCTATGGCTAAAATAATTGAACTGTTACCTATTCATTCATCCGTTACATGACAAATTACTTTTTCAACTGAACACTTTGATATTACATGCTTATGATACTGCATAATATTATACATAAAATTAAACAATTCTTAAATACCTATATCTATATAACCTATACGTTGAATTAAAAGGTAAGTGAAACCAGAATTTTCATAATATTATGCATTTATATAGGTACATACTGTATTATACACCGGCCCACGAGAGAATATTACCGTGTCTCGACCAAAACGCGTTCGATTCCGCGCATCCCCACGTATTGGGCATACACTGAATGGCACTAAGTGGTGGAAACCGTCGGTCTACATGCGCGAAACGGTAATGATCTCTCGTGGGCCGGAGTATAGTATACCTAAATGTTATTAGATCATTACGATCATTTCCTAACGACTATTATAGCTAATAAACCTAGTATTATGACTATGAGTTTATAAATATTTTTTTATTTTTAATCTAGAATTTATACAATCTGTACGTAAAATAAGTACAATAAGCATAAAGGATATTTTTTATAAATAAATGTAGTTTTTATATGATTAGGAATGCAAACTGATCACTAATAACATCTAGGTTAGATGAGATAATTAGAAATAATTGATACGACAAATTGCTACTATTTGTATATATTCACCTGATGTAATTAATATTTAATACAACGTCGATTTAAGATAATTATAAGGATGAGAAGTTATATTTAAGGGTAAAATTGGCAAAACATGACAAAAAAAAAAAAAATGGGGAAAGCGGATATTGCTCTGCCGTACAGTAAGTTACAAGTGAGTCACTGTAATGGATGGTGTTGAATTTGAATTCATTGATATAAAATCATTGTACATAAAAAATTATTTTGAGCGAAGACGGTCGCCAGCCTATAATATTACTAAGTAGGTATATTTTATGATATGAAGATGATTAAGGTAATTTATTTTAGTATAGGACATTAGTATCTACAGCAGTAGGTTAAATTCATTTTTGCAAAAAAATTACATTTGAAAATGTCATTAAGTGTATAAAATATGATAATATACTCTATCTGTCATCTATCCACAAATAATACTTTTAAATTTCCAAAAAATAAAATTTTAGGGTGTTACCACTGGGTATCTTCCCTAATCTTATGATTCATGTCAATCTATTTTTTCAATTATTTCAAACCTACTTATAATACAATCACGAAAATTAGCAAATTATTTTGAGTTGAGAATTCATAAAAATTTTTCTTTTAAAATCTATCTTGAAAATGTAATACAAGATGATTATTTATAAGTTTGTCTACCTTTATCAAAAAAAAATTTCTACAAGGAAGTCGAATTAAATTTTTATGAGCGTTTGAAATTCATATTTTTACAACATTTGATATTCACTCGATTTCTCATGTAACGATTTTGCTATAATGTTGTTATTCAAAAACGAATGACTGTAGATACATGAAAATTTTACTGAATGTTTATTTTTTTCATTTTCTATACACCATAAAACTTTGAAAATAATTTGACTTTTTTTGAGCTGTTTACGGACATTGTCGGTTTTCAATTTTTTTTTCTATAAACATCAATAAAATTTTATTTGTTGGGTAAAAAATCGTGAAAATTGAATGTTCCTGATATATTATTACAATAGCAGTGGAAAAAGATTAAAAATATATAAGCACAATTTTTTTTTATTAGCATTTAAAGTTCAAATTTTGACAAAATGTATCAAATTTATAATTTAAGAATTATTTTGTAGTTAAAAATATATAAAATGTTCAACTTTTATAGCTAAGGATTGAAAATTGAAAACTAGGTTCCACGTAAATAGGGTTATACCGTGTGTTAAATTTTATAGGTAACACGAAATATTTCGATCGTGTGACCTTGAATTTGATTCGGGGTTTTTATACTGCATATAGGACTTATAAATACATATTTTTTTAATGAATTCAATTTTTTAATTTTTTTTTATCAGCGTATGCGCAGTAAAATAAAAATTTCTTAAATAGCAACTACTATTTTGGAGACCGGTTTACGATTTCTTTATTTTTTCTGAACAACTTTGATCTTTACAGTTTGTTGATATCTTCAAAGTTGCCATTTTTATGACGGTCGGAAGTTTTAAAATAGTTAATTCGTAAATATCGCATTTTTCAACGGTCTATCTTAATTTATAGGTATTTACAGGTATTATTATAACAGTTTATTTTTATTAAAACTACTAAATTATCTACTACTATTATCTTAATTTGTTTTTAATAGTATTATAATAAAAGTTATACTATTAACCTGTGTGAATAAGATATTTTGATAGCATTCTAAAATTGATTGTGAAAAGTCAAACGTTTTTCGTAAGTCACACGTGTCACATTATTTTCTGTACAATGGCAAACTATTCCGAATAAACCAAACTTTTTGATTTTTGATTTTGTGTACAACTTTTTTGTTTTATAGGTTACTTTATTTTTTTATAACACAAAAAATTCACTAATATGCAATTCTTAAACAAACTAACAAAATATGCCAAAAAACTAAAAATACGGGTAAAAATATGAACTCAGTATAGGTAGGTTGTGTAAAGGTCCTCACACACTGCAGCGGTGGCGGTGGCGGTAGCGATTATGGCAAAATGAGTCCGGACACAATTTTACCGCCACCGCTGCAGTGTGTAGCGTCCTTAACAGATTTATACCTCACCTATAGCTCTAAATAGAAAACAGGTAAAATTATGCGATTTCTCTAACTTCTCATCTCTACCTGTTATATTTTATATTTATAATAATTGTTTTTCTGTTATGATTTATTATATTTATATATGCATATGCATACATTACATATAGTATATACTATACCTAAACTTAAATTATTTTAATTTTTTTAAATGAGATAATAATTTGTATTTTTTAGCAAAAAAGAATGTCCGATAATTTCCGAAAAACTAACGCTAATAATCAATCGACAAATAATGATGAAAATAAAAACGACGAGGTTAGTATTTTAAAAAAAAAAATAATTAGTTTAATTCCTTTGATTAGGTACTAATAAATAAACTCCTACATTTTAAATAAATGTACCTATTTCTTTATTAAGACATAGGATTTAAAATATATTACATGCATGAGTATAATTTTAGATAAAATAACACATACAATACCTATATTATAATATTTTTATTAATAATTTTGAAAAATAGGTAATGACATTTAATTACCAACCTGGACCATCATCAGATATGACAGAAAACAAGATTGTGGTCTTTGACTATACGACTATAGGTATGCAAATTAATCAGAATCTTAATTCATTGGTAATTTAAACGTTGAAACAATAGATTTGCACAAATTGAATATTTCTTACGAAGATATTGTTGAAACGTTTAAAGAAAAACTTATGACAAAAATTGTAGACGGTAAATACGTTATGAGCGATAAAGACGCTATTAATTTGGACAAAATTATAGGATTAGCGTGTATTGCAATGAGCGAATCAGAAAAAAATAACAAACAATTAAGAACCAAGAACAGAATTTTACAGAATAAATATGGAAATTATGACTATTTAGTTAAAGAATGCAATAGGCTTAAATCTGAAATGGATCAAATAAAAATTAATCTATGTTTAGCATTAAGTCGTAGATTCAATGACAAGGAAGATGTTATACATTTGACCAATATTTGCGCTGCGTTAGCTGCACGTGAAAATGAATATTATTCCATACAAGTGAAAAACGATAAGCTGAAATACGTTATAAATAAACAACTGATGAACATACGATTGTCAACGTTAAATAGTTATGATGAAATTCTACAAAGCGTAGAGAAGTTAAAAGAAGGACTGTATATTAAAGATCTCAAAATATCACAGTTGGAAGACGAGATATTATATTCGATTAATGAAAAAAAATATATACAACTACAGTTATTGCATGAAAATGTTTTTCAGTTTCCTAATCAAAACTGTCATGGCGCATTTGATTATACTCAAAATAATAACGAATTGTACGAAGGCAAAATGTTGATCGCTGAACAAATCAACCAAATCCAAGGATCTAGCGACGTCGAATTCGAAGATCACAAATTGTGTGACTTAATCAATATGCTTGCAAAATTGACAACTGATAAAAAAGAAAATTTAAAAACAATTAATATATGTTTAATTAAAAATATTGAAGATAAAAATCAACAACTCATAAAAGAAATTAACGATTACAAAAAATGGCAGATATATTTGGAAAACGAGAATGAAAAGCTAAATTCTCAAATAAAAAACAAAATAATGGTCCAAACAATTTTAATTGGCAAACAAAACGAACATAACAACCTCAAACAAGATTATTTGAAATTGCAATTAATGTACGATAAGCTAAAAGAGAGAGACTTATTAACATTGCTCGACGAGTGCCGACAACGATTGAGTGACGTGGAAATTAAATGCGTCGATGGCGATAGACTAATTAAAACGCTTCAATCAAATATAATAGAACAGACCAATAAATACAAACTCGTGAATGCAAAGTACAACAAAGAAAAAGAAAAATGTCAAAAAAACAAAATTTACACACAACAAATAATGGATGAATTTACGGACCGGCTCCACGAAAAACAAATCGAAATCGCATTGGTACAAAATGAGAATAATGATTTGAAACATCGCATTAAGTCAGATAAAGACTATACCTGGAATTTAAAATGCTATATTATTACATTAGATAATGTGTTGAAGGAAAAAAATAAAATCATACACAAGTTAAAAACCCAAAGCAAACTGCAACAGCAACAGCAGCAGCACACAGCAACGTCGGGGTCATCTTCCTTGCTATCCGGTAATCATTTGCACATTAACAGTAAATTAAAAGAGCAAATGGACATACTACTAAACAATATTGGTACCTGGAAAAATATTATAGTCGGTTATGAGAAAGTGTTGTACAACATGCAAAACGCCGCCCAGCAACAGTCTAAAAAAAGTGACTATTGGATAAATAAATATCAACATCTCAAAGATATTGAATACAAAGCAACGTTAACAGAAAATTTAACCAAAGAAAAAGAATTTATTCTTTTGCAACACCAAAATGAGATTGAAGATATAAGAGAGAAATACAATCCGATAATCGCACACATGGCGGGTATGTCTAAAAATATAATATTATATTTGGTTATGTTGTTATAAATTAATATTGGTTTTTAATTCTCAGACACACAGGCTAATTTGAGAAATGAAATTCGGGACTTAAAGGAAAGTTTAAAACTGAAAAATGCACATTTAATGGTAACCGAAAAAATTGCAAATTCACAACTGAATGAATCTCTTACCACTCTACAACGATTGACTAAAGTCTGTAACATTCAAGTATGTACCTATAATCACTACAATCAGTAATCACAATACACTAGTCATTATTTAACCTCTTTCAAGATTTTTATTGTTATAAGATATTATATATATTATACAAGATTAAAGGGATATATATTATTATAATATACATCTCAGTGCTTGAATTGGAAAAAAATAAAAGGGGGCTGCAAAAAAACTTTAAAAAAATGATCCTAAGGATATTTTATTATGTATTTATATTTCTATTAATATTATTATAGTAATTTATTTTAGTATTAATAATATCAATATGGCATAATCTATAAAGAGACAATAGCTTAAAATCAATCAAAATATTTGTAAACATTTCAAGTCCATAGGTGTACATATCTAGGTGTAAGACATAAATCAATCAATGTCAAGATAATATGTAATTCATACTGACTCTAACATGTACATTTAAAAAAGAATCACATTGTACAAAGTATATACTTTATTTTATACATATATAAGTGTAAGACATAAATCAATTGATTTCAAGATAATATTATGTAGGTAGTTTATACACAAAATACAATGTTATTTTTGTTATGGCATTTTGTTGGTATTTTTTTTTTTATATATACCTACATGTTTATTAATTTTTAACTAACTCTTTTGTGGCTTATTTTTCCCGTGGATTATTTTCTTGGCTTTTTTTCATGGCTTTTTTCAGACTTCCAGATCAAACACTTCCACGTAAAATCATTTTTATAATTTTGGGATAATCTTAGAATATAACCTCCCATTACAAAAATTATTGAGGGTAAAATATTTTTGAGGGTTTGACATATCGGTTTTATATTTTTATAATTATTTTACTTATTATTTTAGATTCTGAGGGAAGCAATGAATGTATTAATTTTACAATGATGTGTGTTTTTTTTAAACTTTTTTTGTGTCTGTCATCACCTTTTAGGACTGTAAATGCGCTTGGATTTTCTTCAACAGTAACATTTCTGATAGAAAAGTGAATTTAGTTGGTACTTTAGCGGGGGGTAAAAAGTAAAAAAGGTAGGTAAGTGGATGCCGCTCTGCTGTACAGTAGGTTACAAGTGTGTCACTGTAATGGATGGTGTTAAATTTGAATTCAATGATATAATATCATTGTATAAGAAAAACGGTCAGTCAGCCTATGATAATACCAAGTATATTTGATGATATTATTGTGAATAAAGTAATTTATATATAACCTATTTACGTGGAACCTTGTTTTCAATTTTCAATCCTTAGCCATAAAAGTTGAACATTTTATACATTTTTAACTATAGAATAATTATTAAATTATAAATTTGATAAATGTTATCAAAATTTGAACTTTAAATGCTTATAAAAAAAAAAATAATATTCTTGCCATCAAGTTTCATAATAGGTCAATTCACTCTAATTTTTAAACTAACGAAGCTACACGTATTTTGCTGAGCGTAAATTTGCTGTGTTACACACTTATAAGACGGAGACAACAAATACCACTGTTACGTCCTCTTTAGAGAAAAAATTGCGCTTATAGATAGCGTTGCTAACACAAAAATAAAAAAAGGAAGTTACGACACTGTCTCTTCGTTGGGGATACCGATATTATTGTAAAATTTTTACATTCATCGCTTCGTTCAAAAGTCAGATGATAAAAATGTAGCGTTACCTAAGTTTAGTCTACTAGTAAATATTAAATTACTTAGTCCAAATATTAGTGTAGAATTACAAAAATTAAATTATTGCAGGAAGAATCTTATACAGTAAGATCAGTAGGTCAGTACTCCGTAAGTTATTTGATAAAATGAATAAGCACCACAATATTAGCAATATGACTATATGAGTGGCTATTAATCATAAATTAGTTTATGATTTTCATTTCAGAAATGCTCTCCGTTGAATGTTTACAGAAAGATCACAGGGAAGAAAATTAATCCAAGTTTATATTATATTTAGATAGTAATAAGTAATAACTATTAATTATGATAATGAAACTAATATCTTTGCCTGAATCAGTATTCAATATCTAGTTGTTGTTATACCTTTCAAAAAAATCTTTTGACGATATATATGAAACACTGTCACTAAATTATAAATTGTATATTGAAAAATATGTTATTATAATTTTTTCAAAGCAGTCGTTGATATTAAATGACATAAACAATGAAATTCCTGAAAGGTGCTGTGATACAAGTATAACAAATACCAGAAACAATATATCCCAGGTGAGATTTATACAATTATTTATACATTATAATATATATCTACCAAATATTATAATAGGCCATCATTAAAATTTAATTTTTAACAGCTAATGGAAGGTTTGGTTGATTACACGTCCAAACTTCAATCAGAGAATACGTTTATGAAAAGACTTTGCGAAATTCGCGAGGAAAAAATAAGATCACTTGAAAACTGTCTCTGCTTATGTAGAGGGACATCATTACATCAATAATGAAATAACAATAATTTTTAGTTTTTAATTTTTAATTTTAATCGACTTTATACTACTACTTAAATTATTTTAAACCGTCACCTAACTGGAACTATTCAATTTATAACAATTAATTGTATTTTTATTTTTTTTATTAATACCTTAACCTATTTGCTAGCTATGCTAGCTTGCTTGCTGTCCTCTGTACTGTTAATTATGATTTTACTTAGTTATTATTTTTATTTTTCTAATTTTTCAAATTTGTATGCTAATAAATACTTTATAGTAGGTAATACATTTAATAGATGTAAATAAATTTCAATAGTTGCTGTTTAGTGATTTTATTTGATATCAGTCATTTATATTTTTAAATTGTTTAAGAATTAATACCATTGTTATTATTAGTCAAATATCAAATAAAATTTATTATTTATTGGTATTGTTATAATTTTAAGTAGATATCTATATTTCGTGTTTAATTGTATTGAAAGATGCATATTATTATGACATATTGAATATAATATATTGTGTTTTTTAAAAATAAATCTAAATATATTGTTTATGTTTTCCCTAAAAGAACTCATACACACAATATGGATAATAGCTAGAGGCCGACTAACGTCAACGATATATTTTAATAAGATAAGTACCTATATTTATATATCATGGCATTACGTATGAATCCGGTTGTATTTTCCGGTTTCGATATCCACACGTATACATTCTGATATTGGAAGTGAATTGTGAGTGGCCACTGGTCTGATTTATTTATATGAAATACGTGACGTACCTATATATAATTTTTTGGTATATTTATATTTTACCGGACACCCTTTATTTTGAATTTTTTTTTTTTGAAATTTAAAAATCACGGTGAAGTCAAAATTTGGCTCTCGGACTTAGTTTTGAAGTTATTGCTGTTTGAAGTCCGAGAACCACCCAAGGTGGTTTTACATAACAAGTCGAGGGATGTTTTCGATTTTAATTGTCCGTGTAATGATAAAAAAAATTATCATTAACATTATTATTGCTATTGTTATCTTATTATTATAGGTTATGTTTTTATATATTATAAGTATCTTGTATTATTGTACACTATCACACCTCGCGTGCTTTTATAAATAATTTGAATGACTTAATGATGTATTAATTAATTACTAGTTATGACAGCAGTGTTTGTTTTAAGTATAATACACATATTATTTAATGTTGTAAAATATCATAAAGATACATACAAAATATGTTTGAAAGTTACAGTGAGCGAGTGATCACGTCACGGCTGGGTGTATATGAAATGTCAACTAGCTAACTTCAAAAGTCCGAGCGTCAAATTCTGACTTCACCGTCGTATTCAGTAAAAGGTTCACGACCACTGAAGCAGACAATAGTTCAAATTCAATTTGTTCCAGAATTATAGTTTTGCGTTTACAGTTTTCGATGAAATTGGATCCGATGTATCAAATATTTAATATAACACTAAAACGATACCGACATAGAATGTTTAGACAATATTACTATATAATATATCAGTAATTATTAAACATATTCGTTTAAGCAAAAAAGTTTTAGCTACTTCCTTCTGCATAAACCGTATCAGCTGTGTTTCCGATTATTAGTTATAATAAATTACGTATGGTACATCTGCTTACAGCAAACCACTTTCACCGGCGAAAAGAGAGTGTGGACTGGCGACGGCCCGCCTTTCGTCTTCACTTCCCGGTCGGTCGTCGTCACCGTCGCCTCTACAGTGTCTCGATGACTCACGGACCGGTAAAACTCCAAAAACCGTTCAGCAATAGTTTTGTTTTTAGTATAATATATAATAATTATATTTTTTTTACCCACATAAAAGTTTTTCTTTAAAAACATAATATGCTGTTTTTCATTTTAATGTGTCGAAATATTTTACAATAGATTAACAAAAATGTATCGGTATTTGCAGTGTGCGCGAAACGTTTGGTGTTCCCTTCAGTGGGAAGATCATCGCCGGACTAAATAACATGTAACGACTACAGGGTATATACAGATATCAAGTACGTGTTTAGATAAATTTTCTTTTTTTATATATGTAATTAACGTATAGTACTTCTATGAAATGCATTTTGTGTTTATACTTTATACGCATCATTTAAATAACTTTAAGACTAGAACTACGAATATTAAATTAATAATATTTTTAAAAAGTATTCCTTACATACATACTTAAATTAAACGGAAAATTACATAAATATAAATAATAAGGTACCTATATATTTAATGTACAACGTGATTAGAGGATAAGCGTTTAATATCGCTCATGTAATCATTTTTAATTATATTTTACTTACAGAAAAAACACTATTGTGTATTGTATAAAGTAATACAAAAAATATCAACGCATATTATAATGATTTGGATGAAAATGTTTTTTTAAATTTAAATTTAAATGTTTTTTTATTTTTTTTTTTTTTATTAATAGAATAATTACAAGCTATACATACATTTGTACAATAAATAATTTTGTTGAGTGAAATAGCGGTGAATATAACGGAGTGGGAAGGTACTCAGCAGTCCCACCAAAATTTAAATCTACACCTAAATATTACTTTATATTATATAGGCTATATACCAGGAGAGTAGCAACATTTTTCTTGAGGGGGTTGATAATTTGTTATACGGAAGAGGCACTAGGTTCTAGTCGTGTAAAATATGCAGAAACCTTCATAGAAATTAAAATTTTTTTTAATACATCATACATAATACGTTAACAGAACACTGAAAGCATATTTGACATTTCCTAAAAAGCTGAGGGTTATGACCTCCTCAGTCCTCCTGGCTACGCCACTGCTATAGGTCTACAATATTGAAGTAGATATGGGTACTATAACAGAAGGTACTACTTAATAGTAGTTATATACATAATAATTAATATAACATTATCTTCATAGCTGTACATGTATCAAAATATTTTATGCCATATTTTTTTTACTGCAGTGTACACTTAAATAATTACGTTAATTAATTATGTACCTACTCAGTATATAAACGGAAGCCTATCACTGAAAATAATTTAGATAAACTATTCTACATGAAATAATATTGATGATAGAACATAGAACATTTATAGCTTATTTCATATTTGTATAGGTAAATATGCAAACTCTTTATTCTATGATATACCTAGTTAAATTGAATATTAAGTTTTAATAGATTTAAGTATTATACCTACTGCAGCGGTTCTCGGCCTTTTTATATCCGTATACCACCTACACAGTTTGAAAATGTTCATGTACCATTTGACCAAATAACTTTTGTTTTACTTATCAAAAACGTAGGTATACATCATTTTACATGTATTAACTACAAAATTATGACAATATAAGAATTTTATGCGCACAAAAAGAAAATGAAATTTGTACAATAATTATTACTTATATTAGTTATATTAATTATTAATATCAAATATACCTAATAATATTTAATGTGAATAATGATCCAGGGCCCATTCCATTTTTTTTTTTTATAAAGGTAGATTTTCGTAGCATATACCATTTAGGTATGGGCTTTTCACGTACTACTATAGTGGTACGCGTACCATGAGTTGAAAAATGCTGACCTACTGTATTATCATAGTACAGTTTAATATATTACTACAGATGTTTTCAATATTTATATTTTCACACACTAATATGGAATAGACAACCAGTCCCTACCTAACCTAATATAATAAAATAATTACCGAAAACATTGAATATTAAATTTTAAAGTATAAATATATATTAGGCTGCCACTAGCCAGGTGGGTACACCTATATAGATAGTTTATTTTTTCACTTCATATAGTATAATAATTTTTAGTGATGTATCTAAGACGTATACATTTAGGCATTTTCTAAAGGGATGGGATGACATTTTGTTTAGACATTGTACTTTAAAGTCATAAAGGTAAACATTTAAACTATATATAATAAACGTGGCTAATGATGAAAGGTTTTAAAATCCATTAATTCATCTTGTAAATGCATTATATGGATACTTATAAGTTATAACTATAATTATTTGCTTCAATTTAGAATAATAGATACTATTGTAATATTAAACTAATAACATAATACAATAAATATACTATACCTACCTAATAATACAAAATAAATTAACTGTTAAGACGTGTTGCTCTTTTAACGTTTTAATGTTGAAATATTTTTGATAGTTTTATTAATTGAATACAAGTTACAACTTATTGTTTAATGATTATTCATAAAAACAAATGTATATACTTTCGTAAATATATTTTTTACTGTCATCGGACTGATAATATTATTATAAATCTACACGCAATCGTTATTATTGCGTATGAATTTATATTTCTTCGTAATTATTGTTTCATGTTATGTTATTTAATAAAATGAATGACAGAAGATAACAAAAATGATCGACTAATAGGTTTTAATAACAGAATTATAGCGATATAAAAAATTAATTATATTCTCAAAGTATTTATATATGTGGGGCTCTAGCCGTCCTTCCCACAGGCGATCTTACGTAAAAACCACCGTTACATTTTTACAAGCCACAGAATACGAATTACGATTATCAATCATAATGTAAAATCTATTTGATCGCATATACGATATACCTGATAAACTTAAATATCCTAGTTTACAAGAAACACGAATTATTTAATATGCGTGCATAATGAATATTAATACACTGGGCGCGATTAACCAAACCAAGCCCTTTTGGCTTTTTTTCATTTCAATAATGAATTTATCCAAATTCTGACTTAAGGAATTATTAAGTGTACTTAAGGACCATAATATTTTCATAAATTGTAATTGAAAAAGAGAAAATACTATTTGACAGGTAGCTAATAAAGAAAACAAGCTCATACATCACCTAACGGTTACGCATTATGGATATTTATAACAAAATACATACCTACATTTATGCAAAATCACTATCATACTATACTAATATAAACTATACATACTATATTTTAAAATACTGCGATTTTTTTTACCAGTTAACTATACCCTGCGTGAGTATGCCAACTTATTTTTTTCAAAATATGAGAATCACTCTCTTTTTATATAAATTGTTAAGTAGATGACTTTTTTTTAAATTTTGATTGACCTATCTAAATTTGAATTCGAATGAGTATTTTTGAGTTATTTAATTTGTGTACTTCAAGGAAAAATCAATACGTCTATGATACTAGGGTTGAGTGAAATGGGGGATATGACGATTTTAAAATCATACTAATTAATATTAATCTACCTACATAATACACCTATTAGCATTTTATAATTATTAACAATTATTTATGAGAGTGTACCTAACCATGGCTAAATTAAATATTACGAGTACATATATTTCATATTTTTGTAAAACCATTTTTAAGGGCTATTAATATCCTTAGTATAAGTACAGTGGTATATGTATAAATTTTAATCACTCTAAAAACTATTCGTTAACATTTTGATTTATTTGCTATATTTTATCAAAATGTTGAAATATATCATATTTTTAAAAATGTATAGTAAAAACGTTGGTTCTCATCTAAAACATTTAGTCTGTCTCGTCACAGGGCACTTTTTAAATTACCTAACAATCGAACTATTTGAAAATTCGGTCCATAAATATACCTAATTCAAAATTCCAACAATAAGAAAATATATATATTCTTTATAAAAAAAATAAAGGAACGAGCATGCTTGTGCCACTTGGTGAATCACTCTGTATATTATATATTATGGGGGTTAGTTATTTACTTGTTCCCGTGAGCATACCGTTTAAAGGTTTAAGCTAGGTATAAGGTATTCCCCTGAGTATTTTTTAGTCTCATTAAAATGGATACCTAAGTGATATACATCATCCCGTCAGATATTTCTGAGCACTATTATAATATTATTGCACGTAAAACGTACATATGTACCAAATTTTCTATAGAAATGTCTGAAACACTTTGAGTATAAATAATAATTGGTCAGTTTATTTTTAGTATAAAAGGTTTTTGAATTGTACTTATATATCATACTAGGTATATTATTTTTTATTATTTATCCGATACACGGCGTGGTTCTGTGCACGACGTCCAAGTGCGAATTCATGTTATTCATGATTATACATAGGTATTTTTTTTATTACTCACGTGTCATTAAAATATATATTCGACCACTATAATGGACACTGGCTGCGCGGTGACGTATTTGCATAACAATAGCGAGCATATACATATTTTGGAAGATACTCGGCTGCAGTTGCAGGTTCGTCGTGACGGACGCCGGAGGAACTTGTCGAAGTAATACAGCCGTTTAAAATAGCGTGCTTCACGATTTTTCTATTGTCAAGTCACGTAATAGTTCGCAATCACTGCAGCGTACAGCTACGTCGACGACAACGACGAGTACTATGCACTAGGCATAATGTAATATATATATATTATACTACGTATATATAATATTATTATTATAAAAGTGGACGGGTATATTATTATTTCGATCGGGGGGGATTTATTTCTTTAGAAATTTCGGCGAACGATTCCGACGGGCGACGACAGTGTATAATAGGTATGACGATATTATATAATACTTCACGACTTACTGCAGTTATTAAAGTAGCTATGATATCAGCACGTCCCAAAAGTACCGTATCATGCAGTGTATCTCCCAACGCGTCTCGTCCGTTGCAAATCAACAGATTTGAATGAGGATTTTTCAACAATAATCTAATAAACTATACAAAAAAACTCCTATCTAATGTCATAAATAAGAAAAAAACATATATTGTATATTTGAATACGGCTTTTGGGGTACTATACCTATTATCAGAATTACACAATCTAAATTATATTATACATAGTTAGACATGCAGATAGTCTATGGAAGGTTTGTAAGTGATTATAAGTACGGAAAATATTTCGTTTTTAACTATGTATATACATACATATTATTATAATAACTTGTATGTAGAGCTTATTGTGGCTTTCACGTGCCATTAAAATAATGATACGTTACTGCGCCGGACAATAATTTATTGTTTGTATTACGCAGAGGTGTACAATATATATTACACTAGGTATATATAAAACAGCAGCACCAGGGCACTGCAGTATCCTTATATATATAGGTATATAGGCGTAATTTAATCGTCTTTTCGTTTTGCCTGCCAAACGTTGATTCGCGAGAAAGGTCATTATAATACCTATAATCTAATCTAATTCAATTCTCACTGCTCGTGACAGTCAATCATGCTGTATGCCTGTATGCGAATATTATATACGGTATCGGGTATATCGATAATCGGTATAATATTATATACAATTTGTTATATATCTATATATTATGTAGTATATACTCCATCATCGGTACATAATATATGACAGTGCTCACATATATAAATTACGTATATAAAACGCTTATTAAAAATACCTAATAAAAAAAATACTGACGGTTCTCGACACCTTTTCATCTTTACGGTTTAGTGATAACAAATAGGTATACATCTTATCAACAATCAAAAACCACGTACGTACGTAGGTAGGTACTAAGGTAATAACTACTAGTTACTACTAGGTAGGTATTAACCAAACATAATTTTATACAGCTTTTATGGAACACAATCGGTGCATTCAAATTATTTAATCGATACGCGAGGACAGTTTTTTTACATTCATGCCGTCAAAAAATAAAAACATATTTAAAACGGGTTATGTATATTTCTCACTGTATAATCTATATAATACCTATATTATATACCTTCGTGTTATATAATTTGCGGTCAACATCTCCGGTACAATAATTCACGTAGTATCTGAGGACTGAGAGTGGCAGACGATGAGACACGTCTGCATTCTGCAGCAGTGGCCCATCCGAAGCCCTATACCAATTAGGCGGAAGGGGTAGAGCGGTTACATTTCTTGAAAATTTAACTCTTGAAACTTTATAGATTGTAGACGCTTGACTCCTTGACTTTTATTATTTTCAACAGTAATATATTGATTACGGTTTTATTATTTTATAGATATGACAACAACAATCATATTATAGCACATAAAAAAACCCAAAGTACACTCTTGACAAAGGGCCCGCACCCATCGTCTCTCCTTCAAATTCTCGGTGCAGTTTTATTAAAATAACATGATATAGGTAATGTCACGCGTCCTTTTGACCGGCACAGATCGAGAACACCCATAATATAATATAATCTCGGGCCGCAGCTGCTCAACGTCGTTATAATATTCGATACGTTTAAGACGCTTGTCATCGTCTACCTTTATGGCATGTATTATTATGCTTAGCGAATACATTGAGACGAATCCCTAACTTGATCCTCGGGATATATTGAGGAACCCTCACACGGGATTCGTTTCGACTTGAACCGCTGCACCGTCGTCGCGTTTTGCGACGTTTGAATAAAACATTGCGCGCGCAACGCCGCAACATGTATATCACATATATATATATTATACCCATCCGAGTACGTATAAACTAGATATTAGGTATATAATATTGTAATTGTATTAAATATAAATATTATGATTATTATGTACTATGCGACTCGGCGTTTTCCTCCGCGTCGGAGATCGATACATCGATCATTACATTATATTGTACAATATTATAATATTAGCTAACCGCGTGCGTATTGTCCATTGCATAAGTCCCGTACATAATATTACGCATATAATATTATTATTATTATTATTATTATATACTGCAGGTTTGCGTCGCCTTTGTCGCGTCGTGGCTTCCAATAAAATATTATAATTTATAATATGTACCTACAGGTTGATTTTTTCTTTCTAATGTAAGACACAGACACTCTTCTCTGTAGAATTTGAAGCAATATATTACACCGGTTTGACTTACATAATGCTTGAAAAATGCAACAGTGAAATATTTATTTTATTTTTTTAGTCATCAAAATATTTTAAGGTTTTTATAGTTCAAAATATTAACATATTTTATTTTACTGTACCTATTTTAGTATTCGAAGATGGATATTTTTCTCAAAATGTCGATGTGTATACAATGACGACTTTCAAACATCCAACGTCAAAGCTTTTCTTATATTATCTAGGTATAGTCTAACTGATAAATATTTTAATAGGATTTAAATGTTCAAGTTAGCTATCCAGTAAATACATACCAGGATATCCCCCTTGGGCCTTGATGAATAAAAAGTAAAAAGACGCTGCTGTCTTGACTCCTGACTTAAAAATATTCCTTTTCAAAGTTTGAAGGTTTTCACGTCAGTATATGCCTCTCTCCACGTTAATATTCATGTTTTAAATTCTGAGCGGATTGATGAATGTATTGATTATTTTACAATGATGTGTGTTTTTTTTAATTTTTGTGTCTGTCACTACCGTTTGGGGCAGTATGTAGTATATGGTATGTAGTCAATAAGAAAGTGAATCTAGTTGGTGCATTCAGGAAATCAAAATTGAAAATTCCCAATGGTTTTCAAAAGCGCCCGGAAAAACAACATAAAAGTTGAGGAAAAACAGAAATTTTTACGTAAAATCGGTTTTTGAGAAAATCGATTTCGTTTTTTGGTGTAACTCTAAAACAAACTACCGTATATACATGAATTTTTCAATGGTTGTCTTTTTTTTTAAACAGCACTATTATGAAGGTATTTTGCTAAATAAGTTTATACGAATCAGACATTTTTAGAAAATTTATTATTTTGTTGTTTGCATCTTCGTTGGGTCCCAGGGTTTCGGATAATTGTTCAGGCAGATTGTTTTTTCTCTGAGGTCTTCGTATTTTAAACAATCAGTGAGTATGTGTTTTACTGTTATGCGTGTTCCACATGTGGAGCAAATTGAGGGGCTTTCTTTAGACCTAACCCGTGGGTGAATTTTGTATGTCCTACCTATTCTTAGTCTGTTTAAGACCGTTTCATTTTTCCTGTTTTGATTGTTTACTGGTTGTTTATGTTAGTGTTTAAATACACGATATTATTTTGAACATATTTTGATTAGTTTTCGATGAATCACCCGATTTCTGAAGTAGCTATTTTCTTATTTTATTGTAACTAAAAAACGAATAACCGCGTAGACATTTGAAATTTATATCATATGTTTATTTTATCAACTCATATTTTAATAAAAAAAGTCGTAATTTTATAATATTAATTCAACTTACCGGCTACCCTATTAATAATAAGTAATAACAATATAAATATAATATAAAATATCTACACTGACAAACCGTCTCCGCTCAGAACCTTATTTCGTATACAATGATATTATATTATTGGATTCAATAATTAATTATATAATTCGATATATTATTTTAACACAAGGCTCCTTATATATTGTTACTTTAACAGTTGAAAAATAATAAAAATACATAGGCATCATTTTTTTCAATAAGCATTTAAAGTTCAAATGTTGATAAAATTTATCAAATTTAAAATTTAATAATTATTTTGTAGTAAAAAATGTATAAAATGTTCAACTTTTATAGCTAAGGATTGAAAATTTAAATCAGGGTTCCACGTAAATAGGCTATAATATATAAAATACTTTATTCACAATAATATCATTAAATATACTTAATAATATATTACTATGATATATCATAGGCTAACGGTTAGCGTTAGACTAGCCTAAGCTAGCCAGTTACTGGCCGTATTCGCTCAGAATATTTTTTTTTTTTACAATGATATTATATTATTGGATTCGAATTTAATACCATCCATTACAGTGACCCACTTGTAACCTACCGCACAGCAGAACGATACCTACTTGTCCACCTTTTTTTATTGTATATAATAATGTATAATTTAAAATATTATTCTGGAAAAAATTTATCTAATTTACTTATTGTACAAAGAAGATTACAGATTTTCAAATATTTCTTATTTTTTTTATATAATAATAATATAAAAAAGTTGGTTGAACAGAGTAGAGTGACTTGATGGTCAGGATGCTTATAAGTTATAATTATAAGCAATAACAATTTTTCTATATTCTATTATTACAATCTAACTTACCTGATAAAAAATTAAAAACACTCTGTATGGTATAAAAAAAACAACGCGGGGTTGATGCAAACATTGTACAGATTTAAAAAATATTTATATCAAAAACACAAATATTTGTCAAAAAACTAAGGGTCTTACGTAAAATATAATACGTAATACGTATACAGTATAGAGTTTGTTTTAAGTATATACAATATGTAATGGCGGTCTCGATTGTTTTATTGCGTTCGATAAGGTGTAATACCTTGGCGTGTATATACTTAAACCAGCTGCGATAGCCTCTCATCGTATATACATTGGACATCGTGACCGAAATAGTCATTTCAAAAATATTAGCACGCAATGTATATTAAAATTCGCATAATTTGTCATGTTTGCGTTCAATAGTAATTTCGAACATTGCAGTGTTGTTATGTCATCGTTTCGGAAGGACTTCTGCTGCTGCAGCTGCGTGAAAACCGATTACGTGACAACGCGATAAGCACGTATAGATAAAACACAATTTTAAAACATTTGAAGCTTTGAAGTGTACCTATTTAAAATAAATTGCCGCAAGCTTTTTATTTTGCCAAAGTTTTGGAAATCCATCAAATATTCAAATCAACCGCCGCACAAAAGTATAAAAGACAGTTTTAGCTGGCTAAAACTGGTATTTTTAAAACTAAAAAACTTATTGTTAAAAAAAAATATTTTTAAATAGTTATCAATTTCCTTTACAATATGTATTTATTTATTTAAATTTTTAAACGGACAATAAGCACAATGTACAAAAAAGAGACAAGATCGTATTGGTTAATTACAAGTAACAGTCGTGTAATAACATTATGTAAATAGTATAGTTAAAGATAACATAACATGCAAATGGTTATCATAAAATATTAATAACAATTGATATAAATATATTATATATTAAAAGAGACTATTAATTTAACTGTTCGTTGTGGAAAAATATTTGATTATTATAGAAAATAGGTGTTATATAACATTATAGTATACTCATGGGTTTAAAACAATCAGATGAGATTCAGCATTTCAGCTAAAAAAATAATTGTTTTAGAAAAGAATCCCATCGCCGTGTTGCACAGATACCTATAATATAATATATTAATATGTTATAAATAATACATGATCTGTAGAAAAGTAATAATATATGAAAATATTGGTAATTCATAACAAAACAATATTTTTGAAAAATTATATTACTTACTAATTGTTATTTCGGTATGTAAAGCGCATTTCGGAGCAGAATATCCAAATGATTTTCTTGAAAAAAAAATGCAAAAAAACGCAAAAAGGCTCCGGGGAGATTCGAACTCCCGATCTCCTGTTTACTAGACAGGCGCTTTAACCAACTAAGCCACGGCGCCGCTGTGATGATGCTAGGAAATATTAACAATATATAGTATTCAAATACGAATCGCTGCACCATACATTATTACACATCATTGAGTAAGTAACTGTAATAGATGTGTTTTGAATGTGTATTTGAATTCAATGTCATTGATAAATCATTACATATATTGTACTGCATAAAAACATTGTAAACATAATGAGGGTTTTGTTGAAAAATGTTTTGTAATGAATTTAAACTATTTTATGGAATTTTCACTAGGCGACATTAAAATATAGAACAGAACAACATTTATAATTTGTCGGTTAATGTCATGTTTCGTCTTTTTATTTTATACATTATATACCTAGGGCATATTATAGCATAATTTTGTAATTTAAATTAACACTTTACTTACCTACCGGCTACCAACAAATTTGAGAAATAGAAATAAAGATTAAAGATTTTACTAAAGACTGCCTATTTAGTATCTAGCAGAAAAAGGAATAATTTAAGTCTACTTACCAAATTATTATTTTATATACCTACCACATCAATTTTGTTCTGCATTTTATGAAATATAGGTAATAGGTACCTAACCAGTAACCCTACCAAAACCTACCTACTATAACTTTTATATTATTTTTCGAAATTATAATTTTAGATACCTAATATTATAGGCACGATACCTAATAAATTAATAAATAAACTTAATTAGCATAGGTAGAACCTGCTCTAATTTGTTTTATAATTATCTATTTAAAATCAAAATAGTAATATTTTTTAAAACATAGTTTTTATGATCATATTTTGCATTTGTCAATTCATTTTTGGTGTATAAATGCATTTTTTTTAAGAACATTCGTGAATTTTAAGTGCGTACCTACGTAATATAAATTCGAGTTGAACTAATCACAATATGTCAAAGGGATTCGATACCGTGATTTTCAGTCTTTGTCTAACACACACGTGACATAGGAGTTTAGACTGGTTCTTTGCCAAACATACCAATTTATGGTTGGTTAATAATGGTTATAACTGTTATATTATATTATTATATTATGGATGAGATGTGAATATAGAATTATTTGATTGACATAAGTATACTCTATTATTTTTTTCATAACATGCGATGACTGATATCAGCTACCTTTAACACAGATCACAGTATCTATATAATATACATAAATACATAATTATTATTAAAGTGCATTAAAGACTTATATAGTTCTATATCGTATATACTATACCTAATATAATTGATCAAAAACTTACGCTTATGTAAAAATGTATGCTGCCCCTGACTTTAAATTCTGCAGCGCATGCCTATACAAGATATAGGTACCTATATTATTATTTATATGTATATAACTTGATCACCTCACAACGGTCCGCACTCCGTGGTCATTAAATTCCGTTGAATTGTGAAATCATTATTGTGACGACATAATATACATCAGTTAAATTATATTTTCATCTACGATTATAATATTATAATATGTACCTATACATCATACACGGTTTTACGGAGTTTTTATCAAACAGACGACCCTCGTAGTCGTCATTGTATAATATTATAATTTTAAGAGAATAAGTCGACGCCGTGACCCGTTAAACAGCAGGATAAAACAAACATAGGTAGAATACCAGTTTTGTTTGCTATAGGCGATTATAGCATCACTTAATCACTATAATACTGTACTTATATAGGTAGTAAGCACCTATAATGATTCGTTTCGAAAACGCAGAATTGGAGCTGGATTTTCGCGGATTTATGCGAAATAATAAATATAATATACTATATTCGTTCACATATTGTTTATTTTCTTTTATTCACGTATTATTTTAGAATTCATAGGCGTAAATAGGGGAGGATTGGAATCCCCCAAAAATGTCCATAGTCCCCCCCCCCCAAACATTTCCTATAGTTAATGGATTTCGTAAAAACGAAGACAAATTTATTTGATAAACTATATGAAATAAGAAAATTATTCGTTAAAACGTCTCCATTCACGTCTCCATACACGTATTAATGAGTTATAAAAGATATCGATTACCTATTTCAACTTTTACGCGCGTTCGACAGGCATTTATATTATTATAACGTTTTGTCAAAGCAATGAAAGTGCATTATTATATTATAGTTTGTGTGGTCGTCGTGGAGGACGAAAACAAAATATAAACCAACAATTTTTATCAAATTCCGTGGACGGGACGGGACAGCGTGGACCGTGTTACGTGATGATGGTAAGGGGGGATGCAAAGATGGCTTTGAGTATTATTTTAAGACGAACAAACTGCAGCGCTGTGTCATTTTAATACCTTATGTTATATAATAGTTTTTTTTTTGACCGAGCCGAAAAGTTTCTAGAGGTGTGAGATCAATCATAAAATGTGTATTTAAAGTGTATTTTTTTTCATAAAGTTTCTAATTTCTATGTAGGATGTAACGAAATATGTTACGACTGCAGGCATGCAAAAAACTGCAGAAGACACAATCGAAGGACGACGTCGCAAGTACAAGCGCGCCGCACACACACGCACACACATACACGAATAGACATAATAAGTTAAAAGTATGTATATAATATATTTATTATATATACTACACCTATAAATACACACACACATATATATATATATATACAATATATACACGATCACGCGATCTAATTTCTTCCCGATCGTTTTTTTACGCGTTTTGACACGAATTAAATACACGCGTACCTATTACGTATTATATTCAGCGAATCGTTTCCTTTGTGCGCGCAAACCTTCCGTCACGTTTTCCCATTTCGTAAATCTCATTTTAAGAGCTAATTGCGTTCGGGTGTATTATGCAAAAAAAAAAAATAAAAAAAGTAATGCATTACTCCCTTTCCAGCCTATAATTTATTTATTATGTTTATGCGATGTTATTACGAGTTTATATTCGCTGTGACGGGGGTCAGTCCTTCACCCGGCGACGGTGGCGACGACGACTCGGGCCGATGTGCGAGCGATGCTGCGATACTGCAGGTACTTACGCTACATAACATAATATATATATGTACTACCTATATATACCTCAGGAAATCTGGCCGACCTCGACGTTCCTGTACCTACAACAGTCGTAGGTATACTGTTATTATTATGTACTATTATAATACACAGTGCGCTATACATAGGACCTATAAGCTGTGATGTGTACATATATATGTGGTATATACCTGTATGTACGTAAAGATTTTTATTTATCTTTTACCGGTGTTTTTTTAAAATTTTTATTGTCATATTATTTATAAATTTTTTTCCACACACGATAGACGCGACCAGTTGTTCGTGACCAAGGATGATGTTTCTGTGATATCGCTTCAAGTGTGCAATACGGTATTTTTATACTTATAGTTTTATTTTATCGAAAAATCTTACACGTATATAAAGTATCGTGTTGATATCATAAATTTGCTATGGTATTGTACACGTGGTTCAACACTAAATATTATATTATATAGTATAGTGTTTTTTTTTAACTTAAATCACTTGTCTCAGTTTATTATTTAAAAAAAACCCGTTTTAGCATGATTTAAACATCAAAATATAATAATAGTATGCATATCTATAGGCTATACTCTATAAATATCCTAACTACACTCTACAGTGTACATTTTATGAAACTTTTAATTTTTTCAACAATGACCTATATTGGCGGATTTTTAGTTTCGAAATCTATAAATTATTATAATATATAAACATAGAGTATTGAACAGACAATTTTTAATTATAACATAATTACACCGTTTTAAGAAATCTTAAAAAAAAAAACCCAAAATTGACCGAGGTATTGAGTGGTACACGTCAAATAAATCACCCTGTATATGTTTTTATGTGGTACACGATGCAAGACCATTTAATGGTATATTATATTATCATGTATAATATTATCATGCAATGTGGGCAACTACAGCATCATCATCATCATCATCCCACCTCCACCTCCGCCAAGAGGAATTTCATCGGCGGATATAGACACGACGGCGTTGGACTCTCCGCGAGGGCAAAACTATAATATTATATAGGCACGCGATTAGAATCGCGGCCGTCCGTCTATCTCTATTTTGGACGAGTCGTCATCGCCGTGGCGCAACGGCCAATGACAATAAAATAATAATAATAATACCAAACCGATACACTGATATTACACTGGTCTAGGTATAGTAGGTACAATAATAATAATAATAGTATATTATATTAAACGTAATCATTATACATGGAGATAATTACGCCGAGATAACGACGTGCGTATAATAATAATATATGCAAGAAACGGTACTATTGTGCAAACGCGTGCGACTGTTACGTCAAAAAAAAAAAATACGCAGGTAGTACCTGGACAGTTATAGGTATAGCCGTATAGATAATAGGTATATATATATTATGTGTGTGTGTGTGCGTGTACCTACATATCAGCTATTTATGACGAAAAGAAAAATATCAAATTGGTAATATTATATATTATTATTATTATCACTAAAAAAAAAAAAACGAAAAACTCGCTGAACCGTCTTCGTCTGCCGCGTGCACTGTACTGTCTACAGCTGCACGTGTGCCTAAATTGTAAAGGATGGAAAAATAGATAATATTATACAGGCGTATATAATTACGCGAATTACAAAACTATATAGTACACGTCATTATGTTGCATGTAGTCGGCGTGCGCACACAATTGGCACATACCGAAGACGCGTGAAATCTTACCTACAACATAATATTATTCTACGGGTATATGGTATATGGTATTCTAGTATTCGTATATATATATATACTCGCCGTGGCCGACATATACGTTGTACATAATATTATATACTTGCATTGCGAGTATATATATATAACCTATAACATGACCTAACCTAATGTCCTATACCGGCCGTGTACCGTTTACCGAATTTAAATAACAGTAATAACGCAGTATACATTATCTGTAATTTATAAACGAATATATACATGTGTTATATACATAGGTAGGTGCAATCATATAGAGCTATAAACTAAGTAATCTTAACCAAGTTAGATTATAGGTCTACTATTTGTGCAATACGCGATGACCGGACGATTGATTATATATTATTATGTATAAAAAATATAATAATATGTATATTGTTCACCGGGTAAACTTAACGCCATCACTCGGCAGTACGGTGTATGTTTTTCACGACTGACCGCGGCACGCAGCAAATATCTAACGAATTCGCGATTAAGTTTAATATACAGCTGGAGCACACGAGACATCGGTATAATTGAATCACTGAAAACACTGGTAGTTCTGTATCATATAATATTTTATACATATCCAATCAATTTAATTTCGACTCTTGTCTTTTGAACTTTTCGTGTATATTTAAATCAAACTTGTGATGAAGCTTTCAAGAATTCAAATTCTTCTTGGGGACCCTTTAACAACTAGCATGCACATTTTATACTTAACTACCACACGTTTACCACACGTTAGGAATTATATTGTATACCTACTGAAAACGCTGTTAAATATAGACGTTGACTTTTATATCAGTTTTCGTGTTATTTAGTATTATTATTGTAACCGTTGTAAGTTATGTGTAAATCGTAAAAGCTAAATCGTTTATAAGGGAAAATCAAGATATGCACACACACACATACTCACACAATTATATATATTTATTTATTTATATATGTGTAATTGTATAAATATAAGTAATTTATAAGTATATAGTATATGTATACTATGGTGTATATAGTAAAACTGCACTGTAGTTTGACATGTGCAACATATCGTGCAACTCGAAGTTCAAATTTGTATTGTTTTCAAAACAATAAAATGGAATTAATCATGTCGAATTGAGGGAAAAATATATGCTGTAAAACAAGGTCAATAGACATTAGACATGTGCACGAATGTATATTGTATCTATATTATGTTGTTCAATACACAGGAGACAGGACTCCAGACTTTTTAAAAAAAGGAAGATCGTAAATGAATGATGAAAATATCTACTTATTATAATTTATATCTTAAAGAAAATAAATACTGAACACAAAAAGGTAACATTTTCCACAAGTCGTATTATATAAATATGATGGAATGTCATCCTTCCATACAACCTTTTACGTTTGTAATTGTTATGCTGGAAATAATCATTATTTTTCATTAGTATATAGTACTCTTTTGTATTTTTATGTAAATGTTCACTTGGGTTTATTCTTTATTCAGATTGATTATGTTATCGAAAATATTATGAATTATGGTAATATATATTAATATTTAATAAGCTTAATAATATTTATTAATGTGAATACAAAACCATTTACATTTAGATGCATACATGTTATCCCCCCGAAGCCACAAAGTAGAAATGTTTCCATAAAAATAATTATTTGTATAAAGTATTATCTAAGTATCTAACAAACAAAATTTAATTTTCTGAAATCACTCATTTCTCGAAATTTCAAATTTCTTATTGGGGGTGCTGTGGTAAGATTATACACTTACAATGGTACCATAGTAACCACTTAAAATAAGGTGTATATAGAATAGAAAATAGTATATAGGTCCAAGTCGAGTATAATTAAAATTTGGTTATGGCGATTTCAGGGTAACGTTATACTAGTATACTACAAAACTACGCTCTTGGGAAACTTAGTATAATGGATGATTGTAGACAATTATATAGTACATAAAGTAAGTAGATAATAATATGCTTTCTATGGGAACATGTGTGATGTGTATTTTGTGGAGTTGCTCTCATGTGTAAATGGCTTATTACATTACATTTTTTATCAACTAAATTGTTCAATGTATTTGATAGCATTATAACAATATGTAATCAATATTAGAATAATATGTTATTAATATTATGTTATCTGTATTCTATGAAGATATAGGTAGGTACTATAGTACAGTGGTCTTCAACCGGTGGGTTGCTACCTATTTTTGGGTCGCTTAAGATTTAAAATTGGGTTACAATAAGTCTTCTTTTTAATATAAAAATGAAGTTTAATAGATTAAATAAATGTCAAATAAATGAAAATATAGTCTATGTAATCTATATTCTAATGGAGTTTATCTCTGTTCTCTGTGGTTCTGCATTTTACATATTACACTATTACACTTATCACAGTTAATACAGCTCTTTTATTTTTGGTTACCCGGGATATAGGAATTTTTATGTACCCACCGTCATGTCATTCAGTAAAAGGTCAGATCACAACGGATGCCTCGAATGGAAAACAATAGTAATACCATAGATTGTACATATTTTGTACTGCAGTGCTGCAGTGGCGTGGCGAAGTGAAATATTTTTTCGGACAATTCATATTTGAATGAATTTACCACCACTAGATTGCTTAATATTATTAATACCTATAAAGTTATTATTTAATAAGTCAAATATCATATTCAGACGAAGTTAGTCTTGTACTTGAATTTCACACTAAATCCAGTACTCACCCACCCGCCCACCCATTTAAAATTATCAGGCAACTGCCCTTCGAAATCACCACGGTCAACACGTCACTGTAGTATTGCATATTTTGTACATTACTAATCATAACGATAGATGATAATACGCATATGATTCTCGACAATACGCGTTGACCAACACGAAGCCGCTTACATAACATAGGTACCTATGTATATTATTTTATATTTTGTAATTATATTAATATTACCGTTGACAACAACTGTTTTTCAGAAATCGAGTGTAATAACTAATAAATACCGTAATTTATTGTTCGATTAAACAGTAAGCATGACATTAATAATTGTCGATAATTAGTTCTCAGTAGCATTAAACATTTATAACGTAGGCAGGTACACCTATCGTGTCGACCGATAATATTATAATATGTAAATATATTTTAGTCGGACGGTGCATGTTGTATAAAACGCTTTACCAGTGTCCACTACAATAATAGTACTTATACTTACTACAATACTACCTATAGACATATTATATTATAGTGACGTTATACATGACGTATTTTAGTTATTACTTATCATACCTACTTATTAGCAATACAAATATTGGAATATGGCACATACGCGTAGGTGTACTTCGATGTAGCTTGTACGAGTAAAAAAGTATATAAACAAACACTTTTGTAGATAGTATTGCTTAATACCAAGTCGGTATACTCGTTATATTATTATTATGTACCCATTAGAAAATATAGTTCAACCAACGAACTCGATCTGATATTATTTGTTCAGTGCAGCCCATATACATATTATACGCTGTGTTCATATATTTTTCATTATAATAAACAATATAAAATAGAATTTTCAAACGGTAAATCGTAAATGTATGTATACATTTAATGGCTAATGTACCGATTGTGCGTGTAAAGTATTTCTATAGAATATATAACCCATTAATTATTATAATAAGATCGATATGGCGATATCACGAAAATTCAAAAGAATCACTACCTAGGTATAAGTTTTAATATCTTGACTGCAAACTCTGGTTCGGGGGTAAAATATATAATATTAAATTTGTTACCGTTTCCTCGGGGCATCATATAATAGGTAGATAAATTGTTTTTAATAATAATAACTATAATTTTATAGGTTTGAAGACCACAATTTGAAATCAAGAGTAGGTAATGCGTGTTACCAGAGTTGTGGCAGAGTTGCAAAACTTTTTTTCTTGATTAAGATCTACTGAGGTCCGAGAGTATATTTTTCCGTCGAGGAGTCATAAAAACACATACATAGGTACAACTATTGTAGACAACAATCGCCGAGATTTTTTTACGGAGGATGATACTAAATGTATAGTAAATAAATTCCATAAAAGGGGGAATCGAATTTAAAATCGCCCCTGGTATACGCCATATGGGTAGGTAGTAGCCAGTAGGTATTAGGTAATAGGCAATAGGTATATATTATAATAATATGCAACTTGACGTATGTGTTGCTCTGTGGTAAAGCGCAAATTTATTTTCTTGTTACCTATTACATATTTCATCACAAATGCGGAATGTTAATAATAGGGGGGCAAATCCAACAGTAGATTTACTTTGGAAAATTACATTCTAATTAAATACGAACAATATATAGAGACAATAACCTGCTACAACCGAGTGAAGAATAATATGAGAAATTAATTTAATTTTTGACGAATTTAATTTAACTTTAAGGTTTAAATAAAGGTCATTGAACATAGGGGTTAAAATTAAACGGTTTAGGTATATGATATTACAAAACTATATAAGACTGCGGATAGGTATAATTATTTTGGCCGAGGCATATCAGAAGAAAATTATTGTAGTTGTCAATCAGCAGTAAAGTTGATTGTCTTATTTTGGCCGAGTTGATTGCTCTCTGTGTTCATCCATCACGACTTTCGTCGTCGTGGTTCAGTAATTTTTTTTATACATTTACAATATACTTATTAATTAATATACCATTGTTGATTTAGATAAAATATTATTCAAAAATGTCGTTATGCTTATGCATCATGAAAATGCTTGTTATTCGTGTATCATAAAACTTAGATTTACATGATAATATATAGGTCAGTGGCGGATCCAGGAGGGGGGGACAAAGTAGTCCCCCCAATCGCTGTAGTTTTCCTTTGTTTTACACTGTGTTTTGCCAATTTTGTAGCGACATTTTGTATTTGTCCCCCCCCCCAAATTAAGCACTGGATCCATCACTGATATAGATAGGAGCAGTTTTATAAAAAAAATGATCAATAAATAATCCGTTAAAGTATTATATTATAACACTGCAGTTCTTTAAAACGATATCGATAAATATTTAGCTAGTACTCGTAAGGTTTTTTTAATGAGAAAATTATTACCTAAATATTTTTTTAGACATTTATATTTATTTATTTATGTACAAGAAACGGAGTTTTGCCCACAATTCAACAGATTTCATAGTATTTTACAAGGATGTTTAATAATACTCTTACTATAGCTATGTCAGTATAATAAAGTATGGTATATAGGTATGTCTTCTGTTAAATACTTACATATAATAATATACAGATTATATATTATAATAAATTTTACTTAGATTTACATCATTATGACTATATTATAATATTAAAATTGTATACATTGTACAAAGGTTAAATTTTTAGTATCGAACACAAAATTTGAATTATTTATTACCTACCTACAGTTCACAATATAATTTTAAAATTGTGATATTTTTTCAATTCCCGTATAAGCAGCATATATAGCCGCGTTGGATACTGCTGTATATCTATGGCCTATAAGTACAACAGATATCGGTAATTTTTTTCCTAGTGAGTTTTTATATTTTGTTTTAATAAAACGATTAACGTTCGCTTTCATTACAGAAGTACTAAAATGGGTTTAAAATAATAAAATGTATAAACTATTATTATATAGCATGCCAGATGTACTCACGTATATAGCGTTCCAGCGTTTGACATTGAAATAAATCCTTGTGCTATCTATATATATATTATGTATGTATATTGTATATACCAGGTTGTCTATAATATATATAAGTACAATCGAACCAACTTTAATGTCGATAAAAACCTTTATGATATTGTGGTAGTGCTTTTTCTCAATAGGTATTAGACTAATTATCATTACGACGGTTAGTGTTTATCCTGTGGACTGTGTATAGAGTGCAGACGACTGCGGCCGCCTGCAGTATTATAATATATTTATATATAAGACATACTGCAGTCATTGTTTATACGGTCCAGTGGTTATAATATTAATACTTGAGTATAAAAATACGTATTTTTTTCGTTTGTAAAATAGATCCATGAACTCGAACATATAAAACAAAGTACGAAGGTCGGACATAAAATAAACATTTTTAAATTCAACTGCACTGTACATAATATATAATAATATCTAAAATGTATACTCATATTATAATACCTATCTATTAGTGCTGGGTATTGTAATTATGACACGCGTTGGGCGAGCACCAGAGTAATAACTTGGTACATAATTATCAATACCTACCCATCTTATGTTATGGTAGGCGAAAAAAATTACACAAAACGAGCATAGAGTTTAAAAATATACCATAATATTATACGCGTCCATCGGGTAATATTGTCCATATAATTTATACAAAATGTCGTAAATGTATACAACTTCTACGCGAAGTCGTTTAATGTTATTATTTATAGGTGTATGCATAGTATAATACATTTGTTGAGATTTGAGGAAACTTTGAATAGTGCATACTATTTTAGGTCAGGGTTGAGAACGTCTGAGCGCACGTTATCAATAATATATTATATTTAGGCTTTTATCCGATAATTATGTAATGCATCCATTTTTCTTTAAATATATTTTAAATATAATTTACCGTTAGAATATCGATAATTCAATAAGTATAGAAAAAAAAAATAAAATAACGAACCTCGGTCGAATTAATATCCTATACCAATTTGTGCACATAAATGGAGTTGAGTCATTTTTGTGATTGATCGTTTTTTTTCGTCCCCTCGGGCTTCAATAGTCGTTGATATTTTATTGTTTGTTTTTTTCACCGACAAATGTTGATGATAATATTACCTAATAAATAATATCATAGTAATACATAATTAAAACCGTAACAAATAATAATAAATAATAATAGTAATATGATTAAGAAGACGTCGGCGCAGTATTTGTGTTCTCTGATCTCTCTCTCTCTCTCTCTGATCCACGCGCAACATGACAAATTTGAAATTTGATGTTATAATGAATTGACGTATTATCAAAAATAAGGTCGGTAACATTAACTGTGTTTGTAAATTGGATTGTTTACAATATTTAAATTTATATAAGGATTTTTAAAAATTGTACTTGCATGTAATTTTTATAGTTTTATACACACTTACTTATAACATGCACGAAAATTATCGTAAATATCGTTAATAATTTTAAGTATTAACATAGATAATGTTCCTACATTTAAGTTTAATAATAGGTAAACTCAATCTAATATTAAAGATTTAAAGCTAACAAGTAACAACACAAAATTGGTTCCACTGGACGAAAATATGCCATGTTATACTCAGGGAGAGAAAACAAACTGTGCGCTGACTGCATCCTCTTAAGTGTAATATAATGACAATTATAAGCTACGTAAGTGTCAAGTATTATATTAAAATCAGGAAGTAATATTTTTTTTTCAATAATTATATACTCAATTAACCCATTTGTATAAAAATACAATTTTAGTCGTATACTCAGTCAAATAAACAGGCCCAGTTTTAGGGTTAGTGCCGCTCTGGATCAAATAATACATCATCATACATCATATAATACAAGCCTGAGCTAGTTAATGATAATTTTTAATTGAGTTTAGTTAAGTTGGTAGAAAATATTTTAAAAAGTTATCCATATTTTTTTCAACTCAGTTAAGTTAATAGTTATATGGAAACTTACATTTAACTTATTAATTGTTTTTATTTATAAATAGTTAGTAATATGGTTTAAAATAATAAAAAGTAAATGTTTATGCAACATGTATCATCAATAATAATTGTATACCTACCTAGGTACCTAATATTTATTATTTAATTATTTATAAATTATTGTATAGCTTGGGTTTGATTAAAAGTAACTCGTTATTTATTAGGTTTTTATCAATATAAATCAGGTAAGTTAAATATTAAGTTAATGAAAATTAAATTTTTAAAAGTTAAGTTAAAAAGTTTAAATTAAATTAACTTTAACTTTTTAGCTCGTTTATGCCCAGGCTTGACATAATATATATATTGATACAGTCCTTTTTATATTAAGACATTTCTTATCACCCATGCATTACTGAACGCCTAGGATCTACCCAAAAATATATGTTATTATTTAATCGAGTGATAATTTCAAAATGTTTAGAAATGTATGTGTACCTAATTATCTTTTGGAATTGTGTACACGAATTTAAGATATATATACCTACACTTAAAAAGAATTATTTATTTAAAAAAAAAAATATGCTGCTAGAAATGAAAGCACCTTTTGCATCCATGTTTATCTGGGCTTACATAGATCCTCCTTATATCTACTGGATGATTTACTAAAAACGTTCGGGTGAAAAATAAAGAATTTATTATGTTATAGATTCAATATTAATCTATTTCCTATTTTATAAAAAACATTTTTTAAGAACTATCTATGTATTATCCTTGGTTGAAGAGAAGAAGTTTGTATCACCACTGAAGACTAAACAATCCTTAAATGGTATAAAAATCTAAATTACTGAACGTTAGGTACTTTCACTAAAAAATTACAAAAATCTAAATTTGAATACATTTTTTATCAATGGAAAAAACGAGGGTGATCATCATGTTTGCCGAATCACTTTATACATTTAAATCTAAGAATGTATACCTAACCTATTTTTAAATATTGTCATAACAACAAAATGTTAGTATTTTTTGCTCGTTAATCGTTATAACACCTTATAATTATATAATATTATATAAGTCTTATGTTTTGTGTGTGACTGTGAACATTTTTCGGTTTCATTGTCTTTTATGTTCATCATTCAGATCTCGTTACTTAATTTACAGACACCCATTTTATTAAATTATATTTATTATTTATAATCTTAATATGGAGGCTATCGCAGTTAAGTACAACTTTTATGCCTACGCGTTGTGCCCAAATCAAGTCATGGCAATTTACACACAAATGTGTTCTTTGTTTTATTAATGTTTAAAAATGTAATTATATTACATAAACACAAATAGTTTACTCTTTCTAATTATTTTTACGTCAAATTATTGACTCTTGTGTTCAACTGTTGACACGTTGTTGGACTTAAGTATAGGTACATGGTACATCGTACATATAAAATACATTAATACCAGGAAAAGTTTCAAAACAATAAAATATAAAGACATTTTTACTTAAAATTTGTTAATTATTTACAGACCGTAATATCTATACGTATATTGCATTTTTTTCTGTTCTAATTTGAATAATTAATCTTTTAATTTTCAATCATTATTGTTCCACATTTTTTTTTGGAATTTCGGCATATACATATATAGTCAAGAGGCACATGGAGGCATTTAACAGTTCAATCAATATTATGTACACGCAAAATAATTGTGAAAAAGAATCATCAGTAAAAATAAATAGGTATTGTTCATTCAGTACCTAGTTCTAAAATGTAATCCTACGTATTGCTGTTTCCAAACAAAATAATTCCATAAGTCCATAACATTACTAAATAGTATTGAAATCATAATCACTGCATATTATATTATTATGTACTAATATATTATACGCTTTTTAATGCATGAAAAATAATATGTTTTATAATGAATAAAGATATTTGAGACTTCAGTAAAGGACTATTCATGTTTCAGTATTTTCCGCGTATACTTGGAGAGTGGTGTAGGTATAGATAGGTATATACGGCCTTGTTTCTGCCTAATGTTCAGTAGAATTATACCTACACATCTTGTTTCGTCATTTCACGACCTTAATCAAACAATTATATCATTTTCAAATATTAAACAAAAAGTTAATTTAAAACAAAAAAAAAAAATAATATTAAAAATAAAAGTTGAGTAACTACGATTCCGCAACCAAATTTAAATTAGTTATGCGGGAATTTTTCCATAGGAATATTCTATATTATACATTATAGGTACCTACACTTTATAAATTCGCCGAATCTAATGATAGAAAAAAAATATGTATAGGTAAATGTACCTATTATATACTCACACATTGCCAAAACCAATTAATCTGTCAATCATATGAGCGCTATTTATTAAAAACGACAAACCGGGAGACGTTTTGTATACATATTAATAAATATAAAAAAAATTTAAATAAAAAATTTAAGTTTTTTATTTATGTAACTTAATAAAAATAATCTTCTATAGGTTCATTATAACATATTAATATATTATACTAGCGATGTCTAAACAATCTCCACTTATAGTTTATTATGTTATTTTTTTTAATGGATACGTTTATAATTTCGCTTGTTGTGAAATTCGCCACGGTAAACTTTTTTTAGATAACATTTTATCACACGAATTTTTTTTACGGTTTTGATAATTTGCTTGTTTTTCTGATCATAATTTAGGTTCATCGTTTTAGGGCGTTATATGATTTTAAATTTCAACATTCCTCAACACTCAATCGTTATTGGATTCATAAATATTTACTAAATTCAATACATTTCGAAATTTTTAATCCGTAGTTTTTTTACGAACACATATATAATTTGCAAAACATTATACAATATTACAATGTAATACTACTTAGTACAAAATCTATAGCCGAACATCGTTTTCCGAATGCATCGATATAATGCAATACGCCGCCTATACTTATATCACTATAGGTAATTATTGCGTTAAAATTCTAAATATTATTACAGCATCGTAGATGACCACTTGTGCCGAGGAGACCGAAAAATCAAAAAAAGGTTCCTATCACCATGCAGGTTGTCCGTGATGTCCCATGTCCATGAATTATTAAGATCGTGAGCCGAACTTGTTTACATACACGTCATAAAACTGTTTTGTACAATAATGATGCAATTTTTCCTTTGAAAATAACTTTTCAGGGCAGTAAATCAGAGCCCGACAATTGTGTATATGCAACTGCATGCAGTGTGTATTGTGTGCCATATCTGTTTTAGTGTTTCTATATATTTTTTATATATTATAACTTAGAAAATATATAGAAAACATGCAGCAATCTGTAAACCGTATTGATTTCGAGGTAATTTCGGTAAAAAAAGGTTAGTAAAACACGTCAAAAAGTATCTTACACGATTGAGACTACCTCTTTAACCATTATAATATTATTTAGTTGTTTGAATAGCTTCTATAGTAGTTTAAATCGGGATTAATTAAAAACAAAAATAATCATCTATACATAAGATTATATTGTATTACGACATTAAGTGAACTTATAATATCCTTTGTCCTTGTTGGATCTGCAGTGAAGATGTTTGTCTAAACTCTGAAGCATCGCTTACAATGAAACAAAACACGCCATTCATTTTTTACCTGCCGTTTGTGAATAATAATTTATGGGTTTTCACACTTTTACTTTGGGGTTTATACGCATTCGACGTGTTTATATATATTATATATTATTAATAATTACGTGTGGAAATATTCAAATATCCGTTCATTTTACGTATACGCAAACACTGTCAAATATCTTCAATGACATCAATGATATAAGTAATTAAGTAATCAAGAAATATTAATTTGTTTATATTGTTAAATTTATAAATTTTTATTAAAAAAAAAAGCTATACCTATTATACTTGGTGCTGATCGGTTATCAATATTTTTTTATTTTATATACAATTAAATCATAAATTCCTTGGGTAAATATATATTATTTAGGTATAGTATATTATAATAATCTTTAAAACTTTCAGTCTTATACCTACTAAAGACTATAGTACCTATAGTGCAGTAAAACACGTAATATTTATGATTAATTAGATACACTTTTGATGATGTCCGAATAATGTCTTGATGTATCTATCCGATGCCTGAATTAAATTGATACCTTTATGACCAAGTTTCAGGAAAACACAATATTCAATACAATGATATTAATGTGAATTAAATATTGAGTTCATATACTGTTGATAATGTATTGTATTAATTTTTTTAAATTTAATTTAAGGCTAAACTCCTTGAAAAAATGCATTTATACCATTGCAGGCTTACGTTTCGTTGTTCATACATAGTGTATAATATTAATGGATAATAGTCGTGACCAATTGGCCAAACGTGTCTTCATTTGAGTCTCTTCTGAACCGTAATCTTTTCACTTCAATGTTTAGGTGATAAATGTATCTTATTTAAAAATACATTCTCGAATTCTTCGGTTCACATCTCAAGTTGTTCAAGGACCAATTGAAATCGAAAATTGATTTAAAAGATAGATACTAACTATAGCATAAAATATAAATACATATATATAGAATATAGATACTAGTATTTAGCAATATTTTGATCACAATCGCTCATTCTTTAGAATTCATTGATATTATTAATTTTAAATATAAGCTGATGTCTGATACAAATGATTATAGGTATATCGATAATAACTACTATTATTACTTATTACCGTATAATATATACCTACTGCTAACTATAAAAATTAATTATCTACGAAGATGTAATTAAAATATCAACTTAAAATTCATCAGTATAATGATAAGATATATAACTTATAAAATATGTAACTATTATTTATTTAATTAAAATATGATATTATATTCATACGATAAACACAAAAATGAAGTATGAATTTGAAATTAAAAAAGAGAAAATACTCGTCGACAGGTATTATAAAGAAAACAAGTTCATATAATAAATGCGTGGTTACGCGTTACAGAATTTAGATATTTATAGTAAAAACATATGCTTACATTCTACTTACATTTATGCAAAATCATCTTATTATCATAATTTTTACGCTTAGAATATGAAGAATGGAGATATTACATAATATTATATAGATATAGAAAAAAAGAATGAAAATAATATCGTTGAGTCAATATAAATTTAGAACAATGATCTTATTAGTACATGAAAACACTCCTCCCCCCAGAAAATCAAAAATACATAAAATACACGGAAGGGGCCCGCAACAGGTCCCTCGATTAATCAACATTTTCTAAATAAATTTTTTTGCGAATATTTGCCTTACCATTCCCGTAAATTTCCTATTTTCGAGGCTCTACAATTTTGAAATTCACACGTCATTAGTTCCCCCGAAAAATCAAAATTACACGAATGGGGTCTTTCCACAACTCATCATTAAACTTTTCTCGGTGAATCGTGTAGTTATATAATATTTTGTGTAAAGCTCAAAGGCGTTATATTACACTCGGATTGGCACATAATTAGAAATTAGAATTTTACTGAAAATACGTGTGACAGCCGACAGGCGACAGCAAACAATTTTGTTTCATCTGTATACAATAATACGCCAATATCTACCAAATAATAACCGTTTAATGAGCTACGTTTGAAAAGTTTAAAACTTATGTAACACAATAAGTTCAAAGCAACAGTAAATAAGTATATATGAGTATACCAACCATGATTCATCAAACATGCCAATTACTCTTATGGTCTTATTTTTATCCTTGAATAATTTTTTTATTAAAATTCTGATTTTTGTAAATTTTAAATGTCTATAAGTAGACCATATTTGAAATATTTGGATATTCATTATTTGATACCATTTAAGAAGTAATTCAGTGGTGATATACAATTATTTTCAAATTAAAATCCCATTTTTTACTGTAAATTGTTAATCAGATGTTTTGTTAGCAAATATTGACACACCTAAATCAAAATTAAAGCGAGTACATACAATTTCTAAGTAATTAAACTCTACAAATGTACTAAAAATAATATTCCTTTATTATAGTTATATGTAAAATATAAAATATAGGTATGTAATATTCAGGCTAGTAAACTTATTATACGACTTTGATAATTTTTACAAATTATAAAATATGAATAAATTAATGTTAATTACTATAATTTTTTTATCATCATAAACTCCTATATCTTCTAAACTTTTTACCATGGACTTTTTTCCTTAAAGCTTAAAGTTCAATATAACTCAGGAACTACTCGGCTAAATTTTGATTTATATATATGGTACGGGCAAAAATCAAAATCGAGTCAACTTCAGAAATGCCAGGACAATACGCTAACTTCCCAACGTACTTAGGCAAAACTTAGTTATATTTTGACTTTTGCCCGGGGAAGCATAATATTATACCTACATTAATTTTTTCAAAAAAACATCTCCATAACAATTATGCATAGTAGAAAGGATGGTCTTCATTTGAAAAAGAGAAGCTTTTATCGCCGCTGCAGGACACTCCTAACACATAATAATATATACATATTTGAAAAATATGGTGCTTATTATTAAGCTCATTTAAAAATACCAAAAATCATATCATTCTTATAGATTCATTGGTAAAACGTAGGGTGAACATGCTTGGTGAATCACCCTGTATAGAATAATAAACACTATAGTATAATACAATATTAGATATTATGGAATAATAAACACGAAGTCACACAGATTTGTATACACACTACACATTTACTATAAAATATCAAATTCAATCGTGTCATGTGTATCTGCTTACACGCGTGTTTTATATACTGCAGCCCAACCCAAAATTATAGGAATGCCGGAACAAACTTCGATCCAGGAAAATGCTATTCACGAGTGTATTTATAGGTGTAATCAAAACACGATTTTTTTATTTCATGTAGATGTATACAATTGTATAGATCTAATAGTATGCAATAACTGTACCGAGCCTGCAGAGTGCTGCAGCTGTTGTGCGTGCAAATTTACACAATATCCTATTATTCTCACAAAGACACAAGTGTATCATCGTTGTATTTGTAATGTTTATATTTTATGATTTGCATTAACAATATTATAACTGCGCTGCAAGACATGATATTATTATAATGACAATAATAGCAATGATATAGTGATTAAATATAAGCTCTTGCGTACAAATAGAATATAGTAGTACGGTTAATGTTAATTAAAAGTTTATATTAAAAAGATCGTTTAAATTTAAGTATAAGTGAAATTGAGTAGCTACCATAGTATATGGAATCGTCTAAGCTTTATCGTTTAAATACTTGTACAACTATAATACCTATACCTCTTAGTTAGAAATTCAATTCTACGAAATCCTCAGAAAACTATTGTTTTTCGAAATATGAAATTAAAAGTGTATGTTATCATTAAAAACGTAAATAACTTAAGCAAATGATAACGATAACAGTTTTAGTAAAAAAACATTTACACATTTAAAACATTTAAAAATGTAGTGTGGTTAAGATATCATAATAGGTACTTCCTATATAGAATTAAATAAAAAAAAAAAACGTTTTAAAAAACACATACATTTACGGGGAGAATGACTGCAGTTTATTGTGATAAAAGAATCACCTTGTACCTACATAAATCGTATATAATCGGTCATAACATTATAAATGATTTTATTATGGAATGTGATCGCCTGTAACATTCTAGGTACCTACCTATATATAGCTTTCTTATATATATAACAATAACGTGCAGTTCGGGAGAGACCGAGTCGTTCATTTTACTTCCTGATGTCGGCTTGCGCGTTTCCTCGTCCGCGTGAAAATAATATAGTAGGTACCTACATATATATATAAATAGGTAATAATAATAACGACGATGATTGAAATTAATAAATCGTTGCGCGTACTTATATATGAATTATAATGACACGTTGATCGAGTCCGGTCGACCTTGCTCGTATACGCGAACGTAGTCGCTTATAATATAATATATAATAATAATATGATATAGGTACGTGTCGCGAACAATAATATTAATAACGATGATAATAATAATTTAATTCGTATTAAGTCGACCGACGGCGACGACGGCGACGGGCTGCAAATTGCAATACCCGCGCGGTTCCGGTGAAAGCTCGGAAGTGTATACACTGTACAGGTATTAATGCCCTCCCGCGTACGGCGTGCGGGCGGAAAAAAAATTTCAACAAATAATCGTATCGTATTTTACATTACTATTATTGTTATATTACTATCATTATTAGAGGCCAGCGCCGGAGACCTTGCGCCGCCTCATCCCACTCTAAAAAAAAACTAAAATCATAAAAAACTATATTAGATCGTTCCCGTATAATATCCGCCGTCGCGCACATTGTCTCGCCGCGGTCTCGTCCGCCGTCGTTTCGTTTAGTATAATAAGTATCCGCTGCTCGCCGACTCCACACTCACTGCAGTTAATGTCGTTATCACCATCGTTTACCGCGCATAATAAGTTGTCGTCGCCGTACAACATAATAAATTGTTCTCGTGTTAATAAATTGAGTAATATATAACAATACAGTGGCGCACGCGACCGGCAAACCGCGTCCGGCAGCCGACGAAGCCGCATCATTGCCATCAGTATCCGTTCGGTTACCGGTCCGCACGCACGCGCTCCCGATTTGGTGACTCGCGTCCAGACGTCCGCGAGACGGTTAAATTTTTTTGTGATAAAAAAATTCGTTCGATTTTATCCCGCCCACGGGATAATAATATTATGTTCCGGTGCCAGCAGGGCGTGGTAACGTTTATCGTATTATAACAACAGTGCGAACCGCTTATGTAAATTGCGCGTGTTTTCGAATACGAAAATTTGAATTCGAGTTCGACCTTACCATTTTTTTTTTTTTGGTTTTTTTTCCACGTGATGTGCGGCGCCGGTTATTATAATAATATTAATATCGACATCAAACCGTACTGATCTCCGGAACGCGTCGCGTCGCATCACACACATATTAAATATAATTACACTATATTATAATAGTAATTATATAATATAGTCGTATCATATATTTCCGGACGAAACCTTTCCAACCACCGACCGCCACAGGTTTGTCATATATAATTTGTACAACACTATGTTAGGGCTAGTTTTATTTTCCACGCATACCTTTAATATATATATATGTATATAGTACAGTGGCGTAGCCAGGGAAGGGGCTGAGGGGGCTGCAGCACCCTCCCCCCTAAATATTAAGAAAACTTTTAAATTATTTTAATGGTAGTCGTTCAAAAAGTCTTAAATTGTATTTAAAATATTTTAAAATGTACTATAAGTATTAACACTTTTCAACTATCTATTTGTGCTAGTACGTATAATAAGTTACTATTACTACTTAATATATAATGTTGATTGGTAAAAATCAAATAATAATGTTTCATTTAATAATTTTAATACATAAATATATCTCCAAAAATACAAATAATATACAATTTATTAAAAACTATATTCAGAGGATGCTACCCATGCATTTGTTGTCTCCGTCTTATACACGTATGATATTCAAGTAATTTGGGAATGATTTGGATAATTGTACATGCATAGTTAAGCTCTTAATATATATAAACTAAATTGCTTTAAAAGTAACGAAATGTAATCAACGCATATTATGTATTTAGTTTTCAAGAAAATATTTTAGATTTTGTAATATTGTGCAAAATTGTCTATGAAACTTTGTTTTTAATTCATGAATCGTGATGTTAGATGTTGGTTGTTATTAATCAGCCTAGTTTGATATCTTGGAAAATATTTAAACCTCTATAAAAATATTTTATATTTAATTAATTACTATCTATACATTGCGATTTAAATAATTTAAATATGTAATTATGTATAATACTTAGGTACGTAATATATTTTTTTAAATAACAATCTAAATTCTATTATACAATATTATACATATTTTTTCATGTCATTAAAAATTAAAATATATCGTAATTTATATTTTATAGTATACAATAACTAGTTAAATGCTTATATAAGAAGGTGTGATAATATCAAAATCTGCAACGTCGTTATGATGACTTGACGCAGTTTTAACACCTCTACAACAATTACTCCTACTAGGTACCTCAGCAAAAAAACTAATGATACCAAATGGAAGGTGTTGGGATATTACAGTACAAGTTACTAGGGCGTTTTTCAATTTTAATTTTGATAACACAATGTATTCAATTTTGAAGAAACCAAATGTAATTTTTAAACTTATGGTAGGTAATTAACTTGACAAATATAGCTTGCAGGTTAGTAACACGCAATAATATTCGTTATAGGTACCCGTCATTAGTTTTATTATAGGACCGTGAGAATATAGCATCAATTCATTTTTATTAAATTGTTTTTACGATTTTCATCAATTAAAAATGTGTTAATTATAATACTATTGAGTGGCTGACAATCGCAACGCACCGTTGCGTTGCTCAGCATCTAAAATCGTTGCTTGGTTTGTTACGAAAAACCACGTCAGGTATCGAATTGTTTATGACTCGAACGTACCGTGCAGAATCCGGGTCCGGGTCTTAAACTGATACAATTGAGATGAAAAATATTGAAAATAAAAATAATTAAATTACGGTTCAATATTTTACGTAGGTATTTAAAAACCTATAGGTATATAAAAAAAATTACCTGCGGGCTTAAAATTATTTATATAGGTAGCTACAATGAACTGATTTTGGGACGCTACGAATTTATTCCGGTTATGAGAATAATATATTATATACATTATATATTTGTATTGGTTCGATAATCGCGTTATGTTTCAACAATTAAATTATTGTTCGACGCATTCATTATATAATAAAAATAATATTACCTTTCATTCGGAGAGTATTACCGAAAGTGCTTTTATTCCATTAACTTTTTTCTATGGCTGTTAATTAAACTTGTATTAAGATTATGGATGAAAGATTAAAGACTATTACCCATGGCCATAAAACATAGGTAGTGTTGTTTATATTTTTAAATTTTATAAGAGTGTACCTATATGCAGCGTGTATGCGTCTTATTAGTTATTATATTATATTATGTAAACAAAATGATGTACCTTTCATATAATTTTACAATTTATAATTATTATCAAATATTATCTAATATATTGAGAATCATACCAATAAATGTATACCTATTTAATCGTTACTTTGACATGTTTACAACTTTTAGTTATGATTGTTTATATTGTGATGATACCTACTATTTAATATATATATATTTATATTTATATATAAAATGATTGCGTTTTTATAATGAACGCATTTACTATTTATATGTAATTACTGTTTTGCATAGAAAAAAAATATTTTTTTATAAATTACGATAGGTATATACTCAGTGGTGGATTTACGGGGGAGGGGGGTCCAAGGGATCTGGACCCCTCAGACACTGATATATACATGTATAATTAATTAATTAATTTTATAAAAATAAAAATAATAAATTTTAAATACTTATACATATTAATTTTTAGTACCCCCCAGTATATTATGTCCTCTGAGTTGCACTTGGAAATTCTATTGTAACTGTTTTGTGGAAGTCTCTAATAGTTTTCACGGGAATTTACACGATTAAGCGAATTTTAGTGTTGTTATTTTTTCGATGGTTGAGCAATGCATACGGGACAGTACATACCACTACGGGTCATTGAGTCATTCGTATGACATTCGCCTTGGTGTTCAAAGCATTCTGTTCAGGAGTCAAGTGAACGTAAGAAACACACAAATATTAGCATAATATATAAACAACATAACAAGTTGTGAATAGTTATCTTTTTATTTTTGTTTAAAATATTTTCAAAAATTTAACCAAAATTTAAGTCTGACATTTTTTTAAACTGACAGAACGAATAATATCAAACCCAGGGTCAGATTGTACGTACATCGTACATAAATGTTCGATAAAAGAGTAGTGTAAGCCGTACGTAGGTATGATATCTTGAAGATGGATCGTATAGGTATAGTAAAAAAAAATATATAATACCTAACTTTACTTTTTTACTCGTTATCCCAGTTTTAAGAAAAAGTCAGTACGTATATTTGTATAGTTATTAGAAATTTTAATATATAGGTTAGGTTCACACAAAATGATCAATATACTAATATGGTTAATTTTATTGCTTATTATTGAATTCGATCGAACAAATACGTGTCAACATAAGTGATATTGATACTTTGGCAAGTTAAAAAGTAAATATTGTTGGACAAGTTATTTGACTTAACAAGTGCATGAAAAATAAACATTTCCAATTTTGGAATACCAAAACAAATACCAACAGTGAAAGTATTGAACGCATGTGCATGTATTTGTCATCAATTTTTTTTCACAGCGTAGTAATTTGAACAACTATTAGTAATACTCATTTAAATATTTAAAAATTAAATTTATTACCAAGCATAATATTATATTATATTATATCTTTTAGGTTTAAGATTTTTTCACTAAACGTTGAAGGTAACGCTGATCATCTTTCTTTTGATACTCTAATTGTTGAGCATACGTCATTCCATTTTCATTATGATTTTTACTCCAAAAAAGAAGTGATATGTTTGTAAAAACAGTTTTTTAACTAACATAATTGAAGTAGCTTATAATTATAAATCATATTATTAGGTGCCTCTATATATGTATAGGATATCAGCATATTATCAGCATATTATTATTTTACACATGTTTGATTCAAACAATCAAAAAAGTGTCATGAAATTTAAAATTTAAAAGAAAAATATAATATTATCAATCTTCAGTGTTAACATAGCATTCAAAATTTTTTTCAATTTATCTTTTTACCTATAAGCATTGTTATGTTAGTCTTACTATTGATTATAAACACTACTATATTTTCCAATGTAATCTTACTGTTGAGTTGTGTTTTTTTACAAACCAAAACTTCCATTTAACAACATTTTCTGTTTAACTAAATATTTTTGTGAATTAAACCTAATTAAAACCAAATTGATTTAAATCTATTTAACGAGTTTCTCTATAATACGGGCTTCTTTTGTTGCTCACAAGACTTCGAAATATGGAAGGTTCATTATAGTCTGTAATCGAGAGTATACCAGCTACCTATATTTTTTCAATAAATTTGCTAAACGTATTTACTTATTAATATGGGCATGTTATGCAACACAAAAAATGAATAATCGTGTAACGTTAAATATTTTGTTTATCATGTGTATTTAAATAAATAAGTTAATTTTGTAATTACAATTTTTTAAACAATCGATCACTTCAAAACGGTTTTCCGAGAAAAATACAAGCCTAGGGGGCCCTGCAGATAATATCTCGAAAATACTTAACTGATAGGTTATAGGTGTCTATAACCATCGCAAGATAATTGGCCTAGTGGCACACTATAGCACTTACATAATATAGAATAAGTCTTTAAATAGACCCGTTCAATAGAAATCACGATTTTTGTTCTCCTAACGTTCGAGTTACTTAAACGGTTAGACCACATATATTATTTATATTATATTACACAGTTTGGACGTTATATATAAATATAAATATATATGTATGTATGTAATTCTGACGGTTGCGTGCAGCGTATACAAATAGAATTAGCCTTTCATAACATAGTCTTAGAATATTTCCCGTTGAAAAAAATTATAGTAATAATAATAATAATATAGGTAATAATAAATATCAATAATAATAATATGAAAATGATTTGTCACCGCATTGTCGCTGACAAAAGAATTGGAGCAAAAAAAGTTGCGCGGCAAAGATCAACTTTGACACGGTAGCCGGCCACTAACACTAGCACAAAAGCCACTTTGCCCCGACCTTGGTCACACCCAAGACTGGTTTATGCGGATCTGCTGGACAAAATTAACATGCCATAACGATAATGGTGAATTTTCAACTGCATTTCAATAATGCCTAAACCGAATTCCTCGATGAACGTTTATGCGCTACGTTAATTTTGGCCGTGACCATAATGCCTACTTATCTGAAACACTAAACACAATACTACAGTACAATGTTGCTGCGGTTGAAAATAATCGACATTGATTATTGAGATATCGATGAGATGCAAATTTTACCATCTATATTATGTTTAGCCAAATCTTATTTATTTACTAGAAACCAAGATTTCAATGACGACAATACAATTGTTATAGAGTGTTTTTTGCCTGTAGGACGTAGGTATACCGTATACATACATTTTGCACGGATCTATGAATATATATAATAATATAACAGAATATTGTCGTCGAGTCATTATGTATACGTCATAGTGTATTAAAAATGAAGTCTCGAAAGGACGACATTCCTGCACACAAGAACATTTTACAGTCGGAACAACATATTTATTTATTCTTGAAATTTTTAAAATTAGAGTGCATTTTACATTTAATTTATTTAAATGTAACAATATTATTCGGGGAAAGTTATGACCGTTTTGAATTTCACAAAAAATGTTTAAAATTGAAAAAATCGGGCTCTAGTTTTACCTGCAATTAAATTTGATGATTGATCAATTCGATTTAATGTTAAAAACTCAAAGCTAAATGAATTATTCTAAAATCTTACATTTTTGGAAATTAGAAGAAATATTGTCAGGCATAGTTTCTATAAATTGTTAAGTTAAGTATAATTACCTCAACGATATTTTAATTTCATTCATATACATATAGTAGTTAACACTTAATAGGTACTTTAGTCGTGTGTGTATAATGTATGATGTTTAATATATTCATATATTATACATAATATTATTTTTCTGTAACGTATATTAAAATTGTTAACTGGTACTTAAATACAATGAAAAATGATAATATTATGTGGTAATATATAGCTATTGATTAGAACAATTTATGTATTTTTTTTAAACTGTATAACAATTACATAATTTTGAGTATATTAAAATATTATGACATAAGATGAACTTCCTTGTTCAATTAATTTTTATTCTACATAGATAATGCATGCGCTAGTAATATCAGCGTGTTGTCATCTGTATGCTTTTTCTATGGCCAGATAATTTCCGACGAGTTTTGACGAGATAAACCGATTAACGGAAACTATAATATTATGATTATAAACATAAGAAATTCTGATTTTAACTATGATGTTTGTTTTACAGAATGAAGTGGCTCAGGAGTGACGGAGGACCCATGTTCTACGGTTACAGCAACCGTACACCGGTCACAGGCGATGTACAAATGATTACGACTTGTCTGGTCTTCGGCACGATTTTCACAGCATTTCTCATCATCTTCCCGGGAGTTCGTAAAGAAGTGAGTAATCACAATCCGTGTGTACACTTTTATCGTTTGACGTTATGAAACAGTAATAGTTTTTCCATCATAGAACAATGTTTTTAAGTTTTATCAGCAAGTCACAGATTTAAGAGAAATAGTTCTTACGCTCAACTAGTTATCGTAGTTCTACTTGTACTTACTACTCATACTTATTGTTTGAACTTTGAAAAAGCATTTATCTCTACGAAAGCTAAACAGAATTCGTTAACTATAAAAACTTGACATTTTTTTTTTTAATTTCATATCCATATAAATATAGGTATTTCGAATTTTAAAATAACAACGATAGAATAATAATTTTTAAAAACCAGATTTACACAAAACTATAATTAGAAAATATTTTATTTGTGGGGGAACACTGCAAACACTTGCGGTGGAACACCCTGTATGTAATGTAATATATTAATACGCTCCTACAGTCACGTCTTATTTCTTCCGGAATGAAAGTTTAAACCTTGTCAAATAAATACCTACTCTTACACGCCTACCAGGTAGATGGTAATGAATTTTTTTTTTCAGAGGTTCACCACCTTCACAACTGTCACCTTGAGTCTGTTCGTCGGAAACGTCATATTGTGTAAGTTATAATTTTTGACAATGTTTTGATTGATTAATTTAGTACCTATACATATGAATGCATCAATATATATAAGCATCTAAATATTAGTTATTATTTATCGTTTTTGAAAACCATAAGTTATTCTATCGTCCGTAATCATTATGTGGTGATTTCAAACACGATAATATTAAAAATAAATTTAAAATCAAAACGAGCCTGCGCTGCGGTTCATATCGACAACCTCGTGGTGGAACAAGAGGTCATCGCCTTTTATGTATAGCTGTTAATCACGACTATATAGATAAATAAATGTATTTGATTCACGTTGAAATGTTAAAAAAATGCGCCGGGCGCGTGCAACTTAAACGCGAGTAAATTTCAACAAGTAGCTACTTATATAAATCAGAATAACGCGTATATATAGGTGTACAATTGTACAAGAAACCAATTATCTATCAGATTTCGGGGTACACGAACTTCGGTAATCGCGTTGGTTTACATATCCGATCGAGTGTAGGTATATAATAAGTAATAACAGTCACTCATGACTAGACAAATACGTTATAACAACTATGTACATATATAGTTAAGCATATAACATAGTCTTTACACATCAGTTGCAATTCACGGATCTTGACCATGAAAACACGATCATTCAGCCTTGTCGCGTTTACTGCAAATTTCCTTAGGCGCTTACAAAAAAAAACCACATTAATTATGTATATATAGTTACACGGCAGCGGCGGCGGCTGATAAAATAATGTTGATTTTGCATACCTAGTTATAGATTTTAATTTTAAATAAATCTATATAGGTAATAATATCTTATTTCAGCAAATTGGTTAAAAATGTTTCGCAATAATCGTAAAAAAAAAACGACATTATTAATTAATTTACTTGGTGTACCTATGATGGTGTATAATGTATATATATAGAAATGGATTCGTGTGGTATAACATATGTAGTTAGCAGACATTAAATAAACAGTATGCTTGCCGACAGAATGAAGCATTGTGGTGTAATAAAGACAAATCAGACGAAATGTTATAATGATATGTGTAACGTTTTAATTTTGCAAGTGCCCCCACCTATATGTTATTCGATAGGGTAATTTTTTTATGCAAATCAGCTGAAAATACATAATTATTATATACTCGTATATTATGTCTCATATTCTCAACCGTAAACCGTCCCGCCTTAACCTAGAATTATTTTCAAACGTAAACCTTGAACTTTATAATTTCTCAAAAAATGTCTGTGATCTACATAGCACATACTTTTATAAACATAAAAAAACAGTATAATCTGTATAATATGATCTATAACAATTTCAAATTTAAATAGATGAACATAATTATTGTATGGTATTTATATATATATAAATATGTGTAATTTTTTGGAAAATGTCTCATTATTTTTCCAGCAATTTCATTTTCAAATACTATAAAACTAAATAAGTATATATTCCCATGGGCAGAAAAAATATTATTCGTCTAATCTGCGGACACGTACCTAATTTGTTACGATTGATTAAAATTTAAAGCGGATTAGTTTTCAACATTTAAATACTGATGAAATGGTCGTGACCAAGTATAATGAAATCACTATAAATTACACTGATTACAAGTGGCTACGATATATGTACATAACTATTTTTTTATTTCCGATTGACGATAACGTCGATTATTGTTTATTGAAGGACCAGTTATAATATTTATCTTATCGAGTTAAATGCGTCCGTGTTTTAGAAATATACTAATAAATATAAAAATATTTACGCTTCCACATTTATATAATTTTCATCATATATTATATCGAGTTAAATATTATTGAAATTATTCTAAAATTGCACTGAAATAAAAAAAAAACCGCCAAAATTGCATTTTCTTGTAAATTACAATAATAAAAAATTGTATTTAATTTAATAGTTTAATGAAACTTATTTTAAGCTCACTTAGCTGTGAATAATAAAGATGCAAATGCAATCACTACCCTAATTATAAGATATTACAATGCAAATATATTACTAAATCTTATTCTTTCAACTATGTTGTAATATCGTTAGTCTTAATTGTTATTATTTAATTTATATAAATTATTAGTAGATAGGTACTGAATTGTAATTTGTAACCCATATTGGTTACTACTGGTAACAGTGGTATCGATGGGAGATAATGTACCTAAACTTTGAGAACGCTACCCGTTTGGGTATTTATTAAAGATGACCTATATCAATTCTATATTATCTATGTATATAATGACCCCCCCTCCGCACCTGTTTCTATAATGTCTATAATACGTAGGTAATAGGTATAACACGGGGAAATTCAAACGTTTTATCGTTGTCACTGTTTTTTTTTGTTTTGTATACGGTTATGGCAGAAGGAACGCGTGCAAATACCTATTACCTAGTCTAATCATTGGACAAACCATATAATATACTAGGGCGTCCGCAGTTTATAATATATATATGTGTGTGTGTGCGTGTGCGTGTGTGCGTGTGTGTGTGTGTGTGTGTGTGTGTGTGTGTGTGTGTGTGTGTGTGTGTGTGTGTGTGTGTGTGTGTGTGTATAATGTTTATAAATGTGATCATTCATCCGGAATTAACCACAATTATCGTTACTAAAAGTCAAGGAAACCTCAGTTCGACCACCTTGACAGTCCGGATATTAGACCGATCTTTGTACTTCCTATTCGGCGTTTAAGCAACATGTAAACACTAATGCAACATACCTATAATATGTACTAATAACGCATTCCTCGACTGCGCCAAAACCATTATTCGACCTTGCCCAAAATGCGCAATCGTTGAATCACATAAACATATATTATACAATATATGTATATCTATCACCGACCTTCTTAAACGTCGATCGTACAAAATATCACGTTGTTATTTTTACTTATACATATATCCTGATAAGGCGTATTGTATCAATAAAAATAATAATTTTTTATAAAAAATACGTGGAGACTTTTAGACGTATATGACACATTTTTTTGCTAGAGTTTTTCCTGAACAATCATCACGATTTTATCATTAAGAAATAAAATATATTGTTTAGAGCTATGGAAAAATGTGTGATTGTCGTATAGAACACTTGGTCTGCGACCTTTGGTCATTATTTCCGCTTCAAGATGACGTTTTCGCTAGTTTTTGCGAAAAATAAATGAAATAAAAATGATTATTCTGGTTATGCGTTTACTATTCATAACAAGTGGATTTTGGTTTGGTTCATTAGTCATTTGGCCTAGCGCTATTAATTTTGTCCCATTCATTTGTCAAATTATATTTTCTTCTGTCATATTGTCCGATTTGTCCTTCGCAAACATACTAAACTAACTAAGGTAAAAGAAACGAGTGATATCTTATTGAGAAAAAATATTCAATAATCTGTATTTGAAAATCGCAATAAAAGATTTATTAATATAATTTCTATCACCTTCAAGATTGACGAAAAATCGCGAACGTTATATTTGTGTTCGAAGGACTTATATGAAATCAATAGTTTTTAAAACTGAATAAGTTTTATCAACTAAGTGTACCAAAGCTTAAAAGTACATAAAATTCAGTTTAATTTTACAGCGAACCAACTTAAATTCCTGTATTGTCCTGAATAGATTAAATGCTTATATTTCACTGAATGGTTGTCGAATGGTTCTGTTGGTAAATAATATCACCATAACCATTTGCAACGACAGATTAAAAACTTATTCTTAACAAAAATGCTTAATGGCTGGAAATCCTATTTATTTTTTTTATTGCAAAAGTCCATGAATTATAATTCGTACGCATACAACATTTATAAAAAAAAACATGGTTGTTTTTAAATTATTTGTTAAATATTGAATCAAATTTTTTTCAGTCATTAGTAATTTTTACAAAATATATCATATTATTGTAGCTAGTATTTATAATAATTATCATTCATCATGTAACATTATATATGGTTATAGCCTATAGGGCATTCTTTGGAATTACTCTAATCAGAATATAGGTGTATAAACATTGTCGTCAATCATTTAATCCGAAACGTATGTAATACAAATATTGACGTATACGATTCATATAATATCTATATAATTACATATCATGTTGATTTCTTAAATCAAGTTATGCTATAAATATAGTTTAGATGTATGATGTATCTATCAATTTAAAAGCTGTTGTTTTTAGAATGTTCGTTGTATATAAAAAAAAACTATTCATTTTTTATTTCATACACCGTTAGAATCATTGTATTATTTTTTTATTAATAAATTGTTGGTTATGATTTATAGAAGAAAAAGAAATCGCGGAATGCCAATTCCAATAGCGTTCCAGCTAGGAACCTATAGGTAATCCTTGGGGGTATGTGATTTTTTTTTTATACTGTGATGCGTCACAATTAACGTATTTGTAAAATCGATCTTTAGTTCGGGTCTTTACCCGAAAAAGGTATGGATTTTGTAATAAACAACAGAGAATCTCCTAAATTGTGACATAATCGTTTCTAAAATTCTCTGAAATATCGAAAAGTGTTGAATATGAGTTATTCGTGAAGGGAATTTCACGAGTTCAAGTAATCTGTGTTTTTCAACTGTTTAGGGCTTTAGGTGTTGCGCGCAAGACGTCTGAACTTTTAGTTAGGCTAACCTAACCTAACCAAACAAGTGTTTTCTAAAAAAAAAAACGAACACATTAATCGCTTTAATACCAATATAATAAATTATACTCCCCGCCGCCTAGTTCGGCTCTGAAACTATAATAATAATTGAACGTAAGGTAAATCGTTTCGTGATTGACGTTTATATTTATTATAATTATATACCCACTATTTAGTCATTACTCATTACCAGGGTTCGGGACTTATAGCACTTTAAAACACAATAATAAGCGCTAAAATATGCACTTAAAAACCCTAGAATATATGCATAAAAAATTAAAAAATGATGCATTTAATTTATTTATTATTTTATTAATAACTTAATCATTATTACAATTAGTGTCACATAAAAATTTTTTAAAATAATCAACTAATTGTTTCTTGAATTCCGAGTTTTTTGAATTTTATTGTCGTCAACTATATAATGATGGAAAAAATTAAAAATTAAATTTAATAAATACATAATTTTACATTTATGTGTCTTACCTCATGGTTAAATTGTAATAATTATGTTTCCGCAGTTTTCAAATGTAAATGCTCTTCTATTGTCGGATAACAGAGTTTTGTACGATGAAAATGACCTCTCGACGTCCACTGAAGTGGTCGGAGCATATTTAAAGTATACAAAGTCGTTGCATGAATAATCTTCAGGAAATGTTGCGATACGGGCAATACGGGCCATCATATTTTCTAATCACGAAAATAATTATAAAGAGTTGCGAGTTGTACAGGTATAGTAAAAATAGGTACAAAAGGTTGCATTACTATTTTCTTTTTTAGATTGGTTGAAATTTGGGATAATTTTCAAAATATGCAAAATAAGCACAATAACGTAAAAAAAAGCACTTTCCGGCAATATGTATGAAATATGCAAAAATATGCACATTCAAATTTTTGATCTGGTATCACGGCATTGAGAAATGAATTTATTTCGCACTCTGCTACATTTTACAATAAATAAAAAAAGTATGCAAATGCTATAAGTCCCGAACCCTGCTCATTACCATTCAACCACGTGCTAGAACATATACATTAACACATTTTGCAATTATTGCAGTTGTTCCGTAAAACTCGCGGACTTTATTCAACTTCGTCACTGTATATTTTGCAGTGGCAGAAAATCGGAGAAAAAAACGAATGCATTTCGCGTTTGTCGCGTTCAGACTTTACATAACGCAAATATATAATATTTTCACCGGCAATTGCGTGTAATTACGCTTATGAAACTACTTATACATGTATATGTGCAGCGTAGTGCGTGTGTGTGTGTGTCTGTGCTGATTATCGCGAACAATAGCAAAAGAAACAATATTGTTTTTTCCCGTCAATCTTCAAGGATATACATTCGTACGTTAGTCTCAAGGATCGGAAATAATTGTATCGTTAGTTATTCAGAAAAATAATGAAATTAATTAAACGTGTGTGTATTATAATAAATATATAACACACAAAATATGTATATAATGCGTGTGTACACGCTGCACGGTGTACAGGTGGTGTTTGTTATATTTGTATACCCACATTTCTGCAGTCGAAGAAATCCAAGTGAAAAGTCATTGCGAAAATTGTATTTAATACGTTCGAGTGACCTTAGAACTGCTGACCGAATCGAAAATATCGTGTTTACACTTGTCTGTGTTTCTCCATTTCAATTTCGGTTTCCACTATATATTATATTATGTACAACTGTATAAGGATATATTATATAGGTACCTACACGCCGAAGCATAATACATATATTATTATATGATATCGCATGTAAGTACATACGACACTACAAGTACGCACATTGTTTATCCATCGTATATGAATGTATATTTTATGTACGATAAAGGTATTATAGATGTACGTAAAATCGGAGCGATGATATGCGATAATAATATATATAATATTATATAGACATTTAGTGTGAACGTATAGGTGAACATATTATGACCGGAACACTCGGGCAATAGTATTGAACGCCGCTGTTTAAAACACAGCTCCCACCTGCGTTCAAATTAAAACGGTATAATAAATAATAAAACAATTTTTCTGCGATTAAACGCGTTTCGCAAGTATCGGTACCTATTAAAATTAAGACTACCACAAATTATTACCGCGAGTTATAATACGCGGGTTCGTAACTACCTATGTCGGCTTACGTAACCGACACTTAACTATCGAAGTAATTTATGTACCCGAACGGGTCAAGATACTATTATTAAAATACATATCATCATAACAGCACACGCACGGGCATATACTGCAGGATAATATTATATATTTTTCAGCGCGAACGTGTTTTATAATTGTATGTACTTACTCATAATATAACTTCTGTACACGTTTGAATCCGACCCATTTGTGTACAAGACGATTCACTAATCATGCTCAATCACCTATGATGAATTTGTTCAAATTTTTGGAATCTTTAAGTGCACGCTTTATATAAGATCATATTTTAAAATACCTTTTTTGCATTTTTATTATACTATTTGAAGACCTGTCCTGTGGTGATACAAACTTATTATTTCCAAACGAGAATCGCCCTTTTTACAGTAAGTTGTCAATCACAATTTTTTTTTCAATTTTTCTCAATAATGTCTAAATCGAAATTTGAAGTAGTAGTTTCAGATTTATTAGTCCTTGTGCTAGGGGTAATAATCCTAATTATAAAAGTTTTGCATAAAACATATTATGTGATATTATTTTAATCATACAAGTACTTATTATGCTCCGAATTTTTATGAATTGCGAAATATGTTAATATAATAATTACTATATAATTTTCAAATCATCATAGCCCCTATATTTCTAAACTATCATGGACCATTATCTTAAGTTCTTAAATTTTTAAACTCAGGAATCGTTGAATAATTTACACTAAAAAAGGGTGTTTCATACCTGAAAAAAAAAGAATTTCGTCTCTTTAAATCGTATAAAAAAATCCGATATTTGAAATTACGTTCCCTAAATATACTTAAAAATTTTGCAAACCAGAATTTGAATGAATTCATTCTTAAAAAAAAAACGGGATTGAGTGAGCACGCGTCGTGAATTATGCTGTATGATACAGTTTGGAACATTTTTCCGTCGGTCTTGTATTGTTTGTAAGCTTCGATACCATTTGCCATATCATGCGAATAAATCGCGACTACCTAAATACCCACAATCTACATAATATTATTTATAGTACCACTCATCGGCCACTTGTAACGAGTAGTGAGTGGACGTTCTGAACTATGGCGGCCATAGTAAAATAACTTTCAAAACACTGCAGACTACAATACATTTTATTTATTATAGTATTTGTTTCGTATACCCAGGTATTATAGTGGGTATACGATATTTATTTTTTACAATAATACAATCGTAATAAGCTCAACCCGTGGGGTCCAATGACCCTCCTCTCGGATCTGCCGCCGATTACCGTGCTTACAAGTAGGTTCTTATATACGTGCACACGACGTAACATAATGATATTATAGCTTCTTGTAATCTTGTCTGCAGTCGTCTACGTATCGCTAGCAAATCGATCGCAATAGTCATTTTCACATGACGTTATACGTCGCGAGATCTCCGTTTCACTTTCGACCACGTGCGTGTGTAGTAGTAGTAGTAGTATTGTAGTAGTATAGTAGTATCGGTAGAAGTAGTAGTAGTAGTAGGCATATAGGTATAGATAATAACACGCGAATAGTGTACATATACCTGCGATTATACGTGCACGTAAGACTTCGCGCGCGTCATGACGATTATTATAAACGCGTCCCGGAGGGTCATCGCAATTGTCCGGGCCGAGAGAGCCGTTCGAGCGTTTCGTCACAGGCGCTCTTATATATGTTATTATGTAGGTACGTCGTCTCGAAATCGTTATTATGTCGGCGTTTGTCTTTTTTTTCGCAACAATACGTCATAATGTGCATCGTATACATATATACGTGTGCGTATAAAACAATAATAACATTGTTGTCAACCTAACCGCTCCGATCGATGATCGACTGCCTAACCGCGACGACGATATCTCACGAGATGCCGCAGCGTTCGACCGTCGATCGCGTTTTCGTCGTCCTTTTGTCTTATGACGATCTCCTCGCGCGCGCGCCCTGCAGCTTTCACACGCCCGCCAACGGCACGAAACGTTATTTTATTGCGTACAATAAAGATAATTGAAATATTCGCCTTTAAGCGAAAATGTATAATAATAATCGCGAGTATTACGCGATATCGCGGGGCTCGATAGATAGGTCGATTCGCGATATACGCGCATAACAATATTATAAAAGCGAATGAGAATTAATAATAATATTACTCGCACACACGAGTACCTATATCTATCTATACCTACCTACCTACATACTACGAGTCTGTCGTGTTTTTGCGATTTTTATTTATTTTATTTTACCGCCGTACCGACTCATCCAACCGTGACCGCTGCAGCGTCGACGGAAAAACATTATTATTATTACACGCGCATAAACCGTTGGCCTCATTTGCGCGGCGGTCGCACTGCACACGCATAACACATATTATAATATATTACTGCATATATACTACGCACCGTGTTATTATATTATGTAGGTAAACATAAAATAGGTAGCATATAGATACAATAATATTATTATATGTATTATAATATTATCGCTCGCGTTCTTCGAGTTTTATTTTCAGTCTCGCGCGGACGTCGCGACACATTATTTTGTAATTATATTATATTAGAAAGAAATCGACCACTGCAGCTGATAGTAGCAACATCGGGCACCTGTTGCAGTAGTTGTGAGTTGTTACCGACCACCGTGCCGATGACATCTGCCGCCGACGTCTCGTAAATCGCATATAGCATGGGTACCTACGCCGTCGCAGAGCAATCACCGAGCCCATAGACGGATTTGTTTGGCCACCGTGTGCCTACAAATATTTACGACATTTCATTTCATTTAGAAAAAATAAAATAAAATCGTTTTACGGTCTTACCTTTTTTGGTACAATGCGCAACGTCGCAATAGCTGACTGTAACAATTATACGGTGATATTATAAATTATAATACAAATATATATAATATTTATACACGCACGCTTGTATACAGAGTGTCAGAGTAATTCACAATAAAGCTCGCTCACCCACCCCCATTATTTCTTATAATTATGAATTTAATCGTATTAAAATTTTTTGAATTTTTGAGAATACTCGTGGGTCATATTTTTATTTATTTAGTTTTTCGTACCGTTCAAATGAGTAACAATCTTTTTGCTATAAAATATTAAACGAAATTCGAACAAGTAGTTTCTGAGTTGTAATATTGGTAGATATGAACCTACAGACTGCATTTAGTATTTATTGTATGTTTCGAATATTTTTACGGATTATAAAATATTATTTTTAACTGTTTGTTTGTAAAAATATATATTATTATTATTAATTAATAATCAACATTTTCAAATAATTATATAGCGTCCATAGTGCATGGCTCCATATCTTCCAATAGAACATCTTAGAAAAAAGTTATCTGCTTAACAATTTACAAGAAAAAAGGGGGTTTTCATTTGGGAAAAATAATTTGGTATCGCCAAAGACACATTTTTTTAAATGGTATTTATAAAAAAATATAAGTATCTGAAAATATGGACCTTAAGTACACTCAAAATGTCATTATTAAGGGGGAAATGTGATGAGCTTGGTGTATCACTGCACAGTTTCCAGACATAATAAATAATATGTGGGCATGTGGCATATGACAGTCAAACGCAAAACCATAAATACAGTGCTCCTGAATGTTATGTCCTATGAATGTATTTATGTTTGTATTCAGGCGTACATTTTATTATTACAAGTTGCCTACGCATGTAGGATTTAAGTGGATACCTACTAAAACGAGGTAACGATACTGAAACGTGCGTTATTATTAAATGTAAAAAGGAATCACTGTATAATATGCTATAACTCGGGGGTGTATTATCAACTGCTGATGGTCCATACTAGGAAGACGTAGATGGGTTTACTCCAGTATCACGAAACAAACATGATTTTTTTTTAAATAATTAAAATTATTTAACAATCCAGCGTTATTGATGATTCAGACCTCGTTAAAGATGATTTAATTTATTTCAATCGAAAAAAATTGTACACTTAGATATTCAGTTACGAAATGTAATAGGATTTTGAGTCCACGAACATTCGCGAACTGTATAGCCATCCACACAATCACGAGTCTGGATTTTCTACATTTGGTCGTGATAAATACTAAATACTAAATCGCTTTAAAATATTGTACCTATATTATAAAAATTTAATTCAAAATTGTTAAGGGATCTATATCCCAGAAAAGGTTATAAGAGCCTATACAATACGACTGCATTCCAGCTCGTCGCTTATTAAATAAAAAATTACACCTACTGTAAAAGTGGTTAACTATAGGGGCAAAAACACATTTAGTTACGATCACTCTGTATTGATAGTCATCATAAAGTAGGCGCATCTACTATATCTACATTCAAATAATTGGTTCACGAAATCCTCGGGGCAATAAAATAAAATTGGTTATTCTTCATTACAAGTATAATTATAATTATAGGTACGATATTTTATCTTTGATTTTATAATATACTATATTTTAAAATCAATGGTTTTATGTACTTAGCTACGTAATCATTACATTAACAACATTAATTGTTTGCCCGTGGTGGTCTTTATTAGTGAAAAACTGGATCTTCTAAGTACGACTGCCCTGCAAAGTTTGCTACCACCTGTTGTAGGATAACTTGTGTCAACAGACCATTACTCTATGCTGCAGACTTTGACATGTCACAACAATAAAATGATAAGTACGGAGAAGTGAGAACTTATAACATCAATATAAAATATATTTAATATTCCAACTTCATTAGCTTTTCCCGGTTCCGTAATAATTTCTAATTTAATTTAAAAACCACCCTGAATTTTACGAGACTCTTTAACTCTTTTTAATAAATAGCAATGTACATTTTGGTCTGATGGAATTCGTTTCGAAATTTGCGATAAATGGATTTTTCGAGTTTATGTCGATATATTATATGATTAGGTTGTAGAAGCGATCTATCGCAAACACGCCGAGCGTGTGCATAAAGGTATATATTTAACGCAACTTGCGTCACGTGATTCATGATTACGAAAAAGAGATGGTGTAGTAAAATTGTAATACCAATATAATATATGGTCGAAATTAGGAAATTTTACTATTTTTGCGTTTATATATTTTGGACGATTAATATATTACATTATCGTGAATATAATATAAACGCATAGGTCCGAACGAATCGATATTATCTATTCGTGTATTATTGGTTTCGCCTTGAATATTATAGAGCCTGTAATGAAGTCGGCTTGATAACAATATTAGGTATACATTACATGAATCGGACAGGCGACCACCGACACTAAAATAGGAAGTACCTACGACCTACGAGCGTATGTGTATTTGTGTTATGACGCATATTCCATTCGCCCTCCTTGAAATGTTAACTATTTCTATGGGTAGGTCACTATAAAATCGCAGTCTATATGCTGCAGTTTACTTACAGGGTGGTTCACCAACCTCACTCACCCACCTTAAACCTTTAACAATGCGTGTATTTGTTAATTTTGATTTTTGGAATTTTGAAGCACATAACTATAGGTACTGGTACTTTAAAGACCATATTTTCAAATGTTTAAGTATTTTATTATTATTATTTTAACATTGATATGTTTTTGGACTAGGTAGGTATACAACTTTTTTTTAACCGATTTTACGTAACGCTTTGTTAATCGCCATAGAAACGCAATTAACAATAAAAACATAGGTATCTATAAATCCTCTAGTATTGTTGATTTAAAATTTAAAATAAAATTATGCTAGGTTAGTACCTAGTACCTACTACTTACTACCTAACCATAAATGTATAAATATATAAAAAAAATGTAATCAAAACTTAAAAGACGAATAAATAAAATTGACGCTGCATGCCCGGTGTGCTAATCTTCGAAACGGCTGAAATGATTTTGGAGGATTTTCATAGGCATATTTTGTCGTTAAAATAGATAAATTGATTATTTATTTCTGGTTGCCAAGGGTAACACAGTAGAAAACAACTCATATTTATTATTATTTAATTTGGTTGTAACAGTCAAGAAAGTCTCCTTTTAAAAATATAATTCTATTCGTTATTTGGTTTCACATACCTATCTAAATAGTTAGTTCTGTGTTAAATATCAAAAAAAAAAATCCATTATAAATTGAATGTGCACTAATAAATAATAATACATACAACTATAATATGCTTTTAATGTAAAATGGTATGAAATATGTAAATATATGCATCATAAAAATGTTTCCAATATATCGTACCTTAAAGGATGTATAATACGTTTTTATCCTACTATACCTATTACCTGGTCACCTAGACAATCTATAGCAGGAAATACACGTGCGCCCTTTAATAAAATATAATAATAATAGTTGCTGTGGTCTCACATTCACATGCGATCAAACTGAAGCGTTGGATGGATTTACACTGATTTTGATTTAGTACTTCTACAGCCATATTTTATAGTTTATGATGATGTACTAATATGTGTATTATTACATGGAAATAAATTTTCTTATCTCATTGATCGAGTCGCAGTGGGTGTAATTTGTTTATGCGCTTTTATCTTTTTTACCCGAATAAATCCCAACACAATGTTTACCAATCGTGCAATTTTTCTTTCCAAACATGCACGAGATCATTTTCCCAGGATTAAAAGTTTCATCCTTTTTAAATTTAATTTTCCCCATAGTTTATAATATAGAGTAAGGAAGATCTGAACAACAAATATTGTAATATTATAAAATAAATATAACATAATATTATGATGTAACCTAACCTTTTTTCATAACACGTATTAAAATAACTCTTATAATAATTTTTGATGACACTAAAAAATTATCATTATTATAGGTGAACAATATTACTTTAATAATAAAAGAATAGGTTCCTTTTATAATTTATACTTTTACAACTTAAATGTAATTATTTCTATATTATAAACGTGTAAATGTATAATCTATTTATAAATTTCATTTTTTCATATTCGTTTTTCACGATAAATGTAGTAACTATTATACGTACAGGCGGTACTACCCACCTATTTTATTACCTGACCGACCTCCACTAACAAAATGCATTTATTTGTTGTTTTTATTCCGACTTGTACTGTTGGTAAAAATTCGTTAATTCGTTTATTGTACACAATTGTATAGATACAGTTTCAAATAGCAAATAATATATACTTTCTTTTTTTTAATGCGTTTAATAATATTACAAAAATCTTTTTTGTTAGTAGGCGGTTTTATGTATTCTGTATATTTTATTGTTCTTAATCTTTTTTTCATAATATCAAACATACATCAGTATTGTCATCGGCTAATAAACATAGTTGGTAACCTTAATAACAATTATTTTGCTATAATATGAAAACGCATTTACTTGAGTTAAACTTTAAATGTATTGAATACAAAGTTAAATAATTATTGGGTTTATTATAATGTCTTTATTGGAATCATATTTCTGGTTTATATTTGTACCTACTAAAACACCGTTGTGTAGTAACTAGTAGACTCTTAAGAACACCTGCTTTACACTTTAAAATAAATAGTAGATTCGATAACAGTTACTTCATAAATTATTTTATATGAATTTTAAAACAGATGTTAACCTATTAGGCACCTAATAGTGCTGCAATATTCCAAAATTACAAGCACAGTAGTACAGAAAACGTAAATGATGACATCTAATTTTCCTTCGAATTTTATCATTCTATACTTACCTAGAAGTTAGAAGTATAATAATACCTGTGTTGTATTGGTATTATCTATATACCAGCATACCTGACACATTAACACTTATAAATACTGTATACTATGTACATTACATTTTTATATGATATTAAAAAATATATAATGTTTTTATATTCTTAAACTAAAAACAATATAATCATAAAATGTAATTGCGGTATAGTGGGTGTATACTGTATACTACTTAGAGCCCACTAATAAATGTATTTTTGTATAAACCACAAATCACAAATATCGATACAAACTACGTCCAACTACCAGATGCATATTGCAACCTTCGAACCCAAGAAAATGTATAAAAGGTATTAATTGATTGATGGCGTTTTTATGTAAATTTAAATATTTTGAAATATGTATTTTGATGATGATTATCCATTAGGAATTCAATGTTTTTTATGCAGAAGATTTTACAATTAAAGTAAATAATATTATGTCTACAGAGAAACAAATTATAAATGTTTATTTATAAAATTAATAAACAAATCTAAAAATACACATTCAAGGATAGTAAGAACCGTTAAAATTCTATAATTATTATTATAATAAATAATTTATAAGTTCTCGAGGTTAGATTTGTGATTATTTGCTACTATCTATAAAAGTATTAAAATATGTGCTCTTTTCGTGAAATTTGGCTAATTAACTTTCATAATAAAATTATATTTTTAGTATTAAATTTTCCTTAACGCTTTGATCTAACTTATAAGCTATAACACTTATCTCAATTTTAACAATGGTTTTAATTATTTTCTGGTTTATCAAAATGTAATCCAAGGACTAAATGTTAAACATGTTAAACATCTTTAAAATATTTGACCTAAGCAGTTTTTTTGTATTTTATATGCACGTGTACCTACATAAATTGATTTTTTTATTCTTAGTATTGCGTCAAATAAAAATAAAAATATTTAATGTAGTAGTAGAATCATTAAAAACTTAATCTTTTCCTATTTTAAAGGGAAAATATTTTCAATCAATTCCAAAAAACGAAAATTATTTTTCAGAAAATTATATAGGTAAAATTGTATCAACTAAGTGAAAATGTATTATAGGTATGTCATTATATAATGCAAGTGTCCGTCATTATGATACATTTATCTATGTGACAACTGACAAGTCGGCAAGATAAATGTACATGGAGTTTTACTTGTTATAAGTTGACTACATCTCTCATTATTAGGATTTTAATGACTAAATAAACTGGCAAAAAAATCACAGAAAAAAATGTTAAAAAAAAAATAGCATTAAGTGCGAAAAAAATATATTATTAGTTAATCAACTATATATTTACTATTTGCGAAATATTATATATTTATGTAACGCTTTGACGAAGCTAATCTGTGTAAAAAAATGACAATTTGTAAATCTGGCTTTAGAAGACTTTTTATTGTAAAAACATTTGCCTTAGTTAAGTGGTTTATTTTTTATGATTTTTTTAAATATCAAATTTTTTGAATTAAAATTCATTCATTTAAAAAAAATAAAATATTTAGATTATAAAAAAGTAGGTACCTAATTAAAAATTCTCATAAAATATTTAAAAATATGTTTATACTTTTTGAATTTAAAATGTTTTAAATTCTGAGCGCTCCGCTTCGATGAATGTATTGTTTTTAAAATGATATGTGTTTTTTTTTGTATGCCTGTCATTGCAGTTTGGGGCAGTAACACTGCTCTGATTTTTTCTACATTATCTTGTTCGATGGAAAAGTGAACTTAGTTGGTGCATTCGGGAGCTCGAAATTTAAAATTCTCAATAGTTTTCAAAAGCCCTAAAACAAAACAAAAATTAAGGAAAAACGGAAATTTTCGATTTTGGCTTTTAGTGTAACTTTAAAACACCATAGATAAATTAAATTTTCTCTGAATGTTTATATAAGCATTTTCTATTCACAGTTAAATTTTCAAAATATTTGTGCTTGATTCGAGCTGTATTTACGGACATTTTCAGTTTACATTTTTTTAATTTTTATTTTTATAGATGTCAATAAAATTTTATTTGTCGGGTCAAAAAGTTTAAAAATTTAATACAAGGCTCCTAATGTATTGTTACAATGACAGTTGAAAAATACTAAAAATACATATTCACAATTTTTTTTAAGGATTTAAAGTTCAAATTTTGACAAAATACGTAATAATCACTAAGATGTGCAAATTATTTTGAGTTGGAAATTCATAAAAATTTTCCTTTTTAAATTTAAGATTTGAAAATTTAATTCAAGGTTCCTCATAAGTTTGTCTATCTTTATCAAAAAAAAAAGCCCACTTGAAAGTATAGTTAAATTTTTATGAACGTTTGAAGTTCAAATTATTACACGATTGGATATTCACTCGATTTCTTAAGTAGCGATTTTCTTATTTTGTTGTAATTTAATAACGAATAACCGTAGGCACTTGAAAATTATACTATAATATGTTTATTTTATCAATTCCTTATTTATTAAGCCAAAAGCTTGAAAATTTAATACAAGGCTCCTGATATATTGTTACAATAGTAGTTGAAAAATATTAAAAATACATAGGCTCACATTTTTTTTATAAGCATTGAAAGTTTGATTTTTGATAATATTTATCAAATTTAAAATTTAAAAATAATTTTTAGTTAATAATCTATAAAATGTTCAATTTTTATAGCTAAGGATTGGAAATTTAAAACAAGGTTTCATGTAAATAAATTACTTTATTCACAATAATATCATCAAATATATTTCGTAATATATCATAGGCTGATTTACCGTCTTTGCTCGGAATCGTTTTTCGTATACAATGATATTATATCATTGAATTCAAATTTAACACTAACCATTACAGTGACACACTTGTAAACTACAGACAACAGAGTGACACCCAATTTTTGATGAGTAGATAAACTTTATTTAACAAAAATAATAAGATTTCAAAAAATTATAAAAAATAAACTATTTGTAAGCGTTTATACTTTGTACAGTTAAACATTTTCCAAAAAACCATATTTACAAATTGGCTATTATGAATTTTTCAAAAACAATTTATGTCAGATATAAAATAATTATATTCATTATATAAAAAATAAAAATTTTATACTTTACTTATGACGCAAACGTCTGTATATAATAATAAAAAAAAAACTTTATTAGAACAAAAGTTATTTCATTTTTCAGGTCTTCCAGTTACATCCTGTATAATATATTAATATATACTTACTATGAATCATAATAAACATATTACATGTGTTATCTTACTTCACAATCACGTAGTATATAAATTATAAATTAATATAATTTCTACAATTGTCCACCCACATTCTGAATGCATCTGTCGTATGCAATCATAAATCATAATATTCGTAATAATAGGTCTTGCCGATTTCGTTTACGTGGTTTTGCCCGCATCAAATGGTCACTTGAATACAATTATTACCGAGTACCCACCTACTAGAATATACTATTATCATTTACAGTTGTTACTTTTTATGCCTAACATAATCATAGGAATGTATATTGTATACACGCACATTTTTTGTATACAAATTAACGAATTTAAATAATTTTTTCACATATTCTTACAAACCACAGGCATTTTAAATTGTGTTATCCTTAAATTCCATCAAACCTTTAAACGTATTTTATTTTCTATTAAAATCTGTACTTATATTTCTATATTTCTGTACTTTGGGCCACAGCCCGTTTTGTATTAAAATAAATAAATAAAATGTTCAGGTTTCAAGCTGTTTGCATCATAATATTAATTATACTGTCATCTGCAAGCATTAATTTTTAACACTAAAAATAAAAAAAAATTATAAAAATGACCACCACCATATTATCTGATTAATGAATTAATTAGGTACTTATCGACAAATAAAAATTATTGTGCTGGTGTAACTACGTTACATTAGAACCACTGCGGAAATTTGGTTTTTTGGGGCATTTGTGGAGGTGTACAAATGTTTATATTACGATTACAAATCTGTACAAATGAAATAACAATCGTTGGTATATTTTTTTTTGGAATTTTTAATATGGTGGTGCTAATGTAACGGACCTTTGGCATAAGTACTTTGATTTTGGCATCTTTCATTTGGATACTAGTGTTATGATTGTATTAGTCTGCTTACTGTACGCCTGCACTAGTCTACTAACGATGATCTGCATTAAAATATGTACTTCCATATTCAAGCCCAAATTTACCGTGCCCGCCCCACGGTACACCTTAATAACTGGTAACCCCTTAGTCCGTCTTGTAGTTTGTATATATGTATATTTTGATTCTTTTCATTTTCACTATAAGAAAATAATCGTTTGTATGATTTATATAACGGTATATGTGGTATATATTATATGTAAAGCTATATAAATCGAATTGTTTTATAAATTGACAAAAGTATTTCAATAATTAATTCTAGGTGCGCATTGTTTATTATATAAGTAGATGTAAAATAATTATAACTATCAAAAATATAGAATGACGGGTTTCAATTGTCTTTTTTATGAAAAATAATATTAGAATACAACTAATTAGGTTAAATGATGGCCTCAGGGTCGTGACAAGGTTTGTTGAGGAACCATCAGATTCAGCACATTTACCGCGGTTCGGCGATTTTGCGACCTACTGAATTTTGGGACGCGCTTTCGCTTTTTCGAGGTCTTCGCGGGAAAACTGGATTATATAATTTATTTATGTCGTTCGTGCATCATTTTCATTTGATTGTAATTAATATTTTTCAAAAAATTATCGTTGCAGTGTCGATATTGGGTTCCAGTTGGCACGTGGCCGAGACAGTGATCACGAGCGCTTACCGAGCTCTTTCCAAAGAACTGATCACAGCGGAACTAGGTGCTTACGTCGGACTCGGTCACATCAACATAACCCTGTGCGGTAAGGAGTGAATGGTCAATTTTTTTTATGTATTTCGCGTTGCCGACCAGGCAACCGCGCTTATGGTATCATTGGTATAATGCTATCATACGAATAAACAACGATAGTATATACAACGTACAATGTATTTATAATATTATATCATTATATTAAATCGTTTTTTTTGCATCTATTACAGCTATGCCGTCCGACAACTCTTCTGTACCCTTGGAAGACATCAGCTTCAACGAACGTTTCTCTTGGCTGGGGGCTCACGAAATGGGCGAAAGTTACCAAGCCGCCTTGTACCGGGGCATGCCCTTTCCCATACTTACCGTAGCCGAATACTTTAGCCTGGGCCAAGAAGGGTTTGCTTGGGGAGGTCAATACAGAGCCGCGGGGTACTACGGAAGCATATTTTTATGGTAAATATATTATAATAATGTATAGGACCTATTGTAGTTCAAAAATCTTTCGAACGAGACGGGTTTTAGACTCTTATAGTTATACTAAGTATATAATATTAACAATATATAAACGGAAATCGGTCCAAAAATGTATAGAAGTCTAGCACTTATGATCTTTTAGACCATATTGTTCGAAAAAAAAAATTGTGATTGGCTATTGCGGTTAGTAAGTGGTATATATATATATATAGTACAATGTTACCATACTACCATAGTATATTCCTTATTGTACCAAATTCACCCGCGGTACACAATCAAATCCCACACAAAGCATAATATTATGTAAAAACAGTTACTACTTACGACTTACCATTTATAGTCCATAAATACAAGCACATCGAATCACCACTTTCATCACATTAAAATATAACCATCACACATCTCGAAATATTTTTGTTCCTAAAACCGCTATTCACGACGTTATCTCGGTGCCGCTGTAAATCGCCAACCTCGACATGCGCAATGACACGTTTACGAACTGGGCTCGAATAACGTTTAAGCCCTCCAAGGGCTCACGTCTGTTTCGCGTAAAATCAAATCAAAAAAGACCAATGTTCACGCACATGTCGTGTTTGTCAATACAAATATACAATAGTATAAATTATAATATCAAAATGTACGTTTATGTTTACAGGACAGCGTTTGTGTTGTGGTTCCTGATGAACATTCTGCTGATTGTTGTTCCGCGGTACGGGGCTTACACAATGATAGGCATGGGAAGTTTTATGGTCGGAGCCACAGTCGCCTATCACAGCATGCTTCCGTCGTCGCCTCTAGTCATACGTTTTCAGGACGACAAGTTTTTACTGTTCAGGCTGGGCTGGTGTTTCTGGCTAACACTGTTCACCGGTTTGTTAGAACTACGCGTATTAAATTATTACCATATGGCTATATATTAGATGTACCCATATCGCTTAGGAACAAACGTATAAATTGCACCCAATGAAGGGAGAAAATTGGAAATTATTGCGATCGATATTGGTACATTTAAAGAATAAATATCCCCTGGTATAGTAAATTGCGTCCGGATATTTTTTAAGCGGGATAATTGTTATGTTAGACATCTTATGACCACAATTAATTGTCATTTGATTTTTGCACACCAATTTCATGGTTATGGTTTATGCCACCAACTATACATACTGTATAGTTGTATGAAATTATGCGCTTATACAAATATTCTGGATTAAAATCGCTATGTAAATAAATTAAAATCAAATTCGGTTGGTAAAACATTTAAATTAAAATTGTTCAAGAAGTATTTAAGGAATCACACGCGACTTCTAGATTCCAATGAACATTATATAGGCAACTTAATATGCATTCGGCCATCGGCTGTCGCCGTATTATTCATACATAGGTACGTAATAACTGATCATTAGTGCGAGTACATAGACGGATGCAAAGGACGAAATTATAAATGTGGCTCGTTCATTCCCTTGTACATTTTATAGAAAAATTAATTATTTTCTAGAATACAAATCGGAATAGAAGTTGCGATTTTTTGGAATTGGAATGAGTATAGTTCTTAATTTGTTCAATAGTCACGAGGCCTCTCAAACAGTTTATTTTCTGTTTTCTTATTAAACTATTCAATTTTTAGTAACTTGCAATGAATATGTTTGAGAGAGTATTGTAAATTCAATTGAATTTTATCGTATTCACTCATCTAAAAATAAGGCATTGAACGAAAATAAATTTGAAAGTGTACCTAATGTTTTTAATAGTAGATAGGTATGCCACTTTTTATTTGTAACTTAAAAAGTTACAGTTGCGACAATAATAAATTAATGACAACATGCTCGAAAATGTGTATGTATGAATTTAATATTTGCAACGACAATAATTTTCTGAAAATACAAAACAAAATGTAAAGTAAAATATTATATTATATTGTTTGTGGAATTACTATGCCTGGATTCAAATTTATTACTTATCTATTAATAACTATATACTTTTTAAACTAATTATTACAAATATACAAATGCACTCAAGTCCTTGCTATATATACTCTATAGTAACGATTATCGTATCTAAGTATCAAACTTACCTAAAGCACTGTCATCCAAATGTCGAATTATATTTAATTATATTTGGCGGAGTCTCCTCGATACTTAAAATGTATAATATATCGATGCATGATCCCCTCCTATAATTTTGTAAAGAGAAACTTTGATAACTTCGTTAAATTTGTATGTGCTATAATGTCAGTGCAATGAATACCTATACCTACTTATCTTTTATGCATAATAATATTATTATTACCTGCCTACATTATATTTTGTTTATTATTATCGTCCACATCGTTACGGTTTCTTGCCCCGCAGGTCTGCTGTGCATTTCCGTCGGGTTGATAATCGTGGCCATCGACTGCGTGTATCCGCACAAGTTCTCCACCATTCTCGAGGTGGACTTCGACACGCCATACGACCGGCACATTATCATCGAGGACAGCATCCACCGGAAGAAACGCGTCGGCAATAAGAGTCTGGAAGAGCCCGAGGGCCTCGGCCGCAGGATATTAAGGTTGTCTAACGCTATACAATATTAATTATATAATATAGGAAATCCGTCGGATGGTTTTGTCACGCAATGCGATTTTATTATAATATTATGATTAATGCGCCGCCATTTTGTCTCGCAGGCGACTGTCGTCCAAGAAAGACGACGATGTTAGCAATCACATGAAACGCGCAGGCGCGGACAACCGTGGTTTCGAGTTGGACCCAGCCCCGCCAAATTCGCCGTGGAGGTTCCCGTACAACAGGCCCGCGGCCCAGGGGGTGAAGTTCAACAGGACTATATCGCAGGACTCGATGACTAGCCAAACGTCCAACTTGGCAGTCGCTTTCAACAACCGCGACAAGAGCAGACTGTCCATATTAAAAACGTCTTTGCCATCTATAAGGTGATCTATATGTTAATATTAAATACAATACCCAAAGGTATAGGAACATTTATGCCTAAATTATTCAACATGATTGGTAAAATAAATTAAGTCAACGTCAATAACGTGAAACTAAACATTGGAAGTTAATACGTCAAAATGTCAAATAATAAATTTAATTCTAAAAGTTTAAAGTTAGTCTATGAAGAAAAAATTAAAACATCTAACTCAATTAATTAATTTAATGACCGCGTGAGTCACACAATATTAATTATTATAGTTATTTGCGATTGTGAAATAATAATTAAGAACTTGCCATTTCATTTAAAATTCATTTCATTATTTTATCTTATTGTTATCACACTGTAATGTTAGACAATTACATCCAATTGGGTCTAATAAATTATCAAATCAAGAAATAAATAATTATTAAACCATTTTAGTTTATAGGTAGGTACTATAAAGGTATAGCGGGTTATTAACCCATATATATATAATTCGTTTTTGATTTTAACCACAGAGTATATACATATTATGTGTAAATATATTATATTTTTATTTTTCTAACTAATTAGAAAGAACTACCTAATATAATATTACAATTAAAACTTAAACTATATAGCTAAGTTAAAATGTTGAGAAAAGACCAGCCTACAATTGATCATAATATAACTATTACTTTTACCTATACGTATATTATTATGAGCTTCACGTGCAGGACATATTATTTTGTATCGACAAATCTACGTGTTCCCAAGGTTGTGATACATTAACATGTTATAAGTAGAGGAACAAATTGTAAGCCAACAATTTAGCCACCTTCGAATTTAAAAATAAACATAACAATATTTATAACCATCGTCGTTTTTAGTTATTTACCTACGCATTAATAAGTTGTATTGGTCACCGAAAAAATAGGTTAATTTTAAACACAATATTTTTTTTATATTTGGGCATTGAATGTTCCATAAAATTAACAATCACACGTGGACATTTAAAATGTAATTTTCTGTAGTCTCATAAACGATCGATTTTAGTTTACATACATTTTGTCATATAAATTGTGACTTATGTTATTTATTTTATTGTAAATATTTCCAATTAATCAAAATGTGTTTTTTTTTAGACCGGCGCCCGGACAAGCAGTAGTGGTAGATAGAGCCAAAGAAGTGTCCATGTGGTGAAACTTCGCAAAATAATATAATTATTATAAATGTGCCAAGCAAAACGATTTGTGAAAATTTTTTTGAAGTCTGATCGTATAGACATATATATATATATATACATATTATGTACCATATTATATATATTACAAAATGACAGTCATATAAAATTATAATTAGTTGCTATTATACTAATTATGTTGGTTTTGTTAAGTGGAACTAGTGAAACGAAAAGCTTAAAATTCTAGATGTCAAACTTTGACTAACTTAATTTACGATAAAGTACATTAATATTTATACTACGATGATCAAAAATATGTAAAAATTAGGGTTATAAGTATATCAAGGAGATGTGAATGAAATTATTGTAATGTTACCTATATTTATTTATTAATAGTATTGTAATTTGTAATTTGTAATCATTTAATTAGGCTAATTTTTAAATCAAAAACTTTTTTACTGTGTAAATTATTATTTTTGACAAATATATTATGTATTTTTATTTATTTTATATTTCGTTAACAATATATTGTGAATAGGTAGCTCATATTTATTAATAAATTTATTAAAAAATCAAATAAGGCGGGGGACACCAAGCCGTGAGGGGTATCACAGTGGCACCCCGTACCTGAAGTTTTCTAGAAAAAAACTATACCATTCAGAAAAAAAATTACCTAATAAACTGTTAAAACACATCCTAATGTTGGAAAATAGTTTTTATTTATTAATTTATTCGGAAATAAACAAAGCGATATGTTTGCGAATACGTAAATAGCTTATTTAAGCTTCGGTAGCCGCCACTGGAAGACGGGTTACAAATTCTGGCGTGGTAACAATTTAGACATTTTAGTAGAAATTATCTATTGAAAAATTAGCAGTAAATATAAATTATATTAATAAAAAAAGGATCTCAGAAAATAGCGTTTGACTACATTAATAAAATGTTTAGGTAATCTTCTGAGTCATGGGTTAACAAATATTTAATACATTTACCAAAATAGTTGATTTCCGCGCGTGAGATACCAAATATATTTCGCATTAGTAAAGCATATCATATTATGTACCATAATATTATATATTGATTCGTAAAAAAAGTAATACGTATTGACGAAAAGTTTCAAGTGCCAGTATGAATAATTTGTTGTAATACTAACTTACTAAAACGTTATTTTTATCGTTTAAATGTCCAATTTCATAAAAAATTGAACTAAAAACGCTTATAAAAAAATGATGACTGTATTTTTGATATTTTTAAATTATTGTATGATGAACTTATAAGGACCTTATATTGAATTATCATGTTTTATAACTCACAATTAATATATTGTTGTCATACATAAATGGAAAAAAAACTGAAATAAGTACAAAATGTAAAATGTTTATGAGTAGCTCAAAAAGATCCAAGATATTTTGAAAATTATATTTTATCTTGAAAATCCTAAAATGCATATTTTATGAAAATTCAAATTTCTATAATTATTCATGTTAAAATTACTTTGATATAAAAAACTAAAAAATATATGAAAAAAGAAAAACACAACATTTAAAACCAATACATTCGGAGCTCCGCTCAATTTCTAACGATGTATTGTTTTTTTAACATTTTGAGATATTGTCTTCCAAAAGCACTCTCATGAATTTATGATATTCAAATAATCAAAAATTCAAAAATCAACAGGTATACCGTATACCTATTGGCAATTACCTATGCAATATAACTATCTTACATTTCAAATTTTATTATAATATTAGTATTAATTCACTTAATATGTTTTATATTTAATAAAATACTCATGATGATAGGTATTTTATATAATTTTTATCCCCGCTCACCCCTCATGTTTTATCATAATCTACGTCAATACACCACATACACATAATAATAATTTAAACGATCATATTAAAATATTATTGAGTATTGATGATTAAGTACTTTAATGACATAATATTATATACTTATATGCCTACAGCGCCTTACACTCATCGTGATAACGATGTATTATGACGTGTATAATAAAATATTTTTTAGAACGTACGTCAGAATACAATTTTTAAATGTAAACAATAATAATATCCTGTAATCTGTGCTATCAATGTTTTTTTAACACATTTTTTGCGTTTCAGACACTTTTAGTTTGTTTTTTCTTTGGTTGTGGTTAGCAATATTATTTTTTGTACAAACGACTCGAAAAATGTTATTGTTTATGAAAGTTGGGTCCTTACATCCAAAACGCGCCGAACGAAAAACAATATTGTAATATAATAAGCATATAATGCATCAATTTTTTCATTCGTTTTATTTGCAGTGTATAAAGCTGTCCCAAAAGTCATGCTTTCTATTGTTTTTTTTACGGTAATGTAAAGGTATGTTTTGACATGTCCGAAATCTTAAAAATAAAAAAGTATAAAATACTACACGATTAGAAAAAAACATTTTCGGTAGTCGATTTTAATATAAATTTATCAAATTGTCATTTTTAAAATTATTTTGTTATTTATAAATTTTTTTACTTAAAGTATTACCTACGGTAGATTCAATTATTGTTGCTTAAGACATTGCATTTATTACAAATACGTAATTTTAGTACGATAGTGAGTGCGATGAAACAATAGAGTTACCACTTACCACAAAATACCAATAACAATATATATATTATTATTAGAAGCCATAACAACATGGATTATTAAATTATTGTCTTACATAACAATATATATTACTACTATGCGTATCGATAGCAAACAATCCGTTTTTAAGGAGTTTTGTATAGGCAATATCAGGAGAAGTTGGTCTAATTGTGTGCGTAGTTATTATAATCAGTGTTGTGTGTACAATATTATAAAGTAATAAAATTGTTATTGTTTGTTCGTAGAGGGTAATCTCTAAAACCACTAAACCACTTCTATACATTTTTTTACTATCAGAAAGCTACACTAGCTAACCTTGAGTAATATAGACTATATTTTATATATTTTTATTTCGATTAAAATAAATTTTTATATAATATAAAAGCGGATGTGTGTCCGGTCGAGATGTACTTTTGGGAAGTTGTTGAGTAGACTGGCGCGAAGGTTTCTGGCATACTACTTCCTGGCGTATTACAATTTACAATCTGAACTGGGCTACACATACACTTATACTAAAACCGAGAATCGAGATACACCAATATAACGTTTTATTTTGTATTAGTTGATCATTTTTCCGGGCGAAGATTATACAGCTATATCAAAAACCACCGAATGGCACATTGTATATTTTTTGTATCCAATCCACCGTAGGTCGGGTTGAGTAAAAACGTCAAACTTGATATAACTCTGAAACTTTAGAGTTAGAAATTATACACTTACGTATACGTACCTTGTGGGTAAATAATTTCAATTGTAATTATACCTTGAGATAGCTTGAGACTTGCAATTTTCACGGTTAGGTTAGGTTAGGTATACCATGTATGAGTGTGTACTGATAAAACATTTTCCGAAATTCGCATTTTAATGTGGCGCTTGCACGAGTATTTTGAGATTCGAGGTAATCAATGAAAATGTTTAAGTTTCGAACACCATTACACTATTTACACTGAATATTAAATATCGAATTGAACAAAGTTTGAATCGTATACAGTTGCCATTTTTAACGTGCAACGAAGTGCTCGGGGTCACCTAATTAATAGTTACTATACTAAAGTTACATACTTAATAATCTGAAATTCAACAATTTTATCGATATATACTTGTGATGGTGATCTTATTTGATCGGCACCTATATAATGGACAAAATAGGGTAAAGATGTGTTGGCTACAACAAAATATCCGTTTGAAAATCATCTTATTGTTTTTTTTTATTATATTATATACCTATTATATATTTTATTTATTATATAATATATTATATATTTTATCTATATAATATATATTATTCTCGTACTTACTGAGTTGAAAATTAATTTACTCTTGTTATTGGTTGATTTTTAAGCTACATCTAAATTCAAGTATGTAGTATTGTTATAGTGTATAGTGAATCATGTAGATATTGTAATGATTATTAAATATAATATATAATATTATAATAATTGTATGATTGTACAAATCTATAATATATAACCTGTGTTATATAGTAAATTAGTATCTAAATGAGATGAAATATAGTGGAATTAATTAACAGTGCGACGTAAACAGAATATTATATATCTGTACAAAAAAAAAATTATTATCATGCTAATAATATGTATCATCACATAACACACTTACACACGCACGCATATTATAATAAGTAATTAAAATAATATTAATACAAATCTCGTGGTGATGAGTGATGACTGACGAAGCAAACATAAAACACATTAGGTACGTATTGTAGTTTTAGTATACGTACAATGCATCAAACTCATAAATCATTACATAATATTGAAAAAAGACTAAATTTAATTTGTCTATTAAGCTAATAGGTAATAACCAAACCATATTAGGTACCTAACTGTGACAACATTTTAAACAAAAATATTGTCTTCAAAACGTTATTTATAAGTTATAACAAATATTTATATAAACAAATTAAAACAATAATTTGACGAAATAAATGCTTAAACGAAAAATGAAAATATTTAAATAGGTGTAGGTAGTAGGTACCTACACCATTGATTATAAATGTACAAAATATACTATAATAATAGTAGGTTTTTATAAATTATAATCAATGGCAGTATATGCAGGCACCATTGTCCATCAAACATAATTAAAGATATTAGATAATCATTAAAAGTACATGAAGACAAATTACGGATGAACTTTTTTCTGCGTTGTATAGACTGTAAAGGTACCTATAACATTTATTTCATTTTAATAATAAATCTTATTTTGAACCTTATATACGAACAAATCAATGTTGGCTAACTATAGTAACTTGTATTAACGATAGCTTACGTTTTCCGTAATATTTTATTGCTGTCCATTATTTATAATTATCAAATGTAGGTATTTTTTAATACTATTATTAGTATATTTCTGTAATTATTCATAATAATATATCAATATATAATATTAATCTATAATTTTTACGTTTATATCCAATTTGATGGCGCGGACGTGCGGTTTCTTGTAGCTGAATATATATATATATATCTTATAGCTGCTTTTTCAAGTTGTATTATAGTTGTGGAAGTTTCATTAATTACTTAGTAATATTTTATCATAATTCATAACAACATTTCATCTATAAACTATAACTGATAAATATTACTTTATTTATAACTTTATAGCTTTGCTGAAGTAAAAATACCAATAACACTGTTTTTAACATATTGGTTGGCGTTTGTACACCTTTAGCAATTTTTAATATTTTTTAACTTTTTATTTTAGATTCTGGACGTAGCAACGAATGTATTGATTTGCAATGATGTGTGTTTTTTTTCTATTAATAATTAACTTTCGGGGTACCTAGCGAAAAATAAAAAGGCTCTGATTTTTTACTTCGAAGCGTCTTTTCTGATAGGAAAGTGAATCTAATTGGTGTATTAAAGATGTCAGAATTGATTTTATTTTTCTTTAGCTTAACTCAAAAACTTATAACCTTAGATAGGTACTTTAAATTTTCACCAAATGTCAATAAAACTATATTCCATGCGTGATACAATTTTCAGAATTAATTAATTTTATTTAATTCTCTAATAAATATTTAAGTGTTATAGCTGATATGATAACGTATACTTAGTACAGCGTGGGGTGCGTCGCGCAGATTTTGTTTCCACGGCGATGTTCCTAGGTAGTATACCGAGACTAGAGACACCGCGAGCAGGTGTCAGTAAGTTAGGTTTCGTGAGGTTTAATTTAACCTAACGCCACGAACGGCATTTGCCGGTATTAACTACTAATCTACTAAAACTTATTTAACTCTAACGCGTGCAGGTTAGGCAAGCCCGGATTAAGACATTTTGAGGCCCTGCAGGGACCAAAGTTTTAAATGAGACCCCTGTACGAAAAAAAAATATAATAATATATATATTATTTGATATTAGGTACCTGTTATAATAAATATAAATAGGCTTTAAGTAAATGTAGCAATAAATAATGAATAATGTATCACTTTATTTATAAATTATAACTTTCAAGCTTTTTTCCTCGCTAAATAATCATCGATTTTTTTTAGGTGATTTATGCGCAGTATATTACTATAAAGCCTATATAACGAATAAAGTAATGTACAAATGTGAGGCCTCTAAAAAACTTCTATTATCGAGTTCCGTGGGCCATGGCCCCCTTTACCTCCTCTTAATCCGGGTTTAGGTTAGGTCCCTCACAGCTACTCAATTCACTAGTTATATATAGATAGCGCGCTGTCGTAAACGATTTACAATGATGAAAGGGATGTGCCCATGGGCAAACTATAATTTGATCTATTTGGTTACTTTTTTGGAAATTTTTTGAGATACTTCAGCCTTGGGAACATAATAGAACATCGGCCAACAGTACAATTGCACACAGTGTCGTAGCCATGGCGGGGTTTTAGGGGTTCAAACCCCATCAGGGCCGGTAATAAGTATTTTGCAGACCTGTGCAATTTGAAAAAATGCCACCCCCATTTATAATTAGTACATAGTTTTTTTATACAAAATGAACACAATTAATTACAAACTGGGTTATATTGTAAGAGATCAAACAGAGAAACATTTTTTAATTTTAAATTATAACATTTTAAATTTAAATGCTTCTAAAAAATAATTGTGCCTATGTACTAAAAATATTAAAAATATTAAAAATATTTATAAACTTTTATTGTAACAATATATCAGGAGCTTTGTATTAAATTTCCACGCTATTTGATCCAACAAATACAATTTTATTGACAAGTATAGAAAAAAAAATTTTAAAAATTGAAAATTGAAATATCTGCAAACATTTCAAAAAAGAGTCAAAATATTTTGAACATTTTATCAAGTATAGGCTAATTATAACAAAAAGGTGATGACAGACACAAAAATAAAAAAAAAATTGTTTATTTATATCCTAGACCACTGTCGGAAATAAGGGATGACGTATATATTAGGAGACTGACTTCAATCGTTTAAAAATCAAACTGTGCACATAATCATATATCTATGTCTTTTAGATAGGTAGGTGCTGTTAAATTTCTGTGAGATCAACTTATATTCAATCTTTTGAATGTCTTTAAAATGTCAATGAAATATAAGCGATTTAAAATGTCGATCTGTTCGCCGCTAATACGGAAAATCTCTGATACGGCGACGACAGGGCGCAGTCATAGTAACATAATATAATTACCTTAATGACCACTTGCGTGTCTGATGCTCTGAACCACACACACCCTCCGAATTCCGAGTCTTCGACCCGGGCCATGAAAATATCTTCATGACTACCTACTTATCCGACTATGACAGTTGCACTTGCTACTGCGGCACAATTTACTGCAGCAGTGCCATTGCAACGTTGCATTGTGCAACAGAACACGGACGGGACCACGACCACTTTCACACGCACGTCTTGTCGCGCACGGTCGGCGCGAAAGGCCTGCGTGGGGTGCGCTCATATCGTCGCCTCCGTCGGGTGGCGTACGTGACCATGGTCACAGGCGCATCGCTCGCGCGTTCACGCACGTGCGCCAATAACAACTCACAATAACAACGTCGTGTACATTGTTCGGTGTATGGTAATTTTACATTTATGATTAATCAATGATCCACGTGCGGGCTCGGATCAGAAACCTGATGAAACCGCAGATCTCCGTTCGACCAGTTATGCTGCATTTTTATCATATTTGGGTCATAATATAACATAGGTTCAATATACATAAATAGGTGGGGGAGGGGTATATCGGGGCTAAGCACCACAGACATAATATTCTGACTTTTTAGATTCTGAGCGGAGCGAGGAATGTATTCGTGTTGTAATAATTATCTTAAAGTGTTTTTTCCGTGCCTATCATTTTCTTTTGTAGAAGAAAAAAATGCTTAAATAGTTAAATATTCAATTTTGAGGGTTGTTTCTGGTAGAAATTTGGATCTAATTTAGAAATCGGTACATGGGGAGATCATTCATAAATAATTCCTCATACTTTTTAAAACAATTGAGATGAGCTAACAAAAAGTAGCGGATAAACGGGAATAATAATTATGCAACACCAAGAATTTTGATTAATCCATTTTCTTTTTTTATTATAATTTAAAAATGAATAACCGTAAATATACTTAAAAACTAAAAGCTGAACTGATGAATACTTATATCAAATTTGTATAAATATGCTATAATTTTTAAATTATTTTGGCTCTGAATTATTCAAAAACATTTGAAATTTTATAGTTTTTTTGGTTTTTTTTTTTGATTAATGTTGATAACACTTTTTAAGACAAAAATCTTGAAATTTGTAAACAACTAGGTTAGTTACATAGCAATTATAAAATATGAAAAATATATAGACACAGTTTTTTTATAAGCATTTAAAATTCAAATTCCCTCAAAACTCGTTAAAATCACTAACATATTGAAATTATATTTTGTAATTAGAATTTAGAAAATTTTTATTTTTATAACCAAGACTAATGCTATATTTAATAAAATGTTTTTCTTATAAGTTACCTACGATGTTTTTGACAAAAATTAGTTAAGCCAACACAATAGAGAATTAAATGATAAAATATTTTTAGTAAACACCGCATTCCATTCATAATCGTTTTTCGTATAAAAGCAATAAATTACCTATCGTTAAATTCAAATAAACATCATTATACATCCATTAAAACGTATAAAGTGACCTAATTAATGGAAAGGAAGACTCAAAACCTACCACAATGAACAGAATGATATGCAGTGCTATGTAGTATGTAGTTCTCCGGTTTTTATTACACTTATTAGTTATTGATTATTGGCCACGTAGGGGAAAAAAATGTCATAATACAAAAATTATTAAAATATTTTACCGTTGGTTAAAATTAAAAATAATAATTTAATTTCTCGGGGCAAATAGATAATATTCCGTGATTATACTGAAATTATAAGAATTTTATTATTTATAAATGCAATTATAATTTAACCTATCACTTTGGTTTTTTCCGTATACCATAAAATATTTTGGTGCATAATATGACATAATATCTATATCATTATATCAGTAATTTAGTAGGTAGGTAGATGATAAAATTCAATTAAAAAACATGTCAAATTTAGAAGATACTTTAAAAATAGTTGATTTAAATATTATAATCATTATTCATTATTATGTTAAATTTAGTTATTAAGGTCATAAATGATATGAAGTTGTAAGATATTTTTGTGTACAAAGAAAGTATACAATTTAGTTTTATTATCCAGATGGATATTTGATAAGAATTTGAAGCGTAATAATTTTATTGTCTTGTCACTATTCGGTATTCACTATGGTTGCGCTCTAAATACATACAAATCGATAATACTATTCCTTTTTTTTTAGATCTTTATTGCGTCTTCTGTTATATACGAAAGCACAAAACGCTTCAATAATGCAATATCATCAAGTTGCCCCCAAGTAATCGGCCTATATCGTCCAGCGAAACGTGTAAAAACGAACGTGAAGCGTGCGCGTGTATGTACCTATATTTTTGTGTTTCGTCGACGAGTTTGTTGACTCATAGGCTGGCGGGTGTGCGGGAGGGGATCATAACAATAACACAACGGACGCGCGCACACCGGCAGGCACGCGACGACGATGGTTCTTTGTGACGGCCGCGCGTGCGTGCGCACGCCGTGTTGCTGTGTTGGCGACGCCGTCGTCGACGTCGTCTTTCTCGAACTGTTCATTCCGCGTCTGTCCGTCGTTCCCTGCTGTCTGTCGTCGTATTATCTGTTCCCGATATCGCGCATCCGTTCGAGTTTCGGTGTCCATTTTCGCTGCCTAACGCTGTTGGCCGCGTAAAACCGACGCGAACTATCGATCGTCATCCGTCACTGTCTCTCGTTTTCCCCGACCGTTTATCTCCGCTCCTGCTGTCTTCACACAGAGTGACCGGCTGTGACGAACCGTCCATCGCGTACTTGCGCGATTTCTCGTCCGGCTTACCGTCAACGAGCAGTATTTTTTCTCTTCTCAAAATGTCCACCACCCCGAAGTCCCTGCCGGAGGAATCGCTTGGCGGTAAATATATTCCCGTTATTTATTTGTCTATTTGTTTATGATAATAACAACCCCCCCCCCTCCGGGGGCAGAAAGTACCTACTGCAGTAACGATTGAACTTATTATTAAAATAACACTATAAAACATGTAACAATCTTAAGCGTCAATTAAAGAACGAAAAAATCAAAATCGGATAAATTACAGGTACGTTACTGTAACTCAAAATTCTGTTTATAGGACTTAAATGTGAGTACCTATGGGCTATGGGACTATGGAAAATTAAATTGCAAGTACTAAATGTAGTATGAAATATCAAAGACAGTGTAAATGGATCTATTTAATAACTTAATATTATGAAAATCAGTTTTTTACCTCGAGTGGTCGAGACTACTCTGTATCAGAGTAGTCCTCATATGTTTGATTAGAACTTTTAATTTCTCAGTTGTGTTGATCAAGCCAGTTTTTTGAGGTTCCAAACTCTAAAACAATGCATTAAAGTGAAATAAAAAATATATACATCAGTTTGCATGGTGTGGGCAACTGCTGTTTGTCCGAGTTCGGTATAGTGGCGATTGATGATGGTCGGGGGCTAGAGAGCCATTGCTATGTAATAATATGTCCCTTATTACGGTAGGACACAATAGTCCTCAGAGTTAGATTTGACAGAGAGAAAATTCATCACTGAGATAACAGCTGTTCCAAGTTTGGATGGCAAACATTATAAAGACCTGTTATATTATGACATAATATTTATAGTAATATACCTCTTGTGTAATAACCAATATCTACACATATATATATTTTAAAATATCAATGATGTCTAATAATTTGGTTAAATTATAATATGAATTTGAGTAAAATATACAGAAGGCATTTGTGGTAATAAAATGACAGCCTTATCACCAAAAAAATTATTGTGAAATGTCCATAGATATTTAATTAGTTTTAAATTTCAGGAACTGTTGTGTTTTAGCTGTTCTTTACACAATTACACTAAATAGGCGGTCAACATAATATATTATTGAGATTAGACACTTATTATGTCGATATTGTTATGTAGTTATACCTGTCCTATATAATTTTATTTGTGATAACCGTTTAAAATGTTTTGATCAGTTATTTACAATTCTACATTTATTACATTTATTGTTCCAGTAATACTATTGGTTAATATTATAGTATTATACTCAAGTAGGTACATGATTAATTTCAAATTTTTTTTTTCCAAAAATATGTTTTTAGATATTTAGTAACTGTTATAGCAGTTGACAGTTGTGGGTAATAAATGGTAATGATTGGTAAATAAATAGTGAAATATTAAATTATTCTAATTGGTTTAAATAGTTATAGGGTAGCAATTCATTACTGTTCTGTTTTTAGGTGCATTTCTTCATAATATCCAAACCATTGGTTTAATCACAATTTTTATCAACTTTGGTGTTTAATCAATAATCTTTTCTTTTGTCTATATTTTTAGTATAATATCATCAGCTAATCAGTTTATTCTCTTCAGAATTTTTATTATTACTATACAGCCATTATATTATTCTCTTAAGTTTGAAATAAATCATTTTTATTTATTTAAAATTGCATTGAAAAAGTCAGTTGGTAGGTGCCGCACTGCCGCTTAATAAATATTCCTATTTAATATTAAATCCTAAAGAATTTGCCATTCTGCACTTGTTTTTAGATAAGGAATAGGTAGGTGCAATTATAAAATGGCTGTTCAATCAAAATATTATATCTCTCATTATCATTTTTCTACAATGTGTTTATATTTAATATTTATTGTTAGAAAGATTTATTATGGATAATTCTCTAAAGTATAGTTCTTTTATAAATTATTTTAATATAAATTTAAAATCTTAATGTGTTAGGCTCAACTATGGAGAATTAAGTAATATTTCAAAGAAAAAATGTTAAATTTATTAGTTTTTATTATAAAGAGATGTTATAAGAAGTGATTTTGTAGAGAAATTAAAAAATCATCTACAATAATTATGCAATATTTATAGTTATTATCTAATCTTCATAAGTTATAACTTAATAAGTAAGCTGTAAGGAGAAATAAAATACTCAGTGGCGCATGCAGGGGGGAGGCTAACGGGCTGAAGCCCCCCCCCCCCATTGCCTGTATTATTACTTTAAAAATATTTATAAAGTTTCAACTGTTGTCAACTAGTAAGCATGATGTAAATTCATATTTGCATACCAATTTTCCTAGAATAATTAGTAACTTTTGGGAAAATAGTATGAATTACTTGTATGAAAGACCTTTTATTAAATTTCTAAGCCTTAGCTATACATATTTAATATTTTATATATTTTGAACTACAAATTAATTGTGGTTTTGTCAAAATTTGAATTTAAATGCTTATAAAGAAAAATGTTTTACCAATAAGTATTGTTAAACTAATTAAATACAATCCAAGTGAAGACAGGATCTTATCCAGGGTCCAACCAGGGTAACCAAACAATTTAAATTTATTTTAATTTTTCCTGATTATTTTAAAAAATACTGAGAATTTTCAATTTTGATCTCCCAAAAGTATTAACTAGATCAAATTTGCTTCCAATTACCTCCATTGAAGTTTATGATCGGAAAATTTTTTTTACTAGAAAAGTTGAGAAGTTGAAGTTGTACAAACATTTTCAAATACCCCACCTAAACATCTGCAATTATTAGACTGGACAAAATAAAAATAAAATTGCAATTCATTTTCAAGCCCCCTCCCCTCATTGAAAAATCCTGTGTTTGCCACTGAATTTATACTCTTCCATAAAACAAATAATACTTTGTAAAAATTGGAAATCACCCTATACTAATATTATGATGTACTATTGTTTTAAATAATGGTCTTATTTTTATAAATGAGTAGGTTTATTCAATTAACAATACTATGAAAGACGTTGGCATAATTTTTTTGTGTAAGTAAGTAGGTATTACATTTACTTGTTACAATATTGTATATTGTACTTATTCTTTTATAAAATAAATAGGATATGATTAAAGATATCTTTAAATTTGTTATTATTATCACCAATTGTAGAAGTAAATAACTTGATGAGCATTTTAATTTAATTCTCCCTACTCTGTCCTCATACATAATAATCAATTGTTACGAATAAAATATTTAAATTGAAAATGCCCGAGACTTTTTTGTTCAAAATAAATTATTAATTTTATTATGCTAGAGACTAGAGTGTATATCAAATTTTAAACAAGACATGATTGTTTTGTAATGAAATGTTTGAATACATATTTAAATAAACACTTCTATAAATATTTTTTATTATTATTATTTATTTATTTATTAATGTAATTGAAATAGCTTGATTAATCAAGAATTTTAAATATGTTTGTTTTGGTGTTGTTTAATGTTCTTTTTACATCTTAATACATTTTCAATTATTGATTTTTGTTATTTTTTATTATTTACTTTTATAGTTTCCTAGTTGGGAAAATTAAAATGTTCAAAAAGAAACCCATAATATTAATATGGAAGTTCATGTGACCTAATGGAGTAATAGAATGTCAAAACAAAAATAATAACATTCGTTATCGAGCCCCTCCTTCCCTCCGTTTAATCGTATCGTAATTCGTAAATTGTATAGTCCACGGCTGTGTCAAATATCAATATTCAATAGTATTATTTATTAGTTATTTACTAGTCTAGAATGTTATACAAATATAAGACTTTTTATTCCTACTGATATTAGTTATAAGTTTTAATATTTATATAGTAATAACTAATAATAATATATTATTATGGCTGTTTGATGAATTATCAATATTCGGTGTTTTTAAAACGCAGGTAAAACGGCGTTTAGTATTCTACCATTCGTGTTCGTAATCAACAAAACTCGAAGAGTGTCGAGTGACGAACTAGCGAGTAACAACGTAAACAGACTAAATTTGATTGATAATCGACCCTACATAAACCTTCTTAAACGACTACCCCCTCCCTTATTTTCACCTACACAGTGATGAGGGGCGGTATTCGGCATTGCACGTGAATTGTTCAAGTATCACGCGATGATGTGAAAAAATAGCTCTGTGTTTACCCGGAACTGTTAACAAATCAAAATATTATATTCGATCGTCCCTACATCGAAATTAATATGATTTACACGCACTAACACGTTATTTCGTAATAACCGTTTCTCTCTCGGGTGCGCACAAAAAGTATACCTTTTTAATAATATTATTATTACGGCTCTACACACGTGCGCATTCTGGCATCACTATATATATATATACTATTTTATATACTTACGGCGTATGTTTTGCACGCGTTTAACGCCAAGGTCGATTTTTAGATGCGTCAAGACCGGTCAAGTCTTAACCCGACGTTGCCGCTTCGACTGCGAGCTGCGCGCGTTCCAAAAAGAACAAAAGTTCGATCGGTCAGGTGGTCAACAACTCAACTTTTAATAATAAATATATTCGCTCGCGCGTGTATGTATGTGTGTACAGGAACGTCCAAATTTTGCAGTACTAAATCGGTCGAGATCACATTTTAGTATTGTTATCGGTTTGCTATAGTCGAATTATGGTGACCCTGTATATCTCACCACGTCGATGTATACATAATATTATTATATAAACCTTTTATTTCGTTAACGATATTGTTAACGCTGCGACCACCTGTCAACTAAAGTTGAGGTAAAGTAGGAGTTACTACGCTGCAGACGTCAAGACCGTAAAAGCGTAGTACGTTGTTGTGGTTTTATAATAATATTGTTAAAAATTATAAAAATATGTTTTGTGTTACTCGTATTGTTGTGTGACGCACATTGAATACTACCTATATATATGACGAGTTAACGAAACTAAATAACAATGATTTTAAGTCGAAACTATGAATGTATTACATAAGAACGGCTCAAGTTCTAGCCAAGATTTTTAATTTCGTTTTTCAAAACTTATTTATTTTGTTTCGAATGTAAAGCAATAATATAATATAGAGTAGTAGGTGCGCGTACACTGCATCTCAACTACTGCGTTTCATTTATCGCTGCCAACCTCGCATTAGACACCTTTTAAATTAAAACTTTGACTAACCGCATCTGATATAGTAATCATATGCTCGATAATAATATTATGTTAATGCGTCAACCCGTACGACCTTTGTGTGATGCACGAGTACAAAATATTTTCTTTGTGCTTATCGGGATTTTTTTAGGTATATTTTAGTGCGTTTAATGTTTTAATATTAGGCACTCTGTTCGATTGCGCGCACTTATTTATTATTTATGAATATCACCTACTACGTGTAATTAATACAGTATAGTATCGTTTGATTTTACGATGTACAAATCATATTATATTGCATTTGCACTGTTTTAAACTCGTCTTTGTTTCAATCGCATATTCGCATGTGATAATATTTAATTATATTATAGAATATAGTGATTAAACACGTGTCACCTACTTACAACTAAGCTACAAGTTGGCGACCAGTAAATTAATATTTGAGGAGTGTACGTAACCGTAACGCGTATGTAAAGTAAATTCAAACATTTGTACCGTTTCTTGTATAGTCGTTTTGGTATCCGATGAGCGGGTCTGTGAATTTAATGAATTTTCATATTTATGAACTCTGTTCTTAATTCAAAATAAATGAGATTCAAGGCATACTTAACCATTCTAAATATACAATATTATTTTGCTTAGGTATTTTTGTTTATTTTTATATGTGCATATTAATGCATTGTGATTATTTTTTTTAGTGTTTCTATTGCAAACTTTTAAGAAAAGTTCTATGCTATTTTATTAAAAAAAGTTTAATTTACATATATTCATTCAAAATAAATGTTTTCTTCATAAAACTTACCTACCTATTTTCTCCTACAATTTTAATATTTGACGCATATATTACTATTTAATGAAGCAAGTACCTTAAAGTAGTCTTTAAAAATAGTAACTTGTTTATTTTATTGGGTTAACTTTGCACGATTCTATTTAAATAGTCATATTGCCGAGTATAGCATAGCGCCCTCACGAATTAAGATAACATTTTTATCTTAATAACTCATTTTAGCGCTTAGATAAGTGTTGGATTAGTATTAGCGCCTTTATCGTGGGACTGGCAATCTGGTGCAATAGTGCCATACTGCAGTCTGCGATAGGTATAATAATTTCGAAATTAAATTATTATTATAAACTATAATATTATGTTTATGACGGTGGGCATAACGCGCGACGATAATAATATTATTGATGTATAAATAATAGCATTTTTAAGTTATAACAAATAAACATACAAAATTTCCATCAGTTAGTTCAGTGGGAAAGTAAATACCTACGTTTGTTTACTACTGCAATGAACACTAAACAAATCGGCGTAAATCGAACCGAATCGAAAACAAGTACGTAGGTACCTATATAGTTGTTACTTATTTTCATACAAACTTCCCATAGATGTATACTTTATTTATTTGGTAGGGCGTACATGATAATACAATATTACACAATTTACTTATTCCTAGTTAACAATATCTACGCGGCATATTATGCATAACTCTGTTCTCTTTTTAATCTTAAAAAAAATCACTTCAAACATTATTATTTGTTGTATAATGACGTATAGGAATTGTAACTGCGATTACACAAATACATCATATTATATTGTGTTCGTTATAATATTATGATCTAATAAAAACAATATTTTTAAAATATCAAAGTAATATGTGTAGTCGATATGTTATGAGTTATGACTTATGAATAATTGTGATGGTATAAAGAATAACGATTATTTAATTATATGACTGTTTGCAAGTTATTATGGTTTTGCATAAATTATACCATAAAAAAAACTTTGATGCATGTTATGTGTAATTAGATGTTTAATTAAACCGCAACAAAAAACGTGTGATTTTTAATAGTTTTTATTTTTATTTTTTTTATAATACGTCATACATTAAATATAATAATATGTGATCTAGTAGGTTTTAAATTAAAGCTTTTTACTCAACAAGACCAGAAGACCTACATATTAACATATATTTTTATAATTTAACATCAATACAATTTTCATAAAAATACACGGAAGTTAATAATGCTATTAATAAAAAGAAAAATTATTTTTGTATCACTGAATAGTATTAACTAGTACTTATTTTAATAATATTATAAATTAAGTTAAGAGCATTTTATTTATTTCGTATAATTTTAAGAAAATGAGTCTTATCATTGTGAACTCGTATTATCAGGTTATCAACACTTGAATTAATATCTCTGTACACATACACATTTTGATTTCATATAAATGTTGTAGATTGTTCACAATAACGACTTATGACACTATATATACTATATACTAACACAGTAATATTATTTTTTTTAACTATAGGTATTAATATATATATTACTATACATATTTAAAAAAAAGCTCATCAAGTACATTCATATTTTAATAATAAAATAAGTTTAAATTTTGTAATCTGATGGAAAAAGTTAGATGAATATTTGTAATTTATCTAAGTCTTCAAATCATCTTAATAATTTTTTCATACTTCTATCGGTTTCTAGGACCTATTTTTAATAGTTTGCGTTGTACATTTTGATAAAAGCTTGTTAAACAATAATCATACTTACTGTAAACAAATATATAAGCTTATAACAATGTTAAATTGAACAGTATGGCATCTTATATTATAAAACTAAGTATTACTACAAATTATGGGTAGGCTAAAAACTAATTTATTAATTTATGAGTGTAATAAGTAATAACTAATAATCGTTGGGTTTTCAAAATAAATAAAAAATGCCAATAATAGGTACATCGTATATTATTATATATTATGTACTTATAACTTCTCTTAAAATTATTTTATTACCCATTTGTTATTCTAATTATTTACGCTTCAGAAGAATTCGTAAAAAAACATTAACCTACCTATTAACTTTTATATTACTTCAACCTAGTTTCCTGTTTATATAGTTTGGTATTTTCTTTAAAACGCATTGGGAATGCTTTATTAATATTTCTTATTTTCGTAGTGTACTATATAATGTATAAAATGCATCATAATTGCTATCATTATCTATAGAGAAAATAATCAATCAAGTATAGGTATGTTCAGTTTTGATTATCATATTACCGTAAATATATTTGTATAATTGGCCTAGATTTGTGGAGAGTATCGCGATTTGCGAATATAGATTTAATTTAAATTGTTATTTTTCGACTTATTTAGATGTTTCTCAAATATTTTGCGTTTAAAGATAATTTTTTTGCATTTCAATTGCATTCAAGTTATTTGTAATCAAGTATAAGTAGTATATAATAGTGTTGGAGCTTCCACACAAGTTTATATCGGTGAAGCCCACTAATCTTTTTTGATATCAAAAAAAATAAAAAATAATAAAATATAGCGTGGATGTGTGATCTGTGGATAGTTTAAATATTGTATATGATTTCCTAATTTAAGCTCACTTAAAACGTTGATGTTAAAAACTTCACTAAGTCCTGCACCAACACTTTAGTGGTTAAAAGTTAAATAGGTGTTTTAATAATTTTTATACTTCGTTAACTTAATGTTTATAAATATATAACCATACAAATAACTTAAATATAAATTATACATATTTATCTGTTGACCCGTTTCTAATCGCTTGTTTTTATATCCTTTCAGTTATGTATTTACAATGATATTTTTGTGTTATTCTAAGACATTTATTTAAATTGTCTTTTATAGATATGATAAATCATAAGTTATAACATGTTCAGTATGACAATCGATGCCTGTAAAATATTAAGTAAAAGATTTATCGTCGCTACAGCTAGATGTCACAGTTTTTGTTCCCGAAAATAAATCGTATTATAACTTCTCGTGTACATGGTACATCGTACATCACACCCTGTAAACCAGTTTCACCCACGAAATTCTTACGATTTAAAAAATACTTAAAACCAGTCAAACCATAACACATGTTTAACACTATAGATACAACAATATATTATAGTATGATATATTTACATTTTACATATTATATAGTGTCTATATATGTATGTACGCGGTAAAGAGTTGACCAAACGAGTACCTCGAGTCTAAAATATTGGATTAATACTTTAATATATGCTTAGATCATTTAAATCGAAAAAAAGGCGCAGTGGTTATCGTCTAAAAAATATTATGTATTCATATTATTATATTATATGTAGTATTCTTGAATTGTTCTGTTAAACGTTTGGCCGATTTTAAGTGTTTTTAATAGTCAGAGATTTAATCGAAAACGACTTCAGAAATATACTAATGTCCCTCGTATTTGATCGACTTAGCAAAAATTAAATATCCAATACTGTCTGTCGGAAAATGGTGCACACCCTTGGCGGTGGTTTCCCCGGGACTGATATTATGTATCTTGGGGGGGGGGCTGAGGCACCCTATAGTACTTTACCATGGTGACATTGCATCAAACCATATTTATGTCGTCTTCGACCTGGTATACACACACACACACACACGACGTCAATATTATATAATAAATAAATTCAAAATAGGTAGGTACCATAATGATCGTCTTGTGAGATCGGTCACGTAGACACTGTCGAGGCCACAATAAACACTCTTCGAGTGAAAGCACCCTCCGCGCGTATAAAATACAACGCAGAACATAATAATAATAATATAATACCATCGTCGCCGTTCTATTGAAGCGTTTTTATTTTGAAAATGCAAAGTAAATGTGGCGAAACGCAATCTACTCGACACACTTATCTCCCCCGCGTCCTCTTCCTGTAGCTGCTGTTAGTGAATTGATTATGAATTTTGATTTACCAAAACGTCTATCGTCTTTTCGTTATTATTTCCTAATATTTGTGTATTATTATAATATTTAATGCGTGTACGACGTTTGTGCTCAAAATATTCATGGCAGATTCGTTCAAGCGGTACGCTATTATTATTCTAGTGAAGACGAGCGCATGAATAATTACCTATGTGTATTATGTGTATTTTAATTATTATACATATTATACTGTTGTCTTGTTCGTTTCGGTGTTCATGATTTATATTTTGTAGTCATGTGTGTGTAATGTGCATATTATATTATTATACCTAATTTATATTGCAATCGGGCAGAATTGTTAAAAACAATACCACTTCATATCGTCGGTTAAAAATGTACGGTTACAATATTCAATTAGGTTTATTTATTGTTTTGGAGATTTTAATATAGAATAGATATAGTTAATACTTGATAGTATTATTTGTGTGTAAACAAAAATGACTGTGTGTTAATTAATATTGAATGCAATTGTAAGAGTTAAAAAAAAATGTAAAAAGCGTGCTCATTATAAATTGAGCATAATACTATATTACAAGAGTGAGGTATAAAATTAATAATTATTATATTACTGCTGCTATAGCGTTCGTTAAAATGTATCGTTCGACTTATTTTGAGTACTTATCAATATAATATACGATGTAAAAGCAATAACTAATAAAGTAATAAGTCGTTGATACGATAATAATTGCATAATTATGTTTTGATTAAAATGCGTTTCAGTCTAATATTTACATTGTGAGTATTCATTAACTATTCATGTACGTATATAATATAAGTACATTATACAGTAAAATATTGTATACCTGTTTTTCAAAATTATCGTTCGTATCTCTTGCTGTGCTTTACTTGTCATTATGTCGAAAACCTTGTTATGTTGTTGTTGTTGTTGTTGTCGTCGTGGTCGTCGAACCATTGTGGTTTTTTTCCCTCTAAAACCTTGAATTTTCAACGATTATTACTGGTTAATGCACAGTGTATTGTGTTTTCATTTGTTCCCGCTTTACAAGTACCTATGAGTGGTTATTAAATATGCATTAAAGACGCGCGATGGGATCTCTCTCTCACTCTCTGTTTGCTGTCGACTTTCGATCGATGGGAAAAGAAATAATTCATCCGCGATTGCTGAGCGTATAGGCCTCCACCGCGTTTGCCAAAATTCTATTAACTGACGATATCGTAGTATACCTATAAATTAATGAATATGATGATGCAAATTTCTGCATGAAAAGCACACCCTGCAGATAGAAATTAAACGGAAAACCTATATGATGGCTATTTCATTGCAGGCGTCACAGAATAGCGTTTATTTCGGTTCATTTGAACTCGTGTGATTGTTTTTTAATAACGATGCGTTTGGCACGTGTACGTCTAAAACGTTTTGGAGTACCGGTGCCAATTATACAGGGCGTTTATACTGAGCGCGTGTGACATTCGTCTTCTCTTCTCTGTCGGTGTTTTTGTCCGGTTTATATATAATATTATGACGGTTATCGCACGGAAAAAGGTTCCTTTATATTTTTGCTTAGACAAACATCTTCTCATTACTTCATCTATTATAGTACTTATTCTGGCGTAGTTATTTTTAATGTAATAACTAAAACTTTCGCGTGAGACAATAAATTATAGCGTTCTTATGTACAATTCTAAACTAATATTTAAGTAGGTAATATTGTTTACAAAAGCGACGTAAAAAATAATAATATAATACTAACGATAAGACAATATGTAAAAACATTAAAATGTATTATATTGCCATATTATATCATAACCAAGGTTGATATTATATAGGAAGTACAGTATTTTTATATTATTCAATCTTTTATTTTTACAACCTCATTTTTAATTACCCGTAAAGGTGCAACCTTTGTAGTTTTTAACTTTAGCAAAGCATACGGCTGACAAGCAAAATAAACAGCGCAGGAGTGTAACAAAAACGCACCACATCCATCGCTATTATATATATAGTGATAACTGATAATGATAATATATATTATATAAATCGCATATGCAAGTGCTGTTCAGCAGTAGGCATCGCGCCCTGTATGTCGCCCTCGTGGTCTTTTTTTTATTTATAACATATACATACGGCCTAATAAACTTTTACTGTAGCTAAATTTTTAATATTGAACGACTATATACCTATGTAGGTGTTATGTTATAGCAGTGGAGAAGTGTGCACGCAACAAAATCAAATCGGCAACGTGGCGCGTAATCTACAGTAGCGGTAGTTTCAAACGGACGAATAAAAAAAAAATAAAATAATTTTCGCGTATAATTATATTCTGCACGTTTACGGTGGCTGTTGTTGCAGATAAAAATATATACTTTCGCCTTGCCGACGAACCAAGTCCACGCGTGGTGGTGGTGTTCTGCAGCAGATTATAAGAATCTACCTATGTAATAGTCACTTCTCACTAGGTATACCTAATTAATAAGCTTTTAGATTTTTTTGACGCGCGCGCAAAGTGCAAACAGAACTCGAATTAATTTCCCATCGTCCGTAACGCCGCTATTTCCGGTTTATAATAATATTATAATATAATATAACGTTATACCAAGCCAATTCGAATAGTTAATAGGCTAGCTTTCAAAATTCAAAATAATTCCATTGCGTGGGGCTATGCAGATGATAGACAAATTTATGGTTTTTTTTCTTCGTAGCTTCTTAGTTCTTATAATTATAATATACCTCTTATAACATGAATTATTTATATAAAATAATATTATAATTTATAAATTTAAAGAGAAATTTAATAGCATTATATACATATATAAATACATTTATGTAAATATTACGTAGAACCTACTCTATTTTGTATAAAATATAAAAACAATTTCTATTACCATTGATTATGAAAATTTAGTATTCATAATCAATGCTATTACATAGTTATAAAATTATTAATAAAATAAAGTTTTATGTTTATCCGAGTACACACTACTTTATACTACATGCCTAGCAATGGATGTAAGTTGACTTGTTGTGAATAGTTAAATCAACATTAAATTCTTAGTTAGAAAATAATAGATTTAACTGTAGATGAACTATAGTTCAAGTCAAATTAACAACAACATAAAGTAACTACATAGGTAGTTTAGTAATATGAATATAATAGTTAAAAAGTAGTTTATAATTATGTTGTTAAAAATCAACAACAACATTTTAATTTTGCAATTTGAACTAAATGTATTGCTGTTACAAATGTAATTATAATTTACAGTTAATAATAATACTTGAATAATTACTTGTGCAGTAAATAATTAACTTTTTTCCGTGATATGAATAATTTGACTTCAGCTTCCTAGTATTATAGTATAGTATATCTATTGTACTATTGCCAAAAACTGATATCCAAGTATACAATATCTAATTTATAATATTATGTTATAAATAATAATTGTCGATGCATTTGGTCAACCGATATTTACAGGCAATTAATAATTATGTATAATATATAGACGAACATTTCGAAACTCGTGGGTAGAATGATTAAAAAAGTTATAGGCGTGCCGGATAAAAAAAAGTTAGGCGAGCCCGCACGCTGTCATATATTATTCGGGCCGCAGTCGCTCGCTGGTTTTCATATTATGTATAATATTATATTATATGTACAAACTAGACCGTCTGTTTTGTAGATGAAAAATAGCATGGCATGTGCGCACATTTTATCTTTTGTATGACGTACTGCAGATTTACCGTAATAAGTGCAATACACACATCCGATTTAACCGAATGTTATATAATACAATTGTATGCTCACTATCACGAAAACTTGATAGTCGCTAGTCGATTTCGATAGCCAAAGATGTCTGGTTTGTAGTAAAAACGAACGACATCGTCAGCGTTGAGTTAAGTTCACTATTCTCACAACTACTTTTATAATATTATTTGGTGTTGTTTTAAACGACGATATAATCGCGTTTAAAATTATTTTACTGTTATTTGCTAAATTACATTTTCAGCGCAGTCAATCGCGACTGATGTTGGTATACTGAAAAAGTGTTGTTTGTACTCGACAATCACTTAATTTTAAAGAAAAATGCAAACGAGTTTTCAACTTATACCTACGGTTAACGTTTTTGCTCGGCGATTGTAAACTGCGCCCGTATAATTTTTTAAAATTAAGTAACTATATTTTTGCACAATTAAACAAAATTACAATAATCTAAAATTACAATCTTTAATTTATACTTAGGCCATATTATAATATAAATAATTAGAAGAATAAAATTAAAAAAAACATAATGTTGATACACATTCATCAATTGGAGTTTTACCACTATTATATTAATTAATTAAATGTTGTAGCTTTTCACGTTTTTAGTTTTAGAATTTTAGTATTTAAACTTTAAAGGGTTTATTTATATTATTCAGTTTAGTATATATGTTTCTATTTGAACTTCTTTTAACTTTTCTAAGAACATGAAAATATTTGGATGAGTTGTAGAAAAGCTAGAATTAAATTGAAAATGAAAAAGTACACAATCATAGAGAATTTAATAAGTCAAAAGTTTAATATATTTTACAAACGGAGCATAGCTTAAGTTGTATCTTAACATGGATATTGACATATATAGATAACAATTCGGGTGCAGTTTACGTACGCCAATTCTTGAACCGAACACCTTGTATATTGGCGGGCGTAGCTCCCGTTGTATTTTGTTGTTTTCCGATAGGTGATAACAAAACCAATGTATACATTCGATTTTGATATCAACCGCAGATGTTCAACGGTGCACGAGTATCCTTTGACGAATGCGTTTTCGTATATAATATAATATTTAGGTAGCCTTTTGCAATTGCTTTCTATGCATTATTATTATAACGTATACTAGTTATATTGGTTATTATTATGATGACATTATTTTCGTTTCATTGTGTAAAAGATTAAGAATTGAATTTAAGGTTTCTCATCATAAGTGAAACCATCTTACACCAAAAATCTCAGAAATATAGTTACAATTTTTATTTGAAGTTTAACTTTTGACGGAAATGGATATTTAAACGAAAAATAACAATAATGTTTCCACGGAATAGATTTTAGTTATTTTCCTGTTATACAAAAAATATTAATTTATGCTTTTTAGTTTTCATATTTTTTTTTTCCATACATAAATATACCTACCTTCAAAAAATTTTTTAAAATATTTCGACTGTTTTAAGTTTCTATACACGCAATAATGTTTCGACATAAATTTGTCCAACCTACTGAATTAAGAAAATACTATAATAGACTATTCTAAAAAATATCGGTTTTTCTTTTTTTTTAATTTTTGTTATACCCAATACCTTCTAGTTTTTACAAAGTCATAAACAGTTTGTTGTGTTGTTGTTGTTGTTGTTGTTCGCTGTCGCTATATACACAACATAGACGCTTAGCGTAAATAGGTGCTTACATATTATTATATACTGTGGTAGTTGACCTCTGGTCGCGTGTATACGCGCGCAACGCAATTTTTGTTGCCGGCGACGATGCCAGATGGTTGGTCCGTTTAAGAACCGTAAAATATAATATTACGTGTTCAGTATTGTATATACAGCGTGCGACTATTGTAAATAAATATCTTATAACACGCGACCAGCATCTCTGAACTTTCGTAACATTCACGATGACGGTTAGGAGAGCTGGCTAACGAGAGGAGACAACAATATAGAGACGTTAACGCAGCTGCTCCGTGTGGATTTCCCTAAATTTGATACGGTCGCAGTTTCGCACTGCTCGTCATATTATACGCTTACGACGACGACGACGATGACACTTGTGGTCATGTGTGTGACGGTCATCACGATTCACGATATAATATACATTATATACGTATTATAGTCATAAGTCTATATTATGTTATGTATAATACACGTCGTGGTAGGTACTTGTGTGGTTGAAAACTGCCCGTTTTGATGATATGTCAATGTGGTGATGGTCGGGTGTTGTCATTGCGTGTTGTTTTCGCTGTTTATTTTTTAACGCTCCAATTGATTCCTATATTTTATTCGTCGTAAACATATTTTTTGTTATATAGCAAGGCCGAGTTCCTAAAAAATTGTTTTGTTTTTCGTCTGGGTCTGTATATATAAGTTTTTATTTTGCACTATTGTGTAAAATATACTACGTATCTACCTGTATTTTATTGTAATACATTGTATATTATACTGTTATTATAATAGTTATAGGATATTATTTTATAATATACGTAGTTGAAACGATGTTTTACTTAGTCCTTGAGTAGGGTGAGTATAGGGGTGTTTTATTAGTTAATAGATTTGTAAGTCAATATTCACACGATTTTATAATTTTCTAAATTAATTTGAAAAACAAAAGTATTTTTTAATATTAATTAATCAGCCAAATCGTTAGCTTAAAAAAAAGGTATTCTGTTGCGTACAATTTCCAAAGACAATTTGTTAATGGTTGTATTGGTATGCTTGGAAAATAAATTCCAATAATACTAATAACAACCGAACAATAAATATAATAAATAAACTTGAATAATAAAAACGATAACTGTGGTTGGGTGGGTATTATAATGGGCGCGCGCAGTGTTATATTTATATTTGCTGATCGTCCGAGGGCAATCGTGGCCAATTTTATACGTAGGTAAGGTAGATTGTTGGTGCTTGGCGTTTGCAATAACATTATATTATTATGTCGCATGTCTCCCAATCTACTGGAGCTATCGCCTTACTGTGGGACGGCCATATATGGCAGTCGGTCGCCAAACACACGATAAACATAATATTTTCTAATGATTATTTCATATACAATAAACATATATATCCAATTATACGTTTTACCACGACACTGGTCACTGCGTGTAGAGATGACGACACGATATCAACCATGTATTATAGATGATACCTACGCCCAACGGTGTCGCATATATATATGATTTTATTGCCTGTATGGGTGGATTTTTAAGCCCTGTTTTAAGTAATATTTTATTTACACAATATTTGAAGCCATTAACCAACAAAGTTTTTGAAAAACATTATGTTTTTCTTTTACCTGATCGTTATTACTTTTTTGGTGAACTGCACATATTACAATTCATATTCTGAAGACAAATAATAAAATATAACCAATGCATTTGTTTTCATTTCCAGAATCTTGGGTGGACATCACGAGCTGCGCATCACCAATATCTTTCCAGAGTGCCGACCGTGTTACTCCAGTGCCATTTATATCGTCCGGTGAAGAATATCTGAGACTGTTGAAAGAGGCACAAAGGGAGAGCAACTCTTCATCCAGGGTCTTGTCTAAAGAATCGTCCATAAAGGGCAGGTAATAATTGTGGCTCGTAATATTGTAAACATTATATTAATTTGTTTCAGTAGAATATATTTATCTTTTAATTCTGACAGACTGTTTTATTCTTATTTTTCAGTCCAAAATCACCGCCAAACAGTCCAAACAATGAATTGGAAGACGATCTCAGGGGAGTGTACATAAATTATTCAAACAGAGTAAGTATTGTCAAATAGGACTTCCGAGTAAAATATTTAGTTATAGTTAGTAATATGGAAGGAAATCTAATCTTATGATTAGAAGCTAAATATAATAGAAACTGTTAAAATATTGTAAAATACACTTATATTATATTATTAAAATATTGACTTCAAATGATTCACTTTTATAATTAAGTCATATGTGTTAATTAAATGATTCACAATTACTGCTAATTCAGATAATATAATGGCAACACCTTTATTTTTTTATCAAGTTACCATGTATAATAAACAATAGGTTTTAAGCGGTTTGTAGAATATAACATTTTCAGTTTATGATAATTTGAAATCTATTTCATATGCCAATAGGTTATCTACATTCTTTTAGATGAATAGTAATTGTTTAAGTTTCTAGATATTAACCCTGAACGGTACCTCTATCAATGATTAACTTGAACATATTGTATAAACTGCATTGTAAGACAATGACTGAAAAAAATCTAAATGGTTTTAGTTTTGATTTAAAATAATAATTGGTTGTAAAATATATAATAGTATATGTAATTGCTTTTACAGGGTGGAGAATTGTACAACTTGGATAAAAGTACTGATTGGATTTGGGATTGGAGTAGCCGACCAGACCAGGCACCTCCCAAGTAATTATATATAATCATATATATCACAAATAGGTTAAAGAAATCTGAAATTTTAATTATTTTATGTGTTTAAGTGGCAATATATACTTTTGTTCATATAATCATGTATAAGTGGAAGAATTTTATATTTCCCCTGTTTGGTTATACTGGTTAGAGTAATAACAAAGACAATTAAATCGTTTAAAATATTAAGCACTTAATTTATATGTTAAAATGATAAATTTTATCAAAATATATCATATTTCATCTTTTGTACAATAAATATACATTTAATTGTTCTTTTGAAAATCTGATCAAAAAAAAAAAATTCAATACATTTATAATAGAATTAAAGATTATTAAAAACTGACGTTAATTGATTAGTAAATATACATAAGGTCATAAGTGTTTTCATATATTATTTGTAATTTTAAAATTTTCCATTTTAAGACATGGGATTTTGTACTAGATGGCAGGCATTGTGGAAACTTTTGTATAGTAAAAAAATTGGTTAACTGTCAATATTTTTTGTAAATTGTATATTGCACCAAACAATAAAATCGGTAGATCAAATAGTGGACCACTATGGTTTTCATTACAAAATAGCTATTTGCATCCACTCACCATTTAAAAATTGTATATTTAATTTATGGTTAAAATTACCATATAATAATAATTATATAAAATCAAATAGTCTTTCATTTTTCGAATTTTTAATAATTACTTATTTTTTTCCTGTAGAAACTGGAAATTCATTCATCCCAAGAAGAAGACATACAGTATGCGCAATGCCAAGGTCGGCAAAGACGGCCTCTTTTCCAAAGAAGTTTTGTACACTTTGTTCCTGACCAATATTTTATCCATACTGCTGGGAGCTGGCGTTGGGTATGGGACTTAATTATAATATTATAATTTTTGTAGTATCATTAAATTTATAAAAACAATTTATATTTAGTGCCTGGCTATGTAAACGAGGCGGTATTATGATGTCAAGAGTGGTTTTGGAATGATCAGTCTGTGGAACGTACCATTATATGAACATGCACAAAAAAAAAAAACAAGAATAAATGGTGTCAATTCATTGTCTTTATTAAGTCTGAAATTCAAAAATGCATGTTACATTATTTTCAATAACAACCCACAAAATATTCCTTTTTGTAATATTATATTTATGATGTAGCTTAAGTTTTTATAATATGTAAGATGGTTATTATTAATTTGACACATTAGATTAAGAAATATGTCTAATATTTACTATTATAATATACAATTTAATGAACAAAAAGTTCTCAGATATATTTTGTTAGGTACTCTTGATTATATTGATCCCTTTAATTTTTTTAAATTTCTCTTATTATCAATATAAACTTAAAAAGTTAGTACCTCTGGCTTCTGGTCAAATTAAAAGTCATACATGTACATACTCAAATAATTTTATATTATTATTGTTGTTAGATATAACAATCACAAAAATAAAAAAATAAACTTTATTCTTATATAAATCTTATTAAACAATTTATGTTTCTCTTAATAAATTAAAATTAAAATTATTAATAAAACCAGTAAGCTTTAAACTCTGGGGAAAAAATAAGGAGGGGACCATCATTTTTGAATTAAATTAAACAAAAGGTATAAATACAAACTTATACCAACTATGTGAAAATATAATTTTAGTACCGTTGTGATAAGTCTGTTCGATTTTTTTTTTTATTGTTTATTATAATTTTTTTTTGTATAAAATATATATATTATCTTCTTTATGATATTTTGTTAATATCAAACTTAAATGAACCAAATTTCGTTTGTATGTTTTTTAATAATTAAGTTAAATTTTCTATTTTTACATTAGCCAGTACACTTCATTGTCGGCAGTGTGTCACTTTGTAAGGTAACCTCATTTTAAATGTGGACCTGGCTCATCCTTTTGTGTTACCCAAATGACAAGTTCATTTTGTGGTTATTAAATACTTTTTTTATTATTAGTTAGTAGCTTAATGTTACATTAAGTTAATATAGATAACAGCTTAAACAAAAAAAATTAACCTTGTGTAACGTATTTACCTATCACATTTTTTTAAGAATATATATGTAAAATTATATTACATGCATGGTTTTTTTTTTCAATAAACATAAAAATATCTATTCCTTGTTTTTTTCTTTAAGTTATATTCTTATGTTATTTTAAATACTTAACATATTATTTTATTTTATATTTTAATTTCAACTATTTTTAATCTGTTCAATTTTGTTATGTGTTTTTAAGTTTTTTTTTACAAACAAAATGTAAGTTCTAATTATAGTTCTAAATTTTCTTCAAACGCTACATGGGGAATCTGGTATGAAACCGGCTTCCCATGTTGATGTTTGCTTCTCTCAAATTTATTCAATATGCATATTACCATAGTTATGAATCATTAAATTTAACCTAACAAAAATGCTACGGATAAAACTGTTTTAAGTTTAAAAAAGAATAAAAAATATTTTGTTTTAATAAAAGAATTACCTTTCTTGTAGATATATTATCGATGTACTACTATAAAAGTACATTTATACTCCATACTATTGTCTATTGAGGGAAGGGTTGATTGATATTCTAGTTACGAAGGTGGTCACTTGTACAGTTACTTTTTTAGCTTCTATTAACCATAAAATGTCATGATAAGTGTTGTGGTATTAGCTCTAATAGACCATTCATAACAAACAAAATAGTAGTTTCTTAAACTTTCTGATGAAGTCCTTGCACAGGAATGAAAAACACAATATGTTAAATGTTAGATTTACAGGGCATGAAGTTGTCTTACAAACTTACATCATAGCTAGTGTTAGAATCCATATTAAGAGATTATCCACAAGATGTTTGGAATACTTAATAATATAACAATAGATATTTTACTATACTCATTGATGATAATATGCCAACATAGTTTATATGTGCTGTACCGCTACGTTACTAACATGCAATCTCCTATTGTAAATCTGTAATTATTTTCAATATTGTTTTATTAATTGAGATGAAAATTAACTAAAATTGTAGGTTTGTATAATAATTTCAGCCTTCGTTATAAAAACTGAACATTTTATTGGGATTATCTACACAAATATATATCTATCTTAATATCATTGTAATGTTTTGAAAAATACCTGTTGGTAATTGACTTGTATGTAGATTGTTGTTGATACTTAATTAAATTGGTAAAACCAATCCTGGGCACAAATAAGTTAAAAGGTTAAAGTTAAGTTAATTTTAACTTTTTGTCATTCAATTTTCATAAACTTAATTTTTAGTTTACCTAACTTATTTTTATTGATATAAATTTAATAAATAATGAGTTACCTTTAATCAAACCGAATTAAATTAATTTATAAATAATTAAATAATAAATACAATACAATATTATTAATGATGATGCATATTGCAATTGCTTAAACATATTTTACTAAAATGGAAAATAAAAAAAGCGAGTAAATGCAGCGGTATTTTAAAATTGTATTTGTTTCTATGGTGATAAACAAAGTGTAGAAAAAAAATAGCTTAGCATAGGGTATTTTGATGGGTTTTTGTAGCGTTAAAAAACTATTGCGAAAAATGACCTTTTTAAGTACCATCTGATCCAATTTGCTAAAAGATAAGATACTACCATACTATATGTTGCAAACGAAGCACTCTTTCTAGTAGAAATTTTGTTTACAGGATGAAAAAAAAACATTGTAAAACCACTAGCTTCCTCCCTCCGTTCAAAATCTAAAAATAAAAAACTTAATTTAATTTAATTATTATTCCACTAACCAGAATTTTTCAACAAAAGTAACTTAATTGAATTCATACATACAATATACAGTAGTAGTTTTGCCACCGTGCCATACCGTGGCATAATGGCATATTTTAATAATAATAATAATATTAATAACGCATAATAGGTTATAGCATGTTTATACAAATAAATACTAATAATATGATATAGGTATCATGTACATGTAAAATATTTTCTTCATAATGGTAATGGTCTTATATTAAAAAAAAAAAAAATCTTAACATAAGTTAATTGTAAGTCTCCATATAACTTATAACATAACTGAGTTAAAAAAAAATAGGATAACTATTAACTTAAAAATTTTTAAAATTTTGTCTATCAACTTAACTTTACTCAATTAAAAATTATCATTAACTTGCCTGGCTTGGGTAGAGCTATGCAACATAATAAACATATATTTATATGGGTAAACAATAATTTGACACCTCCCAATAGCGAACATTTTCTTGGGAACCAACTACAAAATTTCTCCAATCTAAATCCTCTGAATAGCAGACACCTCCGAATAACGACACAATTTTATCGACCGAGAGTGTCCGGTATTTGGAGGTTTCACTGTAATACATTAATATACTTTATAGTCAATCAGGGAGAAAGTACCACGATTATTCGCTCGTGAGTGCCTGGTGTCTACAGCCTACCTCCATCCACTGAATACAATGTGGACCTCTATAATTGAGTGTTGCGGATACTCTCCTTTTCAGTGGTCCATATTGAATGCAATGCTCTCGATCGTTTTTTTTTTCATCGAACCGTGTTTTCACGTTGCTCAAGTGTGTTGTCGGTGTACTAAGTATGGTGTACGAATTACTATATATTATACTTATTCAATTGAATTTATTTCTACCAATATTTGACAAAAAAAAAAAAATAGCATTTTCAATCGACTTTTTTTTTATTCAATCTAGTTAAACACAAAAAAAAAGCAAAAAATATGGATATGTCAGGTGTGGGGTTCGAACCCACGCTCCCGTTTGGGAACCAGAGCTTAAATCTGGCGCCTTAGACCGCTCGGCCAACCTGACCTTACGCTTCAGGGTATAAAGTATCAATATTGTATCAATACAAAGTACAAACATTAATAGGTATGTTTAGTTTCTGAGCGGAGCCGGGAGAGATGAATTTATTGATTTTACAATGATGTGTTTTTTTTTTTATGTGTGTACAATATATGTAGTCGAAATAATGCTTCGATTTTCAACTTCAGTATCTTGTTCGACGGGACAGTGAATCTAGTTGGTGCTTCGGGAGGACGGGAGGTCAAAATTCCTAATAATTTTGAAAAGCGCCGGGGAAAACAAAAAAATAAACTATGGAAAAACGGACATTTTTACCCAAATTCGGTTAGAAAAATAAAATATCCTATACCCAGACCAAAACATTTTTACGGAAACTTTATAAAAATATTAACTCAACATTTTTATGCAATCGCATATAGTACAATATTTTTTTATTATAAGAAGAAAATATTTATAAAACATTGTTAGTCAAATATTCATTATCCAACCACTTTAAAACATTCACAAAATATTATCATTTCCCAAATGTTGTGTGGGTCTTATTAGATCATATACATTAAGCACTTAATGTAAAAATCATCTAATATAAGTACAAATATTTTTTGTTTTAGATTTTTTGAGCACATTTTGGCATTTTTTTTATACACATCTGCATATTTAATATTTGTGTCTTTCCTCTTTTTAGAGTTAAGGGTCCCGGTGCCAATTTTTCAAGTTTTCCACAATTCTATAAAATTTGAAAATTTGAATATTAAATTTTATATTTTAGTTGTCACCTTAATTATAAGACTTTTCCGCTAATCTGCTACCCGATACATATTTAGGGGGGGAGGAGGGTTGATAGGGTGTATTATATCGAAAAAAATGACTACGGGAATAACTCTCAAGCTTTGTAGAATTGTCAGATTTTGATGACTATTTTTTTTATCTGAAAGAAGACTTCCTACAGCCCGCATCGATCCCTGATCTTGTATTTTCTTAGACATATTATAAAGTTTGAGAATAAAATATTGAAAAACAGAGATCGATGCGGGCTGTAGAATATTTCCCTCTAGCAATTAAAAAAAAATTATGAAATTTGGTTGATTCAACAAGGCGGTATCGTTATTCCCGCAGAGTGTATTTTTAAGGACAAAATGGCATCGGAATCGAGCGCCTTTAGATCCTACGATTAGTTATAATGAATGTATTATGTATTCTTTAATTTTTAATGATAATCTTACTTATTTCATTGGAACAGATGATTTATTTGTATTGAATATAATATATTTTTTTCATAATATTTTGTAAACATATTACTTCAGTATATTGTTCGATGGGACAGTGAATCTAGTCGGTGCATTCGGGAGGACGAAAGGTCAAAATTTAAATTCTCGGTAGTTTTCAAAAGCGCAGGGCAAGCAAAATAAAAACGTGAATTTTCGACTTTGGCTTCCAGTGTAACTCTATAACACCGTAATAAATGAAATCTTCACAGAATGTTTATATTACCATTTTCTATACACAATACAATTTTCAAAATATCTTGATTGTTTTGAGCTGTTTATACGGACATATTAAGTTTCCAATTTTTTTTAGTTTTTTTTTCTATAAATATCAATAAAATTTTATTCGTTTCGTCAAAATGCTTGTAAATTTAATATAAGGCTCCCTGGGATCCCAATATATTGTTACAATGACAGTTGACAAATATTAAAAATACATAGCCACAATTTTTTTCATAAACATTTAAAGTTCCGAATTATGACAACAAGCGTAAAAATCACGAAAATTTGCAAATTATTTTGAGTTGGAAATTCCTAAAAATTGTTCTTTTTAAATCTAAGATTTTAAAATGTAATAATACAGGATCATTATAAGTTTATAAGCCTTTATCAAAAAAAAAAAAAATGTCTCTAAAAAAGTTAAATTAAATTTTTATGAGCGTTTGAATTTCAAATTTTTATAACATAGGATATTCACTCGATTTCTCAAGTTGCGAATTCCTTATTTTGATGTAATTAAAAAACGAATGACCGTAAGTACACTTGAAATGTATATCATATTATGTTTATTTTATCAATTCCTATTTTAATAAAATAGTCGTAATTTTATAATATTAATTCAATTTAATGGCTACCGTATTAATAATAAATAATAACAATAACAATATAATTATAATATAAAATATCCACACTGACAAACCGTCACCGCTCTGAATCGTTTTTTGTAAACAATATATTATATCATTGGATTCAAATTCAACACCATCCTTTACACCACTTGTAATACAGCAGAGCGTCACCCACTTGCCCACCTTTTTAATATTGATAATAATGATGAATGATGATTTTGTTTGATATTAAAGTACCCTTGTTCTTTATGTTTAATATAATATTTTTAATTATTCAACAATAAATAATAACATAATGTCTTAATTAATTTTACAATGACTATTTATTATGAACTTATAGTAAGTAGGTATAACTTTTTTTGCTTGTTTGTTAAGTGTTAAACAATTGATAATCTGACTTCGTACATTTTTCACAGTGGATTTAAGCAGAGTATTAATTGGTGTTCAACTAAAGATATAATTTTTTTTAAAGCTCAAATCATTATGACACGTTTTACTGTTTGAGATAGTATGAAACAATTACATAACATTAATGATCAAACAACAGATAATATTAGAAATGAATATTTTTTGCTACCTACCGTCAACTAATAGTTAACATTATGTTATATAGAGCCGAAGTTATAAAAAAAACACAAATTCTAAATAGTAAAGAAAGTATTTATAAACAGTTTATATACATTCCTATTTCCAAAAAAGCAACAACAATGAAAATACTTTTCTAAAATATATATAATATCTTTTTACATTTTCAAATTGTTATCGTCAATTTACAAAATATCAATAATTACCATTAAAATATTAAGACATTCAAATCCAAATGTGGAATGCCACTATTAATTATGATACTGAAATGGTGTTACAGTATAATTATATTATTATACGTTGTGGTTGTGACTTTAAAAATTGGAATGGGGTAAAATAAAATGCCTACAGCTCATAGGCAGATTAATTGCAAAAAAATAATTAAAAAACACATAACAATACAAAACTAATATGGAAAATAATATTTTTTGTACAGAATTAAAAATTATTTAAAAAAAAAAAAATAATAATAATAATAATATAAATATAAATTGTGTTAGTAAAGAAAAACGGATATAATATTATTATGTTATACCTAAGGCGTGAAGGTATTGGCTATTTTGTGAGGGAAGACGGAGTTCGAAACATAATATTATTATGATAAAATATAGGTATATAGGCGGTTAAATGACAGTAACCGAGAGCCTTATTTCGAGGCCTGGTAAATTCGTCGGTTGTACAAAATACACTTATTATTATCTATTGCTCTGTATAAAACCAACGGCGGCGTGATCGTATCTCGTTATATATAATAATTGAATACAATCGTTTTACGATACAATAATCATATCGATCTGACGTGGTCGATCGCGCCACCGTCGATAGTTGTCGTCACATCATCGGGCGGTGACGGACATCGCCTGCGCCGGTCTACCCGAACAGCTTCTCGAAACACGAATGGCAGTACGGTTTCTCGTTTTGTTCTTTAAATGTCCCCTTGTTGAGCTGTTTCAGGCAAAAGGCGCACACGAAATGCTCCGGGTGGAACTTCTTGAACATGGCTGTGATGCAACGGCCCGCGATCGGTTTGTGGCATCCGGCGCACAGCGACCCGCGCTTAGCGTGATAGTGCGTCTCGCAGTAGGGCTGGCTCTCGTGGTCGAAGAACTGGCCACTGACGAAAGGCATACGACAGTCCTGCGAACACACACCCGCGAAGGTCAATACATAATATAATACAATGTGGGTAAGTGGGTGGTGGGTCGATATAGCAGGTAGATCATAGATCATCGCGATAGCGCAACGGTTTATTTATGATGGAAAACAATCATTTGTCACCAGGCACGGATCCAGAACACTGATCTGGGGGGTGACAATATTTTGTTATAGCCCAAAAACGATACACGCATTGATTACAGTATTTGTAGTCAATGATAGTATCCAGTAGTGCTCTCGTATTTTAATGTCTTGGATGCCTTGGATCTGTCCCTGGTTGTGACCCCGCTGCACCACGACTCGAGAGTAATGCCTGTCATCATCGATTCCGTTTCGGTTAATTAAACTGCAGGCAACAGGTAGAATGGATATAAGTATAGCTACATAATGAGATGAGCATATAGACAGTGGCGTAGCCACGTAACCGGGGGAGAGGACTGCGGCCTGGGGCCATCCCTATGATTTCAGGAAAATTTAAAAATGCTTTGAGTGGTCTGTGTATACCTATTCTGTATAAGACTTAACCATATTATACTGTATGAATATTTTGCTGCAAAAGTCTAAAATTATATATATACCCATGACCCATGTATGTATGAGCATGCCAAACTCAAGAGGCATTTCTATGTATAATTAAACCTCACCTTAAATATTAAAAATTATCACCCTCCTCCTCCCCCAAACCCGAGCATAATCTTTGCTACCGACTATATATATAATAATATTATTATAGGTAATTCGATGCTTGCAGAAAGAGCGACCACGGTAGATGGTGTATTTATCAATTGAGCGACTAGAAAGGAACTGAGTCATTTCAGCTGGCATTATGATGAGCACATATCTTATACCTATATGTACAATTTTAAAGTATTTTTCAATGGTTATATAATATAATTTTAGTTTAAGAAACCATCTAATTACTGTCCGTCCACTCCGTATAACTAAACTCAGATATATATGTTTAGCCGTATAGGCCAAGGCCGTCTACAACGTGTTTGGACTGTTTTTTTTTACCGACCGAGGGTTGATCTTCCAAGAACAAATGATATTATGTCTGTAGTTATTGACTGAATGTTTTATTCACAGAAAAGAATGTTTTTTGGCCTTGAGAATATATATTATTTTTATAAATCTCACACGCATCCATTACGACGAAACGACATAAATTTGGCAGCGTTAATTTTTTTGCAGTGGGGGTGTAGGGTGGTGGTAGGGAGAACAAATATACCACTGTAGTTATAATATTATGCTCGAGGACACCGTCGATGACTTCACATTATTCCGATCGTGTGGCAAGTTAAAATTTTCGACCACAACAAATGAAAATTTTCCATAATAATAATAATAATAGGTATAAATGTTGTTTATTTAACATGCAACAAAGTAAATTATTAACTATATATTATATTTTTTTTTGGTTTTACAATAGTAGGTATATAAATTATAAATGTGACATATCATTATATTATATGCGGACGAGTCGCAATGAAACGTTCTACGTTGATATATTATAATATTATATGTAACATCATCGTAGATACAAATATTAAAGTATATATTATATATATATATATATATATATATATAGTGTATGGGCATTCAATCCTCCTCATCGACACCGACGCATTTCGCACACGCTGGTTTTCCCTCGATGGCGTAAAAAGATTTGCCAGTGACCGGCTGCTTGCAATCCTATAATGCACAAAATGTCGCGGCCGATTGTGAGACAGCTGTGATTAGACCACCACCGCCGCCAAAGCAGAAGCAGTCGGAAACGCGGTGTTAGAATATAGAATGACAGACATCGTATTGTTACGAGCGAAATCCAAATCGTTACGACATTATAATAATATATTATATTATTATATATTTATGTCGAGAATTTTCATAAAATTTTTTTTATTTTAAAGCAAGTAACTCAATAATGGCAACACATAAAATGATTAAAATGCTAAAATGACGACATTCAATATAATTTCGTGCCTATAGGTATATATTATATTATAATTAGAGTTAAGATGTTTATGACTTTTATACATTTTTTCTATTAGTCGTGCACAATGCACATTGCAGATCATACTATAATCCGTGGTTTGGTAAAACATTGCAGCATGTTTTGGCATCACTATTTTCTATTTCTTTTGGGTTTTAACGAAATTTTTCCTATATAATAGGTCTCAAATTTTAGATTTTAATGAAAACCTTACTCAAGTATAAAAAAAATAATATATTATTATAAAAATTAATAGTTTAAAGGTTTGGTATTTATTATTAAAAATTTATAGGTAGTAGTATGTATTTTTTTGAAGGAATAATACAATTCATTAAATGTTCTAATATCATATATTTATTTGTTTCAAGGGCATGCTATGATAATTTTGGGCATATTTGCATGCTTTTTTTTAGAGTTTTTGAGGTCATAAATATCTTAACCCTAAGTATATTACTTGTGTTAGGTTTTAACAAGCGAATATTATATATCCATACAATAAGCGGCCGTCCTATAATAATAGAAGCACAGTGGTATCCCATGGAATTGTTGTATTCATTCACGCTGCTCTCGTACTCGATTTTATTCAAAACACGCCCCGCCGCCCCTCACTCAAACCCTCCACATAGGTGAACAATGTGTTCTCGAGGACATTTCCCCTATTGGCATTTTTTTTATTCTTATTACGATTGACTGACTAGGGCAGGGTCAAACCGCGGCGGTTACTAAAGTAAATATTATGTATGTCAGCAACTTTGTGATATTCGCCGACCACTCCACGTCCTGTCATCAAGCGTTGTTCACCCATCCTCTTGGTAGAATATAATATTATGATAATATTTATATCATATTATTATACATAATCATTAATCATGTAATATTTTATTTTTGCGGGTAATTTAACGGTCAATATTAAATTATGAGAACCACGCATACGGGGTGGTTGGTCAAAGGGTGGGATGCGTCGACCGCATTGTTTCTGACTTAGTGACATAACTATTTTTTTTATCGTGGTTACTATAATATACTATATCATTATGTCACGTGCACACCTACGACGACGGCGATGACGATTGATACGTTATACGATAAATAGTTTGAATTCGACCGCCGTCGTACATAGATCGCGTAACAATATATTATAATTTATAATAATAGCCGCGGATACATTATGAAGCTCTCGCTGGTCCAATGCCAGGCGCTGAGGCACGACCATATATTATACACATATAGAGTGAAAATATTATACTCGCGTTCTTATATCTTAGAGCTGTGTAGCGACCTACAAAAACAAAAAACAAACAACAAAAAAGTACCGTCGGCTAAAAATACACACGCCCGCACATCCGTGGAAAATATTATAGTATTATATTTATATACAATAGCAATACCTACGTGTAGAAAAACCAAAACGTAAAATATTATTTTATTAATTGTATCGTTATATCACTCATATTATCATATTATTATTATTTATTGTCATTAGAAACGCTGTGTCTTACCCGGCAGACGAAGCAGCTGGAATGCCATTGAGTGGACAGGGCCGACACATAGTTCTCCATAATGGGCCGGGTGCATCCTCCGCACTTGGGCGCGAACATGTCGAAGTAATCGTCTTTGCAATATGGGCGACCTTCGCGCTCGTGGAATCCTTCCTCGCCGAACTGTTTTCCGCACTGGGCGCAGAAAAAGTGTTCCGTGTGCCAGGTCTTCTCCAGGGCCGTCACACATTTCTGAAAACCGGGGGAAAAAAACAGAAATTAAAATCCTTAGTTGACTATTTTAAATTGTATTTTCAAAAAGTACATAGACCAGCCGATTAAACAAACGCTGCGGTGAACGGTAAACATCTCGAATAAGCAGCGAAAAAACTGTTGTGCGAACGAAAAATGTGGTTTCATTAAAATGTGCTCATTTAACGAAAATGATAAACATTTTCCCTAGAATCGATTTTTTTTATGAATAGACGACTATAATACGCGCGTGTGGATGGGTCGTGGGTGCAGTATACAATAACATATCCAACGCGCATAATCCGTCAACAACCCGATCGGGCGTGGTTAACCATAGCAGCACTTTTTTTACTTTCAAAAGGACTGCAAGCGGCTTTCTCGAAGCGAACTTTCTAGGGCACGCACAATTTTAGCGACCGTCACTATATATACGAAGGCCCGAATACAAATTTAAAATCACGACAATCATAGACCCCCAACAGTCCACACCACCCACAAATATGCGCAATGCACGGGACGGGGCTGAAAAAACAGTTTTCGAAGCCACTGTGCTTACGTCGAGTATGGGTCCGTTGCAGTACGCGCATCTGGGCGAGAACAGGTTGTGGTAGTCCGGTTCGCAGTACGGCCGGCCTTCGCGTTCGAAAAAATTGCGAGTGCCCAACTCCTGGGAACAGTGGTTGCACGTGAAGTGTTCCGGGTGCCAGGTTTTGCCCAACGCCGTAATCACCTGCCCGACGATGGCCTTGTCGCACGCAGTGCAACATCCCTTCTGCGTCGTGTTCACACCCTGTCTGTTCATCTCGGCCGTGAGGCTGCCGAGCATGCAGTCTAAACGTGGCGCCGCAGAGTCTGCCGATTCGGTAGCGTAGCTAGCCCGCACCGGACTGGACACCTGTAAAGAAACAAAGAAACGGAACAGAGCTATTAGTAAATTATAGAATATTTGTATGATTAACAATATGATACTGTCTGCTGCGGTTTAAAATATTAAACATCTTTGAACGACAACCGTTTTTGTTAAAAAAAAGGTAGGCTCTTTCGACATAATGCAATCAAATACTGCTGTTAAAAGAATCACCATAGTATTATATACAAAGTTATTCGAAATTATTAATCTGTAGCTTGGAACCTGGCCTCCTGCTATATCCGTGTATCTATACTTGTTTTTGCAGATGTGATAAAGATACTGTGTACCTACGTACCTAACCATTAGCATGAATCACAGAGAAGCTAAAAATTGGCGGAGACCGTTACAACGGATATAGCTAGAGCAAGCATGTGATGAATTTGAATAAGGATTAGATGTCGTTCGTGTAACTAAAGGAAATCATAATAACATTCAATTCCAAGTACCATAAACAAAATTTGAAATATTTTTCTTTTTTTATCTAAAATTATCACTGTAAACCAAAAAACTTAAAATATATAAACATTTTAAACCGTATGAATCATTTTAAACAACCACGTGTAAGTACCTGTTATGCGGTGTATACGACACTCAGACTGTGTAGTATTTTATAAAATTGCGTTAGACTGTATTTTTCTTCGAGATTATAATAAAAACTTTTTTAGTAATACGACGCGTGTAAAAACCGAAATATAATAATCGTCGACGTAGCTGCCGCAGTTTTTGTTGTTGTTGTTGTTACTATTATCACTATTTTCCCAACGATAAAGTCACTGACAGAATTGTTTGGATTTGTGAAGCGTCGGCGGTCCGCGGCTTCGGTATATAAAACGCGAATTGTTTTGCCCACGGCTGCCAAACCCCGCCCGCGGCTACACCGCGCTAGAAGGGACGAGAATTTCCCGTCTCGTTAAAAAAGTTATTTCTGGAAACTGCCAATAATGGGTAAAACAACAGCGAAAAGCTGGTCTGCACAAGGCACTAAAGTTCCCTTTCTACCGTTGAGGCATTGAAAATAAAATAGCTAGGAGGACCGCGCGCGACAGTGACCAACCGCCGACGGACTCATACGTGTTGGCAACCGTCCTGCTGTGGCGGCGATGATCCGTATTATAATATTTATGCTAGCGTTGAGTTTAGGTCGTTCGTATAAACGTACACCTGCGTTCTGGGCGAATGCAAGTCCCCACATGACACATAAATACATAATAATATGTAGGCATATGGCAGGTAAAATCACACACACATATATATATACGTACCTATAAGTTCTTACACGAAAAATAACCTTTTATTGTGTTATTTCTTAGGTTCAAAAATATATTCATACACACAATAACAAAACTACGTTTTGAATCCAATTTTTAACAATCAACGAGTATTGAATTCAACTAAAATAGATTATATCGTATATTATCGATAGTAACTTACACATATGTACTATGTAACCGTTTACCCGCTATGTTTCGTGTGGGAACTTATCATATCTCCGCAATCATGCGAGGTGAGGTATCCTGCTTCTCCTACTATACCTAACCTTCCATGTCATTTTTCACGCAAATCAGCGGCGCATATATAGTTTCAATTTTTGACGGACGACAAAACGAGATTTATAGTTTTTCTTTGGTTTAAAAATTAAGTACGTTGTGCGTCGCAGCCGAGGGTTTTAGGACAAAAATTCTTGCCACCTCACTCTTACCCCTTGCAATCGTCAGGTTTTGATATTATTATTTTTTTTATTAAAGACGATGATTTTATGCAAATTTTAAAGAACTTCGATTTTAAAAACTCTTTTTTCAGAAGTCGTAATAAACGTTTACGTTTCACATATTTTTGAATATTTAAAAATATTTTTTTTTTGACATTAATTAAAAACTGAAGTTTTCAACTTTCAAATTAAAAAAAATGATCGAAATACTACTATTATACTGGGTGAGATTCTTTTTCCCTGAATAATTGGTTTTTGACAGTTGAAATGGATTGATTTTGCCATAATATGGCATTTGCCGTGGCCGCCGCGCCGCCGTGATACGTAAACTGCCAACATGTTTACATTTTTTTTAAGAGGACGTTACACCGAAATTTGTTGTCTCCGTCTTACAAGTTTGTAACATAGTAAATTGTACGCTTAGCAGAACACGTTTAGCTCCGTTAGTTTAAAAATTAGAGTGAATTGATCTCTTATAAAAATTAAAAGTAAGATTATTATCTAGGTAACATTATGGGCTTTTTATTATATTTTAATTTTGAAGCGAATTATGAATATTTTTAAAACGGTTAATTGTTTGTACATCTTAAAATACCCATAACTCGCTTTAAAAATAAAATTTAATAAATAGCCGATGAGATTCTCTAGATAATAGTTTTACTTTTAAATTTTATAAGAGGTAAATTCACTCAAATTTTTAAACTAATGTGTTCTGCTGAGCCTACAATCCGCGTACAAGTTACGCACTTGTAAGACTAAGACAACAAATTTCGGTGTAACGTAATCTTAGCAGGACGTCACACTTGCTATGTTATCTCCGTCTAACAAATGTACAACATAGCAAAAACTGTTTTGCGCGGGACAATTTTACTCCCTTTGTATTTATAATAGAAGTACCAAAATTCCACAACGTATAGGGAAGAACTTTATGTGTGACGTAGTGTTTTATTATTTGGATAACATGAATATATTTAAAGTTATCAGTTTGAGAACATTAAGTTTTTTTCATTTAATTATTAAATGTTATTAGTTAGTGCTATCAAACAAATTAAAACACTACGGTACTTTAAGTTGTCCCGCGTCCTCTCTAACAAATTCGACACTCTTAACACAAATTACATATTAGTTATTGGTACAAGTTAGTGGATATGACATATTAAAACAGTATATATACTACATAAATAATGATGATAACGGTAAGACAGTCGTTTGTATTACAGTTCAGGTCTCATATTATTTGATACGTCGAGCGAGTATAACGATCTATAATATTATGTTTCATTTGGGTTAATCTAGATCAGAGTTGGTGTATTTTTTCATTTTTGAAAAAAAACTTTTTTTTTGTTTCAAACCGTTTAAAACGATGTTTAAATAAAAGAATTTTAATTCAACATGTAATTTACTTATATGCCAATATGCCGTGTACTAGTATTTGTTTCACTGTTTATTTATTACTTATTTTAAATCTTAAAAGTATTTGAAATATTTTTTGAATAGATGTTTTATGTGGACATTATATTATTATGATTATATTAACTATTAAGTAAAAACATTTTAAATTTGATAATTTATTCAATAAAATTAAAAAGGTATTCAAAGGAAGGTAATAGATATAAATATTTAATACTTTATTTTTTTTTATTTTTATTAATAATAAACAACAACTAAAACATTGTATTTTAAACATAACAACCCTGATCTAGATTCACTAGTTTTCCATAATGTAGCCATTAGCCAACGTGAAAACACCATGTATACCATCTATCAGATTTTATATACAGTATTATGAATATTTCAATATATAATCTGAGTAATGAGTAAATATTATACTATCTTCTAAAATCTAAATACACAAAAACGTAAATAATGTTGTGTGCGACGAAATCAGACTGAAAACATTTTTATACTTCTTCAAATCGAAAAAAACATAAATACAATTAAATTTAGTTTTAATCGTTAAAAAATATTCAGGTGAAATTGATTAATAATGGTATTTGTACTTAAAAATTATTATCACATATAATGAACGTTTTATTCTTGTTATGTTTTTAATTTATTTGTTTTTGGAAATCTATACTATACAGTGTGACAACAGGAATACCTGACAGATGAAATAACTTTTGTTTATATCAATATTTTTTAATTTTTTTTTTATTTAGGTAATTTATAGTCACTTGTATTACACTTATAATATAAAAATATTTTTATTTTTAATACTGAAAATAAAAAAGGTGGACAAGTGGGTGTCGCTTTGTTGTACAGTAGGTTACAAGTGTGTAAAGGACGGTGTTAAATTTGAATTAAATGATATAATACCATTGTATAAGAAAAACGATTCTGAGCGAAGACTATGATATTACTAAGTCTACTTGATGATATTATTGTGAATAAAGTAATTTATATATTATAACCTATTTAAACGGAACCTTGTTTTAAATTTTTAAACCTTAGCTTTAGCTATAAAAGTTGAACAATTTATACATTTTTAACTACATAATAAATAATAATTATGAAATTTTGTGCAAATTCGAACTTTAAATGCTTATAAAAAAAACTGTGCCTATATATTTTTCAACTGCTAAAGTAACAATATATCAGGTGCCTTGTATTATATTTTCAAGATTTTTAACCCAATAAATAAAATTAAAAAAAAAAATTAAAATGTCCGCAAATAACTCAAAATGAGTCAACATTTATTTTTGGTATGCTGGTATAGAAAATGAAAATATAAACATTGAGTGAAATATACATATATCTACGGCCATTTGTTTTAGAGTTACAGCAAAAACGAAAATCGATTTTACGTACATTTTTCGGTTTATCCTTAATTTTTATTTTGTTTTCCCGGCGCTTTTGAAAACTATTGACAATTTTAATGCCCGAATGCACCAACTAAATTCATTTTTCCATCGAACAATATACTATTGAAGAAAGTCCAAGCAGTTTCACTACCCAAACGGCAATGAAAGACGTGAAAAAAAAAATTTTAAAAAAAAAAAAAAAACACACGTCATTGTAAAATCAATACATTCATAATTCCGTTCAGAATCTAAAATTTAATTTAAACTAATATTTGATTGAAATTTTTTTGGAAAAATTCAAAATAAAAAACCAATTCAAAAATCAAAAGTCTAATGAAAAGAACAATTTTGATGGCAAAAACTTTTATCTAAGTCAAGTAGTTAATTTTTTAGAATTTTTAAAATGTCGATCTTTTTTGAGTAACTATATTTATTTAGAGCGTAATAACTTTTTCAAAATAAAATTTTTGGGAATATCCTAACATGAGTATATTTCTTAAATTATTTACTAACCATATAATTTTTATAATTTTCGGCATACGCATAAATAGCATTTTTTTTTTTTTTTTGTCAGGTCTTTTTGTTAAACCTAGTAGTATATACACGTACTAAGAATTTAAAAACGGGAATTTCATCGATTTTCCTGGTAAGTTTCTCCTAGCGTACATAATATACCTATAACAAAATACAATAACTCATAGATTTGCTTAAAAAAAGAATAATTGAGAAATTTAGTCGTATAGTTTTTACAACATTCAGTATCGTTTTTTGAAAGTGATTATTTATCGTTGATTTTTAATTTAATATCACAACATAAATGTGTGCTGCAGTAGTTCCCCCCCCCCCCCAACACCCAATAATGTTTTATCTTAAACATTTATTAAACGTAAATATTATACAGAGTTGAAACCATGAAAAATAATAAATCACTTAAACCATTACATTTTGGCATTGTGAGATTTTAATCTTATCTATACAGATATTATACTGCCTTCATTAATAACTGTCTTTGCGTGACCTTAGCTACACCTTTATATGGAATTGTATTTTTTTTTGCGTATAAAACTATTATTGAAAGTCCCATCTTAAAATGAAACTATACATACCAACTTATGTATATTTCAACTGAAATGAGGATTAATATTATACGTTTATTTCTACTTATATCACCTTGCAAGAGGAAGAAAACCATTTATAATAATTATTAACTATATATATTTTATAGTCAGACGGTATTTTAAGACATAAATTTAGCAAAATAATAATTATCATTATAAAACAGAAATAACATAATATTTTAAGTGTCACGAACTCAAGAAGGAACAAAGATTAATAATACTATTATGAAAGTAATAACAAATTATAGTAAAAATGAAAATAATATAACATTAATTAATATCCATTCCTATTTATTAATTTAGAAAATTAAATAACTCGTATTTCATATTACTCAATCAACAATTTTCTTGTTATCATAATTATTAAATTTGACAATATAGTTTTATCAGCATCAAGATAAGTATAATATATAAGTACACAAGACAGACATTTTTGCATAAAATACCAAACGTAGTTAATTTATTTATTATAGTAATTAATTGGCAATTGCCCACTATATAACCTTAGTAAAAAATTAATTTGAATAACGGTATACCATGGTATATTATCAAAAACAGTCTTTAAAAATGTAACAAATTATGACTAGGTTTTAACTTTTGATTAATTTATATCTCAGCAATTAATAATAATAAAAAATCGATTGGGTTTAGATTTAGAATAGAATATTTATCAAATTTTTAATAAAATATAAGTTAATGAGTTACCTATAATCATAATTAATTAACAGATAAATTATAAATGCATAATAGTTATGGTGTACAAACGTACAAAACCCATTTAAACGAGTTACCTACTGTTATTGGTATACTTAAAATAAATTATTGTTATGACTAAAACGTCTTTAATATTTTTGTTATATGAAAGTTAGTGAAAATTGGCCATAATCGCCCATAATTACACAAAAAGTTTCATAATATAACTTTTAACTGCAAAATTATTAAGCCAACATGTCGTAAATCTTAATCTAAATAAGTTTTATTTATTTAGAAATTATTATTATACCAAATAAAAATAATGAAAAATAAACATTAACTTAACATAAACTACACCTACGTCTTACCCAGTTTATATGCTTTTTAAAACTTGTACATGTTTGTTTTAAGTGTAAAAATATAGACTATATTTAAAACTAAAGCTGTATTTTTTCAACTAAAAATATGTTGTTCTAAGCTTAACAACTGTCCTAAAGTATTAGAGCGGAAATTTACTATACCAAAAATATATCTTACGAGACTTATAATTCTTGGGCAATAAAAACAAAAATAATGAAAAATGACCTAGAACCGATTATATTATATTATTATAGCCATCCCGCCCGGCGTTGCCCGTGAGACTATAGCTTGTGGTTATGCTAGTAGCATATTATCAGGTAGGCAATCTACTCGTGATACATTGCGGACCCCGTAGAGTGCGTACGTTATGTAAAATTAACTCTTAAGTATCAAAGTTATACCAAGTTTATCGTTTTCTACTGGTGAAATAATTTTAAAAATCGGTCAAGAAGTTTTATAAGGTTTTTTGCGGACAAACAAACAAACGGTGTCTCTTTATACATAATAAGTAAGATTTTTCGAATAGTTAACGAATATTCAATTCCATAAACATTTAAACTTAAGACGCTCAAAAAAAGTTAGCGGAATTTCGCTCTACTTTTTTTTAAAATATAATTTATATCAACTTATGTGGAGCCTTGAATTACACTTTCAAGGCTTTTGGAAAATTGTGTTGTCGAAATATTTAGGAAAAACAAAATAAAGATTTCAATAATAACTGATAAGTAATAATAAATAAATGCCTGAAAAAGTCAAAATATTTTGAAAATTATACCATGTAAGACGTTGGTATAGATAATTATAATATAAAAATTTAACAAAATTTTTGTTTCTACGGTTTTTGTTTTTGAGTTTTACTAAAACAAAATAGATTTTATCAAGAACTAGTTTGAGTAAAATACCCATTTTTCCTTAATTTTTTTTTTTGTTTTTTTCCCAGTATTTTCAATTTGGATACAAAAACCACCCTCTATAGTTAAAAATTGAAATATTTTTTATGGCCCGAAAGGTCATCATTGTAAAAAAAATACATATTATGGCTCTGCTCAAAATCTAATAATATGTATTTAAGCATATTGTACACTCTTGTCAATAAACATAATTAGATATATGATTATCAAATTGAATCTAAGTATGGACTTAACGAGTGACGGGTGAGATATCTAAGTCATAAGATGTCTAAGCATGATACCTAAAGCCGTTGACTCAATAGCAACTGTGTAATATGATAATGGGTAATATTGCGGTTTTGGCCTAAACCGGATATAATAATTTTGTAAAAATCATTGAAACAGCTGGGCGTTTAATTACACCAAGGACAATGCGTAAACAAATTCAGGCTAACCAGTACCGCGAAACCGTGTGCATGGAAAGATTTAAATTAGTCATTTCTCATTCTTATACTATAAAATAAGTAATTATAAATGTAACTAAAATAAGCATTCACTGTGTAGAAATTTAACTTAAAACACTGTCAATGATTAGAGTATGACCATTTAGTTTTTGTCAAACTACGCAAATCTGATTTTAAGTCTGTAATAGTTTACTAGAATATAATATGACCTAATTATACAGATTTAAATTTTATAAATAGACACAAATATTTTTTAATTTATTTAAGTTAAAAGATAAAAAAATATTCAAGGTGAAGTAATTACGCTTACAAGGACTTTGGCAAGGGACATAAGCGAAAAATTATACCAGATGTAATTTTGATCATTCAAAGTCATTTTTAAGTAACTCACAGATGCCAAATAATAAAATCCAACATTAAGTTTATTGTCTATTACCCCAGTTACAAAACATTTCTGTACAAAATTAAGATGATATATGCCATTTATTGCTGAATTAACAAAAGCATCTTCAGTTTAAAATGTACTCGTAATTTTAAAAGAACAACATCATTTCAATAAAAAGTATCCATTCAAAAATCTAAAATAAATAGGTAAGTACTCAGATTCAATTTGAAATCACCACCATAAATTATTGTTTAATGTGGACTATGCGAATTTAATGAAACCACAGAATGTATATTTATTTAAAAACTCACAATATAACAGTATAAAGTTTATACTGTAAACCAAAAGAAATATAAGTGTTAAAAAAACTTCAAAAATTAAAAAATGTAAAATTTCTATAAATAGCTTAACATTTATAGTCCAAAAATTTTGAAAATGTCATTGAGTATCAAATTAAAATTTAACACATGAAATTTTCACTGAATTAATAAAAGTATTACACCATAAATTGTTAAAAATATATTTTTCTAAATGTATTGACTCATGTATGAGCTACTTATTGAAATCTTTATTAGTTTTTATTTAAAATTAATGTCGATTCAAAAATATTCACTATGCCAAAAAGCTTGAAAATTTAATACGAGGTTCATCATAAGTTATTGCCAGTGGAAATTCAAAAAAAAGTTGATCGTAAATCCACAATATTTTTTTATGAGCGTCTAAAGTTAGTATTTTACAAAATCACGAAAATTTCCAAATTATTTTTAGTTCAATATTATAAAAAAATTTCTTTTTATATCTAAGATCAAGATTTGGAAATTTAGCACAAGATTCCTTATAAGTTTGTCAACCTTAAAAATTATTATGAGCGTTTGAAATTCAAATTGTTACAACATTGGATATTCACTCGATTTTTCATGAAACGATTTTCTGATTTTGTCGTAATTTAAAAATGAATAACTAAAGATATTTGAAATTTACAATAAATGTGTATTTAATAATTTACTATACTTAATACAATTTTGAAAATATTTTGACTCGTTTTGAGCTATTTACGGATAATTTTAATTTTCAATTTTTTTAGTTTTTTTAGATTCTGAGTGAAACGATGAATGTATTGACTTTATAATGATGTGTTTTTTTTTGTGTGTCTGTGTACACGATAAGTAGTCGAAATAATGATTGGATTTTCAACTTCAGTATCTTGTTCGATGGGAAAGTGAATATCGTTGGTGCATTGGGAAGGTCAAAAATTAAAATTTCCAATAGTTTTCAAAAGCGCCGGAAAAAATAACATAAAAATTAAGGAAAAACGGGAATTTTTACGCAAAATCGGTTTTCCACAAAATCGATTTTGGTTTTTGGTGTAACTCTAAAACCAATGAACATATATACATGCAATTTTCACTGGTCATTTATAATAGTATTTTCTATACACGATAAAATTTTCAAAATTTTCAAAATATTTTGATTTGTTTGAACTAGTTAGGAAAATTTTCAGTTTCCAATTTTATTAGTCTTTTTTTCTATGAATGTCAATAAAACTTTATTTGTTGGTAAAAAAGTTTGAAAATTTAATACAAGGCTCCTACTATATTGTTACAATGACCTTTGAAAAATATTAAAAATCCTCAGTCACAGTTTTTTTTTATAAGCATTTAAAGTTCAAAAATTGACAAAATATGGAAAAATCACGAAAATTACCAAATTATTTTGAGTTAAGAATTCATAAAAATATTTCTTTTTAAATCTAAGATTTTAAAGCATAATACAAGATTCCTTATAAGATTATTTACCTTTATCAAACAAAAAAATGTCTATAAGAAAGTAAAATTAAATTTTTACGAGCGTTTGGAGTTCATATTTTCACAATATTGGATATTCACTCGATTTCTCATGTAGCAGTTTTGTTATTTTATTGTTATTCCAAAACGAATAACTATAGATACATGAAAATTGTAAAAAATGTTTATATTTTCATTTGCTATACACCATAAAATTTTGAAAATGTTTTGATTTTTTTTGAGCTGTTTATGGACATAGTCAATTTTCAATTTTTTTGTTTTTTTTCCTATATTTATCAATAACATTTTATTTGTTGGGTTAAAGCGGGAAAATTTAATGCAAAGATTCTGATATATTTTTACAATAGCAGTTGAAAAATATTAAAAATACATAGGCAATATTTTTTTTTTATGAGCATTTAAAGTTCAAATGTTGACAAAATGTATCAAATTTAAAAATTATCAATTATTTTGTAGTTAAAAAATAAAAATGTATAAAATGTTCAACTTTTATAGCTAAGGATTGAAAATTGAAAACAAGGTTCCACGTACATAGGTTATATATAAATTACTTTATTCATAATAATATCATCAAATATACTTGGTAATATCAAAGGCTGACTGACCGTTTTCGTTCAGAATTGTTTTTCTTATACATTGATATTATATCATTGAATTCAAATTTAACACCATCCATTACAGTGACCTACTTTTCACCTACTGTACAGCAGAGTGACATCCACTTACCCACCTTTTTTTTTATATAAATGTCAATAAAATTTTATTTTTTGGGTCATAAAGCTTGAAAATTTAACACAAGACTCCTGATTTATTGTTACAATAGCAGTTCAAAATATTAAAATCCATTATCACAATCTTTTTTATAAGCATTTAAAGTTCAAATTTTTACAAAATGTATCAAAATATTTTGTACCTATATAGTTAAAAATGTATATAATTTTCAACTTTTAAATTCAAGGATTGATAATTCAAAAAGAGTTCCATGTAAGTAGTTAATTCTCTAACTAAAAAATCTAAAAAATGTATAAACACAGTTTTTTTTTATAATTAAGGTATTTAGTTTAAAAGATTTATTTCTGGGTACTTGAAACTTCTATAGCCAACAAAATCAATTTTGTTAAAAAACAGGTTTTTGTAAAAATGCCTATATTCTCATCATCATCATTCTTAAAGCAATATAATGATTATCGTTCCACACAGAATCTAAAAGGTGGTGGGGGCTGGTTGAGGTATTCGTGTTTTATTTTTATAAGTATGTACTGAGAATTTTTACATCATTCTGACCTCCCCAAAGTACCAATTAGATCCAAATTCCTACCAGAAAACATTCTCAAAGTTAAAATTGAAGAAGTTTTAATGGTACAAAAGAATATGACGAATACAAAATTTTAGATACATATACAATTTTATTTGTATATTGTTTAACCAATACATTCATCGCTAAGGATCTAAACTAGTTTGTTATTAAATAATATTATGATTCTAAATGAAACATTAATGAAAAAATGAATGGGGAACAAATAAATTTTAACAAGACCCAAGGAAATATTATAAATTACATTCTGATAAGTCAACTCATGTAGGTACTCTAAAAAATCATTTAAAAAGAATAACATATTACAAAACACCAAAAAAAAAACAAAACAATAACATAAAATTGTACAAAAATCCAAAAAAATGTTGTTTATTTCAAAATCCATGTCTAAGTATTAGTTATTACCTCTAGTGAATAAATACTTATAACTTATAATCATTGAGAATCCAAATATTAAAGTTATTATTTATTATTATTAGTTCTTTATAATTTTGTTCATTTTATGGAATTTATAAAAATAATAATGGCATAAACCAATTATAAACAATATTTAATTGCTTGTTGAAAAATAAACTAATTTTTTATCATTAATTTTGAAGAGGTATTAGATATTTAACTTTTTATTATTATTTATTTTTTCAACAATACAGACTGAGCACAATTAAACATAAATATAATAAGAAGTATCATTTCCAAAAAACTTTCTTTTTACATAAATAATTTAATAAGTTTCATCTATTTTGAATACCAAATTAAATAATTAAATAATTCATTGCAAACATTTGAAAGTTTTAATTTTCTTAAATACTGAAATGTGTTTATGATATTATGATTTTATTGCCAAAATTCACATTAATGTTAGAATAGTATTACCATTAATAAAACTAATGGTTTTTTGAACTAAGTATTTTATGTAAACAACACAGTGCATTATTTTTTTATACACAAAGATTATACCAAACAAATACGAGAGAAATACAAAGTTTTAACACAAATTCTTACTTTGAAATCTGATAACGAAGCCATTAAATCATCTAATTCTCGAGTAGCCGAAGAAGCAGTTGGACAGACAGTACGAGTTGTTGTGGTAGTGGTTTCTTCCATCATCATCTTTGAAATCAATTGTCCATTGTTACTAAAGAAATAACATTTAAATTACATTAATAATCAACCTGAGTATTTAACATAAATTAGTATTATATAGTATATAATACTAATGGATAAACTCAATAATTAAAAAGGTGGTTAAGAGGATCATGGATGTTGTTCTGATATATAGTAGGTTACAAGTGGGACACTGTATAATGGATTGTATTTAATTTGAATTGAATGATATAATACCAAAAAAAAGATTCTGAGTGGAGACAGTTTGTCAGTGTGGATATTTTGTATTATATTAATATTGTTATTACTTATTAATAAGTTATTAATAATACAGTAGCCGGTAAGTTTAATTGATATTATAAAATTACAACAAAATATAAAATAATAACTAAAATCGTTATTCTTTGTTATTAAATATGTAATTTCGTCCAAATTTGAACATAAAATAACTTTAAAAAAAAACCGTGGTTTTTATATTTTTGATTTTTTTTGGTTACAGAATAATCTACTTATGTGGAACCGTATTTTAAATTTTCAATCCTTAGCTATAAAAGTTGAACATTTTATAAATTTTTAACTACGAAATCATTTTTAAAATTGACAAATGTTGTCAGCAATCGAACTTTAAATGATTATGAAAAAAAATTGTGAACATGTATTTTTAATATTTTTTAACTACTATTGTAACAATATATCAGGAGCAATGCAATTATTTTTCACGCTTTTTGACCCAAAAAATACAATTTTATTGACATTTATAAAAAAAAAACTAAAACATTGAAAATTGAAAATGTCTGTAAACAACTCAAAAACAGTTAAAATATTTAATGTGTCTATGATTATTCGTTTTTGAATTACAACAAAATAATAAAATCGTTACTTGAGAATCGAATGAATATCAAGTGTTGTAAAAATTTGAGCTTCAAACGCTCATTAAAATTTAATTTGACTTTCTTGGACATTTTTTTTTTTGACAAAGGTAGTCAAACTTATGAGGAATCTTGTATTATATTTTCAAATCTTAGATTTTAAAAGAACAATTTATAAGAATTTCAAACTCAAAATAATTTGCACACTTTCGATATTTGAACTTTAACTATTATAATTTATAATCATCGGTATCATGACATATATTTTTTATAAAATAACAGTTTTTAACATAATATAGGTAGGAACAATATTAATTTTATTTCTAATATATATTTTATAAAATAATTTTTATAAATTAATTTATATTTAGGCAATCCTTGATGTAATGCTACTGAGGACTTTATTTTATAGTGCACGGATTTTTTTTTCCAACTACCGAAAATTTCATGTATCTACGGGCATGAGTTACACCAAAAACCAAAATCGATTATGTCAAAAACCAAAATTGGGTAAAAATTCCCGTTTATCCTTAATTGTTTTTCCCAAACAAACAAAACAAAATACACACATCATTATAAAATTAATAAGAATCAGAATCTAATAAATAAAATATAAAGATTAAAGACACTTAAAAATATAAATCGTATAAAAAATATAAGTTTCAAAGATAAATGCAACTAGATATTATTGTTACTTATATAAATGGTGTAGATGATTAAATTTAAAAACTAGTGAGAATTTATATTCAGTTTTAAATATTAATACTATGAGGTAAGTTTATAATAAATGAGATATAAGTATAATAAAAAACTGTTTTGATCAGTTATTGATTTTTTATTCACAACTGTTGATACACAACTGTAGTTTTTATGAACTTGTGTGCACCCATTTATATTATAATGTTGTTTAGTATATATGTTCATTATAATTTGAATATTAAAATTGTAATGCAAAAAAAAAAGAAAACAGTTTCCCGATTATGTTTAAATTAATTTACTTCTATTATTATAAACTAACTCAAAATAAACATAAATTAATACATTAATTTACCTTTTTGAAGAAAGTGATGTGTCCAACTCATCTAAAAGAGAATCCACTGATGGACGTGTTGAAATATTTATTGTTTTCGTTGGAATAGAATAAGAATCTCCATTAACCACTAAATCAATTTAAAATTAAAATATTTATTAAACATAATTTTAATAACTTAGTTAACATAAAAATTAATTAAATATTTTAAATTATACCGATAGTAAACAAATTAATATATTTGTATACATTCACAATTTGTAATTGTTATACTAAAAGCTTGAATACATTATAGTACAGGTCTTTCATAGGTATTTTTCTTAATACTTAAAACTAAATCAATATTTTTCTAAATATTGTTTCAATTATTGTTGAAATTGGATATCCAGATTAAAATAAAGATATTTAATCAAGTAATTTTAGTTATTTTATTGTAATTCAAAAAATATTTATCGTAGGTTCTTAAAATTTTTTGTTAATACATAATTTATTATTATTTTCTATGCAAAATGATATTTACAAAGTATTTAGAATAGTTTATATTTATACTATGAACTTATTCTTATAACTATATGGTATGTATCGACCTAATATGCGATGATTTTATTAATAAATTAGTGCAACCAACCTAACCTAACCATATTACTAATTGAAAAATAAATTACTTATGGTAATATCAAAAACCTTGGAATTAGAGGCTGACATACTGTCTCTGCTCAGAATTGTTTTCTGTATACATAAATTTATCATTTAATTCTAATTTAATATATCTATTTCTGTGACCAACTCAATGATGAGATACACTAAAAATTAAATTAAGAATCTATAAAGCAGAGTGATTTAATTATTTTTTTAAAATTAAATTTAAATATAATAGCACAATACAATAAACTTATTTTAGTTAATATTCATAATATATTTCAGACAACAAATAAAAGTCTTCACAATCTAGATAAAGTTTTTTTTATAATATATAATATTTGATCCTCAATATATTTGTATAGGTTCAACTTTAGAAACAATAGAGTTCAACATTAGTGCCTAAAATGGTGCTTAGTAAGCACAATTTGATAAGGCAGGGAGCTTAGATTATGGTTACCCTCCTACAGTTTTGAAATCAGCACCCTCATAAATGTATGCAATTTATGGTTAATTAGTTGTTATTATATATCAATAAATATTAATTTAATAATAATAAATAATGAGAACGGCACAAACCCATTACGAAATGTGTTAATTGTTTGTTGGGGGAGGGGTGATGGTAGGCTATAGTTTCTCATTAATAATGAGTCATTATTTAATCCAAAATTATAAGACTAACTGAAAAAAATAGGGGGCTTCAGCACTCCCAGTTTCATTATTGAAAATGTGCCCCTGTATATAAAAATATAAAATAACTTAAAAACAACAACTAAGAAAACTGTATATTTAACAAACAGAAATAATTAACAAGTTTTAAAATCTATTATGAACATATTTTTTTTAAAAAAATTTTAAAGCAAACATGTATATTGTCTAATTTTATTGGTAAAAATTTTAAATCTGCAGGAATGACACTTCTATACTTTCTTCCCAATAAATACTTTGAGTTTATTTAACCAATAACTACGTTTTTTTTTATTTTTAAAATTAAATTAATATGATTACTAATTAGTTATTATTATTTAAAATTAATGTGCTAGTAATTGGTACATACTACATAATAGGCAAGAGCTAACTTTGTTATTAAATTCTTATGTCTACCAACTACCCACTCACTTGTGTTATGTTTTGATAGATTGACTACAGGTTAGTATAAGTAGTATTATACTATATACCATTATACCCTCCCACCACAAACTGAGCAAGAAAAAGCAACATTCCTACACAAGGAAACAGAGAAATATAGTATGTTTTCATTCAATGCTTGATATGAATTCTAATAAATTGATAATGATATTTATATTTTAAAAATAAATTACAAAAAAGATTGACAACATTTAGAGTGCATCTGAGTATTATTTACTTATTAGTAATTTTTAATTGATAATAAACAAAATAAATATATATATTTATTATATATTTAATAGCCCATAATAAGTTATTTATAATAACAACAAGAAACAATAGTACATACTGAATACATTTTTAAAATATGATTAAAATGGATCAATTATTTATAGTACTATACTTACATTTTTTATCAGCATAGCGTGAATTGCTAAGATCTTGAAGTAGTGTGTCAAGTTCCGAAAGATTATTATTCAATGAAGATGTCATTTTTGATGATTTAAATTCGTTTTTAGGTTGTGTTGGCTAAAGGAAAATACACTAATTAATAAATTGTCTTATTAATATTTATAAAACAAAAATTCTGATAAAATATTTCTTATTGATGAGTGATGAGATGAGTAATAACTTAGGAATGTAACTTAGATAATTGTTTCTAAATATAATATAAACAAAATATTTCAAAGTATTTTATATGCTTAGAAGAGAAATATACGAGGTGATTCATAAAGCAAATCCACCTTCATTATTTTTTTTTTATAATGAGTTTAATTGAATTATGATTTTTGTAATTTTTAAGGATCATATTTGAAACGCTTATATTTTTGTATAACGTTTAATTAGTGTCGTGTAGTGATCCCAACTTTTTTTTTCAAATGAGAACTAAAAAATTTTTTCTGTAAATTGTCAAGCCGATTATTTTTTTGAAAATGTTAATGAATCTAAATTTAAATTTGAATGAGTAGTTAGAAGTGCTAGCAGTAAAAATAATAGATCCATTATAATAAGTTTAGAATATGTGGAGGCTATAATTACTTGAAATTCATAGTAATTAGTAATTAGTAATTAAAATAAATCTATTAACATTTCATTATTTATAAAAACTGTCAGAGTATAATAAGTACTAGATTATAGGTGTATTACATCTATTTGATGTTTTTGTAAAACCTTTTTTTTTATCCTTAGTTAATAATAACTCAGAAACTTGCAATCAAATTTTGAATTAAATAGGTACTTAAACATTTAAAAAAAAATCATCTGTTAAACAATTTACAAAAGAAAAAGTTTGGTTCTCGTTTAACAAAAATAAGTTGGTATTACTACAGTACACTCCTTATTAAATGTTATAAAAAAAATGAATAATTTAAAAATATAGTAAATGTATTTTAAAAATTCCAAATCCATAATTTGAATAAATTAATTATTAAAGAAAAAATGGGGGTGGAGTGCTTGATGAATCAGCCTATATAATATTATGGGTTCTAAATAAAATTGAAAAATATTTGTACTAAAAATTTAATTGAACCACAATTAAATGCAATATGTACTCAAAGTTCGTGAAAAGTGTGCATACCGATAATTCTTGCCGAACCGCAGGATTTGAAGTTGACCTTTCAATCTTGTGAGATCGGACAGTGGCATATTCTGGTGCTAGTGCAACCGGTGAACCAGCAGAAGCCAATCGAGTGCGAACTCCACCATTAATACTTCCGTATCCTCCGTTGACGCCACTGTTTAATTTGTTGGTCTGCTGTATTGTGCTTTGCAGGTCCGCGAGCAATGCATCTAAACGAAATTAAAAACAACTCATATAATATTAAGTAATAAATTAAACGATGTTTGAACATATAATGGAAATAAATATTATATTACTAAAACTAAAGTTGTGAATTCGTGCCTATATAGTGGCCGATATAATATAAATTATGATGTATGACATGTACCTATAGAAACGTGTTTTATCCTCCGCACATTTTGCATTCGTGTTTAATATGTAATGTGTATGATGTGGCGATTCTGAGTAGGTACTAAATAAATTACCGGATGAAAATGCCCAAGTTTAGCATAGTTAAGAGATATTATAGGCGGGTCTATAATGTACGGTAATGCATATTTTGATGCAAGCAAATAGCAAATGAGAAAATAGTATATTGCCACGATCATTCATCATTTGCATGTCAAACGCACATAATATATTTATGCACAGTACAAAATATATGGGTGTGGACTAATAGGTGCGTTAAATTGTACTATAATTAAGTGACACGTTGTAGTTATATCGTTTATTTGGTTCATATAATAAAACCAATTTTAAACGTAATTTCAACTTTAAATCCATATGTGTATAACACTTTTATGTGAACAATTAATGTTGAAAGTAAAATTTGAAACATAATTTAAAACACATCATATTTTAATATAAAGATTAAAAATGTAAATCCCCGGAACTAATTTTAAAATGTGCACAAAAAAACAACAATTTTTTTTTGAAATCTTTTAAGACTAAAAAATAGTTCAAGTTGATCACTTGCTTTGTCATTTACAAAATGCTAGGTACCACAAAAAATAATTCGAAGACATTTGAAATTCCTGTTATTATATTTATTAATTTTTTTTTATATTATTGACGATTAAAAATATATTTACTTTTGGAGTAAGTGCTTACTTTAGGTAGTACATACCTCATTCTACTCAAAATTATAATATATTATTAAATAAAAATCATATTACTGTACATATAACACTCCGGTTAAAATACGTCTAAAACATAAGATAATGATAACTGTCAAAATAGTATTTACTGAGCATATTTATAAACTTTGGCCACACCATTTTTAAGTAGGTACACATCAATGTAATATATTAGCATTCTAGTCTGATAATTCCAATTATAGGTACTTAGTTTGCAATGATACGTATAAAGTATGGTTAATTAAATAATTTGATCACGAATTATCACAAAACGCATTCCAGTAATTTCATTTAGATGTGAGTAATTTGTTTAATGAACTAGGTAGGTAACTGTACAATTTAACTAGGTATACAAAATATAATCTGTAGAATAAAAAAAAATTAAAAACATTCAAATAAACTACGTATAAACAAACTTTTACGGAAAAAATTTACTAATTTAGTTATTATCTAAAATCGAAATCCGAACATATAAAATTACCTATTATGAATAAATCTTCTTTTAGATAGTCGTATACTCGTAGTATTTGAGAGCTTATAGCCGCTTAGGTCACCAATTTTATGATTATTAGTTAATAGTTATATACTTGTATGTATTATAAGCGTGCCAAAAATGTATGAAAAAACAAATAGGTAGCTTATAAACTAAATGTTCTTACGCAAAGCATAAATAATAAACATACGTGAGTAGGATTACGAAATATCGTAATTATACAAATATATAATAACTATTTAATACTTGTTGGTCGTAATTTTTTCTTATTATATTGTGCAATAAATAAAAAGTCTATAGTTTTATAATTTTCTTACACATTAAACAATTTTTTTACACAATAGTCAATGGTACCTATACTGAATATTATTATAAAACTATTTACCTATATTAGATGATTTGTCGTTTTTATGTGTAATAACAGCTCGACTGGCCATTTTCACGCCTATGATTTTATATTAAAATTCGAATGAATATACCCGTATAATGTATAATATGATATTCGCGTGCCATACATTTTCAATGCCATTTGAGCTTAAAATCACAATCATTATGCAGTAGAAGCTGCATACGGGTTCGTGGAGAAAACAAAAACGGTATGTTTATGACATGAATAAAACGTATGCTTAAAGGTGTGGGTTTTCTACGCACTATATCAACCGCGAAATTATAACCATCAGATTACGAATAATCCCACGTTCCTGACAAATTCGAAGAGCTGCACGCAGAAAACTGGCTAATTTATATCGAGGCCAATAGGACCTAGAAGATTTGTTTTAAAAATAGAACCAAACACCTTTTTGGATCAATAAGCTACGTTCAGCGTGTAGGCGGCGTGTGTTAAGCCACAATAAAGATATATATGCCTAAGTTTATAAAATATATACTGGCTAACGTTATTTGAGGAACTTTTTTCAAAGTATTACATTTGGAACAATCCCAAAGTTTTTGTAAAACTTTAAAAAAAATATTTTTTAAACAAATTTGAGTTAAACGTAAAATTCTTAATATATAAAGTATTTATAATATTATCATTATGGCCACCACTTAGGTATGAATACTTATAATTATATTTTTAGTCAAGGTTGCCTAGTATATTATACCTGTATAGTGTATAAATAATTAACCTATTTACCTATACACCAATTAAAATAATATCGGTAATAGATGTTGTTCAAGTTAAAGACAATCACCGGCAGTAACTCGTTATAATATAAAAATGTCTACTAAATTGGTAGTACCATTGATTATAAATAGTAAATACTATAGTTTTACCAATTTCCAATACACTAAAATGAAAAAAAAATATAAGAACATATTTGTAGGATAGAACATGTTGGATACCAAATAGTTTTATAAATCTCTAACGGTATTTCGATTCGTTTTTATTTGACGAAAGTGATTAATAATTTATGTAAAAGTAATAATTCATATAATATACATATTATTAGTACGCATTGTACATAATCGTTTGGATTGTATCATTTTTATATAGTTTTATTTTTTCATCAAACCTGCACACAAATTTTAATTTATTCATTTTAGATTCATATCATCTTGATTCCGACATAGATGGCTAGGTATACGTCATGTCTTACAATGAATTAATATAATACAATAAATGATTTTTTACAATTAACAATATTTTTAAAGCAGTAAAGCCTTATAGGCATACACAACAGCCCTAAAACATTTTTCATGCTTGGTATAGATACTTATAAGTGAGGTATAAAATGGTATTATAATGGTATAAAAAATATTATGAAAACAAAATGTGAATTTCATGTTTCAATCATAACTTATAAATAAGATAAATAATTTAAGATTATAAATAGGTATAAATAAATTGTGAATTGTAAAATATGGCACACATAAATATATTATAGATTTTTAATACAATTGAATTAAGTTAGGTATTCTAAACTATCTATTTTAAAAACTTTGACTAAAGTTTGTTTTACAAAACTGACTATAAGTCAAAAGTATAAAATGCTAATGTTTGAAAGTAAGTAAAGTGTGATATAAATGCTCTTCATAAAAGTCGCCAATCACTAATCGTTTTTACAACGATGTGTTATAACTTATTTGTATTTATCATAGCACAAAGAAAGTTAAAAAAAAAATGCATGTAACTATATCTTCCAATAGGAAATTTAACCTAGAAAGTACTTAAGACATGGGATTTTATTATTTTAACATGTTCTCATTAAAATAGTTCTCTAACTATAGTTTGAACTACCATAAGGAAGCAAATTTAGGTACTGTCGAATAGTAGATACTATCGAATTATTTGATAGTCCAGTACATCCAATCAATTCGGTGGTATTTTAAATATTTGAATCATTGAATTTTTCGATATTTTTAAACCATTCGAGTAGAAAATATTCAGTTTAATCGAATGAAAAATATTCTAATCACGAATACGTAATTAACTATTCTATATATAGTGATTGTCACCAAAAAAAAATTAAGAAATGTACAACATACTCTCTCATAATAGAGTTGGATAATGATATTTTATGAAAACTACAATGCATGTAATTCAACAATATAAATATTAGAATAAATATTATATAATAATTTTACAAACCATTCATTTTCATTTTTAATTGTTATTAAGGTAAATGCACTTAAAATTATTACAAACTTTCACGATATAAACGAAACTCAATGAACTAAACAACTCGCATTCAGAACACCAACTGGTTGTTAAAAAGAGACATCCGGACCAAATCGAGATCATCCTACACAGAATTGAATTTTTTACAATGATAATATAGTAATATTAAAAAGGGAGGAGTCCGTGGGCGTCAAGGTATTTTGCCAAAGGTGTTACATTTTTGCAGACACTCATAATAGCTATGATAGTAAAATCAATACGTCAAGCTCTTTCGCCAAGTTAAATTAGTTGGAGCAGATCAATATGATAGCGAATACAGTTGGATTCATGATTTATTGCTGAAATATTTAATGTAACAATAATATAAAATTAATATAGATGTGGGATCTTATAAACCGGTTTTATGTCATTTTAATTGTGTCCATTAAACATTTATCTATTTTTGAATTATAATATTATATTATTAGGTATAGATGTTTAGTTAATTGTAAATATCTCGAACCTGGTGTTTAAAAAAAAAATGTGTCGAAATAAATAATATTGGGCACACATTTATTACAACGAAATCTATTACACCTATGACCAAAATTGTATTTTTCAGTCAAAATCTAAAGTTTGAAGTATACGGTACAGATGATTAAGGTGATTTATTTTTAAATTTATTTAGTACAAGTAAATCGAATTAATCGAGTTCCTAGATATTTCGTGTAAAAAATCAATAGCGTATGTATCAATAGCTTTTAAGAGTATTTTACTTTAAACAAGTAAAATTATATGGTTACGTACAATTGACAGATATAAAATAAAATATGATATAATATAAGTATAATATATAGTATATACCATATATTACATTATAGTGAACTAATGAAGCACATCGCCTGGCGACGCAGCAGTTATGTTAAATAAGCCGTGATAAAATTATGATTTTATTTTAAAAGTTTCTTTTTCATTATAATAGGTAGAGTATTATAACAACTATTTTCACGGATTCTTTTACTGAAAATATTTAAATTTTGTAACATAGTAAAAACATTAAATATTAGTATGTACAATGTACCTACGAGTAAAATAATGTTTAAAATCGATACCCGTTACAGATATGAAACATGATATAATATAATTTATAAAATCTATTTTGATAAAGAAAAGATAAAATTTTAACTTGCAAGAAGTCATGTTGTTATGTTAATTTTACATAGGTACTGCAGGCACATAAGTTGTATACAGCTATTACTTATAAAAGGTTATATGATTAAATTATGTTTAACAAAATGGTAATAACATCAAATTTAAAATTAAAGATTCCTAGGATAACCAACAATAAGGAAATGTTAATAAGGCAAAAATAATTTGTAATACCTAACCTACAAAAGAGTTTTGTAGTGTAATCAACATTATTATTGTCACTGCCAAGAATAATAAACGTAAAGGACATTAACCTCCATCTTCTCCAGGTTTAATATTTTTGCTAAAAATAGTAATTGTGCAGACATCTACATTTTTACTTTTATAAAACAAGCATCTTAAAATGTTTATAACTGTCAAGTTTTAGAAATTTAATTTAAGATTTAAATTGATACCTGAATTTGATTTAAATCATATTAGTTTCAAACCATTGTATTATTAATGTATTGAAACTTAAAATGATTTACAGATTTAGGATAGTAATCATACTATAACCACAAGTAAATAATCACCATAAATTAACAATATTGTTCAATCATTGACGGACAATTTAATAATATTAAGATCATGTATGGTTAATAATAAAATGATTCATACAATTTTTACCTTTACATTTTTTTCTATAATATGGTTGATTTTATTAGGTAACAATTAAAATGTGACGCAGAAAGCAGTCTAAAATTCGTGATTCAATATTGAAGGGTAGTTATATACTTAAAGTATACAATATACATATACCTAATACATATTATATTATATTAACCTATTGACAAATTATAATCTTTTTACGTTTTTTTTAGTTTATACCTCAACCTTCAATTAATATTTAAAATAATTTTTTAACATAAGGTTATATAGCATATGATTGTTATTTAAAGAAAAATGATTTATAGTTTATGACAAATCAATGGACCATTCATCATTTTTAACTTTATACCATCAATTTTTTTTCACTTGTTCCAATATAATTGTATTTAGCTTTTTTTCAAATGATTACGTAGGTACACTGAAACATACTTTCTATTATGCGACGTCAGTTCTGCATTCAATTTTAATAGGTGCCTTATTTGGAATCTACTTTATATGGGTTTGGCCTACTTTAATGCGCCTCACAAAATGTCACACCACATGTAGTAAATTTCTGTTAATTAATAGTAGTTCATTAATATATCACTAAATATAAGTTATTAAAATATAAATTAAATAAAGCTAAATTATTTTTTCTCAGTTAATATAATATAGATACTAATTATCTTTCGTGATCATAGCTTTTCCAATCAAAATTATATATAATATAATATACAACTCATTACACACATACTTAATTGTGTTTTTATGTCTATATACACACGTATAAATACGTTATATGTGATATATTATAAGTGTAATAGAGGCTAGTTAATTTAGAATTATAGAGATAGTATTATTAGATTTAAAAAATAAACAGACAAAATAATAATATAAAGGATTTTGGCATTAAAAACAAAATCAGTTAACGAAAATGAAATGAAAATTTTGGCATATGTAGGTTATATTCAAGAAGTTATATATGTATATATAGATAATATGAGAATATAATAAAACCATCATTTTTAAATGTCTATTAAAAAAGTAACATAGGCTAATGTAAATAAACACTCACATCCTGGTTTTGAACCATTTTTTCGTGTACATCTATACGGTTGATATGTGCCATGATATTGTTGAGGCTGTAGTTTTCCATAAATATTTTTATCCATTTCTGCAGTTGATTTAATAAATAAGGCACCAGAATAAAATGTTTATACACTCATAAAAATCAATTTACAAATTGTATCGTTACCCAACGAAAAACACAATACCACCAACGGATAACGTACAACTGGTACTGTGTGTGCTAAGGGTCCTGATTTCCGGGATTTATTTTTATCGAATAGGAGTCATGCCAGATTCACTCTATCCGTGTCTTCACTAAACATTTTATTAAAAACCAAAGGAAAAATAATAAAAATAAAAGTAAAACTACTCAGCAAATGAACGGAACACAACGCGTGTGTGTCAACGGGCACCAGACAAACTGTTATGGGAGATACTATATTACTATCCTGAAGGCCGGTGTGAGAATCGGCAAATAAAAAGTTAAACCACCGTCAGTGATATACATATACGACGTTCTAAACGGGATTATTTAATATCAATAATATTAAGATGCCATGTGGTAAATTTAAACGTGAAGTGGTTTTATGTTACTATATTTTATAATTGATAAAGGATAAACTGTGGTATTAACTGTTGATTAATTAAAATAGAAACAGTATATAATTTATCATTCCATCAAGATGATAACAGAACGCGCCCTAGTGAACCATCCACATGCATCATATTATATCAAGTCATTTGTAACATTTTTGTTTTTATATTGTTACCTACCACATGAATTTATAGTACGCTTATAAATTGCAAGTTAAGATTTTATTTTAGTCGACTAAAAAAAAAATAATTATGATTAGGTATTAAACTTAAAATACTGTTAAAAACTAAAAAATCAATAACTTAAATACATCATTTATTTTAAATAAACCAATACGACAATCCTGCCAAATGTTTGTTATTTACAATATATTATAATATTTAAATGTAGATAGTACGATGCGTTTACCGAAATTCTATATTTTAATATTTTATTGTGTGACACTATTTATTAAGTTTATCTTTATCTATTCTTACCAAATTGAGTTTCGTTTTTATTGTACAGCGTTCTTTTTTATGTACCGTACCTATTAATAATTTAAATAATCATACCTAAAGAAAAATAATTTAAGATTTAATTAGGATTATTCGATTTATACATAATCAAAATTGTATATATTTATACTTTTCTTAAAATAATCAAGCTTCTCACTCCTTATCTAGCGTTTATGTTTTAAAATGTTATTCTCATCCATTTTATTTTTTGTTCAAAATATTTGACCTTAAAATGTGTGTACTACTGTACTAGTTCATGGGTATGATAACCTTAAGAAATGCAACCTTCTATACACTCTCCGCTATATATATTTAATACGTTTATATTATGTTTATCTATTACTTGCCAAATTGTGTTTCGTTTTCATTAGACAATTTTATGTGAAAGAATATAAAAACGGTTTTTAGTTAATTTTTTGTATAGGTGCTAGGTAGTAGGTAATTCGAGGAAAATCAAGTTTTTTCGTTTTTACCTAAGTAAAACAAGAATATGTGAAAACTCCCTGCAGATTATAAATTATACAAATAATTACCACAAAATATTTAAGTAATCTTGCATATTATAGGTACTTAGCGAAAGCTCAGACAGAATACAAAACGTTTGATTTCTTTACCTCCCTTCGGTGCAAGTAAATAAAGCACTATTATTTTAATTTGATAACAAATAATGATTTGTTCATTAATTCATTGCATTTATATTATTAACGCTCAGTTTACTTTAAATATTCATAAAACCGTTTCAGAATAGTCTTTTACAATTATTTTTAGCATAACAGAAACTGCTGACAAATTTAAAAATTAATGCTTCAAAATTGCACTTTTTCGAGTTTGGTTTTAGATTTTTAGCGGAACATTCTACTTTTACAGTGATGTTTTTTTTTTTTAAATGCTTTAATTTTCAATTTAACTGGTCGTTTCTGGTATAAAATTGAATATGGTTGTTAAATTTTTTATAAGTGATGTAAAATTTAATTAAAATTTTTGGAAATTATATGTTCACACATTAGTACATTACATTTACATTATTCTCGTACGATTTTTGTTATTTTGTTGTATGTAATTAAAAAAGGAGGGCAAGTGGGTATCACTCTGCTGTACAGAAGGTTACAATTTGGTCACTGTAATGGATTGTGTTCAATTTGAATTCAATGAAATAATATCATTGTATAAGAAAAATGATTCTGAGCGAAGCGGGATAGTCGAATTGCACTTATTATAACTAAAAAGAAATGGTCGAACTGCACTCGGGTAAAAAGCAGGTAGTGGTCGAACTGCACTCGTTCAAAAAAAGGAGTTAAAATTTAAGGTCACTATGTAACGTTTATTATTATAATATTTGACAATTTAAAAAAAGAATTACAAAAAAAAAATTATAAAAATGAAAAATAATATAATTCATTTTTTTTCATTTTTATAATTTGACAATTTGAAAAAAGAATAAAAAATATATATATATATATTATTACTACTACGAAAGTTATAAAAATAAGTTTTAAAAAAAAAGGTGGGTAAGTGGATGTCGCTATGCTTTACAGTAAGTTACAAGAGGGTCACTGTAATGGATGGTGTTACATTTGAATTCAATGATATAATATCATTGTATAAGAAAAACGATTCTGAGCGAAAACGGTCAGTCAGACTATGATGTTACTAAGTATATTTGATGATATTATTGTGCATAAAGTAATTTATATATAACCTATTTACGTGGAGCCTTGTTTTAAATTTTCAATCCTTGGCTATAAAAGTTGAACATTATATAAATTTTTAACTACAAATTAATTATTAAATTATAAATTTTATAAATTTTGTCGAAATTTGAACTTTAAATGATTATAAAAAAAAATTGTGCCTATGTATTTTTAATATTTTTCAACTGCTATTGTGAAAATATATCAGGAGCCTTGTATTCATTTTTCATGCTTTTTTACCCACAAATAAAATTTTATTGATATTTATAGAAAAAAAACTAAAAAAATCGAAAACTGACAATGTCCGTAAACAGCTCAAAAAGAGTCAAATTATTTTTAAAATTTTACTGTGTATAGAAAATCTTAATACAAACATTCTGTGAAATTTCCAAGTATCTACAGTCATTCGTTTTTTAATTACAATAAAATAAGAAAATCGTTACATGAGAAATCGAGTGAATATCAAATGTTGTAAAAATATGAATTTCAAACGCTCATAAAAATTTAATTTGATTTGCTTGTAGACATCTTAGATTTAAAAAGAAAAATTTTTATGAATTCTCAACTCAAAATAATTTGCTAATTTTCGTGATTTTTCCGTATTTTGTCAAGATTTGAACTTCAAATGCTTATAAATAAAAACTGGGACTAAGGATTTTTAATTTTTTTCATCTGCCTTTGAAACAATAACCTAGGAGCTTCTATTAAATTTTCAAGCTTTTTTACTCAAAAGATAAAATTTTATTGATATTTATAGAAAAATAAATTTAAAAAAATAGAAACTGACAATGTCCGTAGTAATAGTGCAATCTACGGGCTATAACTGTATAAGTAATAAACAAATATAAAATGCTTTCGAAATAAACGCTTAGAATCTCTGCTTTGAATCGTTATTTTATACAATGATATATCATTGAATTCTAGTTTAACATTTTTATACTAAAACTTCTGTGTTTTCGTAAATATTTTAATATGCATTTCATATTTTCGTGTAATCAGTAGAAGCCGAGTAGGATATAGCAGTAACCGGGTATTGGGGCACTCAACTCGAGCTGTTATAAATAACATTGCAAATATAAAATGTTGATTTAGAGTTTTATTAAACTTGTAACTTTAAGATTTACGATTACCTTTCTGAATTTCCTACATTAATGATAGATATACGAAACGTTATAGTATAAAAAAACAATATAAAAAGAAGATTAAAAATAAAATTTAAAATGATTCATCATCGTAGATTTAAAACTAGATTTTTACCGTATTCATTACAAATGGCTCAATACGATTATATACTTCATATAGGATATTTGTATATTTTTAGCTGCGCAAGTCACAAACATTGAAATGAATACTTCCTTAAAACTAGACAAAAATATACATTTTACCTATAAAAATAAAATAAAATATATATTGCTGAAACCGGGACAGCATGTGCAATGTGCATGTGTAGTGTCGCACATGGTGGTTTTGTTAGCACATACAGTAAACAAATGTACCCACCCACTATTTATTACTATAAATAAGTAAAATGTTCAAGCTTCATTTGGTAATTCGATTCACATTACCTCGAGCATTAAATTTATTCAAACATTTTTAAATTAGATCTTTTAAGATATTGATTACCTAGCCCCCTCCCCCCACCCCAACAGCCTAAAACGATAGACTTTTGCCTGTTCTTAATTTGTTATGCTTCGTATATATAAATATATTATATTATATAGGTATAGTCGACATGGTATATACTAAATATATAATATAATATATTATATCATTGACCTATCACCTATGAGCCTGGACCAAAATGGTGGTTATAAATAATTCCTGTGGGGAGGGGGGGAGGGTGCAAATTACCCTCTTTTCAGATATATTTGAATAGCAGCTAGCCTAATATTTTACTGGCAGCTATTCATAAATTGATTAAAAACAAACATTCTATTATTAAATTGTTGATCAACTAGCAACAATAGGTATATACCAAGTTCGTTATAAATTTAAAATGAACGTACAGTGCATACATCTTTCACGTCCTCAGTGATTAAATATTTAAATAAATTAGTAAATCATTATAGTCGACAGAAATTATTATTATAATTTACATAAGCATCCTGTGGGCTGTGTCGGCTGTGATACCATGAAAGTTGCATTACTTTGTAACCCGTCTGGAAACACTGTACGGACGCCGCGCGCTTGTTTGTGTGTGTATTTTTTTTGAATGCGTTGGTTATAGGTAGAGTTGTGCACACTGTGCATACATGCAGCGTAATGCACATAGGCAAATAGTGTCAAAAAACTTGTATTATAGGTACCTAAATATTTTTAAAACATATTTTTTACATCATCGCAGTCCGCAGATAATTCTAAATAATGGGGTACTCCATATATCATGAATATATAAGTAAATATACGTTTTTAATTTTAGGCATTTTTAGCATTTAATTTGTTTTGAAATAAAGCTTACATTTAAATAATGTGGTTACGTGTATACTTATTAATGTTCTAATTTTTTTGAACACTATCTTAAAAATTATGCAATAAACAACAAACGTACCTATAAATGACAGTTCATAATAATAAAACTCAAATATAATATTTCTATAACAGCAGCAACTACTAAAGATGTTGCCGCTTTTCTTGGATACCATTAATGACAAAAAAGTTGTTTTTATTTTCAAGACGAGAGGTATCGGGCGAACGGTAAAAAACTATAGACATCGTAAAGAATGTACCTAAATAGAGTTAAATTTATAAACAATTTTAAAATGATGACAAACCGTTCGAATGTGAATATTATATTATACAAATATAAAATTATCCATGTAAGACGGAGACATTTTTTGGGAGGATTGTGAATTACCGAGAGAATTATTCCAGTGCTAGGCCACCTCCCTCTCCCACGAATCACGATCACCTCCTAATTCCTACCTCGTGCTATGCGACTGAACATTTTGATCCATTTAAAACCGTTAGGCATTAACCGTAAACTGATGGACATTATAGAGCTGCATTGTTTCATTCAATAGTCGAGACAAAAATAAGAAACACTAAATTTGCACCTAACCTACCAAATATAACTGATATACACTTATGGGTACTACGTATCAGCTACTGTCCTATAGTATATATTTTATAATTCGATCCCGATTCTCAAAATTACTACCTAACATAATGTTTACATTTTGTGTATGCACGTACACATAGAATACATGGTGTCAAACTACATACCTATAATACAGCATATTATTATAAAAATTATAATGACGTCAACGGGTCCAGTGATAACCACGGCGGTTCTTCGACTTAATGTTATTACTTATTAGGTACCTACAGATATCTACGTTAATAACTTACCTAGGTCGTCCATGTTTTAGGCGTGCCTGCTCTCAAACCCAGAGCACAGTGACGTCTCCAATACTGCTGTCACGATATTAATACTATAATTACGGACGATGTACGCGTACAACTGTGAAGAATGGGGCACATCGGCGGCGTCCGGTTACGCGACGATATTGTTTTTGTGCATTTTCGCCGAGAACGAAAACAATCGGAGAAGACGTGCGCGGTGACGGAATTCCGACGGTTTTATTGTTTATGAAATTTCTTTTCGCGTAGGTATTTCGTTTTTATCAGTCTCTGCGAGAAATAGTAATAATATTATTCATTTCTAGTTTCTACATGTAAGTAAACAGTAATCTCTTCGGCCCCGACGTCCGCCAATGTTTACTTACGTGTTATCATAATATTCTCATACTGTGGTGTGCGCTATCAATGTTGGCGGAAATGCGACGTTGCCGGTGCGGCGGTCGGTCAAGTCAGTCGACGCCGGTGCGTGATCGAGCGCGAGTGCCCCTTATCAGTTATCACGTCTGTGAGTTAATAAATCTCGTTTAGTGCTTACGACACCCACGCACCCTTCTCGTCGCACACTCGACGCTTTCACCATTATGGCATGATAGTCCCGTAGGCCGTAGCGCCACCGCTGCCCGAGTCGTTCGAGTCCTCCGACCCTTTCTCCCCTGCTCCAACCAACAGCATTCAACAGGCTATTTTTATCCCCCGTGCACATGCTCGCAACGAATATACATATATAATCCAATAACAATATTATTATCAACTATTTTTATTATTATTATTATCGCCGCCGCCGCCGCCGCCGAAATTTTCGTCTTCGCCGCTGCACCAGCACTGAGCACTTTGAACAGACCGCGACTAGACTATGCGACCGGCTCCCTTCCTCTATAAATGTTGTAGTACGATCAGCAGCGGCAACGGCATCATCGCTATCGTCAGCAGCAGCCGTGTCTTTACCGGTCTGCCTCGACGACTCTCGTTCTGATTCCGTTCGTGCCAACGGAAATAGTTTTTCGGGACCGAGTAAGAAGAAGAGGAGAAATCTCGTCCGAGACAACCCCGCACGCCTACAGTCGCCCCCGCACGCCCCGTCGAGTCCGACGAACACGCGACTGCCGATTGCCGACTGACCTACACACACCGCGGGCGGAAGCTATAACGATGCCACCGGATATAAGCAAGTGAGTACGCGACCACCAAATAACATATTATTTTATTACTATAGTATTGCCCGTGTACGACGTGATCGTTCGTGCAGGGGACTCGATTATCGATCGGACCCGTATCGTCGTCGTAAAGATAAAATAATAACTTACTATTTAATTATTGTTAAATAACCACCCCTATGATAGTCGTACGCGTGTGAGCGTCGACAAATTATTGTACAGTCGTGACGTGCCGTCCATCATGCCGGGTGTTTGCAGTGATCCGAACTTTTTCGAGACTACCGTCGAGCCTCTGTTTGCGGCCGGCCGCGAGGGCGACCTATGCGAGTGGCTCAAGAAAAACGGACTGATTGCTAAGGAACAGAAATGCCCGAACTCCAAGTGCCTAACCACGGACAAGATGCAGTGGCATCGCGCACGCGTCGTCGACAAGTTCAACTGGATGTGCCTAGCGTGCAAGAAAAGGGTACCGGTTAGGAATGCGTCCTTCTTCGCTGACTTCAAGTGCGAGCTGAGTTATGCGCTGAGAGTCATTGACGGTAAGCGGGGGTCATTTGTTACTTGCTTAGTTGCACTGCAATAATGTGTCTTAAATGCACTTTGTTCATATATTTTTCTTTTTTACAGGTTGGTGTAAGAATATGCCGCTCAGCGATTTCGGTGGTGAATGCAAAAATAAAGTAAATCTAGCCAAACGTATTTACGCTGCATGTACTCAAGTATCTGAGTGGCATTTGAAAAAAATTGTTGGTGACTTCAAACTGGGTGGCACAGATGTTGTAGTCATTGTAGATGTGTTTCCAGATGGAAACATGAGTTTGGAAGTACCAACCACGTCTCATAATAATAACTTTTCTAAAAGAGTGCTATGCATTGCTGATACTGCCCATGTTCCTGTTCGTGTGTGGGCAAGCCTTCTGGATGGATCTAATAAAGTAAAACAATTATAATTTATATATATTCAATTATTAAGATATTTTTAATTAATACTGTTCGTTGGTTTAGGAAAATTCTAAAATAGTAGAAATGGTGAAAAACCATGTAATGCTGGGTTCAACTATTGTAACAAATGAAATGTTATATCCATTGTTGCACAATTTACCTGGAATAGGAGAAGTCATAAGCACAGAAGCATTGATGAATTTGGACATTAACCACGATCACAAATCTTTAAAAAATTTAGGTTAGTAGGTAACATTGCAGATAAACGTAATTGAGCAATATTGTTGAATTGAGGATGATTTTCTGTTATAGAAACAATTTGGGCTACCACCGTAGAAGCATGTATTCACTTACAAGACTTGAGTACAGCACTTGCTGAACAGCATCTAATAGAACTACAGTGGAGACAAATGTATGGATTTATAGCGTTTCCTTCCTTGATACAACATATTGTCGAGTATACAGCTTACAATAACCCAAAATGTCCACCTTTACCAAGCATTTGGCCAACAAATTAAATCAATTGATAAGTACAAATATTAGCTTATTGCTAAACCCACCGTTTAATATTATATACATGGTAATTTTTGTCAATTATTGTACGACATTATGACTACTATTAAGTTTGAAGAAGTTAAGTTTATAAATCTTGTTCTTAACCATTAATTTCAAAAATAACAATCATCATAATGACATCTGGACATAATTTAATTTTTAAATAAAACACTGACATGCTGAATAAAAATACTTCATAATATTTATAACATTTAAATCAACAAAATAAAGATCCAAAGTAATTTTTTTTTTAACCAAAAATAATTAATATACTGAAGAAACCTTTATTTATTAAATATTTTTTGTGTTCTGTGTGCTAATTTTAAATTTTTAATCCAAAGCATTAGTATATATTATATTTTTAAATTTATACTTTTCAATTGAACGTCACATTTTATAAGATTAATTGATCTTTAAAATTATTTTATAAAGGATGTTTTTCCCACCTTTGACTTAAAAGTATAATAATTACATATTATTTTTTATGAATTAATTCATACTTTTTTAACAATCAAAATAAATATCAATACATTTAAAGTCCAACACTCAAACTAAAATTGAATAATCCACATATTTTATATTTTATTATGGGATACATATCAGTTGTTTTTAAATATATTATTATATTGCAATATTTTGGAAAGTAATAAGTATATTGGTACTTATATTAAAGTTCCCAACTTAAAGTTTTATAATATATTATGTTGGTATTATAATATATTAACTACACAGTTTATCTATTTTTTTGTTTAATCATTCTTCAGAATTTTATAACTATTTTCTAATTGATTGGAAATATTTTGCTTTTCTAAAAATATAATTAAATAGATAATAATGTAATTAATATTGTCAAAGACTGGTTTTTGAAACAGATTTTTACTTTATTTAATTTAAATAATTTGGTGCCATTCTATAAGTTAAATATATTAAGAAAGGTATAATGCAAAAGCAATATTAAATTAATAAATACATATTTACGAATGTTAAAAAGTACAGGGTAATTTAGCTACAACCAAAACATAGTGTCTTTTTTTATTATAAAATGTACAACTTAAGCTTACTTGTGATTTTACACCAATGATGTTTTCAAATATGGATTAAGGACTTTAGGAGTCAGGATTAAATATTTGATAATGTGCATTAATTGTATACTTATGGTAGATAGTTACTCCATTTTTATTTTTTACATCACTCAACATTGTTAAAGTCTGTTATTCAGAACTAATGTAAATAATTTGTAGAAATAACTTAAAAATATTTAAAAATAAAATATTGTTTAAGTTTAAAATTGAATTTGTTTATATGAGTAAACTATATAGGTTCTTCATGATGCATTTAACAGCAAAAATATTATTTAATATTTTTATATAATATATAATATATTTATAATCTATTCGAATGTGGTTGTATTTCGTCGTAAACACAATTACAAAATCAGTGAATTATTATTTATAAATATTGATTAATTTGTAGTTTCTGTTCTATTGTGTGATAAATTTTTATTTTTATTGTCTATTGATTAACGTTAATTTTTTTTTCTTTAATAGAGAATGAAGAACTTAGGCTTAACAATTAGTACTCTTTCATTTTATCAATGTAATATGTCTCATACTTTTTTATTTTATTATAAAGGGTAATAATATTATTATAAATCTTTTATTATTTATCTAAAAATTAAATATCCTGTTAACGTATTTTAAATCATTGTATGTTGCAAAATCACTTCAAATATAAAATATATTACATAATTAAATTGTTATTTTGTATTAGCAACAATAATAGAACTTTTCAAGTGCCTTTTCACTGTTACATTAATGTCTAAAGCTCAAAAAATATTTTAACTTTAATTTCTGTGAAATTGTAATATTATTAAATAAGATTCTACCTATAATTATCCTTAAACATTTTGTTTATTAAATTCATTGTTTGTATGTATTGTCCTTTTAAGTTTTTGATTAAATTATAATCTATTCTTGTTACTAATACCTAAATCTTAATTGTTTTCTAAAGTGAATTATTATTATTACATTGCTATTGTTGCCTTTTTTCAATGTTAGACTTAATTTATACCAAAGGCTTTTATTTTTATCATTTTATATTGTCTCATAATGTTGAAATAATATTTAAACGTGTTACTTATGTTCTTATTATATTTTTCATTGTACAATTGAAACAATTTACCAGTTGTAAACATTTTGCAAAATGATTACTTTATTTTTCAAATACTCCACTTTAAACAAAACAAGTTATTATTATATTGTAGATTGTTCCTAGTAATTTCAATTTGAAATGTTGTTTTCCATTTTGTACTTTACTTCCATTTTCATTGTGTTTCGTTAATAGAAATATGTTATTTCTACAATATTATTAAGTAGGTTTTTTTTTGTATATCAAAATATCAATGTTAGACATTTTTTTTGAGACTTAATTATGTTAAGTTTTTTTTTTTTAAAGTATTTTGATTATTTTTTGCCGTGTTAATTGAACTAATTAATACATTTTGTTTAAAACTGAAACACACTGTCTTCCTCTAGCAAATGGCTTATATAAAATATATTTTTATTATAATAAATGATATACAATTAATATTTTAATGTTTGACTGTTAAATATAATACAATACATTGTTACAAATATTGATACTGTGTTTAATATGTATTTTGTAATACTATATACTACACAGGAACATATTTGAATTTTTAATTATACATTGTGTACACATGTTGAATTAAATTTTTTTTTTTTTTTTTAAAGTATTTTGATTATTTTTTGCCGTGTTAATTGAACTAATTAATACATTTTGTTTAAAACTGAAACACACTGTCTTCCTCTAGCAAATGGCTTATATAAAATATATTTTTATTATAATAAATGATATACAATTAATATTTTAATGTTTGACTGTTAAATATAATACAATACATTGTTACAAATATTGATACTGTGTTTAATATGTATTTTGTAATACTATATACTACACAGGAACATATTTGAATTTTTAATTATACATTGTGTACACATGTTGAATTAAATTTTTCTTTTTTTTTTTAAATTTCAAATTTATTTTGAAGTTTAAATTAGGTATGTTGATATTAATTATAAATTTTTTCTATGTACATAATGATAGTATAGTAAAACTATTATACTAGTACCCTATTTGAATAATTAACGGTGTTTAGTTATTGTAATTTTAGCTATTAACAATTTAGTTTGAATTTACTTAGGTTTTCTTTTTTTGTTTTAATTAGTGATGCGAGTCTAGTAAATTTACCGTGTACAGTTATACCGGTATGGTAAATTAACCATACATTTTTAAAAATATAATTGAATTATAATGCGAATAGGAATTTTTATAAAATGATAATGACTGATATGTGAAATGAATTATTGTAATTATTGAATACTACATTTCGTCAACCAATATGTGGATCATTTAATCATGTTATTTAATATATAATAACCTATGGATTTTTATAAAACAAAAAACAATGATTATTAATTATTATTTTTAATTTTATTTCTTGATCACAAAGGCCAATTTTTTACTTTAGTTCGTATTTTCATGATATATAGGTTTATATTATAATTATATATATATATTACAAATGATCAAAGAGACAATTAATTTGAGTTTATCATTATTATTATGCAAATGGTGTTTTATAGGTATTATAAAAGATATGTTTTTTTTGGTTAGGTTATGTTGGTTTTCATTATAAAAAGGTAATTCAGTATTTTAAATTTAAATCTAATTATTTTATTTAATTTTATGTGATTCAGTGGCGGATCTAAGGGGATGGCAAAGAGGGAATTTCCCCTCGCCCTCCAATCACCGTAGTTTCTCTTTGTTATACACTGTAAAATTTTTTGCAAATATATGTCCTTTTTGTAATTCTCCCCCTCCGTGTCCCCCCCCCCCACCAAAAAAAATTAAGCCTTGGATCCACCATTGGTGTGATAAAAAAATCAAGACCATTATTTTATTATATATTTATCTTGTCTTCTTTACATAAAATTACGACAATAACTGTGACAAAGTTCAATGGCCACCGTACACTATAAACCAATTTTTAATAAAAATTTACCAATTTTACCATAAATTTAAAAAATAAAAAAACTGATACATAAAAATATATTTTTGTGAGTTTTTTATATATTTTTATATATCTGTGGTTAACAACTTGAATTAACCATGAACCAACCCAATCAATTTGATCGCCGAAAGTCGAATCATAAAATATAAATTAATAACCAAATTATAAAAATCATAAATATGTATGAGTCCATAAATTTTATAAAAAAAGATTACAATTTCATGTACTTCATACTATTGTTAAGGACACTAGAACACGCATAAAAAAAAAAAAAAGAGTACTGTGCTACGAAAAATAGTACGTCTGGTCACCATAATTATATGTCCTTGTGTAGGCACCAATCATTAACTATACCAATATAAACAATTTTCCTAAATTAACTTAGTCAACTTAAAATCAACTTATATTATTTTTAATATTCCCAATTAAGTTAATTTTGAATTTTCAGAAATTTTTCTGAAAAATATTATTTATTTAATTAATAAGTTCGTAGAATATGGAAAATATTATCAGGAAAAAAAGGTATATTTGCCGAGAATTTCGTATATTATTTTATAAATAAAAACCGATATCAGTAAAATGTCGTATTAATTAGGAAACAATTAATAATAATATAAGGGTAATTATTTACCTAACACTAATTGTCCGTATATAAAGACATCAATAGATACTAGCTCTCAAAGCTATGATTTATAATACTCATTTAAAAAAAAATAGTAGTAAGATATAGTAAACTTACACATAGCAGTTAACAGGTTAACAAAATGGTTAATATTACTGAAAAAATATAATTATCCCCCCCCCCCGGATTTTTGAAGATGGACGCGCTTGATCGACCACCTTTGATATTATGACGCACACAGGCGATAGGAGTTATATTAATGGTGAATACGATAATGAAATACGAACAAAATAGGGGCATTCTGTTTTCATTCATGTAGGGAATTCCTAATAATATTTTATCTGCACTTCTATTTTCGTTTCACACAATAACCTAACACCTCGGAATAAATTCTGTGATCACACGGCGACGGATATACGTACACAGCGTACCGATCACCATTGCGAAATGCCTATGTAACACGCCGTGTGTATCCATAAGACCAATCACCAATGGGTAGTATACTATAACATTAATCCTTAAAAGTTTAACGTTTATACATTTTTAACCACAAAATAATTATTAAATTGTAAATTTGATACATTTTGTCAAAATTCAAACTAAAAATGCTTCTAAAAAAAAATTATGCCTATAATATGTATTTTTAATATTTTTCAACGGTTATTGTAACTATATCAGGAGCCTTGCATTAAATTTTCACGCTTTTTTACCAATGAAATAAAATTTTATTAATATTTATAGAAAAAAAACTAAAAAAATTGAAAACTGACAATGTCCGTAAACTTTTCATGTACCTATCTACAGTTATTCGTTTTCGAATAACAACAAAATAGTAAAATCGCTATATGAGAAATCGAGGAAATATCCAATATTGTAAAAATATGAATTTCAAACGCTCATAAAAATGTAATTTGATTTGCTTGTGGACATTCTTTTTTTGATAAAGGTAGACAAACTTATGAATAATCTTGTATTTCATTTTCAAATCTCAGATTTATAAAGAAAAATTTTTATGAATTCTTCACTCAAAATAAATTATTTTTGTAATTTTTCCTGCTTTTTGTCAAGATTTGAACTTTAAATGCTTATAAATAAATACTGTGACAAAGAATTTTTAATATTTTTCAAACGTCATTGTAACAATATAGTAGGAGCCTTGTATTCAATTCTCAAGCTTTTTTACCCAACAAATAAAGTTTTATTGACAATCATAGAAAAAAGACTAATAAAATTGGAAACAGAAAATGTTCCTAAACAGTTCCAAACAAATCAAAAAATTTTAAAATTGTATTGTGTATGGAAAATGCAAATATAAACGATCAGTGAAAATGTAATGTATATACGTTCATTGGTTTTAGAGTTACACCAAAAACCAAAATTGATTATATCAATAACCTACTTTGCATAAAAAATTCCTTAATTTTTTTCCCCACTTTTGAAAACTACTCCGTATATTTTGACCCCCCCCCCCTCCAAAAGAAAACTATGGAAATTTCGTATTAAGCTTACCCCCCCCCCCCCAAAGTACCAACTAGATTCACTTTCCTATCAGAAAAGATGCTGTTGAAAAAAATCTAAGCATTTTTACAGTACCAAAAGGTACAACCTAAAAGGTGATGACAGACATAAAAACAAAAAAAACAAATCATTGTAAAATCAATACATTTATGGCTCCGCTCAGAATCTAAAATATAGATATAATATTATATAGATACTGTGCTTTATATAGTGCTGCAATGGTTTTAAATTACGAGGGGAAGATACAAGGCCCCACCTAAAGACTGAAAACTATAAAATGCATTGCATGTTCTAAAAATAATAGCATTGCAAATCTCCATCACATTCCATTTACATTTCACTAACTACTTCAGTTAATTATGTTGTCAATCGTCGATGCACATTGCACGCGCATAATACCTAAGTGGCTAAGGAATAACTTATAATCATTCTTTTTTGATTTTTACTTTTTAAATAATTATAATTCATATATTTGTTTTTTTCAGTATTTCAAAAAGCATACTTACATAATATGTAGATTAAGGTATTTAGTGATTGCAATATGCCAATATGGCAAATGCATTATATACTTTATATATAACGTTATGTCTAAACTGTATAGCTTATATTGAAAAATTATAATACCCGTAAGCTGTCAGCAGTATTGTTCCATTGTCAACAGCCTACTCGAAGAGCAGATGAATTATTTCAAGATGTATTTGAAATAGTTTTAGATTTAATAATTACTCAGATAAATAAATGTACAGAAAAAAATTTAGTAATTATGAAATATTTAGCTTTTGCTTTCTATTGAAATAATCAATGAAATTAAGTGGTGGTCAAGTGAATCTAGTTGTTGCTTCGAGTGGTCGAAATTTAAGTAATTGATGGTTTTAAAATGCGTAGGGAAAAAAAGTGGGTTACTTGAATGGAATGTGTTGAATTTGAATTCAATCAGGCCCGAATATGCTGAACAAAAAATAACCAGGAACGTTAAAATTTTCCATTTAAACATCTAATTTCGTCCATATTTAAACTTAAAATAGCACTAAAAAAAACTGTGTTTTTACAATTGTTTTTATATTTATTTGTAACAATTTGAATATAACTACTTTTAATATACCTTATTTTAAGCCCTTAGCTATAATAACTGAACATTAACATATGAAAATTTATTTTGGTTTTTGGAGCAACTCTAAAACAAAGACCGTAGGTACATGAAATTTTGACTGAATGTTAATATCAGCATTTCCTATACACCATAATATTTTCCAAATATTTTGACTAATTTTGAGCTGTTTACGGACATTTTCAATTTCCATTTTTTTTAGTTTTTCTTTCTATAAATATCTATACAATTTTATTTGTTGGTTAAAAAAGCTTGGAAATTTAATAGAAGGCTCCTAGGTTATTGTTTCAAAGGCAGATGAAAAAAATTAAAAATCCTTAGTCACACTTTTTATTTATAAGCATTTAAACTTTAAGTTCAAATTTTGACAAAATTTATCAAATTTAAATTTATTAATTATTTTGTAGTTAAAAATATATAAAATGTTCAACTTTATGGCTAAGGATTTAAAATTTAAAACAAGGCTTCACGTAAATAGGTAATATATAAATTACTTTATTCCCAATAATATCATCAAATATGCTTGGTAATATCGTAGGCTGACTGACCGTTTTCGATCAGAATCGTTTTTCTTATACAATGATATTATATCATTGAATTCAAATTGAACACCATCTATTACAGTGACCCACTTGTAACCTACTGTACAGCAGAGCGACATCCACTTACCCACCTTTTTAATTTTTACAAAAACAAATGGTAACTTTTTTTTTATCACCATAAAACATTTTCAATTACGCATCTGCTTCGTTCTTATGTCCTATTTGCATATAGAACATAATGGTATAGGTACCTACGTGTATAATGGTGTATTGACGTTGTTTTGTAAGTTAATACTTTAATAACAACTATGTATAACATTCGTATTATTATATTAATAATTTTCCATTTATATATCATGCCTTTCCCGTTTCTTGTAACTGCAGATTTTACCAAAGATCTCCAACACTCTCGATCTTCTGCAGCTTCTTTAATTTTCGCTCCTTCTTTTTTATATCATTTGTCATTTAGTATCTTAGTTCATCCAACTTTAAAGTGGTCTTCCTACCAGTATTTTTTTTATTTGGCTTGCTAGCAAATACTAGTTTTGTTAACTTCCCTTCCCCTTACTCATATAGTAATACATAGGTATATTATATGTATGTTCAGCCTATTCCAACCTTTTTGATTTTAGAAAATCTAGTAAGCTGGGTCTATTATCACTATTATTGTACAACCTGTTTAAGTCCACGTTCTTTCTCCACGTGTAATTTTTCTTTCGATAATCGAAAGTCATCAGTTAAGTATTTAAATCAACTATAAAAAAAAATATTGACAGTTAAATAAAAATAGAATAGAATATGTGAATATTATAAATAAAGATATATTATAGTCTATATTTTAAATTACCAAATAAAATATCTACCAGTCATTTAAATTTTGAGGAAATGTGTCAGAAATTCGTGTTCAAGGCTAACATACCAGCTGTATGATACATGATGTAGAAAAAGACACATCAGCTCACGTTTTACTATTTTAAATGTTATAAGTGCCTTATTTTTTTGGACTCAGTCATTCTGACAATATAGTAAATAATAATATAAATTGTATCTATTGATAATATTATACTAATAAAAATATAAAATAAAATATTATAGTTATTACTTACTAAGTATTAGTAATATTACATATTATCAATAGTCAGTACTCAGTAGGTTGAATAGGATATAATATTAAAATATATGTGAATGATATAATAGTATGTTAGTGTATTGACTATTTTAAATTATGCGGGATACGGACATGAACCATACCTAATATATTAATATGTTGAATGTTCGACATCAAACATCAGTAACAGTTATTTAAATAACTTTTTAATAGTAATTGACACTTTCTAGTTTCTATAATATAATATGATTTAGGATAAAACCATAAGAGAAATTTATATAAATACTATACACTATAGTATTATAAATATTCAATGTTAAACTGGCTTGCTTAAAATGTTGATAATCGTTCTAATGGCTAGACCTACATTACAAACATATTTAAGCAGCATAGGGTATTAGGTTAGCCGTTAGGTATATAAATATAATATAAAATATATTCCATCATTCTATATTCATCATACGCATATATTATGTATAGAAAACAGATAAAACTATATGATATCTGAAAACTGGATACTGAGCTAGTGGATGGTATAATAATTGTATACGTATGCGGTATACCTATACTGGCTACTATATAACTACTATTCTGTAGCTATCGTATACGCTACAATCTTTTTGCGGTTATTAATAATTGTAATTACAATAATATAGCATACTAACATATTGTGGACTTTAAATTAAATGTAAACAATAAATTGTTACAAAGTCTATGAATATCATTGTATAATAGGTGCGCAGTAGGAATCATATGCGCAGTTAGCGCATAAGTAATTTTACAAATTTTTTATACAGTTATTTATTTATTCTATTATATACATTATAAATCAGGCGTGGTTAGAGACTTAGGGTTACAATATAATTAATAGTTAATTTATATTATTTAAATTAATAAATAACGCAATTATTCATTACGTAACTATTTTTTAAGTATAACAATATCGATACATAATAAAAATACAATATTATATAGTATAAAGCTATATAGACATTTACTGTATAGTATATTAAAATTTAAAGGTATAGAATAGTAGCTACTAGCTACCTAAATTTACTTATTAGTTATTATTGGCAATAAAATGTCTTATTAATTATACTTACCGTAAGTAACTTATGTAGTAACGGAGATACATTTATAATTAATTTATAATACATGATCAAATTAAAAATGTAATTGTATTTTAGTTTTGATTTACTAATGTTGTACAGTACAGTAACTGTTGTAGGTATTAGGTAATATCTGACACAAAAATATAATCTTGTACAACAAAATTAAAAAATCATTTGTGGTCGGGTCATAATTTTGTTATTAAATTATTATTATTACGTATACAAGTAGATATAAACCAATTTACGTTTAATTTATTCAGAAGTTTCAAATATACCTAACAGCATAGATATATTATGAAAGTTAATGAAACAATAAAAATAAATTTTTTTTAAACTTTTTTTCATTTTTATCTCATTATATTAAATTTCTAATGTGAATGTAACACACTTATACATATTTGGTCCATAAGGATAAGACATAATTAATCAATAATTACTGTAATTATTTTTAATTCAAACACTACAATATTCAATTATGCACATTTTACTGAATACTGATTAGTGATTAGTGATTAGTGATTACTCATATCGAAATAATCACACTGGCATGTGTTGTCTCCGTCTTACAAAAGCGTTACGTTTACGTATGAAATATACGTTCAGAAGTCCCTGTTTAGTTTGGTTATTTTTAATTTAAGAGTGAATTTACCTATTTAACTTAAAGCTAACAATAATTTCTGTATTTTGATAATGTTTTTTTCGATATTTCAATTTTTAAATGAATAATGAGAATGTTAAAATTGTAATATTTATATATTAGGCACTTATAACGTTATAACTCGAATCAATATTAAAATATCGAAAAAAATTCCAAAAAACCATATACAATGTTGTTATACGTTCAAGTTTAATAATATATGATAATCCTCTCTAATATCAAAACTTATGGAGCTAGAACTACTGAAGGCTGAACGGAAATTTGCCATGTACGAACTACGCAGTACGCACTTGTACACGTCCTACCAAGTATGTATTGTGTGTGTATATTTAAAATGTAAATGTGCGTTTAAAATATTATACATATTATATATTATATGCTATATAATGGCATATTGCTAAATAGGTAATGCAGCCAGTGTGCAGGTGGTTCCTATTGGTTATTTCCTTATACCTACATGGCTCTACATAATATTATTGTACATAATTTCCCGCCTATAGTTAATGGATTGTCGTCTCTCGGCGTGTTGTGTTATGCGTGCCTAATATATTTTGTTGTCCACCTACTTTAGGAATTGAACACAAGTCACAACCGACTTACGAGATAGCCGAGATTCAAATCAGTCGTAAATATAATATTATTGTGTTACAGGTACCAATGTTATTATAAACTATTACACAGCTAATGCAATATAATATTATACATTTACACGCACGCATATAATTACCGCAATGGTACACATAAAAGAGGCCTTTATGAAGGTGTGTTTCGGAAAAAGCCGAAAACGCACCAACCGAGGTAATAAATAATGTTATTGTACATAAAGTACATTAATACATTATCTATCATTGCCACGTGCCGATGTGTGCAGCAGCTGTATAGTATTGTAATTATTGTAAAATTGTTATATATTATACTGCACTATTATGATTACAACGCGTTTCGTGTTAGACGAAACAATAAATTACACGCCCGTGGGCCGCGGCCCGTTAAATTGGATTGGATTTATCAAGAACACGATAAAATTGTCAAAAATATAATATTGTCAAATTAAAACGCGCGTTGGCGGCGGTGCTGCCGTCGCGTGGGAGAGCGCCAGAGCGGCGCGACTGCATCAACCGTGGACGGCGGAATCGGGCGGCCGCCACTGGCGCGACACGGTTTTTTAGTTTTTTTACTCGTCGTCGCCAGTTGCCACTCGCCCGTCAATCGTCATTACGTTTCCGTTGGCCGCTCTACTCGTGGAGTGCGGTGGCGGCGGCGGTGGTGGTGGTGGTGGTGGTAGGTGGTGACTGGTGGTGCAAGTGTGCAACGAGTACCTAAACGACAACGCACGCGCGTAGATGGAGTATTGCACCGGCCACCGATTGTACATTTTACTATTTTAATTTTTAGTTATTACTTTATTCTAATAGTATATTATATTATATACGCGCGCGCGCGCGCGCCGTCCCGCGAGTCGCGACACGTAATTATTACTATTCACATTTCACGCGCGCACGGGCGGAGCGTTGTTTTTTCATTACACTCCTCGCGACACAGTGCCACACGGCCTGCGATCAGCATTCAGCAGAGAACATCTGAACGCGGAACGACCTGGTTTATGTTTCGCGCGCGTGTGGCTGTTCGGGAATATATATAATATACTCAAATAATATGCACAGTGCACACACTGCCGTAATTTTATAACAGACAGCAGTGTATACTATATACCTATATATATTATGTATATATACATCACCGTTATCGCCAGTGTATGTACATGATATATGTGTGTGTATATATGAAATAATAATATCGTACCTATATTATTTATAAACGCGCGCGCGTCAACCGACGACGTCGCCGCCGCCTGCTTTGCGTGCGCGCGCCAACTGAGTTGGAACGACGTCGACCGCCGCCGCCGTCGTCGATATCACCGCAACCGGCGCAACCACACACGACCGACTACCGAGCGGCGATAGCCGCCTCCGCCGCCGTCAGTGCATTGCCGTCCGCCGCAGTGCAGTTGTAAAATGCCATTGTGCCTGTTCGGTCGGCGTCGTCGTGTATCCTACCGGAAAATAAACAGCGCCGGCACGTTGTAGTGCCAGCCAGCGGTAAAATGGCGACGCCGTCGTCTTCGACGACCACCACCAACAGCAATGCCACAGCCGCGGACAACGCGCCTTTGACGGCAGCCGCCGCTTCTTCAGCTGCCGCGGCGGCTTCTATCGTCTGGCCGAACACCCGGGACAGTTATGAACTCCGCGAAGTCATTGGTAATCTCACTCATATTCTTATCACATTCAGCTGTCGTAGTACCTAACACCTGTGATCTTCTTTCTTGACGCGCCGTCTACCGATCTCGTGTTTGCCCGATCGCCACCCCTCGGAGACCCGGTGTTCGCCGTCGTATACACCTGGCCTGCTCACCACTCGCCGACACGGGCCGTGCTATTCTTATATTTTTTAAAGGTTTTTTAGGTTATACCGCAACGATTTCTTAAATAAATAAATAGTTATTAGTTATTACCCGTTGTTGTTTTGCGTTTTATTATCCGGCAAACGGGTTCGAGACTGTGATCGCACCGAAATCGGCGTCCGAACGGTCGTTTTCATTTCGTTGCACGATTTCTACAGATGCCTCAATGGTGTCTGCTGCTCACTCGATCACTCCGCAATTCTGCTCCGTCGACCCGTACCCTCTTCACTACTCTGTCGCTCCCTCCCCATCACTCCGTCATCGTACTTGGGTACTTATCTCGCAAACGATTAAATTACCGTCACTAATTGAGTCGCTTACTGTATTATGTGATATCATTACCTACCGATTACCGTCGACCACAATAATATTAATAAAAATATGACATTTCATTCTTTCGACTTGCCCGATGAGATATCAGGTTTTTCCACTCGGTCAACATGTCCTGTTGAAATGTTGTAACGATGCTACTTATAATGTATATAGTACTATTATATTGGGTAGTTGAAAATTCGAAAAATGTTTTTTGATTTTTGCACCGAGAATATTATTTCTTATCTCGAGTGAAAAAAAGATAGGTAATACTATTATACACTTATCAAATTGACGCATTCGCTCATCAAACAGTTCGCAACTTTTATGGTGTCACGAATAGATCGTATTGTATAATACATACATGGAATGAAATTTCAATTTATCTATAGTTCAGTATAGTAAATTATAGTTTAATTAATCCACAAATTTTTATTATGTTAATAAAATATTAAACATTATTTTAGTTAAAAATGTAATATACCTAATTAAGGGATACAAAAAAGTTATATTACCAAGTGCGCCCGCAGGACAAAATCCCTCCCGGGGCAAGATAAAAATTATTTATAATCTAATATTAGTTATAGCGATATTGATATTAAAGTACATGCAGTTAAAAATTCGCATGGGCAATGGCCCCCTTGGCACCCCCCTGCGGGCGCCATGTATATTACTGAAACTAAAACTTAACTAAAATAAAACCCCAGCTAAATATTTACAAAACTAATATTATAAATATAAATCTATAATACTTAAGTACCTACCTACTATGAACCTATATTGCGTAGGTATAGTGTCTATAGTCCTTTTTAATCTCTTATTATCTTTGGGGGTACACATAAAAGTATTATTTACTATGATATTAGTAACAATTTCATAACATGAGTAAATAACATAAAGAGACATTTTATGTAGGTAATATTTAATAATATACCCAAGATCTAACCTCAAAAATATTCTTATTTTTAAAATTAATATATTGTTCAGAAATAAATCACCGAATTTGCCAAACGTACCTATTGGTTTTAGAAAACAAAATTAAGTTGCGTATAATTTATCTTTTCAATAAAAACAAAAATTATGTATTAAACATATTCAAGTACCTACTTATAAGGCGTTTAATGAATTCAATTAATATTGTGAAAGTAAATAATGAATCATTGATGCCATCATATTAATTTAACATTTTAGTGTATACCAATTGTATACCTATTGTTGAACATTGAGTAAACATTTTAAACCTACAAAAAAATTAAATAATATACATTATCTACAATGATATTTTTGAGGCTAAAACCATGCAAAACAATATAAATCATATGGATTGGTGTTTTTGATTGGCGAAATTGAATCTAAATGGTTTACTTTAATTTAAAAATAAAAATCTGTACCAGTGGTGATTAAATTTCTATAAGAGTAAATATAAATTATAAAACATGCGTATTTATTGATGTACAATAAAGTAGATACATTAAACACATTTTGTCTGGAATTATTTGCAGTTTAAGTGTATAAATAGTCTTTTGATATTTGTAATATGGTATTCTATGCTTCAGTTCACAATAATCTATTAAATTAATGATTTAATCAAAAGTCTTTATTTGATATGCATTTAAATCAAATTGTATGTCAATTATAAATATTTAATTGTAATAAATGTACATTTTTGAAATATTTATGTATTATATACTTGGGTCAAATCTATTAATTAAATATATATTGTGGATGTATAACTGTATAAGAATAATTATCAATATAATTACCTAACTAAAAATTAAATTAAAATATAATTTAAATCCCTATTCTCTATCATAGAGTGTTATGTTATTTTGCCTACAGATTTTAAATATAAGATATTACATCGTTATAAAAAACACTTTTTCAACATTGTTACAGACAGATATTTTTTTTTGATTTTTATTTGAAACAGGTTAAGTGTAGGTATACTAATTAATAAAGTTTTTAACAGTTGTATAGTATGTATTAAAAGTAATACAACTCGCCAATAACTCATGCACTTTAGATAATATAACAGTATTAATTTTTGTTGTAAGAATACATCAAAATTCATAATATAATATATAGGTTATACATTTCTATATATTATAATATTAAGTTTATTACAACTCCCTGTAACCAACCTATTATAAATAATACAAATTTTTTACATTAATATTTTTAATATTATACAATTTTGTAATTTTAACTTAGGTAAATATTTAAGTATTTTCTGCCATGAATAGATATAATAAGTTAATAATAAAAATTAATTATACCTATTGCTATGTTTTGAATATCTATGAATTATATTAATAAATAACTGTTAACATTTTAGGTGTTGGTGCTACAGCTACTGTTCATTGTGCTTATTGTAAGCCTCGTCAGGAGAAATGTGCCATCAAGAAAATAAATTTAGAAAAATGGAATACCAGCATGGATGAATTAACAGTAATTATTCATATTTCAATCTATAGTTAATAATTATTATAATTTTTTTTTTCATACTTTATAGAAAGAAATACAAGCTATGTCATGGTGCCAGCATGAAAATGTTGTAACGTATCATACTAGTTTTGTAGTTAATGATGAATTATGGTTAGTATTACGTTTGCTAGAAGGGGGTTCATTACTTGACATACTTAAACATAAAATGCGCACAAGTGATTGTCGTCATGGTGTTCTTGATGAAGCTACTATTGCAACTGTTTTAAGAGAAGTTTTGAAGGGCTTGGAATATTTCCATTCTAATAGTCAAATTCATAGGTACTCTTTCATATTCCGCTATATGTACATAAGGAATTTATAATAACTTTTTATTTATATATTTATAGAGATATAAAGGCTGGAAATATTCTTCTGGGTGAAGATGGAACGGTTCAAATAGCTGATTTTGGAGTGAGTGCATGGTTAACGACTGGTTATGATACTAATCGTCAGAAGGTTCGACACACATTTGTTGGCACACCTTGCTGGATGGCTCCGGAAGTCATGGAACAGGTACACACGGTAAAAGCAAAACATTTAACTAAAATTAATGCAATCGGTAAACACCGACTGCTAAGCTCGAAACCCTAAACCGTCCGACAAAAAATACATTAGGACCACGGATATGACTTCAAAGCAGACATTTGGTCATTGGGAATAACAGCCATTGAGTTAGCTACTGGAACAGCACCATATCACAAGTATCCACCAATGAAGGTTCTTATGTTGACTCTTCAGAATGATCCACCTACATTAGATACTGGTGCTGACACTAAAGATCAATACAAAGCTTATGGCAAAACTTTTCGGAAACTAATTACCGATTGTTTGCAGAAGGATCCTACTAAAAGGTAATTACATTTTTTTTCTGCTGGATAAATGCTGAGGATTTGATATTTTTTTTCTTTTACAGGCCTACAGCTACTGAACTTCTCAAACATCCAATTTTTAAGAAAGCCAAAGATAAAAAATACCTTCAATCAACTTTAATTGCTATTGGTCCTAGTTTAGAAACTAGAGTACAAAAGGTACATTTTATACTTTAAAAAAATCATCCTTTTATCTATTTTTGTATTTTTGTTTTAATTGAAAATAATTATTTAAAAGTTCTAAATATAATCATCGGTTTGTGACAGGCATCAAAAAGACAACCGGGCACATCTGGCAGATTGCATAGGACAATAACTGGAGAGTGGACATGGTCATCTGAAGAAGAATGTGATGGACAGTCATCAGATGATGAGGTAAGAAACGTATTATTAGATTATAAATTTTATAGTATAAACAACTTCATTAACTTTATAACTGTTTTGTGCTATTATTTTAGTGTCAAGAAAAACCATTAAATAAATTAATTGAGGTCCCTCAATCATCTGATAGTGAAAATGAAAGTGGCGATGAACATTTAAATCTTGTTCTACGTATGAGGTTTGTTTCAATTATTTTTTATGAATAACATTTTTATTTAAAAATAAATATATATATAAAAGTTAATAATATAAATTATTATAAATTTATAATTAAGTAAATTTAAGCGGAAAATGAGATTTAAAAACACACATAATTGTCCTATATTAATTTAAATAGAGTTGATTTCATATTTGTTTTGGATATTGAACATATTAACTTTAAAAAAAAACTAAACATAAACAACTAATACAAATATTGATTTTGGTGCCAAAATCTATATTTAATATTTAAATAAATATTTCTATATATAAAAAAAAAAGTTTGATCAAGTTTTAAAATACTGTTAGAAGATATTATAATTTAATAATTATACATATTATCTATTTGTAGGAACTCCAATCGTGAACTTAATGATATTCGATTCGAGTTCTTATTGGGAAATGACACCCCTGATGGTATTTCTACTGAACTAGTGGGAGCTGGATTGGTAGATGGCAGAGATGCTGATGTAATAGCTATGAACTTACGAGTGCTGATAGGTAATCAAACTCGCGATAGACCAGTTACTTTTGCTCTTGTAAGTATAAATTTCATATTTTATTATGGCATGGAATTGTAATACAATTATTTATTACTTAGGTATCTGGCTGCAACAGTGATGAAACACCAGATGAGAAAATGCTAGTTGGTTATGCCCAGCTGTCTTATGCAGATTGAAATCATAGTTACCAAATGACTTATATTCATCTGTCGTGCCACTAAAAAAAATTAACTCTGTATGTCTTAAATACAATTTTGTATGTATATATATAAATATATATATATATTTTTTAAATGATATATTTATTTATTTTTGTATATAGAATCTTAGTTCAGATTTTGAATAAAGATATATATGCTTTAGCAACAACATGCTTGTGTTTAGTGAATTGTGTTCCAGTGTACCACATTTTTTATAGTCATTACTTAATTCCAAATAAACTTGTTTCATTATTATGCTGTTTATTATTTTTTTTACTATTATCATAATTTTTCTTATAATAAAAGTTTCCAAACAGGCGTTAATCTGAAATAGCCACTGTCGCTTCAATTATTTTTCCAATAACTATCAAAACAGTAAACAGCAATACAAATTATAATAAACTGGTTTTAATGAAATATTTTTTAAAATTTAAATCGATAATACTTTTTTTTGTGATTTGTAAAATAAATACATTTTTGTTAAATATAGCAGTCTTTATAAATTTCCAAAATTGTTACGGTATATATTTTGTTCATATAGTTAAAAAACACTATACTCTGTAGTACAGTATACTCTATCACCTATTAACTGGGTTAAGTTCATTGTCTAGTTTTGGTTTGTACTTCAATAATTTGGCATATTCCTGCAGCAGTGTTTCCCAATACCATGATATATCTTTCATTCTTAAATGGGTTCTGATAAATCTATAACCTCGTTCTGAAATTTCTTTAGCTAAATCGTCATGCTCTTTGAAAAATATTAAAATATTTCTGAAATAAAGAAATAGAATAAATTATTATTAATTGTAATTATATATTTATATGCTAAATTACTTAATATCTTTTTCGGATGCATTTGGATTTATTGGGACATAATGATACCAAGGTTTCATAAACTGATAGAAAAACTCCTTCCACTCTTCTCCAACATGAAAAACAAGACTTTTACATAAAAAAAGATGTTTGAAACGAAAACTAGCTGCCACACCTCGGAAATTAAACAAGTATTTATATTGACAATGGTCTTCTAATGATATTTCATCTGCTGGTGGAGCAAAAAGTGTATCCTTAAATATTAAATGTTATTAAGTTCAATATATGATCAAATCATTATTATCATTAGGGTATTAGATAGATACTGTTTTACTGTGTGTACCTTATCAGATTTCCAGGCTTGATTTTTTGTATATGCTGCATCTACTAGTTCTGGTTCATTTCTCGATAAAAGTATGAGCGAATCACGTTGTTCACTAGTTCTAGAACCTCGAAAAAACCCTTTCGAAATTTTATGTTTCCATGGCCATTGTTCTGATCGTTTCAAAATAGATTTTCTCAGAGAATCCCATCGACCAAGTCCTGATGGATGCAGTTTAATTGCTGGCCCTCCACTCCAAAAAGACCAAGCAGGATACATTATATCAGCATAATCATCTGTCTAGGAAACATAATATTAATTAATTTATTAAATTCATTGACTGAGTAATTATAAGTCCAATAACAATTAAATAGTAAAAAATTAGTTCTCTCACCTTGCTAAAAGAAAAAACCGGTTTAGGATCACCATAATGTTTTATTATTTGAGGCCAATCTCGTGTATTTAATATGAACTCAACGTCTGGAGTATTTAATTGAATTTTACTTAAAAAATGTTCAATACCTTCACAACGGGCTGGAAACATGCACTTAGTTTCTCTGTATAAGTCATGATTAAAAATCATATAACGAGTTCCTCTAGAAATAAAATTAATAATAATCACTGAGTATAAAAATTATAAATATAATTGACAGTTGTACATTACTTGTCTGCTGCTGCAGTTATCATTTCATGAGTAATACCATCTTTAAATGGCTCTAGATCTTTCAAGATGTTTGGGAAAAAACATGTTCCATTTTTTGATTCACAAGGAGTGTATTCTTTTTTAGCTTTGTTAATTTTGCTAATAATTTGGTTGGATACTGAATAAATGTACAAGAACAGCAATTTAATAATAAATTAATGGTTATTTAAAGAGAAACCAACCTTTATTTTTAAACAAATACAAATAAAACTATTAAAAACAAATTAATACTCACATTTGTCATACATTGTTTCGGAATGGCCATGATCATGTTGACATACAATAACATTCAATAAATTAAATAAAACAATGTACACAGTGTACATAATTTAAATAATATATATTCATTTAAATAGAAACGAGAAATTCTATGAATTATTTTATTTTTCATTCACGGTGTATCCATTTATGGATAATTTTTCAAGTCCTATTTTTAAAAAGTATTGTATTACTAAGGTCATTAAACCATTTAAAATGCGTTAAAAACTATTAAAATTATAAATTACATTTTTTATTGGATGATGAATTACAAATAGATTTAAATTATTAAATAAATTTTAATCTCGTCAACAAAACAAATATTTATTATTTGTAACTCGAGTTAAAAATAAAAACTTTCAAAAGCCATTAAGAAATAAAACTAAAAATTCCAAAAAAAAAATATCGTTATTATCAAATAGATATCAGTTGGAAATAATATTTAAGGTTATGTTTACAGTTTGTATAGTTGAACTATGGTTCCAATGGTTCTGTGACCGTACTAAAGTATGGTAAAACTAAAATTGTTGACTCCGATCCCGAATTCCCAAATCCTTACCACGACCGTACTCCGTAGTCCAACTCCGACTGTATGTACTGATGGTGTACTATCATGACAAAATAATCCACCGTCATGCGTACTACATTAATTATGTCCTACTCGTATTTTACTACTGTTCAGTGTTAAATGTTTATATTTTTGCAAAACAAGACTTTAAAAGTCGATAAGCATTGAACATTTCAATTTTATTTATTCAATAAAAAAAATAAGTTAATATTTTTATTTTCAAATCAATTAAGAGTTTTTGAATTACCTACGTTTAAAAAGTTTTATTCGCTATGGGTGTACCCAAGTTTTTCCGTTATATGAGTGAGCGCTATCCTTGCCTCAGTGAGCTTGTTAAAGACTATCAGGTATTAATGTCTTAAAACTAACTATAAACTACATCTACCTATTGACTTTTTAATATGTTGCAGATCCCAGAGTTTGATAATCTGTACTTAGATATGAATGGTATTATTCACAATTGTTCGCATCCAAATGACGATGATCCACATTTTCGTATAACAGAAGAGACTATTGTTAAAAATATTTTCCACTATTTGGAGGTTCAATAATAACAATTAATATACCTAGTCATGTCATAATATCTCTGCTATAGTTAATTGTTTTTTTTTTGTTTTTATTTAGGTATTATTCCAAATGATTCAACCACAAAAATTGTTCTTCATGGCTATTGATGGAGTTGCTCCTAGAGCAAAAATGAATCAACAACGTGGCCGACGTTTTCGATCAGCCCATACAGCAGCAGAACAAACAAAAGAAGCGATTTCTCGAGGTGAAACGTTACCTTCAGAGGAACGCTTCGATTCTAATTGTATTACACCAGGTACCCCATTTATGGTACGCTTGCAAAGTGAGCTTGAATATTTTGTTGCCGATAAAATGTCCAACGATCCATTATGGACTAAGGTTCAGGTGATATTATCTGGACATCAGATGCCCGGTGAGGGTGAACATAAAATTATGGACTACATTAGATATATGAAGTCTCGCCCTGGATATAATCCTCATACAAGACATTGTCTCTATGGTTTGGATGCAGATTTAATCATGTTGGGACTGTGTACACATGAACCATACTTTTCATTGCTCAGGGAAGAGGTAATTCTTTAAATTTAAAAATAAATAGTTATAAAATACAAACATTTTAGTTATATATAGGGCAGTGAAGTTATTGCATAAAAAAACTCACTAAATTGATTGCATTATTGCATTAAAAAATATTAAAAATTGCACTTATAAATTAAAAAATTGCATCAATAAAATCAAAATTAATAAATAATAATAATAAAAATTAAATATGAATATTGCTTACATTATGCATTACACAACAAATGATTTTTTGAAGTTTTCTTAGCGACCTTAATGCGATAATCGCTCTATAGAAATATTAATAAAATAATAAGTATTACAACAAGTTAGAAATTTGTTCACTGCTACCTTTACTTGCTTTTATTTTATATATTAAGTTATATAATCTTAAATGTAAACGAAAATTATGAAAAATAGTTAAAATTGCAGTAAAATTAAAAAAGTCGCCAAAATTGCATTTATTGCAATATAATTTTTTTTTTGTTTAAATTAAGAGTTTAGCGAAACATATTTTAATCTCACTCAGCAATAATTATAAGCATTTACATAAAAAATGCAACAACTTCACTGTCCTAGTTATAAATATTATGTACTAATATATACCATAATCATTGTACTGTGTAATAGGTCAAATTTGGACGTAAAACTAAAAAAGAAACATCCGTGGATGAAACACAATTTTATCTTTTGCATTTATCATTAATGAGAGATTATCTTGGATTAGAATTTCAAGAACTCAAAGAGACTTTACCTTTTGAATATGATTTGGAGTCTATTATCGATGATTGGGTAAATTTTGTATATTATGTTGTATATTGATTAATAGGCATATATTATATTATATTATGTTGTATATTGATTAATAGGCACCTATTATATTATATTATGTGGTTACCACTTTAACTTTCCATCAAAATATTCCTAACAATATTAAATTGATAACAAGTATTAATAAGAATTCATTGTACTGTAAATTGAATAACATATAACTAAATCCTTATTAAACACCTATCATTTTTATAAATACCAGTCCAACAAACTGTTGATTTTAGGCATCAAGGTTTTTAGCATTATTTCAGGTTTGATAGTTTTTGGTACCAAACTGACGGTGGTGCTTAGTGTAAGGGGCATTTTATTGGATATTGGCAAACTTGGTAGATATGTTTTACAAGGCTATTCACCAAGCATGCTGCTCCATATTTATCCTTTAATAATACATTTATTTAAAGTGCGCTTTAAGTCCAAAATTGTTAAGATTTAATTTATAAAATAGTGTAAACTCATTATATTTAAATCAGAATCATCCTTTTTTTATGTAAATTATTAAGCACAAAATTTTTTTGTACATTTTAATGTATCTATATAAATTTAAATTTAAGGAAGTAGTTTTTGAGTTATTACACTTTGTGTTCTAAGAATATGTCTATGCCATTAGGTTTTTAAAAATATGGGGGCTAAGTTGATTTTAAAATGATAGTTATTAATATTTAAATAATTTTAATTATTAACGTTTAATAATTTGTATAAGTTAGTAAGTATTAAGTATATTAATACGTATCAGACTAAATTTGACATTATATTTAATATCCTAAGAAAAACCATCATAAAGAATTATTATCCTTTGAACATAAGTGTAATGACATAGATATCAGTATATCACTATTTGAATTTCAGTTTTATTTATACTAAATACAATTAATATTAAAAAAAGGTAGTTCCGATTTTAAAATAAAATTAATCACTTGTAAGCTAAATAAATGTTAACATCTAATTTTGACTACTGTTATTTTAAGGTGTTGATGGGTTTTCTAGTTGGTAATGATTTTATTCCACATCTACCTGATCTTCATATTTCAAAAGGAGCCTTGCCAATATTATACAGAGCTTATATGGATATTCTACCTAAAGTAGAAGGTAATTTTTGTATTATAAAATATTATTTTATCTATGTTTAAGTTAACAAATTTATAACCTAATCAATAGGTTGTACTTACCTTCAACAATTAATTATTTATACATATTTTATTCAATATGTCAGCCTTTTTTTATTTTGTGTTAAGGATTATTATTTATTATTTTAAGTAAAATTGATATTGGTTTTTTGTATTAAGTAAAGAATCATTGTACCACTCTAACTTGTACAATCAAAAGTTTTTAAATTGTTTATAATATTTTAGAATATTAATTAATTCTAATTGTTAGAAAAGAAGGAAAGGGTGATGATTATCAATTAAGAGATGAATAGTTAGAATAGAAAATGTCACGAAAGTAGCTGGTGCATATAATGGAGAAGAGGAACAAAACCCTGTGTTAGTGTAGAACAAGGGTTGACAACCCTGTTTAATTGGGAAAGAAAAGGTGAAGAAAAATTAAGTTAAATTATAATTTTAATTGTTTTGCTAATGGCTACCTATATTTTTAATTTAGTCTTGGTAATTTTTTTTCAAAAATTTCTAATCTGACTTCCTCTGTTTTTCTTAGTGCCCATGTTTCTGAGCCGAATAGGATGATGGGACTTATTAATATCATATACATATTCAATTTTAGGTTTATAGATATCAATCTGGATTTTAGAAGGGTACCAGCTCCCTAATAACATTTGTTTGACAGTTGTATTATTCTTGCTATCTCTGCTTTTAACTCATTTCTTGAGTTAAAATAACACCTTAGTACTTAAATTGTGGTACCCGTAAAATATATGTCCTTCTACTTCTTTTCTCTCTCCACGTTGATAGGTACATCCTAACCTTTCTGGTCAGTTTTGTGTATTCTGTTTTTTGTCATTTATTATGAGACCGACTTTACTTGCAGCATTCATTAGTTTCTTACAATGTTTCTTCATTATCTCCATATTGTCTTCTAAGATAGGAATATTGTCTGTATACAACAGCAATTATATCTTTGATTGACCTAACCTGGCCTTCGAGTTCTGATATATTCATTTATCCAACTACTTTTTTCAGTACTAGATTAAAAGAGTTGGAGAGAGTGTGTCACCTTGTATCAGGACAATAGTTACTTTAAACAATTGAGATGTAAAACTTGCTTTATTTATTTTTATCTCTGAATTTTCCATGCTGGCTTTTACGAGATTGATTAGTTTCTTTGGGAAATTGAACTCTTTCAATATAATTAATAGGCTCGGTCTATGTATAGAATCGTATGCCCTTTTAAACAATGTGTATGGTACGATTTATCACTTTATTGTACTTTAAAATTTTTTGGAATACCTGTTTTATAAATAAAAATTTAGTCCGTGGTTGATCTGTCTGTTTGAATCCCTCCTTGGTATAGCTTTAGGTATAGCGCTCCAAATAAATTTGTGGTACCAGGTTAGAACGCCTCATGGTAGATAGAGTCACCAAACGTACATACGTTTGGCACAGACTATAATCTCATGGACTAAAAACTTTCAATTAAAGATGTTACGAACTGTTAAATATTCAAATAAACTTATGTCAAAAAGTTTAATTTAAAACAATAATTAACTGAAATTACTTATAAATATTCAAACTGAACCAAATGCCTAATAATTTGGGATTAATTATATGAAATATAAATAGTTTGGTTCAGTTCGCGTTAGAATAAAATAATTGTTAAGTTTAAAATAATTTAGCATTTATAACATACCTACTTTAAATGCTTATAAAATATAAATACTTGACAATTTGTTCAATATTTTAGATTTTGAACGCAGTAATGAATGCATTCATTTAATATAATAAATATATAAAATAAATCACTGTATGTCATATTATTTATAATAGACATATTTTTCATGGCTGTATGCATAGTCAATTTATGTGTCACATAAAACATAGTTCAACATGTCTTATGTGACATAAATTTGCATACGGGCATAAGAATTGATATATTTTTATTATTGAAAATATATTTTAGAATATTTTAGAACCGAAAGTATAATTAAAATTTTCCAGGTTATTTGAATGAACAAGGAACATTAAACCTAAAACGGTTTCAAAAATTTATGGAAACTCTAGCCAATTTTGATTATGATCAATTCCGAGATACTTTTGCTGATATAAAATTTTTAGAAGGGAAACGTACTGCAAATACTACAACTTCTAATAAAGTTAGTTTATTTTATGCTAATAATCAAATTTATGAAATTAATAATATCTTGTATGGTTTAAATAATTAAAAAACATTATTTTTAGGTTAATAATGATCCTGCATACAAAGATGAATTAGCTGCATTAATTAAAGATACAGATAGAATCGTAAGCATTTTCACTCTTTAGTTTTATTTATAGTTATATTATTACATTTTTAATTAAATATAATGTTAGCTATTAAGTGATGATGATGACGAAGATGAGTTTGAAGAAACTGAAGATGAATCCATAATGGCTGAATTTAATTTGCATAAAGAAAATTATTATAAAAACAAACTTGATTACAATGTTATTACAGAGTAAGATTTATTTAATTTTTATTTAGGAGGACTCTACCCATGCATTTGTTGTCTCTGCCTTAAATGTGTACAACCTAGCAAATTTTCAAGGCAATTTTTTAGTTTCAATAGTTTGCTGTTAGTTTTGATATTAGAGTGAATTTACCTATTATTAAACTTTTAGGTAAGAACATAATCTGTGTTTAAGTACTGGCGATATTTTTGGGTTTCTTAATGTTCAAGCATATCACAAATTAATATGCCTTCCTTGAAAATTAAAATATTGAATAAAATCCAACGCTAAAGCACAGATAATGATCTTATCTAAATATTTAATAATAGGTCAACTCACTCTATTATCAAAACTAACAGAACTCTATTGAAACTAATGAATGGAAATTTGGTATGCTGTGTGTTTGTAAGACGGAGATAACAAATGCATGGCTACCCATGCTACCATCCTCTTAAATGTATACAGAAGTTAATATTATTTATTTATTTATTTAAGTGATGTAATGCGTTCACAAGCTGAAGGATATATCAGGGCGTTGCAATGGAATCTAAATTATTATTATAATGGTTGTTGCTCATGGGCTTGGTACTATCCACATCATTATGCCCCATATATATCTGACATTAAGGGTTTTGAAAATCTTAAAATAGACTTTGAATTGGGTCAACCATTTTTACCATTTGAACAACTGTTAGCAGTGTTGCCATCACTTAGCAAAGAATTATTACCTAAGCCTTTTCAAGATTTAATGACCGAAGAAGCTAGTCCAATAAGATTATATTATCCTGAAAAATTTGAAACTGATCTTAATGGCAAACAACATGAATGGGAAGCTGTTGTACTAATCCCTTTTATTGATGAAGTAAACATAATTTATTTTAATGTATACCAATTATGAATTATGTTAATAATTTATTAAAAATTAATTTTTCTTTATTTAGAAAATTTTAATTAAGGCTATGAAGATGGTCGAGCATAAATTAACAGCAGATGAGAAAAATAGAAATACTCATGGTCCGATGCATCTTTTTATGTACACAAAGAAAAGTCTTGGTATGTGAATGATATGAAAGGTGTAACAAGAAGGCCTGATGAATGAAATAACTTAATTCTAATCAATTTTTATAATATACATGCACTGCATGTATACTATAACATTTTTATTTTTATTTTTAATACTGAAAATAAAAAAATAAATAAATCTGATAAAAATTTATTTTGAATACTTAAAAATAGCCGATTAGTAAATCTGTTTTTTTTGACAAATTGGAATTTTGATTGGAAAAACATTTATTTAAGTCATGTAGCTAGTTTTTTTTAAAAATGTATTTTATTTTTGTGAAGGAAAGTTATTAAAACCCCATTTTAAATTCAAAAAGTTAAATTAAGCGGTTCCCAATTACGGGCCGAGACCCTTTTTATGGTGGGTCGAACCACAATGGTTCTTACGCCTTAAATATGTATAAAAAATTTAATCATTTGACTTAGATAAATGTTTTTACAATCAAAAGTTTTCTTATAACCAGAATTACAAATTGGCAATTTTGAAATTTAATTTAGATTTAAAATTTTTAATGGTTTTATAAATAAAAATAAAAATGTTATATTTTACGTGTACTCACGCATCAACAAATAACATGTAAAAAAATTATTGATTTTATATTTATATCAAATGTTATTTAATTTATCAGGTCTTCCTGTTACAGCATGTATATTTATTGAATCCAATTTAATATACATATTCTTTTCATGTTAAATCTATTATTGTTTAATGTTTAGGTACAGGATCAATTTCAAAATATTTTCCATCAATTGAAGAGAATCATGCCGAGAAAATAGCTATACACCGTGAAGATATTTTTGTTGACGTAGGTGATCTAAATAAAGGTTTATGTCCAGGCTTACAAATGGATATTTATCATGCTGGATTTCCATCTCTTCATTTTGTTCCAATTACAGTAAATTAAAATAAATATTCAAATTCAATGCAATTGTAGCTAATATAACTTATTTTTTAAAAAAATAGGCACAATTACAAAGACGTAATGTAAAAGTTTTTCAGTCACCTAGTTTGGGTGAAAATATGATTATAAAAATTGATAATAAAGATGAAAATGATATTGAAAGTATACAACACATTGCTAAGGAATTGCTTGGAAATACACTCTATGTCAATTGGCCTCATCTTGAAGAAATTAAGTGAGTTTTATTTTTTAAATTATGAATATTGTAAAAAACTAACATGTTTTAAACGTAATTAGGGTTACAGCTGTTTCAAATACAACAGTAAAATTATCATTTAATGAGGATGAACAATTGATAATACGAGAGATGAGTGAAACAGATATACAAGAGTTTAATCTGCTTGCCCAAGGAATTGCTAAGATGTTAGTAGTTAATACTTACATTAATTTAATTATGTTATGAATTGTTTGATTTTTATTCTTAAACTGAACCAAATACCTTATAGTTTTGCTATATAAATCAAAATTTATTAAGCAAAGTTTTAACATAGTTTGATAAAAAACTATATTTATTATTTATTAGATAATTAATTATTAGGTCTTAGAATATTGTAAAGTTTATTCTGAAATTTATTTGAATCATGTTATATTTTTTCTATAATTTAACATTGGATTCAACATTTGAAATTAAAAAAAAAATGTTCAGTTTTAATTTCAACGAATTAAAAAATATCCTATTGTTCAGCTTGAACCTCAATAATCAGGGTTCATGACATTATTAGTGTCAATAAATAAAATCAAATTAAAATTGCTTATATTAATTTATGAAATAGGTTTATTACAACGCGTGGTATTGAGATTGGTAAGACTCATGTATTATTGCGTGGTCAAACCTTAAGAGGAACCAAATTTGTGCCAAGACAAGATGGAAGTGGAGTTGATCTTACAAAAGTTGTATGTACCTTATTATTAAAAAGTCTTTCTGAAGTATTTTACATTCAAATTTTTAAACAGTGGAATGAAATTCCAACAACAATTGCCTATCAAACATCTGTACCTGGCTTGGAAGTAATTGATCCTAGTTTGAAAGAAAGTTATTTTTCTCTGGAAGAATATTTTCCTATTGGAAGTAAAGTGTTTGTGCTTGATGCTCCATTTTATGGTTGCCAAGCAGACGTACTTGGTGGTTTTATATCTTCAAGGGTTAAGATTAATATATTACTTGAACCAGAACCCTATATTTATGATTTGAAAGAATGCCTTGAATCTGTTTCTACAGAATTTTTTTATGGTAAATTAGAAAGAAGCTTTTATTTTGAGAAATTAAAAAAAATAAAAATATTTTATCTTTAGCTAATACTGCAGCATCTAAACTCTCAATCAATTCACATTTACTTGCTAAAATTACTGGAACGATATTTTTAGCAATTGAGACTTATGAAGATAGGAATGAAAAAAAAATGAATATTGGAATGAACCTTAAATCAAATAAACGAAATGAAGAAGTATTAATTTTAATTACTAATATATATTTTGTAAATGTTTTATTTATTTAAATATTTATTTTATAGGTTGTTGGATTTACAAAAAAATTTGATAATGTTTGGATGTATTCACAAAAAACAATAGATTTGTTAGGTGAGTATATTCAAAGATTTCCAGAGTTAATAAATGTTTTATTAAGTACGGAAAGTTCCAAGGATACTTTTAGCTCTGAGGATATGTTCCCAAATCCAAGTACAAGGTTTGTTTTTTTTTTAAGTCTTATTTACCTAATTTAATTTTATGAAAATTGTACAGATATAATTTTTAATTTGTTACACAGAAAACAAAAATTAGATGATCTAAAAAAATGGCTCAGTGAAATTCGTTCATTAACTAAAGATAAACAGACTTGTGGATCAATGGAACCATCTAAAGTAGCTGCTGTAGAAAAATATATGAATGAATTTATCGCAGAAAACTTAAAACACAAAAAAACTGTGACATTAAGTGTGAAATCACAAAATCTTTTTAAAGTAAATTTATTTTAATAGGATTATGAAGCAATTTATTATTTTTAAATTTATCTTTTAGCCAGTATCTAAGTTAGACAAATTAAAAGCTGACGAGGGAGCAGACACACGAGTATTAGACCGTGTAGTATGTATTCGATCTTCATATCAAGTTCCCCTTGGTTTTAAAGGCACAGTAGTCAGTGAGTATTTTGAGTTTTATCTTATAAATAGTGATATAATTTAATAAATTGTATTTTATTTAGGTATTTCTAAATCAAATATTGATACTGAAGTTGTATACAGCGTTATATTTGATAAGGAATTTCCAAATTCTGTATCATTTGGTGGTTCTACTAACCGTGGGTATAATTTGTGTAGAATGTCATTCATAAACTTGTCACACGCCATACGCAATGGGTTGTATAAACCTTTAGCTGTAAAAAAGACTGTAAATCAGACTCCTAATTCAGAGAAACAGGTTTGTTATTTCATTTGCATTGTTAATAGTATAAATGGATCAGTTACTGTCATTCAGACTGTCTTATTATGTGCCATTTAACAAAATATTTACTAACAATTTTATTTTTATTTTAAGAACACCCAACTGAGTATATGGGAACATTTGCAGGTTAGTTATATTTTTATATTTTTTGTAGTGCATTACATTGAATCTTAACCTCCTAAGCTTTTAAGAATAAGTACGACACATGCATATTATATTGTCTCTGTCATTCGAACTTAAAACATTTGTATTCAGAAAACTTATTTTATGCTGTTAAATTCAATATTAGATTGAATTAACTATTTCCATATTTCATAACTTAAATTTAAGAACAATATCTATGGTTTTATGTCTGTTTTTTATAAAAATTAAATTTTTAACTGAGAGTAAGATAAATTCTCACTTAAAATTAAAACACTGTAAAAAACTGATGTAAAATTAGATAATATTCATACTTTTAAGTTTTAAGTTTATAGTTAAACATTGGTCAATTCACTCTAATATTAAATATAATGACACAACAATGATTCGGCTGAATGTAAACTTGTAGGTTGGATACAACATTTGCTGGAAGAACATTGTCTTAAAATACTATAATTCCATGTTCCAGTATATAGTGGTGATCATAACATTATTTTAAGTGTACCTAAATATAATTTTATTTACCTATTCTCTAAAGTTTAAGTTACATAACTTTTTTTTTTATCCATTTTGATAATTGTTTCATCAATAATTTGAATTTCATATGAATCAAATTAATTAATAACATTGTGGCAATCACGACAACATGTACATAAACAATTTAAATCTCCTTAAGCTCGATCACATATTAAAATTAATTAGTTTACACTTCATCTAAATTACCAAATTATGACTATTAAAATTTTTGTAATAAGTATAATATTTTAATCTACACTACAATTAATACAATTAAAATATAAGAGTTTTAATAAACATAGAAAAATTAAGATTAAATTTATAAATTTAATATTGTATACATATTGTAATATGTTCATTATTGACGTATTGTTTGTTCACAGGTCATTAGTAACATAGACTATAATCTATCATTAACATAGTAGAATGGAGTCAATTTTTAGTTATTGCTCCCTAATGTTAATGTTATTTCAACAGTGTAGTTGCTATTATTACTAGTAATAGGTTGGGTGCCACTGCCAGTATAAACTATGTATTATTTTATATATACATATTAACATTATTTTTCTTTTAAATTTTAAATAATGAATCATTTTATTTACTAAATAATGGTCACTTTTTTTCTGTCCCGATGATATCTGCTATGTAGAGGTTTACTGTTTATTTCTTATATTTGTACACACATATTTATTAATAATTAAATTTTTTAAATAGTCAAATAGTAATGGATCAGAAATCAAACTTAAATGTCGGGAAGAAAAAATCACATTAGCTCCAAAAGAATCATGGCGACGTCAACAAGTAAAGTTATATCAATTACTCTTTTTTTTTTCTTTTTTTTTTTTTTAATTTTTCAGAACTACTTAATTAATTCTAGAAATATGTTAAGCTAACAATAACATAATATATAGTAAATGTAAGTATGTTGATTACTTGGTTTTTAACTTAGTATACTTTTTAGAAATTAATTCTAATATTTTCAAACTGTAGGATTTTAATTGATAATACTTGACTAAATGGTCACATCCATTTAAATGATTTAAAATAGCTAAACTAAATTGTTCATGTATTTAGAACTTAATACTTAAGAGGAAATTGTACCGGCATGTGATGTAGTCTTAAATGTGTGTAAAATAACAAATCTGAGTACATGGTTTTACAATAGTTTATTTATAGTTAATATTAGAACATAGTATATACTATCAAATTTGTAAAGGAGAATTAAAATTGTGTTGGAGGAAAGTGTTTTATTTATGTTTATTTAAAATAAGTTGTATGTATTTTAAATTTTAAATTATTCAAATAGCTACAACAAATTATAAAATAAAAATATGAAAAAAAAACTCTTCGCTCAAGCTTAGTTTATATTATCCTCTAGAAATTCTATAATATGTAAATTTTCTCTGATATTAACTATAGATAAGCTTAGTAAGTATACATAGATTTGTTATGTTACAAATTTGAAGACAGAGACAAATACATGCAGGTTTACCATCCTCTTGATTAAATAAATTATTCAATAATTTTATTTTAATGTGAAAATTTTTTTTTTTTTTTAGAAAAAGGAATCTCAAAGCCAAAACAAGGTTAATAAAATTCTCCAAACACCTACGGTAAGGTTTTTTCTGTATAAATACTTTATTTTAATGTTGAATATAAAATATCTAAAAAATTAACATTTTTATTGTATGTTTGATTATTATTTTTATTTATTTAAACATTTTAGGAAACACCTAATAATAGACAGCATATTAATAATAATTCCATCAAAATACAGTTGAATGCTGAAGCATGTGTTAGTATTTAGTTTTAAAATATTTAATAATGATTTTAATACTATTTTATATATTTAATTAGGAATTTAAAACAATAGCATTAAAGAAAATGTTAAAAATCCAACCAGAAGATAATATTGTTCCAACACAAAATGAAGTAATAATAAGATGAATATTTTACAATTTTTTGTTAACTTTGTTCGTTTTTAAAAAAAACTTTTTAGAATGAACCAGAATATTCTAATAAACCAGTAAATTACTTACCAGAAACTTCACTTCATGAATTAAAAACAGTTGAACTTCAATGTCCTAATTACAATACTAATGAACAAGTTAATGAAAATGTAGTTCCTAAACTCAACAGCTCAATGGAAAGCATAGTTCAAGTAACTAATATATATTACAACTTTAGAATAAAACTACTTTACCCTTGGAACTTAAAAAAAAAAATAAAAATATTTATGATGAAATAAGAATTTCTTGGAAACTAAGTTTTAATGTTATAGCCATTTGAAGTTTGTTATTACCCACTTAACCTAACAGCTCATATAATCTGTTAGGGAACTCACTTGTCTGGACAGTTTAAATTTAAAACATACCCCGATCTATTATGTAAAACTGTAAGAACGAATATCTTAAATAGGTATACGATTAAAACTTAGTTTCTGAAAAATTCTGATTTAACCATGGTTTTTAGCATACCAAAAATACATGTGTTTGCAGAAAAAAATTTAAAAAAAAAAAGAATTGCACTGTAAAATAGTTTAATACCTATAATTTTACATATATTACATATATTTTATAGGAAAAGTCTACTATAGTTGTGGCATTGGAAAAGTATTATATACAGAAAGGTTATAGTCTTCCTAAGTATAGTTTTATAAATCTAGTAGATGACAATGGTTTTAAAATGTATTGCGCAGAAGTGATTTTACCGAATGGTGTTACAATACGAGGAGAACCAAAACATTCATATATTGAGGTTTGTAGGTTTTTTGTTATTAATAATTATAAAATATATTTTTCTATTATTTATAATCATTTATTTAGGCATCTGAAGAAGTTGCTTCTCGTGCATTGGTTATTGTTCAACAAATGGATGCTAACAAAAATAATGAACACTCTACACAGAATAAACCACCTAAATCAGATAGAAGAGCTGTGCCTCCTCAACAAGCACCATCAAATGTGTTTATGAATTGGATAACTTCTTTTCAGTCTCAACCTTCTTATCAGCCTCAACAATTACATCAGCAACAGCAACAACAACAACCGCAGCAGCAACAACCACAACCACCACAACAACATCAACAGCAACAACCACAACTACAGCAGCAGCAACAACCACAACAACAACAACCATATTCACAAGTGCCCCAATATTTTGAGCATTCCACACAACACTACCGAACACCATTTCAACAGTATCCACCTGGATTTTCTGTTCCCGCTCAACAGTCATTTCAGATACCATATCCACAACAAATCTATAGACAGCAAAATCATATTGGTTTCCCACTTCAACAGCAACAGTATGTTTCCTAATTTTAGAAATATGTATTCTTGAATATATCTTACCACATTTCTTAAAGGTTTCTCAACTATCAGCAAGAATTACAATATTCCAAAGCAGTACCAGTTTTCACGAGTTTGGTGAATCCATCACAATTACCACAACCACCTGTTCATTGGCAACCCACCAACAGAAATTGTAAATTAATTTGAAATATGTTTTTTAGTACATCCTTGTTTTTAATGATCTTATTTATTTTCAGTATTAAATAATGAATATGTAATGAATTCCATCCCAAACACCTACCATCAACCTCAACAAAATATGAACTATCAACAATACATGCCAACAACATCAAATGATAATATGCCAATGGTAATAATCAAAAAAATATATCCACTTTAGTACATTCAATGTAAATATAAAATAATTTTTAAGAATGAACAGTACATGTCAAGTAACAGAGTAATGATTCCAAGTCCTTCGAGTGCATTTACATCAGCAGCTAATGACCAGTCCACATCCAATCGTAAAGTAAAAGTAGCTGCAAATTTTAACTCTTCACAACAATAAATGCTCGTTCTTTACTTAATATGCTAAACTTATTTTCATATACATTCATAAATTGGAAAGTAATTTTAAATTTCAGTTTATTTGTAGGTAAAACATACAAATTGGGTATTTCAAAATGTAATTTTAAAAGTTAGCCCAGCCTATTCCTACCCTGAAAAATTAGGTTGATATTAAGCATTTTAATTTGTGTATTTTATATTGATTATTTATTTTAAGATTGTATTATTGGGTCAATCATTATTTTAAACTTGATGTGTAATTTCAAAATTTTTTTTGTAATCTAAAAAATATGTAAAACAAGTTTTTATGTGTAAATATTAAAAATAAAAAGTGTGAATTAAATCTCACATACGAATGTCATATATATGGTTCTATTTCCTATTTGATATTATTAACATGAAAATTGATGACTACAATGTGAAGTATACTGTGTATTAGTGTATAAAACCTCCCAGACGTTATATTAAAATATAAAATTAAAACACTCTCCTAAAAAAATTCTGGTTACGCGCTTGAGTGTGGATATTACCCAGCGTGCACCACTGTAAAAGAAAATTATGTTAGTACCTATATAAAAAATTTTATAATACTCGTCGACGGCGCCGCGCGACCGTATAAGGTACTTCGGTTTCGGTGCTTATAATTTATAAGTTATATTACCGATAAAAAACGACGAGACTATCTTTTTCCACAACTCATCAGTCGTCATCCGTTCGATATTATGATCATATTATTCTAATCCCATATTTAGAATGTGCCGATGTGTCAACTGTCAATTGCGTAAAAACATTAATAAAAACATTTATTCACACAAAAAAAGTAAAATAGGTACCTACATATTTACTAAAATCCGACAACCTAACCTAACATCGAAATCGAGATTGAGATGTGACTGGCAAGGCTGGATCAAGCGAAAATAATGCACTAAGCAACATCAAATTTTTCTGCCTCTAAAATAAATATAATATCACTGTTTCTAAAAAATACCATCCTCCTACTAAAGTGTCGCTCTAGGGGCCGGTGCCTAGCTCACCTATACCTTGAGCCGGCCCTGGTGACTGATGTGAATACCATGTGGCTACTGGCTAATGGCTAATGGCTAATGGCTATATGTGCCTATGTGAGTAAATGACTGACACAGCTAGTGAGTAATGACTCACTGACAATTATTCACGATCTACACAAAATATTATATATTTAAGTAGTATAGTTTATATCCAAGTCCTAATAGTCCCATCAGTTATCACTTATCACCATCATGGCATCATCCAAAGTCCATATATTCGTATATTAAACCATGACTATGTATACCCAATTTCAATAATAGTCCATGTTATAATATTACGACTTATAGTTACTTTAATAAGAACTTAATTCTGTTTTTGAAAATATTAGCCAACTCAGCTTTTAATTATTATACACAGTGTTAAAATGTATTTTTAGTTTTTACGAATAACATAATATAATATAGTTACCTATAACAGTATCTACCATGGAAATAATTGGAATCCCGAATCACTAATAAAATGTTTATAAATTATTAGATGGGTGCTGTTTGTGGACGTTTCCAAATAGTTTCGCGCGCAACGTTCGGAGAGTGTCCGCTAGAGAGAGCTCGCGACCTGCGTCTGCGTGCGCCACTCCAAAAATCTTCTGGTTTCTGGTCTCTCATCCGGGCGGCACACCGGCGCGTCGTGCATGTTTGTTTTTGTTGTTTGTTCATTTGTTGTGGCACAGTGTTCCGACGAACGCGTCGCTGATCGTAGTCTCGTGATTCGTCGTCGCCGTCATGTTAAAACCTTTTTTTTCTTCGTTTCATCCGCGATTCTCCGTGGCATTTTAGTCACTTTTTAGTTTTTACTCCGACTCTTATCGCCGTTTACTTTGTTATTTTTCTGTTATTATATTTCGTTTTAATGCACAAACATTTTACGTATGAAACATAAATAACATACATTTCGTGCACACATATCGCATTGAATGTCCGTCGTATACTCGCACACGGTATAGGCAGTGTGGATCAGCCGAATGCGAATTGTCAAAAAACCGCCAAAGATCAAAACAGACGACACCAAACCGTATATCTAGCACTCAGCAGCACCTTTCGGTCGAGGAATTTAAATGCTGGGCAATTGATCACAAGGTATTAGGTTTTATAATATTATAATATATTTATAGTATAGGTATAAAAATATATTAGCATACATTACTACGCTGAATCTGCACGATATTATCAACGGTTTTATGCTATGTACCTCTCCCAGTATCATATTGTATTGCACACAGATGTTGTAAACTCGTAACACCGCCAGCCCTAATGCCTAAAATGGCCTTGTTTATAAAATACTTGGTATAATATACTTAGAATAAAAGGTACCGACGCATTCGCAGCCCTCTTTGAAAAATCGTCTCCAATTGCAGTCTTCACTCTAATATTGGTTAGGCATTGTAATGACGGAGACTACTGTACCTATAGGTACGTTTAGGATTTAGGTACGTTTATTAGTATCACCAAAATGATAACATTGCCAGCAGTATAAAGGTCTGAACTAACCGCCAAGTCTACAAAGGTCGAGACTCGAGAGTTAAGACTGAAACACTACTGTCATTGATTTGTAATTATCCGAGAAGTAATGGTGACACACAGTTAATGAGTATGTGGTTAGTAAAAAATTGTCACCGAATATTAAACGGAAAGGGTTGTAGAGTTAATAGTGCAAAACATGGTCGTATAGAAAGTTATCGGTGGAAAACCAATCTGGTATTTTTACTTCGATTTCCGTCCTTACGTATTCGAATAGATCTAATTAAAATATAGTAGGTACCTATTCACCATTTTCACATTTCCTCTGATTTTTATGAAAGCGCAATCATTTATATCGCATTTGTCGCTTGTTAATAGATACACAAATAAATTTTACGACAAATGTTTAGGTAGTACATTTTAGAAATCCGTGATTTTAATTTTAATTACAAGCAATTTTCTAATTATATGCACATTTTCACTAGGTAGGTGCCTAATCATGTTATAAGTTATTATAATGAAAAACAAAAAAAAGATTAATAAAAAAAAAAGTAGTTTGTTTTTTTGGTAACTATAATATTTCATGAATTATATTATAATTAACATAAAGGATTTTTTACATGATGACTAAAATTATATTACAAACTTGGAAAGTAAAAAACTTTAGGTAAAAATATAAATCTATTTTAAACACGTATTTTCGTCTTTCACAAAAATACTATTTAGTAATTTACATCATAACGTTTGAAGTTTAGTACTGTGTAGTATTATTTTTTAGTATTAATAGTAAGTATTATGACATTATGTACTAATTATTATAAATAACTATTTTATGTGATTGGGAATAAAATGTGTTTTGTATGGTTTAAAAATTATCAATTAGAAATGAATGCTATTCAAATTTTCCAAAAATTTAAGATTACATTTATCGTTAAAATAACTAATTAGCTAAATATACATATACCTACGTATAATATAAATTATAACATGATTTTATCTTGTACCTATTAATTTTAATACCTACTAAACATATTAGTAGGTATTAAAATTAATATTTGGTTCAGAATCTCACGAAGAATGGAAAGTTTTTGACATTATTGTTATTGACAATTATTGTCTTCCAATTATGTATTTGGTGTTTGTCCAAAAAGATATTGTTAATGGTGAGAGTTTAGTTAGAAAACAATTATACTCTAAAAAGTTAGAAAGCGGACATCAAAAATATTTTTATTTTATCACTTATCTATAATGTATAATAATCTATAAGTATCTATTATGGACGATTTATTCGTATTTGATAACTTTACAAAATTATAAATATAATCGTAAGCCCCGTTGTAAGCTATCCGTCAATGTATATCTATTAGACAATTTTACTTTAAAATATTAACAAATACGAATTAATGGTTTAGAAGTAAGAATAAAAACAAATAGTCATTATAAATACATTAAGAATCTGATAGTACAAAAAGCCAACATATTATCCCCAGGTAGGTATCTTTTTTAATTGACTAATCTCCGTGTTATAATGTGTTACAATTCGTGATGACTGATGTATTTTGCTATTATTATTTATTATAACCCATATAAAGTAGCATATAGGGTCCCCTCGATTCTTTATAATGCCTTTTCAAAAACTGTTAAGTACATAACAAAATATATAATATTAGTTAACAGTTTGGTTCATTACTAGAAATGGCGTTTAAAGTCTAAAATATTATAATTTTTTTCTTGAATAATTTTAGATAATAAAAATAATAGGTATATTAGGTAAATTATCTAAAACTAAATAGAAAGTCATGTGGGATCACGGAAATATGAATTTCATAATATTATATGCACGTGCAATGAACCTTTTTTAGTTTTCTTGCATAATATAAACATTAAACAGTTATATTTATTTTATAATGTTATTCAATTTTTTTATTAAATTTATTTACTGTATTAATTTTAATTATATACATAACCATTTGTATTGTTTTATAATATATATATACAGGGTGTAACAGGAAGACCTGAACAAAAAAATGATGCTACTTATACGTATGACAAAATTTGTGAAAATTATATGGTTGATAAATTATTTAAGAAATATACTGATGTCAGTAAATTCCTAAAAAAATATTTTGAAATAAGTTATTACGTTCTAAATTAATATTTACTCAAAAAATATTGATATTTTAAAAAATTAGCTACCTAACTTAGGCAAATGTTTTTACCTTCAAAATGGTCCTTATAATCAGTCATAAAATTTTTTTATATTTAATGTGACGGAAAGTGACTGAATTATATGTATAAAAAAATAAAAATATTGATTAGAACAAAAGTTATTTCATCCGTCAGGTCTTCTTGCTATTACATTCTGTATATAAATAAGTACCTACTGATTTAAATATTTATTTGTTATGGAAATTTATTCTAATTGAAACTATATTTTAAACATTTCAAATTCTTGACATTAAAAACATTCAACAAATTCAATAATACATTTTGGGAAGATGGTTTGATATTGCCACACTCTCAAAGAATTTTTAAAGATAATTATGGGAGTCGAGAGATATTAAAATAATAGGTATAATAGTACCATACGTGTCAACTCATCATAATATAATTTTTTACTTGTTGTATATTACAATAACAGAATGAAATAATAAACGAATGTACGTGAAATATTCAGCAAATATATTTATATTAACACTTTATAGACACAATAAAATATTCTAGATATTTTGGATCTCATTGAGTTATTATAAAAAAAAACAATAATAATGTTTTGCGTATATATAATATGGACTTGTTTTTATCGCTGAAAATGATCAGTTTAAGGTATAACGAAATGGGTATATTATTTATAATTTATGTGAAATATATATATTTTTATGAATATGAATAACAATATTATATTTTTAAGATTTTTCTAGAAATACGCAATTTAGTAGAACCTCTTTTTTTTAAAAAAAAAAAAAGACCATGGGGAACCCGAGTACCTATATCTGTATACTTGTTGTTACCTACCACTTTTCAATATTTCAATATTTTATTTTTCATCAATTTTCCTACATTCATATTTAATATTAACAAAATAATTTACCATTAATTATCTATAACCACGTCCTATGCCTATGGTACATAAGTCAAAGAAGACAAATTATTTGTCACGATATTTAAAAAAAATATATTTTGTTCTATTTATTTACGATTTTACTGATGTAAAGTCAAACGTTGGTGTTAAAGATTCAATGCTAATAGCTAATAAGTAATAGGTTTATGGAGATGATTAAATATGTTAACTTAGTACTTTTATTTGTTAAAAATATGACGTCATGAAAAATTATTCAATAAAGAAGACATGATAATTAAATAAAATAGTTAAACAATAAAGATACTACATAACCTAACCAGCATATGGAATTTATTTATTTTATCCGTTTTTTTCATAGACTATAATATATTTATGCGAGCTAAATATGAGCAATTATTTAGCTTATATTCAGTACTAAATTTATCTTAGGTGGTTATATCAAATTGTTAAGTCATTTAAGTACATGGTAATTTTATCTAACCTGTTTAGTTTATTATAAAATACCTTGGTAAATAATGCTTTCCTACTTAATGCTTGTTGACGCTTGTGCCTTTATAAAATTCATGGTCTTATCAGTTTTTTAAAAATAATTAATCATTTTCAAATAATTCTAGTGTTAATAAAAAGATTATATCACTCAATTCATAAATGTTAGCTTAAGGCAAATTTTAACAATAATATAGTAAATAAATGTACTATCCGCTAAGCATAAAGCATTATAATTATTTTGTTTATATTTGTATTTTTTATAACATATTCGCAAAAAAATTTCAAAATTGTTATTAAAACTGAATATTAATTTATAAAGTAAATTAACTAGGAAACTATTTGATTAATAAATATTCAATTTCCTTATTTTTACGACAATAGACAACATAAACAATTTATTTTTTAAAAGACCTTTCTAATGCATGTTAGTATTTTGACGCACTATTTAGCAAACTGTAAACATCTTTCAACTATTTTTGAAAAACCCCTCCATGTATAATACTTTGTCCAGCAAGAGAACACACCGATTTTGATAATCCCAATTTGACACCCAACCCTGCTATTGAGACCGGATCGGTTCCGCTATCGAAGGGTATCACTTGGGGATGCGCAAAAGAATCGATTTTCGTCCGTGTTTCCCTCGTTGGGCAGAGTATTACCTATACTGGAATACAGGATGATAAAATTATAGGTAACTCTTTCTACCGTATAGTTGCCAATTGATAGGTTATGAGTGTATCTATTGCTTATTGGGTAGGTCACTGTACTTGGATAATTGGATCGCGTTAAATTTGAATTCAACGATAATTTATTAAATATAAAAAATGAAGGGAAGGTAATAAAATGTGAGATAAGTGGATGAACATCTATTCTTAAAAATAGCCTTACAAATTAATCTTGTATTATATTATATTATGTATTACTGTATTAGTATTTTCTTAATTTGATAAGTTGATGAAATTTTTGACGAAAATATTGATTAAAACTTATAAGTTAATATAAAAAGTCTTCCCGATCATTATTTATTCCTTTCTAAATTACCTACAATAAAATCAAGTTTGTCGTAAACTATATATTGTTGCATTATGTAAGTATGCCCACTCCCCACTTGTCACAATCAGCAAACAAAGTACCAGGAATTCCCTACTTTTGACCCCACAGTACCAACTAGATCAAATTGTTTACTATAAATCACCTTTAATGTTGAAGATTAAAATAAATTTTATCCACCAAAATGTGATCACAAATACAAAAAAAACAACAAAACGTTGTTTTTAATAGGTATACATCCCTTGTTTCACTCAGGCCTCAACATTTGAAATTGTCAATGAATTACTATGGACTTTTTTAGTAGTAGATTACATATGACCTATTAAATATATGTTTATAATTAAATAATAACAATAAGACGTATATAAAATTAACTATTAGTACGGAATACGAATAACAGGAATTACGCACGTTAATCCATTATTACCGAGGTAGTTCCTATTTCTATACAATAATGTCAAATATTCCTAGCATCATAATTTTACTGGCAAGTAGCAGGTGTTATTTTGTATTAGTTTTTCAGAAGATTTCCGAAATTGGTCATAACTGCTATAACCTAGTAACTAGGTCCTAGTTGATTTTATGACTAATTAGTCAGTTAAATAGGTACTTGTGTACTTCAATATATTATAATTTATATTTACTGGAAGTGTACAATTACTTCAAAACTTTATATTTTAATAAAGTTATATAAAAAATCTAAATTATAGTACAATACTTTTGAATTAATGTTCATTAGAATAGTGGGTACCTAAAGATTATCAAAGAAAATAAGGTTTTAATTATTAGTCATAAGTAAAATATTATAATATTATTATTATTTATTATTTATTTATTTGTAACCCTAGCGTCTCTATATATATATGATTGGTTTTAATAAAAGAAATATTAATCTTAGAAAATGAAAATAATTGTTTATTATAATTTATTAATTAAATACAAAAATTTTACTGTTGTAAGTAATACTACATTCAATATTTATAAAATGTTAAATTCATGCTGATTGGTTTGTATATTTGTAAAAAAAAATTGTATTGAAATTTCGAGGAACTAGCTTGTAATTTTTGGGAGCATTTAAAGCAAATATTATACGTAATTTTTCGATATTAACGGTACCTATTGGTACTTAATAATATATTTGAATCGATATGAATTTTGTTTGTTCGTACATAATATAAATACTTTAAAAGTATCGAATAAAAAAAAGTTGTGACTCAAAGAATTTATATGATTTGTTGATAATGGCCAGTTTGTATGTTGTATCGGTGAAAGTATTTTTTGGAGCTTTTTCATTGTTTTAATGTCCCTATTGTTACTCGTGACGATCGTCTAGAGATTACTTATCTGCATTCTGTAGTTTATTTGTATCTTGAAAATAAAATAAATTTTTTGTAATATTTCTCAATGTCCGTATAACGTTATCGTTGTCTTTAAACTTAATATCGTTTAATGACACGCGAATAGATACAATATCATATTATGATACATAATATTATAGTATTATACTTTCTTAACATCTCCTCGGCTTGACCTTACCGGTTGAATATTATCGTTTTAATAAAACTAGGTACACGAGTAACGTTTCCGTTTTATCACTTGTCATCATGATAATTTGTATTATTATTATTATTATTATAATATATTTAATATCCAACATGTAAACCATGCCTACTACTTACCATGTTTACATACTAGACATAGTGTATACTCACTGTAGTATACCATACACCTATATTATGCTGTACCTACTATATTATTTGCACCGAGAGTTGCTCGGTATAACAACAACAACAATAATAACAACATCAACATCAATAATAAAAATAAATAAAAATAAAAACGACAACGGTAACGCGGCCGTGTGTGGTGATCGGCGTGCCTTGATCAGAGTGTAAACCATATTATAGTCATTATTATACGGACATCGACGCCCGTAAGATAAACAGGATAATTATTATTATCTCGCACCCAGGTGGCGGTGGCTGCGACGTTCGCGCGGTGTTGTGTAATACAATCCTGATGGCATTTGGGAAACAAAGACTGTCGGGAAACATTCAGGTCGTTCGTTCGACGAAAGACGTTGGTGAGGGGGAGAGTGAGAGAGAGCGAGTGAGGGCGTGAGGAGAGACTGCGCAGTCGGTCGGATAAAATAGGTGCTCTCCGGTCGGTCTTATCTTCGGCGTGTGTGTGTCTGTGTGTGTGTTCGTGTATTGCTGAAGGGAAAGAGGGAGTTAAAAATAAAATAAAAGAGGAAAAAAAAATACCAATCCAGTTTTAATAATACCGTCGCGCGCGGTGCCGTTTGCGTGTGCCGTGTTCCGCGCGTCTGCATAAGTATATACATAATAATATAATATAAGTGTGTATATAGTCAGTCGCTGCGGCTGGACGTCATCGTCGTATAGCCGACGCTGCCGCTGCCGCGTGCCGACATCTGGCAAGCTACTTTTCCCCATGCATAGTTATGTCACAATGCCGCGAGAACGTTCGTGGGCGGAGGGAGGACAGTGTATGAAAAATAAAAATCACAACTTGCAGCGAAACGTACATAGCAATATAGTATAACATAATGATATACCTGAGGTCGTAGGTACTCTTGTATATATGACACTGGATTATACGCTCTCTATATAGTATGGGTACCTACCTATATCTAAATAATTATTGTAACTCATTTAATATTATATATTTATAATAATTTTATATGTAATACTATTTTTGCACACGAGTTACCTCTTATATATCATATATGCGTCAAAGACTTAGTATGTCGTGCGCGTCGACCTTGCGCGACAAATTGTCGTTTATTGGGACAGGCCGAAATAATCACCAGTTTGATACTATTATTGTGTTCACAGTCACACGGGCTTATATTATAATATTATCCGCGCGGTCCGACGAAAACTGTTCACGACGCATAACTCGCGATTTCCATCACGTCGACCTCGCCCCCATCCGAACGCCAAACGCTCGAGCATGATAATATTATAATAAAATTTAGAAGTATCCGTTGACAGATCTGATTTGTCTCGTACGACCTTCCAGCAGTGTTCATAACATCAGGGACCTACGTGCCACTCATTTCTGGAATTTGCGATGGTCGATATAACAATAATATGGACAATATTTTGGTACATTATAGTATAATATCATAATTGTATACTGTTATAATTTATAATAAATATAATATTATATCGTTTGGAGTTAAGCGAATGCGGGATGTTATACAAGTTCAATTTACCTATGTGGAATCTAGAATAAAGACGACACGGGAAGTGTTTTTACTTATAAAACTTTTTTTTTCAACCTTTAAAAATTTCATAGTCTATAAAAACTATAAAAGTAAAACCTCCAGGCTCTATTAAAGGCTAATAACCTCAGATATTAAAGCCTTTATTATCTTTTCTATAGTAAAAAAAAACAACCTCTATTCTAATATCCAAATTCTTAATCATTTGAATTATATATATATAAATTGATATTTGATAAAATGCTCGAATTAATTCCAACTATATATTGTCTATTGATAATCTGCTGACTACATTATTGATACGAGATCAACATATAGCTTTATTATCTATCACCTTGTTCTAGTGTACCTATATAAAAGATGTTATATCTTGAAAATTGTAAGTTTGAAATTTTTTATACTTGACATTTTTTTTTACCAGTTACCGATTATGTGAATCCTTTGATTAACTCGCCTTTGATGCCTACTTGTGTTTTGTAGTAACTTAGTCGTTTATATGCATAGTGAGTACGTGAATATTTGGTTAGGTATATCAGTTATCAGTGGCGGAGAGACATAAATGTATATTATTATATTCACTGTTTTTCTCGCGCGCGCGAATAAGAGCGGAACGAAAGGCGTCAATGACTTATCCGGTCTTGTGCAGTTTTATATTATTATACATTTATACCACATTATTATCATTTCGGTTTGGCGTTTCGCCGTTTCAGCCGAGTATACCATTATAGGCACTGACTGACTGTTAACGTTGTTGTCGTGGACGTTATGTCTATAGTATTATTATTATAGGAAAACGGAGTATAATCTTTCACTTGTCCAAAACAGATTACGAAATTACCATAATACGCGCGGTATGTATATCTGCGCGCTCAAATTGCTATATAAAGCGTATTGGGTACACAATACCTATACCTAACTACTAAAACATTTTTCCGGACCGGCGGTTGGTTGCGTGGTTTTTTTGAGTTCAGAAATGTATATTGCGTAAATTATCATCGTTGTAAAACGGAGTTAGTAATTCATATTATATTGTATATAGACGTGTAGTATGCGCTAACATTGCGACTAGGTAACTATTATAGTCATAGGCGCAAATTGACTAAATTTTTTGGGGGGACTCAAGCCCCCTTCCCCATAGGCCATATTATTCTTAGTACCACAAAATATAAATATAAGTACTAATTACTAGATTTTGAACTGAGGGGACTTGTCCGAAATTTGGGGGGGACTAAGTCCCCCTAAGCCCCCCTCTATTTGCGCCAATAATCATGGTAATATTATAATAAGTAATAACTAATAAGTGATAAGTGATAACCGATCCGTTGTCGCTGAGATCAAAAAGTTTCAAACTTGTGTCGGCTTAACTATATTGTTTTGATTAAAAACCATATACCTAGTCGATTACGGTTTCATATTTGAATAATCGAATGGTATGAATTTTATAAGTACCTAATAATTTTGTTCTTTGTTGTACAATTTTAATTATTTTTTACGGCTTATCGATATTTTTGGTGATAAATATTTTCTATACAAAACGTATATCTGTTTATATTATATTATAATGTAGTTACTTGATACTTATTTGTTAACAGATCTAAAATGTAAAATATGGTAGGTACCTATGTTAGCTATCGAAGATGCATTAAAAACGATCAGACATACCTCATGAACAAAATTGATTCGAAAAAAATAATAATTAGTGAGTACTGGATACCGGTTTTGTATCTTATAAAACATCTACAGATATAAAAATGATGTTCGATAGTTGATAGTTTGATATACACTAGAAACAAACGCCATCTCTCATATCTAAATGAATTACTATATAGGTAATATTTAGTATTTTGTATGGTAAGGTTACTGCAGTGGCGTAATTAAATAGTACAGGTACACGAGGATAAAATACGTTTATATATTAGACTATTAGGGTGTAAGACCTACAGGCTAAATTAATTAATATAATATATGCCTATATTTTACCTAATACTTCTATCGTATATTATTACTACTATTATATACTCTACAAATACAGATAATAGTGAATACATATTTTATCGAAATATTATGTTTTATATATCTAATAACAACTATAATTAAACTAATAATTAATTGTAATTAATGTTCTAATCTATTTAAATAATATGCAGATTAATATTTTTCTAAATTTTCTTATTATGACTGATGAGTCATGATAGGGATTATACTAATATAATATATTATGTTGTCATATATTATATATTTTCATTATTATAAGTTATGCGCTTATGCCACCCACATACTACCACATAAAAAAAAATAATAATACTTAATTTACCTAACCCGGATTCAATATTAATTTATTAAAATATACAACTTATTTTATTTCTCATTAAATCTGAAATCTTTTTATTTTTATTGTGAGATATTGTTCATTATATTTTTATGCTGAAATGTATTCATATAATATATTACAGTATAATGTGTCAATGTATTAAATTTGTTAAATAAATAAATATATAATATTTTTTGAGAATGGATTCTTATTCAAATAAAAGAAGTAATAATAATATGTTATATTTGTTATAATCGTGTATAAAGTAAGAACTTACTATAATAAATTACATTTTCTTCGTGAAGTATAAACTTTTATTAATACTTTGCAGTATACAATATAGGTACTACAATATAAATGTAGTGTTTTAAAGTTGCCCAATAAATTGAGTGTTTATTATTAAAGTAATACCTTTAATAGAAATACATATTATATTAGTCATTATATGGCTGATGGTAATATGAAATAGAATTTGTAAATAGTTGATGTGGATCACATAATATAATACTTGTCATTAGGTCATAATGCATTTTTTTTCGTCAACAACCCTGCCGATCATGCTATTGTCAAATTTATTTAATAAATGGAACATGTATGCATAATAATTCTAACGACGTGAAAAAAATATTGTATGCAACCTGATAATTATTACAATAGAATAGAATATGGTTTCAGTACACTGCACAATAATTATTACTCATACAATAAAAAATATATGATATGTATATCCAGCATTCGATTAAAGAGACAAAATATTATGCATTTCTGTTTTATACAGCTGTAGATTACTCAGGTTATTGGTGCAATTTTAAAAATAGATAAATATTAACGTATTTAAATTGTTAAATACGTTGGCGTAATTGGCGTCACACCTCTTATTGTGTGGGGACGATCAAATTTTCCGCATACGCTGTGTTTGCCAAGACCAACCAGAAGTCAACAAGTTCAGCTATAAGTCTAACTTCTAAGTTTTGTAATAACGTTATTCACGCGTCATGAGCATATTCGTAGAGCTTATAATAAATATCTTTTTATATTATATTACGCGGTTCCGTCGAACGAATGAATTTTCTCTATCACCGATCCGTGTCATCATCATTCGGTACGTTCAGCAGCATCGGAGTTCGTTTTGGAGTTATTTATTAGTTCTTCGGTAGCGGCGACAGCAATACGAATAAAAAAAAAAAATAAAGTACAGGAGAATCCGCCGTCGTCATATGACAAACAACAACAACAAAAACAACAATAATAATAATAATGATAATAATAATAATAATCACGTTTTGTGCCTTACAAAATATTTTTTTGGCCACGTCCCGAACACAAGTATTCGTTATGGAGGAGAACACAGTTTTAATAACGAAATAATACGCGTGTATGCCCGTAGACTGTAGTATACGTATGAGTATATAATATTTGAAAGAGAGAAAAAGACCAATAACCGGAGGAGGATTATTTCGACGGAACGCAGAGCACATGTCACGTTCACATCACGGCACATTATCGCGGAGACGGGTCGACGGCCAATTGACATGGCTACTAATCGAAAATATCGATCTACACACCTTCGCCGTCGTCCAAGTTATTATCATCATCATCATCATCATCATCATCATCATTATTATCATTGTTGTGGTGTACGTTGTTGTCGTCCTTGTTATATGAGTGCGTGTGTGTATTGTGTTTGGTATACAATTCTGCATCTTGTATATTATAATATACGGTAGCGACGACCACGGCGGCGGCTGCTGCGACGATTATAGAGGCGCCAAATGTTATCGGAAAAAAGCTTCATATTTATAATAATATAATAATATTACGACGTTAACATACCTTCGATCGTAGTCGTCGTCGGTACCAATGTGACCGCAATTCTAAGCATTTGGAACTCTGACCAGGACGGCCCGGGTTCGCTATTTGAGGCTGCATAATTTAATCGCATATAGTATTACGTCCCTTGGATTAGCTATAGCATTAGCATCGTTCTTTGTTTATACATAACATTGATACACTTAATACGTCGTCTGAACGAACCCGAACGAGGACAACAATAAAAACCACATACCTGATATATATATATCCAACACATAAACAGGTACACGCGATGTACCGGTCTGATTTTTTCTGTGCGTTGAAATTTGTCGCGTTTCATACTCGAACGCGTGGTTGTAAATATACGTGAAATTCGAGTAGATTTGACACATTCCTGAAATTATATTTGTTTTAATAAAATCCATTTGCCGGGAGAAGGTAATGCTGCCGTCGTCCAACGCTATGCTGGTTGACGTCCGTATTTAAAAATAGGTAGATACATTTTACGTGCAGGAAATTTAGGCTAGGGTGACTCGCCGTTACCATCTTGTACTGACCAGTTATAAGCGTTGTTCATTTATTTTCGTACATAAAACTACCTAGTTGAATGAATTGAAAATTGTTCGTTTATTGCGAACGTGATAAAATAAATCGGCACAAAACGAATTGAATTATGTACCTCAGCCGTACGATCTTTAGGTTTAGATCTGCTGTCTATATATTTATATACTAACTTAATTTTGATTCACGCCTGTATTCGATTTATTTTCTGAGTAGAGATTTTAGTCGAAATAAGCTATTGAAATTTTGCAATATAGGAATGTACCTACTTGTATATTTTTTGTGTTGAGTCCCATTATTAGGAGTTGGGGTGGTATAGTGCTCTTCCGCTCTGAAAGTTGCATATTTCATTTTATCATTATAAATATATTAAACGTGTTTAGTGGTTATCGTAAGTGTTGCATATAAGTAATATACTCGATGTCTAAATACTTAGTTGAAATAGGTAAAAATTTCAACAACGATTATCCTCTATCGAATATACAATCATAAAATAATGAGAACTTAAAAATAGTTGTATAATTTAATTTTTTTTAAGTATAAAAATATTATCTACTATAAGTAGATATTATATGAACTATAAGTACTTAATAAGTTATTAATAATAACTATATTAATAATTTCCAAACTATGTCAATTATAATTTTACATATATTTTTTTTCTTTAATATTTTATAACATATTTAGTTAATAGTTTACTAGTGAACAATATTAATATTACTTGTGTAACGAATATAATTTTAAAATTGGACTTGCACAATAGTTTTATTTTGTCCTTTTAAAAATTAATTTAATTACATAATTGTAAATAGCATTAGGTTTAAATTGTATTAGTCTAAATCCTTCCACTTGCGTAATACGACAACTAACAAATTATGACCATGAAACTTTCCAACAAATATTTGTCTAATAGTAAACAATATAAAAATATATTGTTTGTCATTCATTATTTAATAATTTATAAGTTATATTTTTGGGTACCATATAATTTTATATTTATATCTTAATTGAAATTAATTTTTCTCATAATAGTCATATTATACAATATAATATATACAAAATTCTACTGGTACGAATATCAACTAATAATAACAATCATTATAGTTTAAATCTGAAGTTGAGTAGTCTACGGCTTTACTTTCCTTTTGGACTTTTTGGTTACAATATAACTACTATATTGTGAAACTTTAAGATTGAACTATTGCAATATCATTGATTTCCTGTATCATAACTTTATAAATAATATCTATACATCTATCATATTATGTTAGACTCTAAAATTGCAGTATTAATTTTATAAATACCTATTTAAGGTATTATACTGTTATAATAAATGATTTAAAAATTTTAATAGGTATAATAGGTACCTATTTTACCTATACATTAATTATTAATTCATTTTCCCATTGAATTGAAATAAATAGTTTTTATGGTAACCAATTATTAGAAGTCTTGTTAAGTTAATCGTATCTGTATAATAATGTATTCGAGCAAAATACACAATTTATAAGCTTAACATTTTTTATGAATTAAATACTAAACTATTTTCTACAATATGAATTGTAGTTTGATTTATTAATACAATTAGAATCAAATTATTATATGTCCATGAACTTGGATTAAATAATATAATAGTAGGTATATAGGTGTCATATTTATACATATGTGATATGATCAAATGTGTAGTACTGTAGTTATATTAAAACATATCAATGTATTCATTTACAATTGAAATATGATAATAATGCATCGAGAATAATAATATTAATAATAAATATGATACTAAAACATGTATTATTATTATTTTTGAATATATAGTATTAATTCGAATTGAATGTATCAAGTTTTATTTGATTCCCTGCTGCATAGTTATATAATATTATAGCAGCTAGGCACCTATAATTATTTAGTTTTGTGTTGAACTTATACTGATATCTGGTAAAGAGGGAATGCTTAATTGCTTTTCCCCCTAAAAAGTAACCAAAAAAGTACCTAGAAAAGAGTATGATAACCGAAAAGTACTTAGATATCTTCAAGACTTCACGTCTTCACCTTCATGTAGGAACCACTGTTCCAGACAAAAGTAGCGGTGGTTGCACAACGGTCTGACAAACGAAATTGTCGTCATATTGCTGTACATATTTATATCGTTTCATTTACGAGTTGCATCAAAATCAAAACATGCATAATTATACAATTTAAATAATGCATGTTTAAATAATTTTTTATTAAAAAGTACGTTAGAAATTACTTTAAGGACATTTTTTAAATGTTGTAATATTACTATAATGGATTAGATGGTATTTTTTAAACGCATTTTTCTTGTTTATAGAACCTTTTAATCCACGTCCTACTGATTGCTTTCACATTATTTAAGTTATTATTGGTAATAATTATAAATTATATATAGTTAGTGTAAAAATGTATATCTACTTGTATTTTACATTATATGCCTGTCGCCTAGTCTTAAAAGTTTAGGGCTTAAGGACGGTTTACACGCAATGACTTATTGTACGTTTTATCGGACATTAAATAATGAACAAAATAACGTACATTTTATAGTGTCTACACGTTCCGTTTATTACTAAGTTGTCCATCTCAGTTTTCACTGTATTTCAGTTTTTTCTGTTCAGTTTTTTAAGTGATTTTAGACGATATGGAGAAGCACTGTTGTGGTTTTTTACTATAATATCCCTAGTATGGGTGCATCAGCATTTGAGGAAAAATAGGAAAATAGAAGAAATTGGTCAAGGAAATAGCTTTTAAAAAGAAGTCAGTACTCCCATATAAATTTACTGAAAGAATTGAGTATTAATGATAATAATGATTGGTGCAATTATTTGTTACGCTATCACTTACAATCGATTTTTGGAACTAGTAACGCCATACATTAAGAAAGATGAAACCTGTATGAGAAAAGCTATTTCACCGCACGAAAAACTTTCTCGGCAACTTTAAGCTTCCTCGCTACAGGGAAAAGCTATAAAGACTTGGAGTTCACAACCATTGTATCTAAGCAATACTTATTCTTAAACATCGACTATGAATACTGCAACCCTGAATCTTATATATTTAAATATTTTCAGTTATATTTTCCAACTTAAAGGTGTCGGAGCCGATGCGTTATTAGTATAAGAATATGTCTTTCAGAAAAAACTCTTACTCATCCCTGTAGAATAGTCAAATATCTTATTTTTTTTTTATTTTCAAAATTATAATTACAGAAGCTAAAATAAAATTTTTAAATGTTATAGAATTGCAAAAATTTTAAATAACCGGCTCCGACACCCTTAAATTTATTCAATACTTTTTTGTATGTTAGTTATTTAAATTATTGTAAATTATTTAAACTATGTAATTTGTTAATGATTAATATGATTATAATATACTCCATTAGTACAAAACAATTATATGTTTACTTTTTAGAAGCATTTGAAATTAATTCATTTTGTCTATCGTATTTTTGTATAGATTAATGTTCCAATTAAATTGAGATTTAGATTAAACAATTATAATTTATTGTTATTTGTATTAAAACACTAATGACTTTGAGACCTTGTGTTATAAATTTAACGATGTTTTTGATTAAAAAAAGTCAATGAATATTAATGGTTATCTGTCGGCCTACACTCTATTTATGGACTGACTGAAGTGAATATAGCGAAACGATTTTCAACTAAATCCGTGACCTTCCGTAAGTGTGATTTATCTATTGAAGTGGCAAACTCTGGTGAAATAATTAAATTTATCATTTGTCATTTTCGCTTATATACTTAGATAGGTACTTGTTTTTCTTAATGGAATTTATTGTTGTCTATTGTTAGTTCATACCTCACTGATTACCATAATATTGAACTGTTCCTATTATTTTAAACGATAATTGGTTGTAGGTAGGTATAGGTATTATTCTAATTATTATAATCGATGGTATGCTGATTGCTGTGTATGTGCAGTTTACTAGCAGGTTAATAATATCGTATAACTTATAACGTATGCAGATCCTATATATGGGACAGCGAATAGATTAGTTGACGATACGTGTTCGCGATATTGCAGTAAAACGTCAGATTCGGACGACGCGCATGACATACGCACAACACACGATACACATCAATCTCGCGATCGCCGATCTATGTATAGGTACTTACCTGCGTATATTATATATTGTGACGTAAAAGATTTACTTTTGAAGACTGTCGTTCGTGAAAAAAAAAAAACTATACGTAATTTTTCACGTTTACTTGCGAGAACTGTCGTCGCTCGAAAGCCGCACTTGTTGCGTTTTAATCTTTACGTGTACACATCTGTACACATATTATCTTATATTATTATATGGAGTCGGTGTAGATGAAAATTGCGTAAATACGTTACGCGGATAAGTCGGAGTGTGTTATTTGTTTTTTTTTTTTTTCACATGTACATCGTTCTCTATGGTCAGGGACGTGATTGACTTGTGTGTATCTATATAGAGGTATAGATACACATAACACGTCATATTATTTTCCTTATAAAGTTCACACACACGCGACTTGGTGGCGCGGGTAAATAATGTGTGCATATATATATATTATATAGTATACGCGAATATGGTGCACGGCACGCCGCGCCGTTACCCGAGAAATATGTGTGACAGTGCGAACGACATCCTCGTCTGGTGGCCTCGAAACGAAACCGGTTGTGCCGTATATGTGACCCGGCGAGCGCTCGCTCGCTCGCCGGCTCGAGCTCGCGAGTTGGCCGGCGCGGTAACGGTTGTGCTGCTCCGTTACCGGTCCATGCAAATATCCCTCGCGCATTTTCTCCCACCCGCTCATCGGTATAGCCACTGTTTTCACGCCATATGCCCGTATAGTGGCGTATACATAATATTATTATACGAATTTTGTAAGACTATCGATTTTTTTACTTTTTGTTTTGATTATACGATTCTCGTCATCGTGTGCGCACACACACACTCACAGTCATAGTGCAATATTATAGTGTTCTACACACATCGCCACATCGGCAGGCATAAACATAAATAATGCACCGCACCTTTATTATTATAGTTATAGATATTATATAGCAGGATTCGCGAGACTTATAGCGCACCGAAAATAATCAAAATAAGTGGTTATAAATCACTCGATAAATTCAATTTAAACTTCCGAAAAACGTTAACAAAAGAAAAATGGCAATTCAACGTCCCCACCTCAAAATCCAAAAAAATTATTATGCGGTCTCCTTTCGTAGAACGTGACATAAATGTCTTTAGCTATCAATCTAGCTTTTATGTTAAGCTAAAAATTTAAGCAAATGCCTGAAGTCTCAGACTCTGGATATGCTGGATTTTTATATGGATTATAAGTAGGCACTTAATAGCGTATACATTATTATAAAGACAATAATATTATACCGTAACGTATCGGACGGCAAGGAATACCGAATACGTATTTTATATCATACAATAATGTGTGTACAGTGGAACAATGAGGACGAAAAACGATCTAGTACCGGAACGTCGCGAATTATATGCGTGATCGCGGGTGTATTATATATTGTTATGGAAGGTGGAACAACACACTAAGTGTACGACGGAGGTGACCGATTTTTCTGGTTTAAACGCCGACACGACGTTAATAAATAATAATATAATAACTGCAATAATAATAAACAATATTTGGCATTGTATTCCTGTCGAGTCGTGTCGCCGCGCACCACCACCACCACCGCCCCCTGTAGTCATCATCGCCACCGTCGGACGAACGGGTGCGAGAAATCGTAAATATTTTTTAACTGCTATTATATTATTACTATTAGGTATAATATAGTACATGTGCTGCACAGTACAACGCCGCCGCCGCCACTGGACCGCGGAATGCGGGTCAAACCGTTCGACGTGTTTCCGTCATTCCTACAACCGATTATTAGCATTTATTATTATTATTACGGGCCGCAGTCCGCTGAGAGACGGCTCCGCGTGCGTATATAATATTATACATTTACACTCCGCGTATATTATATTACTATATTATATTATATTTAGTCGGTAATATTATTATAATCGTTATTATTATTATTATGGACTCGGCTGGAGAGACGCGCACACTTCCCCAGTTCCCCGGGTGTATTATATTATTATTATTATGCGAGTAATGTGGATTTGTATGCAGCCGAAACGGCATTTTTCTGGAGTCGTTTATCGCCGTATAGGTACCGCGTGCGCCCGCTGGTGATGGTAGGTAAACATAATAATAATATTAAATTTCACCGGGGGGGGGGGACCGGTGCGGTGGGGGCACACGGTGCTGCTGCTCCATAGGAGTCGCGTCTCCCGCGCTAGAAACAGCGGTAATCTTCACGTCAGCGGGCGGACTGCCGCCCCGGATCCCCTCCTCCCCAGCAGTGATCATAATTCGTTGTCCTGCAAGCGCGCGCGCGCGTAAATTATCATCGGTAATATCCACGTGAAATGGTAATTTTTTTTCGGTGATTTGCGCGTAAATCACGCGGCGAGCGAGAGAGGCTAAACGCCCCGTGAAACTATGCGCTCGTAAATATAGGTAGAATAATAATATATAATAATAGTAGGCATAGGTACCGGATAATATTGTAATATTATTTTTATGTTCGCTTCTCTTTGTAAACGACTGCATCGTAATAATAATAATATAATACATACACACGGATACACCGCACGTCACTGCGACGATGATATGCTACGAACCATATTTATTATACAGGCACAACAAGCCGATGATGATTTGTGAGTACTGCAGTGTTTTAAATGATTTCATCTCCGTACTATATTATTATTTAATAATTTACAATACTGAGCAATGTCATCTACAAATAAATAATTAATATATAATAAAATGTAATAATATGTCCAATCGTTATATCCTGGGACGAAGAGGTCAAGGAAGCGTTCATGTGGGTTAAAGTTCCTGGACTTTTAACGACTAATAATGAATTGTCTTATAGGTACCTGCAGGTTACGGCTTATTATGATATTATAATATTATAATATCAGTGTGTCAATATATTATATCTGCAGCTATCATGATAATCATTAAATCATGATTTTATATTTCACTACAATAGATACCACATTGGAGTGAGATTTATTTATTAAATAATCTATTTTTATGCATTAACCTAGAAGATTGTGGTACTGAAAAGATGAAATGTATATTTTATAATAAAATATATTAAATCTTATATTTTTACGGCTTGCGCTTCAGTGTTGAAGTCGCGGCTATTATTATTATTTCAAATATTTATTTATACAATATATCATGCATTTACTTATTTAATCTTTATACTTGACACTACGACGCTGTCCTGTTATTCATAAGTTATTATTACTATATATATATACAGTATACACTATACATAATATATAAGGTTACGACGGTTAAACGTAATAGGTACCAGAGTCCTGCACACTTGCACAGGTATATTTATTATATATTGAAAATATTACATTTCACGTTACATCATGTTATGATTATTTTAATGACTTGTTGTGATGGGTCTTTGGTCTTCACGATTTTGCTATTCAAACAAACGGTACATATTCTGAAAAGTAAAAAACATCCATCTCTGAGCCAAACACGCATTGATTTATAGCGCACGCATGTGTACGTATCTTAAATATTCATAATTTGTGGCGTATGGTAGTAATGGCACACACGAAACGTACGGTGTTCATCGCTGACCGATTTGTTTAACGATTCCGATTTTTAAGTATGGGCCCCGCCATGTCGTTCGTTCGTGAGCGGTGCAGGTATTATTATTGTATATATATACTATATAGGTAATAACGGAAATAAATTCGTGCAGTTATTTCTTCGCGATATTGGTGGGGGAACCGGAACCCCCGGTAAGTCATATTATTATAATAATACATATAATATAGACTGACTACCTATAGTCATATTCATATGGATATATAAGACTACTCGCGGTTGCGAGCAATGCCGATTGCCGGCCCGTCAGTATTTATAATTTTGTCACCCCCCGGCGAAATAATTTAATGCCTCCTGCACGTATCTCGTATGTAGTTTCTTCAAAATGTCATAAATGTTCATCGTTTAAATAGTCATTATCATACTTTCCCGATCAAGTTATGAAAAAAATTTTAAATAATTGGCTGTGCCCACCCGAGCCCCTAATATAAGAACCGACACTGGCGGGTTGCTGGGTTATATATTGTATTTCTATTTTGCGTATACTATATCAAGTACACTGTGGCCGTATCATTTCCTCGGTCGACTTTCGTTGCAGCTTTATATACTTTTTTGATATTCCTATATTCCTCTCTTGTGTATTTATGTCCGAGTCCAACGGTTGTATTTAAATTGTCATTACCGACGTCGCCCTGTGACAAGAACTGACCTTCAGCGTTCGGGATCCGTAAAAAATTACCGCGGCGAGTAAAGGTCAACTATTAATACGCGTATAACAGTGTTTGTCTCACTGTAGCTGCAATATTGAATTATCGCGTCTCCCCTCATACACACACACTATTTGTGTATTAAATTCGAATAACGTACCTAATAATATACCGCTTGGTCATTGGCGAAAAAACTTGTTTTTTTACTCCGTGTGGCATGTTTGTCGGTTGAAAATGAATAGCTACGGCACAAGGAGTAGAGATAATAATGTATAGATTGATTGTATACCAATATCAAATGAAATTTATTCTTCGTATACCTATATACGAAGGACGATTTGTGATGTATGTATACCTCCTACATGTACGTATATATTATATTATTATATATGTATCTAAACAACTTGTGTATAGGAAAATATACTTTTTCCTATACTTACTGAAATTTTTTCTTTGGAATTCTGAACGTTATCATTAACTTTTTTTTGTACACATTTTATTTCCCGTTAGGTTTCTTTTACCTTCTACGGAGAATGATCGATGTATGACGAACAAAATTAGAAACAATGAACGCAGGTCAGTATGTAATATAAAGACAAAATAGCGGAATATGAGTGTCAGTTTGTCACACGTAAGATATGCGTATTGTAAGTACGATGATCGATGTGTATGCAACAAATTTGAAAAATAATTCTAGCTTATTCGTCTTAATGTGGTTACACGAGTTATATTTTATATATATAAAAAAATAATGACCGAGTCAATATTTAATACCTAGAATCGAAGACGCGACTGTATATATAACGTCTATTTTTTTACTATAGTCATATATTTATGGATGATATGTGTTTATAAAAATCATCTCGATCGTAATTAATGTTTTTGAAAACGTGCTTATTTCTATGTTCGTTGCAAATTTTGATAGTCATTCATATTAAGTAATCGAATTCGATGACTGAAAAAATAAACAATTCAACCGTTACAAATTATATTTTACTCATCATAAAGGTATATTAAATAAAAATAATATAATATAAACAAATACAATTTAATGCAAAAACTCATTTAATAATGACTGCGAGGTTAATGTTCTGCAAAGTTGTAATTCAAGTATACTACAGCATGTACGTTACAAAATGAACAGTTTGAATAGATTTTTTTTCAATAACTTATTTAATTTAAATTATTTACATATTAAAACATCGTTATTACAAAAGTCATTGGGAAAATCAAAAAAGGATCATTGGCAAGATGATTGATGGGTTAGATACGAATATACTATGTAGCATTGTAGCTATAATAATGTAATATTAATTTATTATAATATATAGGGATTAGGTATCTACTATACATAGGAATATGCTCGGGTATATGTATTATATGTTTTTATAGCCATTATAACATTCTAAGTCATTATATGTTGTCTGTGTATATAGTTGACAACTGAAATAAAACATATTATTTTATACATATATCTATAATTATTATACTATATATATATTGATTGCTTTTTATGTTTGTGCGCGTGTAATGTAGCTAATGCAAAAATGTATAAAGTAAAATGTTGGTATATCTATTGATAAATTAAAATTGATAAAAATAAATGTGCAACACATGTGACCACGGTCTTAGAAGATATCATCTTCTAGATATCTTTTAATACCGTGCATGTGACTATTAATATGATGGGCACGCTATCTAATTAACTTTAAGTATAGCAAGTATGTAAATATGGCGTCATATATAAATCTGTAAATCGTAATAATTTTACTTGCTAATAAACGCTGCTAATCGGTGACCGAATCAGTTGAATAGATATATAACTACTATTAGGTGTAGGTGGATTTTGACGAAAAAGAGAAAACAAATATAAACGATGTACCTATATATATATATATGTGTGTGTGTGTGTATATGTTATAATTTATCTACTATGTGTATATAAATACTTTAAACTTAAATAATTTGTACAGCTAAAATGCACACATAGGTACTTGATATTATGCATGTGGAATTGAACGAAAATTTCAGATCAGAGACTCAGGTTAGATTTGTACAATATGAATAAAAAGTTTAAAAAAAATGTTTGACATAAAACTATAAGGATTAAATATTCTACAATTTATATACAATAGGATTGGTTGCTACTGAATGAACAAAAAGAAATTACCTATACCTACTTCGAAGTTTTTTTATTTTATTTTTATTGAAAGCTAGGAATAAATTAACGAAAAACATGTTAAAATCTTACAATGCATATTTTTGCATATTTTGTGATTTATTAGTTTTAAGGACATATTTTTTAATTAACATTTTTTAAAGCATATTTGGTGATTACTGATCTAATACAATTTGAAAATTCGTAAATAAAATATATACATGTAATTTGTGAGATCTCAGTTTTAACTACTTATACAATTGTATCGTTTTTTATCTAAAATCATAATATTATAGTACACAGTACATATTATAATATCTACAGTGAATTTTATTTATGTTAATGTTGCACTCTGTTAATAATATTGACTAACTTGTAAGTAATAACTTTTTATATATAAAAAAATACCCCGAAAAATAAAATTATCAAACAAAAAAAAACCAAAAATTCACTATCAATTAGATTCCAAAATTTAACAACTAGATACATCAGGAAAAAAATCAAATTTAGTCTTACAAAGACTAACTTGGCAACACAGCCGGGATATGTGTTGTTGAGTTTTCTATGTAGAGTTGAAAACGGTGAGGAATATAATATAATAATGAGTGACATTCAATTAAAAATGTTAAAATATTTTGTGCGCTTGTGCTGTTAGGCTAATACCACACGATTCACTCAAAGGGGCTTCTTCCCTTACCGCATAAGAATCCGTGAGTAACCTGGTGTTATCTAATGCCCTATATAATATGCATGGTTGATTTAATACAACTTTTTTATTTGTGGTTAGAATATATTTAATACAATAATAATATGTACTTAGGAGGTAGTTAGGTACTTAGATTATAAATGCAATATTATACTTATTATAGATATGTAAAACTAGTATTTATAATCAATGTTATTATTTATTTACGTCTTAACACAGAGTTATACTTACGACGAATTATGGACTAAGATCTATTGATTTGGATTGTTATCCGGTAAAGTAACCAAAGCACTATCCTTATCAACTATCATATTTGATTTAATATTTAGTTTTTAAATACATTTGTAAATTCTAACTAAAAATAATCATTGTTCGTATTATGTGTCGACGTGGTACTTATTTATTACTTAATTAATATTATCATATTTATTAAATGTTGTCTTAAGCTCTATAATTATTATTTTACTGCGGAAACATGAATTAAACTATTTTTTTTCTAATGTCTGACGTATTTTTATAACAGGTGAACTGTTATTATATTAGTCAGATTATAATATTGTGTTTAATCTTGTTAAACTGATTTAATCCTTTTTCTATGACTACATCATTTTTCTACGGTAAACCATTCTAAATTTAATGATGCATTAAATACATTAGGTACGTCTTTGTATAAAGTATAATTTAACTAACATAATACTATGTTTCTCAATGAGTGAATTTAAATATTTTTTCATTCGGCCCAATTAGAAAAAAACATTTATCATGATTAATAATATAAATAATAAATATTACAATATTACATAAACATAATATAAGGTATACCAATAGGTATTTAGTTATTTATTACCGGCAGAATTCATATTTGGATACTGATAATATTGTAATAAGCTTAACTACCTATTTATTATTTTGTAAATAAAAATGTTAAAGTAACACATAGCCCAAAGGCGTCTTAAATTATGCAACGTTTCTCAGGAAACTATATTTGCATTGGAAATGTATTATAATAAGTCGCCTCACTACAATACGCAATTATGCGTCGTGCGATATTGTATACCCGTTGGCGACCCTATAGATCATGACGTGTTACCTATTATGTTACCTCAGTTTTATTCGATTCCTTCAATAACCGAAAAATGAAAATCATAATTGCTACCAAAGTCTGTATGCCTATATGCCCAAATTGACCTACTTTACCGACGAGCTTGATGTCGTTGATCAAATCATTCAAATCACCTACGATTGTGTGTTTATATGCCGCCGAATAGGACTCTTAATATAATTACGTCGATGGTCAATGGAAACCCAACTTTAAAATTAACCATTTATTATTAGTAAAAGTATATATTATAATATAGCCGTTCGTTTTTCGTCGGTCTTTGAATGACACGTCATAACGCCACATCCATCACGCGTCGACTTGGGCACGATGTAATTTTTAAGGAAACGGATCGACTTGGTATAATTTTCCATCGAACAATCTTACAGCATTGGGCCACCGCTCTACAGGAGAATACCGACCGCGACGCGCTATTGCTCTTATTCGTGTATAACGGGATAATGTCCGCGTATACGCTAAATCGTTCGTTTTTCCGAGTGTTTATATTGTATATTGTATAATGTACAGTAATAATACACAATTGGGAAATTCAAATTTTATACTTATGCACGCATATTATTTTATTGTTGTTTTGACAAGGATGCCTCGAAAACGATGACGACGGTACACACGCGGAATCCGTTTTTCTTCGATAGTTTTGTATTTTTTTTCATTTTCCATTCCTTATTTCTCGTACCATTATTACAATTATTATTATTATTATTACACGTATAATACGTATACATAGACCTACGGGGCTTCACGTCCTATACCTACGTCCTACCTATTGGCGAACACCCGAAAACCCATCGCACCGGAACGGAACGGTAGCACTGACAGGGTTTCTCATTTTGTCGTCGACAAGGTCAACTACACGGCAACAACAACATATATATGTATATATATTTATGTTATAAGTAATACATGTCCGATCGCATTGAACTCTTACACACGCACACATTTAATAATGTATATACATATATAATATACAGTGTACACGCGCACACACACACATCGCATGTCATTCGTATAAATGTATAATGTGTTCTCCACGAGTTTATGATGTATTATTATATTATATTATATATTGTTGTTATTTTTATTATTTATTGCGTTCGCCGTTTCACGTATAAAAGCTATTATTTTTATTTTTTTTTTACATAACTTTTTTCCCGGTGGAAATCGACTTCCGGATTTGACAATGACGAATATAACGACTAATGCGTTCAGTCGGTATACATTCACACTCGGGTTTTTCGTTTTTAAATTGGATTTTGCTTTTCTCGTACTCGCGCTCCGTCCTTTATAATATTTGTATCCTCTATTATATTAGTAAACCTACAGTGTTCACCTGCATCGTTATGACTTAACAACATGTGTCACGATGCAGCGCAGTCGTTGCGAAGACCGCGAATCCGATAAAAAAAAAATAATAATAATAATCAACTGGTAAATTGTTTGTTGTCGGAAACGAGGCTATGTTATAAAATGTGTTGCATATATAGCCACAGTTGGATTGGTTTTAAACGGGCCGTTTAATATAATTTCACGGGCACGCCGGCCCAAGGAAAATGCGAATATTTTCTTTTTTTCCGTGCTTTTTCTAAAAAATTCGGAAACGAGGTCGGTTGTCGTCGCAAATAATAGAACGACCCGTGTAAGCAGTCTTCACTATATACGAATATTATTGTATACATTTCAATATTTGTACGTTTCACACTAAGTTCGACCACATAATACACTCGTTCAAAATACAACACCTAATTTGTACATACATCAACATCATTATTTCTACAGTTATATATAGGTATATATGTATTAGTATAGGTACCTCTATTAATATAGGTATTATTTTTGTTTTTGGTGATACGATCTCTGTAATGCATTGCGTTCCCCGCGTGTAAGAACTGGTTTTAAGGTTTGACGGCACAGATCTAAGTTCGTAATGACTCGAGTCCGCACCGAATAATTTGAATTAAGTCGGATATTGAATAAACTAAAATACAGTTTTGACATTACTTTTGGTTCATTATAGTTTTAAAAAGCGAAAGTTAATGTAATAGTATAATCATTATACGCCATTATTATCGTGTTATAAAAAAAAACAAAACAATTTCTCACATTAGTTTCGAAAATTATGACAAATCGTATTTAGAGTATCTATTAAAATATGAAATGTATACAAATAATACAATTATGTAGAACAATATTTTGGTGTTTTCTAAAAATCATTTTCTATTACTTAATGATACTCGCATAATATTTTGAACTGATGATGAGTTCCATTAAGTACCTATAACTAACATTGGAGTATATTATTATAACTGTAGTTAAATTATTATTAATTATCATGGTATATTATACTATATTTATACATATTTTAGGTACAGATTGTAATAATATGGGAGTTCCGTTATCTTCTAAATTGTTGTGTTTATTTAATAATATTTCATAAATCAATTTTAACGGAGATTATATTTCTACATTATTATTTATTTTCTTTATTATATTACTTATATCTCGAGCTATATCTGTAAACTAATATTGATATTTTTTTTTTACAGTTTTATGTTGTTATTGACATGGTATTATATAATTGTTATACACGTTACGAAACATTGTTTGGATTAGGTGCATTTAATTTGTAGGCATGAAAATGATCTATCTATAAGTACTTATGCTAATTGAATGCTATAAAATAAGTACGTAAATAGATGTTCATATATTTAAGAAAATCGTCTTATTAATGTCAAGCTTGTATAAAGTTTTAAGTGTATAGTTAGATAATTTAGAAAATGATGCACTGCTTTTATTATGACGTAGAAAAAGAACCACTCAGCCATGGTAATGTTGTATATTATATACTTATTCATTATGCAATGCATCTGATTAAGGATTTATTAAAAGATTAATATTTACCTATATATATTAATAGTGGTCGCATAATGAATTAACAGAGAAAGCGAAAAAAAATGCGCATGAGAATATATTTTCCTCGATTTTATATACTTTTTTATAGGAAATATAGAATGATAAATATTATAAAAATTATAAAAATTAACTGTAATAGCTTGTATCAAGGTTATTTTAATTTTATTAATAGCTGCTTTTTAAACTTATACTGTTTATACATAATATTATAGCCAATTTTAAAAAAATTTTAAGTACCAATGTATAAAATATAAATACTAATTTAAAATAGCTTACAAAACGTGGTCACATGTCATTGTTGCGAGATTATAATGGTTTTTGTGCGAAACAGAACCAGTCATAGTTTAGAAACCAAATTAATATACAATAAAGAGGACTACAATATTTAATGTGTCGTACATTTTTTATTTATTTTTTTAGGTATCATTAGTATTAGGAACCTTTAAAAAAAGTTATTACCTATTGATTTAAAACCAGTTATTTTTATGTTTATTACACGTGAGAAATTAATTTATATTAATTACAACGCTACGACACAGCAAATGTTGTCTTCTGTATCATATATATAAATTTGGTTTCTCAACTATGACTGTAGTTTGAGTGGTTCTTTTTTGCGTCCAACTGTTTTTAAAAACAATTTATGGGCGTATTTCATCCTTTTATAAAAAATGAATTAACGTCTCCAATATAATAAATAAATTTAGGTACCGTATTGTTTTTACGGTTTATATTTGAGATATTTCATTTTTAAAATATTAATAGTTTAAAATCAAATCAAACGGTTTCCAATAATGAATTGCAATATCTAAAAATGTAATACTATTATGACTGTCGAAACTCTTTTCTATAGCAGGTATTTTATATTACACAAAGAAAAAATAATTTTTTTTCTAAAATAATTGTACTAATCTGTTTAACCGCCCGTCGGCTAGATTTAAATTTTAAATCATCTGCATTAAATCAAGCCTAATGCCTATAAAATTTACTATATCAGTTGTTTTATTGGATAGAATGCAGGATGCAAATAAAATAAAATAAATGGTATCTTTTAAATACTGATATTTTTACAACTACTGTCGAATAGACGAAACTCTTAAAAATACTCCATTAACACGAAGATTAGGTTGGGTACATTTTTTGGTGACTTGGTAAAATATATTACAACGTTTTTGTAATAACATTTTGATCGTGCGATTTGTATCCATTTTGAACTTTTATATGTAAAAAAAATTCAATGCACTCTGCATGTACGTGTACCTATATTGTACACAACGATTAGGTAATGTAAACGTCCCCTAAACAACGATGCAAAATATATATAAAATGAGATTTATAAGGTCTTTCTATATCTACTACGCGCAATGTGTCTCTGGGAGTGATGATTGCATTACATTATCTAATATTTGCTGCTGGTTAAGACGTCGTAATATTAGGTTGTGTTATACATCAATATAGGTACGTTTGTATTATGTGTCATATGTTTAATTATTTCGGTGCGTATATTGAAAAAAAGAGAAATGAGCAGCTCGTGATCAGTGCGCTACAGTTGACGGACTGCTTATACGTATATATATATATATTATAAATTATAGTATGTAATATGTATATACTATGTATGAACACGAACAGCTGAATCCAATTAATCAAGACACAGTGCGAGGTCTTATACTTTGGTATATATATAAATATTATATGCGTGCGCGCAGCAAATAAAACCCCATATACATATTACATAGGAACGTTCACGTTTTTACACCCACCGAATGTGTTAATGTGTTAACTGTGGTAATTTATTAATTTTTTTCAATATAAAGAACTACATAATATGACGTTCCTACATCATAATAATATAATACAAGTGGTCTGAAGAAAAAAAATAATCGTTTAATTCATATATCACCCGGAGTATAATAATATAATATTATGTACATATACCTGCGCCTCAGTGTGCATGGGTACGTACCTACGTCTTGATGGTGTGAATAAAAAGTCGTCTAGATGATAATTATAATAACGGTGTGTTAATAAAAAAAAAAAAAAAAATACAAATAAAAAAAAATAGTATAGAACGTGCATATGTAAACGGCGTACATTTATTTTATACTGTATACTGTATACAAGTATATTATAATATGTATATATCCACCCGTAGCACTGGTTGACTGTGTACGGTATATACAAGGTCGTCGATTCGATGGCCCTCGAGGTAGCAAACGAAATTTATCGAGTGGTCTTATACGTCGTGGTATATATATATATATAAATATTTTGTACCTATATACCTACATTATATATAGGGCCACCGTGTCGAGTGTCCCGAAGCGAATGACATGTACGCGTCGTGTGCAGGGTATATCTACCTCCCATTGGTACTCTATATCTACGCGTATGGAATGACCTGGAAAAAATATAATTCAGAAGTGCGTAAATATATTATAGACAATGCATGGTGCGTGTCGTATATTATGTATGCACACGCGGAATAGAGAAAGGCTTTGGACTTGGTGTAATGAGTTTTTGTTGTCTGCATATAGGTAAGCGCACAGTTTCTGGCTACATAATAGTATACCTGATATAGGTACCTTTACCGCTATGGTAATGTGCGGTGCATTCAGCAGCCCTGTCGGACGGGTTTTATATGCACATAATACTACTGGGTGTTTCACCAAGGTAGTCGCCTCACTCCCGTTTTTCCTTTGGTAATTCACTTAACTATTCAAAAAATGATTTTTGAAAAATTTTGTGTACTCTAGAACGATATTTTTAAATGCTTGGATTTCTTACGCCATAAAAGGAGTGTCTTGTATCAAGACTTTTTTAGCTAGGTTAAAAAATAATTATTTTATTAACAATATTAAAATTTCAACAAATGTTCGTATATTTTTTCTACTGATTATTTTAAAAAGTATATTGAGAAATTTCTACTTTTGACTCCTAAAGTAAAAATTAGATCAAATTTGCAACCAAAATTCTCCTGTAATGTAGATGATAGAAGCTTTATTTTTACTAGAAAAGGGTGTATTTTGGCAGAAAAAATAACAAATAAAACATACATTGTAAAATCAATATACATATTTATATTGCTCAGAATCTAAAAGAAGTTTTGTATCGCTGTATAGGATTTTCATTAAATTATGTAAAAATAGTATTTAAAAATATACCCTTATCTGTATTAAAAATATAATTACAAAAATAAAAATTTAAATGAAAAGCATAGGTATTGCTTGGTGAATCACCTTGTGGTTTGTACAACATTGTTGTGTACATATCTTGTTTGGTATCGACGCCGAATTATTTTATAATGAAGCGAATATTATATTATTATAGTATTATAGTAGGTATTTTATAGTATTACCTATTCTTGTTTGTTTTATGCTATCTTCACACTTCGAAAACGATATCTCGCGATAACAGTTACATGTATAGTTGTTTGTTATCAATATTATTATAACCATATCTGTACCTACCGCTTGCATATAGAACGCGTAGTAGTATAGTGTATTTTCTGTTTTCTTCTCAGTGTTGATTTCATCCAAATTTGTGGATTCTGCGTATTATTGTCCGTCATATGCGTTTCATTTAGAGATTCCGAATTGAAATTTCAACTATGTAATAAATTGATAATATATGGTCATATTATGTGTTTACAGGTGATCCGATGATGTCGTCCATGAAACCGGCTCCACTGCAGTTTGTCAAGCTGGCACCGTCCGATCTCTATCGTTCGGCACAAGACCAGCTGAACAAAACGGCTGCAGTGGTCGTCAAGCCAAAACCAAAAGAATTTGATGCCGAATGGCAATCGGTGAGCAACAGTTATAATATGTACCTAATATAAACTGATCGCATAATATAATATACTGCAGTAGCTACCTTCAAAAGCGATAACAAATAAAAATAAATTTTCACAAAACTAGTTCGATATTCAAATGCATATAGGCATACTTTAATAATTTACTAATATATTATTTAGGTATTAATGAGATTTTAACAATTTCAGTTAATATATATAAATTATATTATGTACGTATTAGTTTGATTAAACTCGATCGTTGTTGAAATTACACGATCTTATTCTTAAAGTAAACATATTAAACAAAAATCAAGAATATCTGGTTATTTGTAAAAAAAAATATGTAAAATATTCCAGTTTTATAAAGTCAAATGATTCTAAAATAATGTTTTAATTTATTATTGTGTTATAGTAATATGTTCGTTGGAATAAGTAGGTACGTATGTTGTAAGTAGCTTAATTTGTTATGGAATGATAGGTAATACATATTGTATGTATTATATTTGTTATTCTATTAACCTTTTTTATATTATCAAAGCGATAGAATCAGTATTCAGTAGATCTGCAGTATAATAATAGCGGTAATATGACAACTAGTTTTGTAATAATAATTATCGATGCGCGAATCGTAACGGATGTCGGGATGTATATACCTAGAATGTATACATATAATGATTAAACTGATATTATGTTTGTTCGCAGGACTTGGACAATTGGAAAAGTAATAGGAGAAAACAACAGGAACACATTATCGAGCGACTGGTAGAGGTGAAGAAATTTGAAACGGATAGGTTGGATGATGGGTTCCGGAAAAGGAGCAAAACGTTTAACGAGATGATACAAGAAAGGTAAGGGTAGCCATAACTGGTCACATCATTTCAACGACACTTTTGAACGTAGCAATTTCATACTTGCCATTCAGTTTTACAAAGGATTTTACTTTTAATACGTGACGTATACAAATAAAATGCATTTGTACGAAGAAAAATAATATTTTTGAATATCGTTAAATTAAATCTATTGACATTCGCATAATAATATTGTGTGTTTCTACATAATATATTAATACGCATGCCTATAATATACGCAAACATATACGTATACATAGTGTTCCATAAAAAATATATAGGTTAGATATTATTTATTATTCATATACCTCTGCAGTATTCGTCCTAAATGTATTGATGTTTTCGTTTCGTAATATTTTCTACATGCTGTAATCAAAAAGTCACCACTATATTTATAAACAGATATAGCATTCGACATCCTTAGAATTTAAAATGAGGATATGATTGAATCATTAAAAAAATTTAAAAAAATAACAATCAATAATGCAATAAAAAAAATCTAAAATAATTGTATGCAATGCGAAATGTATAAAAATATATCCTTCGAAAATAAGTTTTATGCTCTTAAACCATAAAAATGTATTCAGTAACGTGCATTATTTCATAATTTTGTTTTGTTTAATATTAAATGTTCTAACCGCAGTGAAAGTATTTTAAAATTGTCTTGTTGGTTTATTTATCTTTGACGACTTATTTCATGGTTATTATATTATTATTGTTTTATACAATGAAACATAAAATATAAATCGGCTCTTAATTGACTTAAATGGTTATTCAGTTTAATGTGTGTATACTGTATGCATTATTATGCATAATAATGTTATATTTATTCAATGATTATTTATAACCAAATATTTGGAACTCCACGTATTTAAAACATAACTGGAAATTGAGTTACGACTAAAACATGTTTGAAATATTTTTTTTAAATATTATATTTATTAACTTTTTGTTGTGAACAATACACAATTTTCCCAAGATTTGAAATAAATATACGTACATAATTATTCGTTTTTGCATGTTAAATTAACTTTGCAGATATATGTGGTATTGTGGTTAAATAATTGAAGGCAAGTGTAAATTACGTCGATTGCGTGATTTAAAAATTCTTCTTCTTCAAATCATTACAACTGCAAATACAAATAGATATTTTACGTTTTCCTACGTATTATGAGATTTAGTTGGAGAATAATATAATGTTAAATTATTATTTGATGGCGTAATGGCGTATAGTTAAAATACGTCTTGTTTCTGATTGTTATAATATTATTATTGTTGAGAAATAGCTCGGTAAAAATATTATAAGATTGTTTATTTTTTAAATTTGTTAACTTTCAGCTGTAAAAATATCCGGAATAAAGTTCTCAGGCATTGGTTAATTACTGCAGATATGATTTGTTTATACTTCTTAATTACAATTAAAATAAAGGCTATAACACGATTCCTCAAATTTGTGTAGATTTTATTAGCTATTAATATACATAGGTACACGATTCTGCAAATTTAATATATATATTTATACACGATTCTGCATAATTTTAAATGCAACGTTGCTATGCACAATTATTTGCTCTTTTATTATAGAAAATATAAATTGTAATTTTTGACAAATTACATTTTTTCTTTAATTTTAGTTTTTGGTTATTAAAAAGAGCAAGTGCTTACATCTAGCGGGCTACTTAATTAATTAATGGATATAAATTTTAGTGACATTATAAAAATATAATATCATGTTACATGATTATATGACAATCATATACATGATTCATGTATATAAAAAATATCGTCTATATTGTATATAATTATATTAAACAGTTAATAAAAGTAGTTATAAAAATGCATTAAATATAAAAAAAAGGATCAGATATTAATCGATATTGTACAATTATTATATAACACATACAATTATTAAAGTTATCAAAATATAAAATAATATATGATGTATATAATAACAATACTTTAAATCATTTAAAGTATCTGATAAAAATTATAATATTTAAGTTATCAAAATTAAAATAATAAATTTAAAAATATTTTGATGATTATTATTTGATAATGTTGATGTCATACAAAAAAAATTAGTTTTTGTATCAAATAATTAATGTTATATTAAGCCTGTTATAATTAAATAATTCTAAACTATATCTCATCGTAAGTAAATAATTAACTTTAAGTCAAAATTATAATATACAACACGATAATCCAACGATTCCAACAATGTGTAAAATGTTAACTAAAATCATGTTTTCCAAAAGTTTTATTTTCAAAAGCGCAGTTATTTAAAGCACATAACGATTTTACGGAATCGTTCTCCACTGATATACTAAGTAAAAATGATAATTGTGGTGTCCAATACACAGGTTAAATAATAAGTAAATATAATGTTAAAACCATTGAACAAAAATAATAATAATCGACAAATTTAAAGCAAAAACCTTCATAACACTTGGTAGACACTTTTGAGATAATTTTTTTCCATTTTTTTGTTAAGATTTCATCATTTTTGTACATTTTTTTTTGTTAAGATTTCGCAAGACAGTTGCTAATACTGGCTGTAATATGAAATACTATTTATACTGCATACGCTCTATAAAATATATGTATACATCTTAATATATATAAATCTCGTGTCACAATGTTTGTCCTCAATGGACTCCTAAACCACTTAACCGATTTTGATGAAATTTTTTACACCACGTGTAATTTGGTCCAACTTAAAAGATAGGCTAATTTTAAAAGGGAAGGATTAATCCCGGGAGGTGCTAAGACGGGAATTTTGAGATTTCAGATGACAATTTTTGTTTATAAATGGTTGCCATGGGTTTTTAATGATAATAATAATAAAAAAAACTATTTGCTTTACTTTTTAAATATAAATTATAATATAATATCAAACTATAAAAACGTGAAATGAAAATCTCTGTATAGGCTTAACTCTGAAACTACTTATCAGATCTTTTTGATTTTTTTTTTTAAACGAAAGAGTATTTCACGAAGAAGGTTTATATGAAAGAAAATTGTAGGTAGCTATTGGTTAATCGGTCATGTTTGTTTATTTGTATTATTATTTTTTGTCAATATACATACATATAATATAATATACAAGAAGATCTGATAAGTAGTTCCAGAGTTTAGTCTGTATAGTTATAGTCTCTGTATTTACATAGTTAGATATATATATAAATTAATGTTCTTAGGTAGATTAGACCTCTGGGAAGAAGATAAGTTAATTTACAAAGGGTTAAATTGTTTTTTTTTATTCATCGGTACGGTTAGATTAGGATAGGATTTTGTATAGGTAAATTGATTATATTAATCCATCGTAGGTAGAATTAAGTAAAACCAACAAACTTGGTATACTTTGATACTTTAGAGTTAAATCATACACTTACGTACTAACAGCACGGCGGGGTCCGCGATCTACCACAGGTAGATTGCCTACCTGATATAATGTACTGCTGCGAATCAGAATTTGTATTCTGAGCAACGGAAAAGTTAAGATAAATTTTGAACACCATACACCGAATATTAAATAACGAATTGAACAAAGTTTGAGTTATACAGAGTTGATACATTTAACGGGCAACGAAGTGCACGGGATCAGCTAGTATATATTATATATATTTTTAAAATGTTTGACTTACTGAGACCTATATGTAGCAGTAGTTAGGTACATCGTACAACGATATCAATTTTGTTGTTCTGGTCGAAAAACGATCCATCTACATTCTCTTTTTATTCATTTTGAAAAGTGTGAAAAATACCTAACGTCGTATTATATCTCTGTAGACATACGAAACGCATATTATATTATTATATACGTACAATTAATATACAATACAAATGTCTGAAAAACAAATACATGATAGGTATCATATGTGTAATACAACCGCTGAGCGATTAGTGTCTAACTACCTATAGTACTTACCTAACTATCGGATATTCGGATATAGGATTCAAGTGTCTACATCCACATGACGGTAGGATATAATCTTGTTTTACGTCAAACGCAAACGAGGAATACCGTTTCTTGTTTCGACCCTCTCGTAATTATCACAAATATCAAAATACTAGCTGTATATAGTTATTATATCATATAACTTAGGAAATCAGGGGCATATAATATGTAGGTACTATTATATTATAATCGAATGGATATAGTAAAATAATCGATCATATACACCCGAGTACACGACGGTCACCGCATGTAATACGCCATATTTTATGCATGTAATTCCGTGTTTGACATAATTTAATATAACATATATTATATACTGAGTTTTTATATGGTTAATTTTCAAATAAATTTTTGACTTATTTTTATTCGAAAACCAAAAGCCTATAAGAGTAGCGCCCACTGAATATCTGTTCAACAGATAAATAGTAAATACATTATAATATATAGGACATAGGTATATATCAATTCTTTTGGTATTGTGCGCGAGTAAATCATTTTGCATGGATATTATTATAAGTAGGTACTATAATGTCATTTTTTGACGATTGACGAATTTGATATACAAACGTATTATAATAACCACGATATCTACTTCAACAATTTTTATGATTTTCCATGTCAGTTAATGAAGGGTGTTGAATCTCGCTGAACCTCCGAACATACTAACTTGACAATATTTTTATAGAGCATAATGTACAACGTGCACAAGTCGAAATGATAAATATTCAACGGGACATAAAGAATAACAATAGTATTATTTTCGCGAGCGTCGTCAACCAAATTTCATTATATTATTATTATAACTACAAAACAAATTATCACAAAAAATGATTTGTTTATGTGACAGTTAAACATTGTCATTTTCTATCACATTCACATATCATCCCAAACAAACGTATATAATTAACCTGGCTAGACTGTAAATTATTGAAATCCTGTGTGCGTCCGTCGGTGTTTTATTAAACTCTGGATTTGTCACAAAACCAGAGTTTAATAATTATGAAAGCACCAACGGACGCACACAGGATTTCAATAATTTACAGTCTAGTCAGATTAATTATAAAAGTTTTTTTGGAATGATGTGTGAATGTGATATGCGGTGTCTCTTCAATTTATCACTCTGAGAGAACGCCTTTTCACAAATGTTGCACGCATACGGTTTTTTCTCTGTGTGAATCAGCCGGTTCGACGGTGCTTTATTACACTCTCGTTTTGAGAGAAATCCTTGTCTCAAACTTCGCAAGCATACGGTTTTTCTACCGTGTGTGTCCCTCGGTGTTTTGTCTTACCATTAATTTGAACGAACAACTTATCACAAACGTTGCAAGTATACGGTTTTTCTCCCATATACGTTCGTTGATGTATTGTCAGACCATTGATTTGAGCGAACGACTTTTCGCATACTTCACATGGGTACGATTTCTCGCCAACACGTGTTCTCCAGTTGAAACCAAGGCGAGCGCTCGTTTTATTCACGGTCATACGTGCAGCCATGAACGTTGTCACACGTATTTTGCAGGGTTATGATGCTAAAGGATTAATTAATCAAAGTATGCTCACAGTATAATACTTATGTAAAACACAGTCAAATTTAGACGGAATTATTAGTCCTCTTCCCACACAAAACGGTAAATTATGTATAACTGAGCGTTTCAAACGCGTACCTGATCTGGTATTAATATTGTTAATATTAAAATCATTTTTATACGGTCTGGTGGTTAAATATATTTTTTAAATTATCTCATCTCTAGAAAATTCAACGGTTATGTTTTTGAGTATTAATTACAACAAAAAACAAAATGGATTTTGTTTAGTTTTGTTAAAAATTTGAATATTGCGATTATTATGAAAAGAATTGGGAATTTTTACACTTGACCCCCTTAAAGTACCAAAGATATTCAATTTTCTACCAGAAAACACGCTCAAAGATTGAAGATTTATTGCTCCCAAAGTCAACGCCAGACAAAAATAATAGACAAGATACACGCATGACACATAATATCACTGTAAAACCAATAATGCATTCATTGCTCTGCTTAGAATCTAAAATCCAATTTTAATTTTTTTAACCACCGTCCTTATTTGCAGGCAGTATATTTTTATTAAAGCTAATTTTGCAGTTGGATGATATTTTATGATAATCATTATTGTTGTATAAAAAATGTATCTATTTTTATTAGGTATATGCCCGCGTGCACTCGTGTACAATAGCGATGTTGGTGTGACACGCGTGTATATTTATATATTTCCTAAAGGTCGACCGTTGCTACCGTGTTCATATTAAACATTTTAACTATTTACTATAATCATACAATTGTATTGATCCTATGTGCTTTTGAATATTTTATGAACAATTTTTCATATACGGACACGGTGCGTTGTTTATTGTACTTATGCAATATATTATAGTGTAGGTAATCGATAAAAAAAATTTAGACTTTTGTCGTTGTTTTTGTATATAATGTACCAGCTTATAATTTATATACAACTATAACACCTTTATCGTAACGCCATTGATTACCAGTCGCAAAAATATGTGCATATAGGTACTTTAATCGAGGTCGTTTTATTTTTTTTATATATTCTATCACTATCAAGTCAGACGTTTTTTTTCAGATTGGTTTATAATATTATTTACGAGATTTTCTCGCACGAGTGTACACTATATTAAAATGGATAAATATAATATTATATTATCTGGTGCAGGGCGCAGGCTGTAACTTTATTATATTAGTTAGTCTATCGAAATGATATGGGTTTTTCAATAATATTAGACAGAATTAATTAATTTATTCATAAGTAATAATATTTTGTTTTCTTCGTTACGTTTTAATTATAACGCGATAATATTCTGTCCTATTTCCATTACAGTAATTGACCATGTGTTATGATTTTTGCCCATAAGATAATATATAAATATTTATAGTTTATTATACAATAAGTATGTAATATGTTTATACTGTTAAATGCAACCATATTACATGCGATTGATATACGCTAAAATATTCAGTATTTACTGAACGGGTACAATCGAATGTGTGATTTTTGTTAACTAGGACAATGTACAGCTAATGACGACTAGGAAAAAAAACTGTACGTTCTAGGCATAGAAAAATGTATAGGCATGTTTTTTTGTTTTGGAAATTTACGCAAAAAACCGGTTGAGTAGACTCTCGTGAGAATCTCTACACCGTAGTTGTACAAAGATAACGCACTGTGCATGTTAAATCACTGTATCAGCAGCAAAACTATAAGTGTAGCGGTTATAGAAGCAAACAAGTGCTTATACATCTATAGGTAATGTAAACTTGACCAAAAATCAAGTTTGGAATTATTTTTGTTGATTTAAAAATATTGCGTCATTCGGTGAGAATTTCTTATATTTATTGTCACAATGTCGCATAATATGTAAGTACATTATGCACCAGTCATTATGATGGCATTTCATAAAAAAATACATGTACTTAAACTCGTAATACTGATTGTATGAGTGTTGTTTAATATTCCAGTTATTATTATGTAGTATATACCAACTTAATCGTATATTGGACTGAACAAACATCGATATTTTCATTTGCATAATACATATTATATTATATTACGAAATATACATAATTTCTATTGACTATTGTTGTAAATAGTGATTTAGTTAAATTTCGGTGATGTCTTTATTCTAATTATTTGGAGAAATGATTTTTAAGTTAATTATTCTCAAAATTATGTAGGTTGAATGTAATGATAATATTTGATTTTTAGGTCGTTAAAAACTCGATTGGCGGTAGTTATGTTATATATACCTACACAGTCGTATTGAACTACAGTGGACGTGATTGATAAATTAATTAAACCAACATATATCTGGTTAATTGGCAGTGCAGTTATTATATTACATTCGTGCAAAAATTTGATCTATTTGTATTTTTACTCTCGCGCGGACAGTAATTTCGTTAAAAATAGAATTATTATTATTGTTCGGAGTTCAACGAACGTGTTTAACCTATCGGCGATACCTGTAAAATAGGTATATATATTATCTTAAGTATTATTGATCTTGAAAGTTTACCGCAAAAATCAGTCGGCGCGTCCGCCTTGGGTTGACTGTGGGGGGGGGTAGTATATACTATATAGTACGAAAACATACAATATATAATTATTGCAGTCTTGTACACAACCCATTTAAATAAAAATTGAACTTTTTATTCTTACTACTTAGTATTACAATAATACAGTATTGTTTTACAGTACCTATCTTAATTAATTAGAAAGTCAATAACCCCAAGGTCTCCACAAGGGGGAGGGGCTATTTTAGGAGTCCGTTGAAATCTATTTGTAATTTTTGAAATGTTACATTATATTTTTATAAATAAAATACTTATTTTATAGTAATTTTGTAATTTTAAGCAGTGGGTTAATCATTCTACACCTATATGTATATAGAAATCGTGTATGGGACACCCATATTGCTTTTAATGGGTTGTATTTTATTGTAAGTTTTGTACTGGAAACACAAAAACATTTAGTAAGGGTCCCGGAGGCCCGAGTAACTCTATAATTCATGATCTAGTGAGAATATTTTTATGAAATACATGACATATGATGATCTCCGTTTAAATATAGCTCACAAAAAGAAAAATTGTAAGCTTTTTTTATCTTTTAAAAAATGGAGTTTCCTATTAAAACATTGCGCAGTATTATTATACATCATGCAGGATAATTTTCCAACAGTAAATCGAATAATACGCAATAATTATATGCAATTTTATCCTTATTTATCCTAAATTTGAAAGATTCAAAGTTAAAATTTAAATCGTGTATATAGAAACATATTGTGATCTTTTAACTTTTTATCCGGGTTTAAAATTGTCTCTATCCATAGTCATATAGGTAGGGCTTATAGGACTAAAGACAATCGTAGCACGATTGGAATCGTTCGATATAATAAACGAGAGACTTCGTCCGTGGTCCCGACCGATGGTGCAATAATTCCACCGACGTATCACCGTGTGTCGCATAATAGGCATAATAATATTATATATGGTCGTTTATGGGAATCATCAGCGTACATTTTGTCTTCCTCCGTCTTATATAATATCGGCAAACCAAACTGAACACGTGGGCGAGCCTAACAATTTTTCTGCCACCATACCTTGTTATTTGCATGAAATTGTATGCTATTGCCCCGGTGCAGTGTACACGTTACACCTATATATATATATATACACACGTAGGTCCTTGCTGCTGCACGCATGCATAATATATCTAAATGGAAATCGCGGCGATAGAGGCGTGGAAAAATCACCATTACACACCCGGCAAAAATAATATATATAATACACGCACAATACACACCGGCTTTCGGGGATATATAATATAACGACGATCTATAGGTTAGGTACACATATTATAATATTATATACAGTATACACATATATATTTTTTTTTCTCATCCGAAGTGCTATTATAAAATTCTCCGCAAATTATATACATTCATCCGGTAATGTGGTATTATATATTATACGCACGCACCTGTGCAGTCTGCCGATCAAATAACAACGGTGGGTATATAGATGATCGCGGAAAAATAATCGTATACGATGTTATGCGGCGTCGACGTCCCCGACGAAGCAGGCCATGCTTTGTTTTTCGGATATCCGATATGCCGATAATATGTTATTATGGCAATAGACCCGCCAACATTTACCTCCAACTCTACAAAATAATATATATAGCAAATGAAAAATTGAAATTGAAAACCAATTAACTTTGAAAACTTTATATTAACGTATTGTATTCATAATAAATATTGTTTTAAACAGCACGGACGTTTATTCCGCGTTATTAACAATAGTACCAAAATACCGGTTGTATATAGTTATTATAATATTATACCTTCGAAAATCATGGGTATATAATATTGTGTAGTTAATCAGATATAGGTAGTAAAAAATTCGATTGTATATACACACGACCCTCACCGCGTGTAATACCACGTTTGACAAAGGTAATAATATATATTATATATACTGAGCTTTTATTTAGTTTCCAAATAACTTTTTTCTCTATTGTTATTCGAAAACCCAAAGCCTAAGGCCAGCGCACGCGTATCTATTATACAGACATATATAGGTACTACGCGAATTATAGATATATCACGTCGTTCGGTCTTGCGCGTAGGTTAATCATTTTGCATGATTATTATTATATTATGATGCAATAATATAGATGGACTAGGTAATGGTGTATCTTACAAAATAAAAAAAAACCGGGGAAGTCGATTTGCTGTACCTATAGAAGGTTTCGAGTAGACCTACCGTCATCGAGTAGGTCACTGCGCCGTAATGGATGCGTTAAATTTGAATTCAAATTTCAACGATGAACATTGCACAAGAAAAACGATTCCGAGCGGAGAAGGTGCGTCAGCTTCTATACTTAAATCGATAATTGTACCTATACGTTTTTAATTACAAAATAATTTGCAAATGTCCGTGATTTGAACTTCAAACGCCTACAAAAAAAAACTGTCGTTGTATTTTCCATATTTTTTAATTTCTGTAAGAGAAACTTATGAGGAACGTTGTATTTAATTTTAAAGTTTACTTATAAAGTCTGCCGATCAAATAAAATTATAGACCTCGCGGAGCACTGAAAAGCCATCGCATACAATTATATTATATGCGTCAATGTCGACGTCCCCAATAAAGAAGGCCGTGACTTAGTTTTTCAGATATCTCAATCGATACTATATTATTGCAAGACCCGTCAACATTTTCCGGTAAACCCTACATAACTATATATTTATGGAAAACGGAAAACTGTTTAGAAAAAATTTTAAATTGAAAGTCAGAAATTAACTTTGAAAACTTTGTATTAACACGTACCTACTACCTGTATAAATTGTTTTGAACACGTAGTTACGGCGATCAAGCAGGTTGCACTTCGTTGCGAGGACGAGGGACGCTGCAATTGGTGTGTGGCGTGAGTCAGTGTCACACATTGCGTATGTATAGGTTTTCGTTTGTAAATGAAAATAGAAAATTAAAAACACAATCATTTCGCTTACACTATTATAATATATTATGTAACGTTACGTCTGTATGTTTAATCCGTCGAGTTTGAATGACGGTTTTATTACATATTATACATAATATACGCATATTACACCTACAGATACATACCTCGGAGATCGTTGCTACGATTGACGTAGTCCGCGCCGACCTATAATGACGATATGATCTTTGAGTCTTGCGTTTGTGTAATATTATAATATACGGTCAATCGCGTGCGGTTCTACACGCCACATCGTCTCCTTTCTGATTTTTCTGACCGACGCGTCTTTATTAATTAGCATTATATATTTTTTCTATTTTTTTGGTTCTCACCCATTGTCTTTTCGTATAGTTTTTTTCTCAACGAAAAACCGTCGGTCCGTACACATACACGCGCTTTGCGGCTGTGTAAATCATTATTGCGAAATGGTCGTTCGTCTGTTGTGCAGCATACCGCGGTTTCGATTATATCGGCGCAATAACGACGAAAATCGGACGCGAGAACGGCTAGATGAAAATAGTATACAGCCTTGTTTTTAATTTTCAATCTCATTCGAATGTATATTATTTATTATTATCATTATTATACATGCTCGTTATTATGTCGACGCGTATATATACGCATAATAAACAACACCGCAACTCCACGCCTCATGTATATCCTATATTTTCTCGTTACCGAATGATTATAGCGAGTTAATCCTCTCGGTCCGCCCTATGGCCGTGACACTTTTCACCAGTGTGGCACATGATATTATTATTACTAATCCAATCACACGGAAAAATCGACCGAAACGCGACAAAATATTATAGCGGTGGTGACTTGTTTGGATACAGTCTATATAGTTTAGTCCATTAGCATGTAATACATATTTTTTTATTGGGCCAGATGTGTGTTGGGGGGTATTGTCGTTTTACACGATTTCAACGCATTAAAATATAAAATATCACTCGAAGAGAACTTTTCAAAACTAAAAAATTTCAAGGACGGCGTATACCTATAAGCTGTCGGGTTTATATTTATTATTTTCTTCCATCGACCACCGCATTTATATTATTTACTAAATGTACTTAAAAACCAGTTTAAAAAACAATGTGTTCACGTAATACATTTATTGTAGTGAAAAATAGCTTGTCAAGTCAGTTATATTGTTATAGCAAATTATAGCTATCAGTTATGTCAAAAGTTTTGAAAACAATTGACTTTTATATCATTATATTATCAACTTGGAAATGCACAAACGTGTCTTTTTTAATATAGTTTTGGATTTACTGGAAACTAGAGAGTATATAAACAAATTGTCTCGTGTAGAATGTAGATATATATACCTACGATTAACAACTTACTTACTGAAATATTTTAAAATATCACGAAGAAAGATTTGCGTTTTAATTTGAAAAGTTTCTATAAAGTTTCATCGAGTCTGTGAAAACATGGAATTTAATATTTCCGGTTGCGATATTATATTTCAACAATATATACATCGAGAAGAGAGATTAATTAAACGTCTTTACGTCTCAATTCTGTTGTGGTAGTTGCGCACAGTCGACCGCCGGTAGCCGTTTTAAAGTGTTAACTATCTGCAGATAATGTCAATAAGTTCAATTAACGCAGTCGGTGCTTTCTATATATATGTATTATATACAATATACGTTTCTTTTATATACATATAAACCTATATAATACTTCTGAAATCGCCATTATCCGCGACTATTTGCTCTCGGCAGGAGATCAGTACGTGGCTGTAGATAGGTATAATATGTATTTCACTATAATCGAATATTTTCACATCTTTATTTACCACCTTAGTCATTGCTACTAATATGCGTCTATTGATTGACGAATTTCGTCGTCTTTACGCACGGTAGGTATACCTTTATATTATGTACTAATATAATAATATAATGCCCATATGTACATGAATGACCCCGCTTTCTTTCCGTGTGATCAATTATATACGTAATATATTATATATATGAGCTGTTATATTGTATAGGCGCCTCGTGCGTATAGCGAGCTGTCGGTGGCAAATTACTTTTGAATTGGCGTGACGATCAATATGCGTTGATGATGGCGGTGGCATAGTGAGGAGTAAAGAAGCGCTTTTTTTCTAATTTTATATAAAGACATCGCGGCTGCAAACAGTGGTAGCGGCGACGACGACGACGATATTCAGGCTAACGAAAACGATAATGGGAATTAAATTATGTAAAGTTGTATTACTACATCGGGACATATGCGCTGCTGCAGTGCAGTATACAATGGGATGCCAATTAAACTGGCCAGGTGAAAGTTGTATTATGATATATCCAGGATTATGATAGAACTGCAGTTCACAAACCAAAACGACTCACGTTCTAATAATAATAATAACAACTACGCACGACGATACACACACATAATACGAACGCACATACATAATATTAAATATAGCAGTATAGTTACTCATGTATATAATAATATATAATATAAATATAAATCGGTCAGCCCTCGTGCGTCGAGCGCGAAACTTACGAATGTTAACATAATATATTATAATAATATGCTGTCGTGCCACCGATAGTATATTATCCAAACGAGTTTAGGCCACTGCTATTACCTATATTTTTTCGGGGAACACTACTTTAAAATGTTAACGCCCTGCTTCGAAATTTCATATTTTTACCCGTTGAATCGTCTCGATTAAAAATACATTGACAGTTGACGTATTAATCTTATATATTTACTAATTAATTTATTGTATGTTGTCTATACAGGGGTAGGAGTGGCCGATTGAGAAGTTTGCCCGCACTGTACCAGGATGACGACGATGGTAATGATCTCAGCGACCTCGGTCTGAGCACCGGGAAGAAGAACAGCGCCGGCGACTACGATGAAGAAGAGATACTACAGGATCACGCGGCGGAGGACCATCGCAGTTGTTCCGCGGATGGCGGTGCCGGTGATCGAGTACAGCACCAGTTCGGTAACCGGACTGAAGACCTGGCTGAAGAGGACTGCGAGGAAGAAGACGTGTTCCGTGGAGCGGAAGAACCCGTGGCTGTGGCCGTCAAAGTGGCGACGGTTCAGACGATTGCCGCGGTCGCTCCAATGGTGACTGAACCGGTGGTGGCCGAAAATGGATACGACAGGGCTATCAAGGACTACGTTGATTTCACCGAGTCCAAGCGAACTTCCGTGGCCAAGTGCGAAGAGCAGCCGCTGAAAAGTTGTAAGCCCGTCGTGGCTGAAATAAGGCGTCGGATGTCGGCACCCAAAATTGAGGAGAAAGTCATGTTGCTCAAAACCCGATCGCAGTCCACGAGAGACTTGAACGCTGCAGCCGCCGGTGAACTGCCCAAGGTGGACATTGGCAAGCGCCGAGAGATATTTGAGAAGATTTGTTCGGAGACGAAAGCCGCCGACGTGCAACTCACTGTCGCAGCTAGACAACCGTCGCTCGCGAAGAAGAAGTCTGTTAAAGCGTCGCCGACACCTTCACCACCGACAAGTGTTGCTGCTGCCGCCGCGGACGTTTTCCAGCAACAAGTGGTCGAAGACATTTCTCCGCCCGAATCGTCGTTGCCAGGTAAGATTTAAAAACGTACGCTATACGTATTGTAGAATTTATCATTTTTATCGAATTTAAGTTTTTAGTAAATTGTAGAATATATATTGTGTATATTATATTATGTATATATGTATATCTATGTAATATAGATTTTTTAATTAAAATTTCAAATAATACTAATAAATATAATGACCAACGTATATATAAACAAATTTTTCATAAGAATTTCGCACTGATTTTTAAAAATTGGAATTGGTTTATTCACCTTATATAATTAATTATGGCTTGTTTGAGTTTTTTGTGCCATTGCAATGCCATGCATTTTATAAGGATACCTAAAAAATACTTTAAAAATATATTGGTATATATAGTATATTTAGATGGATGTGACAAATTTAATATGCACATTTTTATGACACTGCAATAAATGAAAAAATTTCCATGTATTCGTCTATTATAATTTTTGTTAACTCCTAAGTCAACAACTAAACTACACAAATCTCACTGCAACAAAACAACACATAGGTACCCATAAAAGTTGTGTGCTTTCATCTGATAATTTAAAATACAATACCTTTTAACATTTCTTGGTTGAAAGTATTTTAAGACAATCGATTTATTTTCATTTTGATCGAAATGATAAACACACGCATATTGTATATACACGTGATATCTATATTATATCATATATTCATATATTGTTTTTTTAGAAAATGTTTCGATTATTTAGACTTTAGAGCATTAAAACCCAGCACTGATAATCATAAATATTACATATGTATATTACGTGTAATGTGTATGTATAACAGTATTTATTCTTTTGAGGAACAGATCCATCTAAGGTCGTGGAGCCGCAAAGCGAACAGAAAATGACGTATAGTAGCGAGGAAGAAATACTGCAGCACCACGGTCTGGCCGTTGACTCGGAAGTGGAGGACGAAACGACTGCAGCGTCGGCGGAGGAGGAGATGATGGTCGAGGAGGAAAAACCTATAGTAGCGCTGGAGAAAGAACGCGTCTGCATGGTGGAGGACGAGTATCACCATCACCTGCAGCACATCCGCCACCATCAGCACCTCTCGTCCCTTTCCGATCTGGTCAGCCGGCACTCGATCGACAGCTTGGACCAGGAGTGTGGTCACACGACCGAAGACCCGGATGACGGAAACTATCCGGGTTCGTGTCTGAGCGCGGAAGACAGTGGCGTGCACACCGAGGACATGTCGAGCTGCGTGAGCCAAGCAGATGACGAAGAACGGTCCAACTTACAGCCTAGTCCTGTGCTGCTACAGCAGCCCCCGAATGTCGTTCAACAGCACGTCGACGACACGTACAACATGGTGAGACTATATTATAATCTACAATAATATCTAAGGTATACGAATTATACACGACCTCCCATTTGGGGAGGGTATAGTCACAGCCTCACAGGTATACCATATATATATATATATATATCATACGGCAAACAACTGCATAAGAATGAATAACTTGCTCCGCCATCCCTACACTGCAGGTTAAATTAGGTTAGGGACTTATGGTATACATTATACAACCTGCAGTGATCATACCTCAAAGAAGGTACAGATTTATAAATGTATACTAAATAATATATTATTATGCATTTTTATGTTTCTATTTACGGGAATCGGGGAATGTTAATATTTATTGTTGGCCCATGTGACGTACACAGTATCCAATTGAGATGTACCAATTATATTTTTATTTTATAGTTTACTACTTATTACTACGATTTTTAAAAATTGTTTTTATATTTTCGATCTATACATAATGGGAGATGTGAACCATATTTCTATAATAAGGAAGGCGCGAATCATTGGAGTTTGGAAACCGCTGGATTAGCATTGTAATATATATATTAGGTATACCTAATGACGTACGTGCTTTGTAACTGTATAATATAGCTGGTACCATTATATTACACGCCTATAACAAAAACCGCCACCCGAAATTATTACATATTATACACCGCATCGCGTGGTTTAACGGATCGCTTACAGATTTGATTGCAAACCGTAATGTCCCCCGATCGATTGTCATTATTATAATACATTAACCGCAAATTTTCAGGATTTAACATATTTTAAGATCGGTAATATTTGTACGATTACATTATATATATATGTATATAAGTTCGCTCGAATTGCAATCTCGCAGGCTGCAGGCTGCAGTGATTTATTATTTTTTCTCTTGTGATCGAATGAATTCTTAACTACTCCTTTGTTCGGTGTTTTGGAATACATGAAATCAGACTTTTGACTTGTGTCGATGTGCTTGTCTTCTTCAGGTACTCGAATTGACACCCGTCAACGCACTGGAACCACCCAAAGAGAAACCACCTCCACCACCCGTAGACGCGTATCCAGACGACGATGGCCTGCAGGTGCAACTACCGCTGGAACCCGTAAGTGTTAATTATTATTTATCAGTCATCACCTATATATATATATATATATGTATGAGGTACTGAATTCCGTTTATTATTGTTACGTGCTGATGCACAGGCCGTAGACAGCTTGGAGTCGGCCAAACGCATAAAGAAAGAAATGTGGATGAAACGTTCCAGTTTCCTAGGCCTGGAAGAATACACGAACGGCAACGTCAGCTACGAGCACGGTAAGTCTCCGATAAAACAACTTCGATATATATTATGAATGATCTCATATATGATCAGTATATCTTATGCTTGCGGTGTATATTATGTGTCATAGATTTGGAAAACTTGAAGTCGAAACCGCCCGATTTGACGTCGTTCCTGGAAGAAGAACGTCGGCTGGAAAAACTGTTGTACAACCAGAACAAACCCGAACGGCAACCACACGACACCACTAGGGTTAGTGTGTGGCTTATATCATATTATTATAGACTATGCAATATACAGGATGTTTCAGGGTTTTCCGTTTACAGCATTATAGAATAAAACAAAAAAAAACCTTAGAATCCATTTTTTTTTTTTTTATTAAAATAACAATCTAAGATAACTTATCGATTACGTACCTAATTTAAAACTGCCGTACGTAAGTAAGTATGCACTCTCAAAAATTCCACATTTGCAATAAACTAAATTGGTTTTTGATTCTCATTCTACACTAGAGCATGTGCCATGTGTTCTTTCTCGAACTTTGTAAACGGAAACGTGAAAACTGCAAGAAACACCCTTTATAGTGTCATGCACTCGTGCATGTTACGTCTTAATCACGGTTATCTAGATACTCGTCTTCGTAATATACATATAGTAAATTATATAAGTATATTATGATTTTTCGTCTGAGTATACACATTACACAATCGCGTGTTTGCAGATTTACGAAAACGTCAACAGCATTCCGTCGCAGAACGTGTACGTAGACGACGGTGGAGACAGTGAGAGCAGTCAGTATATGAGGGACATATTGCAGGTGGAAGAGCAGAGTCGATGTAATCAGTTGAAGAACAAAGCTGCTCAAAATAACATAGGTAAATTATGGTTAAAACTCTCTGACTCCCATGTATTACAAATTACAATCTATCCGAAATCTGGTAGTGAGAAAAAATATCTTATACTATACAATCCAATCGATAAAAAATTCGGGGTTAAACGGATAGGACAATACATCCATATAAAATTAAAAATGACAATAGCCTAAAAAAGATGAACATTATTTTTCATAAATTATAAAAAAAATTTAAATTAATTAAATTATTCAAGTTTAAATTCATACTTTAAAAAGTATTTCATTTGCTAATGATAGCCAAGTGAAAATAATAATATTGGTAGTACAGGAAATAGTTTTTTTAAGGTACCCTTTCAATGTAATTTTGTCCTAAAAATTTAATTAAGTTTTTTTACAAATTTGAAATTATTTTACACCATTATAAATTACAAGAAATAAAATAAAAAATCGCAGTCCGATGTTGCCTGTTGAAAATCTCCTTTCAGATAAAAAAATAGTTATCAAAATCTGATAATTCTTTGAGGCCTGAGAGTTGTTCCTGTAAAGTAATTATTGTTATTATAAAATACCGTACCTTAACTATATATCGGACAGTAGATTATAGTGCTTAAGTATTATAATTAAGGTGGGAACTAAAATATAAATATAATCGGCAACGGCCCCTCAAAATAATAACATAATGTCATAATATATTATAAACATTTGACAATCATACTCAAATAATATAATTAGGTTTTATTATTATTTTTAAACCGGCCATTTCTCATTTTTCATACTTAATTTTTAATTTGATTTTTTGCTCTACCCGTATGTTTTTTAATCCTGGATTTTGTAGTACGTATAGAACATAAGATTATTATAATATTTTGACCTAAATTCACGAAACCTATAACCAACGCGTACCATGATGTTATAAACACTGGAGTATATTGAGTTATAGAAGAGGAATATTATATTCGACGTGACTTAACGTATTAATTGTTGGGTTTCGGCAGGCGAAAAATTGGTGAAAAAGTTAAAAGAACTTGAAGAGGATCTGAACAATCAAGAGTGCGCTAGGGTTGGATCGGCACACTGGTTGCCGCCGCCCACTCGTCACTCCATGCAAGACATCTCGTCAGCTGCCTCGGTCGCAAATGCCGGACCGCAGCCACCGCCACTAGACCACACTCAGTCCATGCCAAACTTGGAGGTGAGCACTGTTTGATAATATTTTGATTCGCTTTGAACTATTCTCCCAACTGTTTTAATGAATTTCCACGAATCATACCGACTTACATTAAAGAAGAAATTGTATAACGACTGTTGGCCTTTTAGCTAACGCCCTAAACAGTAAACAGCATATTGAGGTGATTATACGCGTTAACGACCTCATGTATATGAAACCCTCTATATGAGGCTTATATCAGCTAGAACTTGATCACTATTACTCGTAAGTCGTAACCATTTCAACTTTCCCAATATTAACATTTTTCAGTTTTATAAATTGGCCATCTCAAATCTACTCAATAAGCGCGTATAACTTAGATAACCAAGTATTTTTAGTTATTTTGTTTGGAATTTAGGTAAACTAAAACTAACGATTGAGAGTAATTATAATACAGTAAAGAGTAATTATTATTACTAATAGTGATATAATGAGTATATAATCTTAATACTTGTCAAATAATAACTCAACTGAACATTTTAACAGTTGATATACATCCCCAGTTTCACAAAAAAAAAACAACAATTTTTTGGTTGAATTCTCTTACACGAGGTCGACTTGACTCACCCAGGTGAGTCATCGAATAACAAATCGCGACAAAATATTAGTAGGTATTCCCAAGGTTGGAACACACTTTCGGGAGAGGTTTATAACTAAATTATATAATTTCATAAAAATGTATATTATATTATAATATTACATCTAAATAAGGGTTTTTATGCATTATATGTGTGATAAATGTATCAGTGGCGTACACATGATTTCTGAAAGGGGTGATCAAAAAAAAATTACATAGCTAAATGAGAGGGGAAAATTGGGAAATCCTTAATCCTCTTAATTTTTTTACTTAGGTAGTAAAATATTTAACAATAAGGAACAATGGATATAATTTGAATTGATTCGAAATTAACATCAAACACGATATGGAAGATTATCCACTCCAAAGCTAATAGGAGGGGATCTGACCCCACGTCCCCCCTTGTATACGCCTCTGAAATGTATATAATTTTAAATTGAATATTGTTATGGTATAAAGTCTAGCAGTCTTTTTTTTCTTATGCGAAACAATCGATCACAACCATCTTAGATTGATTTCGATTTGTCTATGTGTACTCAAAAGAGCTGAAGACGTTCTTAATCTGATGAGCTAGTATTTAGTAAATTGTTTTTTAATCTTTTTAATGTAGAAAATGTGCTTTCTGATGTTGATGTTGTAAGTCGTAATTGGTAATGTATAGCTCATAGTTTCAAAAGAATAGATGTATTTGGAAAGAATTTAAATGTAATTTCTAATTATATTACATTAATGTTTATGCTTCATGGCCGAATTCGAGTAAAAACGGTTAGGGTATAGACAATAGATGTATTGACAATTTAGTGTTCAATAAGTTATCGTCATCCATCAATAAATAAATCGTTTGGGGCATATTTACTATACTTAGCAAATACCAACAAAATTTGTATTCCCACGATTATAATACATTTATGTATAGCTAATATAGTATATATACTATATAGGCACCTTATATTATAAGGAATAACAATATACAAACATAATATTATTATATGTACAGTTATTATATTATTAGGGAAATATGGTAAATTATTAAAATTAATTAAGTTTCATAAATTAAATAAATTAACTAAAAAAGTTTCGATGGGTGTCAACCCCCTCCCTTCTCTTAGGATACCATTGGGTATTCTATTTTGCCTTGCAATAAAAAAACAATAACATTTGTACATACTTTCCCAAAAACTAAAATAATGTATTTAACTTCGTTGTAATATTTAGATTTGAGAAATTTCAAATTCAACTTGACAAATATATAATATAAATGCAAGTCTTTACGGTACAAGTATAAAAATATTTTCAAGTTTCCACCTTCGACAATAAATTAGATTCTATTTTGTGAGTCAATAGTTTTTATCGTTAATTGTTCGGCTTACCAGGGTTAATAAAAAGGTATTCAAGAAAGGCAACAACTCAAGTACCTAGGTAATTTTCCCACTCGGGTTACTAACGTCACTGCACATACTTGTGTAGTGTGTACTTATATCGTATATTATATATTATGTCTATGATTTTGGATAATATATATTAGCTTAATCATTAACCGTTGTCACGTTTGTGCGTTTACAGCAACAGCAGCCCGTTCACAGCACCAGTCAACACCATCAGCCCGAAGATTTCACTTGGTGCGTATGATTTTCGTATTGTTTTTAGTTTTTTACCTGTTATTAATATAATAATATCTACTTATAGGGATTTCATAATTTAATAGTTAAACGTGTTAAACGACCCGAACACGATATGCATATATAAAGCAACAATGCGTGTAGAAAACGGTAGAAATATTCATTTCCTCTCTCTTTTGACAGCTTTTTGCGTCGAGTACTCCACAGTCCACATATTATTTACACAATACGCAACCTACCTTTGACGATTCTGTTCGGTGTTCGCCTCGCACTAAAAAGCAAACGGCCAACGCGGCCACGATCCAACCGAAAAAACGAGTTATAACTTGATACCTACTAGAAAAAATAAATAATATTTAATCTCACGAGCGCGCTGTATAGTCATACATTGTCCATTTGTCCAGTTCGAATACTTTTGAAGTGCGGTGGGTGTTTGTTAATTTATAAATCACAATTCGGTGATCGCACTTGTTGCGCATCTCGATCACATAGGAGGTACTGCAGCACCACGCTCGCACGCCTGAAACGAAATGTTCATAATAATAAACCTAATCACTATTCATTTATACCGATCGAATCGAATCCGTTTGACGTAGGAAATCATAGTAATATGGTATTTCTGATTTCAGGTCTTCTCAGAACGGTTATCCCAGACCGGCCCAGCAGAGCGTCTACGCCAAGAGAAAGCCGATTAACGGTCAGTCGGAAAAATATAACTACCAACACTGGCTCATTCAAGTAAGCCGAACCGAAGTTCGCCACATCAAACGCGCTATCTTGGTACGAATATACTATATTGCTATACATATTATTACTTTGATTTTAGGAAGCAGAACACCGCCGTTTGGTCGACCGGTGTAATCGTCAACTGCCACCCGGCGCAATAGCGTCAAACCAACCGCGTTCGCGTACCAGACCGTCTCTGCCGCCTCCTCCACCGCCGGCACACAACAAAAAACCTCTGCCCGACTCAGTCATTAACACTTTGACTCAGCGCGTGCAAGAACGTTTGTCATTCAACGATTTTCACAGGTGATTTCCGTTTAATGAAAATACCGGTTGATCTATTTGACGTAAGACACTGTTATTATTTCAGAATCTATTAATGTCTTTAAAAAAATATTTTTTTACATAATTTACTTTTTTACTTTTTTAATGACAATATGCATTTTAAATTCCTTATTCTTAAGCAGAATATAATTTGGAATACTAGTATACTATACTATATTATACATTGTATTGAATTTTGTAGGGGTAGTTTATGAGTTAAAAGTATTTAAAATTTAGGTATGTGAGCGAAGTGGTCAGAGATACCCCGCCAAATATTAGTCCAATACTTCACTAATCTAAATTTTATCGTCGTCAACTATGGCCATTAGCATTTTGTTGTGGGGTTGAGGAACACATGTATGTGGGGCGAGGATTTGTCACTAAATACACTGGTGGTCACCCATCCGGGAACTAGATACGTTGGTCGATGCTTGACTTTAGAACACATCAGTGGCCAACTTTTTCGAGCCACAACAGACCCCGAAAAATAGGTACTTTTAAGTAACAATTAATAAACGATCAGTCTGAAATTTGATTTTTATAGATCAAAATATTCAGAATGATATTATACTTCAGGATATGAAATTAAAAATGTGTGCTGTCATTATAAATAGAAAAAAAAAATTTTTCCCAAAAATGTTATTCTGTTACAACTAACAATTATGTAAAATAAATATTTTTAAAAACATTAGTGTTTTCTGTAACATTAAGTGCCTTAAATGGATCACCATGTCTACTTTTGGGAACAAATATAGTTAACCCAGCTGTTTCGGAATTAACATTTTTTTTTTTTATATGTGTATTTATGGAAAATTCAAGTATTTATATTATGTAAAAAAAATATGATTTGTTTAAATATCAATGGTTTTTAGTTAAAATTTCTAAAACTGCTCCATCTTTAATTTGAGTCTTTGTGCACTACCTTTCTTGAGCTTTGAGCACTAAAAGTTTATTCTTCAATTTACTGAGAAAAACCTCGTAAAAATGTTAAGGTTAAAATAACTTTTAAAATTATAATGTAACATGATATTAAATATTTATTTTAAAAAAATGCTTTCTTCAATTTAGCCTCAAAATACATAAATTAAAAAAAAAAATAGAAATTTATAAGGACGCCAGCATAATGTATACAGCCTGCTTTTGTCACTTAAAAAAAACACAAGAATACCTATATTTACAATGGATTTTTTGGTGTGACTGTTATAGACACGATCACATCACCAGCGACACTGCTCCACAAGAATCGATGTTGAGCGTCAGCGGCAAGAAAAAGTGTTCGCACTGCGCAGTGGAGCTTGGTCGCGGTGCCGCCATGATTATTGAGAGCCTGCAGTTGTTTTATCACATTGAGTGCTTCAAATGTTGCGTTTGTTGCGTGCAATTGGGCGACGGCTTAATGGGAACTGATGTACGAGTCAGGAACAAAAAGTTGCATTGTCACAATTGTTTTTCGAGTGATGATGGTACGTCTTGTTTGTTAAATGTTAATCACACCTACTTTTAATAAATCAGTAATCAAGTGGTCGCCGTGATTATAATATTTTGCCATTGATGTGTTTGCAGGAGTAAAATTCAGTTGCGTATAGGAAATACGTTAAGTGAAATAGTATTAAAACATATAAAATGCGAATTCAAGTGTTAAATTTTTAAAAATATTTTATTTATGTATAATATAATATTTTATGATATTATAAAGAGAAAGAAGGAGAGAGAGAGAGTAAAATTGTATTTTGTTGTTGTTGTGTTTTTTTTTTTTTTTTTAGTAATGTAAACAATTTATTTTTTCAATTTTTATTGATATCTATACTATCATATACTTACATATATAAAATAAATAATAATACATGCAAGTATATTATTATTGTTATTATTAATAATATAATATAATTTTATAGTAACTTAAAATTTTATTTTATCTATCGTTTTGCTTGCGGGCAATTTTGTTTTATTAAGGTTATTGCAATTTCTTTTTGGCCTGAAACAGACATTAAGAAAATATTTATGAACAAACTTTACAGGAATTCACTCTGAACAATTTTGAATTTTCTTACCTAATCGTAAGTGAATGTATAGAGCCAATATGACTACATGAACAGGTACTGAAACATGTTCGATTTTTGACAGCCATATCTGAAAGGGTCACAATATTATTATACTTGTCAATAAAATAATAATTACATGGAATAATAATATTTAAATAGATTATATTCATAATACCAGGTTTTTAAAAACAAAAAAATGTTCATTGTTAGGTTTTATTTTATGTGATTGAAATGTTTTACATGTATTTTATGTGACAGACATTTATTAGAAATAATTTATATTAAAATATGCTATTCTGCGTAAAATGTACTTTAATTAGAAAATGGAAACATAGCGTTTTAATACTAATCTTACTTGTTTAAGTAACTCTCCAGCTTTATCAAGGTCGCCCCTTAGTGTCAATGCTACCGCTAAGTTATAATAAAGAACAGCCTTCGCAGATTTCTGTTTGTCCGGCTTCCATTGTTCAGTTCTAAGTTGTTCATGTATTTCAGGTTCAATATCATCAAAAGCATTGGACTCTTTTAGCATATCTATGGCTTCATTTGGTTTATCTGACAATATCAGTGCTTCGGCTGCATATAAATGTCCTAAAAATCTACAAATAAAATTTTTTTATAGTTTTTAATGTAACAAACCTACATGTTATTCTAAACAGACAATAATCACATAAAACTGACTTACTTATGAACTTTATTGATTTTGTCAGACTTAAGTAACTCTTGTGAATACTTCAACGCAACCACCGGATCTCCTAGACATAAGGCTATGTATGCTCCAGCTGATTGAATGCACCCGAAAAGATAGTCTTTGTGTGGTGTGTTAATGGGTGTGTGAGAAGGTGAACAGTCAATAGTATCGTTGTGAAGTAATAAAACTGCATTACGAACACATAAAGAACCAAATTCGAGACTTGGCATTGGAATGGATGCAGAAACTGCTTCACAACTGTAATGTTTGAAAAATAATAAATTCAACAATTTTGAAACACACAATTTGTTTTTAAACTAACCTGTATTTCGTGTCTGGAAACAATTGTGACTTCAAAATAATTTTCCTGTGTTTACCAGAGCCAACAACACCTTCAATATAAGGTTTCTTAAAATCAAAGTCTCTGTCGTTGCTCTAAAATCAAAATATACGTATGCATTTTCATACTTTATGGTTTAATGTAAGTATGCCTACTTACTTTTTTGTGAGTCATAATACAACATTCTGCTAATCTTAACCATAGCCTAGGGTTCATGTGATAAGTTTGTACAGCTTCAATAAGACAGTCAAATGCTTCTTCGGGTTTTCGGGCATGTAGCAGACTTATGCCCAAGTTGAACATAAGCTCAGTTTTAATGCTCGCACCAATTATATGAAGTGGTTGACCTGATAGACTACCTTCAGCTACTCAAAATCCAACATTTATCATTGAATAAATAATTTATCGTTTATAACAGGGGTCTCCAACCTACGGCTCGCCAAGGTTTTTGCACGGGCCCGCTAAGCTAATTAATATTTTGAAAATAATATACTTAATACAATATAATTCTCCTTTAGTTTTCATTGTTTTTATTTTATTGAACTAATTAAATCAAATTAATTAATTATTATTATTTTTTTTTGGTGTTATTCATAACAGCTTATAATAGTCATGCATACAAATGTTGGCCTGCCATAAAAAAAGTTGGAGACCCCAGGTTTATAAGATTTACAGGTGGTTATTACTCCATACCTTGATTAGGTTTTGTTACATCAATAATGTTCTTTTGGTGTTGAACAATTGCTTTGTAAATAGACGTGAATGACAAGGTAGGTTTTTTAGCGTAATGGTACAAACAAGCTACGTTATTATTTATTAAAACTGAAGAAGACTCTCCAGTCTCTCTGTAACAGAAATGTTGATGATTAATGGAACAGTATAATTAGATTAAAATCTATAATGTGAAATATCCTCACATAAAGTCGTCTTTCACGGGAATTTGTTTCAAAATTGCCAGTGCTTCTTTATGATTGCCACGAAGGTATTCTAATTTTCCTATTAAAAACATTGTTATAGAGTCCTGGAAAAGTATAAAAGAAAATGTCTTAACAAAACTGTTTTACTTGTAAATAAAAATAGTTAGTGAATACTTTACTTGTATTTCTTTAATTGTATTTAATTGTTGACTACACTCATCAAATGAATTTAGCTCCATTAGAGACCTAACCCGATACTGGATAAGACTGACTCGAAATGCATCAGTAGCAGCATCTAAATTAGCTTTCTATAAAATTGTAAAAATTAAGACATAGTTCTTTAAAAATGTGATTAATTACAAACTCAGTCAGATTATATACTATACTTTTTCTGTTTTTTCCGTTTCATTGTGTATAGGACCCCCTTGATCTGCGCTACCAGTCAATATGTTAGTGGCATTATCTGTTGATACAAATTGACTTTCAATATAAGTAATCAATTTCAGTGCTTCTGCAGGTTTGTTAGTATCTATATGTAATTGGACTATCAGTAGGCACACTTTATGAGCCAAACTTTCCTCTATAACAAAGTCAATAGTTAATATCTATAGACTATAGGGGCACAATAATTAAATATCACGCGCAATAAATAATTACCTAGGGATTCTATAAATGAGTAGACTTTGTTTATCATAGCCAGTGCTTTGGTGTAGTGTTTCAAGTGGTATAAAAACACGGCGTAGTTATAATAGTAAATGCAGTTTTCAACATCTTCTAAAGAATCCAACAGTTCTAGATTTAATTCCACCTGTAAACAATGGTCAATGGCATTATTGAAAAAGAAAACGAGCTAAATTATACTAATAAAATGGTCATATTATAGCAAACTACCTGCTTACAGACATCTACAAACGACTTTTGAAACTTGTCGGCTGTGCACAGGCCGCTTTCGTAGAACTCAACGATGGCCTTGTTAAGCAGTACTTTGGGATCGTTGGGCCTCGAAACTTCGATTCGCTGCAGATGTTCTAGGCAAGATTTGTAATTTTTTTGTTCATATTCAGCCAATGCTTGCTGAGCCCAATCTCGTTCTTGGTCGGTTATATTGGCAGCGGTCCCTTTACCGTTCGGTTCCTGTTTGTCGGACATTCTTTCCGCTTGTTGTGTAACTATATACTATGTATAAAAAAAGTAAAAACTCACGATGTAGACTTCAAAACTGTAGAACGTGTAACTTTGGTACTTAATTTAAATATGAAAATAGGCGTTAGTGTATTTTTTTTTAACGTTTCAAACGTTTAAAATTTTGATCACAGATTGTCGATTGACTATCGTTTTGTCTTTAATCAAACAATTCTCTTATCACAATAATAATATAAACAACTTTATTAATGAAATCAAATGTTTGTAAAATTGCTTTGACTGAAACATGGACCATGGTTGAAGATCTACGGACAATGGTAGTACAGTTTTTACTATTGTCGTACGTGGCGCACTCTATCAGTCGCGATAGATAAGATAAAGTGATTCCTCTTCCATAATAATAATGGTTTATACTGTTTATCATAGTTTGTAAAAATTATAGGGATGGTTATACCGGTCAGAATGTGATGAAGTAATCTAAACCAAAGACATAAATATAACATTCAAATTTTTTAATTTTTAGTGATTATAAATTATTATGTACAATATTATATCATAATGATTCATGACCACGAATTAAGATATACGTGTATTATTATTCGTGTTCATGACGTATGATTTTTCGTTGTCAAAATCTTTTAAGTACCTACACGATTTCTCGTCATAAAATGTCGTTACCTAATACCTAATCATTATATATATCTACTTAAGTATTTTTATTTATTTTCCCCTTGGCACTGACACAGTCACTCACTCTCACGTCTATACGCCGTCCACACTAACCCAAACACACTAAGTCGCCCTACTTGGGGCTTCTTAATAGGGCGTAGGTACGTTTACACTAATTTGGAGTTTTATTAGTTTTTTTTAAAATTATTGTTGATAAAATATTTTATGGTCGGTCAAAAAACTTTAAAATGTTATACAACGTTCCTTATAAGTTGTAGTTTATGGAAATTAAAAAAAAAGGTGAGCGTGAATGTGGATTCACAATTTATGAGCATATGAAGTTGAATGTTGACAAAATTCATTAAAATCACAAAAATTATCAAATTTTTTGGAGTTAGAAATTCATTAATGTTTTGCGTATTTGATTTCATTAAAAAGTGTTAAAGTAATTATTAATTATGACTTATAATTTATATAATTGTTATAATAATACTTTTAGATTCTGAGTGAAACGATGAATGTATTGATTTTACAATGATGTGTGTTTTTTTTAAATTTTTTTTTGATGATTGTTCAACTTCTTTTGGGTATAACTTGCTGCAGTAAGTGCAACTCAGACACCTTGGTGTCCATTGTGAAGCGAAAATTCGATTTGAAGCATGCTTGTACCTGATCTGCTCGAATGACCAATGGCAACCAATAATAAATGAATGTTAATTTCTACTAATTATTTCTCCTACAGTCCTATAATATAGGAGCAATATATAATAGCAACCATTAATAAACAAAAATTTCCATCGTAAATATCAATATCCTATTTTGAGCACCTTTCCGGGTTGGGCCTACCTGGTCCAATTGTGAATCCAAACCGTTCAAGGATCCACCAAAGCACACACAAAAAAATCCATCGAAATCGGTGCAGTCGTTTAAGAGGAGTTTGACTAACTTACACACGGAAAGAAATATATTTATATATTAAGATGAGATCCTTTTGAAATAAAATATTGCTCGATTATTATATGATTATCATCTCTAATATAGCCTTTAATTTTCATGACGCCGAAAATTTTATGACGGTGAACAATATTTTAGTTCCACAGTCTTTTGTCGTCGTCGTCGTCGTCTATAATATACTCTTTAGCACGCGTCAGGAATGCGAACGGAATAACTGCACCAGGCTACCAGCCGATGATAATCTATAATGAAATTCTTCGCGGGATTCCTATGCGTTTTATATTTTACCATTATACAGTACAATATAAATATATATATATATATATATACATACTGCGGTCGCGTTATATAACTATATATAAGTAATCGATTTCTCATCACTTCATATTATTTATGGACAGTTCGCATACGGCATAAAATATATATAATAATATTCTGTATAGTGATCTGTACATAGAGTATAATATTATATTATAGTAGGTAGGTCGTAGGTACTAAATGGTGTGTAGACCGGTGGTATTCAAACTTACCTAACCTCCTTTGTGCGTTCACAATATTTTTACGGCTCCCAAATTATTGTGAAAAAATTGAGACAACGCACGGATACAATATTACGGCTATCATGGGCGATAACAACAGTGACTTTAGCACTAGAAATTAAACTTCAAATAGTAATGTATTTCATTATTGTTTTCACAAACGATTTAATGACTATAAATAATATTTATATCAATTATACACGACCTACATGTATTTTGGTTTTTGGTGCTTTGCGACGCTGCTCCCTTCGCCAACTCTCGCGACGTCCTTGGGAGCCGTGACGTACAGTTTGAATACTACTCTCGTATAGACCATATCCAAATAGTCGCTCTCTCAACCGAGTTTCGTGTATTTCTCTCTTATATTCCTTACAAATTGTCCCCGTAGGTACTTAAAACCCTCTCTGCTTTCTCAAAACGTATTTTTTATTCTTCTATAATATAATGTCTATATAAAAGTAACAATATTATTAAGCCGGGGCTATATTATATACGGCGTTATCCGTCGAATAAAACTTGAATTTATTGTTTTTTTTATCGGAGTGTATGTACACGATGGATGTAATACGCCACTTTGAAATCACCGGTGGGCTTAAGTTAAGGCTGACGAAACCCGAAATAATAAAAACGTAAACCCCTAATTTTACATTGTTTTATTAGGATATTATATACTGGTAACGGAAAACGCCGTGTGTAATAATATTATATTTTCATTTTACATAATTTTATGAATAATTTATTGTGTCTTATAATGTATGTATGTTATATTACAATTTTTAATATATTATTCACTATTATTAATGTAATAATGCATGTGTAACACTAAAAATTTAAATAGATTTTAGGTTCTGAACGTATTAATAAATATTGGTTTTAGACTTTTTTTAAAAAAAAATCTTTAGGCATCTTTTTGTGTATATTTTGAAATTCCCAGCTACATAGGTGAGAAACATGAAGTTGGTCCACCCATTCGTATTTTGTCTGTAACTCATAAACGGCTAACTCGCAGAATCTGAAAGTTAATTCGGTAATTCTTGCATTTAATTCGCAAAACATTGGTTAAAATGTATGGGTGGGTGGGTGTTTTCCATTTTATTTAATGTTAATAAAAAAATTAAAATGTTATCATAATATTACTAAAAAAAATTGTCCTTTTGTGTAGATGCCTATACCTAATTTTAATTTTATTAAATTAAAGGATAATTGAGATAAATCTAAATAAAAATACCAATGTATAATATTTAATAATATATATTTGTTTATTAAAATGTACATAATTGTAAATTTGTATATAATATATTATATAACTACGAACAAAAATACAAAATACATAATAGATTATAGTTTAATAAGTTTCTATAAATAAAAAAACACAAACGATTCAAATAGTGCTCTTCATACAGAAAACAATTATCATCTATACCTATAAGTATTTAATCAAAACTATCCACTTGATTAGATAACTGTGCAGCTAAAAACCTTATCCTTATATCCTTAATATTTTTAGCTTATAACCATTTTGTAACAAATTTTAACTTTTCCAATGATCTAATATTATTTATTATAGGTGATGCTTTTAACATAGAATAATTATTAAGGTTAATAGTTTTTGAAAATATTTTTGTTTTACATGATTCATATTAACTATGTTCATTGTTAATTTAAGTTTTTAGTTACAAATATATGCCTAGTAATTTACATTTGTTTGGACGATTATCAAATTAGTTCAATCAACGTACAACTTAACTAAATAAATAAATCATGATCAATAATTATAATTCATACTTTACTTTTAAATAATTTATCAAAACCCACACAACAGAGTAACAATTACGGATTATCTGCAATAAAAATAAAAATAACAAATAATAAATATTTTCTACAAAATCACTTTCTTTGTAATTCATAAAGGATAAAGACTACAAATATTCGTTAATTGTTTTTAATTTACAACTCAGGCCTGATAATTTAAACCAATAGGTTCATAAGATTTTGATACAGGAGTTTAAAAATATAAATAATATAACTATTACTACAATTTTTTTCTAAAATTATAAAATAACATAACATAAAATAGCGTTAAAATATAATGATAATTCCACAAATAATTTGTCATTTTTTGTAGGTACAAATCCAAAAATATTTATAGCGATAATATGATTCATAACGCTTAAAGTTATACTATAATTGTCTACATCTTCTGAATAAAATATTCAAAGTATTAATATTTAATAGGTACAAATACAAAATAAAAATATGTCAAGTATTTTCTAGGTTATAGTTATAGGAAAAATAAATTTAACAAATCATAAAAAGTAATAGATACAACGTTTTTCATCATACCCATATATTTTTCTCATATTATTAGTAGAAAAATAAATTGATAATTTATTGTAATATTAAAAATCTTAATAAATAGAGGATGACCACTGTTTCATCTCATCACCATAATAAATTAAAAAACAATTATGTATCACTAAAATCAAATATAACGCATTGAAGTGCACTATTTAATGACTATCACCAGGATTTAACCTAGGGGGAGGGGGACTCGGCCCCCTACCTCTGCAGGGACGATTGTAAACTCTCCCCTTGGTAAACTCCCCGGGTCTACTCCAGTACTACCTGACTGGAACATGGAAACTCTCCTGGGTCTACTCCAAAATTACCTCATGGTAAACAGCTTAAAAACAGTCAAAATATTTTAAAGATTTTATCAAGTATAGGAATTCATAAAATAAACTATAATATCAATGTCAAGTGTTTACGGTTATTCATTTTGGAATTACAACAAAATAAGAAAATCGCTACTTGAGAAATCGAGTGAATATCACATGTTGTAAAAATTTGAACTTCAAACGCTCATAACAATTTAATTTGACTTTCTTATAAATATTTTGTTTTTGATAAAGGTTGACTAACTTATAAGAAATCTTGTATTACATTTTAAAATATTAGATTTAAAAAGAAAAATTTGTATGAATTTCTAACTCAAAATAATTTTTACATTTTCATGATTTTTATGTATTTTGTTAAATTCATAACTTTAACTTCTTATAAAAATCGATTTTAACGATAATTTTATAATTTTAGTAAAATAATACTTATAAGTTATAAATTAAATTAGTACTCACATTACAAAACAATTCCAAGTTTACAATTTTCGTCCTAGTAAATTTTAACTTTTTTTGGTTAGCATTATTCATTTTCATTGTCAATAATACCAACTTTTTACACTTCATATTCATTTCGGTCCAATTACTGCTGTACAATGCGAATATGATTGAATCTTTCTACATACAAATAGCCAAAATATAGACGATATTAATAAAAAAAACTTTTAAAATAGGGACTTTATAATTGGTTGAATCCGATAAATTTTCTTTAGCTTGTAGGTATTTACGTATATTTTTTCGGAGAGTAGACAGAGTTTAATAATTTACACAATATGTTGTCTACACACTTTGATAAACGTAAAAACAATACGTTTCATGTTTGTATTAATTAAACCATATAGAACATAGGTATTAATAGGTATATGTTATAGCAGTGTTTCCCAACCTATGGGTCGAAAATTCGAGATGTTCCTTAACTGTAATAAAAAAAACTATCTTAAATATATTATATAGAGAAAAAAAGAAAATCATTTTAGCCATACATTGATTAAAAAATGTTGTTATATTTTATTTGATACCTCTAAACCTGCGTATAAGCTTAAAACGAATGGTGCCCATTTTCAATAGGTAGGTACATTTTTTTGTATCATAGTAAATTAGTGTAGCGATGGTGGTAAAACTTTTTTTCAATCAGGGACCATCATATTATTATATCAATTTTTTTTGGATATTTATTAATTTTGAAGCAGTCACCTAAATATTTTAATTTAAAACCAATCTTTATATGTTTAACAGAATTAGGTATTCATCATTCAGTATTGCATTATATTAGTATTAAATGATAACATTGATGTAATAAAAATTATTAATAATAGGTATTATGTTATGGTATACATGATCTTTTTTTTAAGGGGGGGGGGGTGTTCGCGTACCCAACAAAGTTTAAAAACTGAAGTTCAAAATAAAGTTAGAACTCTCTATGCACCCATCGGTCTGTTTAACCGACCTCCCTACATCAGCGGTTCTCAACCTATGGTACGCGTACCACTAGTGGTACGTGGACAGCTAATAGGTGGTACGCGAAAAAAACCTCCCTTATTATGAAGAAAATTGGGACGAAACATTATTAACATTAAATATTATTTATTTTATTTGGTGGTGCGGAGGCCGTTTGTAATCGTAGCAATTATTAAGATAGCGATAATCTCTTTAACATAGGACATAGGTACCTCCTAATAGAAATAGATAAACTTTATCCGATAAACGGATAAAGCGTATTCTTATTTCACAATAATGCGTTTTTACCTTAGTTTCGTAAGTTCTTTCAGTTAGAGTGCCATACGAGTTGTTTGCATCAATAGAATATTTTATATTAGTTTTATTGTATTTTTTTGTCACGTAAAATTAGGTAAAAATGAAAAGATTTGCAAAACGCGGAAGCTCAAATACTAATAAACAGAGAACACAGGCGAATCGTAAATAATATGACGATAGTCACTTACAATACGGAATCGTTGTAAAATTTGGTTCTGAAAATTCTATACATATAAAATAAACGTATAGATACGCAAAAAAAACGGTCAGGCGGTACGTAAAAACGTTCGAACCGTGTAAGTGGTACGCGAATATAAAAAGGTTGAGAACCGCTGCCCTACATGAAATTGTTACTCGGGAGTACATTTATGGATCACCAATTATACAAAAAGGTTGGGAAACACTGTGTTATAGTATTATAATATTATACTATTTATTAATTCATAGTTTATTATACAGTTGATATTTTCGATTCGCAACATTGATGAATTTTTTTTCAATACAAAATTGTTGATTCAATATCATAAAAATCACTCATTTTCGATCAATAAATATATAATTATGTAATACCAAAAAAACAATGGATTTAAAATTACTTGTTTCTGTAAATTGTCAAATAAGGAACACGCCACGAATAATTGAAACGTAGTTGAAGGAATTATGCAAATTATTTTGATTGTTGTAACTTCCGAAGCAATAAATTTATCCTGGGTGGTGAAACTCTAAAATCATTTTATTTCTAATAAGTTTATAACCACAAAATAATGAGTTCATAAATACTAAACATACGTGTACTAAAATATTTTAAAATATAATATTTATTTTATAAGCAATAATTGAACAATGGAAAATTGGAAACGATTAATCATAATAATATATACTTTAACGATACATTTTATTTATTTTATCAACAAGAATAATTAAAAGAACGTGTTTAATGTTTATAAATAACTGCATAAGTGTAATTTTAATATTTTATTTTTATTAAATATTTTATAAAACTTTGTGTTAAGTAAGTATTTTTTTACCATTATGAAGATAACCCAAATTACGATGAGCGATATTGACGAATAAAAAACTTGCAACAACACTAATCGTTTAAATATAGTGAATAGTTCATAATATTTCCTGAAAAATAAAATGGCAGAGCTAGCTGTGTTAAGTCATTTGGCACCCAATGGTAACATTTTGGAAGCAGCCTACCGGCCTATCCGCCTCAATATAGGTGAGATTTTGAGAAGTTAAAACTGTGCATGAATGATTTAAAAAATATATTAAAATACGCATTTAAGAAGGATGGTAAAGTGTAAATACAAATTGTTATTTCTAACTAAGCCAAAACTCTTCTTATCTCCAATTGAAAGAAAAAAATATTTGGGATCATACTTCATAAACATCATTATCTCTAATAAACTGAGTAGCTATAGGTTGTGGTATAGTAAATAAAGTAAATTACTGTATAATATTTTAACTATTAGTTCTGATTATTGCAATATAGGTACATAGGTGAAAATGTAAAATAATTGTCAACTCTTTTTCTTGTCAATTATACTATGCGTGCATGCTCCATAACTTAGCCAAACCGAGGATTCCTACTTCCCCCTAGGGAATGTTCTCTCCCCTCCATCATAGTCTTGAATAAAGCCGTAAAAGTTAATAAATAATAAAAATGTTATCAAATATAATATTTAGGTTTATAAAATAAGGTCAAACAGTGTTTAACATTAGAGATGAAATTATTTTTAATATTATTATTATAGCATCAAAATGTTTAATTTTAAACAGAATTGGAGCTTAAAAAATCAGTTTTGTGAATAATGATATTTATTATTTATTATTTTAGTAGACTTATATTAGAATACTTTTAAAGAGGTTTGGAAAAATTATTTATTTTTGAAGTAGGTTACTTACCTACATATCTGTCTTAAAGGTTGATTATGATACATTTTAGTATTTTACAATTTAACTGTTAAAACATTTTATGATAATATTTTAATAAAATTAAATTGAATTACTCTTACGCTCATATGTACATTGATGATCGGTAAACAAATCAAATTTAAACAAGATACTACACTTTGCAGCATAATTACAAAACCTCATTATTTTGTTTTTAACCCGACCCTTCACAAGGACCTTGGCCAGTATAGAGAATGAAGCTATAGTAATTAGTTTTCTATAAACATTCCTATATATCTACTAGATTTGAAAACCGTGTAATCTACTGATAAAAGACCTACATATCCCTTCACTTTTAGGAAATACTCTTCGCAGGCTAAAAATAAAATTGTGCAGATATCTTTTAACCTAACCCTCTTGCATTAATATCATGCTAAGTGTCACTAATGATGAGTAGTTACTAATGAAATGAGAAGTAACCCTAATAATGTTTTTATCACCTACTTCAAATATATCTGATTATTGTGCTTGATAGTTGATTGTATAGATTGTATATCTATATAATAAAAATGAAAAGCTGTTCGTTGGTAACCGCATCAATCGAGAACGACCGGATCAATATTTGGGTTAATTATCTTTTTTAAATGTTTGTAATATTCCAAATGAGGCTTTTACAGAAAGAAAAATTGGAAATCAGTAACTTGGAAAATTGGAAATTTCGGGAAAAACTGAAAGGAATTTTTTCAATACGTAGTTTATATAGGTATAAAATACGGTTGCCATTGGTTGCTTAATATTATGATATCGTAATATAAGCAAATATTAGTAAAAATGAATATTGTAATGTTTGCCATTATAGGTTATATAGTATACATTATAATTGATCGGATGTAATATAATAATGTCATTATATTTTTAACCCGCATGGATGAACATCCGAAGGTTAATAGACTCAAAAACTACTGGACATTTTCAATAAAAATGTTTACCGATAGTTTCCTCGAGACATAGAAAGCGTTTATAGTTTATTATTTCAACCCCTGTACCCGGGTAGCTAAAAGGTAGTTCACACATGAATTTGTTCTCAGCTTACGAAAAAAGAATTTTTTTTTTGTTTTTATATAAGGTTGTCATATTATATTACTAGGTATTATAACAGGAGTATCTCAAATATGTTATGCAAGTATATTATTTTACAAAGAAATGTATAAAAAAAAAAAATTATTGGCCCAGGTACCACTGGACGGGAGATCTAGTTACATATAAAATAAAAAATAGTAAATTTAATTCTTACTTCATAACTGCTTGATGATCCTTTATAATTGATATTATTTCATTATATATTAAATCATGTTCGTCCGATATAATTTTTTTTTCATCCGTGTTATCTACAAGTAAACAAAAAAAATTGTATCTATTTTGAAGTTTTGAACTCAAATTTGGCAATATCATCCAAAATGTATCCAAAAAAATCGGTTTAACGGAACAACATAAGGAGATAGTATTCACAGTAGATTTACCAAATTTTTACCATGAAATGTATGTATGCCTTGGTGTTATATTTTTTGATAACTGAAAGATAATTCATATTGCTTATTCGTATACAGATTCATTTTGTTTTTGTTTATTAAAAATTAATACTATTGAATGCTATATAGATATCAATAAATACATATATGATCTCCTTCTGAATATGAGACCGGGTTTATCTAATCCGCGTTTCGAACGTGTATAAGCCCCGGCCTAAGTGATATTGTAATTATCAACGAACTCCGCATCATCAATACCCGTCTTACACTTGGATACTTTATGGAAAAACCAATGTACAGTTCTTGTGGAATTGAACTCTTAGTCAATCACATAATCACAGAATGCCTCCAATACGCAGATTAACTCAACAACCTCAACATTCTTAACGGCTAACACCCTAGACGCAGCACTCGGACCTGACGTGGATATACTACCATACAAATTTTAAAGTTCTTAAACATAATCCAATTGTATAACCTAATTTAAAAAAAAAAAATTGTAACTAGCTATAATGGCCAATGTTAATTAAGAACAATAAATAAATAAAAAAAAAGGGGGGTAAGTAGTTGTTGCTCTGCTGTACAGTAGGTTACAAGTGGGTCACTGTAATGGATGGTGTTAAATTTGAATTCAATGATATAATATCACTGTATAAGAAAAACGATTCTGAGCGAAGACCTATAATATTATAAGTATATTACTAAGTATATTTGATGATATTATTGTGAATAAAGTAATTTGTATATAAACTATTTACGTGGAACCTTGTTTTAAACTTTCAATCCTAAGCTATAAAAATTGAAAATTTTATAAATTTTCAATTACAAAATAATTATTAAATTTTAAATATGATAAATTTTGTCAAAATTCGAACTTTAAATGCCTGTAAAAAAAAAATTACGCGTATGTATGTTTGATATTTTTCAACTGATATTGTAACAATATATCAGGAGCCCTGTAATAAATATTCACGCTTTTTTACCCAACAAAAAAAATTTTATTGACAATTATAGAAAAAAATATTGAAAACTGACTATGTCCGCGAACAACTCGAAAACAGTCAGAATTGTATGGTGTATAGAAAATGAATACATAAACATTCAGTGAAATTTTCACGTACAGTAAAACCTCTCCATAACGGAATCGCTTGGGACCCAAACATTTTATTGTTATAGGGAGACTAAAATATACGGTACATAGCTTATTCGGGAACGTCGAGGATATACGTTGTTATTTTCCATTCTAGGGAGATTTCCGTCTTATAGGGTGTCCGATATAAGGAGATTTTACTGTATCTACAGTTATTCGTTTTTGCGTAAAAATTTCCGTTTTTCCTTTATTTTTATGTTGTTTTTCCTGGCGCTTTTGAAAACAATTGGGAATTTTAAATTTTAACCTCCCGAATGCACCAACTAGATTAACTTTCCCATCGAACAAGGTGTCAAGATATACTGTTGAAGAAAATTGAAGCCGTTTATTGCCCCAAACGGTGATGACAGACACAAGAAAAAAACCACAAATCATTGTAAAATCAATACATTTATTGCTCCGCTCAGAATCTAAAATATACAGCGATAACGTTATTTTCTGTGTAGAGTGAATGTTTGGTAAATCAACCGTAAATAATATACTCATAAGTTTGTCCCGCGTGAAAACGTTTTTCTATAATATGTAACATCATTATTCAACAACAACCATTGATAGTACATACGATACATATGGCCATATGGGAACGCGTTTAATATAATATGAATCACTAATAATTAGTAATTAAATATATTTTATTTAAGATTGATTTTTTAATTCTTCTCAACAATACTTCATTACAATCGACTACCTATAATATAAACCCATCAAATAAAGGGCGTATGGCGTTCACGTGTTGAGTGAACCATTTACTATGGACATTAAATTAAATAAGTGTATTAATAAGTAAATGTTTAAAAAATGAGGTATCTAAACCAGTCATGAGTATACCTATTAATTTAAATTTAAAAGCGTGTATGCGTTTTTGTATACAATATACCTAAGTATTCTCTACTGATATACTTATATACCTGAAAGTCCATATAATATTATATAAACATATGCTACTAATATTACATATTATACTCACCAATGACAGGTGTAGGAGGGTCACTAAGTGATTTATATCCGACAGACGCGAACGAGGCTTTAATTATTTGTATCTGGCAGGATACGGCCAGGCACAGTGTCACCAGAAGAATGTCGAATACGAAGAACAAAATTGCCATGCAGACGATGGCTAACAGTTCGACGAAGTAAAACGTATAGTAATGCGCGTTGTACGTTCCGTCAGTTACTATTAAATACAAATTGACCAAGTTCTGCCGGTAATTGCCGGCCGAACCGTCGTGATTTTTGACCGTCGATGTATCGTCACGGAACAACAGAGAACTGCACGCGAAAAACACCATGGACGACAGATACATGATGGCCATCGTGTTCGTGACCCTCACCGAACGTTCTCGCCAACGATCCAAAATATGTCTGTTCCGGAGGCTGTGCGATGTAAAATCGTACCGCGTGACCGTCAAGCAGTCCCATATGTCGTCAGAGTGGTAGACGACGTTCCACATCTTGTACGTCAGGAAAAACACGGTCGTTCCTTTCCAAGCATAATCTACGCCTACGAGAATACCATCCGACCAATAGTACAGACTACTGACGATCCAGACCATTGCGATGGTACACGAAAAAAGCATGATGATTGTCATTACAATGTGGAACACATTTCGGCCAAGAAATCTAACGGATCCGGGATTTAATATTTGAAACAGTCCTGAAAGCTTTGCCAATCTAATGTTGAACACATGGCTGTTTTCGTTCCAAGTGTCCATCGTGATAATATTATTATGACTGATGCAGAATTATAATATTGGTATAATATACTATAATATTGTAATGTATATATTGTATAATATTTTCTGATGGTCGTCTGTTGACAAACATAATATAATATAAAACATACTAAACATCACAATATTTAATTATTACAAAATTAAATATTTAATTTTCGTAAATATTATACATATGACTATCGTTAGTTGTGCTCGAACAAACCTTTAAAATAAATTATGTTTTGCTAATGGTATCCTTGTTTCGCATATAGGTACACGCAGTAGTCGTACATAAAACAATACATTGTCCAGGTTATCAAATACTTATTATTTTTAAAATTTACATGGCTACAACTATTAAATGTGGTTTAAAAAATTTGCTATAGTTTATGACTTCTAACGTGTTCAAATGTATGTTAATGTATTTTTAATTTTATATTACCTATAGTTACATAAATTAAAATATACTGAAGTTTTATGAGAAAAACGTGATATACGTACAGAGATCGGTAAGTGTCTACCTGCACGTCGTTCTTTCGAGTGTCGAGTGGTCCCTCATTTGTTTTAAATGAACTAAAGAACCAATAGGAAACACATAATGTATTTAATAGTATATCCTCGACCTATATTTATGCATGATTTATAAATATTTAAAATTTTCAAATAATTATTGTCATGCCATTATATTATATTATTAAACTATCCTGTGTCCTTTTACCTTGAATTCTCAGTATTATACCTATGTCGTGTACAAAAGTATAACATAATAATTTATTATGCAACTAAAATTTTAATTACACACTTTTACAGCACCTAGGCATTTGTATATTATTAACGATTGACCTACACTTTTAAACAATATAGACGAAGTTTTTAAAAATTTAACAAACTAAAAAAGGGGTTAACTGCACCTAAATAATGCAACCTGCATTAATAAATAACTAAATAATATTACTTTTTTCTAGGTTGTTAATCATCAAAATTTGATGTTTGTGGAAAGATTACAAAATCTTTTTATAAAGAACACAACTGAATGAATTATTTAAGTATAAGAACTACGCATGATTGAAATTACTTGAGCTATAATTACTATGAACTTTCAGGTATATATAAGTATATTAAGTGAATACTTACGTATCTTATACAAAAACGCATATATACACTTATAAATGTAAAATTATCATCAATAGAATGGTATTAATGCCTCAGTTGGAAATCTAAAGAATTTGAAAACGTACTATGTAAGTAGGTACCTACCTATATTTCAAAATTCTAAAAATCAGAAATCGAGTACATTTTTGAACTATTAAATTAAAAAATGGCAGGTTAGGTTATACTTGGCGAATAACACTGTGCGCGTTTATAGTTTTGAGGGTAAAATTTCTCATCAGAGGATTCGTAACTGTATAATTATTGTAGTTTCTTTGATAAATATTGTGAAAAAAAAATAATAGAGCAAAATTATTTTTATTAGATTTAAGACACGTATACACATCATTGGAAAATATTAAATAATGATATAATTTGTTATAGTATAATTCTTCTGAACTATTGCATAAATGTAATTTTATTTTTTCTATAATTATATAACTATGTGATAAAATCTACATATAACGCATTTTTTTACTATTATGAAACTAAACCAAAACAATTATGAGCGATATTGAAGAAATTGAAGAAAAAACTTGAAATAACATAACTCGTTTAAATAGAGTGAATAATTCATTATATTTCCTGAAAAAATATGGCGGGTCCGGCCGTATAAGTCATTGGTACCTACTCCTGTTATCTCCGCACCCATAAATTGAAATAAAAAACATATGAGGATCAGAATCTATAAACATCATAATCTCCAATAAATTGAATAGATGCTGATTCCATATAGATACTGGTACTGTAATTATAAGTAAATGACATTTGTAGTCCTGATTGTTACAAGCTACATAGTAAATAATGTAGGTGAAATTGTCAACTCTTTTTTCTTGTAAATTATAAATTATAATATGCGTGCGTGCTCCTTTACTTAACCAAACTGAAGATTTCTAAGAAACGTCCCCCCTTAATACCCAGCCTAGAATAAGGCGTAAATATAAACAATGTCAAACAATATTTAACGCTAGAGATAATATGATTTTTATATTATTATTATATTATCTCTAAATGTTTTTTTAAAAAAATTAATTTTGTGAGTAATAATAGGTATTTAATATTTATTAATGTTATTAATATATCAAGTTTATTACACTTATATGAAACTTATAAAAAGCCAAATTCTTTTCTTTTTAAATGCGAAACTTTAGAAAATCTAATGTAAATAATACTCATAATTTTTTCACACGTGAAACTGTGTTTCTTTAATATAATCAAATTGTTCCATAACAACCATTGCTGGCACTGCATTGGAATATTTTGGAATATTGGAATATTTTAAAATATTACGAATGAATTAATACATATTATATAATATTTAAGACTAAACGTTTTAATTCTTTTCAAAATGTCATTAAAAAGCCTATATTAATTAAACCCCTTAAAAAGCGTGTGTGTGGTGTTGATGTATTTCTATACATCGTAAATATTAATTTGTAATTTGTAGACTGTCGATGTGTTGAGTGTACCGGTTCGGTTGAGATCAAAACTATGCACATAAATCAAATGAGTATATTAATTTCCACAGTAGGTACACGTTTAAAAAAAAAATGAGTTAATTTGCCCAGTAATGAGTAGGTATAGGTACTGATGATTACTTTACATTCAAAAGTACATATGCGATTATGTATATATTATAATAAATGCGTATTCATTACATAGGTAGTATATATACGATATACCTGAAAGTCCATACACTCACCAACCACGAGGGTCACAGAGCGATTTATATATCCGACAGATTCGAACGTTAACTATTCATAACTGAGAATCACAGCCAAGTACAGTGCCACCAGAATAATATCGAATACGAGGAACAGCATGGCGAGGCAGACGGTGAAAAACGTCTCTCTAAACGTTTCGTGGTGCACACGTTGTACGTTTCGTAAGTTACTATTAAATATAAGTCGGCCAAGTTCTGGCGGCAATTGCCGACCGAACCGTCGTGATTTTTGACCGTCAATGTATCGTCACGGGGCACCGGAGAACTGTTCGCGAAAAACACCAGTGACGTTAAACACGCGTGACGGTCATCGTGTTTGTGATCCACACCGAATGCGTTCTCGCCAACGATCCAAAATTTAATGTCTGTTCCGGAGTCCGAGCCATGCGAAATCGTACCGCGTGATTGTCAAACAGCCCTATAGCATGTGTAATGAAATTTAATGGATCCAATATATTGGAAAAAGTCCTGTAAGCTTTGCCGATCTAATGTTGAAAATATGGTTGTTTTCGTCCTAAATGTCCATCGGGAAAATATTATTATGACCGATGTAGAATTGTAATATTAGTATATTATAATAGTATTGTAATTTATATCTTCAGACGGTCGTTTGTCGACAAATATAATACCTATAGATTGCAGGTCACTTTTTTAATTGTATGTACTCTCAAACTAGCTACGTGGACATGGGTGACATGTAATTTATTTATATGCGTATCGTTGACCTATTTATGCATGGTGAATAAATTTTTAAAATAAATACTGTCGATAAATGCATGTCGTTGTGCATATAAGTGTCCGTCGTTTGTATTGAATGAACTATATATGTAAGGAACTAACACCTAATTTATTTAAAAGTGTATCCTCGTCCAAAAAATTGTATACACCTACTTCAACTATTCCGTGTCATACCTAAGATTCTCAGTATTACTTAGATCGTTTAAATAAATATGACATAATGAGTATGCAACTGATATTTTAATAGGTAGGTAGGTACTAGGTACTAATTTATTTACAGCACCAATGCATTTGTGTATTATTAACAACCTATACATTTTTTAACTAGAGACAACGTTTCTGAAAATCCAATAAATTCAAATAGGGTGAACTGCGTCTATATAAACGGTCAAAGTTGATGTATATATGGCATGACGTGTATTCGACTATAAATAATGTTAATTTTGTCAAGATTGTTAATTGTCAAACTTTGAAGTTTGGTATTTCAGCGATTGAAGAATGACCGTAAAATCGTCATATAAGCAACACATAATAATTAATCACATAAGTTTATGTACTGTATGTGGTTGAAAACAGTTTGGCATAAATACAGATGAAAAATACAATTTGTGATCATAATCAATTTAGATATTGTATATAGTTTGTGAAAGCTTTATTTTTTAAAAGTATGGTTTGATATTTTAAACTCTTTACGGGATCCCGTCTGTTTTTCCTACTAAAATATATCTACATCTTAAGACAACTATGCTGATTATCTTAGTCATCGCATAATATTTCTGATAATTTATTTGAAATCATGATGGAGTTTTTTGTAAATTAAATTTCCACTATTCTAAAATGTAATTATAAAACCCGTTTTAATATTAGATTTTTAAATTTTGAATATTAATAATTTTAAAATGTTAATTATATTAAAGTGAGTAATAAACTTTTAAATGTAAAAAGTTGTTTTCAATAAATTTCATAACTCTTATATATTTTTAGACATTTTATCGGTACAAATACGTGTATTTCTAACCTAAAGATTGATATTTTTGAAAAAAAAAAAACAAAATAATTAATATTTACATAGTGTGTCATTTACTGCACAGTGCTCTGCTATTTCTTTTACATACAGCACGCACACTTTAGTTATAAATTATAAATGATCATTGACGAATCACTACGCAGCACACACACATTTTATACGACTCGCACAGTCTGATACTTACTATTTTATACTTACTACTTAAAACTTACAAACTGGGAAGCTGTTACCAGACCCAAAATTTGCCATGGTAATTTGCCAAATTGTATGTACTTGCTTCGCATAAAATATTTGTTTACATTTTAATACCCGGTGATTGGGCCACAAAAATAACACAATATACCTACATAATATTATATGAATATTTAACATTTACTATCTATTTTTTTCTTTTACATAAAAATACGATTATTTTTTTAAATAATGGCATACAGATTTCAAAAATTTAAATCTGTTTTTTTGCTTCTTTTAATTTCATTAAGAATATAAATTTTCTTTTATTTACTTAAAGTTTGTTTTCCTGGCTTTTAATGTTCCTGCTAATTATGAATATTAGGATGTGACATATAGAAATTATTTTTTAAATGTGAATGAAAAGACTCGACGGCATTTGTAGCGATGTTTTTATTCTTTGTAAATTATGCTTTTGGCTATTTTCATCCCTTTCATTTGATGGCAGCCCAACCCTAATTCTATATTAATTAATATTGGATAATTTATTACCTTTCAATAAGGCACGCGGTTGCTTCGATTTGAGTTCCGTGAGTACTGCAGTGTTAGCTTATATGTAACTACGTATTATATTAAATATTATTTTAATACAGTTTATAATTTAATAGTGGCCCAATCACCAAGTCTACCTGTTATAAATGTAAATCTGTAGTGGACCAATTACCGTATACGTTTTTGAAAAAAGGTTAATTACGACCCAATTCAACCGGTGCCCACTGGTTTCAAACCCTGCAGTTTTAACTTATTAGGTATTAACTATCATTATCGTTAATAGCCTTGTATTTAACAATTTATTCGTGGTTGCGAATCATTGCAGAATTTATTGCAAAACAATTATTACTTATTATTATACGCGTGTCCAGCGTGTGCGCTAATCGTCGGGGTTGATTTTTTAATGTACGCAACAATAAAATTGTGAAGTTTTATACTGTACGTCTGTATACATAATATTATATCGGCGCTTTTAGATAGGATTGTAGGTATATTATTTTTTACCTTAGGAAGTGGTAGCAATACTGGTTAGTCTGCGCACCAAAATAAATACTGAATTAGAGAGTAACTGCGTATCTTTTTTTTATTATTATTGTTTTTTATACCTTGTTAGGCCGTATATTATATTTATAATATTATATAATATTTTATTTTGTGATGCTGTGAATTTCATATTATATATTTTGAGTTTTCTACAAAAAAGGTATAGGTACCTTGTACGAGTTGTACCTACCAATAATACCGCAACGGGTAACCATTTTTTTTTATATAATTTTAAATATCTACACACTTTCATAAATTATACACATTTACACACTTCACACACTAGCACTCACTGGTCTTGCATCCATCAAGACGGGAAGCGCGCCCCCACCCCCACCCCCCCTTGACCTCGAGACGCAGCCGCCCGAAAACCCACGCTCATCTGGAGCAGCCGTCAGAGCGTCGCCGACGACAAATCGGAATTTACGGCTGTTTAGAGAGCGTCCCGTCGTCGTCTGCAGGTCGCGCGCTTGCCGCTTATCGTTTATCGCACGTCAGTCGCACCGCCGACACAGTGCCGAGTCGTATAATATTATACACATAACACTTGTTATATTTTTGACGACACGTCTGTCATGAAACAACAGCGGTCCGCTTCGCAGCGACCGCTGCGGTGGTGCCGCCACCGGTGGACGGCCGTTGTAGCGGCCATCGTCACCCTTTTCTCGGCCACAGGCGGTGGCCACGCTGGGGACGCGGGACGCCGCGTGTACACCGCACCGCTGGACGACACGGGCCGGACGGCCGTCTACTGGACGGTCGACTACGGGTCGCGGTCCGTCAAGTTCGAAGCGCATTTTGCAGCCGGCGGCGGCCCGTTCGACTGGCTGGCGGTGGGCTTCTCGGGTCGCGGCAACCACTCCGGAGCCGACTTTTGCGTCATGTGGGTCGACTGGAAAGGCGTCACCGGCATGTTGGTGAGTGATGTTCGGAAAGGAGCATGTATAATAGGAAATGCTTTATATATACTCCTACAAAGTATATAGGTAACCTCCTACAGGTGGGTATCGATAACTTTTGTACGTTAGTTGGATAATGCGGTCTTTGCACAAGTTTTGAAAAAAGTTTGAAAAATAAGTACCTATTAGTTAAACATTTAATTTTTTTATGTCTTGTTATGTAATTATGACAAACTACTGTTACATATTAAACAAAAAAGCAATTCTGTTAACTAAACAGTAAAAAAAAAATTATGACTTCATATTTTCTATATTGTTTAATTGCTATTAAGACAACTATGCATTTCGTACTGAATTTCAAAGGTATAAACAAAAAAAAAATTGTATCGAAATAAACTGAAAACAAATCGAAAACTTCAAGTCTATACGTTATAAATAGCACAAAATATTTTGAAAATTATAGCATGTTCAGAAAATAACTAATGTGTAATTACTGTTTGGTGAAAATGTCAAGATTATACGCTTCTCATTTTTAAATTATCTATGTGTTAACAACGAATTCTATTTTATTTCATAAATGTTATTTTAAAATTGTCAATAATGTTTTTAAAATCTGTTAAAAAGAGAACATGCAATAAGAGTCATATTGTTTAATTTATTATAGACAAGCTAATTTATATAACTTGTGCTTTTTGCACATTGTTTTTAGAATATTGTCATCTTATCAGCAAAACAAATTATTTAAATGCGTTACTGATAAATATAATTGGGAAAGTGAATTCTCAATAACTCATCAACATAATTTAACTGTACATTCCTATATAATACGAATGTAGAAATACATTTTTTTCCCATTTCCTGTGATAAATCGGTAATTTTTTTTAATTACTTGAGAATTTTAATAAAATGTCCGCCAATTATCATTATTCATATTGCCCAAAAATGTACGGGTAATGAATAGAACACCCGGATTTTCCACGCTGCCCATAACAATATAATATTTTCTCTAAATTTCCACATGCATCTGTTAGAGCTTTGAACCAAGTATAAAAATATGATATACCTAAGCCCGATTAAATTTTCAAAATTGTTATTCATGCATATTCTACCGAACCATATTGTACGTTTGAGGACGATTTAGAACAGATGCCTCGGGTCTCAGATGATTTCAACTGCACATACTTCAAAATTATGTTATCGTTTATGAAATCGAGGATCAAGGAAGGTAAAATTAAAATTATATTTTCTTAAAGACGACAGTTGGAAACCGCACTTTTTGGATTCCACGGCGATATGTATAGGTAATTTCACTGCACATAAGTCGTTAAAAGTCAATGGTGGTATTCTGTGTTTTTACTCTTATAAGCATATTTTCTCTAGTAGAATGTATATGTGATTGACGATTTTGTATAGTATACTGTATAAGTGTGTGTACCTCAGTGATTTAGTGGTATTTTAAGTCAGAGAGGATGTACACCAAATTCATAATATACAGTTCACACACATAAACAAAAAGGGTTTACTAATTGCAAATTAAATTTCTTTTTATAATAAATGTAATGTAATGTATCTTATTTGATAATTTAACAATAACAACAACAAATTTTAATAATATAATTTCTATAACTGTTCTTCAGAAAATATAAAACCTATATTATGGAGTTAGGGAGTGGGCGTGCTTGGTGAATTACTCTGTATAGTGTAGCAATAGTGCAAATGTAAAATTGTTATTGTATATAATGAGAGAAACTGACTGAAAATGAGAAAAACGATACGTTAAAGATTTTGAAGAGGGATTTAAATGAAGAACCCTTATTTTTGTTTGTTGTATTAAATGCAGTCAGAGATTGCTCATTGGTTAGATAATATTACAAAAAAGTATACAATTAAATCGCTGCTTTTTTATAGTAATAAAATGTGTGAAAAAACTTGTTTGAAATATTATTAAAATTATTATGTATATTAATTTGTTATATTATTTTATATAACATTATAATTTTTATTTTGTATACGATATAAGATATATCGTATATTTATATGGTTTTTGAAATCAGTTATGTAGAAGTAATTTTTTTTTTTATAAAAATTGAAATTTAGTTTCACAAAACCTTCACAATGTATTACTACAAGACATTAAGGGTATTAAAAATTGTGATTATTTTAGTGACTTTATACCAAAACTGTTTTGAAAAACGGGATAATATTTATACGAATGTATACACAGTAGAACCTTGATTATCCGAACTAATTTTATTAATTTCTTTCAGTCAAATCAATTAAAACCAAATAATATACTAGGTACAATAAATTACATTAATAATATCCGATATGTATAGCAATATTGAGATATAAGCTCGTTTCTGGTATACGGGGATCGTGGATAATTATTATAATTCGTTTTATAGTAAAATACTAATACAATTAAAAATACGATTTAATTAATTAAATATAACATAATATTATAGATATTTTAGAAAAAAAATTAACACCAGGCGTTACATTTGAATAAGACATTATATTTATGAAGTATTGACTTTTTATAATTTTAGTAACACACACATTCTCAAGTTCACTAACTATTTTATTGATATAAGGATCATTGGTATTATTGGATTGACTTCCAAATAAACTTTTTATTTGACTCTTTACTTCGATATTTAAATTGTTGAATATAGTTTTTCCCATGTAATTGGGGGAGTTTCTTGAACTTATTAATATAATGTATAATATGACGGCTTAATGTTTTTTCCTGCTCTTTTGGGACCGAACTTAGTTCGTAATGTGAAACTTCAGATACCGGGGATTTTTTTTAATACCAGGTACATAATATTGTACAATGTACATTCATAATATGTATTCTATTTATATATAAATTTATTATTTAATATGTTCATATATATTATAAAAAACATACATAGTACGAGTATTATATCATATATTGATATTTATAATTTATTATACATAAATACATGATAACGTGTACAAGTGCTACAATAGTGCTTATGACGTTCCGATAACAAAGCGTTCAGAATTTCAGATACGTAAATTAAATTTGATATTTGTTGGGATAATTTAGGTTCTACTGTAATGTATTTTGCTTTAAAAGACTCATTTCAACGAAAAAAGCACTTAAAACGTAACCTCGAGTAGTATAGTGTAGAACCTTAAGTATCTAAGAATATTTTTAGCATTAAAATTGGACTATTTAAAGTATGTACAATTTTGGTCAGAATTTTCGGAATTTATTCACAGATGGGAAATTTCAGTGTCATAAAATTCTACTACAATCATTTATTATTTTTCTTTTACAAATTTTTTGTTATGACGGATTGTCAATAGTTAATAAATGCTGATAGTCTTTTATAATGCCATTTCATCAATGGCCCATCAGCTATTTAACAATCTTAAATAAATTATTATATTAATTTCATGAAACATTTTTTTCATTTACGATGATTTACTAGTGGTATTTATTATATTAAAATATGTCATTTTTGCATGTAAACATTATTATAATATTGTATACTTAAACGATATTGTTAATTTAAGGTATATAAGTTCGTGTACCTAATCCCAAATTACCTAGTTTGAAAAGTATTTAAAAATACTAATTCAACAATTTTAAAAAGCATATATAAACGTCAAAGTAAATATTTTAAACAATCTGAAGAAAATTTAATAAAATATTCAATAATAATTGTATGCAGGATACGTGGACAGACGACGCCGGAAGAATTTCCGTAGATGAGCGACAGGATTGTGATGAGTTCGATGTTGCTCGATTTCACGGAGGAGGTACTGCTATGACATTTACTCGAAAATTTGATACATGTGATGACGACCGCGATTATTTAATCCAGGCAAGTAACTTTTATGTACCCAATTAATATTATAATATACTTTGAAGCAGTTATTATTGTTTCCCCATTTATTAGGATATAAATAAATTATAAAAAGTTTAAATATAAATCCTTTTCTTGACTTATATTGTTTTATAAAAAACTCAATCAAACCAAGAACAAATATCTTTTTTAAAAAAGTCAAAAATCAACTGAGGTTATGACCACGAGTTTTCACAGTATACAAATAGAATAAGGCTGTATTTAGTACCTAACAATAATAAGATAGCTGCGTATTATATATTATATACAAGTCAGCAATATGATAATTAATAATTTTTATGCATAGGATGGTACTACTCACCTGGTATGGATGGTAGGCGGCGGTCCACTATTCGCAGTTGAAGGGCTGTTGGTGTCGCAGGCCAGAGCGAAGGGCATGCAAAGAGTTCAGTTGCTAAAACCGGAAACACAGCCGGTCCGATTGCCGGATAAAGTGGCCAAAATAGACGTGTTGGCTTCCAAGGTAAACGTTCCCGTGGAAGAAACGACGTATTGGTGTCACGTGATGAAGATTCCTCTGGATTTATCGTTCAAACATCATATCGTCAGGGTAAACATCGCCACGTCATATTGTTAACCGTTAATAAATAATATCGTCGGTGGAAAGGCCAAAACTGATGTAATCCTCGTTTTTTTTTAAAGTGAGGTTATTATTGAATATTATTTTTTACACATTAATACGCATTCTGGCCAAATATTGTAACCCACAAATGAGCATTTTTGGTATAAAATTGTATTTTTCTTCAACTCAAAAGACACAACCCTCATAAACAAAGTAATATTAATAATGCGAATTAACGTAATTCACAATTTATTCCAGTCAAGTAATGTAAGCATCAATGTAAGCCTAGGTATTTAAGCCAAATATCACATTTTTACCAGCCAAATAACGCGACCCAACAAAATATGAAATGTGATAACGTGTTTGTGGTTGTAATCATGGTTGAAATATATAACCATGGTTGAAATGAAATGATTATAATAATATGATTGGTTATAGCATAATTATTGTTGTTAACATTTCTACACTAACTTATCACACATTGTGTGAAGGTGGACACAATTTTACCGCCACCAGGGCGGCACCACCAAGACAAAAGAATTTTACTGCCACCGCTGTAGTGTGTGGCGAACTTTACCATTTTGATAATCACAAATCACAATATCACTGTTCATAATAATACTGATAATTTGTCATTATTAGGGCTCGGAAGTTGATGCATTTTGCATTTTTTTTTAATTTATGTAGTCATTAGTCTATCAAGCTAAAAATCCGATTTAGATGGTCTACTAAAATAATCTGAAATTTTTATTTTGCATTTTTTTGCATTTTTTGCCTTTATTTCTCATTGATATCATTTTATCACGGTCCTACATTTTAAATCATTTTTTTTTCGACAAATACGTCATTTTTCTAAAATATAACGAAATTTTCTTTTACATACATTTAATGCTTAATTTTTTTCATTAAATGTGAAAATGTCATAAAAATAAAATATACCTAATATTTTATTTTAACTTTTAAATATAGCTTATTGTTGTTAGTGTTACGAAAATAACTAGGTACACTAAAATTACTGGCCGTGGTCGAGCTGTTTATCTCGCAATGTTTGAAATATGGTGTATTTATAGTTTATACTTTATAGACTATAGTATATTTATATTTATAGTTTATTATTATAAACAATAAAATGATTATTTTTCAATAACAGCTAACACGTATTGTAGCCGCTATATTTTGTATGATATAATTTAGTATTCGACCGTCTCGTGTAGCGTGTTGTTGACCGTTGTCCTTTCTTAAGAACTTTTCTATTAAAAAATGCCTAAAAATAAAACTTCGACTAGTGCTCGTTTACGTGCGTTTGTGTCTGAATTCGGAAGTGAAATTTTTTCAACTGATGGATATATACTTTTTTGTAAGATATGTGATGTTAAGGTGGCCGCAGATAAAAAGTTCACTGTGGAACAACACGTGTCACGTCAAAAGCATATACATGGTATTGAGCGTAAAAATTTACAAACTGAAAAATCAAAAAATCAAAGTTTACTGACACAACCATCCAGAAAATGTACATTTAATTATGATTTGTGTCAAGCCCTTTTATCGGCTAATATTCCGTTGAATAAATTATCCAACGACTGTTTTCGTAATTTTTTGGAAAAATATACTAGCAGAAAATAGAGTAGGACAAGATATAAAAAAAAAATTAAAATCCGTTTTGGATAAAAATACGGGCTTTAAAACATGACAAAAATTTCAAAAATTTTGAATGGTGAAAACGTATTGAACCAAAACTTTCCAGACGACCTCAATAATTCCGATATTGCTCGTTTTCAATTTGCACCAATTACATCAGTAGATGTAGAAAGAAGTTTCTCAAAATATAAGAATTTACTTTCGGACAATCGCAGGTCATTTACTATAGAAAATATCAAACATGCACTTATTGTTCAATGTAATAAATTTGATTAGGTTTTTTAATTAGGATCATTTTTATATTTTGTTTTAAATATTTTCGTAGGGTATTTATGGTTTATATTTAAATAACAATTTTTAACAAGATGTTAAATAAAAGGTTTTTTTTTCTTAAAAATATAAAATATAAAATAAGTCATTTTTTTGCATTTTTTAGTTTATTAAGTCATTTTATATCATAATTTGACAATTGTTGGGTCATTTTTTGCAGTCATTTTCCATCATTTTTAGGTCATCAACTTCCGAGCCCTAGTCATTATAATAAATTATCAAAAAAATGCAATATTTTTGTTATTTAAATGAATTTAGTATTTACGTAATCGATGGTTACGTTATTTGGATACTATTTATTTTTTCGGCAAAGTAGTGTAACCCACAGATATCCCATAATGTCACATGATGTAACCAACAATGACTTTTATGTTAGCCGGCAACTTAATATAACCCACTAATACCTTCTACTTTGGTAATTGATTAAATTATGAATAAAATGTGCATTCCTTTAATTGGATTCACACATAGAATTACAAGATACGGAGTCTAACAATTAGAAAAATTAACACAAAAAGATTAATTTGGAACAAAGTTATTATTATTTTAGTGTGCCGTGTAAAATTTGGTTTTTGGGGGTAACCTCAGTTGGCCTATCCACCGACGATATATAATTAATAATTCGCATAACTTTGACCCGCGATGTATTTTATATTACTTACATTCTCCATGAAAGTTTTTACAGGTACATTTTGTTTTTTTGTTGCGGTATTCAATTATTTTATTAATAGTCAATAGGTTCTAGAAAAATATATATTAAAGGTTACCGCTGTAAGGTCTGGTTAAAACCAGAAATAAACAATGCCAAATATATATATTTTATTAATGCATACTTAAGTACCTATCTGAATATAAGTACTTTAAAATCTGAAATCTAAATAATAATATATTTTTATATGTATAAATGACTCTAAACAAAAATAAAATTAGATTATAAAAAAACTCCTGGAATAAAATATCATGGAGATGTAAACAAAATTAATAATCATTGTAAAACCCAATAATTTTCGTTTAAAATTGTTAGCCCTGTTTCAGTTTCAGTCGTTTAAAAATATTTAAACTTGGTTCTGGTACGTACATAATATTTTAATATTTTAAATGAACTTGAGATTCGAGAACCAGTTATTTTCGGTCGGTTCGAGTCTCCTTTAGACTTCCAGCCTCTAAATTACACAAAATGTAGGTTCCCGCAAATAAAACCATATACTTGAGTTTTTAGTAAAAGTAAAAATACACTCATGGAGGAATAAGAAGAATAGTAATTAATAATAACACACTCGTTTTGTTGTGATCTTGGAAAAAATATACCAGTTTCACAATTTAGAGTAAATAATATTTCCGAGATAATGACGTACCTATATTTTTTTTTTCAAAATAGGGATTAACAAAAAATTAAAGATGTTAAAATAAAGGTTTTTGAACTCCAATAATTGTAAAATAAGTAGGTGCGCTCAATGCTGTCAATAGCGTATCGACATATTATCTTACATTTTATCCAAAATATTGTCTTTTTCGTTTTATAATCATTCCCTAAAATCGCACAATAGAAGCAGTAGATATATATCTTGTACTAGCCGATGTGCAGCGTTTACTTGTTTTAATTTATTTTACATTTTTATTCGAAAACAGTTTGAGTCGGTTATTGACAAAAGTAGTCGAGGTGTAGTGCATCACATGGAGGTGTTCCATTGCGAAGCCAGTGCTGACACTCGGATACCACTGTACAGTGGTCCTTGTTTTTCGGAAAAACGGCCGTACAAGACACAAGTGTGCAAAAAAGTGATGGCCGCCTGGGCCATGGGAGCTGCTCCTTTCGTGTACCCTGAGGTAATGAAGCTAAACCAAAAAAAATGTCACCTAGGTACCTAGGACGTACCGCGTACACTCGACCCGTTTTCTATACGATCTGTACGATATCGAATATCGACGGTGTTAATCATAATAATAATAATTAATATGCTCTATATTATTTATTTTCCCGTGACAGGAAGCCGGTTTACCCATCGGAGGTCCCGATTTCAATAGCTATATCATGTTGGAGGTGCACTACAACAATCCCGGGTTAAGAAAAGGCAAAGTTTCTATTTATTTTTTACCGACCACTCCGAGAGTGCAATATGTTTTATTGTAAACGACTGTTGTGATGTTGTAGGCATGGTGGACAGTTCCGGCGTGCGATTGTACATAACGCCGGAAGTGAGAAAATATGACGCCGGAGTGATCGAACTGGGCTTAGAGTACACAGACAAAATGGCCATACCACCGAAGTTGGAGGATTTCACGTTGAGCGGCTATTGTATTGCTGAATGCACCGCAGTGGTAATAATGATATACCAATAAAATAATATAAAGCTATGCCGCCAATACGATCGTGTCAACACTGTTAACTTATTTCAATCTTAAGAGGACGTCAGTGCAATATATTTTATTTTATTTTACGGACCCTCGTGCAACACGGATAAAAACACATTTATTGCTGAGTAATCACTTAGAATAAAATCACCTATTACAAAAATAACTATACAGGATGGTGTTAGTTTTAGATGTTTGACATATGGGTTTTAAATTTTATTATTATTTAACTTTATTTAAGTTAACTTTAAAAATGTAAATAAATGTTATTAATTGAAATGGCTGATTTCTCTCTCAGATTACCAAAAAACATAATAATATATGGCTACTATTTTTGATCAAACATTTAAAATAATTTTTATATATCTAGCGCAATCTAGCTGTTAAATATTACCACAATATGAAGGTGGTATAAATTATACTATTATCTGACGAGTATTAATAGACTCAAGAGATTCCGCTTACACATATTGTGCAACAAACAAAATTTCACTAAAAAAGATAGTTTAGCCGTTTGGGTAATCATTGTGAAAAAAATTTAGGTTTTATCGGTTTTATTCTAATTCAAAAATAACGCGTACAATGTAGATTATAAACTATTAGTTTATTATAGTTGTATAGTATAATAATAATATCAATATAAACAAAGTAATACTTTTAGGGACAATTTTTTTGCAACTGTTAAATGAAATAAATAATTTTATAACGTAATGAAAAAATAAGAAACTTTTTCTCCAATAGAATTTTATGATAATATAGTTAGAAATAAAACCACTAGATGTCGTTCGTATATTATATATTAGTACTTAAATTTTAATGGACAGGTGAACCATTTGATAAGGTTGGACTTTCTCATTGTAGTCAAGAAAATACGACGCTTTATAGTAATAATAACTAATTAGTAATAGTATAACCTTTACTTGAAACTTTTTGACGAATTAAATAACTGTACAATAATATCATACTCCGATCGGTGAACAAAATCACTAAGACCAAAATCATTTTGAACTTTCAGAGCATCCCTCCGGCTGGGATTGAGATCTTTGGTTCACAATTGCACACTCACCTTACTGGTACTATGATCTACACGAAACACGTACGGGACGGACAGGAACTACCGGAACTCAACAGGGACAATCATTACAGCACGCATTTTCAGGAAATTCGTTTACTTCATAAACCGGTGCGAGTGCTTCCTGTAAGTCACGATGATCATAATATGAGTATACAGTTAATATATAATATTATTATATACGATAATACTTATGCCTAGAAATATTATACTCACAAACCATATTACCTAGTCGGCTAAAATTTTTAACAACTAGTGACGTTTTTCTGGGGAGGGGGGGCTTCATGATTAATGTTTTAAACTAAAGTATTATTACAAAACTGGGGCGACTATGGATAAAACCGGGTGCGACTTAGCCCCCCCCCCCTATAATTGCACTAAATTGCCTATAATTGCGTCTACAAAGATGATGCTAATAAGAACAGTCCTCATGCAAATAGTAAATTTTGGAAAAAAATCGAAAATTTGTCAATTAATTATGTTTTCTATAATAAATAAATATGAAAATGTATAATTTGTAATATTAAGATAGTATTTACCTTATAAGGAAATTTGTCGTGGAACTACAAAAAATGGATGACGTGATGGTAGGGGGCGTCGAGCGAAATTACTAAGGCACTATAGGCTTGATTGTTGTTTTATATAAGGCTTATTCTGGTTTATGTAAAAACAAAAGTTTATGCATCTACTGAATTGGGATTTAAGAGGACATTACACCGACATTGTTATACCTACTGGCTACTGACGTCAAAATGAATTTATTATTATAAAGTATTGATGTGGCATGCAATTATTCTTGCAACACAATTTATAATATCATATATTATAAGTAGGTATGAGTACATGAATTTTCAATTATCATTATTGGCGGCAATCGGTCGTATATGTATATACCGCGGTATAGTCGCGTATAATATGTCCTAGCTATATATTACCTTTATTATATACTTGATAGTTGCTACCTATACTATTGTCTATCTTAAAATCGTTTTGCAGGTTAGATACCTATTATAATAATAACTAATAAGTAATAATTAATAATATATCGTGATTGTATGGTACCTATATCGTAACCATGGTGTATAGCTGCGCAGTCGTCTGTCGTCGACGCCACGAGAAGAAAACACAATGACGGTCTCTCCCAGATAGGAATTTCGGCGGCCGCCGAGGTAAATGTGCAGTGCCCTGCATAATTCCGGCCAAGGCGCTGAAAATTATATTATAACAGTGTGATAAATAATGATAACATAAAACAAAACAAAATTACGAATATAAGGTGAAGCGCTCAGCGCAAACACCCTCGGGTTTCGTCGGTGAGTGCGATCCAATCAACCGACGACAGAACTGCGTAATTTATTAATTATATCACGTTATATATACGTATAGAAACATAATCTATTCGTTGATTTTTTTCTGTTTTAATTAATCATTAACAATGCCTCGGCGATCAACAAACCGAAATCAATCGGTGGTCGGCGGGTAATCCTCGCTTCGCTCATACACATATACACTGCAGTACCTATATAATACTCTATGTATAGTATATTGTTATAATTATATTACCTATACTATTATATAATATTATAATTTGCATGTATATAGGTATATACTATGTATAGACACAATGGAATTTGGAATTTGCAGCACTATTAGGATACCAATATGTAATAAACTAATAATAAATACATAGGTATACAGGAACATGGGGTGATTCACCGAGTATGCATACTCACCCCCATTTTTTTTCCTTTAGTAAAGAATGTATTAACAATTTGGTTTTTAGAATTTTGAAGTATAGACCTATGTGCCTATAATTTATCCATATGATTATTATATTTTTAAATATACCTATACTTGGATTTTTTTTATATCATTTAAGGAGTAACGATACATGTATTGTTTACAGCTTTCATACCTCCAAAACCTGTTAACATAAATTTTAGCTCAAAAGACAAATTTTAGTTCCAACAAAATTAAAGTTAGTTTAAGTTGTTCAATTTTGATTCTGAAAAAAATTGAACTCATCAGAAAATTGTCTATATAGATCGTACAGAACACTTCGTAAAAATTAAATCTTATATTGCTGTGAACTGTAATTGAAAACTTGTATTTATGGATTTTTTCAAATCATAATTAAAATTAAAAACGGAAAGTGTTTTGTACGATTTGCAGACATTTTTCTGCTGAATTTAAATATTTTTTTCAGAGTCAAAATCAGACAACGTTAACTAACTTTAATTTTGTCAAAACAATAAGTAAGTTGTTGTAAAAATTCGTATGGTGAATTTTATATTGTTATCGAGTCATTGACTTGTGCATGTGCATTTGAAAGTGATACCCGCATTGAATTTGACTCACACTAATATTCGTTTACAACCAACATAGATCCCGGGCGGCAAAGACGAAATTAAAAATTGCCTAAATGTAGCCCCTTAAATAATAGCCATAGCCAGGACCCTTAAAAATATTCACGAAAAAATAATCATTAATGATTATCGTTGGTGGTATCAAGTTGATGATCGCTACTGGGCATTAAATGGTATAATAAAATCTAAGTGTATTTCAAAGTATAGGTAATGACCACTGTATAAGAAGGTATGTTTCAAAATTTACAAAACTAAAAATTGAAGAAATTTCTTTAATTTAAATTAAAAAAATGGGGATGACTGGGTGAGCAAAGGGACTCGGTGAAACACTTTGTATGTATCTATTATATCATATCGGCATCATAATAGTGCTGAAAATCATAAAATGCCACTGTGTCTATACCTAAACGGCTATACCTATAGGTATACAGTATACATACAATATAATACTAAGTTGTAACATTTCAAAATACGGTTCTGAACATTAATTTCAAAAATCAGAATTAAAACAAATTTATTATTAAAGGAAAAAATTATGGTGAGCATGTTTGGCGAATCATCTTATATGTATATCATGTACAATATTAATATTAGCAAGGGGTATATCTGAAATTTGACTTTAAAAGGGGGGATTCAAATTGTTTTATACAACTCTTGATACGGCCATAAATCAACTTCTCGAAAGTTTTCCAACAATTATTTATTATCATCGTATACAATTTGTATTTGTATTTTGTATAGTTGTTCTACTATAATTTCTAGTATGAATTTGTAAAATTATTTTATGTTTAAGTATCTATATAGACTAATAATATTATATTTGCTAGATATATTAAATCGACCCGGTTAATATAATAATATAATACCATCGCTAATAGAATTGTTTTACGAAACAAACTTTTTATGATTACCCTCTTTAACGAGCTATGAGAATTAGGACGATAAATAATAAATAATAGAAAAAAACAATATTCCTAATGGTGTTTGAAACATGAAATATCATCAAAAAGCTAATTGAGTTCATGCAGCAAGGTATATGATTAAATGTAAAGTGTAACGACGGTTGGTTTAACGAGCGATGTAAAATATCGTGGTAAAGAATGTCTGAATGTATAATACCTATATAGGTATCTACAACAAGTTGAAAACTAAAAGTCGAACGCCTAACCAAAGGTGTACCTTTAATTTATTATAACTAGTTGACTTATTGACTGTCGAAAATAATTATTATAGTAATACAATATCGTTCATTATGACTATATTATATTATAACGTTTAATTAGTATCAAATAAAACGGGTTATATGATAATTGTTTTTTTTATTTATTGGTAATTTGATAAGCGTGTACAGTAGTCGAGTAATGTGTCAGCTAGTAATCAAATATATTTTATTTTTATGGTTTTCTATATGTATAAGTAATTTAAGGAATAACTAAATATTATTTTAAGTTTGTTATTTTTTCCAATTATTTGAAAATGATTAATCTACAATTTCAATCATCAATAATCAATAGGTAATCTGGTAATCTATATACCTAGGTATTGAATTGTGATTGTTTTTATATTATTATTAATTATATAGTATTTAATTACTATTTATGTTCATAAAATACTTATCTATTGATTATATTAATATGTTTAAGTCAAACATTAAATTAATAAGTATTATTTAGTGCCTACTTTAAAGTTGAGGTTCGTACGATGTACGAAAACAGATTTATGAGCGCTTTAACGCAATCAATATTTAAGTATACTTACCTAATAAGTATAAAATGTATAATATTTAATACAATATTTAATATATTAAATTATGTTTGATGTACAGGGGGATGCATTAATAACTACGTGTCATTACAACACCGAGGACAGACAAAATATTACACTTGGTGGATTCAGCATTACCGACGAAATGTGCGTCAACTACGTGTATTACTACCCAAAGATAGAGTTAGAAGTATGCAAGAGTTCAATAAGCGACCAGAACCTTAAGAGTTATTTCAAATTTCTGAACGAGTGAGTATTCAATATTCATATTATTCTTAATAATAATAAACTTTAGATTCTTAAAAAACCTATGAAAAAAAAATATATATTAAATATACTAAATGTAATATAATGTACAATGATTACATAATTACTGTGATTGACTGCTATACAGATGTCTCCATTACATGTCATGTTTCACAAGATCTTCAGATAAACCACATAACTGTTTTGTCTTACATTTTAATATTTTATTATGTAATTATAGCAATCTAGATATAAACACGAATAAAACGTTAATTTAAAGTTAATGGCAGTCTCGTGTTAGTTATAGGAACGAACATGGTGAACCATGGACATTTTCATTATACCTGGTTTAACAATACGACTTTGAATACAATATTATGGACATTTTGTGAGTAGGTCGATTTTCTATACATTCAATCAAACCGTAGATATTAATTTCACTTGGTATAAGTTGTTCAATAATTGGAAAGTCAATGATCGTATTTCAAGACATTTCTCTGTAATCGAGTGCGGTTTTATCGTGTGAATCAATAATAAAAAAAAATACACGCACGTATATTATAATATAAGTAGATAATAATGATACACATTTTGAAATTCAACTTATTTATTAAATGTAAAAAAACGAATAAAATCAATAAATAATTTTCTCGCTAGAAATGAGCTATAGGTAGGTACTACATCCTTCTATTCAACGCTTTTCAATACTTATGTTATGTGTAGGTATACAATAACACTGTGTTTCGTAGATTTCTAACTTTCCATGTGGTTTGGAATATTACCCTATAATAAGTATACTTCATAGTTAATATACTTTATTATTGAATATTATGGTGTATAATGATCTATCGCTCACAATATAATCATGTACTACCTATATTGTAAGGCTTTAATATTATATTATGAACAAAAGTTCTCACTGTTTTGAAAAATATAATATAGTAGTATTTTAAGTGATTTTTAGTTATTGGAATATTGGACTCTTGGTTAAATTCACTATCCCGAAATATTATTCTTTATCTCCCTTTAAATATACCAAGTTTACGTTAAGGTCTACTTCTACATTCTAAGTATTCTTGCTCTATACAAATTCAATTAGGTATTGTATTTTCACGCTGCTGCAGATCCGAGTATTATTAATTGTAGGTAATAGGTATAGGGAAGTTAAACATTTCGATTTTTTTTATCAATTCTTTTTCCGAAATTAAATAAATAATTGTTTAAAAAATAATTATAATTTATAGCGCCAAATAATGTTTTGATTTGTTGTCTTATTTTGATGATTCCATTTGATGTACTTTGCATAATACATTATATTACCTAATATTATGTTCTTTATGCAATTGCGCAGTACACGTTCATCGTGTATTTAATATTAATTAATATAATTGCCAAGGTACATATAATATTTACAATTTATATCAGCTAAAAATCATATCTAAGACGTATATAACTATCACAACAAGGGCTGTTTTATGTGTGCTCGCAGGTGGGAGAGGCAGCGGACGTCGCCAGAGCGGGCGGTGAGCGTCAACTACAACGGGGCGGAGTGGACGCCGATGCGGAGTCGAGTGCTGCACCAGGTGTACGAACAGAGCACGCTGTCCATGCAGTGCAACAGGAGCACAGGCGAACGGTTTCCTGGTGACTGGGAGAACAGGCCGTCCACCAAAGTGCTGTACACGCTGCCGCCGCCGGCCAGGAGTTGCAGTAGATTTACGCCGTCCTCATAATAATATTATACCGATGTCCTGCTGTATCTCGCATCACATTTTAATATTATAATAATTATTACATAATATTATAAGTATAGGTACTCGAAAAACCCCTCTCTGCCGGCAGGACCCTCCCCGTCGACGGCTCTTGCACCACCTCAAACAATTGGTGTGCAGCCCTTCCAATAACGCGCTCTATATTTAAATGCAGGCCACGGACCGAATACATTTTTCTTCTTCGTAATGTTTATTAGTATAGACACCCATATAATGTTATTTTAAGGGAACTTAAAAAGGTATTCTGCTGCTTCTTATTATATATAGTAATTAAAAATACGTACCTAGATAGGTATTGTCATTAGAAAATATTAATTTATATAGACCTACAAAAATAGTGAAATGTTAGGTTTATTTATAAAAATGTAGTGTGACATAAGAATACAAACGAAGACTCAATAATCGTACGAAAACATTTTTAACTTCGAAATCCCGAAAATTGTCAGACATAATTGCAGTGTCTTCGGCGTTATTATAAATTGATCATCTCGTATGCAGCTATTATATACCTCTACACGTTTCTTGACTTTATGCTTACACTTATACCTATTATATTATAATTTATATTTTTACTATTAATGATGAACTATCTCTTAACACCTGCGTAGTCTTATATAATATAATATAGACACCACTATAGTATTATTATCATTATATTGTTTATGATACCTGTAACACTTCATCACCACCCTTTTTGCGCTTACAGAGGATTTCTCAAAAATATATTTTATGGATTGTGCGCCTCTTAGTACTATCATAGACGTATATTTTATTTTACTTACTATACTCACCCATGACATTATAATAATATGAATACTTAATAAATGAAGATAACATGATGAAATATTCCAATACCTACACTAGAAATTAAAACGAACCCTTTTTCAGGCTGTCACTATTTTGTCTTTGCAGTGCACTTCAAATTTAATAAAAACTCTGTGTGTGTATATATTATTTCAAGTAACATTAAACCCAGAGCTTATACATACAAAAACAAAATATATAATACCTTTCCGTACAATTTCTTTACATTTAAAAACTTACGTTTCGTGATTAAATGCACAAATACCTAAACTTTTAAATTAAATTAAAGTTTTAGTCAATATTCAAATTATAAAAACAATACGATCGGGAGTAGTGATCATAGGGAAATTTCGCTTGCTAATCACAACAATTCTGATCTTCACACGGCGCAGACTTATAACTTAAAATATATGAAAAAAATCATCTTATTACCGTTGAATATATTTACGAATATTATTTGAATAAAATTACTTAAAGCCAAATATTTATTTTGTCCAATTTATAGAATTTTTGAGAAATGTCCATAAATATTAAATTATTTAAAAATGCTATTAAACATTGATTTAATATTCATGAAATTACAAATAAAAAACGAATTAAAACTTTTAAAAGTTTATTAAATAATTTATCTGCAGAATTCTACATGCAAATATGAACTCCATTTTTGTCGAACATAAAAATGTCTAATATTAAATAAAAATGAAAATGCATTTTCCATCGATGTCGAGAGCCTATATTATATATATAAAGTAATGAAATTATAGATTATCATAGCTGTATAGTATATTATTGGAAAAGAAATTTTCAAGCTTGTATAGTTCGATAACAAAGTAAAATAAAGGTAATTAAATAATTGTATTTACCGCGCAAATGGTTATTAAAAAAATAAATAAATTACTTATATAGTTAATAAATTATAATATTTGTATGCTTACTTTCATATGTTTACTTATAGTAATATTTAACATGAACAATATTATAATACGCTTATAATATATTAAACTATGTTTTTCACGAATATTTAATAAATAAAAACCATCATATATTTGGTGGAAGATATTAATAACAATATATATTATTAAACTATACATTATTGTGTTGTGATATAGAAGTGCAAAGCATGAAAAAATAACAATTTTTCATCGAGTTCAATATTATTATTGTAAGCCATTTTAAAGTTATGAAATACTTTGGGTTATGTGATCGTAGAAATAAAGTATTTATAATTTTGTTTGATAATTCTTCCCCCTCCCGGTCCATTATCCAATATAGACGGTTTTATGATTTAACTCGTTGTAATACGTAATCACAAAAAGTTGTAAAAAATTAAATTTCACTTAAGTTATGAAAAAGTTAATGCTATATAATATAATAATTATAAGTAATATAGCATTTATAGGTGCAGATAGGTATTATTAATGTCTTATACATTCATCTAGTTTATTTGCCGGAGACGAGTCATTTCGAATTATGATTTATGTCAAATATTTCAAGCTGCAATAAAAATGTCTAGTGACTTTTTTTTTCAAATGTCATTATTTGTTAAGTAAAAAGCCGTGTTTACGACGCACTCTGAAACACTGTTTGTGCAGTTCAGGGGAGGATATCACAGGACATTTGGCCAAAAGCACGCGTCAAGGATTCGTATATAGTGTGTATTAGGTGTGTCTTAATCTTTTTACAAAGCTCAAATCTATCCGCAATAAGTTTACCACCGTGCAGAGAGGAGGAAGAGGAACGAATATATATAGTACGAAACGTCGCTAAAAATCCCTAGTGACCGACCACATCAGGATTTAGCACGACTTTCGGCGTTGTTTAACTTTCACGACGTGCCACACTTCGGTTGATCCTACAAAGTTTATATCAAGTCGTTTCGGTGTCTTCAAATTTGAACTACAATAAGTAAGTAAGTAAGTTTATCTACACAAGAAAATAAAAATGAATTCACTGTGTATGTATTATTCAATAGTATATAATTCCGTGTTAGATAAATACAATATATACAGACATAATATATATAATAGGCAGCCTTAAAAACTGAATGGGTTACTGGAGTGGGACTTTTTTTGTAAGGATCGATTCCTTCACCCCACCCCCCATACCCCCATTTAGGTTTAGAAATACTCGCTGCGCGCCGTCTGAATTTCCAAACTTCAAATTTTTTTCGACGATTTTTTCAATAATTAATGCTAGAACACTGAACAACTCAACTATTAATAATATTTAAATAGTAGCTACTATGGGTGCACGTGGCGGTCGTTATAATAGTTATTAATTATAATGAGTTATCGACAAGTACATAATATTATATAATATATATATTATGTACATTGTATATTATGGGCTATGGCTATTCAATACACGCTGGTGCGGTTACAGGTTTTAAATCAAAATTTAATCATGAAAATAATACCAGCTAATTATTGGATGCCACTGGAACTGTTTTTTTTTCTTCAAAAACAAATAAATATTAATTAGCTGTGACGGGGGGCGCGGCATCTCGTGCAGTATATATATATCGTTCGAGATCATATATACCCCCGTCGGATATACTACACGTGGGTAGCTGAATAGGGCAAAGTAAAGTCACACGGTCAAATGACTAAAACGTGTTCGGGATGTTATTTGCTGTTGATAAGGTATATACTTTTTTTTTTAGATACAATATAAAGCCACCGGAGCGTTGGAAAACACACAATAAACTTCAACGTTTTACGCTCAAACCCATATTATTATTTATTATTATTATAACAGTACTTACAGGATGCGTTTGTACGTGTTACTGTGTTGGAAAATATTATTGCGTTTGTATATTTATATATAATATTTATTTTGTTAAATACGTTTTGCCGGTGGTTTTACCACTATACAAATCTTTTGGCCGACCACTGAATTTTTCTGGATATTTATGGATTGACCTCACTGTGGTAGTGTCGTTATTATTATTATTTTTTTTGGTGGGGGTAGTGGTGGGAGGGGGGAATACGATGTATGGAAGTCGACAAGTAGTCTTGTAAAGTATTAAAATACTTTTTTTTATTCAAATATTATTTGAAATACTTTTTGAAAAAATTATTTGACTACGTAGGTATACTGAACGCAATTGTTTTTGTATTTTTTTATTCATTAAAAATATTTTTTTTGAACTCCAAAAATAGTTTATATTTGAACAAAACAAATTTTTCTATTAGAAATCGGGCATATTATAAGTTATAAACAATATTTTTTCACTTTGAATAAAATATGATTGACCTACTTAAATTTCCAAGTTTCCAACTATTCCAAAACAGGAAACTATTAGCGGGAAAAAAATTATATTCTCATAGTATTCGAATATGTATTCGGAATACATTTTTTGAAATGTATTCGAATATGTATTTCGAATAAATTTTTTTAAATGTACCCAAATACGTATTCCAAATACAACTTAAGCTTTACAGGCCATTCGTTTTTTACAACCTGTAGAGATTATAGGTACCTATACTTAAAATAGTTTTATTTTAGTTATGCCATAAAGTTTAGTTTTCTTATAAGAATATTAATATTAGGACGTGGTTGTTTTTTTCTATCCAGCCCGAGGGCCACATCTAAGGTGCTAATTATTTTAAGATTGCCCAGTTTCTCTGTGTACCTACTTGCAAAAAGCTGTCAATATTTGTTTGATAGGATAAGGGTTATTACTCCGCAGGTTTTGTATACCATTGGTAGATCTTCTTTTGTCATCAGAAATCATGATATGATATTCTGCAGGCGTGTCCAACTTACTCATAGTCAATTCAGTATTGTTTTTATCTTATTTTTAATTCGGTAGTTACTTTTTAGTAAGGCTTTTATTGTGTTATTTATTTCTCTTAAACACGGCTGTATGTGTGTATACCATGCAGTACGCGATACATTAAAAATATCTACCACTAGGGATTCTTCGATATTCGTGTATCAAAATTCAAAGTCCTCGAAAATAAATTGTGTATTGTAATCATTTAAAATTATGTAAAAATTAAACGACAATACTTTTCGAGATACTGAGTTTTTATCGTTAAAATAATCACCCTGTACATTGTAAAGGTGCCGAATTTAAGTGTTAAGTATTCGACTAAATATGCCATGACAATAAGTAACTGTAAAATAATTGGCATTTTACTTTTGCTTTATATGGTTAAAAGCCGTCGCGAGTGTAGTTAAGTGCTTTACAACCGTATTTAGTCAGTTTAATGAGTACGGTTTTTTATGTTTGATATTAAATTATTAATTGTCAGGTTTAACCTTGTCGTAATAATATTTAAATACAATAATTATGTAGGAATTGTATAAAATATAAATCGGAGTACTGATTCGCGTTCCGAATAGTTTCTTTTTGCTTTACTTTGTATTCTGACTAGCTCTCTACACGTGGAGCTGGAATGACTAAACTATAATATTAATATAAAATAAAGGCATGCAAATCTACAAGAACATAATTAGATATTGAGTAATAAGTACTGTATTGAAAGAAACAGACGCAGAAAAAACTTTTCAACAATGAGATGAATTGAAACATAATATATTAATCTGCAAGTATGACTGCAGGAAAACGATTTCAAAACGATCATTGCATAACTATAGGAATTAAAAGAGGAAATATTGAAAAATTAATATGGCAAACTAAGTTTAAACCAATATTCCCATCATTGAAATGAGAAAAAAAATTCTCAATAATGGAAGAACACAATATGTTGTTGCTGGAAACAATAGCTTTTATTGTATTTCAATTTACTGCGGAAACAAGAGTTTAAATTTAGGAAGACATTTTTGCATTCAAAAGTAAATTCGTCTCGTTGAATTATTTTTTTTTTTGAAACGTCGAAAAAGATGAGGTGCATTATTCGGATTAACGATGTTCACGCCGTCGTTGTTGTGTGCTGGTTAAAACGCATACTTTTACCACACGAAATAATAATAATGTTAGTAGGTACATATCCATTATCTACCTACACCATGACTTAATGTAAGATAATATATTTACGAAAAACACGTGTACCTATAATGGTTGTAAATTGTAATGTAACAATAAAATTTCTTTTGTTTCAGACACGATTCTAAGCGGACGTCTTTGTGCAGTGTACATATAGTACGTTTGAATGTTAACATATTTTTATTTCGGTCGTGGAAATCATTACACAAACAGGCGATGTGAGTCTCTGCACGTGCACGGAAACGTCGCAGGACTCGTGTACTCGTGTTTTACATATTATATTATACCACATTTTATAGTAGTACCTAATAAATATAATAAGCAAACATTCCAAGACAAGTTTATGTCTGCCAAGAATAAATTCGTCTGCTTATTGACTTTATACTCGAATACAAAACATATAATAATATGAAGAATTATTTAATCGGTGTTCGTTAATCCGTAATTAAATTAAACTGTGATATCCCTATAACTGAGTGCCGAATAATCAAACATTTGTACAAAATATTATGCGTTATCCGACTGATATTCGCGAAATTCATATATAAGTATGGCCGCGGCGCGTGATACTGGGCGATGTACATAGGAATTGAACTGAATGGGGTGAGTGGGTGGACGAGTGATAAGCTATATAGCTGAGCGTTCGCGACTGCAAACTGGCAGAAGGTCGCGCGGAATTGAATTATTTCGGGCGAAAGGAGAGAAAGAAAAGAGGTCTCGGGCGGTGGTGGTGGGGAGGTCCCTTTTGTCGGTGTTTTATAAGATTTACTCGTTTTTGAAACAGGGCATGTGTGTATATACACAGAGAGAAGTAGCAAAAAGAACGATCGTTCTTCATTTGTCACGGGTCCGTGGCCACTGGTCCCTGACCTCAGTGTGTAGTTATGAGCTCGCTTCTGTGTGTGCGCGTGTGTACAACCGGACCGCTAATACATCATAGTCCTTTGGGAAAAAGCTCTCTCCACCCCCCTCTTCCATGATTCCAGGGCTCGCTACTATTACTACTACCACTACTACTACTGCTGCTGCTCCCTTTAACCAATCAAACACACGTCGTCGCCTTTGCACCTCGATTAAAGTATATACGGCGGCGTCGGCAACCGACCAAGATCGATTGTACTAAAAGCCTGGGTGTGTTTTATTTATGGCCGTACAGTTTATCTTGTTTATCCGTGTGTGTGTGGTGTTGGCGGTGTCGATGATGGGTGAGTTTGGGGAGGGAGTGGCGGGGTGGTTGGAGGTCCCGGGGCCATTATGTGCGTATACTGCTTATTGACCGACGAACATTTTTTTTTTTTGCTGAAAATCAACTTTTTCACACGAAATATCTACACCTATAGTACATTATCGCGACGACGAATATTCCATATAATATCGTCTCCATTATATTACACCCTCCGCAAGCTGATTTTCGGTAATGAATAATTCAACGTGTGGCGGCGGCGGCGGATTCCTTTAGCCCAATTTCGTATACACATACATGATAATACAAGCGATTCGCTAGTCGCCTTTATGAGTTATAGTAGTCGCGTCATAAATCTCCAGATAATAATATATAGTCAATAAAAGTATAAATGTGTATGAGCAGTATACAAGTTGAGCGTTGACTCGGAAATCACAGAGCGATTGGTGTATTTGTACATTACATATTTTATGCGATTGGTATAATTTATTAATTATTTGTTTTACGATGGTTATATTGGTAAATTACGACCAAGAACAGTGTGGTTTTCTCGGTGTGCTTTGGTCGTCGATTATAATATGAGCTTACATATTACGATATTATTGTATCATAGTTTTGTCGTGCTGCTAAATTAATTGGCTTATGGATTCAACTCTGTGGCATTTTATATAAACCGTTCGTCATTATATTTTTTTAATAATATAAAACTATCCCGATCACACGCGTATTATTTACTGGTACTTGGCACAGGTATAGTATATCGGTACTTAACAATAATAATAGTTATTATTATTATAGTCGTCCAACTAAACTCCATTCGACGGCGTTAAACAATACCACCAGCGATATATTATGTATTCATAGTTAATAATATGCACAATATATTTCGTCAAATACTATATGGTGGCCCTGCCCGATTGACAAAAATCAAATATTAAAACGTCAATTATTACTGTGTGTGTGCCGAATAATATACATTTATATACGGCTCGCTCTACAATAATATATACTCGAAAAGGAAATACAATCAAGTGCACGTACGTTATTGTTATCGAACCGTCCAACCGTTTAACTGCACTTGTAGAACATTTTAAAGGGCCGTATCAATGTTTTTTTTCCCCCATGGCGAGTTAAGTTATTCTATTCGTATACATGTTATGTCCAAGTACTCCAAGTGTGCCTCGACTGTCAAGGTACCTTTATATTTGCATTTTAAATACAATATGATATCGATTGAAGTTACTAGGTAGTTAGTCAAAAGTTATTCATCGTAAGATTTGTGATTATGATGTAATATTGAACTTGAAATAAAATGAAACATAAATCAACTACCTATTTTATACATAAAAGTCTAAATCCATATAACCAAATACTTATAAGAAGTACACTTAATTATATATTTTTTTAGTTAGAAATCTATTGAATTCAAAAAAGAAGAGATTGTAGAAATCGTAATTACGTTACAAGTTTTTATTTTTTTTATCGACTGATTATATGTTTATATCTTATTGCATGTGTCTCATTGTGCAGTATAAAAAACATTACGATTTTTTAATCCATGTAGATATTAATATTTTTGTTGTAAATGGATAGTAAAGTGGTCGAAAGAGGCATTTTTAAATGGTTGTGTTCCATATTATATTTTATGCTATAAACATACTAAATATTATATTAATAGCCTAAACTAAAGTTATACTATATATACGTTTATTAATTAGTAATATATATAATATAGATATGTGCGTATATATGTATAAGTATTAAGTATAGTATTAATATTATATTTAACCTTATTCTTTCAAAAAAATATATAAAAACTATTTTATTGTTTTTTTAGAATAGGTGTAATTCAAAATAAATTACAACAGTGGCGCAACCAGAACTTTTTCAAGGAGGGGGGGTGTCTATATTTGTTAGAACATAGACATTTCAACCACCGATTAAGAAAAAATCTGGTACCTATAATCTATATAAATGCAATACATATTTCATGAAAATATAAATCAATGTTAGATCTATTTTAGAATTTGAGAAAAAATTAATATAATATAAGTGTATAACTTGATAAGTATTTAACGTTTACACAAACAGAGTATCTATGTATACAAGCCCGAATTGAGATATTTTGAGGCCCAGGGGTCAAAGTTTTAAATTCTGTAATAATGTTTATTATATTATTTGATATTAGGTACCTGTTATAATAAATATTTATAGGTTTTAGGTACATAGCAATAAATAATGAATAATGTATCACTTTATTTATAAATTATAATTTACAAGCTTTTTTCTCCCTAAATAATTCAATCAGATGAGTTCCCGGGTCCAGACTCCAGACCCCCCCCCCTTGGAGTTTGGACCATACCTATAATAAGCTATATAAGATAATTTTTTTTTATTATTTAATTTAGAATAATAAAGTTCAACACAAACTGTTATTAGCATCAGAAATAATAATTTAGTGATAGTTCCGCCTTAAGATAACAAAATTAATGATAATTGATAATAGGTACAAATATAGTGTGAAAAAGAAAAACGTTTCGTTATTTTCATGTCCCGTTGTCCCGACAAAACTTATGCGGGACGCATTTTGTCCCGTTTTTCAAGTCCGTCCCGTATTGATCCCGTTTTCCCACTTACTGTTAATTTAAAACTTATATACATAACTAATAAATAACTAGTTTGAGATTTTGATTTTTATAGATCGAAATACTAATACCCTAAGTCGAAATAAAGATGAGGGTCTTACGATAAATGTATCCACTCTGTATATAACATAATGTACTATTCGCTGCATATATTGTGGTACACTAGTACCTACATAAAATGTAAGTACATAACATAAAAATATAAAATAAATATATTTTTTCTGCAAAATCGTGCTTTCTAACTCTTAGACCCTATATAGTTGAAATTGTGACTGCCGAAATTAATATTAACACACAACTACTTAGTGAATGGCAGTCTGCAGGTAAACGGGGAGGTTAGACCAATACGCGTGCATTGCGCAACCCTTAAATCACTCTTAAGTCTTAACTGTTATCGTGAGTGCGGCGTCGCAGTCACATATTATAATATATACCACGTATACAGTTATTGGAAACCCATCGACAACCCTCGAACTAGTAGCTACGTTCGTGTGCAGCTGATGTGTTTTAAATGTGCAACGAATTAGATGCAATCGAAATGTTATACATTTATTATTTTGCGACGGAGTGGAATTGAGTTTACAGTACGCGGTCACTCGAAAAATCTACTTCCTTGCATATAATATACACACGTCATTACTTATATAGATATATAATATATTATATAGTGTTATAGTAGGTATAGTGCGTGTACACCGTCTGTACCACAATTATATAGTTTATATTATATTATACATACCTAAGTGGACATTAATACTATAGTTGAAATTCAAATTTTGACAAGAATACGTCGACAACCACGACATTTTGCAAATTATTTTGTAGTAAAATGTTGACAAAAACTAAGTACATAAAGCAAAAAACCATTTAGTTTACATTGCCTGCGAGACACGATCTAGACTTGAACAGTCCGGGCACTGTACACAATTCCCTTTGGGTCACTTTGCCGGTAAAATATATATATTATATTTTATGTGTCACACAACGTTCGTTTAAGTTTCGATTTACTATAATACTATGTATATGTATACTTATTATAAATATACAATATATATATATATATATTAAACGTGTATAAAGTGCGGGTATGTGTGTATAAAAGCATTGAATAATTCATGTAAGTTACATGATGTAACTCGATGGCGGAGTTGGGGTATATAAGGGGTGGTTTATGAAGAAAAAAACTACTGTATAGCAATGATTTGTACTCCGTTTCCGAACGCTTCCGCTTCATTAACAACAACGACGACGTCATCGCGCACAATTGAATACGCCGCCGCTAAGTCGTCGACGAAAAAACAACAATAAAATACAACATATTATTATACACATGCATATTATTATGTATATTATATTTTGTTATGCACACGCAGCGTATCGAAAATATGGCATAATAATATGGGCGAAACGCCACCGTCGTCTGTGGGTCGAACGAGTTTTTAATTGTTAACAATATAATCATGAAAAAAAAAGAAAAGAAAAGTCGAGTGCGGTGGCGGTAATAAATCATTAATGGTCTGATATAATAATTATTATTATTACTATAGACGAATTTACAAGTATACGTGCACGATGGGGTGAGATGAGAGCGAATTACACTTGCATGTTATAATATTACATTGCAACGTGGCAGCTTTATATTATTATATACTATATTATATATATTTATATACATTATGTACATTATATTGGATAAGTTCGTTAAACACGTGTTTCGAAACGGTAGCCGCAGATGGTCGCGTTAGTTTTTTTTTACCATATAGTTATTATACAGTTTTGTTCCGTACGAACGACGTTTCATTGTAAATACTTTTCGATGGGCCACCGACGCCGCCGCCGCCTCCTTCGAAGTCAATGCGCATAAAATGTATACCTATTATAATATTATTATTATGTCGAGCGGCCGCCGCCACCGCAATAATACTGTAACGTGGTCAAGAGGCCACTTCGGTTGTATAGTGTTTAAAACCGCGACTGTGTATAATAGGTAGGTATATACCACTCGACCGGTAGCGTGGCCAACAACCCCTTTTTACGTTATAATATATAATATATCATTCATTATGTGCAATAGAACACTTTTTGTATTTTCCTGTTCCCGTACAGCGATGTATATATAGTATATTATATATAATTGTACACAATTTCTGTTTATTCGGCCGGAAAACACAGTGACAATGCATTCGTGTGCATATAATAACAATCATTGTTTTAAATAGGTACTGTTTTTCGATACGAGTAGGAGGTATAGGTAATATTATATTATAGTCCACACAATATCGTGTTTAACGTCGGCTATAAAGATCAAAAACAATACGGATACGAATCCAAAATCATACTAATATAGAAATATCACGGATTATAAAATGTATAACCTTTTTTTATATTTTTCAATCTGTATATTATTATGTTATGTTAGGTATGAAAGTTAGTATTAATAGGTACCTACAAGCCCGTCATGTTTAATACGTTATGTATGCTTTTCTTAAACAGCACGTTGCATGTATTTATATAAGTTAGAACTCCGAGGTAGGTACTCATTATTCATTACATTTGACAAGGATAATTATTCGTTTTAATATATTTTTAATTACATTGTTCATTTGTAAAAAGTCGTTAAGAGGACGCTACTCACCCGCTTTTTGAGGGGTTTGATATTATAGGTAATTTTAATGAAACTTCGGGAAATATTAAAATAAAAAATCTTAATAATTATACCTACCTAATATTATATCAAAATACAAATTGAAAGTAACTTACAGGTGTCTCACGTCAATAACATTGTTAGCTATAGTGCAATTAGGAGATTAAGTTTATAAAAAAATGTTTCGTGTGAAAAATAATCACTTAGTATACAGTCATTATTCATTATAATGTAGTTAAAAATCCAAATTTATACACAGTAAAATATATGACAATATTTTATTTTATACGATAATATTTTAATAATTAATACAAAAAAAGTTATTATTATTCTTAAGTAACTTAAATAAGTATTTTATCACGCGTTTACCAAAAATGTAATTTCAATGATACAGTTGAAGCGTTGGAAAATTACGTTTTTCCTTCCAGTGGACAGAAAATACTAGAATATGCTTTTTTTCCGACCACCGCTACGGTTAATAAACATGAACGTAATATAGTACACGCTGTGTGACAAGGGCACGGGAACTGAGTAATTTCAGTCGAGGGTGACATTTGTGGTGCGAGGGCTGCAATTCGTCCAAAACTGAAATTGCCTTCCCGCACGAGCCACAAATACAAATTTTTTTTGTCACGACTCTGTTTACATATAGAACAGCATGGGAATAACCCATCTACCAGCTATAGTGTCCAGCGTGTCAATTTTAATTTGATCTGGATGGTAACTTTCCAACCGCTGCGTAGTGGGTATTTCCATGTAGTAAAGTTACCTCCTGCTACATTTCGGAATTTCCACTTGACCGCTCGCTGCGTAACGGTATTCCCACTTTACCACCCACCTGTCTGCTGGACGGAAATAAGTCGTTTTCGAACGCTGAAACCGGACAAACGTAAATTTGGCCCAGCAATACATTTCGATAATACAATTTATTATTATATGCAGACATGCAGTAAATTGCGCCCAATAAATTTCAGATATAAATATGTATGGAGTGAATTTCACCCAGCACTCTGCAGCAGAGACTATTAATAACTAATAAAGACATTAGTAAGACATTTGATGTTTATTATATTATATTGATATTATTTGTGTACAGTAAAATTGTCATTGATTTTATTTTACTCGAGAATCACTTAATGAACATTAATAATATTATAAAATTACATTAAATGAATTCAGAAGGTAACGAATAACGATATAAAGATAAATATATATAAAAACAATGTTGTATTAATCTCATAAGCTAATTCTTGGAAACGGTATGATAAGTTTGATGTCTTAATCATCCAAGTATCGTATTTCGAATTTAATCAATTAATAATGTTAATATATCTTCAAGTGAATATTTTTCGGATTTAAAATTGTTCGTTTTATTTGCTTATTAGGTATTATCTTATAATTATTATTATAAATTATTGCCAATAATATATAACCGTATAATGGGTTTGATGCAAGACATCGAATGTTTTACTTATTATTGTAACTTATAAGTTTTAAGTACCTAATATTATTTTATAGTCATTCATCGTAATTTTTGAAAATCAATTTCATGGTTGCAATCTCTATTTTTTTCAAACCCGTACTTAATTGCAGGTGTTAGACGCAAGCAACTTATTAAAATATTACTTACGTAAAGTAGTAAAATAGTACGTAAAGTCATTAATTTTGACAAAATCACAAGTCACAACGCGTGGTTAAAGCGATTTAAACGTTCGGCTTTCAAATGTAAGGTAAAACTGCAGTGTTAAAAATAGATATCGATGAATTCAAAACCACTTATAGAGACTATAGTCACAGTTTAATATATACAATTTAGAAATCTTAAAATGTCGGGTGGAATTTACTTTACGCACTTTGCAATCAGCTCTTTCAACCGGCATCGAAAGACGAAAATTAAACTTTCGGTGCAGGTGTGACAAAAAATTGTGTATTATATGACTCGTCGCTTGTGCAATAAGGCAATATCAGTATTTGGCCTTTGCTCTTGAGCGAAATTCAGCTCTCGCTTGAGGGTCGTACGGTAACGTCAACTGCTGTGACTTATATAGCTCACTTCCCGCCCTTGCCAAACATTATAGGTACTATTTTTAATTTTAATTTTTTATCAAATCAATAAAAAAGAAACAACATAATATATTGTTTTCTGTATCATGTTTTAATATAGTTTCTCAATTATGACTGTATAACTATTGTAGCTCGTAGAATAATCAACAAAAATATTGAATGCGAAACGGGTTTTAGTGTTTTACTAACAATTCATGTGCAGATTGTGGCGTTATCCTAAAAACATTAATATTAACAGTGCTTTTACCTACAGTAGTTAAACACGCTTGATCTATTTGAAATAATTTTCGATTTTTGTTACCATAATACATGTGTTTTGGTTGTGTGTACATTATTTAGAGATAATAATAAAATTAAAAAGTTTTAATTAAAATTATTTAATAATTATTTTAAAATTCACTAAAAAAACAAATCTAATCAGTGTACCTATACTGTTAAGGCAATTCTGGCGCATTGTGTTTATTTGCAATTTTAAATATTGAATATTTGTGGTTCTATTTTGTTTTTACTAATACATTTATCCATTACATTTATTCGGGTCAAGATGTATCTATTTTCAGAGGAAAGTGGAAAAGATAAATTGATTATTTCGTGGAGGGTAAAATCATTTCCATCCTTAGGGATTCGGTCAAGCAATTGACGTTTAATTGAGAAACTCGTATTTTGGAGTAGAAAGGTCATTTTGAGTTTTCTTTCTAATTTATTATTAGGTTCACCGAATTCAGAATTGACACGCATGAATTCGGCAAAAGCTTATTATAAATAATAATATTATTATGATTATACGTACAAAGCTTAAATGCTCTAAACTTACAGAGAATTACAATATACTATAAAATATATCTTTCAACACTATTCTGCAGGAGGAGAAGTGGATTAATTTTAATAACTTTTCTGCTGGAAAAATACGATAACTCCAAAAAACCAAACTTTCAGAAAAACTTAATTTTTAGATTACACTTTGTAAGAATTCTACTTTATATTGGAAAATGTACAAGTTATTACTTTTTCGACTAACTTGAACTAGAATCAATTATTAGTAATGATTATCTAAAAACCGTTATTTTTATAACTATAAATTATAATGCACCAAACAGTTGACTATATATTATACGATTATTATTGCCTAATGAGTTTGCATTAAATCTATGTGAGTGTATAATTTAAGAACATTAATTTAGTTTCGATATTAGCTCTGAAGCGTCATAATATATAGTCTTATGAAACCGAATAGGTACGTGACACAACCCGATCATGTTATATTATTATATTCTTAATATTTTTATTATGTTATTATATCTGTTACGCATAAATGCGACGAAAAAAAAAACAATACAAAAAAAACCTGCGCAAAATATATTGTCCTGCGAGGGGTGCTTTACGGCGGCGGTGCGTCGTCGTGACTGATGCGTTTCATGTCATATGGTCATGTCACAGCGGAATACAAAATACAAAAAAAAAATTTGTATTTATACATTATACATATAATAATAATATGTACCGCGGTCTGTATAGTGTAATACGGTCATCCGTATGCAATTGTCACATTGACAGTTTCAATTAGTAATCATTTCTGTCACACTTTTTTTTTTTATATAAAACGCCACTTTACATCCCCTTTAACTAATAACGCATTATAACATACTCCTCTTTTATTATTTATAACATTTGAATAAGCATTTGTATTTTATCACTTCCGGCCGATCTTTGCAGCGTCCGCGCCGAACGCATTTCGGCCATCGCACACACATATTGCACACGATATATAAATATAATGTTATACACCGAAAAGGATTTATATAAACACAACACGACCCACTTAGAACACCATCAGACGCACACAAATGTGACGATGACAGTGTATAATAGTAGTGAGCTCGTTTTTCAGATTCTTATCGCAAACGTATATAAAATATATTATAATATAGTATACAATGCAGTGGCCGCCGTGTAACCTGAACTATATATACGTATGCATATCGACAAATTCCCGACGGAGAGTATACTATTATATAGCCGATCATCTGTTACGGACGAGGGTATATTATATTGTGCGTATATACATATATATATATATATAGAGAGAAAGAGAGCTATTAGATATACATACTGCACACGGCGTGGAAGGGGAGGGGAAGGATTTAGTGTCCGCGAGCGCTGTTATCGAGATTGTTGCGGTTCGTTAGTTTTGTTCCTTTGTCGGTTTCTCTTCGGGGATCGGGGATGTGTGTGTGTGTGTGTGTGTGTGTGTGTGTGTGTGTGTGTGTGCTTGTACGCGTAAGGGGAAGTGAAAGTAAGACTTAGGGGATTTCGTGGCGGGCCGGAGCAGGGAGGACGGTGGTTGGTTATTCTAATTTATTCCTTTTAGCTCGGCGATCGCGCGGAACCCATTAATCCCGGAGACTTCGGGACAGCCAGAAAATCCACCGGAATCGGTTGCCGCATTTTTCCGTCCTCGCCGCCGTGCTACGGACTATTTTCCTCGTATTTTCTCCATCCTCGCCCCGACCCGCCGCCGAACATTATTAACCCGTAAAAAGTTTTGCGTTCGAAACGTCTACACACTCATATATATATATATATAATATACAGTAAATGTATACTTTCGAACGGAATTGGTATATTCGTTACTTGTGTGTATCGGAATATATTACCACGAGACTGCAGACAAGCTCCATTAGCTTCCGGTTTTCGAAAAACGAGACCGAATTGTCCTTGTCCGATCGCTTTTCTATCTCGCACGCACGGTATAGAAGGGCAGGCACCCTATATATAGAGATGCATATAGAAAAATGTAATAAGTGCGCACCGCATAAGTGTGTGTGTGTGTGTGTGTTGCGTCTGTTTCTTTCCACACCGCCCTCGGGTTTCCTTCAGTTCTCCGTATACATATGCAGGGCCGGCCACAACAAAGTCCAGGGACGCATAAAATGCCCAAGTCGTTTTCTCAATATGGAAATCCCTTTAAACGGATCACTTTAAGATTTGCGTGCGTGTGCGTATAACATGTGTATATATACTAATGTACTATGTATTATAATAATTAGTTGTGTTACATATAATATTATATTAGGTATACACGCATAACTCTTTAAAGACGTTTATTATATTATGTGTGTTCGCATGCAGCTTTTACAACCTGTGGTCTATATAAATGCATATCCACAAGACACGTAAACCGTTAAAATTGACCGACGGCCAGATGCTATTATTTTTAAATTACATATTATACTGTATTACACTATACGTATACGTGTTATACTGCATAATACGGAGATTCATGCTGTTATTCATTAACAACAGAAAAAATATGTGAGTAACAGTTTAAAGTAGGTATATTATAGATACATAATAATACCTGGTTTATACTGAGATCATAGTGAAATTTCTAAAGTTACGAATACCTATTGACTAAGCGCATCATTAATTAACGGCTGATGCGCTCTTTATAGGAAATATGATACTAAAGAACAATGTTTTGTTTCATGCAAACAGAATGTTTAGAACTACGTTACAAAAATCATTAAACCGTTTGAATTATTAATGTCCACACGCGGCAAACTACTATTTATTTATAATAATCGTTTATTATTACTAGCTGCAGGACCACAAGACTGGCATCCTTATTAGTCTTACCCCACATCAAATTTTGGGCCTCTGTACTAAATTTTTTGCGGGCTCCAAACTCCAAATAAAATATAACCCATTACAAGCGATACAGATGTCTCATACAATCATACACGATATCTATCTAGGGTAATCAATGGTGAACCCAGAGCTTAATATAACAAAATTACTTTGTATATTATAATACACATTTATATCATAAAATAAGTATTCCTATCAAAATTTCAAAAATTACAAATTAATTTAAATGGGTCCCAGAAATAGACGAACTCCTGTAATCTAGAACAAACAGCCCCCCCCCCCCTTTGTGGCGTCTCTGAGTCTTACAATTAATTTAGCAATTAAATTTTTTTAATTCCTATGATCCTGTATAGTTACACTACCAACTGCTTCCAAAGAGTTATTTCCCTTTGTTTGGTCTATTTTTTAATAGATTCAACTATTTAAGTTCAAAATAAATCGCACCTATAGCACGTGAAAGTTATCAAGATGATAACGAATTGTATTATAATATCTGGTACATATATGTTAACATCTCTCACTAATTAATACTTCTAAATAATTATTTATATTAATATATACATATATAGATATAATCGTGATTCCAATTATTATGTTACAAAAACAATGTTGCTATTTGGCAATAACCCTGGGGTATCTTTCTAATCATGTCAGTATAGTGTCTAGGAATCTGCGAGTCCGTATGACAATTATAATATAAGATAGTTCATAGTAAAAATATGAATTATCTTATATAATATATTAAAAATTATGATAGTTTTACAGTGTACAAATGCTGTTTTCCTTGACTGTACTACAATAATATTATGATGACACAAATATATATGTATTTTATATAAAAGAATGAAAAAATAAGCGTAAAAGCTTTTTTTGAATGCATATATAGAGACGCAAATATAGACAAACGTCCAAACCACACACGAGATATGTGTATACAATAAGTGTAATAAATAATAATATAGTTAAAAATGAGCTCGAAAAAATATAATATAGAGGAAAATATAATCGTGAGAGTACGTGCATTTTCCGCTCACATATCGTTTAACTTTTAGTAGTTATATAATTTATGGATACTGCCTACAGGGTGATTCATTTATTACAAAATATTCAGTAACCCAGTTAATGTAGGTATTTGTGTTTTTCAAAAAAATATTTCCTTTTTATTTTTGCTATTGGTACTTATACTGTCTCGGACCCCAACTAAACTCTTTACACATCAGTGTTCTATTATGCTGATACCAATAATGTGATAATCTCTATAGTTTATAGTCTATTGATATCTGCTGATCTACTCTTTGCTTAAAACATCTTCAAAATTACCTCGACTGAGTGAAAAGTTGGTTTACAAAATGTCGTTTTTACCTAAATTAACTATAACAAATCTGTTTATGGAACCTTAAATCTCAACCTCGTCAAGTGCCATAACTATAAGGTATTCTATATGGTATTTTTTATTCTCTCATGCAGTCATGTTTGAGCATATATATTGGACTAACACTAAATCAAAGTATGACTTGGATGGACACTTCATTCCAAAACTGAAACTCATACATCATATTGTTTTAAATTATTAGAATTTAGAATATTAATTTGAAATGTAATACCATTTAGTGATTCTTTTTTATATAAAATTAAGAATATTTTTATTTTATAATTAAGAAATAATAAATTACATACTATATACCCACAAAAATAAATTTGCTTTTTTGAAAACTGTTTTAAACGAATTAAAAAATATATATTTTCATGCCACCTTTGCCCCCTTAATCGGGGCTTTATTATTGGACCCAATTATTCTGTATTTCTTGAAAAAAAATTAATAATAATTATCACCCTGTATATACTACACACACACACACACACACACACATATAAATGTATATTTTAAGTATATATAATGTGGTATAAATTCGGCACACACAATCGTGGAAAACCGCATCAGAGTGCCGGAAAGACGCGCGTGCGGTGGAAAACAATATTGCCGGAGGTTTAACGCCCCCTCCCCTTGCGCACGTTGTATATATATATATAATGGTGGTATAGAGCTGAGCACCGACCAGGCGCTGTGACGGCGGCGGAAAACCGAAGAAAAAGAGCTTTGGCTCTCGCCGCGGGGGCGTCAGACCGATACCACTTAACCGTCTATAACACTAAGTAGCTTAAATATTTTACGAGACACATAATATACACACACACACACACTCACACACAGTTAGTATTATATTATATAAATATTGTACACACACAAACGCACACTATACATACAAGCTGCGACACTGCGGAATCATCCCCCTTACCACCCCACATTCCCTACGAAGCGACGGTAAAAAGGGTGTCATCATCCCTTTTACGCGCGCTCACGCATACACACACACACATATACTCGCACATTTATATACATACATACTGCGTGGTCTATATAATTCATAGGATAACCGAGATTTTCGACGTTCTTCCGTCTTTTTATTGTTCTTGGGTGTATCGCCCCGCAAAATAAATTGTGCAAATAAATCAACGGCCCGCTGACGATTACACCCCCACACACACATGCCCACACGCGCGTGCGTGTTATGCGAATATACGCTCGCTCACTACTTTTAATATATATATATACAATACAAATATATGTGACTTTACCACTCGGGCGTGTATCTATATATATATAACCACCAACGTGTACATATATATACACGCAAAAGTCGGGGCACGCGCGTACAGCACATTCCGCAAAAAAAAAACCTTTGAACGCCATCGCGATTCCATAATATAATATATTGTACATTAGTTTACGTATATACAATGCGTGTATAATAGTATATGCCGCCGCAGCGAGCCGAGTTGTTTTACGCTCTAGAGAGCGTATGACAATTTTTCCCCATCGCCGTATAGCGATTTACGACCGTATATTATTATGATATTATTATATATTATATTGATGTATGACGTACGCGGTACGCGCGTGATATTATATATATATTATAATGCTTCGTGTGACATTATTATATATACGACGCATAAATAACGTCTGCTCCATTGTCGAGTATGTTCATATATATATATATATAAGTATAATATTATAATTTATAGAATGTGGTGTGATAACGTAATGAAGCACCCAAAAAAGTCTTATTAATGGTTTACAGGAACGGATGGATTTTTTTTTACAGAGCCAATGATTCTGCGTGTGCAATTTTTGACTCGAGTTATAAAATCGCATTCAAATGTATATTTAAGGGCACTTCTTAGAAATTGGTGTGCATGCATAGGGGCAACTAGGGGTGGGAGAGCCATCCTCGATTTTTCGGGGGTAGCACGCTCTAAGCACTCTTTTTCATGGTATGCGGAGGGCTGCCACTGGCAACTCCTAAAAGTTATTTTAAGCGTTTAAAGATCTGATAAAATATATACACAATACGCAAATATTGAAATATAATATCGTTGTATAAGAAAAACGATTCTGAGCGAAAACGGTCAATCAGCCTATGATATCACTAATATATTTGATGATATTTTTGTGAATTAATTAATTTATGTATTCGCCTATTTACGCGGAACCTTGTTTTAAATTTTCAATCCTAAGCTATAATAAAAGTTCAAAATTTTTTAAATCTTAAACTGTGACTAAGGATTTTTATATTTTTCAAATTTCATTGTAAAAATATAGTTGGAGTCTTGCATTAAATTTTAAAGCTTTTTTTACCCAACAAATAAAGTTTTATTGACATTCATAGAAAAAAAGACTAATACAATTGGTAACAGAAAATGTTCCTAAACATCACAATATTTATGATATCATGTATAGAAAATGCAAATATAAACGACCAGTGAAAATTTCATGTATGTACGTTCATTTGTTTTAGAGTTACGCCAAAAACCAAAATCGATTTTGTGGAAAACCGATTTTGCATAGAAATTCCCGTTTTTCCTTAATTTTTTTGTTGTTTTTCCCGGTGCTTTTGAAAACTATTGGAATTTTAAATTTTGACCTTCTCAATACACTGACAATATTCACTTTCCCATCGAACAAGATACTGAAGTTAAAAATCGAAGCATTATTTCGACAACTTATCGTGTACACAGACACAAAAATAAGAAAAATTAAAAAAAAAAACACATCATTGTTAAATCAATACATTCGTTATTCCACTCAGAATCTAAAAATACGTTGTCATATAAAGAAAAACTATAATTTATCATAACACCATTTTGCGTTAGGTAGCTTTTTTGAAATCATCATTGATGTCTTCGGGATTTAAATTAATTACTTTACTATAGGTTTGAGCTTTTCCGTATCGACAGATCGATTGATTGACTATGAAATCCAATATTCTTATTTAAAAAATAAAAACCGAAATATTGTAATAAATACTATGACAAATACAAAAAATATGCATTTTGCAAATACTTGGTAGTTTATGACCGATAACTAGATTTTAATTTTCTAATAGCACGGCCATAGGCAGGGGTATGTTATTCATACGTCAGACGGTGGTTAGCATTGCCATCACCTTATTATCATTCTATTCGTAAATTAAACGTTGTCCCTGCCGTTAGTCTGATATCATTTCCCTCGGTTTTAATCATATTTTGTTATCATTAAAAATATTTTAATATACGTACCAAGGTGTATTGATACACTTTGATACGTACTAATTATTTTTTTAGCGCAAAAAAGGTTTTTCTCCGGAGTCGATTTTTGCCCCTCAAAGAGCCTTAATATGGTCGAGCGAGAAAACTGTGTTTTCACCGATCCGTATAAAGCTGCAATAATATTACTGTATGTATTACTTTTAATATTATATAAAATGTGGGTAATGTATTTTTGACACAAACTGCGATGCACGTGTCGACATAATCGAATCAAGTACAGCACCATGAAATTGAATCAAATTTAATGTACATTTTCTTATTGTGAGATTCGGTATTATTGTATAATTATTATTATAAAAAACACTAAAAAGTATTATTTATCTCTAGAAAAAACTTTTTTTTTCTACGACGGTGGTAGATATATATTATATAATATTCTACGACTTAAAGCAGCAGTAAAGTAAATTGAAATTGCGCACCTAACAAAAGTAAACTTAAGTAATTATTAATTAAAGCGAAATTGCAGTGTAAGTTTAAATTACTTAAATACGTTTCGAGTGAATATGTTATTATGGTGTGATTACTAATTAGTATGTAAGGAGGGGCCACCTCGCTACGAACAAATTGTAATGACACTCGGCAAGTAAAGGATATATTTGCACGACGACCCGTTACCGCGTGTTCGGTTTAACGAGGATTTTGTATGGCGCCCCGTGAAGTTCGTATTAAATAAACCGTCACGTGCACTTTGGGGTATAATTACATTATTTTATTATGATTGCCACACACAGATAGTGCGGTGTTGTGTGTGGTTATGAGTTAATATCACACCTATCGCACAAAATAATAATATTAATAACAGCTATATTGCACGATTATGTGAAAGGCTGACTTGAATACAATTGCTTTTGATCAATTGGTCCGCTTTGAAAGTTTATTCGGTATACGTACACAATCGAATACATACCTAATATACAACATTACAACAAGAAGGCACAAAGCCACAAAGGCATATATTTACTAAATTAAATATTAGCGGGTAAATATGAACCTACCTATATAATACTATAATAGTATACATGCAGTACCATTGTACCTATAATAAAAGAAATTACCTGTAATTTATTTTTTATTTGTACGTTTAAATTGTTTTATGACAGCTTGACGTCGAATAATCGGCAAAATAGTATGGGCATTTAATTAATTGCCGTCGCAATGGCTAAATATTTATTCGTTCTGACTTTTGGGTGACGGGGAAAGGGGCGAGTCTGATTTCTATTTACATTAGTTTTATTTATAAATATAAAATTACACATTTTTATTTTTTATAAAATATTAAAACATAGTACCTAGCTATTACTATGATTTATGTTGTAATATTTGTAATTAACTACGTTATTTAATAATAAAAAAAGGAAAATTCTACATAATACAATTTAATTCATTATTAAATAGTGTTAACTAAAATAAGAATTTATAGTTTTCGGTAAATTAAATCTGAGAGAATTGTTCGACCGTGAGAATTCATAATTTGCAGTACATAACTAACAAAAGTAAATTATAATAGTTGCCAATAAAAGATAATAGTAATACAGTCTACTGGAGTTTAACAACCTAGGTTACTGATATTTAATTATAGCAATGATAACTGAAAAAGTAATATTAGATTAAACTTCCACAGCTGATGGGCATACATAAATACATATCATTATAATATCTATATGGCTATATGACATGAATTTAATTATAAATTTAAACTTAGATACTCTAATGATTGTTTCCCATGATTAGTAATAAGTCATTATTTTTTAAAACCCGTTTTAATGATACGTAAAAACGAATATGTACAACGTTTCATAAAATGTTCTAGTTTAACGTTAATATTTCGAATAATTGGTTAGGATTTTATTTCAATGTGGTTGTACATTTCCTGGAGTATTTGATTTCCGAAGTACTGCAATTATATAAATTAGAAACTGAACGTAATAGCTGTTCATAAAATTAACATCTATAAGATAACCTAGAATTATTTTTTATCGTAATAACTGATACGAATCTAAGAATCGAACATCCAGAGAATTGGACCAATAATAGCTATAGGTACCATAAAATATAATATAACGAACGCAAGTGACACAGATATAGTATTATATCATCTGAGAAGAGGTACGGCATAAGGTAATAATAAAATAATAAAACGATCTACCACTTATTAACCTTAAAGGTTATAACTCCACATAACCTATATCCAATTATAAACAAGACATTTTTAAAAAAAAAATTATTATTTTATAACACCAGTCTTAAAACATAGTTCTAGAATACGAATAAACGATTGCTTGCTGAAATTAAAACAACCCCATAACTTTCACTCAGTGGAGCTAGGAGAAAAAGTAAAATATGGATATCTGTTTGTGATACTATGGTTGGTTAACTTACAGATAAGACGGTTAGTGACAAAAAAAAACTAAAGAAAGTAATAAAGGTAAATTATTATTTCTTTCAGTATTTATTAATATATTGTAATTTTAATAGACGTTCAGGAAAATCATCATTTATATTGGAGTAGAACTGTTTTGAAAGCTCAAAGCACAAGAGTAAAGCAAGGCATGTCTTACCTAAAGGTATTTTACTAAATGAAATATTAATATTATGACGTTATAAGTATAGGTATCCTGTGGTACCTAATCACTTCATAGATTGTTTTTTGATAAGATATAGTTTTAATGTTTGTGCTTTGTTCTTTCTCAAAATATTATTAGGTGCACCTTGTACTATACACGTAAAGTTGTTTTATGAATTATTCAAAAAAAAATAAGGAAGTTGCTGTACGGTTCAGTATTTAGGTGTTGATATAGTTTGAATTTTGCGGTCGATAGATTTCCGAGCATATTTCAAAACTAAAGTAGATAGTTTACGTCACGGGTAAGGTAGGTTCATACATTAAATCTCAACATAGGTATGTATTAATGTGTAGGTACTAGATATTCTTCATATTTATAAAAATATAAATTTACACAAGACTGTCAAAAGTACCTAGGTAGCTGGGCACCAGATTTTTCCTTGATTTTTGAACCGTGACATCAAGAAGACAAGAACTTATGAAGGATACCACTCTTCCGTACATGGTTGGCCAACTGTGGGTCAATATGTTTATCAATTGAGACGGTATTAAAAAATGACATTAAATCAGGAAAAATATAAAGTCAAATTTGTAATTTTACTCCTTACAGCAATTGTCCAGTTTTCCCAATTTTTCATCCCCAGCTTTAATATTAATCTGAATAAAAAAAAAATTGCTGCTAAATAAATATACTTATAGTATACCTATAGGTGCCTATATAAAAACGATTTTTCAATAATTACGAATATTTTTTGAGAAAAACGAAGGGCGTTATAATGATTGTATTGATTTAATAATAATGGAACATTGACCGACAAAGCATTATGTATCTACCAACCTATATACAATCCGAGTTTTAAATAAACTGCAATAATATTGTTGTGTAATGTAATTTTATTTTGTGTTTTACCTTGTACAGTTGTACCTATCGACATTTTAAACTTTAAATTACTATGCTCCATACATACACCCGCGTTACGTTACATAACGAGTTACGAACAGTTTAGTTTGTTAATATTATACGGCATAATACCGTAAACGCGTCGATCGATTACCGCCTTGCCGATTTGGGAAATGTCCGCAGAAATCGTAAACAGAACGGTGAAGTTATATTTTATAACGTGGAATTTAGACGATCCTGCAAAGTCAACAAATATAAAAAACCAAAATACAAATCACTTTACACAGATGTATAGAACGACCTGCAGCGAATCAGCACTGCGTACACATAGTATATACTATACCTATAGGTATATATATATATATATACATATTATATGTGTCATACACTGTTCGCCGTATTCTTATATTTATATATTGTATACGCACGCCATATATATATATTATATATTACGATACAATAATATATACCGTATATACGAGGGCGGAATAAAACATTATATATCGGAATCGGATAAAACCAATTTCGTCCGCGGGCCGATGATTTCCAAAATCGTTTCCGGTGTCAGTTCGAATTTGAATAATTCATCTCGGGATAGCCCGCTGAAAGAGAGCCGACCTTTTCTCCCCTACCGCCAAAGTGTGTCGTTGTAATATATATTATATATTATGTACACGTGAGAGTTATTTTTCTCTCGCACCTTTCAAGTCATCGGCGGCGGCGGCGGCGGTCGCTAAGCTAAGCATTATGCATTATATGCGTCTATGTTATTGTGTTCTGTATTGTATATTATTATATCCAGCGCATATTGCTCGCATTTATTTAAATTAAATAATTTAATACAGATATTATGCGTTAGTTAACATGTCATGTACAGTAGCAAACAACTTCAACTCTACGACTATTTTCTTCCAAAAAAAGTATAGAAAAATAACGATTACTAAAAATAAAAGGTTTGGGTATTATATAAAAAGTTTAAAGAACAACCAGATTGATTTTAACAAATACCTAATTCTTTGTTGTATAAAAGTTTAAATCATAATCTTAAAGTTTAATATGATAAAAAATATTTATTTCAAATATTCTATTCAAATATTTACACAAGTACCTACCTTTTATTGTTGCAGTCCACAGTTAACTCCTCCAAATAAAACGTGAACATACATGTTTATATAAATTTAACATTAACAATATAATTCAATAGTATATATCTGTTGTTCGCTAATTTCTACAACGAAGATCCTAACTAGCAGCTGATAAATATAACAGTCAGCCGAGCATAGGTACTTTAAAAGCGCCGACGACAGATGTTGAGCAAACTTAGCCAGAGGGAGGAGGGAGGAACAAGAAAGCTTCAATATTAGACTCTTCAGCATTTTGGTAAAATTAAAAAATTATATCATTGTTCTGTGAACGTATTGTGTAGATTATATATAACGCGTTATTAAGACATAATACCATAACGTATTAAAATTGTAATTTGCATAAATAAGGTTGATTCAAAACTCAAAAGTCTATTTATTATACTCTACAAATGTCACAAGTCCTGCACGCCATACCAATCTTGTGTGTGATCCTATATTTAAGCCTCCCGATACAACAAATTATCAGCCCCTTCCACACCTAAAGTAATATCCTTGAAACGGCATTGACTTATTGGTGTGATTATTTATAAAATTTTCAAACTATATATTTTGTTTGTTTGTTCGGTATAATATATAAAACGTTCGTCGTCTCGATTGGTTTTCACTATATGCAAATCGTGCGTAAATCATCCGGCAGTTTTTGAACGGGGCGTATAAACAACATAATAATATGTCAAACGGATGAGTAAAAGAGAGATAGATAGATCGATATAGATAGAGAGAGAAAGAGAGAGAGAGAGGAGAGAGAGAGAGAAAAGGAGAAAGAAAGACCTCCCTTCGTTTTCAAACTCGAATCATAGTTGTTGTGTGTACCTATAAACTATACAGATTATAACTGTATTTAGGGCGTAATATACCCTCCGACCAGATCCAATTATTATATACGTGTCGACTGTCGAGTCATATTATGCGTCGGAGACGGTATCACACTATGCCGGTGCAGAGGAGTAGTGTATAATAATATAATATTATAGGCTTTCGGACGGGCGGGCGGGCACTGGTGCTAAAAACACTTTATGAATACGTAATAAACCCGCGAGCCGAGTCTGTTTAAATCTAATATTTCCGCGCGTCGTATAATAAATGTATAACGTATAATATACGCATCATGATAGATATACGGTACGCGTTAAAAACATGAGCCGAAAAGCCGACGATTTGTGCACGGTTCCTGCATCACACGTATATGTATATATAGTATATACATATATAGGAGGTATCCGACGGTGACGGCAGCACTACTATACTTGCAGGTCATTTAGAATTCGGAAAATTAATATATATATGTATATTATAATTTTTAATCCAATCAAAACCATCGTGTCGACCACCATTCACGATGAGGCGCGTTAAATAAATATATAATTACTAATCATGTTACTTATCACAGCGTATTAGACTATAAATTGAATTAAATTTAAATTAACTATAAGTTAAATCATCGATACGAATCGCCTAAAAGACTACGAATATACTAATAATAATAAGTTCCGTTCAATTGCATATGCTTCAGATGCAAAGATCGCTCACATAGCTATTATATATTTATATAGCTATATGACGTTTAAAGTTTGGAATTTCAAAGTCTAGTCGACAATTTTAACGACTAAACCCTTTCATGAATTTTTTTAAATCATCCCTGGCTTATATCCTTGACAATTTATACAAGGTTCCTCTTAAGTAGTTCTTACTGAAACCCAATAATCTAGTAAATATATGATCACACTTTTTTTTTATAGACATTTAAGTTTTAAATTTTGATGAAATTGAATAGGTATTCAAACAATGATTAACGATTTTAATTATATTGCCGTAATTCAAAAATATTAGTGCGGATTTGGAATGCTTACGTATATTATAATATTTATTACTGTACGTTTTTGTTAAATTATTTCAATGCTTTACTAATAATAAAATTAATTAATTATCATATTAGCATTATAAATATAATATCATAAACTACACTTATTACTTAGTAATATTAAATAGACTGACAAATTGTCTCGTTCAGAATCGTTTTTGCAGGGCTCGAAATCGATTAAAATATCGGTAGAAATCGTTGAAAAGAAATCAAAAGTATCAATACAAAATATTTTTTTAAAGATATTTAAAATTCGCATTGAAATCGAAAAAAATTTAAATCAATAATTTAAACCAATATCATAATCGTTTTATAATTTTTATTTACAAATCGATTTAAAATTTAAAAATCAACTATAATGATAACAATAATTAATAAATAATATTTTGTTTTCTTTATTTAAAATCAAAATTTTTCTTTTTGATTTCAAGCCCTGGTTTTTTGTATGCAATGATGAATCCATCATTGATTTAAAATTTAAAACATAAATTACAGTGATTTCCTCAATGACGAGGTGCACTTATTGACACCTACCTGCCATTGCCCCTTTTTTCTTGGGTATCAAATTATTTAATTTCTATTGTATGAAGTTGACCATCAATTATTTTAATATTTTATCATGGTTTTAATATTTTGTTATTCTTGTTATTATTTTTACTGCTAATACACAGAAGTATCTTACGAACAATTTAGAAGATCAATAAAATAAAATTCGATGTACTTAAATTATAATAATATTTGGCACAGTTAAATCGATTAAAATAAGATTGTTTACAATGTGTATACAGAGATATCAAGTTTTAGTATACTATAGATAATCAAACGCTTTTAGCGAATACACGTGACATATATAACATTATACAACCCCTGTTAATTTGGTATGTAGTATAGAGGGCGATAAAAGTTTCTATTGTTATATTATTTCGAATTAGTCTATATTCCCTTAGGCATTCCCGACAAACCGAATTAGTGAGTCTAGAGTGATTGTATTTAAAACATTTTTCGAATAAAGTATACAATCGCATATAGTTTTTATAGCTGGGAAATTCTTCCTAAATTATGGGTTTATTAATTTATGTAGGTGGGATATACCGTTAGGTGTACCTATAAATGTAAACCGTAATCCGAAAGTAAATATAGGTTATTTGAAAATGGTCATAAAATCAAAATAATATATATCAAAATTTAATTTTTACTTAACACCGAGTATAATTTTCTCTATAATTGTTAAATCCGTAATTTTGCAACACAAATCAAAAATGTGTCATGAAAATCACGGTGTAAGTAACAGAAAGAATAACTGATATTTATTTTTGATACAGCCTATACAGAAAATCGTATGACATTGATAGCTGCTGGCAGTGGCGGCTCGTGGGTGCTGGTGGTTGGGGTGCAACTTTAAAATATATAATAGCCGTAGCCATAGGTATAACAAATCATTTAAATTTACGAAAATATACATCTCACCATGACAAAATAGATTTTTTTTTTTATTTAGAAATACGCCTCAACTGCCGGGGTTATTGGCGTTTCAGAAATACATATTACAGTTTAATTATAATTTACATAATGATAATAAAGCATAATGAAAATATGTATATAAGAAAATTAATATGATACAATAAGTTGTATGTGATATATTCAAGTCTTTATGTTAAATTTTTTGCAGCAGGTTCGTCTCTTTGATAAATTCTAGGAGTGAAGATGTTCTCTCCGTGTTTGGTGCTAGTATTTCACATAGATTGTTGGAAAACATAAGTTTGTCTCTGGCATCTTTTGTGCCAAAATAGATCTATTTTGATATGCATCTTACTTTTTATATAGTCGCAGTAGAAAAATGGAAATTAAAATAATAATAATAGCGATTAGCAAACGACAACGCTGTTAATTTAAAAATAAATTACCCAATATAGTAATATATAAATATTTTACTGTATGGACGACGTTGTGGGTCGTCCAAACCCGTATATATAACATCGCACTATCCCAGCAACAATAAACGTACCCGTGCGCACACGGTTGCGCGCGTCGCTTATAAGTTATTATATACGAATTCTGAATATTGTTCGTGTGTACATGCGTACGGCGTACCCATAATATGCTCCTGGTATCTGAGAGAAATAACCAGTTCGCACACGACAATAATTAATGTAATAGACAAATGTAAAGTAGCCAAGTAGGTAGTTGATAACTTTTTAACTATTTAAAAATTTGCAATATTTTTTAAAAATGTAGAAATTAAGAATACTATACAATTAATTTTCTTCATTTAATTTATTTTAGTAGTGGGTGCGATCGTCCCGTCGTCCAAACCACGAGCCACTGGCTGCTGGGATTGTGAACAGTTTAAAAAGTCACATAAACCTGACCTGACTATGTTATGGATCTATTTTGGTGTGAACTGCTGTCATATTATTATGTATGGGATATACAATGCATATGACAATACAATTATTGAGCATTCGAACGCAAATTTACCGTGCTCATCTCACATTGGGCGGTGATTATTATATACATTATTTGTAAGAAAAACGTGCGTGTAATTTGTCACGTAAATTAATATTAAATTTGATTTTTTTTATATAAACGAAATTGTTGCAATTCATACGAAGATACGTGTCAATAGACTAGCTTGTAATGGAATAGTGAAAAACTTCAATAAATCATTTAAATACTGTCGTGGTCTATTTTGGAAGGAGTTTCCTGAGTGAGTCACGAAAACCAAAATGATATTAATTAATGTCACAAGTGTATCTGAAATATAAGGTATCACCCAAATGTGTTCCAAGAAAAAATTCCTTGGAATTCGGCTCATTAATTTGGTCACAGAATTTATCGACTTATGTTAATGAACTTGAAATTGTTCAATATAAATTTTTGAAAAGAGTTGCATATATTAATAATATTCCTATATCTAGAGAATCATTTGATACAGCCCAGTTTTCAATTGGTTTAGATACTCTTTCCGTTAGAAAAAAACTAGCAGATGTATTATTTATATATGATTTATTAAATGGGAATATTGACTGTCCATATTTATTGGGAAAATTAGACATTCGCGTACCATCATATTTCTCTATAAGTAAAGAATTATTTATTATTCCCTACTATCTAAAAAAATCTGGTGCTGGTTTATTTTTCCCGAGCGCGTTAAATACATAGCTAATAAAATTCGTCTTCATTAGATTCATTAGACTTTTTTTCAACTACTCGTGATAATTTTAAATATAATGCTATGTTATTTTTAAGAAATAGTGAGTTACAACTTTATAAGCTAAATTTATTTTTAGTATATTGTAATTGTATAATTTTATGTAAACTTCATATACTATAATCCTATATTTTTTTTTTAAATTAATTAATTTGTAATAGTTATTTATCTATTTTTGTTTCTTTTTTTTCATGTTCATTTAATGTATTATTATAAAGGACTTAGGTCCGTTAAATTAATAATAAATAAAAATAGATAAAATATTCCTGTAACTTTATATAAAAGTTACATATAAAGTTAATTTGTGCTTTTTGTGCTTTATAATTCATAAGTGTGAGTGTGACTGCATAAGCAAAAAGAAAAACATTTATTTCATCCATTTTGGTTTTCACAATTAATCTGGCTTGTGGATATATTCAGTGTGTTATACGGTTATGGTTGAAACATCAATGTTTTGTTAACATATATCGACCATATAACATTATTTTACCTGGCCCGTCAGTCCGATGCCAGTCGATAATTCTTTATACATTTACCAGTGCAACTTTTAACTTTAAATGTAACTTAGTTATACATAACTGTAACTTGTATCTAGTTACACAACATAAAAGCGTATCTAACAACTTGTAACTGGTCACATAGTTTTAGTGTAACTTGTAACTTGTAACCAGTTACACTAAATTGAGTAACTTTCCCAACCCTGCCTATATAATATCATCGAACATTGTCTGAACGAATACATTTTTTTCTGTGGTCTGTTGTACAGTTCGGAAAAGCCTATAATATTATATAATATTAAACGTCACGATGGCCTGAAATAATGTACGTAACGTACATGCAACGCAAACGTCGATTGTCGGTCACCCCACACCCACACACAGACATGTAATATTAATACCCAAACCCATGTGTGTACACTTATACATGAATACAGCTATTAAGCCATATCGTGTGTATAGAAGTCGTGGGATTATATTATTATTATTATTATATATTATATTCGCGAACAATGTACTCTTTGCGGCGTCGGCGGCGGCGGTGGTCTTGCGGGGTAATGCATGCGAAAACTATATCGTATCAAATTAGGAGCATTTAAAGCGTTTTCAGTGTCCCATAGAAATTAATGACCCGTGTTGGCTGAAGAAAAGGGTGGTCATTGTTGCCGTGACTAATTTTCACTTTCCGCTCGCGGATGGAACGCAAACGCGAGAGCGCACGCGCGATCAACCCCCGCGCCGCCGTCCGGGGTGGTTGCGATCGTATTATGTGATATATATATATATAAGCACCACACACGTATATGAGTGTGTGCGATGACGAGAGATTATTATTGGCTACGGCATGCGTGCCCGTTATATGGGTTTTTGCGCCGAACCGCGGCGAATCGCCTAAAAGCGTCTCTTTTGTGTGTACGCACACACCCCGCACACACGCTCACATATTATATACTATACGAAGAGAATATTATGTATATATGTGTGTGTGTACATAATATATATTGCATAAGTCAAAGAGTACCGATGTCGCGTTTATGCGCTATTTTCTACATAATATTATTGTACTATAACCTATAACATAAGTTTGATAGTTTAATACATATTTCATCTGTTTAAGCGTGCCGACATTATGTAATAATATTTATAGAGGTAGGTACCTATAATATGTTGACCGTTTTTTTCATATATGTTTTTCAATTTGCATATTATAACATATTATTAGGCATATTATTTTTCAGGTACCTATAATGATGATTATTCAGGAAATAACTATAGTTACTTTATTATTATACATTTCCACGGTTTATTAGAGCATTTTATATTGAAATTATGCATATAAATTGTCTCAACTATCGTGGGTAGTAAGTTTTTATGAACGTTATTAAGCAGTTTTTTGTACTCTTTTTAATTTTTTAAGATATATTATAGAGTTTGGGCTCGGGTGCTCGGCTGGTTCTCCTCGTGCGCGTGCAAGATTAAACGTATTATAAAACGCGTTATGTTCAAACGAAGAATCCTCCGAGAAGTAATAACTTTTAGATACAGACAGGGCCAATATCATTGGGCACAGACATTTTAAACACTTAATTGCAAGAAGCTAGTAATAAAATTTAAAATGTCCTAGTTTGCTAAATTAAAATGTATCTGAACGATAATGTTAATTTGGCTGTATAAATTTAGTTTGAATAAAATTATTTACCTCTTTATTATCAGATTGTCTAAAGAGTATCAGGCAAATTGTCATATTGATCATAATTTCTAGTCAATATTCATATTTTTTAGTAATCTTGGAATAATATGTTGTACATATTTTTTTCAAAAAATGATTTAGAAATAATATCGATAAAACTCTAATACATAAAATTTTCAATTTTATTATTTATTAGTCATTCTCTACAATTCCCAATTATTATTATTATTACCGGTACACATATTATATCAATGTGGTTACTATAGTTCTATACGCATAATATATAGTTTGGTAGTTGAACCTATTTAGGTACCTAGTTGTATATTAGATATTTAATAAATTTCCTTTATTGTTTCGTTCAGAAAAATTTAAACTTTTAACTCTAGACAAATACGGTACCTATAAACTATACATAAAGACGTAATAATAGCATATTATACAAATCCACGAATATATTAAATAACTATGGACAATTAAAGAAAACATAAGGTATTGATACAAATGTGTTTGCACCAGGGCTTGAAACCGGTTACCGGTTAGGTTAGGTTATGATGGGTATAGGTATATTTTGTTGATGATATCTTCAATTGGTTACATGAACTAAGATACTCTTTGACTTATTAAAAAATAACGAAAAATAAAATTTATATTTTAGAGGAATAATGTGATGTACTTAAATTGCATGCCAAATATCGTTTACGTTTAGTTATTGTGAAATATTATTGTATAGATTAGCAATTATAATGATGATATATAAGAAAAAATTAAAAATAGGTTGTTAATTATTATATTATAATATATTGAATAGATTAGGTTAGGATTTTTGCTGATTCTGACCACACCATTCATTAATATAGACTATAATTTTAAATCGATGTATTGATTATTATTTATTAGTAATAATTTATTACTCTATTAAACATAATATTATATACAATGTAATAATATAGGTCGATGCCCGATAGCTGTGGCATAGGAATTTGTTTGAATAATTTCGTCAAAAGAAAATCAAATAATAAAATGTTAATAATAATATTATTATGTAACAAATAAAGTGGTGTAGAACATGGTTTTTACCAATTAAAATAAATTTAATAATAATAAAATATTTTATGTTTATATGGGTAGTAGGCTAAAATCTGTTATTATTATTTCAAAACCATATTTAGATGTTTGGTGATACCATGCAGTGAATTCGCGTTGAGTTACCGGACAGTTGACTTTTTATAGAGCTTTGTCGACTCACTTCTAAATATAAAAAATAATACGTGCGAGTTAATTTGTGTGGCATAATGGCATATAATATATTAGTATGTAAATACTGTTGAACGGTCACGGATAAACATTTGCGTTCGTATGATGATAATAATAATAATTAATAAATAACGCCATTATAACGTTGCCAGCCACCACGTTATGTTATATGCGTTAAAAAAATGCTTTAATAGCCATGATGGTATTGGAACGGTTACAGGTATTTAAATTATTTATTTTTTGTGCATCGTCCATAATGTGCACAGGCCACAGTTGACAGTATAGTGCAGTATATACACATATTATTATATACGTATGATAATAATATTATTGGCATCGGAGTCTAGACCGTGTTATAATATACACATTGCGTATACATATATATTGTATAACGGATTCATAATAATATATATTTTAACTGGGTAAATATGGACTTCAAAGCAGCTTGTGCATCCATAACAAACACACACATACATGCACACGACAGTCGTCGTCATCGTAGCTATTTAATATTTGAGAGGAAGCTGTTCGCTGCACTCTCGTGGTGGATATTATTATAATATATTATACATTTATACATATTATTATATATATGCATTCGATTCGGTAACGTTCAGCTGGTGCGTGTCGCATAAATAACAATAAATGATGCTAAATTCGTGTGTCGCATACTCGTATTATATAAAATATAAATAGGCACGTCGTCGTTGTCGTCGTCGTCCGTCGATGATGGTCGTAACCCCATCAGACAAAAAGGGATTCGTTACACACACACACACATACTCACACTCTCTCGAACACGCGTATATATACACACAAGAGCGCCTCTATCGTATTCTCGGCGTTTATAAAATATATATTTATATTGTAATGCGTGTGTTGCCTCCACGTGCGTCTGTTATGGTCCAGGGGGTGGGCGGGAGCCGGGTATCGGTGGACTTTTAAAACTTCCGGCTCCATCTCATTGCTTATGCCCCTCCTTCCGTTCGCGGAGTCAGTCCTGAACGACGCCGTCTTCCGGTTCTCGTTTCCAAAATGTTGTTAAGGCCCATCCGGGTCGAATATCGTCCTTTTGTCGTGCGTTTATCGGCTATGCACGCGCCCCGCGCAAAAGGGTGGTAGTCGGTATTAATAATAATATACGATAATATTGTCGTGATGATGGCCGCAAAGAACAAAACGGCCAAAGTCCGAAACGAACCGTTTTGTGAACGCGACGATGACTGTTGCAACGACGGTGGTTCACGGCTGCAGTCACAGCAGTGACCGATTGTCGTTTTCATTCCTCCCGAATCGATTCTTCCAAAACTATACATATATGTATGATACGTATACAGTTCATAACCACTAACATATTATATTATGGACGCGCACTGTCAAAGTGTTATATTTACTCGACGCTACGAGTATATTGTTTCAGACGTTTCCTGTTTCGGGATTTTCGTAGCGGAAGAGCGCGGTTGAAAGAAAAAAAAAAATAGCACAATTGGAATTCGGCTGCAGAAATAAGTTTTAATAAAAAGTTTTTAGAGAAAGTGATTGTTTGTGAAAACTCCATTATCATCTCCTTTCCTCTGCGACACTATACTTAGCACACACACACACTCATAGATACATATATATATATAGAGATTAGTACACTATATATACACATATATAATAGTTGCGTGTGGACCGTGTGGTATATGCGTAAATGACTGCGGACTATGTACCTATATTGCAGACAAATGTGTTTAAGTGGTGTACGTCTTGAACCTATATGAAGTTTATAGGTATAATAATATACTACAGTGATATATTATATAAGTACCGTTATTTCACTTCGTGTTAGCATATTATACTTGACAACAGATTGCGATTTTCAGGTGTTATCAAGTTCAACAGAAAATATATTATTATTATTGTGTTGTTGTACAGTACATAAGAACTGCGTGAACATATTATTATTATTTAGAGCCTTAGAGGTTTACGTAATTTATTTTTTGCAGCTAACAAAATTTAATCTCGAACGTGAACTTATCACGCGGACGGGTAATATATATGAAATTACAATACCGAAACGTAGGTTCCACCATGATAAGAGATCATTGCGTTACGCGTTTTCTTTCATTAGAGAAACGTGCCAAATAGGTCGTAATCACACGACACACACACAAATATGTACCTATATATTATCTTAATATATACATCGTTTTATCCACGACTGCAGCAATTGTGCCTAGATAAGTAATACGGTATACCACAGTGATGGTAGTATAGTGACTACAGCGCTGTAATTATTATCATTATTCTTCGACCGAAATTAATTCTACGAAATTTGTTTCGTGTGTATCAGACGTGCGCAGACTGCAGTCTATAATAATAATGTATACGACGACGGCTGAAAACCGACAACAATGTTTTTCCGAATATTGTTTTTCGTATACTCTAAAATGTTATATATAGGTATAATATAATATTATATAATATAAGGTATATATGAGTAATCGCATTACCGCGTTCGCGGTACATGGTATATTATTGCATTATATATTAAATTACATCCATGTCATTGTCGTGCTGTTCTCTAATTACTGCCAGGACGCGCGTGCAATATGCGTGTGTGCTATACATAAACGCAATTTCAATTAATTTCATTCCACCTTTTGCGCGACCGGTGTACAACATGGTTTTACCGGGATTGAAAAATGGCCGACACACAGGATCATTGCGATATCATAGTCTCTCACGATAAATTATTACGATGACTGTTTACCCACATACCGAAAACTGTTTTGCGAGAGATAGAACCACTCGGGCTGTATGGTGGTAGTTAAGACTCCAAATTGATTTACAATATAGTCGAGAACACAATCTGTGAATATTGTTTTTATTTTTTTGATATCACTTATACGAAAGAGTTCTTTTCAAAATCAATTGTTTTTGCGTTTTTCAATTAATTCGAATAATTTTTTTATTAGTTCCGATATATCGAAAATGTTTTGTTTATTCATTAAAAAATGTTAAATGTTTGTACAGTAAATCTATATAAACAAAAATTAAATATAAAATATTATATATTTTAACAAAGCGTTAATAAAAACATAAGGTGACCAAATTTTTTACAGCCCATACAGTCACCGTTCATGGCTTGACTTATTAAATTATTGTCCATATGAAAAAGTACGTACCTTAAGGAAATATAAAGGTAAAACGTAAATAGTATTGACCAGTTGCAGTGCGCTACCTTGTTCGAACAACGACCCACTAATAATATGCGTGTTACGACGACGAGGTTTGGTGATTTCGAAATCATTATCTTTATACAAATTTAAATGTTTTGAATTTAACACGAAATTCAATAATATTGCAGACATCGTCAAACAGTCGCCGCAGACAACAGTCGGTAAACGTGAGCATTTTATCCAGAACCGCTCTTTCATTTGGTGTTAAATTTTCGGCCACCGATTATTAAAATTTTTGGACTCACGAGGTTGCGTTGTATCACTGCTGCAAGCGTATATACATATTACACGATCATTATCCAAAGACGATCAGGGACAGCTGTCATGCAGATCGTTCACCGGAGTCCTGAGAACACGATAAGATCACTGAATTTTTCGGCGGCCATTCGGTTCCGTTGTCGTCGGATCGTTAACCGGGGTCACAACTGCCCGTGTCGCGTAAAATCAAGATCTATCAAGATCTTCTTTATCAAAATAATAATTTATCACACGGTACCACGACGGTGACCAAATCACACCGAATAGTTGAATATATTCAACTTTTGGCCGAGTGGTTACAGATATATGTGCACAAAAATGATAACATTTTATAATCAGGACGTACAATGTATATTCATTTCATTGGTATTGCATTTTGGTATACGGATTAAAATACGACACGACGTGGGTAGTTGTGAACCCGGCTTTATGCTCGCATTATTCAGTTTAAGTCCGATTGTTCGGAATGTTAATACCTATATCACTGCATCGTCCACACATGTTACTTATCGACGTATATACACGAATCGTATATTGTTGTTTGTCTGCGTGTACCCATGTTTATTACTGTATTACCACGAATCATACGTGTAACGGGCATGCTGCATATACACTTTATGTAGGTATATAGGTATGTACCACGGTTATCTACTCTATCTACTTAGATAACCGTGGTGTGTACATATTATATTGTTTTTACAATACAGTACCTACTTCAGCGAGATGAGTGTGTAGGTAGTTATAATTGTACGTGTGTACGCGGTCAGTGGTCTGGCAATTCGTCCGTCGCCGCGTGGAAATATGTATTTTATTATTATTGTCTCGTCGAAAAAAAACGAAATGAAATCACGACCACCGCGATACACAGCGAAGAAGCTGTAATCAGATATTCAAATGATATTTATTATATTGTGTGTATGCGAGACCGGTGCTGTGGTTTTCCACGGTCAATATATTGGTTACCTACTATATTATAATATTATAACACGGGTACCTACTTATTACAATATATAGGCGCACAAGCACCGCATATCGTACCCATATAATAACACGATGTTCACAAGTCGTCGCGTATGGTGTGCTATGGTACTAATGTATACTATACCTGTATTCACCGCGGTGCAGGATATATTATCATATATTATTATTATCATTATAATATGTACACTGGTCTAGGGATTGCCTATGTGTACGATTATAATACACGCCGACCTATAACGGTTTAACATGATTTACGGATCGTATTGGTTTAACACAGAAGCGTGTTGAATGCATGATTGTTTTTTCTCCCTCTCGCACTCTTCCGAATTCGTCCGCGTATATACAGGCACACATTATAGGTATTATTACTATATAATAGCGTCTCTCGACGAGAATAGTTACATATAGGTAGGTGTAACACCGCGTATAATATTATTATGTACGTATAAGGTAGGTATATATAGTGTATAATATAATATAATACGCGTTCGTCTCGCACTCGCTAATCAATTAGTTCTATAAACACACACACGCACACACGTATGTATATAATATATATATTATTACATTAACCAAATGTCGTTCGCTCTTCACAATAGACCAGACGGATATAGTTATAGGTACTTACAAAGTTGGTTTTGTTAACCTTAATTCAAACTCGCCTCGTTATACCTATACAGAAACGGTAGGTATATAGTATGTCGTTACATTGTTTACACGCGATAGACGATAATACAATATATATTATTATTATTTAACGTTATTACGTTAATAATAATCCGATAGGTAATAAAATAGAACAAATTAAAAACGCGTTTCGGTGCGCCTATACAAATACAATGTATATACACTTAATATTTTCATATTAATCAAAAGAATTTACATTACATATCACTATACAATATAATATAATATTTAGGTATGCGTGCTGCTTTGAAAAAACCGCTAAAGCCTAAACATATAATATGTACACACCACTCCCCCCATGGACACTTTACAAATATAATATATGTACCTACCTACATATATAGTTATAATAATTTTTGGGAACAAATCTAGTTTGGCACCCACGTGAATTTTTAAATTTTTTTTCGGAAACCTATGAATTACGACGAGTTAAGAACGATGTTGCAAAAATCAATTTCCCCCACCCCCTTCAAACAACCCTTCCAAAACTGAGCACGCTTCTGCTGGCCAGTAGTTATAACAATTATAAATTGTAAATTGTACAGGGTTACATCACATGACACATATGATTTGATGACTATGCTATGCAAAATTATATAATGAATCACGAGACGCTCTGCGTGAGTAATTAGTACAGTATACCTATAGTATACCTACCTAATCTGTATTTTTTTACTCAATTATTTTTTTTTTTATGGTACCTTTAGATTTTATACGGGCTCATCATATAGTTAAAAAAGGGATCTATATTTATGGATATTTTTTTATACTTTGCTTTATATTTGCCTTTGTTAAAAATAAGGACTATGTAATCAAACACAATACTGGTATATGCGCGTTAAATCCTAATAAGTAATAATAACAGACTACCAAAATAAAAAAAAAACAACACATATAGGTTTAATAATACATAAACCGGAACAAATGGTTTTTTTCCTTTCAATGCAGCCGTCAGAAGTTGGTAGTATACATGTGTATTGTGTGTATGTGTGCGTGTGTGTACCTATACGAATTAAAAGGTATAGAGGCGCCAGTGTGCACGGACAAAAAGACCGCGCGAATCGATGATCTCGATTTATTTTTTTTCATTTCTGATCGATATAATAAGTGAGGGTGCAAACAATACAAATTATATTCGCTAATCGTGCGAGAGGAAGTGTTTTATCTCATGGAAGCCGACACATATACACGAAAGGCGTGTCTCGTTAGTCGTCCTTCTATATATATATATAGTCGGAATATTCTGGACATAGGTTCTGGAACTCTGGACCGTAATACCTGCTTCAGGCGTGTATATATATATATATATAACGACCTCACACAACGTGAGGCATTTTTCAACATAAAAGGTCAAAAAAGTTATACCGCCAAAATTGAGGTTCTAAAATATTGGCAACAGTTTATAGAGAATGGAAAAAATAAATTAGGTCTGTTATTAAATATGAAATGGTAAATTGATCTATATACAACTATACAAGTGGTTTTATACACAAACACATTGTACACAAACACATTGTACACACACACACACACACAGCAGGTTTTGTTCGAAATAAATGACGTTTAGTTAATAAATGTTTGATATATTACCTACTGTTCAGATGTCAAAACTAAATATTGCAATTTCTAGCCTATTGTTGTTTTTATATAGGTACATACTGGCTATATATTATATTATAAATATCTAATGCTGATATTTATGTATGACTGTCTAAATAAATAAATCTAGGAGATTAAAGGGAGGTAAAATATCATGGGTAAATAAGACATGGAAAAATACTACAGTAAAAAATCCACGAAAATAGTATTTTACGCTATGGCAGTAAATTTAATTCTTTGATTTGTATTAGGTACTAACCATAAATATCATACAGACTATTATATCTATTATATCATACAGAGATTAAAAATATAATAGGTGGTAAAATATTTCCCTATATTCCTAATCAATATATTGTGCTTGTTTATACAGCAGTAAGTTAGTGATAGTGCAGGTTTTGTATTATTATAAACAATTAATTTACCTAGAATATATTCAACATAGTACCTATTTTTAAAATAACTTAATTTTTTATTACTAACATATTTCTCAATTTGTTATTTTTTCTCTTACGGGTGAAAAAATGTGTTGAAATTAATAGTTGGTTTTCCTTGGATATTTGTTCACAGATAGATTGAACTGATGACGCCATTGTACATTATAGTTATAAGCTGGTAAAAGTGTGTTATTGTGACGTGATATGTGTATAGTGTATACATCATACAAGGTAAAAATACATAGTATCAAAGTTTTATGTGTTGTATAACGAGGGCCGGATTGGACAAATTCGGCCAACCGGGTTTTCGTACTTTACCGGTCCACTTACAAACTTGCGGCCCTTGTGTACGTTCTTATTTCATGCATAGTTATTTTACTAAATCTTAACGTATTTTTAGTCAGCGGCCCCTCATGACTTGAACGGTCCAAAATTGTTGCGGCTCACCGAGTCCAGTCCTGGTTATAACTTATAACATAATATATTATTATATTCAATAATATGTTTATAAATAAACTGCGAGAGTGGTACTTTGTCACGAGAGACTGTTTTCTTAATATTTGATAACATTAGAGTATTCTTTTAAAGAAATGCTGTCTGCATTGTGAATATACGTATGTAGTATCTATACACTTATTTGGCGAGAGAGCGTAGAAATGATATATTAGCTATTTTTCCGCCTCTGTTTTTCATAATAATCCAGCGTTCAATACATAATAATATATTCTATATAGTCGTTTACGTGTAGCTTGCAACGGTACTAGTTAGCCATACTAACAGCGAAGTGGATGATAAAAAAAAATGGTATGAATACAAAAGGGGTCACCACCACCGCCGTCTGCATGTACACCACCAGCATCGCTTGCTGCACCATCAGAGTACTGGAGGTATGCGACGAGACGGCGAGCGCGTTAATTAATCTCCGTCCGATGACGGTTATATTATTAGGTTGACTTAATGAATTCCAAAATCGCCTCCGGTTTAGGATCGAAAAAGCTCGCTAATGAAAGCACTTAGGGGGTAACCCTTTCATAATAATTATCACAAAAACGGTCCTCCTTCCCGCACGCACCGACCGCCACAGCCACCTCGCCCCCGCAGACTCGCGACACCTTTTAAAACGATTTTCGTCGCGTTCGCGTATACACGATGACGCATATATACGCCTGCTACTGTATTTATATAATAATAATAATAATAATAATGAATACGTGACGTAGCTTTTCACGCGGACGTCCAATGGCAATCGATCGAACTGGCCGAGGCCACGCCCAGCCCGGCCCGGTACCGGTGCCGGTTGGCCGTGTGCGTGTAAAGCACTCTTAAATAATTAAGTCGGATCGTCGTCGCCGGAAAATAATGCGAAAGAGATGTTTTCCGGCGGGCGAGAGGTGCGCGGTGCGGCGACGGCGGCGCCACCCGCGCAGGTTTATTCGAACCAAGACGAAGGGAGGAGGAGGGGGGGTGGTGGTGAAGGAACCGAGAGGATGAGGTCGATATAATAATAATAATAATAATAATACAGGCGCCGGGCGATATGATAAAATATATTATATCTATATATAGGTACGCGTGTATATTATACAGTGGGAAAAAGGGTTAAAGCTCGCGCATAAGGCTTGGGGAGTATGCAGGCGGCGGTCGGTGAGTTTGTCGCCGCAGAGTGGAGAGGGCGAGCCCATTAATCATAAAATGTTTTTGGCGCGCGCGTTACGCGGAAAACACAATAAGGGGAAATTCGTGTCGATCCGCGTGATAATAAGCACCGCTGGGGACACGTCTCTCGCTTTATCTCTCTCTCTCCTCTCTCTCTCTCTCTCTCTTGTTTACTGCTATATCCGAAAACACTTCGCGCGTTATACATTATATATTAATATACTGTATTATTATTATCATCATCATTATTCCTATATATATATATAATATCAAACCCGGGCGCAATGACGGCGTCGGTATTGTTTACGGTTAATGAGGCCGTTACGAGTGGAAACGGACGAAAAATAAAAAATAAAACACAACCGTTTTCAGCCACCGCGTCATTAGCGATGACGGCCATCGCCTGCACCGTAATTAACTTGTGTGTGAATTTTTTATGCACACGCGGCCGCGGCAAAGTGACATATCGCGTTATTCGGTGTGAGCGTGTGTGATGTAAATATAATAATAGCAGGTGTGACACACGAGTTTTATTTGATAATAATATACTCATAATAATAATGTATTTTCTTTGTACATATTATAATATGCGTGTACCGCTGCAGAGTACTGCTACGAGCAGCATATCGAAGATCTAACATATTAGAATATTATTAAAATATAGTTTAAATGTAAAATTTTTATGGATTCTTGTATATATATGTATATATCCATCACCTGTATCTAATATGCTCTAATGTGTTTACAGGCAGTGGTTGGCACTTGCTGCTCTTCATCTACAGTATAATATAATATTATGTGATTGCGTACTTCAAACCTGCAGGTGTAGAGTAATAATTGTCAAATATTATTACTTATTAATCTGCAAGACAAGATTTTTTTTTAATATTTTTTTTTTTTATATTACATCAATCAAAATTCTATCTAGTAGTTTCAAAGTTGTTAAAATGTGTACACTAAATATATTTTGTCCTAAACGATGGATTAAACAAAAAATATATAAAGCACCTAGGTGGGTATGTATAATATTTAATCTAGTACTTATTAGACTTTTACTTGACAAAGATTTTTACAAATCATAAAATGTAGATTATGTACTCGTAGATTAGAATTAATTTCAATAATGTTAAAATTATCATAGCTCTTATATATTTCAATCATAGTCTACTGTTTACCTACTATCCTTAGTACGCTATAAGTTAAATTATCTTAAATACTTTTCGTTTAAATTTTGATTCAGTTACCTACGCAGCCACATAGAATTTTAAAAAGATCAATCGCACATCAATTCACGGGAATAAGAGTGATTATTATTATTAAAAAAAAAAAAAAATGGTATCGATCTTCGTGACACTTCTTATATAGGTAATAAAAACATCCACTCGTTTGAAAATATATGGTTTTTATGGGTTATATACCTACTTAGAAATTCCAAAAATCTGGGTTTGAATAATTGTTGTCATTAAATGAAAAACAGGGACGAGCATGTTCCGTGAATAATCCTATATAAAATTAGGTATGGGTACGAGAAGGTTTTCTTTTGAATATATAAGACAGCCAAGCGCGTGGAGGCTAATAATGATATTATACATCGTAAAGCTTAATTAGAGGCGTGCGTATATATTTATATATAAATTATACTGCGCGAGTCGTTGTACAGTGGTATCGCGGTTGACAAAGTAATAGTATATACGGCGGGGGTGGTATTATGGCGATGGTGGTGAGTGGCAATCAGTGGCAATCAGTGCGCGCGCGCCTAGACGATCGCCTTGTATATCAGGCTGCGTAGTCATCCGCTCGCCGAGAATATTTTCACCTGCTGTCGCTTATTTACGTATTATACGCATCTGCGTATACCTATAGTAATGTATATATTTATGTACATGGCATATTATATTAACTAACCTAACTGACACAGTGATGTGTGTGGGTGTGTGTGTGCACGTGCGTGTATATAATATAAAGGACATCTGCAAGTCCGCAAAAGGACGTTTTAATTACACGAAGCGCCACCGTTGATTGAGTGTACAATATGACAATGTACGCGCATATACTTTAACCACGATCGGTGTACCTATATATCTCATAATAATAATAATAAATAAAGACGGCGGCGTTAATGAAATAATAAGCTCCAGCGCGGAGTATACCTGTGTGTGTGTGTATATTTTATGATTGTCAACACGCTATACGAAATATAATAATAATATAATCTGATCAAGAAACTATTGCCACGAAACAAAAATAAACTTTACTGCGTGAAGTCCCATAAAACTAAGCGCTGCTTTGGATGTTTCACAATAAGTACGTATACATAACATAATAATATACTCTGGCCCAAAAGAGAACGACCGTAAAAACTTGTGCGTCGCTGCGCATCGGTCCATTCCATTTGTACCGAACCAGCCATAACCGCCGAGATGAGTCACAACGATTTCACTAATTGTTTTTGAACTAACGTTTACGTTATAACGTATTTCTTTCACTCGACCATTAATTTGGAGTTGGTCTTTGATTTTACTATCATAATCTTCCTAGCAACGTTATAGAGATATGTAGTTTGTGAGCCTGGGTTAGGTAAGCCTGCCCGAGTTCATTCTGCCAACTGGATCATTTTTGTGTAGGTGCTAGTAAGCTATTGTGTATTTTTTAAAAATCTATCGACTTTGACGAAGGACATGGGTGTACACGAACCAAAAAGGCATTGGCAATTAATCGCCCCAAATTATGATAAACTCGGAAGCAAGAGTCAAATCTATGAAGTACTATACTACTTACTGGTGTATTAGAGACTAAATTCTTACTTTTGAATATTATGTATATACCCTATCAGCACAAATTGAAACAGTTCTATTCAAGGCCCGTTATGATCCTGTTACTAAGGCACTGACTCCATGTCACCCTCTGATTTGACAGCCGCTAACTGTACACCCCAAGTCAAACTGGCACAATGAGCCAATAATTATAAACTGTATGTGACAGTGATGGAATTTTTTGCGATTCTGGGCACGCTGGCGTCAGGATAAGTTAAAGTCATTCCAACAATGAGATAAATAGATGAATTCTTTGGCCAATCTCAAAGGAGGAGATTTAGTGATACTAAAGGAAGACTATCAATCAACTTTGGAGTGGAACTTGTGAAGAATTCTACGGCTCTATTAAAGAGCAGATAGATTGGTAAAAGTAGTCATCATCAAAATATTGTGAAGCGACCAATTACGAAATTGTAAATTCTGCTTATCGAATATAAAAGGCAGACTTGAATATTTTCGGGGGACAGTATGTTCTCACCACTTGATGTGTGATGTTATAAGTTATGATTTGAAAACATATTTTTCTTTATAATATATTATCAGCCTTGTTCCTTTCCTATAAATACTGGAATGGTATCTTTGGTTTGTATACTATTAGTTTTGAGTTACCAAATACTGTCGGTCAGCCTACAGAGACCAATCGTAAATCCCTGTAAAGAGTAAAGACTATTTTTTGTATGACCTTTGAGATAATCTTCTATAATGTGTTTTACTAATATAATTATTATAATTTTATTATAATTAGGTGTAATAACGTAGTCCACAGAGCAGTAATTTAATGAACTAGTAATCAGTGAGCTAATCAGGATTCCAAATTTGATGCATATTGTTATACTGAACTCGGTGCCGAAGCAGAAGCGCGAAGTACCTGTGCACTGATTCTCCACTTTTGTGTCAGCTTGTTTCTTGTTTTTTATCGTTCTTAACCCGTCACTATTTGAAAATAATATAGTTTGACCCCCCGCAGGTAACTAGCTGACTCAAAATTAGGTATGTCTATTTCTTCAATGATTATCTAATGGTTTCTTTTTGCTTCCTTGTTCTTGAGGTGATAGCCACTGAATTATTAGGGTTTAAAATTAGGCCAAATAATACCTGTTTAGACAAGTAAGGTCATAAATTAGTATGGCCTCCATTTGAGCGAGAGAATCTGCTTATTCCCATTAGATCACTAGTGTAAATTAACTTACTAGATTTGGTCTCAATGATATCAGCAGTGTACGTGATGAAGAGAAACGGATATGTACAGGCCAGGGCCGATGTGACTAACTGATGCACAAGTGGCGCTTAAAAGAGGATCCAATATGTGAATGCGGAGCGGAGGCCCAGGTAGTGCATCAATAGTCAGCAAATATGGAAATAGGAGGTTCACTGGAACATTTAACACCAACGACGAAAAGAACAAATTAATTAAATAATTAAAATTATAATTAACTGACTTAACGTTACCTACAATTCACCTTTTTTAAACTATTCATTTAACTGTACTGATTTAAGACAAACCCAAATTTTAATATTTGTATTATATATGTTATACTGTATTTGCATTCTCTATGGTCTTACGAAAATAAAATAAAATAAAGAGAAACGGTGATAGTGTAGATCCCTCAAGGAGAAAATTTGGGAGTATATTTGCGATTTTTCCCATTTATAACCACTTATTTTTACCAGACAATAATACTATAACCAATGTGTTGCTATTCTTTTTATATAAAGCTTAGGATTTAATATTATCCCACCTAATAATTTTTTTGCAATCTGATATACCTACTGATTTAGCTACGATTTTACAACAGGGATGCTTGATGGTAGACTCAAAAAATATGGTGACAAACACTTTATTATGCTCTAAAAATATTATGATACTCACCCAGCACGCGTATTAGAAGAAAGTAATTTTTTTTTATCACCTTGGAAATAATTATTAAATTAAACACGGTCGAGTTAAGTTTAATAATTAAGTTAAACAAGTAATTCAATTATAATTAAAAAAATGTAGTAAGACGTATATTTTGTAATACAATTTTATTTTTTATGTCGGCGAAACCGGTATTAGAATTGCTTAGTTGAATTTCTCATATTCTCATGATCTATTTTGTTTACCTTACAGTATAAATAATACAATACAATAATAATTATACGTCCCCCTTTCCTGAAAATCGGTCTCGGGACGCCACTGATACGGAGGGGGTTACTAATTAAAAAAAAAAATAGTAAAAAGATAGCTCAGCCACGAAATATATGTATCTATTCCATATTACAACATAACATAATAATATTACGTACGAGCGTTACGATATGTAATATACACATATATATGTCTATAGAGACATACAGCTGGTTAATGTTCCAGTAAAATAATAATAATATGAAAATAATATAAACGTCTTATTACGTAGCGGAAAATATATTCTATAATGTATTGTTTCACCGTCGTCAAAGAAGCGACGTAATTCGATGTGTGTAATAAATATGTAAGTATAACATATACCTAATAACGATTACCTCGTGATAAACATCATGAAATATGTTTTTATGTTTATTAAACTTATACTAGCTGCTATAATAGTTTATGCTAGAAGCTAAACATATAATATACTAGTGTATAATACAATATACAGCAGTGCCGTAGCCAGAAATTTTTTTTGGGGGGCACTTATTTTTTCTCTAGCCTTTGAAATGTTATAATATCTAATTATGACCCCTGCTTTGTTCATAAAGTGTATCTACTCTTTTTATGACTATATATTTATGTTAACAACTATGGTACATACATTTAATATAACAATGTATCAATATTATTGTAAGCCATAGCCCATAGGTTAATGTATTAATTAATACAAGCATATTAATAAATCATCATTATATCAAAATGTGTGGTAAACAAAACGTTCCATTTTTTGTTCGAATATTATTAAAATTTACCAACAAAAATACAAGACTATATTCAGTGGTCGAAGTTGCTCAAAATACGTGGAGGGATGCCTTTCATATTTTATACAGTTTTATATATGAAATTAATTATAAGGGTTAATTTTGACGAAAAAATTGGAGGGGTGGAAAATGTAAATTATAAGAAGTGGAGGGATGTCATCCCACTGTATCCGGGGGGCACTTCGACCACTGAATTTATAGGGCTGTTGAAAGCTGGTCGTTTTTTGTGAATTTAGACCTATAATCGGAAAAAATAAATAAACTAGGTCCAATTTGAATTTCAAAAAAATATAAAAATGTCTCCCCTTATGTCTGTGTTTTGTAGGAAGCGAATTTTTTTTTTAATAATACTAAAAAATAGTAAAAGTGAAAAAAAAAAGAAAATTAATTTGCTACTATACTAATTAAACAACACTACAAAGTACAAATCAAAAATCCATTTCTTACATAACCTAGAAAAGAGATTAAGGAATTCAAATATGTTTTCAAAATTAAAATGGGGCTTTTGGTACTGGGTGAATTTTTCTTCCACTTTTTGGGAGTTTCGTGGCATATGGGAGTTAAACATTTTTTTATTACAAAATATAGTGACGTGACTGCGCGTATGTACGTTACTGAGGTCCAAAATTCTTAGCCATCATTTATCTTTAATTACATAAAGCGTTCGTGGAACTCACACACACTAATGATCAGTCATTGCATACACAGTATGTATCATACAATTATATATTGAAAAAGCTTAATAAAATGATCAAATTATTGTTGTAGATTGGATGAGATTGGATGATTGTAACTTTATATAAAAAGTAAATTAAATAGGTACCTACTGTAAATTGTATTAATTGAGCACAAATATATATTTTCGATGAATAATTCAATTAGTCTCTATATAGCTAGGGAGGGGGTGGCCCCTGAAGCCGCCATTGCCTCAAGCTTGGATAAACTTCTTCTCTACCATAATATGAGTATATCACACACAGTACCTAAGTTATATTATTGGAAATACGGAACTGAGTTTCAGTGTTTCGCTAAAATATAAATTTGTTATTATACTAGCTCTTTTCTAAATAAGAACGCACCGGGCGGCGGACGAAAACCGGTCGAAACGCGCGCATATCCCAACAGTTTCAGCCGCAATTATTTATTTTGTGGGGGGGGGCACCCCCTGGCTATGACACTGATATACAGGGTGATTTATCAAGCATACTCAGTCCATTTTTATTCTTCAACAATGTTGTTTTCTAAACTTAATTTTTAGAATATTTAAGTATGACCATATTTTGAAATTTTTGAGATTTTTTGTACTAGGGACCTTAAGGAGATCTTCCCGTAGAGATTCAAAATTCTGTTTTTTCAAATGCACCCCTTTTTAACTGTAAATTATACTAAATTATATTAAGTAGTCCAAAAATATTCAAGAATTTGAAAATATAGTCTGAGCAATTTACATATTCCAAAAATCAGAATTTAAATAAATTCATTATTAAAGGAAAAAATGAGAGTGAGCGTTCTTGATGAATCACTCTATAAACATAAACATAACTGTAGTTGATTTTGTAAAATTCAGGATTAATGATAAAAAAACCACGCATGCCGGATTTCTATTAATATGTATGAACAATGAAAGTATCGACGTATTGCAGTGCAACGAATAATTCAGTAACTTAATTATGGCATTGTCTATAAGAATAAAACGTCCTATATAAATATATAATATGTCTTTCACCCCCACGGCATCCAATACGGCAGTTGGCATTTATGGTGCAACACCCCAATAATTTCCATATAATAAAGCCGCAGACCACTTTTGCAAATTATTAACTATCACTTTGTCTTAATTATTAATTCCATTCCCTTTTATGACGCCCAATTATAAAACACAGACAGGGGAAAAACACGGGTAATATTATAATAATATATATATATATATATATTATTGTTTGTTATCGGCCGTCAACCACCAACGTGATTTAATGACCGAAAAATTACAAAAATATTATAGGAAACAATTTCGATCACCGTAATCTATTCTTTAAATTCTTTAAGTTAAAATCTTAAAAGAACAGGTGAGTGGCTGTTGCTCTACTGTACAGTAGGTTACAAGAGGGTCCATGTATAATGGATTGTATTAAACTTGAATTCAATGTTATACTTAATATGATGGTATATAAGAAAAATGATTCTGAGCGGAGATGGTTTGTCAGTCTGGATATTATATATAATGGATATTATGTATTTTAGCCTGTAAGTTGAATTAATATTATAATATTATTATTTTTTATTTGTTCAGATCCCATTTTTAGCGGTTTTTCGTAATTTGCCGGTGGTTTTTCCCGTGGCATTAAATAGATATTGATAAAGTCGAAAAATTACCTCTCTAAAGTACCATCTTGATCCAATTTGCTAAAAGAGAAGATACTATATGTTGAAATTGATGCACTCCTTCTGGTAGAAATTTTATATTCAGCATAAAAAAAAAAAATAATAAGCTCCATTGTAAAACCACCAGCTTACTATCTCCACTCAGAATCTAAAAAAAATAAATTACAAATTACAAAACATGTATGAAAATAAAATAAAATTATTCAGCACCGCGAACCTGTACCAGTTTAATCGGAACTATGTCTATATTTAATAATAGGCACTAGGCAGTAGGCCTATCAAAATATATCAATAACCAATCCCAAAATTTTCAATTTAAATTCAAACGGTTACATAACATAGGTACACGTATCATTTACTGTAATAATGACTACTATATGTCTACATTATAATATGATACACAAATACATACCTATACAGTATACATACTATAACACCTATACTTATCTTATCTCGAATAAGGTCAAATATAAAACACTTCCATTACTCATCGTTATTTAATATAGGTAATGGATATTAAAGGAACGTCATTGTTTTGTGTATTATTTGTTATAAGTTATAACGTATAATATTATGATAATTTCGATGTTGTTTGACTTAATTTAAGCTGCTCGTTAAATTGCCAACAAACGGTAAACATTTGGGTATATAATATTATAAGCGCAACAATTCGGAAGCATGCACGGTATTGTATATTTAGGCACTATATTTGACGTTAACTTTACACGTACATTAACGCTGTTAATAATATCGCGGGTATGTATTATTAAGTTTATATGGGTGCGTTTTACACATTTCATTTGTGCGGCAGGCTTGCGGCTTCGATACGATTGCGATTACGATTTAATTAAATTTTTTTCGCAGTACTTATTGTTGTTATTATTTTTTTTTTTTTTCATCCGCTCCCTCCCATACCGGGCCGCCGCCGCCGCCAACTGTACACAGAACATTGCCGTTCGACGTGTAAATGCGTTTTAAGGGCTCACAAAACGAATGTTTACCATCGGCGGCGATCATTAATAACGCGTCCGCGGCACAATGGGTGCCGATCCGGTAGGCGATGATTAGGCGACGGTCGCGCCGGCAATACAATGAACTTCGGGTTCATTAAATGCGGTTTGTCAGGCGACTCGTTGCCGAAGTCTATTATCAAATCGTCCGGATAATTTCGTTAATAACAATGACAGAATGGAAAAGAAAAATAATAACGATAACGATAATAATAATAAATATGAAAAAAAAAGCCGACCGCGGTGTTTGACGTAGTGGCTGCGCGGGGTGTGAGGTACCTACCTATATAATAATGTAAAGAAATAATAATAATTACGCGCGAACGTGCTAGTGTGTGTGTGTGTGTGTGTGTTGGTGGGAGGGTAGTGAGAGTGGAGAAAAATCGTTCGGTAAATGAAAAGCTTTGGTTGTAAATGAGAGAAGAAAAAATGCGTCGCAACTGTCGTTTTTCTCACGGCACAATTAGCTTTTCGAAACGAGCGCGTTGTCGCGGCGGCACTGCAGCGGTTACGGACTTTCACGATTATTATTAATAATAATTTTCCGTTATCGGTTCGATTGTATTGTGTTGCAATGTTCAACCCTTGACAGAAAATAATAATAATAATAATAACGAGAGTTATGGCCACTATATTATATTACTGTAGTTTTGAATAATTCGGCTGTAAGTGCGTGCGGTACAGTGTGTAGGTGTGCAATATAAGTACATAATATTATGTATATAATTTGTTCTGATTCATTTTTCGGCGTAAACACTGCACCGTTTCGATTGCGGTATAAACCAAACGACACAATCACTTTACATTACTCACCATTATGTCCAATACTGGGTGATCCATTTGACATAAGACACTTATAATTCAAAAAATATTTTACGCATTTGAAAATATTTTTTTTAAGTACATTATTTTAAATTGTTAAAACAACCTTAATTATTAAAAAATAAAATGTTTTTTATCGTTGTTATTTTTTTTGAAATTTATTTCTTCTCTTTTTTTAACGACAGTATGTATTTTTTAAATACTTATTCATTTCAAACGCAGCATTTTTTTTTGGAGTACCTACTTCGATACATTTAAAAATCGAATTTTGGATGAATAGTGCATGAGTTATAAGTATCTAAATTTTAAAGTTTAGATGAATGGAGTGGAATGGTATCACTCAAAATTATGGTCCACTATTCAGGTGCCTTAATCTGGCACCCCAAGGTCATACTTTTTACTTCGGGATACCATTAAAGGCACCTCCATTACTTCATTGGTTCAAACTTTAAATACTTAACTAATATACCTACCACAGTACTACTCACCAAAATGTAATTTTTATTGTTAGATATTCCCCGAATAATATTCTACTTCAAAATATGAAATTAAAAAAGTATGCTGTCATTCAAAAGAGTAAAAACTTAATAAATTATAATTTTTAACCATAATAAATAGTAAAAAGGTAGGCCAGTGGGTGTCGCTCTGCTGTACAGAAGTTTACAAATGGGTCCCTGTAATGGATGGTGTTAAATTTGAATTCAATGATATAATATCATTGTATAAGAAAAACGATTCTGAGTGAAAACGGTCAGTCAGCCTATGATATAACCAAGTATATTTGATGATATTATTGTGAATAAAGTAATTTATATATAACCTATTTACGTGGAGCCTTGTTTTCAATTTTCAATCCTTAGTCATAAAAGTTAAACATTTTATAAATTTTTAACTACAAAATAATTATTAAATTATAAATTTGATACATTTTGTCAAAATTTGAACTTTAAATGCTTATAAAAATAATTGTGCCTATGTATTTTTAATATTTTTCAACTGCTATTAGAACGATATATCAGGAGCCTTATATTTTCACGCTTTTTTACCCAACAAATACAATTTTATTACATTTATAGAAAAAAAAAAACTAAAAAAATTGAAAACTGACGATGTCCGTCAAAAAGAGTCAAATTATTTTCAAAAATGTATCGTGTATAGAAAATGCTAATACAAACATTCAGTGAAATTGTCAAGTATCTACAGTCATACGTTTTTTAATTACAAGAAAATAAGGAAATCGTTATATGAGATTTCGAGTGAATTTGCTAATTTTCGTGATTTTTCCGTATTTTGTCAAAAACTTTAAATGCTTATAAATAAAAATCGTGACTATTTTTAATTTTTTTCATTTGCCTTTGAAACAATAACCTAGGAGCCTTCTATTAAATTTTCAAGATTTTTAACCCAACAGATATAATTTTATTGATATTTATAGAAAAGAAATCTATCTATGTCAATATAAGTATTTGAGTTGAAGGTTATGCGAATGGACGGAGTCACTCTTCTTTTTGAAAAATGTATTTGCGCGAACGGTGTACCTATACCCCTTCTATAGGTATATATATTCAGATATCTACATTTTATTTTCGTTCCCGTTCTAAGTTTTTCCCAAATCAAGCACTGAATATAACTATGGACACAATAATAAAGATTGTATCATAAATATACACGAACGAAAAATGCGTACCTAAAAGTCTTCCCCTCTGCAAGTAGGTGCACTCGGCGTTTTTCATTAAATTCTGTATACTATATTACCTATGTATAACCTTATATTATTATATTATTATCTCTGAAAATACTAAATACTGATGTGATGATGATTATTTAATATATTGCATTACTATAATAATATAGAAATAGGGTACCTATAAATAGTGACTGATCTTTTGTAAATCGATCAAATTTAAAACGTATCCATAAAATATATTGATAAAACACACAATATCCCAAACAAATCTCTAAGCGACATCAATAATACATAATAATATAACATCATCGCATATGCATTGAATAAGTCGACAATATAATATATGCGTATATTGTGCATTTTATTAGATATATGCGACCAATTCGTGGAAGTCACAAAATCTCATTTTATTCGGTTGTATAAATTTATATTTTATGTAGTAGCCAATAGGTAGATACAATGTAACAATAATGTAAAAATATATTTATATATGCTTCCAAACCACCGATTTTGCGGACGTTTGTCCCGGGGGAACGGCGTACACGCGAAGTTTATAGGTCTTTGAAGCCAATTGTTTTACACAATTGATCAAACTGAAATGGAAAAAACTAAAAAAAGGGACGTTTTCTTTTATAAAATAAAACTGGCAGACGGAAAAAAAACAGAAAAACGAGATTTGCTTAAGTGGTAAGTTCTTTTTATCACCACCGCCCGGCGCGGGTTTAACGAATCGTTTTAATTTCCATTAGAGACGCGGCCGGGTTCCATTTGTTTTGTACGTGGGTGGTGTAGTGGAATGTGGAGAGGAGAGGAGGGGGGGGGGGATCGAAGCTAAAATTCGGTGACGATAAACAATGGCAACTCGAATATTGGACGTCCCACAGATAAATAAGCTGCAAGGGAGGGCATGGTGCGGAACAGTTTCGTAGAAGATAGCTAGATATTATATTATCGTATCGGACTTCGGAGACGTCTTTTCATGTATAGTGTGGTCACGAGGAGGCAGCAATGGGTCATGGGCGTGTAGGGTGTAGGTTGAATCGAAAAAAAATTTAAAATGGAAAAAAATGATCAAGTTTAGTATGTTATTATATATACCGTCACAGGCGCTCACATCACTTCGTCAGATTCGTCCAAAGTACACTATGTATTATATATATATATATATATAAATAGCGTACCTTTACCTATATATACTCGCCCGGTGCCCTCGGCGGGTTTAACGTTTCAATTGATTTATTTTTCGCCGAACTCACGCGCTCGGCAGCCAATTTTCCTCATGCGTGTATAGTATACATATATGTATACGTGGATGTATACATATATATTCTACACCGACTTATATACATCCGTATAGGTAAACATACATTTTGGGGCGCGGCATTCGCGGAAGTGGCGGCTAGTCTTGGAAGGGTGGGAGATGCGAAAAGCAAAAAAAAAAAAAGGAAAGTTTTTGCCACGAAAAACGCACTTTGTTTAGTGGCCCGTAAAAGCCCCCGCGCGCGCACAGAGTCGAGGATTTTTATTTGGACGTCTCACCGTCGTCAGCGAACGTAACTCGATTTGACTATTGCGAAACGACACAAAATGGGTCTCTCTCTCACACACACACACACATTCCGAGTACACGCATTATATATATCCTCCGTTTTCTTTCTCTTGTATATAAATGTACTGATCACACACACACACATACACCTTTAAAACGATTTATGCACTTACTAGCTATACGATATATATAATACGCATGTGCGACGTCCGCCCACCCGCGGCTGAGATATCAATAGCGTTTCGTACATGTATGCGTGTATAGTACCTATATACATTCGAGTAAGTTTTACTTCAAATCGCTTGGGGTCCTATATACATCTGTGCGTGTATACATGTATAATGTATGCATAGTATTATATAGTACTATATGTGTACGCACAATGTCGTTTTGTATCGTATAAGACGCGTATTATGATATATATATATATATACGCGTGGTATATATATATATGTATACAATATTATATGACGTATATAGCGTGTGCGGAAAACAACGACATTTATAGATTCTTTAACAAAACAAGTTTAACGAAGTGAGACGAATACGAAACATAAGCAATACAATGACGTACACACAAACTGCGTAATTGTTTTTGTTTTTTATAATATAAGCTTAACGTTATAGAGGTAAATTAAAAATAGGTAGGCGCTATTGCTGCAATTATTTCTCACCACTCTGAACTCGCTGGCTCGTTGTTCGATAGCACACATTAAAAAAGTGTACACATATGGCTCTACATAATATACGGTCATGTCTGCAAATCATTCAGACATATTGAACCTAATAATCAAAAAAAAAATAATGTTTAGTTACATTATATCAGTATATAACTAAACTATAGTATAACACGAATTTTTCGAGAGAAAATCATAAACACAAAAAAATCGATATTTTTCGATTTTAATGTATCAAAGGCCAATCGGCATCGGGTACCTCACTTTGTAAATCAAACAATTTTCGTGAGCATAAAAGAAATGCATGTGTGATCGACCCAAAGCTAGCAACCTATAGGCTATAGGGGTTGAAGTACGAAGCTGAGAAGTCTCTAGTCTCAAAGAATATTTGGTGCCAATTGGCTCAGTAGTTTCCAAGTCTATAAGCCCTATACGTACGTTCATTTTTATAAATATAGAAGATACTAATTTATCATAGAATTTAGTATTTACAATTAATAATTGATACGATAGTCAATAAAGTTGAAGAAAAAAGAATTATAATATGATCTCTAATACCTAATAAATGTTCTATAATCTATATATAGTTGCAGTGTCCATTGACGATTGGCCATAATTTAGAAAATTTAGAAACCTGCAGAAATCATACTTCACCGTTGCCTGTTGCTAATTTGTATAATGCAATATGTAATTTTGTAGTTATGTAGTTAAGTACAATTATAATATTTTTTTATTTGTTTATTATTTAATTGAATTCTTATTTTCACAGCATTATGTTAATTCAACAATTTTGAAAAATACATTATGTTATTTTATCGGTTTAAATGATATTAAAATTTTATCACGTTTGCGTTTGTTAAAATAGACAGATAAACAGATAAAATATAAGATAAGTATAAAAAAATAATGATTTATCTAAAAAAAATCGTTAGGGATCGATACGTATTACCAATTACCGTTGAGTTTATAACAACAGTTTACAGGAGCTTATAAAATAATGGTATGTATTGCGTAAATAGTTTAACAATGTGATATAAGTAAATGTATACATATAATATAGTATGTATTTATAATATGTGCAATGCAGTAACGAGCCATGGTATGTTTATAAAGCCAATGTTTACCAACTGACTATATCATATTTTAATATAGAGTAAAGTTTTTAACATACCTACGACGCTCAATAAATTCCTTAGTTAATATTTATGCTTAATTTTGTTATCTAATAACCATGATTCCATTAAAAACTAGTTTTTCGATAATAATGGCTTATAAAAATGCGTGGAAAATGAATACAATGAATTTTGTTCTTGATGATATTTATTTTTCACCTATAATCCATACGAAATAATACTATAACAGCGATGGATATATTATATAATATTATAATGACTGTAGAACGACTTATAATTTATAAATATGTTTCTGAGAGGGAGTGAGGGAGAGTGTGTGTGTGTGTGAGAGAGAGAGAGAGTGTAAGAGGGCGAGGGAGTGAGTGAGAAAGAGCGAACGATATTATATATATAGACATATACCGCCGAGAATAAATGAGGAGGAGGAGCCCTTTGCTCTATACCTGTCAGTCACTTTTGCAGCGGTCTACCTGTCCAGGAGCCGTGCACGCTGTTTTGATTTCCCGCCGCCGCCGCCGCTCGCAGGTAAATAATACATAGGTATATAACCCAACCTATATAATATAGCGGGCGTATTACAATAGTAATTTCGTATTTTGTATTATTATTATTTTTCGTTGGCCGTAGAGGGGCCCGCGCGATAGGAAATAACGCAATTAGAGGTCGATCACAAACCATAAGTCCCGCCGCCGCGCCGACCGGTCACAAATCACCCGCGGCACACACACACACACACTATTATTTATTAACAACGATCGCGTATATACATAGTGGCGACGATAACTTGCTGAAACCTATTGACGGGGTGTCGTCCGCGGGCAGAGGGGACGGGCGTGGAACCCCGCAGCAATCTGTTGTCTATTCGACTAGCCCTTGCGCATATTCTACACTCGCCCGCGACTATATTATACACAATATTGCCCACTCCGTCCCCCGCGTGGGGGTTTATTTTTTATGTGTTTGGCACAAATCATGATATCGCACTATATATATATAATATTATGATATGATAATTACGGTCGTTCTGACGAACATGCATCGTATATAATACACCCACGCTCGCATAATATATCATGTGTACATACTGCACATAATATATTATATTATAATACGACGAATGGCAGCGGCGGTCATTGTTTCATTAATTTTTTTCGATCGGACGAAATAGCGAGCGCGTGTAGCGCTTTTCGCGTTATAATAATAATAATGATAATAATAATAATAATAATAGTAATAGTAATGATAATAATATAACGCTGCAGTCTCGTTTCGTTTGGTTTCGTCATAAAAAGTGAAATAAAAATATAAAATAAAAATAAATAAAGCACGACGGCGGCGAAAAAAAACACACCGGCTCCGAGGGTGAATTCCATCCCTTTTATATTCGCATCCGGACATCGCTTGTCGTATTGGTTTATTTCATTTAGTCCGGATGCGTTCGTTTTTATTTGCCGTAAATTGTGCCAACAAAACGTTGCCCGCTATTTTTTTTTTTTTTTTTTTTGTTTACTGCCGCTGGTTTTTATGTGTTTTTTCGTTTCGTTTTTGTTTTTTTTTTTTTTTGCTCCTTCTCTTTTACTCTTCATCCGCTCTCCTATATACGTGCACACACGCGCCGCTGTTGTTCTATTATCAACGTTTTTATTTTATCGCTTTTCCGAGTTGCAAAAAAAAAAAAAAACTCGAAATGAAATAATAATAAACATGTATACACACATATACATCAAACACTGTACAAGGAAATCGAGCTTTTCGGCGGAGAACGGCGGTCGAAAAAAAGATTTACGAAAAAATAAATAAATAAAAGTCGGTTTTAAATTCGCCATTCATTTTTATTGTTCTCTTAATTTATAAACACACACATTTTTGTTTTGTTTTTTTTTTATCATTATTATTTATTTATTTAAGGGAAACCGCATCGTTGAATTTTCATTAAGTTAACTATAGCGCAAACAAAGCGAATATAATAGCTGTAAAACACTGCTTGTAATATACTCCATTACTATTATTCGGTGATCATTATATATATATATATTGTTATATAGTGTATAATATATAGTAGTTCCATTGTAGTCGTAACACTATTAAATACGGCAATAAAATCAATTTTAATTCGGGAATTCGTATATAAAGAATACATAATTTATACAATTTTTTAAACTTGTTTCTGCAACGTTAAAAACCGACTACCGTAGTCTCATTGTCTGTCGATATGCCAATAACCGAAAATGTCTATAAAATTAATCCGGAACAATATGCTGTGTGTTGATTAATCCGGAAGAGATTACCTATTACAAATAAATTACTAATCCGCTAATAGACGTATTTCATGGCTGTAACACAACACGCCAAAACTCTTGCCGGTCCTATTTTCAGCATAATACATTATCTGCTGCTGGTTGTTCGACCAGAACGGATTTAAAAATAATAATAAGTCCAATTTCAAAATTTTGAATTTTAATATACCTATTAATATATTATGCGTGTTGTGCTACAGTATAGTCTTGACGTGTATATAATAAAAGTATTATGTAAAAATCATTATCATTAAATTGCCAATAATGAAATTATAATATGTATTATTTATATTTTATATAATATAATAAATGTGTACAGATTATGAACAATATTTAAATACTCCTGTTTTTTTTTCTTTCTTCTTTCTTATCTTATGATGTATATAATTATGTATAAATATTTCTAAGGTACCAAATTTCTTTCAACTTGTCAATTTAAATCTTTGCAGGCTAATGACCTCCGCTTTCGAAGCCTTTATTCTTAATAAAAATATATAAAAATAAATGTGTGTAAGTATGATTGTACTTAGCTCGAACAATCATCGGAAATATATCACGGTATTGAGCAAATTATACTTGATATAGAAATTCACAAGGAAAAAAAAAATTATTAAATCGATATAGATTGATTCGTCATGTAACTAAATTTAGCTCGTTGGTTTTGAAACAAATAATGTTTCGTATTATACATTTAATTTTCTTTTGGTTAATAATTGTATAGTGCGTGCATGTATACATACGAGGATGTTTACGCATATTATATTGTTACATTTTATCGGACGATTTATGATATAGGTAGGTACATGCAGTGTCATGTACCTCTGGTCTATGTTTAAAACGGCTTTGATTGTTTTGGTGGATCCAAACCGGTGGACTATTAGTTTTTGAAATCCTGAAAAACGATTCGGCGTAAACGCCTTCGACCGCCTCGCGATTGCACCCACCCTGCAGTCATTAGCTTTGGTTTGGTAACCGCGCGGCATTATATAGTTTTAGTTTAATTTTTTCCCTTTTTCAATCTTACACCTATATACACGACGATAATATAATATTTTCTCCCGGTCATTGTATTGTATAGTCCGTCGAGTGTTTAATCGAACTTGGAACGAATAATAGGTACTATGCCTATACATATACATATATATATATACCTATATATTATAATGGATAATGATGAAAAAAAATCCTAAATCCAATTTCTCGTACAAATAAACCATTAAAAAATAAAATTTTCCGCATCACGGACGGTATTACAAAAACCGTTTTTGTTTGTTTTATAAGCCGCCCCGCGTGGCGGCTTAGCCGACAAAAGAAATCGTATATAGTATACCATCACCCCGCCGCCACGGAAGGCGTGATATTATGCCGTACCTGTGAAGTCCTTTATTATTTTGTGTTTTTTTTTCCACTCTACGCGGGACGTAAATCGTTTAACGTCGGACCTTACTTGATTTGCTCTCTCCCTCACCAATTTATTATTTTTAATTTTAATTGATCCACTTTCGGTGTAACAACAGGTCGTTCGAGACAAATTATTACGATTTCCCGCGCAACGTATACAAATTACGAACCATATAATATAGTACTATATAATACGTACAACCGGCCAAAGTATTATAATATAATAATAAATCGTCGGTGAGATATTATTATATAGTAAATATACGTCGTACGCGCTCACAAAATAATATATGGTAGATCAACGCGACGATATAAGTAATAATATTATATTAATAGTATGCAATACACAATTACATATTAAATTATAATATGTGTACGCCACAATAAGCGCGAAGTGAATCCTGCAGCAGCTCGAATTATATTATTATATTTTATTTTATATGATTATTATTTCCAATGGACCAACAGTAGACTCGTGTGAAAATATTGTGTTATTCCCGTTGCCGATATGCGATGCGATATCATATTATGACGCACTGTACCTAAGTGGTTATATAGGTATACTATACCTAGCCTACTACGGTTACATTTTAATTACTATAACAGCATAGACGAGACGGTCGATTTAAATGCGTGCGGTAAGTATGTCGTGCATGTGCGTGTGATTATAGTAATATCATTATTAATTATATTATATTAATACGAAAGAAAGAAGCGCAAACACTCTAAAACGATAGGTGTGTGGCATTTGGGATTAAGTCTCTCGCGGGTATTGAGTTTTCACGACCTTATTATACTGAATTATGATGTGTGTACGTATGTTATATTATAATTATATCATACATAATATATACATTATATTATGGTATAAATATATAATAATAGTAATAATATGTACCGACATGCATAGAGATGAAGCATATATATATATATTAATAAAATGAGTTGCGGTCTTGAAATCGATATAAATGTAACATATTATTGTATTATAATGATATCACGTATATATAGGTATCTATATTATTTAGGTATAATTAATAGTTACTATATTTTTTAATGAAACACGATATATAATATATAAGGACGTAACTGAAAACAAATTTCGGGAGTGGGGTGTAAAATTTTTTAATATAGATTCTGCAGAATACTCATAATTTTTTACGTTCAAAATATAAAAACTATTTATTCTGGTTAATACCGCTTTAACGGAAATATATAATTTATGATTCTTAATAAAATAGTCAATAAACATTATTCACTGGTAATATCAGGTAGGTAGGTACATGTATAATAATGTATACATGACTTGATGCCTAACAAGAGTGGTATACAATATTACAATAAATTAAAAACTAGAGCATTATAAGAACTGAGTTTTTCGAATTTTGAATTATTATCATATGAGTTATTAAGATATTAATAGCAACAACAACAAATGTTCGAATAAGTTCTAAACTTAAGACTCTAAAACTTATCAGAAATAAAATGTTTATTCTCTTAGTATAGGAATAATATTTAATCATATTACCTTTTGTATGAAACAAACACCTAAAAAACTTTTTTTGTGTAACTGTTATATATATATATATAGTGACCATATTCTTAAATCGATTATTCTAACGTAATGTATTTCATTTGCATTAAGATGAATGAAAGTTACATGGGCCAATATTTGTTTTTTTTTCTTTTCAAAATAAGACTTTAAGTGTATTTTAATCACGTTACTTACCTAATTTTTCTTAAAAACGCTTTTATGTTTAAAATTACATTAACGTTTTTAAAAGTAGTGAATTAATGTTTTTTTTTTTTTAAAGAAAAATACTGAAAAAGTTTATTTCACTGTAGGTACTTTATTCTTAAATGTATAAATTTGTCGGGTGCATAATATAACGTTGTGAAAAAAAATAATGATAATGGAATAACTTTTTTGGTACCAGAGAAAACAAAGACAGAATAAGTTTTTAAAAAAAACCTCGTCGATCGAACGAAACGAAACAAGCATTTGACCCAGTTAAATGGCGTGTTCTGTAATTAATTCTTATACGATTACCATAATAAGACGGGATATTATAATAACCTGCATTCACCGTCTGTGGTTATCCCACGTGTAGGTATATATTGCAAAACTAGCATTCACAATTTCTGAACATTTCCTATAAAATGATGTTTTAGACAAAATAATATTCGTGACTATTTAAAAAAATATTAATACATTTAGATGCGAATGATATTAAATTCGATGCACTTGTAGTAAATAACTATCGTTTTTAATTCCAATACTTATGGAAATTTAAAAACGCGTATTGAATAAACCTGGATATAATTTTACCATTATACAGATGTGTTTTAAAACGTACATGGTATAAAAAAAATAACAATAATATAATTAGTATAAGTATGCTATATTAAAATTTAAAAATTATATTTATAATCGAAAAAAAATATTTCTAATGTGGTTGGACATCAAATATACGTTCCATTTGAATTAGATAAAACGGACGTTTTATGTTTTTTATCGACTAATTCTATAAAACAAAAAAACCCCTGAATACGCTTGATCGTACGAAAAGTTTCGTGTAATGTTATGCTCATACAATAGTATAGGATTCAACAAAGGCGGCAAATGCCGATATGACCACCGCTCTTGAAACAAAATGTACATGTAAAGGTGTCTTTATTTGTACCTAATATACATTGTACCTTGATAATTATTCGAAACGCACAAATGGATATTTTCTGAAATTACACACAGGTAATTTTCCTTTAAAATAAATATACACCGACTCGTATAATTATACGTATTTGTCGTATTACTTCAATGTTTTCTAGTTTTTACCCTCCGAAACTATATTGTTATAATCCCAAACATCTGCTAGCCCGCGCCGAAAAGCAGTGCAGGATAATAATAATAATAATAATAATAATGTGTAATGTTGCAAGTCACGATACCATAATATTAACGTTCATTTATTCATGTAATATTCTATGGCATATTGAGAAAATCGTTTTCTACTGTTATTATTCGTGTTATTTTAATTAGTTCTGAATAATAATAACATTTTTATTTGAACGTGTGTGGTGAATAATGGTACAAATTTAAGCATTGCCGCCATATGCTTGATAATATTATTTGGATACTATAATAACAACTTTCTTTGATAAAACCGCAAAAGCCTAAATAATATATTATTATATTATTTGATCAACACAGGTGTGAGGTGCAATATAAATGATTGAATATTAAAGATAATTCCTATATTTAATAATTATTAAAAGCATTATCCCTGTGCGGGAGTGTTGGACAATCATTTTAAAATCGACAATACATAAATATTAAAACCCTGACGAAGGTATATAATATAAAGTCTGCAATTCCAATATATTTTTGAACATTTGTATAATATGGCGCAAAAGTACAGTATATAGTAATAATTAGAAGTTTACACAAGTTAAAAATCAGATTCGTCATTATTATAGCCTATAGGTGTTGTATTATACAAGGAAACAAGATATAAACGCATTGTTGAAACGCGTGTGCGCATAACAATGTAATATAATATATTATATACATTTTTAACTAAATGGTTCAAAAGTTCTAAAGTGACGAGACAATAACACTATAGTGGCGCTAACGATGCGCATATTATTATATAATTTAATGTTGCATTCTGTAATCGTCAGAGCGTAAATCGCAAATGTCGCGTTTCTACAGCACATAAACCTATACAGAAGCGTATAGAAGAGAGGGGGTCAGATCCCCGTGGCCTTTTATTTTTTTTAAAAAGAAATTTCATGAAATAATATTTTTAGAAAAAGCTTGAAAATAATATATTGTAAGTATTTAAAATAAAATAAATAGTTTTCCAATATAATACATAGGAATAAAACAATAATACAATATGAATTTGATTCAGTAGGTATACAACTTTATTAGTTTATTACTCTATATACATTATACAGTTTAGAATGTACTAAAGATTATTATAGACGATTACACAAATCTCATGTGAAAATTATGACAAAAATTGCAAAATGTTTTAACATCGAATACTTTTTTCAAATATATTTATATTTTTCTTACATACCTACATAAATATTTGTATTATGTCGATATTTCAGAATCACGTTAACTATATGACCGCAAATAATAAATCGTGGAACCGTGGTCAATAATTCCTGGCCAAGTCTGCGCCTTATCGTTTGATAATACAAATAATAACAATACTGATGATCTCTAAAATAATAGTTGGTAATTTTTTAACAAATAGTTCAAATTGAAAATAGTGTCAATAGCTGTTTGTTAGAGCTCGGATTTTCTTTTTACCTATGTAGGTACAAACCAGTCGATCAATTGTGATACTGGATGTGGTATGAATTTATGATTAGGTAATATGTATGCTCACTAGCTATATGCATTTTAACAACGTCTTCATTTTTACATCAAACAGTATTTACATTGGTCTTCCTTAAATTTCCAATAGCTAGTATTTTTATGTTTTACATCAAACTCTATACAAATAAGCAACATATTTTAATACATTTTCAGTTTTTACTTTGCGTGCATTTCATAATTCCAATATCTTACGAGTTTAAATGTTTAACACAACGCAGGTAGTACAATGACTTGGACATGGCAGATTGACAGATACAACACGGATATGACTCGTACTAAGGACGACTATAATATTATATGGATTCGGCAATGTCTCAACCATACTTATCTTAATTACCTACTGGATTCAAGACTAGAAATTACAAAACACCATTGATGAAATTATGATTAGTCTATATTTAGATATATAATAAGTAACGATAACTGTAATACTTTTTCAAGTTAAGAAACGTAGTCGGCGGAGATCAGTTTTCGTCAGGTCGCAGTTGGGTAATTTTTTGTTTGTTTGTCGCCCCCACCCAGTCAATTATCGGTATACTTGCCGTGTAGTTTTGTCACTCCCCTGCGCACAAGTTGGCCACCGACTACGTTTCTTAACTTGAACAGGGTTTTTACATATACCTACGTTTCTTGTTTAAATTCTGAGATTAGTATTTAGTATTACGATAAGAATTTCTTAATTTTCGATATTATTGTTGGCATTTTTGTCACAAAATTGCGATTTTATTTTCACTGTTTATTTTTTCAAATTAATTTTCAAACTTACGTTATGTTAGGTTGCCTACCTTCAATTTAAATAAATAACAGGTTTTATTACCGATTACTCACCTCCATTGCTTGTTAAGCTTGATCCACACTATGATAGTAAAACACATTAGTTGCAATCGTTACAGTTAATAATATCATGGCAGTTGAAAGTGGTTGTTGCCGTAACGACAAAAGGACAATAATAAAGTGTCTGTCACGATATGTCATGATAAAGGTATCGCACTATCAAACGCGTACGGTAGTTAATAGTGAATTTGTGGCCCTGGGGAGGGGCTCGAGTCACATCTAAACTTATTTTTTCAAACACCAATAAGCTTTTTTTAGGGCATCATAAATACCTTAAAACGTCTATTTGTTGTAGGTACATTGGTCACATAAAAGTATACTTCACCGAAACGTATAGTATAGCTGGTATATTACCTAACGTCGAATGCAATATAAAATATTTTAGAGTTTTGTTTTAAACTTTATAAGATATTGTGTGGTAATTATATGATTATAATTATAATAGTAAAATTATGTCATTGATATTACAGCAGTTACGTCTAGTTCACTATATCATACGCGTCGTTCTGCAGTTGGGCTCTGAACTAATCGATTTTCGAGTCTTAACGTTATATATTTGCTGCAGTAACCACGTGTATAAATACATTATATACGTATTGATATAGTCGTATAAACTATATACATAGAGGTAAGTGCTAGGTAGGTATAAGTGTGCGTTTTGTACAATGATCATTTAGCATCGTAGGTACTATAGTCTCCGCGGGCAAACGCGTTATTACCGCCATCAGTGCGAGTATCATAGGTATAGTGAAATCTGGCAGGTTGAAATTTTTTTATTATTGCTTTTTGCAAGTAGTATAAGTATACTAATATATTGCAGTACCAAATAGCTCGAGGTGTTTACACCGTTTTATCGACGTAATCGGGTTGTTTTTGATTGATTTATAAAATGTGTGTGAGCTACAATAATTTTATGTAAAAGTACACCTATATATTGTGCGAAATTAGTCAGAACAGATATTTTACCGAACAGTTTCGTTCTTTTCCATCGAAGCCGTTCATAAACGAGTCTTTACTTGACTCCAGTACGGCATAGACAGTCAGACGGATGTTGTGGTGATGTTTACGGGGAGGGGGGGGGCTTAGACTCCTGTAATAATTTCCAAGCACTCGATTTTATCTTTTGCCGATCCATCTTATCCTGGAAAATAGGAAATTAAGAACCTCCTATTTTATTCAAAGTTTTTGAAAATATTATGTTTGATTATTATTATCTGTATTATGTATCTGTATCATTATATTATACCCATTATGTTTATTTTACAGCATTATGTGCAGTATATCTAGGTCTGTGATGAATGTGGTTAAATCCATATTATATAGAGCCAAAATATATATGCGAATTCAATTGATTATTTATATAGGTACTTTTAAGATTTGTCAAAAAAAAAAAAAAATAAAGTCTCTCACCCCCCTTAAAATTGGACTAAATCTCTGACCAGTGGCATACTGTAATCTGTCGTTGAATTATATTTAATGCTGCAACAAATATATTATATTATAAAATATTTTAGGTATATCATAGTTTATGAAACCAGATACAATAGAACGAGAAAAAAAAATGACAAACCCAATGTGACATTATCGTAATAATTATAGTTGTTAAATTAGATTAAAATATTACTAACAATTTATAATATGATATCATAATATTTTCCTACGGACTTAAGAGAACCGCATTAATTCACGCGGAGATAATTTTCAATTGATACAGATAACCTACAAAGATCGTACTGTAAACATATTCTACAATATCATTTACCTACATGACATTGCACATTTGCACGTCTATAACATATTATATTGCCCATGTAGGCAAATACAAAAATAATATAGAAAAGTATATACAATTTAATTGCACTGATTATACCTGGTGTATTTGTCAGAAGAAACTTTCACCATTTAACTAAAAGTTTATCTTAACTGAATCAACCAGTTAAGTTAGAATAATAATTATATGCCTAGAAATAAAAAAAAAAAAAGAACGAACAAAATATGGCATATAATTATTACCGCAAAAATATAAACATTTAGATACTTTTAAGAATAAAAGGTTGTGACAATTTTTTGTCGATACCCGATGAATATCGATGAAGCCATAATTATGCCAGTAGCGTGATTGTTTTATTGACGTTTTATGGTTTTTATTTTTATACATGTTTTTATCTAAGATCACGTGGCGAAGAATTTGAGATTAAATTAATGATACCTACCTATATATAATATATATTATGATATTATGCTCAAAACCGTGATTCACAATATGGGAAATAAATATGGATACACGTTGGTGTCAAATTGTATTATATAAATTACAAATAACAGTCATCCGTAAAACTAGCGAACATAAACGAATAGTTATTAGCGAATAAAGAACATCATATTACTTTCTCCTCGTTGAACTATATTATATAATTATAGCCGTATAAATGTATAATTAATTTTCTAGTCTAATATAATAAGTGGCTTCTAGTCACATGCAACCGAACAGAGTTTCAATACAATTACTTTACATTGATTTAAACGATAAAAATGTGTCTACACGTATAATATACCTCCTGTACCTATAGTAAAATATTTAGATGTAGTTACGTTTAATCATTTTTATTTTCGTACTTAGAATATAAGGTATTAATTTGATTTTATAACTTTACTATAGCTGAATAACCCGACTTTGCCCATGTGCAGGTTTTTTTTTTTTTGGAAAATTGTATATAATTTCTAGTATATATATATATACGCCAAATATATAGATATATATATATCTTGGTTTGAGTGCAACTCAGTTTAGCCTACCCCTTAGTTCACGGATAAATCGGTGTCAATGTATCTACTTTGTGAAATAATTCGACATAGATGGGCAACGCAAGTCACGGGTTGGATTTAACACTTGGTAGATATATTTTTTAACGTGGTTTAAACTTTAAACAGTTTAAACTATACTTACTCTCTAAACTTTTCTGACTTATCCGAATACAATCTCTGAGATTTTCATCAAATTAAATTCAGTAGTTTTTGAGTACACATATCAGCTACACACATACATTTGGTTTAATAAACAGGTGTATTTTGGTTTGAATGTATCTCAGTTGTAGTGTACCTCGGTTCACGGATAAGTCAGTGTCAATGTACCTAGCTTTGTGAAATAATTCGACCTAGATGGGAAACCGCAAGTCACGGATTGGATTTCATTAAAATACTTAGTTAACTTTTCTGACATCTCTAAAATGAAAAACACAATATCTGATTATCCCAGCTTCAACCGTGTGCAGTTTTTTTTTGTGGAAAATCCTATATAGTACCTTTATACGCTATATTGGTGTACTCGGTTTGAATATGTATCTCGTCCACGACTTGTGGTTGCCTATCTAGGTCGAATTAAAAACAAAGTTATAAGGTACACTGACGCCGATTTGTTCGTGAACTGAGATACACTAAAACTGAGCTATTTACTTCAGTGATTTTTACTATTACTATTGTCTATTATAATCTGCAACCAATGGCAATCATTTATGAAGAAAAAAATTTCAATTTCCACTATGAATTTTAATATCCCTGTTTTACCACCTCTTTAAAATGAGTAAGTTTATCGGAAAATCCTTTCTTATTGTACATCAGCTAGATCATTAGAGGAACAACTATTCCAAAATTCAGGTTCGCACGTTTTGTAATTTTTGAGATATAGCGATGAGTGAGTGAGTGGTACTTGGATTTTATATATACATAGATATTAAGTACTCTACTACTTTACTACTTTATCACTTTACTACTTATTACCTATATCAGAATATGATTAGTCTCTATTTGAACTTTGAAGGACGAAATCGTATACAATAGGAATTGTTATCAATTATTTTACTATACTATAATTGTAACCATGACGAACAATGTGATACCTATATAACTGTAGGTACAGTAATATAATATAGTAACAATTGTATTACAAAATCTTCATAACAGTCAGAGCATTATATTATATACAGATACACCGGGGTTAATGAGCTGCACCACAATATTTAAAACAAAAAAAACCGTTACCTAGCTCAAACGATGGTAATCTTAAAATGGTAACATGATCATTTGCTCCACGTTTTATAGATTATAATATAAGAGAGCAATGTATAATGTATATTATTGGATCAGTAGTTTCCTTTAAAATTCATTCACATATCAAATTTTTCGTTCATAATATTTTCTCGCCGAATTTCTGTAGGTATAATAGCTTTCATCCATATAGAGTATAATATTATTGTTAAATAGCACACTTTGATAGGAAGTTGTTGTTAAATAATACACCGTACACATAACTGAGCTCCGTTTCGTCAGCAGTGCCACTTTTGAGAATTACGTATTAATACCAAACCTCGATAGTATTAATAATTAATATATACTTTTTTTGTAACACTTTTGTACTACTTCCCCGTACACGAGAAAACACGTTTTTCCTATTCACGAGCTGGTAAGTGGTAACACATAATCTTCTCATGTTTGGGGAGGTGTACAGTTTTTTTTGTTTACAAAAAACTATACATATTACGCCTGATATTAAAATTAGAAAGTAGCAATGACGGCGATATGGAACTATATACATACCTGCTAAGCTCTTTTTTAACAGATGGCGTGTTAAGAACTTTAGTTTCCTTGCTATTATTCCCTCCATCGTTTATAAGTACAAACTAAATAATACAAATACAAATAAAATAAATTTGATTTGATGTCTTATGGTATACATTATATTATAAATATATACATTTGGCTTATGAGTTATGACTTATGGCTTATCACCTATTATCAGTGGTGTATTGATAAAAATATTCGCGGGTAAACGCCTTCTTGGCGCGGTAAGATCTTAGGTATTTAGGTGTCAACTATAATTATAACCTTATAACCTTAACATTAAATAGAAAAATCGCTACGTTAGAATCCACTTACAATCCTTATTATCACTATCACGTTACAACTATACAAGTATTTTTAAACAACTTACTGGATGAAAACATAAAAAAAATGAAACCGCACAATCACTTTTTATTTTTAAACATCTACTCTTGAAATAAAATATAGTACGACCGTTAAAACCGAAATATTCAAAATATGCACTAAAAATTATTATAGACGATAGTTATTCTAAATAATTTTAATAAACATTGTTATAAATAAACGATTCCGATTTAAGGCACAGAGAATATATACAGGGTGTAACAGACTGACATAGGTAAGAAGGTTCAAAATATATTTCAACCGTTCATTTAAACGAATAAATACTTAAAAAAATTAACTACTCGTTTGAAATTCGAACATTCCATGTTTATATAATATTAAACTTCATTGAAATATACTGTTTCAGAATATGAAATTAGAATTATACGCTTTCATTCAAAAAAGTAAAATACTTTAAAAACTGTAACGATAAAAATAGTAAAAATATTAATTTTAAATTTTAATATTTTTCTTTTGTATTGAAATGAAATTGTATCTATCTATAGCAAACAATTTATTTTAAGTTTATTTTTTTATTAAAATTGAGATTAACTTTTTTATGTCAAATGATTACTGTTTAAGTATCGTACTTACGTATTATTCAAAATAACATAGATAACGCGTTATACAATAATAACGACAATTATTATTTTTACATTTACGGCGTATACGAATATAGTTGAGTTGTGTACTGGTAACTGGCGTAACCAACAACCATTATATTAACCTGAAAAAGAATAATACAATTTGAATAAAAGAAAAAAAAATATCATTAAAATAAATTACTATTCCAAAATTATTAATGTTAACATTTGTGTTTAAACGAAAATTATATAGTCGTAATTTGCAAAACTAAACCAAAATTTGAAAATTCGTTAAAACATGGACAGTAAAACTTCGTGACATTATTATTTTATTTAGTTTTTAATGACTACAAAGACTAAATATTTTGTATTCATCATTGAATTTTGTTTTTTGCTAATTCGTAGTATAATACCAAGTTGTATTATTACATAGCTCTTCGTCGTGAACAATAACAAAACATTATGGTATTGTACATTTTGTACCGCACAAATATAAAATATGCTAAAATATAATATATACATAATTCGTAAAAATATTACACTACAATTATTATTGCAGCGTTACTTAATTATTATCAGTTGCATAAAAACGTAGACCAGGTGTCTTATTCAACTATATATAAAAGTAAAAAGCCAAAGAGGTAACAATTTGCATAATTTTGTAAAATATTTTGAGAGGACGCCGACGTAAACCCGACCGTTTTACAAGTGCATAAAACATACCAAATCTGCATTATCAGTACAAGCAATTTTGGGTTGTTAGCTGTTACGTTATTAATATTATAGAAAATTTACCCATCATCAAACTTAAATGTGATAATAATAGTTTCTTGGGTAGTCCAGTGGTGCTAATCCCCTAGCAGAAAGGAGGCAGTTGTTCCTCCACTACCAAAAAAAATAAATAAATACTTATCGGTAAGTATGTGTACCTATATAGGTGGTCGTTGGATCCCATTGTAGCTGGTAGAAGTTATATTATTATGATGTTATATACTTATATTAAGTATATTGTAAAATATGTAATGTTGTATGAATGTATGATTAACTCATAAAGCAGTAAATAGACATTTTTAGAATTGTAGATAGTTAATGATGGTGGGTGGGTGGGAAGATTGTAGTGGTCAGCTGGTAAATTTCTAGGTTTCCATCTGTAGAAAAAATAATTTCAAACTCTGTAGGGTATTTCATAGGATTTTATTGATGGTTAAATTTTAATTTGAGTTAACTCATTATTACTACAATATACGTATAATTATATTAGAATTTCAAAATGCCAGAACCCAATTTAAAATTAAAATGCCAATAAAAATTTAAGGCTAGTGAAGTGATGCCCTATAGAAGATACTCTTTTTTTAAATTCACTATAATATGAAATCTAACAACACAAAATTGGTACTGCTGAACGTATATTAATTGCCATGTTGTACGTTTATAATCAGACGGAGACCACAACCTAACCTAACCGCGGATTCGGCTTCCTCTTAAGTCACTTTGCAATCACTTCATTAGATATACGACTGTACGAGGCGCATCGCTTATGCAAATCACGTACCCACGTGTGTTGTATCCGCAACCTTTTTTGTAACATCTCATAAAGTCATAAGAACTAAAGACATTTTTTGTCTCTTATTTTGTGAGACAAACACAAATTACAATACAAATAGCGATGAAAATAAGTATAGTTGAATAATTAAAAATACTTAATAATTTTAATTCAGACGTGTTTAGAGATTTAAAGTTAGGTATAAATCATGTCTGATTACACACGTGCGCATCGCAATATTATCACACATCGATGTAATATAATTTTAAATCCTTGGATTACATATAGGTACATATATTTACATAATTTTTCTAGTTGATTGTGGTTCCTGCGGTATACGATGAACCCAATATTCGTTCCGACATCTCGTAATTAATTTACACTATTACTCAGTCATATTTCGGAATTTGTTTTTGGTTTTCATATTACCCAGGGGCTAAGGCTAGCTGGTAAAATTTGTCTTTTTTCCTAAACTAAATAAAATCATGTGTGCGCTACCTTTTAGCTATCTATAGTCCATCTATAGGAGTTGAAAAATCGGGGTATAAACCCTCCAATTTTCGAGTAATCTATTGCTATATAACTTTTACTGAAAACGGCCCAGTCGTTTTTTGAGGCTATTAATTTTGGATGAACCAACATAAAATTTTAGTTTTATAACCGGATTTTGCCCGTGAAAAAATTAAAAAGTATAAAATTTAGATAATATAAGTGTATCTTGGTTCTTTTGTACCTACCTATCTACCAGTTCACAGGTAGATTTGAGTTGTTTTGTGAACTAAATCGACTACGATGGAAAATTTATTGGTGGTGAATTTGATATAGCACTTGATATAAATCGAACGTAGTTCAATCTAATCTTCAAACTTTCGTGATATCTCCAAGAATAATTTGAAATGTTCACAAAATTGGTTAAGTTGTTTTTGTAACCTATATAATAATGCATACGAATATTCAAATCTCATATTTGTTTTAAGATTTAATTTCTTTAATCGAGTCCATACACGTGACGATTTTATGGTTGCTATTACCTCATCTGACCGAGTAACCAATGGAAACCATTTATATACAAAAAAAATCATTAATTTCTCCTATAACCAATAATGAAATAACCATTTATAAACAAAAATTTCCAATGTAAATCTCAAAATCCCTATTTGAACACCTCTCCGGGTTTGGACTTACCTGGTCCAATTTGGACTTGCCAATCCAGGGAACCACTCAAACACACACAAAAAATGTCATCAAAATCGGTCCAGCCGTTTAAGAGGAGTTCGATGTGCACATGTACACACTGACAGAATAAATATATATAATATGTATATAATTATAATTTTGCATAATATATATATAATACATAATTCACGTATAACAATAATTTTCGAGTGCATATTTCAAAAATAGTTCATGCAAACACTTGGTTGGTTTATACGGCGGCTATTATAGTATCATATACGTACATAATATAACGTAAGGAGCGCTTAATATTGTATTAGCATTCAAATTGGATATTTCGACTCGTCTAAGTGTATAAGCATATTATATTATAATATTTCTCGTATCAGTCGAGCGGCGGAAAAACTTTACAGGAAAAGCCTGCCGGGCCGTATTACGATGTGGTTGATGATGTACCTTGTGGCCTGCTGCAGGGCTGTTTGATATTAGTTTTGAAATGTGTATAATATATAATATATTTATTATATTTTTACGAGACTCCGTCGTCGTACGACATCGTCGAGCATAATAATTTGTTACATTAATATAGTTGTCTATACCGCCGTTTTTTGTTGCCTATTCTGTTTGGAGTCTTGGACCGACGACGCGGCGGCCGTTTGGAAAACGGTGATAGGTTCAATAGTATACTATACATATCTGCCTACATAATAACACAGCATAATATTATGTACTCGTAGCTATTTATTTTATTACATTATATAATATACATATACATATATGTGTGTGTTTAGGTAGACGGCAGTGACATCACCGGGATTTGTATATTATAATAATATATAGTTTTACGACAGTGTCGGCATGAATGTTTAATGGCGAAAATGGCAGTTTGAATAAGGGTTTTGTTATTCATGGTTTGGGAATAAGAACGGGTCCCCGAACATCCTATACCTACCTGTACCACTGCCGTGACTGCTATGTATACATATATGAGTTATAGGTATATACCTATAAGGCCATAATATATACACACTGCTGCTGCAGTTCAACCACGGTACGTTATTATTATATATATAATATATATTTATATATACTACGCTCGCGTTAAACCACTGCCGATCGAAAATATCATATTATTTTGCTTTTCCAACCTTATACATATTATACCCTCCCCCTAGTCGCATCGACTGCAGCCCTTCCGCCGCATCGCGTCGCGTCCATATCTCTTGGTTTTTTTTTTCACCTCTCGCTTTATGTATATTTTTTTCACACTTTACACATCGGCACGACGTGTACACGTGTATAGTATATATATATATCTTAGTTACATCGCTGCACGCGGCACCAGAACGACGACCACCATAGCCGCCACCACCACACGCCTCATTTTGACATAAAAGTGCGATTATTATTCGTCACGTGCACCAGATTACTTATAATATACGTGCGTATATTATTATTACGCCGTCGACGCGTACATGTATATTGTGCGTATATATATATGTAAAACACACGAGAGCGAAGACATTGGACTGGAATAATAATTAAAAACGAATTTCGAAAATTCTCCTTACGCGCTGCTGCTTAGGCTCGCAAGGGATGGAGGGCGGTCGCTGATTTATTTATTTATTCCGTTAACCGCGGCTATACGAACGACGCGACGCTTGCAGCTCATATTTATAATATTTTATACGACGCGGTTCAAAGTGTTTTTGATTGTATGATATGCGTATAGATAAGCTACTCAGCTAGCTGTAATACGTCATTATCTGCGGGTTATTATCTTATACAAGCACAAATAGGGTGGAGCTTGTAAGATTTAGCCCTCCCCCCCCTAACTCAATGTGTGTTATATTAAAGACATTTTGACTGAACGAACGATTAAAAAAGTTTTTTTTTTTAAATAATATAAAATTTATAAGAATTTTAAAAATAAGGTACTCACATCATGACCTAAGCATCCAAAACCAAGCGGCAAACATTAATGAGCATTATTTGACACAGATGTTGATATATCTGCAGTAGGTATACCGTTACTATTAGGTATAGCGATTATAAATAGTGATTCCATGATGATTGGCCAATACCTAATGATTTGTATTAATGTGTTAATATATTTATATATATAATATTTTTAAAGTTGTAGTATACAATTTTTTATCATATTCTTCGTTGTATAAAATATATTTTAGCTTGAATTTTTCTCATGACCATCGAGCTGCAGTTTCGTAGAAAATGGGTACGCAAAGCATATCAAAGATAAACACATCATCGAATGGCTAATGTACTTTGTATATTATTTATTTTTATATAAATATTAAGACGACGCGGTGTTCACTGTCGCGGACTGCTACGGGAATTTAGCCTAATTGACTTACACTGTTCTACAATCTCGAACGTTAATCAGCTCCCGGAGCTCTGCACTTCCGGGATTCGTAAAGCGTTTCTCGAATGGTTTACCCCGGAGAAGAGGAAAAATAAAAAACGGAGACGTATTATACATTTTTTTAGTGTAATTATTTTTTTATTACCCGGAATTAGTGCGGTGCACACGACGGCCGATCTTGTCCGGTGGCCAGTAATTTCTGGACGTGTACTTACACCCCACAGACTGTGTATAATATAATAATATATAATAATAATAATATGTATATCTACCCGCACAACCGTTGCGCCTAATGCGATTTTAAGCACCTAATTTGTGTTGGCCGCCGCGCTGCTACTGCAGTTATGTCCTCGTCATTAAACACCGCGGATCGGTGGGTCGTCGTGGGTCCTCGTTTATATACAATACAATATACCGGTCAGTGTCGTCCGTATCGGTACACTTGATAATAATATTGTCATAAGACATTTATTATATTATTATACCAAATCTGTAAGTTATCGTGTCCGACGAGAATATTACATTAAGGTCCGTTATACAGGGTGATTCGCCGAGCATGATCGCCCCCCCCCCTTTTTTCCTGCAACAATGCTGTTATTAAAGATCTGATTTCTAATATGCTTAAATACCGTTCAATTCTCGAGATTTTTTTTATTTATAGAAGTGTCCTATATAATGGACAAACTTCGGTTTTTTATACTGTGAAAAATCCCTTTTTAGTTTTTTCTACTGTAAATTATTTAGCGGATCATTTTTCTATACATTAGCACGTGTCCGAATCAAAATTCAAACGAGCCGTTTTTTTGGTTTATTAACTTTGTGTACTAAGAATATAGAATAGGCTCATTATAATGGGTTTGGAAGATAATATGATGGGCGCCATGTCGATTTGAACATTCTAGTGATTAATATTAATCCATCAACATATCACCTAATAATATATAATTTGTAATAATAGCCCGAGTACCATTATAGTGGGCATTATTAGTGAATCGCCCTGTTTATCATGTTGTTACGATACATTTACGATCATTGTTGCGAAGGCGCCAAAACATTATAATAATATTATTGTCATCATATGCGTAACGGGTACGGACGTGTATAATATTATTATAATATACTCGTAATAATAATATAATATGAAAATTCGCATATCATGGCAAATATTTAACCGAAACAATTGAATCGAGCGCGAATGAGTTTTTCTCGCTAACGACCATAATATTATTATACATCGTTTGACAACATTAAGTCATAATAATTTCGTACACGAAATGTCGTTAAAAAAAAACGTTCTGTACGCTGTATAGTTGGATTTTGCGCTATTATACTCCGCTGCAGTTACTGTTGATTAATAATAATATCATAAAACTCGAATAAACGATACAAAGTGACTTTAATGTCACTGCAAAGTTCTACGTGTGTGAATATAATCGTATAATTATTAACGGAAGTGTCTGTGTGACTAATGTCAAAATATGATATTATGTGCGCATAATTTATAGATATTTATAATCTTCCCTGTGTCTGCAGAGTACACTTGGTGGTGTGCACTTCCTCCCGTTTGAATAATTACCAAAATTCAAAATTAATCTTCTTTTTTGTATACTGGACTTCTGCGGTTGTCTCGTATACGCAAGTGTGTTTGAAATTTGACTCGGTATCGTCGTAGCTCATATAATAGATAATAATAAAAGCAAACGTGTAACGCGAGACGTTACATTTATCATTTCTTGATTTCGACTACTCATCAGTTTCATAATTTATAGTGTTCGTGTACGCAATGTGTCGCCATTTAAATCTCTCTTTTGTTTCTTCTACAACCCTGTTGGGCTGCTGACTTAAAAGATATTAACTAACACTAGATCAGTAATAATATTAGCCATTGGGTACTATGTAAAAATTGTTTTCCAGCATATTTGTTGAACCGAAATAGACCAACTATAAACTAATGTATTTTTCATGTAATATGGTTTACTATTAATCTTAATCTGATCAAATATTTACAATGGAACCAATAAAAATAGAATAAATAAGTATATAATGTAATGAGTTCATTATATTTATAGTATATTATATATTTACAAGGCTGTGCATTAACGAGTTAAAAAGTTAAAGTTAAGTTAAAAAGTTAAAATTAAATTAACTATAAATTAACGAGATACTTTTGGATTTTCACTAACTTAACTGTTAAATTTCTTTTTTAATTAACGTGAAATTAATGAATTAATTTTTCATTTTAAGAAGTAAGTTAAGTTCATTTATTTTGTTTTTCATTTTATTACATTTTACTATTTTAGTCTATTTCGTGTTCATATCAAAACATATTTACCGTGAATTGTTTAAAGTTAAAAAATTTATATTATTCCAATCTAACTTAGGTAGATGAAAATACTGTATAATGTATATTAAACACTATAGTTTATAATTAAGTTTTAGGTTGGAAAAAAATTAAGTACGCTAGCGTTGTATAAACAAATTAACTTTTTTTTGAACTTAATAAAAAATTAACGAAAAATGTGTATTAACTTTTAACTTGACTGAGTTAACCTATAATTAAATTAACTTTAAACTTTTAACTTTTTGTTATTGTTATATATTAACTTAATCTAACTGAGTTAAAAAAAAACATTAACTTGCCCAGCCTTATATATTATATATATGTATATTATTATTTATTAAACATTTTAATATAATTTTTAACAATGATAAGATTATAAAACGGATATTGATATTGATTGTTCACACAGTTGTATTTTATCGAAATTAATGTTTTTATTTTTAACTTGAAACTTAAGTCTGCAATATTATTAATTTTGATTATGATTTACGTATATAATTAAAATTATGTTTTAAATGTATTATTTTTAAATTTTCAAAAATGTCATACACCATTATTATTAAAGAAATCTCAAAAATAATAAAATAATATAGAGTATACAAGAATACAGCATAGAAATATAATAATGTAATATACACTTATATTAGAATATCTATAGTTTGGCATTAGGTACTAACTACTATAATATTTCACAGGTATTTTTGAATTTTTAAAATGTAAATAAACTAAATTATTCAGTCAAAATTGTTTTAAAAATATGATTATTATTACATTCAAATTGTATAAAGGTCAGTATGCTTTAAAAACTTTTAACACTATCTGTCGTATTTCATTCAGTATACATATTAAACAGTATAGATTTATATCATATTCTATATTATATTGTTATATCGGTATTATAGGTTATTATCAGGTTTACAAAGTATAACCTAACCAAAAATAGTACCCATTTTCGTATACAGCGAAACTACCATTTTTTATGACATTTTCTGTTTAACGAAATATTTTTGAGAACCAAACCAAATTAGTATCAAATTTATTTAATTCTCTATAATACGAATGGTTTTTGTTGCCCATGAGACTTTGTAATATGGAAGTTTTACTGTATTTTAAATTAGTTCCATTAATTCACAATAACCATCAAATCAACTTTATGGTATTGTGTTAATACTAACCTGCACCTATATAATATATATACCATAGTTTAATAGGTTTCTTAATAATCTATTAACTTCTAACTATTGAAAAAATAATTAAAAACAATAATAATCTAATGAATAAACTCATCCTTGTCGGTCGTCAAACACTATACTTATTAGATTTCAGTGACCTTTTAAACAAAAAATATGTTTGCGTGTTATGAATATTTTCATCAGGTTTTATCTCGATTTTTTAGTATATAACGCATTCATACTTTCAATTACTAGTTTTTAATAACAGCCGATACATTTTAAAAGCCAACAGGCCAAGGACTTGAAAGATTATGGATTGAATATTATAAGGTTTTTTAAAGATTGCCTGCACGACGTTTAATTTATACTCCTAACCGTGTTTCAAATGTATTTTCATTAATTCACTGACTCAATATTTTTTAATTTATTTTCAACACGAATATTTTTGTTACAATTATACACTATATATATTTGATTATAAATAGATGTTTTATAATTTTTATGTTAACGCTTTTTTTGCCCATAATATATTAATATCTCAATTAATATCTTCCCGAATGCACTCATATTAACGATTTTGTGGATTACCAAACTGCACTTATCTAAACCCAAATTCCCGAATGCTCGAATTGCATTTGGGTTACAAAAAATAAGTAATGTTAGAACTTAGAATTCCACTCGATCCTATATCATTCGTAGAACTTATAAATATTTATTTTAGTTTTATGAAGATGTTATTATTCATTTTGAGAAAATGAACACAGTTGTATACTATTATAGCCTATTATAGGTACCTATACGTGTAATCTGAACTTAAGCTTTCTGTAAAGTGAATGCAATTTGAATATTACTTTTTCTGTCCGGGTGAAATTTTACCCACGTTATCTGCATTTGATCTACATTGACCCGTAATCAATGCGAATCAATAACAAACGATTTTATGCTAACCTTTATGATACATAACTGCAGGAAGTGAATATAAATATTATATAATAAAGTAATGAACATCATTAGGTATGCATAAATGTTGTTAATTTAGTGAAATTAGTTATAATCATACATACAGTATATTACATAAGTAACGAATTAATAATCGAGCAATTATATTATTTTGAATAATTCAAAGCCTATTATATAGGTATACGAGCAAAATAATAAGGCCAAGGAATTCGTTAATTTTTGGTGATATATTGACGCGTATATATCCTTGAAATCATCGATATCACGAATTTCTAGACGAGAAGGCATTGCATATTTACATATTGTTAGAAACATTAAAAACATTGTCAGTATAATTATTATTAATGAAAATAAATTGTTTAAAATATAATTATAGAGTTATAATTACACTTATCCGAAAAATAATTAAGTCAATTAATACAGTTTAACAATATCTACATATAGGTAAGTATAATATTATATAAAATTCATTCATTGACGTAATCCATTATTTATAAAAACAAGAAAAAAGAAATTAATGTTTGTAAACACGTAACTGGTCTTGTGCGTATAATATAATTCCACACTTTAATTGTTTATGTATTTATCTAAATAAGGTAAATCTTTATACATATAAATAAGACTGCAATTAATTTTGTAACAAGTCGTTCATGTAACCTTAAAAATGGTTCATTATAATGACTTCATCAACAATGAACAAACCTAATTTACTTCACCTGTATGTATAAAGTATCTAATTTATTGTTGGAATATTATATGATAAACGTATAGGTAGGTACTTACCTACATTATATTATGTGTACTGCGGGGAATGATGTCTTCGGAAGCTACGTGAAAGACTATATAATATTATAAGAGAAGTGTAGACGTACTAAAAATGTATCAGTAATTGCATTAAAGAAATATCTTACAATTTACTGTAATTATATTTTCGAATTAATGTCTATATACCTCCATGAATAAGATAACAATTAGATTATTACTCTACCTCCTATTCGTTATTTCGAATAGAACTACCTACCTATTTAACAAATATTAAATTAACAAAGTAATAGTTGTATATAGAATATACTATGCAACTGGAGTCGATACGTATAAACTTGTAATTTGATAATAAATTATTACATTGATGAACAAATGTTAATTAAAATAGGTAGGTATGGATTTAAGTTTTTTTCTATCATCAATAAAAATTAAATTTGTTGAACGACTACGAAATCGTACAACTCGTATACTTATATAATATTGATAAACAAAAGAAAACAATATTTATTTTTCATTATAAAATAATAAATATAGTAGTATTTTATTATTAATTACTAGTTAAGAGAGAGAGAGAGAGAATATAATGTAACTGTAGTTGTTAGTTTGAAGATATTCATATGGCGTCTTATCATAATATTTTATACTATAATGATTGATCTATAATGGTCTAATATAATCTAAGCCCCCACACAAACATGATCAGTGCGGCCCGTTATCTTCTTGAAGAATAAATAAAAATAAATAAAAATAAATATTATGTACCTATTGGGAGTTGCGTAAGACAATGTCTCAAAGTCTCAATACAAGTCCATTTATTAGTAATTGAAAACCAATAATACCAAAAATACAGAAAATATAAGTTCTCACGTTTCCACAAGGACTTTTCCTGAGCCTTGTACAGTTTTACATATTATAATGTAAACTACAATGCGATGATGGAATTATTTTATAGTGAGATCGGGCCACTAAGGTTAGAAGACATTGTAGGTATATGACGTAGTCAGCGATTATATTGATGAATTATTAGTTAGGTTATCAATTTATCAGATTGGTTTGTTATTTGTATACATACTACAGGCTTTTATTTTAATTAAATTAAAATGTTTATTTCTTTTAATAATATGTTATTTATTTACACAAAAATAGTAGCTACATAATAAAAATAACAATGGTAGTATTAATACACGATAAGGAAAAAATCCAGTGACAACACCACATTATTTATTTTACAATTATACTGGCCCGCTAAGTACCACAGTTCACAGGTCTTATATAACGTCAGTCAATATCCCTTTTATACAACGTGAGGCGGTATAATTATATGGAATTCAGAGGAAGACATTTTTTGAAAGAGTTTTAATGGTAGAACGATTTTTTTTCAATTTGTAAGCATGAGCTAGCTATTGCATAAGATACCAATGCGAATCTGTGATAAGTCACAACACTATACTTGGGATGCTTATGGGATGTAGGAGTAGGGGCCTGATGTTTAGGGGCCTCGATGGTTTGGCCGGTTGGATGGTGAATAGGAAAAGAGTTGTTGTTTAGTAGAAACGGTGGACATTCTTTACGTCGTAATGAGAAATTCACTTGTATTGAAGTTTCCTCGTTCATTTTTATTTTCCAATTTTTCCCAGGTAGCTACAATGTATAAATACGTTCAAATTAGTTCAGTAGACATACCATAGGCATTAGAAGTCATAATAAATTCTTTATTGTCACGTAAGTTATAACGTATTGTTTGTTGTTGAAATGTCTGAGGTGTAGACACTGAAAAGCATTAGTGTCAGGTATATAATTTCTTTTTTCTGATTTAAATTTAAAATAATATATTGGTATTATAGTTTTATGATTTTTATATGGTTGCAAAATATTGATTTAGTTGTATTATAGTTTTTAATTGTATTTCGAACATACATTTTCTTTTTTCCGATTTAAAATATAAATTTTACATTTATTTTTTACGATTTTAATTTTGATTTCCCACTACGAGAAATCTGCGTATTCGTGAGGCCTAATAAAAACGATGTAAGTACCTATAGTTATTTATAATTACCAACACCACATAAACCACATTATAGACCTATCGGCAATTGTTAAATTTTAAACGATTATAATGTTGGTTTATAAATAATTATACATTTGAATTTTTTTTTGATTTCAATATAAATTTTGAATATCACTAAACAAAAATATTTGATTTTGATATCACTTTAGATTTCTTAGATCATTTTCAACGATATTTAAAATCGATTTTAAATCCTGCTCAGTATAGACTATAAAATTATAAAACTATGATGGGTTAGCGGCCAATATATTACTATGTAGTGATATAATATTATGTCATAAAATAAGTAACAATATCACCTTTCTGACTATATATATATATTTTCAAAATATTTATGAGTTATAAATAAAACATACATACACCGTCACCAGCAATATTCGGGCTTTGTTTACCACATGAAGAACTCAAAAATTAAAACTTAAAAAAAGATTGAGTGAATTAAAGTTTTCATTTATGCACAAATTTATTGCATTTTTTAATAGTACAATTCCGTACAATTTTACAAATGTACCTACATGTGATTTCATATAAACTGTTCAAATTTTAACTCATCCTCAATCACATAGTTAATCAAAAAAACTCTATGGGAAAGTTGTTAGGGAATAATACAGGGAATTCAAATAATTTTATCTCAAAAGGGGGGTTGAATTTAAAAGAAAAAATGTTGTTTTGCTGCTCGGCTTTGGAAGAAAAAGTTAAAAACTTGATTTCTTCAAAAAATAATTGTAAATTATATTATTAATTCTTAAAAATCAGAATTAAATTCTCACGGCCATCCGGCCGAAATATTAAGTGTTGTGTATCTATTAAATGGCGACCACGCCGTTGTTGTGTAATATATTATGTATATAATACATATTTATAATGTGAAGTCTTTGCAACGTGGTTGTATATTTATGTACATAAATATATTCCACATGGTATATATAATATATATATTATATAGTCTCATTTTTCACGACTTTTCCCGCTCGACGATTTCCATAAGGCTTCTCCACCGCGGCCGTCGCCACCGTCTGAAACTCGGCAATCTGCTGGTGCAGCAATATCATCGCCCTCCGTCGACGACGGTGGTGTCTCGTCCACAGATTTGCATTCCGAAATGAACGGATTCTCCGAGCCGTGACGGCGGCGGCGGGCCCTTTTTGATTGTCAAACCCCTTTGGTATGCTAATGTCCGTTTCTCCTCCCCCCCACCCGTCCTCCGTCGTACACACGCGAACACCTCGGCGGCGGCCGTCGACTTCTTTATAGATATAATGTACACAACACACACACACACATTCGTTTCTTCGCGTTTTCCTTTAGCGTAGGTATATATATATATACTCGCACTAAATAACAACCCTCTCTGTATCTCTTTCCACACCCGAACTCGAGGTATTTGTCGCCTCCACGTAATATATTATATATATATATACACGCACCCACATTATACACGTATATTATTATGTATGCGCTGAAAAAGCCGGCGAGGGCTTCATGTTTTACATTTTGATTGCCATTTTAAAACTCTTCACCCACACAAACCGTATTATGTATATATTCGTATATACCTATGAATAGAGGCGGGGTCTCGACCCGCGCGAGAGGGACTCATCGGTTTTTTTTTTCGTCGCACGCAGCGTTCCGGAGGCTAATATAGGTAAATACATATCATAATATATAATATATATCTTTCGTAGTGCACACTTTATACATTAGGCAATCCATTACAGTAGGGGTCCTCTCCTCCACTCTACCGACAGATGCAGTGCTATATATAGTGATACAGTGCCATGGCTGTGCAATTACCAAACAAAACATTATAGGTACCGAAATTCGATTGTTTTGCGTGAATCGATTTTAGTTTTGAAAACAATTTTAAATTTATTAGATATACCTCTTTAGAGCGTTTTTACAGTCTTATATTATTTTAAATTTTTATAAAACAATATTTTATATAAAAACAAATAAACGGATAAGCGGGTAACGCTCTGCTGTACATTTGTGTCTATGGAGTCACTGTAGTGGATGTGTTAAATTTTAATTCAATGATTTAAAATAATAGTATATACGAAAGATTCTGAGCGAAGACGGTCTGCCAGCCTATAATATTACTAAGTAGGTACATTTTATGATGTGATTGCGTGATTAAAGTAATTTATTTTACTATAAGACATTATAGAACTATAAAAGGTCAAATTCATTTTTGCCAAAAAAATTGAATTAGAAAATTTCATTGAGTGAATGTATTATAAAAATATACTCTCTTTAAAAGTTTAAAGTACCTACAAAATGTCTATAAATAGCTCTAACATATCAAAATATTTTTATGTATAGAAAATGATAAAATAAACATTTGGTAAAAATTCGAACTTCAAACGCTCATAAAACTGTAATTTGACATCTTTTTATTGATAAAGATGGATAAACTTATATGGAATCTCGCATTGGATTTTAAAATCTTAGATATAAAAAAAAATTTTTTATGAATTTTTAACTCAAAATAATTAGAAAATGTTCGTGACATTTGTTAGAATTTTGTCAAAATTTTAACTTCAGATGGTTATAAAAAATTATTACGGTTTCACGTTCAATTTTTTTAGTGACTTCCACACTCGGAATAACGCTCGACCGTCAAACAATAACCACTTGATAGATAGGTATATATAGGTATATAATATAATATTATTATATATATATGGCTTAGGACCATTTTCGTGACTATACCTATATATAACTACCTACTATCTTCTTCGGTCGTCTATAATATACGACGCACGTGTATTTATCATTACATATATAATAATATACAATTTCGTACGTTTTCGTCTCGTCGATTTCATTATATTATATTCTCATCTCGGTTTTTTTTTTTTTTGTCAGCGATGGTACGCAAGGGGTAAGGGACTGTAGGAGGGCACGTTGTATATGATATTAAGTGCGATTACACTGCGTTACAATATATAAATACACATAATGACATAGGACGAGGAGGATGGCACACGGCGGCGGTAAAAGAGAATAAGCGCGCGCACGCTGTATATGCCGTAGTCGTGCAGTGGAGTCGTTTTAAAACGATGGTCGGAAACAAATCGAGTCGGAATGGTCGTTTCATTTACGGAAAGACAATAATAATTATTAGGACGTGGGTACCGAACTCGGTCACCGCAAACACGGCAATTATATACATATATATATATATAATATGCGATGAGCGAGCGCGTGTGTGTCTCTGCTGGCATAGGTATATAATACGCTTTTATGTGTGCACGTATACCATATATATATATATGTTTTGTAGGTACCTTTGGCTATACTTTCGGACCCGCCACCGCCGCCTCCGCCGCAGCACGCAGTATACCATTGATTATATACCGCGATTATTACACAAGCCCCTGCTGGATGTCTTTTAATGATTATACTACAACTCGGCTCGTCGTCTGCAATCCCTTATCATGTATAGCGAGATACATCTCGTTTGTACGTGACGCGAAGCACAATAATTTGTTTTTATATATAAGTACGTAGTTTTTTTTTCCCCGGCATTCCCCTTCTATATTTTATTGTCGTTATTATTGTTATTATATTTTTTTTTTACTTTTCTCCACTACTAAGTACCATTAAAATGTGTTTTGGATTGGAATTATAATTAAATATCGTTCTATCGGTGGGTATTATAATAAATAGTCTCCGAGCGAGTAGGAAATTCTTTTAGTTATTATTATTATTATTACTATTGTAATACTTTGACGAACACGACGACCGTGTCGTATATCTACCGAGTACCGACTGTTGCAATTCGCAAGTAGTAACAATTTCGTTTAAATAATCGAACTAGGGTTACTGACTTTCCAATCAATTAACATACTTTATTTTATATACCTAGGTATAACTTTTTTTAGTCAATATGTATTCTACTTCTAGTATTTGTAATATAATTCGTGACTCAATATAGTCAATACTCAATAGACTTTTATAAGTGGTCGTGTCTCTTACTGAGGTTTAATGCCAATAGCAATCTATAACGAGTTCCTGTTAATAAGCAAATTCATTATTTCTTCAAATGAAATGGGTACTTACCTGTGATATACATATATATATATATATATAATTTGAATAATATATTTTTGGTGAATGACTTGAACTTTTTCAATGGATTGAGCAAGAGTAACGTAGGGAATTTTTTTTCAATATTTTTCTTGTAACTCAAATCACGGTCAACTAAAATTATAAAGATATCGAATTAAAACAGTATCAAAAATTTTTATGACTTTACTGAATGGACATTTTTCACTTTTACCCCCCAAATTATCAACTAAATTAAATTTCCTACCTGCAGAAACCACTCTCAGCATGGTGAATATTGAAGCATTTTTACAGCTCCTAAAGATGACGACACAACGACAGGCATAATCACACACACACACACACACACACACAATATGTTAATATTTCATTGCATTTATCTACATGGCTTCATACATTTTCTTCATATCATATTAAACAATCTCATAGTAACACATAACGGTTGGGTTAGTTTCTATCAATTTTTTTCAATTGTATTTTGTAACCAATGACAACCATATGCATTATCGCATACGTTCCAAACGTCAATCCTCAACAATCGCAACAGTTTATTTGACTCAAAACATATTCATAAAAAAAATAAACTTCTTATATACAAAATGCTACTCAAATAAAAATGGGTATGTAGTATCCACCTTTCAGGGTGAGTAAAACCTACCAATATCAGCCGAATACAAACCTATCAATAAAAAACCCTAAGACAAATCACTAAAGCTCAATATTACATTTCTAATCACACACTCCGCCACGGCCTGGCCATACCTTCTGTTGTTAATGTACAAAAACACAAAATCAAAAATGCCCAAAACACAAAAATCCACACAAGAATGATTTCTCCTCCTTGTTCATCCTTGGTAATCCTTCCAAACAGCTTAAGCGTAAATGGTGTAGAGACCTTTTGACTTATTAAAACCTATATCTTCTCAATGAAAGTATCATCAATCGATGGTTTCTCTGTTCTCGCTATCCAATGGTACCTATAAGCACTCAAATATTTAATGTAAAAATTATTTACCGATCGTACCTATTTTACTTTATAAAAACGAAAAATTTAAAATGTAGGTATGTGTACAATTGTCGTAAACCAAAACGAAATTCATATTGTGGTATCCATTAGAAACCTATATGGGTTGAAAAACGAACTGAAGGATACTCCCCGAGTCTCAAGAAATATTTTTGTAAAATTTGTGGCCTGTTGATAATAATATTATAGTAGTTTCCAAGTCCATAACCCACATATAAACAAACTATACATTAATTTATATAATATATTATATAGATTAATAATTTATTTTTATTTTAATAGTTATTGGTAATACTGTAGTAGGTTGAATTAATATTTTCCCAAATCAAATCGCACACATAATAGCGCTGAGGAAAATCATAGGTATATTATAAACGCCCAATCTATTTTATAAAATATATATTTAGGTATGAATTAATCACATGATGTAGCTGAGGCGATGGATTTATTTTCTAAACCAATTTAGTTTTTAATACTGCGCTGTTTGTACTGCATGATTACGATGTTTAAACATGCATTCTGATGCGTTTCCTATTTCAGCGGAGCATGCGAACGGTGTTAAGAGCTTAAACCCGTTCGCAAAGTGGTGTATATATGTACCTATTTATATACGTAGGAATAAGTATACAGCTGGAGGCGACGGTTCGAGAAACCTGTCATTTTAAAAATCGTTTATGCATCAGCGAATTATACGTGTAATATTTGTTATGTGATTACAAGCATGCAATTGCATATTACATTTGTTTAAAATCCCTCAAATGTATTTTAAGGTTACGTTCGACGTATCTAAAGTAAAAAAAATTGCCCAAAGTAGTATGCACATAATTTTATAGTTTATATATTATGTTATTCATATGATGGGAATTGTATTATACTATAGGTAAAACGATTGTCGCATGCACATCACGATGAAAAAGAAAAAGTCTTTATATGTATATAAAAAATTCACAAAAAAAAAAAAAAATAGCGGTAATTTTCCCAAACGGTTTCATTGTAAACTTATGCCACACTTAAATGTTTGTCGAAAACGTCCCCATAAACGTGTACGTGGTATTTTTTTAATACGTATATGCAATATAATATTACGTGTACCATCTATATATATTTTCTGTATGCTTACATGTTCAAAGAATATACGTGTCTAATATAATATAATAATATATCACTTGGAAATTTCGAAGACATTTTCTGGTTTGAAAACTTGAAATCATTCAATATAGAAAACTTAAACGAAAAAGCAGATGAAAATATTTAAATTTATGCGACTTACTATGTATATTTTATTATTATGTTATGCAAATCAATTGTGTCGAATCTTTCGAACGGTGCGCTGCGACGGTTCATTGCGCTTTCGAGTTTATTCACGAACGCTGAATCTCTCCACCCTTTACTATACATATATATAACATAAATATAACATGTACCTACGACAAGTCGCCGACCCTCTTGTTTACCTTTCCGTTGTTGGAAATTACACTTATACGATTTTGATACACGTCAAGACCCGTATTTCTAAATGCATAATGTATGCAGCGCTGCTGCTGATATGAAAAAAAAAGTAAAAACCACGTACAATAAAAGATTTATTACCTATTAAATTGATGCTTATTCGCTATAACCACGTGTATAATATATTATTAGCCGCAGGGTGAGTTGGCCATTTATTTTGACTTCACGTTAACCTAAAAAAATTGATTGAATTATATTATACTAAATTATTTCAAAATATAAACTAATTCGTGTACCTAAATGCTATAGTTATTAGTTATAAGTATAGGTAACACATTTTTGAAATATTAAAAAAGTTAAGTTAAAAGATAATTGTTTTAATTACTCTTCCTAATATTTAATTCTAATCGGAAAACAGTTGAGTTTTGGTGTAGCTTAACATTTAAAAAAAACCACGCACCAGCGCTATAAAAAAATTAACTGCAATATTATAACTCATATTGTTAGATAATTAATGTCAAGTAAATACATAATATTGATGAATTAAAAGAACTTCATTTTAATAAAGAATAATAATAATATAATTTTTTAAACTTGAGGTCAGCTGTATTATAGACTTATTTTATAGGAACATATGTAAGGACGCTATCGGCGCACAAAAAAACGGGCACGTAAAAAATGGTCAATGGTAGGGGGGGGGGGTTAAACCGCATGACCCCCTCACCCCAGTGAGTACTTTCATGTTGTATTATTAATATTATGATATTACAATATTAAATGTGTTCTCTTTTTAAACGCTGCAAAATTGTATAAACGTTAATATTGAAAAAAGGTAGATATATAATCTACCTTATATGGGTAAGTACAAGTATTGACACATGTCATACTGATTATTGTGGTATTATTTTTATAATAAACCTTTAATAAATTGCTATTTTACATCAATATTGTTAACCTATAATCTTCGTTATAAATCTTTGCCGAGTTAATAATATAAAGGAATTTTATTACAATTAATTTTAACAAATTTTAATACAATTTTCTTATTATGTATACGTATGCAGATTCTAAATAAATGTAATATATTAGTAGGTTGGGTCGTTGAGGTGAAACTTAGCCTACATCTCTTAAACGCCAATAACGGACGGGCCAGGGGAATATAGGAATTAAGGAAATATATTATCTCCCTTGACCGGTGAAAATAATTCGAGAATAGGACAGGATAGCTAGCTGGTTAGGTTTTTGATTTACTTGAAATACATTTTTTTTTAATAAAATACATATCATATAAACATAAAAACATAACGCTTTCTTCTATATATGATTGAAATTATTTTATTATATTATGTTAGTTAAAATTAAAAAATGATTATTTTAAAACTATGAATACATTTTTGATTGTGTTAAAATATCCATGGTAAAAGGTTAAAATTTTCATTAACAATTCGGCATTATACAATCGAGTTTGATTTACACGAACGATAACCGTTTCTGTTTTTTAGTAGCGTAATCAATAATTTCAGGAAAATCAAATTCCATAGCTATGGCCAATGACGTATAGTTTGGTAAATATTTATTCAATTTCAATAGTTTTTTTTAAAGTTTAGTTTTAAAAAAAAGTTAAAAAAATTAAAAAACGTCTATTTTATAAGTTTAACGAAAAACATTTTTATAATTTTTTAAAAAATTGTTATAATAGTTGTCATGAAAATGAAATTGTTCTGTGGATTATTCACGAAAAAACCTAATCAAAATATTGATTTCTTCAGAAATCCTTAATGTGTTACATGACGGTTTGGAGAAACTGTAAATAGCAACTGCTGTTGCTTTTACGGCATATTATATGGTTTTGTTATGAGGCTTCTCTCGATTCCCACCTGTCGTAAATTAATGAATAGAGATTGGTTGAATTTGATGGGTCACTATTTTTAAAAATTTTACTGAAACTACCTTACAATAATCATATCTTATATAATATAAGTTATACGAGTTCATCAGTCTCAAAATACTTGATTTGCTAGATTTTTAAAATCTTCTTGGGCCGGATCCGTCCACCTCTGGCCATCCTGTTTGAACCTGTATAATATTATATATGCATGGAAAACATATTATTCTGTTTTTTTTTCACATATTCTACTTTGTTATAATCGCTGTATAGTTACTAGGAGTAGTTTACGAGGATTGCGCGATGTAGAGCATTACATACGTCTTACAACTCACAAATCGATTCTAATTTTTAACCGTAGGTATAGGTTATCCAAACGCGAGAATAGCGGTCGCGGTAATCGTTGTCCGTGTGAATGAATGAACTGTAGGTACCTATACATAGTAGTAATATTGCCGCGGGGTGCGAATTTAGAAGCAATAATCGTCGGTGGATAACTAATAAAAATCCTGGGAAACTATCGAATGACTCGATCGCCTGCGCCGCCGCTGACATCACTGCAGTAGGTATGCTTAATAATATTAATGATATATTATATCTATGATATTATGATATACACCGTCAGAAGTCCTCGTCGGAGGTGAAATATACTATTAAAGGCGTTTTAATGCAGCGCGCGCGGTTTGTGTGATCAAATAAAACGGAAATGGAAAACGAAAAAATCAAATTAAACGCAGTCTGCGCCGCCCTGTAAATGTCTGCGTCTATAAACGAGAATATTAAAACAGAAAAATAAACGCGTCCTCCTCTTCTACCGCCGAGATCGTACAACCGTGTATTTATATTATAAATATATATGTTATTCGTATTATGAAGTATGTATACCTACATGCAACGTATGGGAAAAGACACAAGGACAACGAAAAATCGTATCATTACACTATACACGACCGCGATAATACGATTTAATGTAATATCATACCGCGGTCGTCGCCTGGACCGGTTTTTGGGGTCACGAAGTACACATTATATATTTATTATTATATTATAGTCCTCGTACGTCTAATGAAACTGTAAATTAAATATCATTTCATTTCGACTCGATCCTCCTTTACCGATATATATGTAGGTAGGAACAGACACACTAGCCACCTACCCCCGTCGTCGCGTCATCATGTTATATTTTATATACATATACCGCAGTCGTGGTCCTCTGCCGACCCGGTTGTAGTTTGGGCTCCGTGGGCGTGGATCTACGAATCGATTTCCACGTAGGAATCGCAGCCGCAGCCTCCCTCATTTCGTGCGTCAGCCCGCCAATTATTATAACCTCTAAGAAGTGCTCGAGACTACGCGTAAGTAAGGTCAGCTGGTATTATACATATTATTCTAGATGTAGGTGTATACATGTACGTCTTTCATGAGGGAAAACTACGGTCTGGCGACTGTCGTCATCGCCGCCGCGCCACTGTACCTATCATTATACTACACCCCTGGACAGAATGAAAAAATAAAATTATATCTGATAGTTATTTACCTATTATGCGCTAATACGCTATAAATAGGTACAAAGTGTACGAATCTCTATGTATTGCCGCTGTAACGTCCCCTCACCACCTGTCGCTTCCTCGCTGCTCGGGTGTCGTTCTGTTTGTACCTCGGTGTGTGTGATATTATTACTATAGAGATCATGGTTACCTTATGTAAAGTAAAGTACTCAACGTATATAATATATATAATATTTATTATGTATTTTATAACTACAATATTATTACAGTCTTGTGATATATTAATCATCAAAAATATGTATTACTTGTAATATAAGTTAGGGTTACCGATCGATGTGCCGTGGGCGCCGACTGTATCCACTGTGGGTCGAGCCGATCGACTGTGGACTGTGCAGGAGAGGTTTCTGTCACCCATCACTGCCACTGTCGACCGTCCACTACAACCATCGACCACCTGCTATTAACTATCAACTCTCAACTACCGATCGTCCTTTCCACGACGCGTGATACACCCTACTTCAGCATAATATATATTGCTCAATCGCATTGCCATTCCTATAACACTCAACATATTAGCCGTGCTCAACGTGGGGAGTATGATGTCGATGACGAAAATCGTTATATGTGACCCTCTCCATTTGAATCTGGACCCCAGATTTTGAAAGTCAAACAATGGCCTGGTAGGCTGGTAGGTGTGTACTATATACACCTACTGACAACGATATACATAATAATGATATTTATGAACGGCGAATGATATGATGATCGTAAATACGTGTGTCGATCTGAGGTGGCGTATATTTGTGGGAGTGCGACGATCTTCCTAGGTGGGAGCATTGATATTTATTATATTGTACCTATATGATATTCTAATAAAATTGTCAAATATTAGTATTAAATAAAATATGTGAACAATTCATCTTCATCAAATCCGTCTCTCTTTGGTCGATTGCTTCTGCCATCTTATAATACGCCTCTGCAGATGACGTCATGAATGTATACCTAGGTACCTGTATATGGTGCAGTGCAATATGTTCGTCACCCGTATATCTACTTTTGTGAAATAAAAATATATAAAAGAAAAGAAAAAAAATCTCGTGATTTTTTTGCTATTGTAGCAGCAGGAAAGCTTTCTAAACATATACTGTAAATAAATCAAAGAACCGCCGCAACCGACAACAACGACGATGACGATTATAGTCATCCGCAGGCATCCGTTGCAACTGGTGCTCTTCAAATTATATACCTTTGCTTACACACATCTATTGGTAGGTACATAATAATATTATAGGTATATACACTGCAGAGTCGTTATATCATACTCGTAAGCGTTCGCTTTCGTCCACGCCCTTATTGTTATATATTTTATTTCATTCAATCTTTTACCGTGCGTATAATATATTATTATTATTAAATAGCGTTTCATTCAAGAATAAAATATAATTCCATCCTATTCCATCCAGTATACAATATACATGCACCCTCCCCTTCACCAATTCTTCGAATCGTTTCTCCGTCACTATATATTTACCCACTATTTAACATCATAACGCATTATTATATATATTACCATCAAATTTCCAATTTCTTATGGAAACATTCGGAAAAAATTTGCAACATCATCATATTATATATTTTTATAGTTGTGCTATGACGTGCGTTAAACGGCTGCCGCCGCATCACATATGCGATTTATAGGTAAATATTTAAATGTCGACGATTTAAACAGTAGTATTATAATATCTGTACGTTGCAGATATTCAAAAACCTTTTTCGTGATGATTTGTGCGGACCGGTTTTCAAATTTTAGGTTTATCATGTGCATTGTCTTTTGGTTTTGGCTTATTATCCGTATATGAAACCGTTGCAGGTAGGTATAACAGGTCACGTATACCTATTAGATTGAGTTCCATCGTCAATAAGCCGAAATTAAATGCTGGAAAAATACACCATTCGAAAAAGGTATAGTAACAATTATATCATAATATTATAACGACGACAATGCAAGCGTTCTGTATAATGCAACCCTTACATAAATTATACATAAATAGGGTTTTTATTATCATTGTTCAGCTGGAGTGTACCTCCGCGCTATACGTATATGTAATAACCATCGGACGCATAGCAACAATAACTGCGGCACGGATAAATACACGGCGGTGGATCGTCGTGGTGCAGTTGTTTGGAAGAAATCGATAGCGCATTAACCAATTAAAAAGAAATACTCTATGAAGTGGGTATACGTTACGTTATTATTATATATCCATTGACAATAATTGTTATTACAATGTACACTGTACTGCGGTCGTCCGGGCAATTATTGTTATTTCGGAAACGCATTTAATATCGTGTATACCCATAATAATATAATACTTATCTGCGGTCAATTTGTCTCAGTGACTAGGTCTCACACAGCATGCCAGCGATGAGCATTGTCTTTCTCTCCCCCGTTCCGACCGTGTAACAAATATAATATAGATGATACACACGCGTAGTGTCAGTAGATAGAGGTATACATCCATACGATATTATTATATAGTGGGTATATTATATTATGGGTACAGGATAAGTATATCGGTTTTTTTTTCTTTTTTAAATATCAATTGTTTCGTCCGTAGAACCGTTAAAAAGTGTATCCAATACCCCGTCATTATAAACCTTGCCCGGTTTTTTTTTTCGGCTCTTTCATTCACATGCGCCATCTGCCAAATCATTAATGCGCGCATGATGGGAAACTCGAAAACCGATCATTATAAAATTATTGTATACGCATTATAGGTACCTATACGCGCGGGCGCGATGTGTGTTATTTCACGTGTGATGGGTATTTCATTATATTATTATTACTATTACATATACATTGTGCACAGATAGATATAGTATGTACCTAATATAATATCCTAGGCCGCAATAGCCGCTCGGCGACGTGTCCGCGATTGGTCGAACACGTCTTTTGAAAATCGTGAACGACCGTCGTGGTACGCATACGATCATCATATATTATCTGCATTCATATCGAAAGATATTATATTAATTATTATTGTCGACGTGCGGTACGTCGTATAGTTGTATTTTCACGTCCGTAATCCATTTCCTAGCCTCGACGAGTCAGTATAGATGCAATAACTAAGTTGGTAAGGCATTATTAATTATTATATTATTAGGTATGTACTGCGTTTGACCACGTATATACACTAATTGACTTCGTACGGTGGTATAATCGGCGAATAACATAAATATAAATTATGATATTATTTTAGAACCATCTGAAGTTGTACTCATAGGGGACATAGGCAGATAATTTTCTATGGAACCAATAATCAATATTAGAACATATTTTATAGATGCTTATAATATAATATGAAACTTGTTGCTATATTATATTACAATGTGTCGTGTCTGATTATGAACAACTAACGCCTACGACTAGTGGACTGCGCGTGTTTTTTCAGGACAAATATGAAATAAAAATATATCATAAAATATGAATAATATACGATTATTGGCTGTCGAAGTAGGTCGTACAACACATTTAGAGTCTCCCTTATGATACACGACGAACTGCATCCATATTATTCTCCAGGGCCTGGAGTTCAGGCTACACATGGCATATACAGTAGCGTCGTGTACCTATACGGCTACATACCTAAGACATTTGCCTTTTATTGCTGCAATTACAAGATTTGAACGCACTTTCACCTCCACCGAGTGCCCACTCACCCGCTAGAGTATACAAATTATAATTTAAACAAAAAAACCGAACTTGAGCTTACACAACCATTTCCATATATATGTATTATTATATTCATGTTAAATTTTAATATTATAATGTTATGCTCCGTGTAACGCGCACATACGCCTGCGCATAAAAAAAATACAGTAATTGTTTTGCATAATAATAATTGGTTTTTAATTTTTTATATACATAAGTAGTAGTATGTAAGTAGTAAAGAAATAATTTCGGCGTTAAATTCCGAGAATGGTGGGCATCTATCATGTGTGAGGCGGATAAGATGTTTGCACACCGCTCGTTTGCTGCGTGCAGTTTATAATATTTTTAAATATGTCAATTATACGCACACGCGAGTTATTGAGGTAATATATTTCTACAGTGGTCAACGAGTTTTGGGCGAAGAATAAAATTGCACCGCATAAAAATATGCACCGAGAAAATAAACTAAGTATTAGATTTTTGTATAGACTTACCCCTGAAAATCATATTGTTTTACAACTGAAATAAACCTAACGTTGTATCATCTTTATATATTACTTAATTATTTATACAAGTACACCTGAAAACAGATTTGCTCAATATTTATTATAAATTATAATATAATATTGTGACATTATACTTGTGCCTTACCTATTTAAAATTTAATTCATAATAGCTACTTATTATTGTAATATATACAACATAAATCGAATTATTAAAATCGACTGACGTGTGTTTTTCTTATACGTTTGAAAATCGGCTTGCAATCGGGAATTAGTATTATATTCCTATACAAATATAATTTCTATATATAATTGCGCTCATGACGTGTCATAGGTGTAATACGAGTATAATATTATTATTGCGATTTACACTGCATTATTATTATTATTTATCATGATTCAAGACTGTTTGAAAACGATAATGATTGATGGTGTTTCTGCAGTGCCTGTATAGTAGGTTAGGTTAGGTTTAGCGTTTATGTAATTAATTTGACAACTCAGATTATATACAATATACCATATTATAAGTTATGTACCTATAATATATACTAATTGCTATGATACACAAACTGTTGTCTGGAATTGAAAGCGATGACTTTCTGTTCTTGTCCAACACACGCACAACGCGTAATATTATTGTAGATGTAGGTATCTATTCCACTATATGTCTAATGTAGTGATTGATCTGAAAACTGATTTGAATTTGTCATAAAATCTACTAATTGAGAAAAACTTTATTGGCTTGATTTTAGCCCCTTAAATCATAAATAAGTTTTATAAAATAATATTATTTCAATTTTTGGAGAAGAAATCAAAAAAATGTGATGAAATTGATCTTGATCACCTACATACACGAGGACGACAAATTCAAATCTGTTTTAATAATTCTTATCACTTCACTTGACCAATAATAAATTGGTTCGTTGGAAATAGAACACATCTAAATTCCAATTTTGAGCACGCGTGTTGGACAAAGACAGGAAATCACCGCTTTCAATACCCTTAAAAACAACTCACTCAAGTATAACAATTCATGATGTTATTATAGTGAAATAATAATAATAAAAAATTGTCTTCCGGTCTCCCTGTGACTTGAGATGGAGAATTCCAAAAATATAGTACTGTCGTTTTATACATAATAAATATATATTATATGGATATTACCATAATGCTTGCTCCGGTCGACCGCGATTAATATACCGTTTTATAATTCAAGTTCAGATGGAGTTTCATAAGAAAAATCAAAAAAATATATTTAATTTCTATTGTTCTCCATACCATTTAATGTTCATTTAATAAATATGCAACGCAATTTAATTTTTTTTTTCGTTTAAAACTTTTAATGTATTAAACCGTTTTCATAATATACCTAAAGCGATCTTTGTTCCGGCTGGCCGCGTAAATTCTTACACCACTTAATTGGCCACACAACAGTTTTCCAAGAATTAAAATGGAATATCTAATAAACATTTAATGAGCTCGGTGGCCGTCGTAAACAATAACAATAACAGCAACAACGATGATGATAATAATAATGATATAATAATAATAATAATATAGGTGATAAAATAATCATCATACATTATTCATCAGGTGTCTTGCGTGGTGGAGAAGGCAGGCGGGTAGTGCAGGTCCTACATATAGATGGGTAGTGATATCACAGGCACTGCGTGTAAATTTATTATAATATTGTTGTAACATATTTTTTAAATTTTTGTACGAACAGCGTCGTAATATTATTTCTCTAATCTTCTTATTATTATTCGTTTAAACGGAATAATCTATTCGTATCGTACAATACAAGTGGGCGATACACGCCAAAATATATGTCTTCTATACTATAATGTCCTATAATAATAATATTATAATATGTGCCACATTTATAGATAGGTACCGTTCTCGGTTTGCAGAGCAGCGTGGACGAATATCGCAAAACGTGCAAAACCCTGCAGTCGAGACAACTGGGCCGCGTGCGTTGCGTAGTTAAGATAATAACATATTTTTGGGGATGTAATCTACCTATAATATTATAGTGAATGAGCGAGGAGGACATTATAATGCCTCGAAAACGTACGATTACGTGGCGTTTATTTCGTTTTTTCCTACTTCGTTTTACAAAACGAACTATATATTAGAGACAGGACGAGAACGGAATAATATAATATTATATATATATATATAAATTATAATCGCATACCTATTTTTTTTTATATTTCATTATATATATAAATATATTACACAGTTAGGATCACTTTTCATTGATGGCAATAATTATTATTATACCTACCTACTCTATTCGTTTACTCGTATATATATATATATATATATGAATCAAGCACTTATAATATATATATCTATCGTTCTGTGTAAACCCCCGAGGCTTTACGGAATATCACCGGTGTGTGCGTAGTATCCTGCAACTATATAATATGAAGGTGCCTATAGTAGGTATATATTACATAATATTTTACGATGCGGCGGCGAAATTTGTGCGCGCGAGTGGTGGTGGTGAATGAGAAGTCCGTGTGCGTGTGGATTTTCGTATACAGTGCAGTTCTCTATAATTTTGTCAATGAAACGCTACAGCGGGCATACCTTTTTTTACCCCAATAATAATAATAACAATAATAATAATAAAAAAAAAAAAACGTTTTAATTCAAAAGCGTATCTCATGTAATACGCATTTTATTTTGTTTTGCGGCCCATTAAACGACCTCTTACACACACCATCAACCGCGCTGTCCTATCAACGGACATTTTTATTGTTTTCTATGCTCGGCGGTACCTGCTGGGGCACCGCGTATATGTATATTATATACTTACCCTTTTTTGCTAGCAAAAACTCACCCCCGAGGGCCGTGGTAGTCGTCAAACACCTTGTGCCCCGCGCGAGTTACACAATAATATAATATAGGTACATTGGTATATAATATATAGGTATATAATATGATACATAACATATATAGGTATATAATATGATACATAACATATATAGGTATATATTAAACTACGGCCCGCCTACACACGCTAAGGTCTCTGCGCAACTCGCATCGCCGATACGCGCCGTAAATACGGTCATTACGGCCTAATATTATTATACCCACTCTAAACATAATATTATTATTATTATAGACCATGATTTTTCGTTATAACACGCACCATATATTTCTATTATAAAATATAATACTTTTTAAGCCTCGGCCATATCGTGAAATGCCTAGTACAATACAATACCTATATACTCTGTCCAGCAAAAGAACACTCTGTTTCTGCAGATCATCCCCGTATGCGACACCTGCTATAGAAATTGGTTCCACTATGGCACGGTGTCACGTGGGGGTACGCAAAAGAACCGATTGCCATCGGTCCACGGCGTGTTCTCTCGCTGAACAGATTATATTGAATTATAATATTTAAATATATTATTAAATACTTACATCCCTCTTATTTCACCCCAAGATGCGTCAAATGTACTGGATCCCACTTGTCAAAAGACTGTCCTAAGAGCGCTAAGACTCTTGAACAGACTCCAAAGTTCATCAACTGCGAAGGACCTCACACAACTTCAAACAATGTCCAGAATTTGTTAAAAGCCGCTAAATAAGCATGCCTCCCCAACAAAAAGCTCCAGCTACTTCAATCAACCCCTCTCCAGCAACCAACACTACTTCTACCAGTGACACTGGTCAAATCTACTCTAATTCATATGCCTTCGCCCTTGGTTCCCAGTTTCCTAAATCAACAAGCCAATCCGTAGATCCGCCGCTATCTAAATACTTACAAACCTACTGTCAGAGCTCTCAGCCGGCACTGTCAACATCAGAGACGCTATCATCTCTACACTTACTGCTCTCGTCCACTTCCTTCTATCTCATAATGTCTGACACCAGAATTACGTTTTGAATTTCACAAGGACTCGGAAGCGCCTTGAACTCCTCGGTCTAGTTTAAAGGAAAAAAGTCGAAATTGTCTTTTTAAATGAGACCCATCTGTCATCAAACTCCCGAACTTCTTCACCTACTGAACCAACAGACCACTTGGGAATGGCCATCCATCAGTGGAAGGCACAGTAGGTATACGAGTAATAGCAAGTGATCTAAACGTATAACACCAAGCGTGGAACAGTAGGGACTGCATCGCGGCAGGCAGAACCTTATCTGGATACATTGATTCAAGACCCGACTCTATAATCGCAGCTCAATCATTGCCAACGAGGTTCCTTAAAAACCCAAACCATACCCTGACTTTCTCGACATCATCATCTTAAACGCTACCGTCTTGGATATTATCTGGAAGATCTACCAAGTGAGCTATCATCTGATCACTCTCCTGTCTTTCTTGATATCCACCACCGCTTTCCTCATGTATCTCCGCTAAAACCACTCAATGTAACTGACTGGCTAAAATATGAAACTGATATAAATTTCAAGCACTTTTTCTCCCTGCACTATATACAGAGGACCAAATAAATTCAGCTCTCCACTGATTTCATCTTTGACAACGTTAAGACTAGTAGTTCTGCCTCGCATAAGCGGACGGACAGGAAATCAGATCTTCCACTGGCGATCCAATCCCAAATTACTGTAAAATGAAAACTAAGGTCCATTTGACAGAGGGCGAGAAACCCGGATATCAAAACCTTACTGAACTGCCAAAATCGGTAGGTCGGTGACCTCCTCTATTCCAACCGCGTAGAAGAATGGTTTAAAATACTTATAGGTGGTCGATTCTTCGCATATAGAAGGTATACCAACTCCCACAGCAGAACTTGACTCGTCACAGTTATCTCATTTAAGAGCATATATATTATTATGTATGCATCGTACACCATACACACATTACATACATGAGGGTAGTAATCATTTTTCTAAATAAATTCGTGCTTCATTAATACTTTACATTTTTTTCTTCATAATGCAACTAATCATAATATTGGTAGTTTAACATAACCTAATCTATCGAGATGTTTAAAAATGTTATGTTCATTTTTTTTATTTATTATGATCTGCAGGTATTTAGGTATACGTCATTACAATATACTTTTTCGTGATACTCGTCAATAACACTTTTTATACACGTATAATATAACTTAGTGACTATATATATAACCTAACCTTTAGATGCAATCGTATAAATTATTATGCCCATTATTCACGTGTAGGTATGTAAGTATCAAGTTATTGTTGAATACCAAAATATTAAACTATAGAATTATACGAACGCGGCAAAAATCAAATGACGGGGATACAGTTGGTACCTACGAAAAAGCTACAATAATATGTGTGTAATGAAAACCATAACAGTATGACCACGGCGTCGTGCATTTTTGTAAGTAATTCGAGTATAAGTTATTACTCGTAAATAAAATATAAATTTATATTACACACGCTACACCATTGCATTATATCTAAAGCATTTTAAAATGTATAAACATTTATTAAAATGTTATATGTTTTATATTATGTTGCAAATTATAATTATCCTTTGCAAAAAATACGATTTTTTAATTTGATTTTCTGATGGCTCGAGTATGGACATTGGACAGTGCAGTCCAATACGTCTATAGCCATCCATCACATCATATTCAATGTATTATATGTTCATTTACACGAAATTACATGATTGCGTTTAGGTTATAAGCACACGCACATTACACACTATTTTATATTATCTAATAATTTCAAATAAAAACTGGAATATCAAGCAAAACGTATTATAATATAACATAATAAGTAATAACAGCTATTTGGACGAAACATAATTTAGTGAACGCATGTAACAATTCAAGAATTAAATAATAGATTATGATTGGATATTAATTATTTATGCATTCGTGTTGTGTCAACTGTTTTCGTGATCACATGTAACCAGCACCACTCTTGTACCAATTTACCATGGTACAAAGCTCATAACAATAAATTATAAACAAACACATCAAAAATCAATACAAATATTTTTTTAATTTATTATTTAACTAAATTAGGTACAGGTATATTATGATACTGGTGTGTTGTACATAATATTTATGTACAAAAATATATAACTAAAACGCCTTGAATTTAAATTAACGACAGATGGTTTTTTAATACTTTAAAACGCTGTAAACATAAGTATATTAAATGTTATGATAAACGCTGTCATATTATAATATCTGTATTATAATTAGTCATTACATAAAAATGTATAGTTAATTATTTGAAAGCTAACGTGCAGACGTTTAGCATATTATAGTGTGATGTTCGAGAATATGAAAACATTGAAAACAGTATAATAATATACATAGTAGATATTAACGACCATCTAGTTAATTAAGAAAAAAAAATAATTTTTGACTAAATTATAAACCTACATGCACGTAAATAACAAATAGTGACTAGTAAAATATAACATTAATAATGATTATCGAAATGAAAACGATGATATTTCTGCAAACAGATATTGTTAGATATGATATGTGTTTATGACATTAAAAACTAAAAAATGCATACTAATATAAATGATGTCCAAAATATATCAATGTACACCCTTGAAACAATTAAATATGGAATTTAAAAATACGTATAAAGGTACATCACAAATCGTATTATTCATAATTCATTCAAAATATATTTTATAAATTAATAAACGATTCATATTTTTACGTTTGCGTGAGTTGTGACACCGAACACCATAAAAAATACCTATATAAGTATACCTACTGGCAATTATAATGTTTGTACAATATGTTACGTTTATATTCCATGCGGCAGCGGTAAATCCATTAAACATTTTTTATATTTTTCTGTGAAATCTTAAATTTAAGAAAAATGAACGTTTGGTATGTATACAATTTCGATTAAAAATAACTATACTCTGTTCCAAAAGAGAACGGTCACTTTTCGCGCATACAACTGACGGCTGCGGCAGTGAAATGGCCAATCCCCCACCTCGCTAGCCGTCGTTTCTCAAGACGTCGACGATCGTTGGCTAGGAAGGTGTGTGGAGGGGAAGTTTGGCTTTTGCACTGCCGCAGCCGTCAGTTGTATGCGCTAAAAGTGACCGTTATCTTTTGGAACAGAGTATATAATCTATAATATGTATAGAAAAAATATGAAAAAAAAACATTTATCAATTTATGGTTAAAAATTACTCTAAAATATCTTAAAACAAATTTAATACAACCGTTTTTATGGCATTACAAATGGATTTTTAATATTATCTGAAATTCAGGTACACGACTAAAGGAAAAATGTCTTATAAGTCATCAACATCCCAATCCTATTGTTTATGATATTCATTATAAAAAGATCAACGAGATGGAAAAGATTATCATTTATTATATAAATTATGAGGTAGGTAGGTATGTGCACAATTGATAGAATGCGTCAAATATAATATTATACATAGATATCATAATATAATGGGATTACTCTAAAAAATTCTCATAAAAAAATTATAATATATTGTCCTGACAATCGCTTTGGAATACGTCGATTTGGAAGATTTTAACAAGCAGTAGCCAGTATTGGCACAGTAGGTACTCAAGTAAAATCTAATATTATAAGTATGGTGTGATTGCATTTTCCGGTATTATCCGTTTAGATACTGACACACTGTATATACATGAACCTCGTTTAAGTCAATTATATTATTGCACCGATTCGCTGTACAGGGTTTGTCGTGGACCGTGATTGTATTTTCCGGATATTCACGACATAATATTATCAACGACAATAATGCGTATTATAATATTATACTGTTGATCGCACGAGTTGTCTACGAAATAATTACACATTTTCCGGTTTAGATGTTAAACGGCCAGTCTAAATACGTGTATGTTAAGCTCCGTGCCTCCGTAATCCGCATAAGTAACTAGCTTACCGCCTCACTATATAATATAGTTATAGTATTAATTTGACTATCGTTTATTATTTTATACATTTTTCTAAAATATTAATTGTATGGGTTTAGTTGTTCTGGCGCTATGCACTTCATATTATACACTGTACAGCGTTTTTTTGCCTGTTCAACCCGTATAATATTCATGCGTGAAAACTGTAAACGACTCACGTCACATAATAATAATAATAATAATAACGATAATAATGATAATATGATAACGTCGTGAGGGGGGAGGGGAAACGGTACGTTAAAGGTGGCGTACATAATATTATTACGACGTTATAGCGTGTCATATTGCGTTTTCAGACTTTTTAAAAATACCTATATATATATATACATCATTTCAGTTTGCCATATTATGTACATATATATTATATTATATATATATGGTTGTTCGTGTATTGTGTATACGTTCAATGTTCACACACACACACACATTAACATTATCCAGTATACACGTCGCAGCAGATGTTGCACTCAGTGGGAGTAATTAGCTCAGATTACGACCCGATAAAAATACGTGTCCGGTCAATTACCGGCGCAGGTTCGTAATAAATTTTAGACTCGGCCGCGCACAATCATCATGCAAATTGAAAACGTTTTTTATAATTTTGTTTTTTTATACTTTTGTGTTTTCGTTTCATTTTTTGTTTCTCTCTCTCTGTCGAATCCGAATTCGCGTCCAACCTAGGTACGTCTAATGTAAGTGCGTTCTCCCCGGGCTCTGCGCTCATACTGATGCAGCAGTCCGCCTCTTTCGCTTGCCAGGAAGGTTCGCACTGCCGTCGATCGTTTACACAGTAGCAGCAGGCCGCAGCAACGCAGCAGTAACAATAATAATAGTATAACGACGTTACAGTAATAATAATTACAAGACATAAATATATAATAACACGCGGAAACGAGTGTCGCCGCCGGGCTAAACGTCGTCGGTACAAAACAAAATTATTCAAATATTATACATGCATATACGAAGTACGAACACACTCATTATTACTCACACACAAACACACATTTATAAAAAACGGACCTGCGCGTGTTCCAAAAATTATAATATTATTATCCAATTTATATTTTGGTACCTATGTTTTCTATTTCTTCCCTTCATATAATATTGTATACGTACATATTTGAGTAAAACGATATTGGCCACGTGCGCTGCGTCGACACGCGGTATCGTAAAGTATGAAAGTTACTGAAGTTACAACGCGTAACAATACTATTTGAATTTTTCGATTTACTCGTCAAAACTGTTAATGATGTAATCCATATAATATAGTTTCATAGTACTATAATCTATCCGTGATGGTAAGCAATTCCCGCGCTTACCAAAATATTTCGATTTCGTAAGCTTTGAAGTTCGGAACTGTATATTGCAGTTGAGAGCAAAATAATAAGACTCAATACAGACAACTAAAATGGTATATACCTAGGTTACGTATATAACAATATATTTATAAACACCGCTGCGTTAGCTGTCTTTGGAAGTATGTGTGATTTTATAATTTCTGGAAAGTCTACGTGCTATACTGCTATAGCCTGTAATAATTATGTGGCACTTAATAGACTAGTTTGGCCATAGTGTTTAGGTTTTTCCCATTTTGACTATGAAATATGAATTATGCTCTATGCGGCGGATAAAAATTGTATACACTTCAACAATTAAACGATTCGTCTATGGCAATATAATAACTGTCGTCCCGTCATCTGTGAGCTGCGACGGGGCCGTTTCTGCAGATTCGTAATATTATTATTATTATTCCAAGACGTAAGTGTAATTAGCATAATATTATTATTAATATCGATTCGCGTGTGTGCAACCGAAAGTCATGTACCTTGTTTACGCACTTGGTTCGTAACAGCGTCGTTTTTCTTCATTGTTATCGTATTACCATGGTATGATCATTCCTATTATATTCTATAGGTACTATATTATTATGGTTATCTATATAATATTATGATGCGTATAGGATAGGTATGCGAGTATACGACACCGCTCCGACGATGGTCGACCGTTATATATCGAACCGAATGTGCACCGCGGATCGGAGCAATCAAAGAAACATTACAATATGATATTATACTTAGTGTATCATATATAGGCGTACACAGTATAGGTACCTAGGTATAATACATATATTGTATTATGGTTACGTCGGGTGTTTATTGTGATGTGTTATAGTGAGCACGTCGTAAATACGTACAACTACGCGTAACTAGTTCGTACTCGACTGTGGCTGAATAATAATATAACAACACGATGAGCTCGTCTACATAATATTATATAATATATTATAACAAAACCACGGCAGAAGGAGCAGGAGCAGTGTGTACCTGCTATTATATATATAATATAGTGTGCCTACCACTGTATGTTATAATACAGCATGTATGTCTATTCTTGTGCAGGATCTCGTATGATTAACTTTCGAAGAAGTCTGCTTTATTTTAACCCGCGGCGCACGCCATTTTTTTGTTTGTCTACGCGCTCTTCCATTTCACGTAATTAATACTTATACAGCTATAATATCCATCCAATAATATATGCACGCTATACCTACACGTGGTTATTATAATATAATATTATTATGTATTGTGTGTACGATATAGGTAGGCGGCTAGCACATTACATACTATACGTCGCACTCATTACGACGATCGCTTCCAGTGAAAAAACAATACAGAACGGGTGCCTGCAAGGAAAAACAATATAAATTTTCTTTTGTTCCTACATCCAAAGTATTCATATACCTAATATTATGCTATAATTTGATATAGGTATGTTGTATATACTTGTACATATGTAATATTGTATATAATAGGCGCACGAGTATACCCTTTTGCTCTGTGTATTATTATATCTAGGCATATATATATAGCCATATAGGAATACGGTTAATTTTTTTCCTGCACGTGTCTATGTATAGCATAGTATTATACCTATGTCCTATATAGGTAGTATTAGATACCCATTAATTATAAAATTGTAATTTTTTTCTTCTCTTATATTATTATGATAAAAGAAAGAAAAACGACATCATGATATCGAACGTGGACGTTTGTATTAAATTATCGGATTTCCGTCACTCGTCGATCGTATATTATTATAATATATATCGGCTGTAGTAGCACGTGCGCGCGTAACAGTTGTTTGATTGTTTTACGACTTGTTGTTATTGCTTAGGTAATATTGTCTTAAGTCTCATTATACGCATGATAATGATATGAAATAGTATTATAATAGGAATTGTGGTGGTCAAGACAATTATTTCATGCAGCCCGCTTATTTCATACACGCAATTTATTTAACACACATGGGAGGAAAACGACATTTTCGAGATATTATTAAAAAGTAAAAACATTAATTATTATTATATAAGTACCTATGTAAAATAGTATATTATATTACTGCACTGTAATAGTGCTGTTATTGTAGAATTCTAATTAAAATTACTATACCTATAGGTAAGTGTTCAGTTTTTAAACGTAAATTATATATATATATAGGCAAATAGCTGACAATTCTTGATATGCCACACTGCCACAGTTTTAGTCGTTAGGACGTTATATTATAGTTATTATATTATGTTATTACATATGGTCATTCACTTGGGGGTGGGGGAGGGGGCAAGATGAAGCTCTGGAAAAATAATATGAACTTATATAATTTATAAACACAACCATGATATTATACCGATTGCCAAAACAGCATGAATTGTTTTTCTTAATCACCTATTAGACCTATTAGAATATGAAATTAAAATATTTGAAATAACATTAGATAAACCTTTATTTTGCTTAAATTTGAGAACTTTTTTATTGTGCCACCCTCTCTCTTGTAACTTATTTTACCTACGGGCACATGATAATATGGTATAATCTAAATTTTTTATGTGTTATCATAAGTGGAAATCCAGGGGGGCCAACAATATTAACATCAATGTGAGCAGGGGGGCTTTGATCCTACAAAACCAAAAAAGGAGAGGGCTTGACGGACTTTGGGGGGGGGGCTAAACCCGCTCGATATAAATTATTTATATAAAAATACTTTTATACTAACCACTGAAATAATAATTTAAAGTACTTTAAATATAATACAATTATACACACACTGTGGTCTGCGATTATTTGCCTTCCCCAATACGATGTGATAATAGTATATAATTGTAGGCAAGTATCTGTATTATTTGTATGCGGCCATATCAATGAAGTACATAATATATTGATATGTATTAGGTATATGGACTATAGACATTGGACAATAATAGTATTATATGACTATTATAGGTACCTATAAAAGATCTGATGATCATCTACTACATTTTTAGCATATATAGTTATGAACTTTTACTATTGCCTATTATTTAAATATGCATATAATTTGGACTATAAGTAGTTATATTATATAATAATATAATATTATAATATGTGTACATCTATATATAGCTATGTAAAATATAATATATTATGGCATTATGCAATTTATAAAGTATATATGTATATACCTATTATACAAGACGTTTTATAAATGTTTGATTATAAACGAAGGTAATAATTTCGTGAGAATAAAATGTTTTCGTTAAAAATTCGAGTTAATTATAATCATAATAATAATTATCCGTGATAAAATGTTTATTTTACATTTTAAACACCGACAATATTTTACATTTATTTTTAATGACTTCGCAAAACGTACCTACGTATTATCACGTTTATACGTAGGTATATAGAAATTACTTGTATTTTGTTTTTTTTTTTTTGTTGTAATAATTTGAAACATAATTTGACTTCGACATTAAAAATTGTTTTAATGTAATATTTACACGTACCTACTTATATATTGTTTAAATTTTAATAAAGTAGTTGCCATTCATTATATAAATTATAATAAAGATTCTTATTTCTTTTTTTATAATAATACTTTATAGTATGAGAGAAATTAGTTTTCTATTGTATTTATAGTAGATGTGTTATAATTCCTGTTGGTTATAAATAAACTATTATTATTATTATTATTATTGCTAAAAAACAGTATAACTATAAGTCTCATTTAGATAATAACTTAATTTTTAATGAAAAAAAGTTTAACGTACATTGATTTGAAAAATGTGGGTAAGTATAGGTAATCGCTGAGGCATACAGTTTAGGTGTCTAATGACCTGGTCATAAGGTAATTTAGTTACTATATAAAGCATATTATGTTTGATTTTTCAAATAAAAGCTATATGTTCATATAATTATTTAGATCAATATTTATGTTATAACTTTTATATCATATAAGTTTACAACAATACCGGAAAAATCTGAAAATTCTGATGCCAAATAGAAAACGATAACCTGTGCAGTGATGACTACTCGTTTTCCTACTATTGTATTATGTATACTTTTCAGCGTTGAACATAAGTAGGTATAGTAATTCAAATTGTTACTGTTTATTTTTATTTTAATGCAGTAGGTAGGTATTGGGTCAATAGTAATTTTTTTGGAATTTATGATATGTATCTTTTGATTTCAAATAAATAAATATAAAGTCAGCTGTCATATCTACAAAACATGAAAGTAAAAAATACACGAACATGACCATAATACAACTTATAGACGATTATTAATAACTACTAGATTATTAAAGTAGAATATTCTACCACAGGATATTATTATTTATTATAGGTTGGTATTGTAGTGGGTACGATATTATTTTGTAAGCCCATTACAATGTCAATGTGGTTTGGTGTGGAAACGTTTCTAAAATATAATAGGGGTATAATATAATATAAAATATTATTAGTTATTACTGTCGGCGTTCACCAGTAAACATAATTATATTGTGATATTATATTTTCATAATGATAAGCGCATGATTTTATCTAAAGTTGGATTTTTGTGTCCACTTTTGCGGAACAAGATCGCGTGTTTGTGGACTACTGGGCAAATGAAACAAAATATAACCGGACGTGCGGACAGGTCTCGCCGTAAATGCGGTTGTGCGCCTCCTGTTTTGGTCGTTTTAACGACACGCAACGTTTTAAATATATAAAGCACCAAACTTCACCAAACGGTAGATCCGGTATTCAGTAATAGAACTCTAAATAATATATAAACTTGTACCGTAGTTAAGTTCATACATGCCTACTTAAGTATTAATTACTTGTTTTGATATAAAGTGTACATAGTAACATAATATCAGTTCGTCGGTACCACCCGAGGTTAATATATCTATTGTAAATTGTAACACTCATAGTGACAAAATATATCAGAATTCAGAATATAAATTATATACAAAAATTGTAATTTAAACAGTGGTAAAATCAACATTACAACAACTTTTACATAGTTGAATGAGAATATTTATAAAATAAAAGCCAATTCAGAAAAATAAGTTTAGAGTGCGAAACCGCGAAAATTGTTAATAAGTATATTAAAATAAATTACGTTAAAAGAATTATTCATGCGATTGCAGCTTTTTTTAATTAAACATTAAGGCATGCACTGCTAATACATGTACAATTGTATTATTTTATTGACTTGAAAATGTATTGTTAAAAAAAAATGTAATGATATTATAATCTAAACAAAATATATTTATCAATTATAATTGATGATTGATAGATATTACGCACGAATTTAGATACCTAACCTCTAAGTTGTTTTGATTACCGCAGTAATAATTTATAAGAATGTAATTCTGTGCGTATGAAAATGTTGTGAACATTTATAAACACTGGCGTCTGACGCACTGCTGCCTACCTGGTGTATAAAATATGTATAATATTATATTATGTTAATTTAATTTTTAAAACAATCTAGAGCCACGCGGAAAATGATCTTATTTCAATAAAGTACTTATTACAATATAAAGACGAATGAAATGTATGAATTCACGAATCGGCACATAAAAATTACGTAGGTATTCGCGATATGATATTAGAATCTTGAACAGCGTTTAATATAAAAAAAATGTGTTGAATGTAAAAACCGTTAGATTTCTAATTTTTCTATACATAATACATATAGACTGAATGTGAAACTGTTGTCAGAATTTTTTTTTTTTAAATATTTTTTTATGCGCTCGCTAAAAGAATCGTTAAGCTTTAGATTCGGCGGAGACGCTAATGTTGTATATCGCTTTTTTTTATAACATTATGACCGCGAACTGTGGCCACAACTGTCTCATTATGTCCGCTAATTACCAGTCCGTCTAATTTTACCCGCTCTTTACGACGATTTCGTATATCCGGTCGTCAAAACCTGTCCAGCCCGACGTGTATGGGTCGTCGGTGCTTGGTATTTTTTTATTATTTTATATGTATACCTACATTACATTATATATTTTATGATTATCATTTCACAAGCAGTATAATAAAGTATATAAACGCATATTACAATAGTAATGATTATTGTTATATATAAACTAAAATCATAGTCGACGGACATAAAATATAAAGGTCGTATACACTACGTGAGTAGGTAAACCTGTGCACATTAATAATAATATATATATTTATAATATTATAATATAATGGTCGCCTAATTACATGCCAAACTGTCATTTCAACGAGTACGACAGCTTAATAATAATAATAATTGTCATCCGCAAGATATGTTCATCCGCTTTTCAAAATGTTTACGAGACAATAAAAATAATTTTATCATTTCTAAAAAGAAGTATTTATACGCTACATGTATAATGCCACCACAAATGCTAACCATAATTCATAACATATATATAGGCAAGTATACGACAATTACTATTGACCTATTATCTTATATATTAGGTATACTAATAATTGGCCGCACTGCAACATAATATTTTGCGCTTAGAGCCGTATCATTCGAAGTAGTTATAAATTATGACATATTATAATAATATAATATAGGCACAGATTTTATTAGTTTTAAATGTAATAAATAATGTTTTCGACCGTCGCCCGATTCCTCGGACTTCGCTGAATGAGCTTTCTGCTCGAAAAATACGACAATAAAATATAATATGAAATCTCTTGAGTTGTTTTTGACACTGACACTATGACGGTACGCCAACACACGCTTTATTCGTGTTAATATAATATGAAATGACAAATGTCTAAATAAAACGGTAAGACCGGCAATGTGCAGCAATATAATATATAATATAATAATAATATGTATTATCGGGACGTGTATATTATATTGATGTCAGATCGTGTGGAGTCTCTGAGATTAGACACTACAAGTCTATAGGTATATAGTCTATAGACATATAGTACACATGTAGTGTATATGAGTTATTTAATAGTTATGTGTGTGTAATGTGCAATGTGTATATTATATAAAATATAAGGATAACCGAAATACACAATATTATATGATATAGAAATACATAGAACTACCGAATTTTTCAGTACATTCCCAGAAACGTTTTCGATTAATATGTCAAAATCCGTCGTGTGTTTTGATATTTTAACGTTATAGCGTCTCCGACGGAAACCGGAAATATGGGTAAAAATTGTTTGCTTGACATTCATTCCGACATTATAAGACGTTATAAAGCGTATTCTCCTGCGAAGAGTGTGTGTTGATGTGTTAATATACTGCGCAGACGCACGCAGTCGAAGGATACAATATTATTAGGTATATATATAACAGAGAAAAATATAAAAGTTATGAAAAATTAATAACGATAATCATAATATTCGTAACGTCCACGTTGTCAAATGAAAAGAAATCACCGTGCTATAGAAACGGTAACGTCAAAATAATTATGATTATAGGTACGACTTATTGAATTAAATTTGTGTATTCCTGCACAAACGTTATGCGCGTGTTCCGTATTATCGTATTGTGTTTCCGAGAGGTATTTTTTTCTTCTTTTTTTTTTAATAAAACCTTAGAGTTAGTTTATATGACTATACATTCGAGTTAATTTACGTTTGAAGGCGCTTTATTTTCTTAATGTCCACGTAATATTTTGAAATCTCTAGATTGTTAAACATTGACGATGACTGTATATCTAATTGTCGAAAAGCAATTCATTTTAACCTTAATCACTGTAGACATTAACACAGACATTTTACTTCGATTTATATTACTTAATGGGGGGGGGGGGGGTTGTATACTGTACAATTTGTACAGTTAGTACAATGTACCCTTTAATTGACGAGGTGTATACGGTAGCGCATGTCACAGACATTATTATTTTGCTTAGCAATTACCATTTAAGTCAAACACCATTATTATGCAGTATGTGTGGCCGTGCAGGCCTAAAATATTAATTCATCGAGTTATAACGCTAAGGCCTTAAATAATATTCGATTGTATCAGAATTCTAAAATAATTTCTTTTTTAAGGGCTATGGACGTGAACAATTTAACAGATAATATGATATAGTTATTCTTTAATAATACAATATGGTTAATATATTGTATTTTTTATATAGGTATATAACATATACGATTATATTATTATTATGATATCTTCAAACAGTTTTTATAGTTTTTATCACATTTATAATCTTCTTCACTTAAAAAAAATAATTATGGTCGTATAAAATACCATTTACCTAACAATATTACGTTGCTTTAAAATTGGTATTTTAAGGAAATAATTGTTGAAGTACGAAACATTCTTTCGGTTGTATTTAAACGTAGGTACATTATAAAGTTTAATTCATACAGGATGAAGCCATTCATCTTGAGTGGGCTTGCTAAAAATAAAATAAATTGGGCCTATTGTATGTAAAAGAGTACCTACTTTACAGTTAACAGCTATTAAGCCTTAGCGATTAAAATAATTTTAAAAAAATCAGTAATCATGTTAAAGAATTAACTGCTAAACATATTTTGAATCCTAAAAACGACTACAGTATTCATTATTAACTCGAACAATTAAAATAGAATACATTATTCCGTTCAATGATTTTAAATAATTACGTTTTTCGCCGTTTATTTCCTTGTCGGTATACATTATTAACCTCTGACACAATATGGTAATTATTCCGTACTTAATTAATTGTTTTAATTTTCAGTATTTAATTTATTTGTTATTCGGAGGTCAGTTAAAAAAAATACGTCCCCGCGTAAACCTAACTATTTTAGTGTGTACGTTTTATAGACACTGGCACTATATTATATGCATGCGATTACCTACCTATACTGCATGCAACAGCCTACTAATTAAATCCAACATTTAATGACCACCGCTGAAATTTTCTCATAATAAAAACGTAATAGCAACAGCAACTGCCGCACAATATATATTATAATTGACCGTTCACTCCCCCGCCTATTGTTGTGTTAGACATAGATACTATTTTTACGACATGTGTTTCACAATAAATTTTACATACATGCGCCTGTGTAATGTTATGTTTAATTTAATAATCTACTACGTGAGCAACTGACCGACAAACTGTAAATTTCCAAGTTATGTCACAAATTCTAAATGATACCTATGTATATTCTGTGTACATCACTAAATATGTTATTTAAGTTTTAGTTGGATACCAATTATTATTATAGTTACGCCGCCGAACCGCAAATCTAATATTATATAATAGGTACTGCGCCAGCTCTTGTAATTTGTAGCGCTCAGTGATGCTCATTGCTCACCTGAGTGGTTTTTCGTTTTAATTTATATTACCTTATCATACTATACTAGCTAGTACCTTGTTAGTGGTATTTCATTGAAATTGATTTCATTGATACAATATTGACAAATGCTAGTTATTGCGGCTTTGTCTAATACGCTATAAGAAAGCATAAGAACATACTTCAGGTGTGTTTTAACTATATTATACTGAAAGATAAATATCTAGCTAAGCGATACCAATTCTGAAACAGATTTGAATTTGTCCTAAAGTAAACTTGATATGGACTTTCCCATCTTTTTGTTTATAAGTTTAACTTCTCCATGGAAAACTTGCAAGTTTTTTAATTTCTACTTTTTTCTTATATTTTTTTTCCTAGGATTTAGAGAGATAAAACCATAAAAGTCAATCACGAGTAGACTCAACGGCAAATGAAAGTCTGTTTTCAGAATCCTATTATTACTTTATTAAATACAATTGGTATACGAATACGGTGTACGTTGCATAAAAACACATAAAAATAAATGTTGCGCATGTGTTTTTTATTAGACAAAGACGGAAAATCACTGATTTTTTAGTTTAATTATTACATGCATGATACATAGACGTTAAGATGTCTATAAAAAGTAGGTACAGCTATAAAAATTTAAAAAAAAAACATAAAATTGTTAACTTCATTGTAAAAAGTTATCATCTCCATAATTTTTAATACAAAAAATTCACTATAGCCACCAACGTCCAACATACGTTTTTACAAAACGTTTAATTTTTTCAAGCTAGTTGAAACAATAATACTATTATATTAACGTACTATATTAATCTTAATGTGAAAAATATATTGAATTGTTATCAATTTAAGATCACTATACTGAAAATATAACAATCAAGGTCATTATGACATTATTCACCTGTCACTACTTCTACATCAGATGTTATCTAAACTGACACCTGCAGCGTCCATTATTTTACTAACAAAAGTTGTTGATCTTTAAAAGTATGATTTTCAAGCTTATATATATTTTAAACTGCATTTAAACTAAGGTATATCTAAAAAAAACTTTAGATACATTATTCTATATAATTATTGGAAGGCTTATAATTTTGCTAAATTGAAATTAGTTTATTCATGATATATAGTATTTACCTTGATACTTGATAGTAGGTACTCATTTTCAAATATTAATTAATGAGTAAATTTAATACATTTGCTTAAACATATAATAATGGTTTTAAATTGCATTTTTTCTAAATTATAATAATATATATTATGTGTGACTATGTAAGAGTATTAGACATTAACCATCATATTATCGTGCAAATTAATAAATTGTACACACTTGACCTCGAGAACCAATACAAAAATCATTACGAGAAATAAAAAAAAAACTTATAAATGGTAATCGGATGCATTATAATTTATAATTAAGTTTAATTATGACGATGCTCATTTCACACTCTAGTGATTTGAGTAGGTACTAGGTATGCATTTGTACCTACGTGTATATAATTTGAGTAAATTCATAAAAAGAACAAATTTATTTTATCATCTTAATTATAAATCCAAAACTAAATATATTGTTAAACGTTTCGACTCGACTTTATACCATACAAATTATGTTTCTGAGTATATATAAAAAAATTAAATCTCGAATGAGTATAGTTAATTAGTTATAGGTAAATACTTTAAGTTTAGATGAGTTGAGTATATTTATAACATTTTGCTAGGCACATCTGTGCCGTTCATTTCACTCCACTCTTCTAAACTTAACATTTTTATATGATTCATAACTCACAAGTTATAACTTATGTCTTATAAGATATGACTATATGAGATATAATGATTATTTAATAACTTGTTCAAAATTCTATTTTTATGTATCGAAATTTCCAAATCAAGTATATTATAATATATATTTTATTCATTTTACGCTAGCATTATTATCACTACTTGAATGGAAAATGTATCAATAGTCAATTTCCTTTTTCAGTTTTTTTCAGATTATTAGAAATAGTTTATGGAATTTAAATTAAATTTAACAAAATGTTAAATATAAATTTAAGTGTGTAACATGGAAATATAGTAACCAATTAACTTAGGCAGGCACATAAATTCCTTTTTTTCGGACGGTTTTTAAATTCTTTTTATTTAATATAAGACATAAGTAGTATGTACATCCCTCTATAGGTTGAAATGTGTATATAATATTAGTTGACAAAAAAAAAATTCAAAATGATTCATTTCATTATTATTAAGTAAACTGTGCGTACCTATTAAAAAATAGCATTATAGTAGCATCAGTTTACCTTTACTCGTCTTTTTTTATATTAGCTATATTATACCGATTATATAATATAAAGACAATTTCATAATCATGGTAGATTATCAAATCTCTTTATAGTCTTTCAACACGAATATATAAAATTAAAAAATAATAATCAACTGATCTGCAGGTTTTCTTATATATAATATAAAGAGTAGGAGTTTGATCTTTGTATATTATTATCAAGTTGGTAATGTATAAATAAATCAATTTGTATCATTAAATGTTTGTTTACCGGCGTAAGGTACCTATAGTTGTTTTCTCCTTATTGAATATCCATTCACTTCAATATAGTCTCAGTGTCTTATTTCCAATTATAATATAAATTTTCCATTGATATTCCCAAAAGATGGAAATTTTTGGTAACCACTCTGCCGTACAGTATAGGTGTCGAGTGTACCTCGTCATTGAGTGAGTCATTGTAATGTATTACGTAGCTGATAAACTTTAATTTAATTATATAAATCATTACATACGAAAAATGATTCTGAGTGAAGGTGGTTAGGTTAGCCAGCAACCTATATTATTAGGTAGATACTATTGGTAACCACCTATATTGTATGAAATATATTATACTGCCACTAAAGTAATTTATTTATTATATAATTTATAATACAGTAGGTTGAATTAATTTTTTTCGAAAATATTGCATATGAAAATGTAATTGTGTGTATAAAAAAATATAAATATACCTAATAAGTTTGTTGTATGCGGAATACCCGAGATCCAGACGATGGGGGTATTTAAATAAATAGTTATAGACAATTTTTCAACTTACATACAAAAAAATAATGCTCAAGTTGAAATTCAAAGCATTTTTAAACTATAAAGTAACACACATCAATGCAAAATCAATAAATCTTCGCTCCATTCAGAATCTAAAATGACACGCATGATTAATACGTTTGTATACGATACGTAAATTAAATTTATATTAAAAACTTTACATAAAGTACACTTAAATTGTTTTTATTCAAATGTATAATGTAAGTATCACAAGCATATGACAAACTATGAAAAACATTAATACTATTTTAATTCGTGTATTTGAAATTATAGGGATTTTACACCTTTCTAATTATTAACAGAAAACCTGAAACCTGTTTAGTAGATTTTACCCAACTATTATACTAGGTATACCTTAATTTTATTGTACTTTGAAAAATTATTTTTTTATTTTACTGAAATGGTAATAAATTACCATTTTTTTACAATAAAACGGTTCTATCATAATAAAATAATGATTAAAATATTACAAAAGATTAATTTCGTACCTAATAACTTTTATTTATTATAATTATTACGAGTGATCCTCGGTAGCTCTCCAATTAGCTTATAGACGGTGCTAAAATTAAATTTTATATTTTATTTAAAAAAATATACGCAAAAAGTGTATATAAAATGTATAGGTTGTTTGATTGTTTTTTTGTCAGATCCCAATAAATTATGTAGATATTAGCTCGCTGAATTTAAAATTTAAATTTCTTCGACACACCTATTGTAGGACATATTTTTCGTCTCATTTATACATTGATGTCCGTCAATGAAATACTGAATATGTGTAGTCATTTTGAGTCTATTAGTTAATTAGTTGTATTATTATTATTTCGCTGTCCCTTCTGTCGTGCGATGACGGTTTGAACTATACTGCAGTGGTTGAAACACGAAATAACTTTATTTTATTTTTTTTAAATGTCTATTTTAATATATCATATTATATACAAATATAATATTATACAAAGTACCTAATGTTTTTATTCTATGGTACATAGCTCCATTCATTGAAATGCATGCCTTAATATATAGCTGCATTTATTACTTATATTTAGGTAAATAGGTATAACTATATACTTGATACTAAAAAACATATGGCGTTTATTTATAATTACAAATAATTTACGTTTCTGTTGCAAAATACAGGACGCAGAATTTGTTTGTCCAACAATTATTATAATTGTTAAACGTCTATTACTGGGTATCTTATAGGTATTAAGGTAGGACAATTTACAGGCTAATTATTTAAATTATACGTGTACACAAACGTAAACACCAGCGATTTCGTTTCACCGCGCAATGACCAATAACGATTGATTGAAAATTGACTCTGGATTATTTTGTTACAGTCCATTAGTCGATTATCATAAAATGTACTTAAGAGAAAACCGGGCAAAATTGAATAACAAGCGTACAGCATGTCCATTGGTTTGTCATGACGATCGCGGTGTGTATATATATATATGTAATACGCGCCCGTTTGTCCAACATCATTGTCTATTATAGATATAAAAACCCCTCGAGGTACATTAAACGCAGCAGCAGACCATTACACTTGCTCGATATAACTATATAAGTGTGGCTGAATAATTTTATAATTTAACGAATGTCCTGTGACTTTCAGCATTGCTATCGTGGTGTTTATGCAATGCCTACGCTATTAGTACATTATGTATACACTATACATTTTATACTATGAAATTTCTTGTAAGGCGGTCTTTATGCTGATGGTCCGTTTTACAGCTATTATATACAAGTGTACAATTCGTGTCGATCAATCTGAAATTACAATGTAAATATGAAATAGGTAAAGGTTTTGCAAGGGTGCATAAAGGGATGTAAAATCTTGGCTGAATATTCCGAAAAAAATATAGAAAAAGAAATTAGTGTATGATTAAATTTATGGCGTAATGGTGCATACGTATTAGTTCCGTAAATATATAGTAAGTACAAAATATAGAGTAGAAAGTTTCAGTATTCGTTTTATGAAGCATGGGGTACAAAAAATCTCAAGAATTTTAAAATACGATCTTAAAGTATATTTGAAAATTCCAAAAAATCAGATTTTATATTTTGTACTGCATTATTGAAAGAGGTGACCATGATTAGTGAATCACTCTGTATACATTACATAGTACGTATTCTTATAGTTCAACACGCAATAAAAATGTGAACACTAAAAGGGCGGTCGAATTGTTATTGCTATACACTTATAGAATAATATTATAATATTAACTATTACTATTATTATAGGTACTGTATTAAATGTATAACCTCGGTCCGTTGTGCAAAAATATAATAGTCAAACGATAATACGATAATAATTATGATTTATCAATAACACTGCATTATAATATACACACTCACACACATATATTACCTACATGTGTATTGAATAAACTTCGCGAATATTATAATAATATTATACTATACTATTTTACAGCTATACAATATGCATACATAATATAATACAAAAAATATCGGGTGTTGATGTGTTTTATAACAATTTGTATGTAAGTATACATACTGTATTGTAGTATTATGTATTTGTATAATGTATATAGTATGTTAGTATGGTACTACAGAGTTTAAAGGTAGGTATAACCAACCTATAAGCAAACACGAACTGATTACATTACACGAATGTTTATATTATATGCCTAATAATATAATATATGGATGCATACTGTATAAATAGTAAAATATACCGTTGTAGGTATATTGACTGTTTAGAGAAGAATCAATATTCAACACATTTTTATTAATATCGAGGTAACTAGGTACTAACGATGCAAGTACTTACCTATAAACAAGAAACAAAGACTAAATTCGTTATCATATAATAATATTAAATTATAGTCGTATGCTTTTATTTGTATAAATCAAAATCAAAACGCCAAAATCTTTATAATATTATGCAAGGATGATTTTCAATCTTATTTATTGTCTATTGTCATTAATAATTAGAATAATAAAGTATTGCTAAACAGTAGCTGCTCTTTTTTTTTTTGGATCATCTTACCTAAAGATTAGGTAATTTTTTTCTTCATTCCCTGTCGGTGCTCATGTTTATTATTATTGATTACTTAGTGTAGATTCTATATTTCAATCTAAATACCTATATAACCTAGATACTTAAGTTTTACATAAACACTAAAAATTATTTTTAGTCGTGTTAAAATAAAAAACCACAAAGAGAGCTTATGTAACGATATTTGTTTATTATTTAAACCTAATTGACGTTGATATTCTTACATTATACAGTCGCTATTTAATTGCAGTCGATGTACACCTGCGTAATTGTTGTGCAGAATGTTACGAAACGATTGGTCAATGTTTAAAAATATAATATAGACGGTTGTGCTATTTTTTCCAGTTTGATGCGCTGAATTATCACATCGCTGCGGGATCTGAGCTAAATTTAGTAAATGCGCAATGACGTAATGATTAATGAATAAGCGAGGTAGACACTACGCTCATATTATAATGATCGGTGATTTTTGAAGTTTAGCCCGGAAGTCGCAGTAGCTCATGTTTACAATCCGTTTAAAAATTTGTTCCAAAACAACGATTGTGTTGATACGGCGTCTATTTAGTTTGTAATATAGGAAATGTATTTTAAGTTTAAAATTTCGTTTTCATATTTCAATGAGACGTTATAATAATACGCAGAGTTGTGTTTTAGGAGAAATTATCCACTGAATAACTCTATACATGTCATTTACTTGCAACACGGTAAATCGCTAGAGAAGTATAAAAAAGTATAAAAGTAGGTACCTATACCTCCTAATAATAAAAAAAGACAACACTTCTTTTTGTTGGTATTTTATACTTTTGAAAGTAAACGTAAATTATAAAACATTTACGTTTAAGAAACTAAAATCTACCATTCACTTCACAATATATCGGTATAGTACCTACAATAGTGGAAAGTGATTATGGAGGACTACGGAATAAACTATTGTCTTACTATAATATGGCTACGGTTATATTTTAGATTTAAAGTTTAAAACAATAATGAACTATCGCTCAACACCCGCTAAATGAAGACTATCTATAGGTTTACCTATACTGTAATATACTTATAATATATATAATTTCGGATTTAAAGTTAGATAAAGTAAAGTATTTCGAATGTATTCGACCTGCAACAGCGGAATCGAACCAAATTGAATTTGATCTACCTATATAGGTACTGTAGTATTTTTAAAATTTTTACCATTAAGTTAAAATGAATTTATTTTTTTAGCGTAAATTATAGTAAAATATAATCCACCACTTGTAGTTATCTAGTAGAATATTAAAACCTAGTTTTCGGTTTCCGTTGGGCAAAAGTGGTGTTGCACAACTAAGTACGTATTTTTTTTAGGCTTCTAAACACGTAATAAACATGTCATGTTATAGATGTGGTATAGAATAATTCTGCATATATAGGTTATGTCGTATACAGTAAACATAATATTATGTAGGTACAATGACACAGCCAATGACACACGATCGTCTCACGATTATAAGGAATCTATGAACCTTTGTCAATATATAGGTACGAAAGCGAATACATCGCAACTTGAACGTTCGGATTACGTATCGTATAAGTGCCTACTTGTTTCTTACTTTCTTATACTATATAAATTATATACCTCTAAAACATAATATTATATATGCGTGACATATAGAGAAGATACTATTATTATTATTGTGTCTATATAATATATTATATTATTATTGTCTATCTTATATACAAGTACCTATTTTAATTCTCATCACTGGTAAACAAATACGACTACCGTGCGTGTGTACACGTTAAACCAGCTAGCTATATCTGTAATCGTATCTCCGGCCGATTGTATATTATAATATGAGTTTACATAATAATCCATTCTTCTTTTTATTTTTTTTTTAATGTGCGTGTGCCGTGCCCACGCGGTTTCCTAGTTTCGCAACCTGCCGCACTGCGGCTATTATATTATTATTATTATATTAAGACTATAATACAGGTACCCGAACGCGCACACACATGCGATTCCGCCTAATTAATTATACTTTTTAATGTGTATATAATATATATGTATAGGTACGTAGTTGTTGTTATATGACGTGAAGTCTTCTCATTAGACTATATAATATACAGTATATATATATACCTACCTACCTATATAACATTGTGTACAGCCGTGTAGGTATAATTTATAATAAGACTATATTAGGTATATGGGTTAAACAAAGAGCCATGTACAGGTTGTGGCTACTGCTCAGCCGAGTGTGTGTGTGTGTTTGTGTTAAATAACATATAAACTGCACGCGCGAATTAATGGATGGTAATTTGATGTGTACCACAATTATAAACGATAACGATAATATAGTGAAGACAATAATATGATATAATATAATGCAATACATTTTTGGCGCGAGAATATTATATAGGTAGGCCGTGACTGCCACTATAAGTTGAGAAATATTTTTTGAGATTACAACGTACAATTTTCGTATCCATTACGACATCCGATGACGATAGCGTTTTATTTTCATAACTTTATATTAATTATCAAATATTATACACGCGTATATTTTTCTATTGTTATACATATGTGTAAATGTGTGTGTGTGAGTGTGTGTGTTTTTTTTTTGATATTAGATTTTCGTCGTTTAAACATGCGTAGGTACAATTATATTCTGTAGTACCCATATACCTATAGGAAGTAGATAATAATATATCAATATTTAGTTAAGTATTCGTACTATAATAATATGATCTGTTTTCATTGCAATATTATGCATTTCGCACGAGTTATAACGCTACAATACAATATCAGTTTAATATGAACTGCTTATTATACAGGACTGATCTAAATATTCGAGTTCAAATAATTGAGCAATATTCATTGTACTGATTTTTTACCCACCAGCTACCTCTTTTCCAGCTTATTATTACATTGTTATTAGCAATAAAATATACTAATATAATGTATACAATACTTTTATTACGACGAGTGGGTACTGGGCAGTATATATTATACATTTGTATGACATGACATATGCGTATGTATAATATAATATTATATGGCGTTTGTCGGACCAACAGTATATTAGTAATTAGTATACATTACCTACGTTCAAAGGATTGTGTTAACTGCAGTTGTTTTTTGCCCATGAGACAAATGTACATATAATATTTTGTGACCCTCCTATAAACTCAAAGTGCTTATGCAAATTTAATTTGTAGAGCTTTTTTTACATAATTTTATGAGCAAATGTACCCATCTAAAAAGTAAACATATAACATAAAAAAAAAAAAAATTAATATAATATTATTATAAATATATACGCGTGTTAATAATATTAACGAGTAAAGGTCTTTTAGTAGGATATTATGTGGGTCTCGAATTCGTTTATACAATAATAGCAGTTCGAATAAAAGTTAACTCATGTGTATAATAAGCATGACAATAATCTTTTATGCACGCGAATCATTAAAGTGTCGACTGCATGTAGGTACTGCAGTACAAAATAAAAAAAAAAACCGAGGATAACACCCGGGAGTCATTCGTAACGTCTTGATGTGTATGGATAATTTTTACGTTTAGTCATTTATAGGTTAGTTGATAATAATTAACAAAATAAAAACAATAGATGGATTAAAAAATAAAATATAATATTACCTGCTATCATCATTGTTTTCATAACATTTATGAAGAAAAACATTTTTTGTTCTCGATTACCGCATCAGAATGTATTAATATTTAACTTGTGCGTTTACGATTAGTTATACAATAACGTACACTATATGAGTAGGTATTGTATATAATAATATACTACATAATAGTATTACAGTCAATGTAAAACCGTGTTTCTTAGAAATATGCATTATATACATATACATCCCGATAGACGATAGGTTTATAAGCATAAATTATTTATGTTCAGATCCGAGTATATGGTATAGGTTAGGCAAACCACCCATCGCGTAGAGTTAATATTATATTTTCTATAAAGTCTGCGTCGTCGGGCGTTACCAAACTTCGAACACAATTCCAAGAACTAGTCTGCATATAATATCATTTCATTTTAACCATGCGCATAAAACTTTATAGTAACTTAGGAGAGACAATAATTATTACTGTCGAAACAATCACCATACAAGACAAATAAATCAAAGTCACGTAAAAACTTTTTCAACCCCCTCTCGAAGACATTATTTTACCGGGTTGAAATTTCTCGGCGTAAAAAAGATAAAAGCGCAGTGCGGCGCTGAAGTCGGTAAGGTTTCTGTCGGTTTCTGTGTCGCCCCCTCCACCAATATCAATCTAAACACGGCGCTAAATATATTTTCAATTCTGTTTCCTATCTGCATATTTTTATAATGTGCGCATTCGAACAGTATATAATATACTAATATACATTATACATATATTATCATGACTATGTATGTATTAACATTTTTAATTTAAAAACATAAACCACTCGCTGTCCACGGCTAGTCGTCGTTATAATAATATCATATATTTTATAGCGCCATTGTGGTGCCGGTGCAAAATCTAATTTCCACACTCACACACTCGCACTCGAAAACCCCAATCAAGTGCTTTCAGCCGTAATAAAACTCTGACGCCGTCGGAGCGGTCCCCACGGTTTTTTTTCATTCGTTTTACTATATACATATAATATATATATATATATATATATCATATAATATTATATAGGTACGCGTAACACGACGTGCTGGCCGACGCCGTGCGGTTTCCAACGACCCTCGGTCGAATTATTTTTCCCCTCGGAACCGGGAAAAAAATATTTTATAAAGCTGTCGCTCAGCGGTGGAAAAACAGACGCATTTCGCCGACGATGACGACGACGACGACGATGACGACGACGTGTGTGCGATTAAACGACCAGATATACGAACGCGCACCGGACGGGTTTTCTCTAAACCGGTGTTTAGTGTTTACGAGGCCGGAAAGATGGTCGGCCGTCGATAACGCTACACAGCTATATATATATATATATTATAATATAATACTGCGTATATTATAATATAGTAAAATATATATTATTATAGGCAGTTGTAGGCACCCATTATAATACTGCAGCACTGTACCTATATACATATAAAATAATGTATATTATATAGTATGTACATATTGTACATTTGTATACGAGGGGTGTCGGTTGTTGGGGGGGGAGTTCACCCCCTCTCGATCGAAATGTCCTGCTTTCTCTCGCTCGAATATTATAACCTGCACCCCCGCGTGTGTTATACTACTATACTTACAATTGCAGCTATAGCTACTATATATATATATATAGGTACGACCACTGTACACTAAAAGGCTAATTATCGGATTCTTATCGCGCATTATATACATAATTGCGACTGGTGCCGCCGTCGAGTTTTGTGTCGCACAAAAACGCGTCGTTACCACACCGCACGTTATCGTCACATTACGTCCATGTAATATAATATACTTATATTCTCAAATAATAATAATATAAACACTATACATAATATGTGTGTATGTGTGTTTGGGTGTGTGTGTGTGTGACGTGTGTGTATATATATTATATTTTTAGCCGTATATATAAGCCGTATAGGCCATGGCTGCAGACTATATAATAGTACAGGCTCTATAAGTAATAACGCTGCAGTGTATAATACGTATATAATCATATAATATAATAATAATATGTGACCACTGGCAGTTTGCTTTTATACGAAAACGGATTGTGATATTCTCGGGCGCGTATACAATACGAGTATATTATATTATATAATGTGTTATTGTTCACACAGCGGCGCCAAAGTAATATATCATAGAGATGTATCTGTAGGCATGTACATAGCTGCAGTAAAATGTATGTGTATATAATAATATAATATAAAACATAATATTATATGAAACAGCACTCACTCGTATCAACTATTACGATTCACAACACCATTGTGGTATTATACCAGCCGACTGCCGGACAATTGTTAATATATCGTAGAAATAAATATTTGTCATTTCCACGCTTACTACCCGTAATGACCAATTTATAAATTAGCCAATCGGCTAATTCAACCACCCATTAAAATCCGACGCAGGCTATGGCGTATAATAGTTTAGTTATACATTATATCTAGCAGGCATAATTGTATTTAATATTATGTAAATAATATAGCGACGAGTACCGTAATACATATTATATACCTCAATATAATAAAAATTGTTTTTTTAGACCATATGTAAGACAATAAATTAGTTTTGAAAACTACATGGTGTGGTAAAGACATTAGTTAGAAGAATACAGATATATAAAAACGAAGTAATTGAGTCTTTCTATTAACGAAGAAGGATAAAATAGTGGTGGTTGAATATTCTGCCAGAGGAGGATATGTGTAGAACATTGAGCAGTGGTTAGAATAGTTAAAAAATACTCATAGTAATAGTAAATATCTAGCATAAAATACAGATATTTTCAGTCACGCCGGAACAGGGTTGACAGTGGGGGCAATGACCACTCCATGTAAAACATATAGATGCCTAACATATCATCTCACCCCTAGATAAAAATGTAGTTAAAACCTTGTGAACAGCAAAAACGAATATTTAAATTATATTTGAATTAATATTATCTATTAACCTACCCATGAATAACAATTTTAAATAAATAAAGTCATTTGATTATTTTATAACATAACTGCTGTTTGTAACACTGATTTAAATTACTTAGAACCAAAAAAAATGCTTACAATTAATTTACTTACTACCTACTTATTATTTATTACATTTTATCAACAGTCTTTTTTTATTATTATTAATTCAGGGACGGGCAACTGACGGCCCGCGGGCTGTATCCGGCTCGCGTAGGTACCATTTTTCACTGGCACGTGCTACATTTCATATTAGTTTTGTAAAATTATAAAATGTTAGGATTTTTCTGTATTTTATTTTATTATTATGTTTATAAAAATAAAATTATTAAAATCGATATGATGTTTATCGTAAAACGTAGATATGAATTCTTATCTAGTATTGAACTTTATAAAATGTAAATAATATTATATTATTTAAAGGGATATAGTTAACATATAGCTTTTGTTTTTGCTTTCTATGTTCTCTGCGGCCCGCTAGATTTTCACACAATCAACATAGGCCATCTATTAGCATTGAGTTGCCCGTCCCTTGATCCCTGGTATAGGCTATACTTATAATATGTCTATTATTATGTCACTGTAGGTACCTTTATTATTATTATACCTGGCATACAAACCTATACCCGCCACAAATTTTTAAAAGCAGCAAGGTGACACATGTTTTCACATAAGTTAATCGACAACAAGTCCGCTGCTACAATTGTCGTTTCAATAATTGACTTATTTTTCTATATATATGTTATACTAACTATTATAATATAGTAAATCATGATAAATATACATAATATATATTTATGTTTATTGTAATTTTTCCATCATTATTCGCAACACTTTATACAATATTCTATACCTGTCTGCCACCCAATGTCATCGATAAATCGTCGTTTTCAAACCGTCACTGTTTTTTTCGTGTCAAGGCGATAATAAGGTTAATCATAATAACCAGAAACCAAAGTTATTAAATGTACGTACGTTTATAACATCTAATTTAGATTCTAAGCACAACTATTTAGCAATAATTTTCATTGTATGATAACTATTCAGTTAATAACATTCAATACATTTCTGTACAAAAACTCTCATCAATCAACAATTCAATAAAAATAAATACGTGGGGAACTCCCAGCTATACCAAATATTTGTAAAATGGTTAAAGGATAAAACATTTGGTAGCTATAGTGTCTATTATGTTCAAAAAAAATAATTTATTTGAATATTGACTTATGATTTAGCATAACATAACTTTAAGCTGTGTATAAAACAAATCAACGTTTAAAAAAATATTTTCTTTTCTTTTTTAATTATACATTTAGCATCTAAGTTCAGATTATTCTTAGTATGTTGTAAAGGTAACTTTTTTCATGATGAAATATTTATTTATGAGTAAAACAGCATGAAAATTAAATACAAAGTTTCTCGTAACAGTATTGTTATACAGCAATTAAAAAATATGGTAAATACATATAGTAACGATTATTTTATAAGCAATCTAAATTCAGATTTTTTAAAAATCACGAAAATGTGAAATTAAGCTTTAGTTTAAAATTCATAGATAGGTTTTGATAATTTAATTCAAGATTCTTTGTTAGTTTTTTTTTTTTTTGACTACTGGAAATTATAAAAAAATTTAGCCTAAAGTCACATCATAGATGTTTTATGAGCAAATTAAATAAAAATGCTGACCAAATATTGGATATTCATATGTATTATGCAATATTAATTACACATACTAACCAGCCCTGATGTATTTATGGCGTTTAATAACGCATTCAGCAATATTATATTTTGTGCATACCCATTAACCAGGTAACATTTTTAAGACAATAATACCTGAAATTACATAGGTACCAGTTATAATATAATATTCGGCAGGACAAGATCATATTATTGTCATATTATTTTCATATTTTATTTTTCGTTTGAAATTACCTTTTTGTAAGGACTTTCTACCAATTTTATGTCATATTGGTACACATACTTTCGATTATGATAAGTGTTGACGTTATATAATAATGGAGCTAGAGCCTATATTATACGATATTATATAAATTAGCTTGATCATGTTTTTCTCTGTTTAGTAGAACTTTTTTTTATTGAATTCACGTAATTAAATTATTGTTATTTTTATTACTGAACTTTCAGCCAGTTTTTATTTCTCCACCATATACCACATTATCGTTATGTGGTTTTTATGTAAAAATACGACAGTAGAACGATTTTATGGCCATGTTAAGTTGCGTTGAAAATTCGTTCATATCGTTAAGCACGTAACTGAATACAGATACCATCCTACATTACGCAGGACTATAACTGATTTACAACTTTTTTTAAAAGGCCGTTTCCCATCTAATAGACATATAATAAATAGAAACTCAATAAATAAAACAGAATTTAAAGCAAACCCTTATACAGCCTTTAAAAAGAAAAAGAAAAAGTATATAATAATATAATATAATATAATCCGCAGGCGGCGGTGTTACGTGTTTTAATAATTCTTCAAAATATAGGTACCTATGCATAATATGCAAACTACAAAATGTCTGATGATCGTTCGACCGTTTAGGTTTGCGCAAGAGTTAATCAAAGCGAATTATTACATTATATTTATTAATCATTACAATAATTTTAATTGCAATGTATGCACAGTGTACACCTCGTATATATTATATATATATGCCATATGCGTAATAATATATGTTTATATTATACATTTTAATAATATTAATTTTCTTTTATGTAATATACCTACCTTACAGTAGGATCTGCCGGATCTGGGTTATTGCTACACGTTGGTCGAATAATTGTATGCGTGCAATTAATAATACAAACACAAAAACTGTGTTAAGTTTTCTCCTGTGAGCGTGTAGGTATATAGTAATATAATAATTAAAAGTATTACGTTATTTGTAAATAACAATGTTAGAGATGTGTACTTACACATTGTATTATCACATTGTATATACTATGTATTATAAAAAATGGATTATTAAAATATGCGCAAATAATATTGGCAAAGTTAATTATGTAATAACAAACAAATTATTCTTTTAGGTTTTCTGTATGTGATGGTACCTATGTACGCCTTGTACCATTATTATTATTTATATATTTAAACTAAAAAACTACTCGAGCATATGTTATATGTATATTTAAACCTATATTTATTATCTACTGCTGTTGAGTAAATGAGACGCGTTGTCCATAATATACGATAATAAATAGATGTATTCATACAGATAGATAGGTAGTTCTAATAACTTATAAGAAATGATGATTTAATAAAAATACGGCGTAAATATTGTGGTTTATTATAAAATTCCAAATGTTATTAATTTAATTACATTATTTAACTATATAGGTATTTTACGAATATATATATATTTGAATAATTGAATATGATTATACATTATATTATATTATAGTTTATAACATATAATTACAAAAGCAGCAAATTGTATTTAATTTTTGTACCATGTGTAATAATATTTGAGGCATTAAATTGTAAAACTCTATTAAGTCCCAAAATATTCTATTAAAACTAGATTTAAAACTCTGTAGAGCGTTCAATTATGAATAATAATTTAACACAAGTAGTAGTTGTTTTAATGATATAGGTTTATCCTGACAATTTATAAGCATTTATTCATTTTTCAACCTCCACAATTTTCGAATGTATAGCACTATATAGAACTACACCTGAACAGAAATATAGAATATTAGAATGCTTTGAGTACCTACCTACGGTATTTTTCTGTATTGATTTAAAAAAATATATAATTTGGATGTTTTATTTTTTTGTTACTTTTTATGACATATACTTTATATATTACCTACGTAGGCACGTTTTATTTTTAAAAACTATGTTTTTTTCATCATTTTTCGTTCTTATTGCATATATTTTGTATTATTTTACGTCAATACCAACGTCTTATTAAAGTTATAAAGTCTATACGTTTTAATACGTTTAATACACTTATATATTATAGGTATCCCCGGACCCTGATTACTAAAGTATATAATATTAATTTTATTTTAAACAAAAATAAATGCATAACTCTTATAGACTGTAGTGTACTTACTAACCTAATATTAAATATTGTAAGTTAAAAAAAACCCCTGAATTTAAACAACTAAATTATTCAGTTTTACATTTTGTTTTACTATTAGGTACATGTATAAAATTGTTCATAGTAGAACTATGGTATACCTAATTATACAATAAAGAACACGATGCGTTGCAAGTTATCAGAAAAAACGAAAAATAACATTACAATAATTAAGGCTACATTAAGTAACCAATCATTATTTTTAACACGTCGTGTTAATATATCGACAAACGTATGATAAATTACTTAATTTTTTCCATAGTTAAAATTTACATGTATTTGATAGCCGAATTATTTTAATGTCGTTTTATTTAAGCTTTGGGTTGAAAATATTATGAGGAAATATCCTGTTACCTACTGCCATGCCATACAGACACGTTTTAATAGTATTTTGCTCTATATTTATATGTAAATACATCTTAATATACAATTAAAATTTAACGTAATACAATACAATGTACCTACAAATATAATTTAAATAATGTATAATATTATACTGACCGGAGAGTGACGTATATGATATTATTTTGCGTAATGGCGTGAGGGCGCGTGGCTGTTTTTATACAATTTTGTTAACATACAATGTGCATTTGAGTATATATTTATTATATACCAATATAATATGCACACGTCCCTATGGACATGCGCACATTTGATGAGATAATGATACATTTATAATAATAATAACAAAATATAATATAATATATTTTATCGCCCGTGGGACGTCCAGATGAGCTACAGAGAAGAATATTACATTGCACTTGCAAAATTTCGATAGTCTGTATTTATACGAATTACATGTTTATATATAATATGTACTGTATTATTGTAATGTGGTGTATTTTACGAAAATTGTTATTACCACCGTGCCATTTTCTCTATATATATAATATTGTCCGGGTAACGTATAAACGTGGCATAAATTCGATATGTAGGTAGGTATTATACGTCGTGACGCAAATGTGATTTTGGCGGGTTAAGAGTACCGCCTATATAGGTATGTCCTTCCTATAATACATTGTGCGAGCTCATATAATTTGTTTTCCATTTTTCCTACACTAAAATTATACCCAAACGGCCATTATTATTTAACGCTATCGGATAAAACATAAACACGTATATAATATACGTTACACAGTTATAACTTATAACTTGTAATAATCATAATATGTGTGTGGTGAGTGTAGATGTGGTGCTGTTTTACTATATACCATTGTTTGAAATCAAAATTATGATTGTTGTCGCCACCGCCGTGTTGCCGAGGTCAACACTATATTTTGGGCATTGATTCGACGATATAATATTGTATATTTATTGTGTTTAGGTACCTATCTACCTACAGAATATAAAAATTAATCGTAGGAAGTTATGTGTGATCACACGATCTGCTGCTGAAAAACATGTCATTATTATTGAATTATAATGTACCTATTATATACTATTATATAGTGTATATTTACCTATATAATTATTATATGGTACATTATAATATTTTGTATGTATTCATCAAATGCGTGAGCTAGTCCTGTGTTTTATGATATATATATATTCCAATAAGGATTTTAATTATTCGTTGCACAATAGTATATCGTAGCCTATATTGTAAATTCGTAAATATAATATACTAATATGCGTTCAACACAATAGCGTATATTCTTTTATTTCGAAAAAAAAAACAAAAAAATAATATTGTGTCTGTATGGTGCAAGTGTATGCAAAATTCAACACGTTTATTACCTATATCAACTAATCCCACGGTTTTTTGACACACATAATAATATTAAAGATTATTTTATTCCACTTTTCGATATTTCAATATTTTTGATAATCCCTCATTACCACTATATAGATACTGAAATGAATTCCCTTTTTTTTTTGTGTTATTTGTGTATTAATTTGTATATAATATAATGTATTTTATCACGTGTACTGTAGTTTGTGGTTGAAGACTTTAAACACTTAATATTTTTAGAATATTGGTATGTTAACTGATTTCTTTTCTCATGAAGCAGTTGACAATTTGACATGTACTGCAATTTTACGCATAAGTTTATTTAATAAGTTATTATATAGGTTTTAATGAAAATACAGTCTCTAGATAATCCAATACATACGTTCAAATTTATCAGGGCATATATTATATTATAACAATTTTTTTACGTGCCTATATATTATAACCATTGGTAAGTAGGTTATAATAGTGATTTTATATATTTTAAATTGTGTACACGCTTATATATTGTCGTATTGTAAAAATTCTAAGAATTAAACTTAAAAAAAACCGCACAGGTAACTTAGTCATTCGTTTTATAACCATGCAGACAATTAATTTGGATTAAAGTTTTTTTTTCTCTTCACAATAGTTACGTAGTCATTTATGCACAAAGGTTGTAAGGGTGTATTGTGCAGACGAAATAATAATAATAATAATAGTAATAATAAAAAAAGGAGAACATATAAATAATTCATTATTAACACCTTTCCCGGACGTAGCGCTCATCTGAGACGTGACTACCAAAAACCATTTGAATTTTTGGGACCCCATATGTTCACGTCGTTTATTTATTCAACCCCTTTCGTCTTATTATGCGTATATATGCAATATGTGAACCCACAACTGTAGTAAATATTAAGTGTTTTTACGGGTTTTCTACTATTTTTAGTGGTCACTGATTTTCATCGATCATATATTATATAGGTATAGGCCAATATTTATGTATAAACGACTATTTACTTTGTATTACACTATATTATATTATTATGTACTGTGTGAATCGTGTGTTATAATAGAGTTGAGTCAAGTAAAATAGTATTTAATATAGGAATACTGCACTGAACTATATATACCCAATGGCTAATATACGATTATACGAATCTATGGGTAAAAATGGTGATGGATGTATAGTGTATATACCATCTATGTATACCGACATTATTAGAAAATAATAGGACGCTACTCGATAATATGTTTCCTTTACAAGGAAAATGTATGGATCATAAATTTGTTTTTGTTAATAATAGTAACCATGACAACGAAAACGTCTAATTTGCAAAATCGGTTAATAAAATAAAATATCAGCTGTACCCAGGCACCCAGCCCAAAAACATATTTATGTTAAAATATCGCCAAAATATAAAAATAGTAGAAAAAAAAATATTAGACAACTATTTAGTATACCTAACAATAATATAAATAGTGATATAGTAGTATAGTTGTAAGTATATGAGTATTGCATTAAGTATGTATATAATATATCCCTCTATGATATGTTAGTAGTTAGTATAACCATCATCTATTTTAAAAACTAGGCATAGGTACATCAAATTTCTAACTCACATTCTAATATTATACATGCTGTATACTATAGAATTAAGTAAGGAGTCAAGTAATATTTAATTGATTTAAACCAAACGCATATCAATAATAAATAATAATGATAAAAGATTTTAATATATGATAAAAATATTAATATGTAATAGTACATTGCGGATAGTATAGTTGCACCCACTTCTAGACTATAGTGCAGCTATAATAGGTACTTACAAATTATAATTATGTTCAAAGCACAAAAAGGCAATAAATACAAATACAATTTAAAATAAAATTATACTACAATAGTAATAGTAATAATAGGTATAGTATTGCACATAATTATTATTCCATTACTCGAGCTAAAATAGGACACTCTCACACATGCTTAGCTCATCAGAAATGAACCAGCACCAGTATGCGATAGTTTTAAAGTAATTCTAAAAATAAAACATATTTTCATCAACTGCCCCAAACACACCGAAGCTCACAAGGTCCTCAATAAACCTCTCACACTTCACCAAACCCTGAATGAAAAGAATACCGCCGCGGTCGCAATCAGTGCATTTTTCCGGAATATAAACCTAAAGCTATACATTTTAAATAACGTGTCAATATTTATACTAAGATTTAATATAGTTACCGATGTCTATTTTGTTTAAATATCAAGTAGATGTAGGCTAAAAACTATGTAGTTATAAATCCTTTTACCAATTATAAAAATAAGGTAATACAAATGTATATATACATATTTTTTTAATCAAGGACTCGACGTCTTACTTACTGAGTTCATTAGCCTGAGTAATACAAATATTATTACATATAACAAAGAAATAGTGGATAAATTATTAATAATAATTGGATTAAAATAGTACCTATTTATTCATTTATTTTTATTTCAATTGTAATTCAATTATAATACAATAATAGTAACAGTAATAGTATTAAGGGCTGATGCATATACCAACTGAGCTAAGCTCGTATCTGGTTTACAGAAAAAGATCTGGTATAGATAAAAATCTAGTTTTAGTTATGTATTGAATTTTTTTTTGGAAAATTATAAACCAAATTTAGGTGTAGGTATCTGCCATGCCCGGGTGGGGGATGGCGGCACTTGTACACCGTGGCTTTCCCGAAAAAAAACGGGCGAAGTTTTGAACCGACGCCTTAGTCCGCTCGGCCACTCCGTCCCCCTATATAATATTTTACTCTGTAATGTTATGTGGGCATGTGACAGTATAATAGGTATATCAATATTATATGTGATTTGAACATCTAACACTATTGCCAAGATTTCATTTGAAATAGATATTATATACTTACAACCATATAGGTGTATAAATCGACTCAGTTTTATACGTGAATATTATATAGGTACTTACGATTTGTACGAAGGTACCTCCGTGTTGTATAAAAACGTTAATATTAACGTAAATGTACAATCTTATATAATATTGTAATGTATATATAGTGTATGTCTTTATTGATCTTATAGTAAGATTCGGTACTTTTTGTAGACACCTATATTTCACGTAAAAATATGTTTTGTTGAACAATTTATACACTTTTTTTGTTACTGCTATCGGTAAAACGCTACAGTACAATAATATTATACCTACCAGCTATTATATTACCTACCTACTGCGGTGTTTTCTATATGTATTTAGAGTATTTTGACAAACTATAACGCGTTTACGCTTTCATAAGATTTATGAATTTAGAAATAACAACCTCGTGGTGCGAAATACCGGAATACGTTTATATCATTCGTCCATTATTGTCGATATGCGCGTACCTATACCTACGTAATTTCGGTCTCCACCATTAGAAAATTGGACGTTTTAAACTTGATGACCCTCAATAGTACACTGGGAAATTAATTTCCTTGACTCGTTATAGTGTTTAAATTCAGTTTAGGTGTCAGTCGTTCGTGACGACAAAAACGGTGTGAAACTCGAAAAACTGTCTAAACAGATTGTGTATTCCGTGGGTTAATGGGTTGACTGTTTCTTATGATTTTTTTGATTTTTTTTTGTTCAGCACTTACCGTGACTAGTTCTATAATTTAACATTCACCGTTTTGTTGACAAAATATTTTTTTTTCCTACATTTTTAAGATTTGGTTACCGCGAAAACCACTAAAGCCCTATTAGCGTAGGTAGGTATAGGTATATAAAATAACGCAGCACGTCTTGCAGCTGCAGTTATTAGTTATAATTACGTCGTTCAAAAATAAATATCCATGAATAATAATTATATAAATAACTAGATACATCAATTATATATATATATATATATAGGTAGGTATTATATTTTATAGATATACATATACTATATGTACATCGATTGGCATTTTTAATAGATAATTCACAATTCACTTTCTATATTTTATACTATTCTATACCCATCATAAAACAATGATTATTTTTACAAAACAAGTAATTTGTTTGTGTATGCATAGTTATAGACGTATAAATACAGGTATAATTTTATTTCACTATGATTTCAGCATTAAAAACATCAAAAAAAAACTACGCACGAATAAACGTGACAGCGTTAGAAAATTATCAGGTATAATGCATAAAATGTTAATTCGCCGAGTTTCTTTAAAAGTCGTTTTCTAGAATGTCGTCGAAGAAAAAGAAAAATCAAATTTTCGTGTACCAACCTTTAGATACTCGTACGTAATAGTATAATACATAAATGATAATATATATTTATAAAATATTTGTCCAGCACGGAACCGACGGACCGTTCACATCCGACCGGAAGTTATCGGTATGTGTATACTGTACATGCCTACCTAGTACCTTCTGTATATATTATCATTACTACCTATATATTATACTACATTGCTTAATTGTCGGCCTAATAGCTGGATTTTATTTACATGAAACCACATTAAATGTGAGAAGTTTGAGATTAAATCACAATTTCATTACGAAATTAATTTTAGAAACATTAATGCGCAATAATATCAAATAAAATAATGCAGACGTCAACATCTATAAATATACATAAGTTGTTCGACTTTTGAAATGTAATTAATATAGCTGCAATTTATACAGGTTACTGCTGTTAGTGGTTATATACGGATTATAATAAACACATAATATTGTATACCTATGTATAATACATAAATATATACATTTATTTTTAAAAGAAACACAATATCTGTAAATGTGAACAAAAACAATATGAAAGAAGCCGCTCCCATCGATGATAGTTTTAATATGCCCACAATAATATAATTATTGTTATGATATTATGTACCTATATTTATATAATATGATACCTTATACATACAGTAGTGCAAATAGCTATATATTATGTAAGGTATGATTTAATTTTGATGATAATCACGTAATTATGTGATAATAATTTTAAAATCTCATTAGATTTGTATGTTAGTAGTACTTAAAGAATTATGAATAACTCAGCACGCGAAATGAAAACTTATATATTGTATTCTATTATATAAATATCTACTAAATATGGAATAACGCCAAATAAAAAAAGGAAAATTAAATATACTGTTACACTTTATGTATTTTGAGAAAAGCGTTTTCTCGTTTAGTGTCATATATAGATAAGAACACATTACACATAGGTATATATAATAAATTATATAAAATATCATGACGTCAGTTTGGCTGTATAAGCTGCAATAATATATTTAAAAACTTAAACAAAAGGGAACGCCTACAATTTTGTAGATTATCCAATTATGTGGTAAACTGTGTGACTGGGACACATGTACACAATATATTCACATCACACGCGTGCGCGTGGTGTATTTTATAGAATAAGTGGATTTATTTTCGTATCTATTATACATATTTTATACTTAAGTCACGCGATTCGACTTTTTATGAAAACATTTTATTTTTAAACAAGTTACATTTTTGTCGTGAGTAATTCTTTCACTGCAATTGTTTTCAAAACAAAGCTGTGGTTTACTTTCGATTTAAGTTAAATAAACAGAGATATTATTATTATGTAGACACGCAGTAATTATGTTTATGTACAGTAATTACTAGGTACCTACTAGATGGTTTCAAAGTTTTACAACAAAATTCAAAGTGGCACTAATTGTAACAAACTGTATTGAATTTGTTTTTTTTTTTTAGTTTGAAGCTAATTACTTCTATAATTAAGTAGGTACTATGTCGTTCAAAAGTCATAAAATTAAGGTATAATGTGAAATACTGAAATTTATTATTTTAGAATATTATCATACAAAGTGTAGTGATGTACAATACATTCTATTTTAATCAATATAAAGTTATTTTATTGGGCGATAAATCATTAAACATTTAGACCCTGATTTATCATAATATAATATATGCAACAATTATTGTAATATTATTTTCAAATGAAAAATTTAATGAACTTAATCAAATTATACGATTTAAGTCAATTTTTATGTTAATGATACAATCAGGGGAGGGGGCACTCCGTACGAATTCCTGGAGCCCCCTGTTTATTTATTTATTTTTCATAATTTATGACACATAGAGAAAAAAAATCATTTAATTAATGACACGCTGCTTTAGAACAATTTTTTGTGAATAGTCAATGCTGGTATAGTTTGTATAATATGTTTATAAATATAAATGTTTTATAATTAAATTATTAAATTCTCTGATAAATCAAATTGTAAATGAAAAACGATTATGAAAGGAGACATTGTGTCATCTTAGCACGCTTGTATAAATAATCTGATTTAATGGTTTAAAAAAAAATTAATATGAATTAAAAATATCTCATGGCTATAAGTAGCGTAACTTCCCAGTGAACTTTTTTTTTTTTGATAGATGTAATAAACTTTTTGGGAACCTTTTATTGAAATGTCTAATGTTAGGCATAAAAAGAAAAAACTTTCATAAATTCCTAACTAATAAATAGTTTGAACATTTTCGAAAATTTGATGAATTTTGTCAAAATTTAAACTTTATAAATTCATATAAAAAATAATTGAGCCTATGTATCTTTAATATTTTTGAATTTCTATTAATGAAGTTTATAAGGAACCTAGCATTAAATTGTGAAGTTTTTTTACTAAGCAAAAAAGTTTTTAACAAAAATAGTTTAAAAAAAATTTACAACATTTGAAAAATAGTCCATAGTTATAACAAGCTCAAAAAGAGTTAATATATTTGAAAAATGTTACCATTTATGGAAAATGCTAATATAAGTATTTGGTGAAAATTCCAAGTGTCTACGGTTATTAATTTTGAGTTAGGTATACCAAAAAATAACATAAATTTTTTCAAAGATTTCTTGACGCTTTCTAAAACTATTAATTTTAAATTTTAAATTTTTACCTTCCAAAAGTACCAACTAAATAAGATTCACTTTCAAATCAGAAAAAATGCTCATCTCGAAAATCTAAGTATTTTTACTATTCAAAATGTTGTTGACAGGCAGAAAAAAAACCCATCATTGTAAAATCAATACATTTTTTTTTGCACGATTCAGAATCTAAAATATATTAATTGTAATAACTATGTTTTAATTTTAATAATATCTAATAAATTGTATCTGTTTAAAATATAAATCGTCAATTAGGACTAATCAAATATATCACTACTGTTAACTGGTAATTGATATCTGAAAAGTGTCTAAAGATTGCCATCTATTATAAAAAACAAAATATTATCAAGTGTAAGTATTTACCATCTATAGTTCAATAATCATGAAGGGTCCCACCAAAATTGTTGCCCAGGGGGGGGCTAAATACGTAGTGCCGTCGCTGATGAGTATTAGTCATATAGATGACATATTATTATATTGTTTATGCTGCATATATATATATATAGCTATATAGGTGTTATATTCTATATACACACGTGTATACCTACTCTATATGTACCTATATATGTTATACACAGTTTTACCTGCAGAGTTTGAAAGGCGCATAACTACAATTATATATCACTATATATATTTATATATATTATGTACACACATATATACACGAGTATGTGTGGTGCCCATATGGCTACATATAATATAATACATACTTGTAATAACGGGGCAAATAGCAACACGTGGTTACTTACTTTTGTATATGCACAAAGAATATTGATATATACGCGTGTACAATGATCAGTAGTTGTGGCGGGATGGGGTAGTTGAAACTTAAATGGGTTACGATGGGAATATGAACGATAAACATACCTATGTATACAATATCTATGCGTATTAGAACGACGCGTGAGCGATAGGATGTACCGGCTGTATAATAAACGAGGGAAAAGGGAAATATCCAGGTTATCACGTCCATAATATATATACTTATATATTATTACTATTATTATAGAGCATAGACCAATAACGTCCGACTCGTATATATACGAAGTGCATTGGATATTATAATATATATATTATGCATAATGTGTACCGGTGTGAGTTAGAAAATTACATGTAATTACGTGGCGAAAACGAAAAAACAATATAAATAGCTATTCGACGCTAACGTGTTAGTATACCGCATAATATATATATATATATATAGCTACGTGTTATTATTAGTATTATACAGTCCGTACGATACCTGTGCTCGTAACCACCCCCGCGGTCGTTGTCCGCAAACGGGTGTTTTAAGAATTTTATCGAAATCGAATCTCTTTAGCTCCTCCCTATATACCCTCTCCCGCGGTATAGGTACGCACTCACTATTCCGCGTTATCTATCCGTTTTATATACAATGTATATTATATGTAGGTAAGCTACATTTATATGCGTAGGTATATCTATAACATCTACTTATATCCAATACGCCATAAATAAATGTGCTCACGTCTCCTCCTTCTCTCTCCAACCCCACCATCACCAGTGTATATTGTGTTTATTCCGGACATATTAGATAGTTTTGTACCGGCTGGCATAGGTATACCTACCTACCTGTATATTATATAAAACAGTAATAATAGTAGTATATAATATTTAAAGGCATATAAATATATATATATATAATGAGGCTATATGATATAGCGAATGGCTGTTTTCGCCGCCTCTACATCAGACTCACGCGCGTTAGTATACATATATATATATACATAGTATCATATACCTAAGCTCGACACGTACGTACGTAGGTAGGTAGGTAGGTACATAATATAATATACCTAATATATCTGTCGGGACGTCGTGTCCGCTCGTAATGAGAACCAGAGGTCGTGATCCAATGGTCGTGATCCGAATTAATTGGCCAATCGCCGTATACTCAATAGTATGCACATAAACGCACGTATAAGCGCGCTTACAAAATATAATAACATATTATGTCCAGCTAATATACATACATATATATGTGTATAATGTATATAAATTGTGTGTGTGTACGCCACGCCGTGTTGACGATAAAGCGAAGGCGGCTCACGGCTGTGGTGCTGCAGCAATATAGGTATTACAGCTATATAGAGGTACCTACAACAGGTATATATGTATATTATAATATTATGAGATCGTATACTTACATTGGCGGCCATTTCTCTCATTTTTATTCTCGATATTTAATACGCCACGTGTATACGGTATCGCTGCAGAGCTGTTAAATATAATAATATATAATATCGTGAATACGCGCACGTACCTATAGCTACATATTATTATAATGCGAGTCGGCGGCGAATGAGGTGCACCTATAGACGGGGTTTTTGACTTGCGCGTAAATGCCACACTGCAGCAGTTATATTCTCGTCGGATCGTGCGATGCTCATCTTGTATCTACCTATAGTCTGGTATACCTCAAACCCGCCCACGTACATATTTTAATATATATTAATAACCATCTTGATTTGGGCTATATATATAGTTGCAGTTAGTGTGTGACCCAGAAGCATCATATATTTTAATATATAGGCACCACATCCTGCAGAGGTAGTGGTATACGTTCATAAGATTAAATTGATGCAAGTATTATAATAAATAACTGTGTAAAAAATAATTCCCAGCAAGCTTGTAAAACTGTAAAGAATGTGGTTAAGGGGGAGGGGGGGGCTAAGCATATGACCATGTGCATATATTGTGACATGCATAATTTATGATTGTCTATAGTATTAGTCACCAGCTATTACTAACATTATTGCTGCTAATTCGACTATATATATGGTTGGGTAAAATTACATATTCGAGATAACAAACGATATATGTACAGTTCATATGAAAAAAATACTTTAAAGTTTAAACGTAAAATATAAATAAAAAACAAATCAGTAGTTCTTCTATAGTTTAATCATAAAATACGTCTTATAAACGATTTTTCATGTTTATTATTTTAATATTTGTCATCTGAAATTTATATTATTGTGTCAATATTACACGATTCTTACAACTCTAATTAAATCTTATGAAAATTAATTTGAAAAAGTGGGTAAGTGGATTCACTCTGATGGACTGACGTACATTTTTTTTGTTAAAGGTAGACAAACTCATGAGGAATCTTGTATTTTATTTTCAAATCTTAGATTTGAAAAGAAAATTTTTATGAATTCACAACTCAAAATAATTTGATAATTTTTGTGATTTTCCGTATTTTGTCAAGATTTGAACTTTAAATAATTATAAATAAAAACTGTGAAAAGGAATTTTTAATATTTTTAAATGTCATTGTAACAATATAGTAGGAACCTTGTATTAAATTTTCATGCTTTTTTATCCAACAAATAAAGTTTTATTGACATTCTTAGAAAAAAGAATAATAAAATTGGATGAATAAAATATTTTGAAAATTTTATCATCTATAGAAAATGCAAATATAAACGACCAGAGAAAATTTCATGTGTATACATTTATTTATTTTAGAGTTACCTACACCAAAACCAAAATCGATTTTGCGTAAAAATTCCCGTTTTTTTATGTTGTTTTACCCGTCGTTTTTGATAACTATAGGGAATTTTAAATTTTGATCTCCCCAATATTCAACAATATTCACTTTCCCGCCGAACAAGATACTGAAGTTGAAAATCGAAGCAATATTTCAACTACTTATCGTGCACACACGCAAAAAAAAAAAAAATTAAAAAAACACACATTATCATTGTAAAATCTATAGGTATACATTCATGGTTCCACTCAGAATCAAAAAAATAATAGTCTGAACATTACTTATCGCAGATGCACTGTAGGCAATTTGAGCACCAAAAAATGTACTGTGCTGTTACAAATCTAATAATTTATATTTTGCAAGAACATACAGTGAATGATGTACTCAACAAAGTACAGGTAAAACTGACATTGATTTAAAATTAGCCCGTTTTTATAATGAAATGGTTCTTTGGACCAAAAATTAGTCATATAAATGTTAGTCTTTACTCCTTTAAAGCTTGTATATAGCCATCGATGTGTACTAATAATGTACAACATGAAATCATTGGGGTAACCTGTAGTACTGAATTTTTAAATGCTATAATTTTAGTTTTATTTTTATCGGTCGATTATATTATAATAACGCATATAGGTATAAATATAGTAAAATAATTTGATAGATTGAATTGGTACGTGAAACAAATAATGATGTACCTATACCTATATCTATATACATATTGATGTAACAGTAAAACATAATACGTGCATAAATACGAGTATATATATTATATACACTATATATATAGGTATTAGGTATAGGTACAATATTACACATTTGCGACGAGATTTCTATAAGCATTATAGATAATTTTATTAGTTGTAACTTGTAAGAATAAAAACAATCTCAAAACGATATATATATGCACTATAAATCAAAAATAATATAGTTACGCACATAATAATATAATATTTTATACACCGACATTCGAATCTCGTCATCTATACAGGCGAATTTATATCGTGATTTTTACTAACGTTTTGTTATGTCGAAGAAATTTGATTTTTATACTATTATGTACCACATTGTTTAAGACCCCCCACGAGTGTTTTATATGTAATTTAGAAGTGTCTGAGAAGTGTTTAATATTATATAATGTATAGCTACATTTCTGTACATAGGTATATACAGGTGCAGTATATAATGCACCTATACAATAACCCGGAGTGAACAGAAACAAATATATGTGCTACCGATACGATATACGCGTAACACGATACTGGTAAATTTCAATATTGCGTGCAAAAGGTATAATGCGTGCATCGACTTATCGTTTTGCACCGTCGTAATATATATATATAGGCACATTCCAATAAACCTTCTCATATATTATAGCTACCTACGATCCCACGAATTATATATTTATATTTAATATACCCAACCCCGTTTTTCCGATTGATTTTTAATTAATCTCGTTCAACGATATAATGATGCGTCTGATGTGATCATCGTCATTACGCGGACCAAGTTTTACTGCTGCTACCAGTCGTAATATTTAGACACACAAGGGGGTTGATTATAATATTTCTCGTGAACCGAAATCCCGCTAATTTTGTTACAGGAAAAAAATATTATATTATAGCTGTAGGTATTTATAATTGTTTTTCGCATTAATTGCGCATACCTATACGTTTTGAAACTATTTTATTTATCAAATTGCTATTTTCATGACGCTTTTGAAGTATCAGGTAGGATATGTTGGCAAACCGATAATGCACAATATTTGACAGCTATCACGTCACGCCCCGAATCCCAACTGGAATGGATTTCATACTTTTATCAGATACGCAGCAGATATAACTTGTCAAACATTGTTTACTCGTACCATAATGCGTTGTGCCTATATATATATATATTATATATATATTATAGTTATTATAACATGACATGTTGGGAAACTGCAATATCAACCTTAGGGTTGATTACCGAAAAAATAATGACACGCTATTCTATATATTTCTTAGTCTATTAAAGTCTTTAAAAATATGTTATTATAGTAATATAAGTAATATGTTACCTATTATATTATAATGTACCTATACTACATTATATTCTCTTTGAGCATTATATATTCAGGTCCACTGTTCGAAATGCATAATTTTATATACTGTTTTGAACAAATTGATTGAGATGTAAAGTTTATATCAATCGTCGTACAAATAAATAAAATTAGTTCTATAGGATCAACGATGCAAAAATAAATTTAGTTCCAAAGACACGACAAAGTAAATTACAAATAATTCCCGTGAAATTCTTATTGCTATTCTGCACGCCATTAAAAAAATCACATGCATCTAGTGCAGCAGCACAGTACCTACTTATATGAACATGATATTTATATAGTATAATTTTAAACGATACAAAACTGTTTCGAAATATATTAATTCATCATGCAGTGATGCGTTTCGGCTAGATAATTCATAGACATACCTCATATACTTACGCCTGTCCATATATATATATAGATTATATATTAAATATATTAAATACTAAATAGGCGTATACGTTTAATATACAGACGTATGGTATAGCTGGTACTGCGTTATTACCGCAATGGAGTTTAATGACATTTCCGTTTGGTGGAAAAAATCTCAATGAGAAAAACAATTCGCTGTTATAGATACAAGCCTTGCGCGCATATAAAATATCGTAGTATCATAATATACACAAATGTATAATTATATTTTCTGTTTAATATTTTATAAATAAATTACTAGAATTACCTGCACTTGCTATTTATTGCAGCCTATTACCTATATTATCTATGACGTAGGTAGGTATGTCATAAATAACAGATGTATTATATTCATCGATATTGCAAACGTTTTAACTTCCCATACATAATATTATGTTGTATATTAGTTTATCATTTGCTATACATCTGTATAATATAAATTATGCACCTAATATTATATTTAGGTGAACATATTATTTCGGTTACACGTCGAGTTTTAAATGCGATTATTATACGTAGGTATAGGTACCTACGTATATTTAAAATTAAATGTACAATTATATCTACAAACTCCGCGCAGGTACCTGACTTTTTATTTTGTATTAATAACGAAATAATAGTGTACACAGAAAACATAGGTACCTACCTACCTATATATGCAATAAATATAACAATATAATTGTTATTCCGTACGCGCACCTATAAATTATAATACTATATAGTACATATTATATAGACATATAGTTTGCAACTGAAAACAATAAAGATATTAATAAGCGGTCAAGGATTTCTCACGCACTCAATATTGAGCGTTTTGAAGTATTAAACTGCACCTATAGGTACACTGCAGAGGCGGTAAATATTTCTATTTACGCATAGACATTTTATATATTTATTTTATTTTTTACTTGTATTGCTTCGAGGAACTGTTTTGAATTGTTCTAACGCTCATTTTGTACAAAGGAAATAACAATGAGCATGTTCAGGTATATACGCTGCAATATATAAGTGTAGGTAGTAGGTAGATAATATACTATCATTACCTATTCAATATGCAACAAGGTATATTTCCTATATGTCTATATATCAATAATATATTTACCGATAATATGAAATAAAGAAAAATCTCATTATAGAATAGAATTTTCAAACACAATGCGTGTAATTTACTCATATTGTAAAATTTAGATTTCAATTAAAATTTGAAAAGTATATAATATATTATGGACTATAATAATATATTTACGATATATTTAGTATATTTTTTGTATTTTTCCGAGTGTCTGTGCTATTTTTAGTTTATAGGCACTTTTTCATTTAGTTAAAAAAACAGTATTATAATGCATATGTATATATATATATGTACAACAACGATTCATATTAATATATATCTATTCATTTATACATTAATGTTAAAAATAGAACGAATATCCAAATTATTGTCATCTGGATACAATATATAAGTCATTTACATAGTATAGCGTTTCACTAAGTCACCCCCATTATTGTGGGCCATGTGGTCTATCGGTATTCTATGGCCCTCCGCAAGTTCTAAACAGTTATTATCGTTATTATATTCATTTTCGTATAAAACCAGCGGGTGTGTTGCCAAGACCGCTATTTTACAAGTTTTATGCGCACCAAACGATGCACTTAAAAAAATCACTGCAGCGCGCCCATTCTAATTGGATATTTAAATCCAAGGATTATTCCGAACAATTATTGTTGACAAACAAATCCATTATGATTGCGCTATATTTCTGTAACAATGACAGTGTGCATTCGTGTACATACCTACACACACACACACACACAAACAAACACACGCTTATATATTATATATGTATATATTATACCGGTGCTTAATTCAATTATACGAATTGTAATGTAAACGAAATTGCCTGATTCGCTCGAGGTATGTTAATTTATATAAGTAACTTTGTTAGTCGCGTCTTGTGTTCTATAGACTATATAAGTATATATACATATACGGCTATATATATATAGTGTATAATAATATTGTCAACGAACACTGCACAAATTAATCGTGGGATACATTTCAACATTTCGGGAGCAAAATAATTCATTGGATAAATTACAATATAATAATATTACACCCAATAAATATTTGTGCGATTTCTATTAAAACGTACAAATAATTTAGTTAGATATATGCCTATACTATACTTTCATACATTTCATTATTTTCACTGCAACGGGGAGCAAAAACAAAATGCTTACATGTGTAAGAGATAAACGTGATGCGGAATACCTAAATGCGTCATAATTTTTAATATATTCAATTCATTACGACTCGACACATTAAATATAAATAGACAACCCCTATCAATAATATTTAATTATTCATTTTGTATTGATTTATCACAAACGAAATATTAGTAGGAAGTGTATTAATAGTGTGAGTTATAAACTTATAACATAAATTAGTATTTTTCTGACGTTTTTTTTTTAAAATTCCAAACTAACGCGTTATTTTAATGAAAAATGTCTCGAGTTAAAAATCGCTATTAATCAAAATATGTATTTGTTTTAGCAATATTTAAAAAAATATATATTTTGTTGAAGCGTAGGTACTTTGTAATACCAATGTATTATTATCAATTTTGAGACACAAATATTTTGTAAAAATGTTATAGATATAAGCATTATACAATATGTCCTATTCCTATACATATAATATAGCCATATTATTTAATTTTATAAAAATTAATTTTTAAATGTGCCCATCTCATAGTGTATTTACTCATCCCTCATAGTTTTATACAAATTATATTATTTTTAAGTTATGTTCTCTTAATTGGATTGTTGCCTCATTTATATTCAAAAACGAATAACCGTAGAAAGGTACTTGCAATTTACACCATAGGTTCATTTTATAAATTCCTATACTTGACAATATTTTGACTTATTTTGAGCTGTTTACGGACATTTTTTTACCGAGTGAGTTTGAGTGGATACGCTTGAGTATAGGTATAGGTACCTATACCTATATTGTAATACCTATATAATATTAAAATATTATCATGCCTAAGTGTGATATATTATTTATTTATTTATTATCATTAGACGGGCATGCAGCGATGCCCGCCCAATAGTATAGGTACAATGTATTCATCACAAAATACATTTAGTTACCGCGGTATATATCTATATCTGCTTACAGAATAATTAAACTTAGATTAAACTATAACGAATGTGTTGAATGCGATAAAGATAATCCTCAATAATTGCAGTATAGATAATTTACCTATTTCACAAACTGAATAATGTAGGGAGCTCTATCATTTACCAAATGTATCATATTATATAATATACTATTATTATATACGGTAAATTGGATTATTCCTACCATATAGTTAGTATAATGAAAAGGAACACGAAAATAATGGAAGTATTTCAAGTATATACCTACATTTTAATATACCTATATAATCGATAAATATACGAACGAGCAGGAATACTTCTTGAAGCTAATATTATTGAACTCAAATATTTGAAAAAGGAGCGCATAATAGAAGCATCAATAGTAAAATATACATAAATAATAGTTTCTATATACCTATATAAATTATAATACATCAATACTTTCTCAAGAATACCAATAAGTAAGGAGGAAAGTCCTAGCTGATTAATTACGATAGGTATGACGTATCTTAATATATATAAATCTCGTGTCACAATGTTTGTCCTCAATGGACTCCTAAACCACTTAACCGATTTTGATGAAATTTTTACTATGTGTGTAATTTGGCCGAACTTAAAAGATAGGCTAATTTTAAAAGGGAAAGGATTAATCCCGGGAGGTGCTAAGACGGGAATTTTGAGATTTCAGATGAAAATTTTTGTTTATAAATGGTTGCCATGGGTTTTTAATGATAATAATAATAAAAAAAAACTATTTGCTTTACTTTTTAAATATAAATTATAATATAATATCAAACTATAAAAACGTGAAATGAAAATCTCTGTACAGGCTTAACTCTGAAACTACTTATCAGATCTTTTTGATTTTTTTTTTAAACGAAAGAGTATTTCACGAAGAAGGTTTATATGAAAGAAAAATTTAGGTAGCTATTGGTTAATCGGTCATGTTGTTTATTTGTATTATTATTTTTTGTCAATATACATATTACATATATATAATATAATATACAAGAAGATCTGATAAGTAGTTCCAGAGTTTAGTCTGTATAGTTATAGTCTCTGTATTTATATAGTTAGATATATATATATAAATTAATGTTCTTGGGTAGATTAGACCTCTGGTAAGAAGATAGGTTAATTTACAAAGGGTTAAATTTGTTTTTTTTATTCATCGGTACGGTTAGATTAGGATAGGATTTTGTATAGGTAAATTGATTATATTAATCCATCGTAGGTAGAATTAAGTAAAACCAACAAACTTGGTATAACTTTGATACTTTAGAGTTAAATCATACACTTATGTACTAACAGCACGGCGAGGACGGCGATCTACCACAGGTAAATTGCCTACCTGATATAATGTACTGCTGCGAATCAGAATTTTTATTCTGGGCAACGGAAAAGTTAAGATAAATTTTGAACACCATGCACCGAATGTTAAATAACGAATTGAACAAAGTTTGAGTCATACAGAGTTGATACATTTAACGGGCAACGAAGTGCACGGGATCAGCTAGTACCTATATATAATCATGTGTTGAGAATGTTAATTTTTTAAATAAAAATCAGCAGAACTCTGCAGCTGTTTTTGTATAAATAATAGGATCTCGATGAACAGATGTGGCATATATATGTACATAAATACCTATATATAGATACAGTTTAAGGATCGTATATAAGTGATTGTATAGGTACCAGCTACTACACAGTATCAGGGCCGTAGGTATATATTTATACTTTTTGCGCCGGCCTGGGTCGACACTATATTTTAACAACCCCGCACCAAAAAAAAAATTAGACCGTTTTTTAATTGTTTAGTTATAATTCTATAATCCTTTATCTATGAAAATATTGTCAAATACACAGATAATGATGATACATTGATGCCTACATTATTATCAACATGTATAACAAATAACAATATACATACAGTTGTACCTAAATTATAAAAATAATTACAAAAATGACTAGTTATCACTTATCATTGATTGACAATAAATTGGTAAATTACGCCATTATATGCAAAAAGTCCTAGTATAGGTATACTCAAACAAATTCTTACCAAAAAAAAAATGTATTTATTATACAATAAGACACTGCCTGGTGCCTGGCCGCCCCTCAAAATGTATCAAACATTGGCAAATTTTCCCGTTGCCCCCCTTAAATACGGCCCTGTACAGTAGGTATTATATTTATATATAAGTGAGGCTGCAGACAGCTGCTTGCGAACAACGACATCTATTTGAGGTTTAAAATTTAAAATACAAAACATAGGTATATTATATAATATATATTGATGTATAGGAGGTACCTACCCAGTGCGTAGATATATAGTGCTTATATATATTAGGCCCGCGTATAGGTCATAAATAATAATATATAAATAATCTATATTCGTGCCTATATTCTATACCTATCAATATAATATATCGCCTATATATTTTAGCATCGTGTACGAAAAATGCTGTTGTAAAGTGTTTAACGTGTCTAAAGGTATATATACTGATGTGCGTTATATAGAGATATACCCATATAATATACCAATGATGACCGAAAATGAAAAACAATCTCCGAATAATGGACCACAATACGCGCACTCTCTCATAGCGCCATTCGGGCGCGGTGATAAATTTTATACTTTTTATAATATATAGGTACTTCCGCGAGGTGCAAATCTGCGCGGGCGCGCGCTCGAAAGAGAGAAAGACGCGCGGCAAAAATAAGACCGATTGGGGAGCGATATAATATTACGGTGGGGAGACGCTTGACGGCGGTGCAGGAACGCCGCCGAGAGGACGTGGTTGTTAACTGTACGGGAGGCGGTGGACGCGATCGCCCTGGCGGTGTGGTCGTTTTGGCTGGTTGTGTCGGATCGGCTCGTGTGTGGCGTGGAAGGGGCCGGCTGTGGCGGAGAGGTGGCCGCGGGGAGTGATAATCCGGTTACGTCGTATACGTGTGTGCGTGCGTACGCGAACGGCCGGATGGCAGGCGGGAGGAGGTCGTCTCCGGTTGGACGGCTCCTCCCACCAATGGGCGGCCGTCTCCCACCGACGCTGGCCGCCGCCGTCACCGCCGCCGTTAACAGTCGCTTAACCAATCGTTTAGTTAACCATCGACTGCACACCGGCGCGTACCGATCGCCTCTCGCGCGTTTGCGTTCGCTGTTTAACGTTGTGCTACACTCTCAAACACAATCACACACACACCGGAGTGTTTATGTATTATTATTTTTATAAATATTATTATAATATCGTATAGACTCAATTCCGCAGCTGTGACATATTTTACTTTGATTTTTTTTTTTTTTGTCGTCTGAAAAATTTTGGAACCGCGACCGTTTTTGCGTTTTAATTTTCGCTCGCGTAGTACAAGTCTACTCGTATATTACACCCGAATAGCGGCCAAACGGCACGTCGAAGACGACTGTATAATCGTGTATATAAGATCCACGACAGTAACGCGCTATATATACCACTATCACGACGGCGACGCTTATCGGCGGTACAGTGCAGTCGTCCGGTCGCGGCAATACGTCTTTGCTGCGGCAGTGGCCGGCGGGGCTAGCAGCTGCAGTGGCCACCGGCGGTGACGCCATCGGTAATAGCAGGACGACAACGACGGCCACCGCGATGACCGTGCACGAACTGACGGCCGCTTCAGCGGCCGGCACCATGCCCATGCACCATCTAGGCAGATCCCGATTCATGATCACGGACATACTGTCCGACAACGGGCGCAACAACGGCGGCGGTTCGCCCGTGTCGCCCGCCTCGTCCACAGACGGGCCGAGAGATCTGTCTCTGCACGGCCGCGCGTCCTCCGGCAGCAACGGCGGAGGCGGTGGCCAGGGAGCGGGGCCCGCCGGCGTTGGCGGAGGGCCGGCCGACTCGGACCTGAGCGACGACCACGAGAGCGGCACTGATAGCGGACTGCCGGGCGACAACTCGTCCGTTTGCTCGAACGGTAAGTCATCCGTTTTCTTCTATATATGTTATTATTATATTTCCGACGTTATTACATTGAAGTTTTCATATACATTATATTTTAGGTAGGTTTGCGTATGTTAACGAATAGTGAATACCCATATTATTAGGGATATAATATATATTGTGCTCTGCACCGCGTTATCGAGCCGAAGACTTAATACGACTCTAAAATAATATAATATATAGGTAGCGTTTATACCTTTTTAAATTTCTAAAAAATACATTTAACAATCGCATTCAATAATATATAATGTATAGCTTTGTACCTATATAGGTACCAATACGCAATAAGTCTATAGACCGCGCCTAGGTAAAAATCGGTATAATATGTTTAAGCAACGCGAGCATGCATACAATAATATATTAAAGATTTAGAGATTTTTATAGAATTCATAAAAAAAGTGTTTAATTTTATTAAAAAAAATATATAAAATCACGAACTACGATTATTTTGATATATTTCCTATATAGGTATAGGTTACAGGAATATCATTTAAAATATATTAATAACAATTAACTATTAGCATCACTTATCGCAGTAGATAGGTGTACCTATATTATATGCGGATCAAATATTTTATAGGTAGGTATAGTACGTAGGTAGGATAAGATCAAAAATATAGAGTAGGTATATATAGGTACAATCATATTATTATATATACTGCAGTCAATACTTATATTATATATAGGTTTATTTTACAAAGCTATATGCATAATATATATCAAACTAGGTTCTATGGGACTATGTGTAGCTGTAATATTTGTATAGGTATATAGGCATAATGGTTCATAATATATTCATTTCATAATTTCTTCAAAGTGAGATAGCACAAATAAATATTATAGACAAATGCTATGTACGTATGCCTAATATTATATAATATAGTTTTGTTAAATTTAATTTTCATACATTGTGCAAGTATGCAATTATTCTTCGATCAGTTGCATCTTTTGGTTTTATTGCGTTATTAATATACCTAAATAGTACCTAATATTTGGGTATATAAATAATAATAGATATAATATAATTTTATATATCAGATATATTTGACAAATTTTTTTACACATTCATTTAATTCAGGATACGCGTATTATATTAAATACAAATTATACATAGGTACGTGCATTTCGTATTATATATCTCAATTGGATATTATATTATATTATATCATCGCTCATGAATTTCGTTTAGGTATACTTAATTGTTCAGCTGGTCTTTATAGATACATAACATATAGGTATATTCAAGTGATTTTCCGGAGTTCATGGTGGTATATTATATACTTACATACTATATGACGATGACTGCAGCAGTTGGGTCAAGGAACCCGGCTTGAAAATATTAGTCGTATTTATTATACATAGGAACTTACGTCGATTGTAGTATATAACAAACATATTAAACTCACATATCAACATAATTAGTTATTTTTCTTATTTTTTTTTTATTAAACGACCGGTTGTGCAAACAAAAAACAATGATAAACGCTAAAATATCCGATGTATGTTTCTGCGTGTATATACCTACATAATATGTATAAACATGTAGGTAATAATAAAAGCGCACAACACGTATATGTATAGGTATATATAGGTAGGTAGGTATCTACTATTATATACTCATCTGTTTATTTATTCTTATACCGCTATTAACGGACATAATATTTAAGTTCCCATCTCACGAATCGCATGCTTATACAATATACATATAGCTGCATTATACATTATAGTGAATACGTCGCAGCATTTTTCTGGACGTCGTCGTGCAGAAATAAAATAATACCTATAATAATATATATTTTGACGGTTTGAGGTATAAGCTGCGTCTTTTCATCGCGTTGCTATTGAAATATATTTAGGTGGAATGGGACAAATATAGCAGTAACAATAATATAATGGATTTTACCGGTAAAGGTAAACGGGCGAAATCAAAATAAATATAAACGTATATATTATTATGGTGTATAATTCGATTTGCTGCACCAGTGTTTGGGTGAAAAATTCGTTTCGCTAAGCGTGTACCTATATAAGTCATCCATATCATTGTCGCGTATAAATATATATACAGAAGTCGATATGAATATAATAATCCTCTTGCAAATAAATCGATACACCCAAATTATTATTTTATTGAACACACGCGCACCATATAATACATGCTGCATAATATGTATATTCACAGAATGATGTGTATGTATATGTTTATACGTTATACTAAATAATGAAACGCTAACTGCAATTTTGACGTTTGAATCGGCCGTGTCAGATTAACATCAACCCCCTCGTGGACAATAGGCGTAATCCGTAAGTGCGTACTCGAGATTTCCGCCCTTGTAATATTATTATTATATTATACTATTATTGTTGTTATAGCCGTCCGCCGCACAAGTATAGCTGTAACATATATAATATGTTAGAACATCTACGAAATATTATTATAAATACACAAATTTTTAGTTTTAAGTTTTTTCCTCATCCGTTGGAATCGCCGATTATAAATAATAATACGCGCACAACGCAATATCAATAATTATTTTTGTTGTCGCACTTCTATAGAATTCAGATAAACATTTATATATTTTCCCGCGTTACGGATATCAAAAATGTGCCTATACACCTATGTATTCATAATATAGAGGAGAGACGGTAAACAAATTAAATTAGCACTAGCGCGCGACATTTCCTAATTCGTCTATGGAGTACCCGGGTATAATATATTATATCTAAATTATAATTATTATACTAAAGAGCTCATTATTGTTGCTTGAAGTCCGACGATAATATTACTCACCACGATTATATGCTTCGATACATAATGTACAATTACACAGTGCAACTTTTCCAGTATCTATAGCTAGGTATATCATTTATATATGTACATCGGCCTTTTCAAGCTCATTGCATATATTATAGGTATTTACTGTGTAAACGGTTTCATTATGGTTTCGAGCGCTAAAAACTGTTTTTTTGGTCCCGTCGAAATTGAATATTTTACGAGGTGTTTTTTACGACGCTTTTCACCATAACAGCGGTCGAGTTTTTTTCTTATTAATTTCGTATGTGCAGGCCGGGCCTTGTTATTACTAAAATATTTTACCTCTGGTGAACATATTTCACCCCTGTAGTGGAAAATTCGATACGCCCGAAGGGGAAAACCGTTTTGTCGCGACAACGTAACACAGCGCGTTATGCAGGCAAGTTATGTTTATTCTTTAGTATTTTTTTTTCTTTCCCCTTTTCGCTTGTAATCAACTGCGCTGGTGGTTTTACACGCGAAGCCGACTTTGTCACGACTTTGAATTTTGAACTAATTTAGATCGCGTTCATAAGGAAAAAAAAATAAAATATATTATGGATATAATTTGGGTTACGATATAGTGCAGCTTTCCGAATGGCCGTATTGCCGTGAAAGTGTGTGGTGGTAGGTTTTAAACACAAATCGATTGGTTCCAATTGCGAGGCCGTTCAAATTATTGTGAACGGTCATTTTTAAAACGAATAAACATAGGAAGGTATTATAGGTATACTCAAACACACACACACACACACCTTTAATATCGCGATCACGGAGTCACGCGATTTTCAAAAGTTTCGAAAAAGAAAACACGATAAATTAATATAATATTAGCAACAAAATGTCCAAAATTACATTTGTTATTATTATTAAGGTTTTTTTTAGTACAACATCGTTTAAAGTTTGCGCGCACCTATATAATGCCACAACACAACAGCTACTTATTGAACTGCAATTTATATATATGTATATACTATATAAATATACCTATATTATATAGGTAATATACATTATTTACACTGTATACCTTTACATATTATATATATAAAAGATTTATCATGTACCTATATAATATAAAAGTAGGTAGGTGTGTTAAAATATAGGATCGTGCTTCGTGCACCTACCTATATCGCTACCTTGTAAGTACCTACCTCATATTATATGATGAAGTATAGATCAGGTACATACTTAAAGTACATCTAATATTATATACGTCGTGAAGACGACTGAAATGAGAGAAAAGGGATTATAATATCGTCGCTAGTATACACACACTGCACATAATGGTTAACGTACCTATATCACTGATTATATATTATATTACATGGATGTACCTATACATGTATTATAGTAATTTATAGGGGGTTTCCAGTGCATATAATCATGTACGGAAGGTGTGTTTTGACCCACTTAAATTGTTATATTTTCGTACATTATAGGTACCTATATAGGTTTAAAGGTGTTTTTTTCAAAACAATGTAATCCACACCTAATATATATAGGTACCTATGTGATAATAATACTACTCATAATAATACCTATACCGCAATAATATACAATATATAGGTACAAACGATTTCTATACCTACCTATATATTTTACAGACTATACAGTTAAATCTCTTTAGTTTTTTTTTTACTTGTATAAAATATAATATATTCGTCAGATTTTCCATATAGTTTAAATGTTATATACATGCATACGTACATTTACATAGGTATACCTATACCTATATACCTACACAAATCATATTTTATTATGATATCTGATTGGCATACAGCGGTGACGATTTCACCGTTCCAATTCGAAAATAATTTTCGGGTATAACCATTCGTGTATTAAATTATTTAAATTTAATGTACCTAAATACATATATTGGTAGGTAGTATACCAACCTACCTCATATTCTATACATGTAGTAGCAGGACGAAAAGACCGCTGACGCCATCAATGTCGTCGACAAGCCCGTTAATTAAACGGAACGAAAAAACGAGCAATTTATATAATGTTTGCTTTCCGTATACGCAAACACGCGACCGCTTTACCATTTTTTTTTTCAGATCGTCGCAAAGTATGATAGTATATCGGTATAACATATTATCGCTTCAATGGTTTTCGTATAGTCGTGTCGCATAAAAAAAAAACCCCCATTAGAATTATTATATTATGATTATTATTATGCGCGGATCGCCCGACGACGACGCGTTCTTGTAACATATATATATATATATAGGTATATGCGCGAGACCACATAAATATTACCATATAAACATATTATAGGTGATGGCAGGCAGCAGCTCTCCTCGCGGTATAATTAACGCGTTTCCGCCCGTCCGCAAGAAGCGGTTTTTATTTTCGCCACTTTTCCGGTGTGGGTAAAACGATATAATATAATATATATATATATGTATAAGCTCGCAGATAAACACACACACGTACAAATAGTATATATATATATTTCACACTCTCAGCGTTTTCTCTTTGCGGACGGAAAGAATGTACAGTGACATGCCGTGCGCGGGCGGCGGAAGGGCCACGCGGTGACGATATAATAATATATTATTTTATTTCCCGCCGACCGCTAATTGGCGCTAATATACACACTCGGAGACAGCCGTAAATCGTCCTCATAACCTAACGATATTATCACGTCGTCGTCGTCCTATATATATATATTCATTCGTGTTCTGCAGCGGCTACAAATATATAATATGTTATATTATGCAGGAACGGAGCCAACAGTGCACGCTGCAGCACCGAAATTAGACGCTCATCGCGTCTCTCTATCGCAGCATCGCGGTCGTCTATATTATATTATGGTGTGTTTTCCGTTAATATATGTGTTTGTTACGCAGTTGACTATACAGTCATCGGTGGAAAGATATTATGGGACGCGGTTTGATGTATATAGAATAAACATGTCCTTTCGTATAAGGACTAACATAAGGAGAACCCTGCAGATGATGACCACGTGTATGCCGCATATATATTATAAATACATTCATATATATCTATATTTCATCAATCTAATTTATCATTATATTAATAATTTCTACCTTATATACCTAGGTATACTCCCGGCACTATATATTTGCATACAGCCGCGGCGTGTGCACAGCTATACCCATATAATAGGAAGGTATTATATGAAACGATTCGCCCGTATCTCGTCCCGTGTGGCATATTATAATATATCCTCAATGATATTTTATTCGAATTAATGCACTCTACGACAATCAAATTTATACTCATTTTCAGTATATCCATCATTATTAATATTTAGGTACGTGTTATACCTAAAACCATGTATCTAGTTATACATAGTATCTACGTATTAAACTATTATTGCACTGTCGTATATAACAACCGCGACATAGTGTGTATAAATCCATCGCCGCGGGCCGTTTTTCCGATGTGCATGTATGTACTACGCAGCAGACACGCAGCACTCACACACCGCACTGTTTATATTATAATATATTATATGGAGTTGTAATATCGCGTATTTTATATTAGGTACCTATATACCTACCTACATGTATATTGGACGACGGGAAATAACAAGTCGGAAAATGTTCCAACAATCGATTTACGTGCGGTCCTGTCACGCCATCGTATAATAATATTATAATGGCTAATGTGTCGTTACGACCGCCGCCATCGATAACACCGATAATCACTTTTTAACCGACTGAATAGAGTTTTCTGGTCGCCAACGCCGTCGAATCGCACAATGTATACAATAATATTATAACCCATACTATATATATATATAGTATAGGTTCACCGTATGCTATATTCGTAAATTATTATGCAGTGTGTACTATAGTTGTCAAGGTTATGTCCCGGCGAGATTTGTCAAGCGCACCGGTTGATTAAACCGCGCGATGATGACAATAATATAATATCGTATTATACTATTATATATTACGTATATAATATACTTATGTACATATATTATAATATAATATATCGTCACTACGCCACATACACGTCGTGTATAATATAGTATATACGTATATAGAAAACGCGCGAAAAAAAGAATAATAATAATATACCTACGAACACTGCGCAGTGTGCATAAACTATATTTTATATTATATTACATCTGCAGCACACTGTATATATTATATGATAATATTATGTACTCACGCGGAAATAAAGATGGTGTTTTTTGTGCTGTATATAATATGCACACTATATATATTATGTACACCGCGATATCAGTAATATAATAGTTGTGTGTAAGCGAGCTCGCAGTGTTATATAGTAATAATGTTTAATGATATTTATTACAATATTTACAATAAAAAAAAGCAAAATTCAAGAAATGATGTATGTATAATTATAATATTATACTACATTCTACAGGCATAATTTATAATATTGCAAAGGTATAACGCGTCTAAATTGTGCACGTAAATATGTATATATTATTCTTTCAATCTTATCATTACTTCATATATCTTTTAATACCTACTTGGTAAATTGGATATTGTGAATATATTTGTTTAGATATTAGTTACAGCGAAAAGACCAGTTCCCGGGGATAATGGTCCCTTTAGCTCGGGCCAGACCGCCACTCTATATAAACGTGTATAGAATTCTAGCGCGGAGGTGTGCTAGCTATATATTGTATAGTATAACATATATAGGTATATTATGAATTATAAATATGACGCAAAGGTTCTACTAAACTTCACAACGATATACAAAGTTTAGTTCAATAATAAATTGTTGTCGTACATATATTATATTGTGTTATCATAAGGAACTGTTTCGTTAGTTGGTGCGTATATTATATATACATATATAATAATATGAGCTTCGTCGTGACGTCCAGCTCGGCGGTCGGACTCCGTTTTGTGACCCCGTCCCGACAGCGACGTGTTTCACTCGGGAAAAAAATCTATTATTAATAAAGTTAGATATATATATATATTTACCTGCATTTTAAATGTGTATAAAACTGCGTATATATATGGGAGCACGCAAAGTTCTTGGCAACCGAGCCGTTTTACTGTATAAACAACACCCTTAAATAATATAATGTATTGTGTTTATGATTTTATACGTAAACCCTTCTCCTATCCGTTACTCGCTCAACCCTCCCGCCCTTCCGTGTCGGGCCTCGGGGCAAGGATTGACCCTCTACATATATACCTATACCCTTAATGGGCTATATCGGGCGCTATATATGCACAACGCGCACGCCATCGCATATCGCACACACACACATACACTGACAAACACGAGTCCGGGAAATTCGTGCGTGTAATAAAACGAAAACAACGGACAACATAAAAGGACACCCCCACGCCCCACGTCGTGTCGACCCTTCGTGACTATTAATTTTTCGGAATCCCAGACTTTAGCTGCCCACTCACATGTTATCTGCGCGCGTTTGTGTGTGTATGCATACGACATAATACACTATTATACAATAATTAATAATATTATATATGATTGGCTGGTCCGCGTGCGACGTTTAAAGGCTTGCCACTGTACACTATAATATTCGACGAGCAAAATATGACGAGTGACGACTGCCGACTGCTGACATTGTTGGAGTTTTGCCGCCGCCATTATGGCCATTGCTCAAGCTCAGGATATCATGACGATGTGTACCGACCCACGTTTTTCTGTCCACCATATATTATATTGAATTATTTCGTGTACGTTTTTTTTCGCTTCGGGCTAACAAAATAAAATCTGACGTGCAGCATGGATATAACATTATAGTTTGCACGTGAGGACCCAACCTATACCGACGAAATTATCATTAAATGCGCGCGCGTTAGATATACCCGCGTCCCGCGTGGTTCTACCCCTCCTTATTATATACATACAAGAGCGATTGGTAGACAATTATTGTTTCGTACGCGCAACCGTTTAAACGATCTACATGGCGGTGCGAGATTTATATACGTTTGAATCGAGAGCATTAATTCGGTTAAAGAGCGCAGCTCTCCGCCGCGTGTACCGACGTCGGGTCCATTAGCGTTTTATATATTATACACATATACCTACTAACGGGTTGGGCGGAGACTATAGAAATTTCATACGCGCACACACTGCACCACACTTAAATACATATATACGCGCATATAAACAAGTCGAGCACCATTAAATTGATATATCTATAAGTGATGCGAGGCGGTGGAGGTGAGACTGCGCAGAGCGGGGCATACCCGGCAGCGGAGGGTGTGTTGTGCGCGCAATGACGAAATATACTTTAGGGGCGGTGGAGGGAGGCGAAAAGCCACGTCGCCGGTGGTTGCTGCGGCGGGAAAACAAGAGAGTTACATTGCGAGAGAGCTGCTGGAGCGGTATGGTAAAGTAGTAGTAGTGAACACCCTCTCTCACCCCCTTTTCACCCTCACTACCACTGCCCGAACTCCCACCACCCGTACGCAGTAAAGACTCTCGTATATATTAGCAGCGTAGAAGGGCTGAACGGCGGCGGACCACTTAAGCCCCTCTCGCGCGCACACCGCGGCTCATTGGCTTTCGCGGCTCTTTCCCCGCCGGTCATCCCTTCCCGCCCGGCAGATTTCTTTCTTTCTTTCCCGTTTTACTCCAATTACCGTCACCCCGCCGCCGGTAGTACACGACAATCGCGCACGACCCCTCTCGACAGCCATTGTACGCACACACAAACAACCCCCTACCGCCACAGCTTGGGGGTAAGTTTATACACGCGGTACATTGTTCGAGCCGGCGCGTTACGATAGCGCTATTTTTTACCACTCTCATTTTTTAAACCCCGTTTTATTTTTTTAAATGCAAATTGACAGACGAATTATATTCGTTACATATAGGTCGGATATACTGCTACAGTGTGTCGACAACGGGTTTTTCACACCCGGTCCCAGATACCGGAATAATAAATCCTCGACGCGTCACCGGTCGCCTTGCATCACAATATCAATTACTATTATATATAAGTGCAGAGAATTATAATGTAGCCTATATTGTATAATGATATTAAATTATATAGATACTTTTAAAATATGTTCAGAACCGCAATATTGTGTACAAATTTGATCTTTAGTATAAAACGTCTACGCAAGAGTCGCAGCAATAATTTACTTATATAGGTATGTTTCGTGTTCGACGACGAAAAAGAGCACAATTTAGAAACATTTAGTAGAGTTTTTCGTGCACGACCCATTGCCGTTTATGTTACAAGAGCGTTTTGTGCGATTTTTATCGTCGCTATATATTTTGCTACCGTAATGACCGGAGCGGGCGACAGCGTTTCGCGTGATATGCGTGTCCCGCCTAACCGCCGCCTCCACGACGTGCGCATTCGAGTCACCGCTGCTATTAAGCTTTATATCGCGTTTCAGATTTTATGATATTATTATATTATATTATTACTGTTTTGTTTTCGTTTTTGTCACATAATGTGTTCGTGATGTCGTGTGGGCGTATAGTATATATATAAGTACAAAACATTATAAATGTCCGGCAAATAACTATAATAATATGCAGCACCGCACACATAATAATATATATATAATATAGGTACCAAACAGCTACAACTATATAAACTATAATATCAAATATTATATATCATGGTTGCTAATTCTTTTTTTCATACATAGAATTACACTACACTTTAATTCCCGTGTGCGTTTATTTTATACGTTTTGTAGCTGCACATTGACCGCGTTGTAATCGTGAATTTTTTTATTTGTGCTGCAGGTCATAGAGACGACGACGGCCGGAATTCCGGTTCAAATCTCAGCAAGAAACAGAGAAAAGCGAGGACGGCGTTCACGGACCACCAGTTGCAGACACTCGAAAAGAGTTTTGAGAGACAAAAGTACCTGAGCGTTCAGGACCGCATGGAATTGGCGGCTAAGCTCAATCTGTCCGACACCCAAGTCAAGACATGGTACCAGAATAGAAGGTGAGACTAATTTATGTAATATCATAATAATTATATCAATTTTTAAATTATATGTATGATTATTGATTATATTATGATATAGGTACACCGCCCTCGCGTGTGTGTACATCGGGTTCAAGTGTAATATATTATGCGTTGCGTTTAAAACTATATTATTACATAGGTAGGTAATCTTTAGGTACCTAATATACGATTGCCGTTTTGCGGTGGTAATAGCCTGTGGGCCGTGGCCATATTTCCAAACTCTGTGTCTATCATACAATACCCCACTTGCAAGTACCTATATATTTCTATCCGGAGCGAGGCGCTTATTATACCATTATATATTGTAAACTACCTACGATGGTATTATTATAAATTATAATACTATACAATAATATCTACGACGAGAAAAAAATAATAATATTAACGAAACGCCTGCATCACCCCCTACAACGCCACCCTAATCGCCCCCGAAAAAAGCAATAATAACAGTATACAACAAAGGTGGAGCACGTGAACGGCGAAAATTCGGTAATAGCTGTATATTATGAATATTTTATTGGCTCTCCGATGTATGTTTGTGGTTGAAAACGGATGTGCTGCAAAAGTCCGTGGGGGGCGGGTCGTAAAGCAATACGATATCGTGTCTGATATGCGTTTTCGTGTGCGGCCGCCGACGAAAATATTGTAATTGTCGTCGTTGCGTTGGAGGGTCTGATGGTGGATAGGAGAACGATCGCGAGAGGGGTGTGAGAAGGCGTTTTCTGAAAAATATACCGAACGCAAGAGACAAGTGTAAAACGCTATGTGAGCTTTTTTCTTCGTTTTATATTATATGTATATGAGTGTGCAACCGCCAACCGTGCGTAATATTATACGTTGCGAATGCAAATTCCACCCCTTAATACTAATAATAGTTTAAAAAAAATACACCCTCTTCCCGCGCGCGCCTCCGAAATACCTAGCGGAGCATAATGCACGTTATACGATTTTTATCGCGCCTCGTATATAATATAATATAATTTAGGCGTACGTATATAACGGGTTTGTATAAATACGAACGTTATAAATATATTACAATATGTGTACGAATCCGGCGAAGGGTCCGAGTCAAGTATATAGGAACCTATATACATAGATGCTCCGTGTATAAATTGGACGTATAAAGGTCGGTCGTAGCGGGGATGCTGTATAGCACGCTGTAGCAGTTATAAACAATTTTTATATTATACGCTTTTCGAGAGACGTCCCGGTCATTTGTCAAGTACGTGCGTACCTATATATATATATCAAAAACGTGGTCGGAACATAAGTGGTATACACTCGAAGAGGATCTATTATAATATGATATTATAGGTGTGGTATCCGCCCGACGGGGGGGTGAACGCACGCACAAAAGCCGCGAGCAATAATCACAACACCGATGCGCGTGTTAACTCTTGTGTAAACGTCGTCGCGGCTAATATTCCTCTTATTATTGTATTGCACACAAACGCGTAGCTATAGGTATACATACACCCGTACAATGTTTAAAGATAATATTATTGGCGGCGGTGAGGGATGAGAAAAGGAGACGGGCGAAAAAAATCCTGGCACATGTACCTACCATGGATAAATCATTTGGAGTGTGAAAAATCGACACACACACACACCATTATAACAATAATGTGTACTTATGTATTGTAACAATATAATATAATAATATATAATGTATAAACGACACTAATATACGACATTATATATTGTTACCTACATATTATAATAGCTGCGGCTTGAAAAGAAGCCTCTGCGGAGGATTTCGTGTGTCATTTGGTGTGCACCGCGGGTGCGGTTAAGGAGATAATTTATAGTCCGGTATATACATCGCGGGTATGCGTGCATATTTGTGTGTGTGTGTAGTTGTATAAACTATATATATATGTATACCTATATACGTATAACGTATTAGCATCTGCTCGGCGACCGCGGCAAAGGATTGGTTGGTCCTGGTGACGAGGGGGTTGGCCACGGCGAAACGACAAACATTTTAATATAATAATATAACATACAATATATGCATACGCCTTGTGTAAGCGCTCAAAAATTATTTCGTGTCGCCGCCGCTACATTGGAAGTGATATCAGACATTTCGATGCTTGTCTTATTCGCTCTGCGACTTGCGTTGTGTAAAATATGTTTACAATTTTTGCATAGAAACTCGCATAGGTACGTGTAAACATTATTATTATAATAGCTCTTATATATATAGGGCGATCGGTTATTTGTTAATAAATATAATCGTATTGTTTACGGCGCCTGTCCGCATAACACGATATTATATAAACGTACAATGATAATGTCGTGCAGAAGACGCCGTTCTAATATATTTACGCGTTTGAATGTCCGTCTATCAAGCTCTGAACACTTGCAAATTGCATTATTGGCACCCATATCGTACACGTGACTCGATAAAACTGCAGTTGGCGAGCGCTGTACGTCTTATTATAATATTATATCTTCACCTCGACTACCTAGCTATATGACTCAACCTAACCTACCTATATAATATTATTATATTTTCACGGTCGGAAAAGTTGATTTACTGATGACCGTTGTCGTCGTCCCGGTTGATTTATATATAATGTGCACTGCGTCCGCACCGTATGTATTTACTGCAATGGTCTGTCGTTGGCGCACTAAATCAAAGGCTAAAATTAGTTAGCGCACATTATGTTGTTCTATAGCTGTTGTACTGTTGTACCTCTTACTCGAGAGTCGCGTAATCGCACGCGGACAAGATGAATATACACTCCGGCCCCGACTTATATAGCATCGCCTTTATATATATTATATTTATACATGCGCGTTTAAAAAACTGTTTTTCGCGCCTTTGGCACGCCGCCTGCGTACGCGTATATAGATACCGGAATTAGAATCGGTAACGACCCATTAACCGCTGCTCACACTAATAATAATAATTATTATATTATTATACAATAATTAAGTATAGCGCCAGTCGCCAGCAGTGTCTTTCCGCCATAGCTCCTTTGTAACGAGATGACGTTCATTATTTGCCATCGATCATAAACCGCGTGTTGGAGTGGAAGACGCTAAATAAAAACGGTGTTTAGTTCAAATAATAGCCAAGAGAGGAGTGTAACGGAAAATTATATTTATTTTTATAAGCCAGACTGAAATTATTCTTTTATAACTAAATGCGTGACAGATTTAAAGTGACCATAAGCCACGTTCATTAACCCACGTTATGACAAAGTATATTTCGCTGAAGATCGTTCCTCTTCCGAGCTAAATTCCCATCCGAGCAGCGATCACCGGTTATAACATCATCATCGTAATAATAATAACGTGTATATTCGTCCAACGGTTTTTTCGCCGATCGTTTTAATTGACACGTCGCCGTCGCGCGCCGTCTGTCGTGTCTCGCGGCGGCGACGTCGTCGATGAAGACGTTAAAGCGTCGTTCGCGAAACGCGGTGAAAAAAAACCTTCCTACAATAGTGACAAAAACGCGTGAGATTAAAAAAAAAAAACCCCGAAAATTTAACGAGAAAAATCGAGGGTGTAAAAAACCGGAGTTCCGATTGTGGCCGCGCGTGAATCGCGTGCGTGTCGAGAGACTATATAATATTATTATTTTATCTATGACGAAAAAAAACGTAAAACCATATATTAAACGTCATATACACAAACTATTATGGTAGGTATAGGTACTATTATATGCATCGCAGTCATCGGCGCGCGCGCGCGACTCGAGACCGTATATAATATTATATTATATACTAAACATGATATCGGAATTTTGTGTGTTTTCCACGGGTCGTTCGGGTCACGTTCGCTGCAGCAGTGGCGACGGTCTATTGTGTATATATTATTATTATTATTATTATATCGAACAAGAACGATGATGACCGTACCCAGTCAGCTCGCTCGTGCTCGGGCACGTCGTCTCATATTTAATGGAAAAACACGTCTCTTGGTCGCGGGTTTTCTTATTATTTTTCCGACCCCCCCCTCACCGCTCTCCCGGACACTGTCTACTCGGAATCACGCGTATACAATGGTTTTTTTTTTATAGTTTTCGTTCCATCCGTGTTGTAATAATACAATAACAATAAATAGTAATAATAAATAAAAAATACGAGAGGCTACCTATATAATATATACCGTCATCGCATCTATATACCATTATATAGAATACGCGACTATACCGATATGATACGTAGTGTCGTACATTTCGCCGCCGGCATCAGAAAACTCATGAAACGAATCGATCGTGTGCGTGGCAGCTGCCGCCGCCGCCGCCACTGTTATATATACATCATTGACGTTTTAATCGATGTGTCTACGCGACGCTGCGTCGGAGAAACAAAAAAAAAATAAAAAATGTCTAAAAAAATCGTCCAATGTGCCGAGCCGCAGCTCGAGTCCATCCATTGCGTTTGATATGTATTTAATAATATTATTTGTTTATTAATAATTAGCGGGCGGCGCCTTTATATTATTGTATTGTATTATTGGTAGTTGGTACTATATTTTCGTATAACCATTGCGACATATCTGCAGCATTCCATACTACACAATACCTAATAATATATCGCCACAAATAGCCAGTCGCTGCTGCCACAGTATACCTATATGCGGCTACATAAATTATTATTTTAATATAAATACGTTTTTGAGCTGCATATACACGGTTTTTGTTTCTGAACGATTTTTCGCAAGATTTTCACTGTAGAGGAAAAGTATCGAGTAGCGGCGTGCTATGGCGGTTTTCTATTGATTTGTTGATCTGATGACGATGTCCGTCTCATTGTTGTTATTTCGATCATCCTTTTCAAAACAAAGTGTTAATAAATGGTATCTGCCGTTGTTATAATATAATGTACCTAGGTATACATTATGTGTAATAATACGTTCGAGGGGCACCCGTCTTCGTCGTCGGTTAAATACTAATAATGTAAATTATTAAACATTATATACCTAAGTTTATTTTACCCGTCTTCTCGTTCGCTGTAAAATCGCCGAGGTTTCTTTAGCAGACAGTTATTATACATATTTTAATGAAAACGTATTTTTCATGTATAGGTATTAGGTGTATTCTGCGCTACATAAACGAGTGTAATGACACGTTTTTTATTTTCCATTTCCTTCCGAAATAGAATTACTATATCATTATAATAATTTGTATAATATATGCGAACGCGGTATGGTGTATACCTATACCTATAATAACATGACCGTGGGGCATCTCTTATATATATACAACTTAACACGCACTATAAATTACAAGTTTTTTTTTTTAAATTAATTTTTTGTGTCTAACGTGCGCGCGCAAATATTTTATACGTGATATCTGTTGTGCGACTGCGCTGCGAGTCACTTTTAGCGGAACAACTAAAAGTTTTATAATTTGTATTAATTGCCCAACAAAATCACTCCAGTTTAGTATATTATGAAATATTACGATCAAGACGATTTATTTTGTGTATAAACATTCAGTATTTTCCCGTACCCATGGCCTTCGCACGCGTTTGCACACTGCACAATAATATATTCTGTTCAGGGTAATGTGTTGGGTACTTTTTAGTATAACATTACCTACATAAGACACAATGAGAGATAATAAACTATTCAAAGGTGTAAATAGTAAGAAAATTCTATTTACAAAATTCTACAACTCGTATTACGACATCGGCGCACTTATAATAATTATAAATTAAAGCATAGAAAATTCGCGCATATACACGTGAATATATAAATAGTCGAAAACTGCTCATGATGTACCCTATAGCTACACACTAAAAACGATAAAACTATTACTCTATAGTGATATTTTTAGTAGAGGGTTCTGTATGTTTTTGGTTTTTTTTTTTTTTAACAATCTACAGAACTATATTGAATCAGTAAAACTATATATGGATGCGCAACAATCCAATTTTCTTATCACTATTTAGAATATTCACTTCCTTAATATTTACTTGATAGGGATACGGCTATAAAGTTGATAGTTTAGACGGTTGGAGTACTGCGTGACGTTGCTCATCTCGTTCGATAAACACTTCTAACATGTTGATTATTTTACGAAACTATACCTATGTTACATTATAAATAATATCTAAACATTATAATATAATACATAAGATGTGCGATTAAAGCATGCACTAGAGTTGAAAATATCGTTTTCTAATCCGGTTGGTGTTGTTATGTTGTGCAGGACCAAATGGAAACGTCAGACGGCAGTGGGCCTGGAACTGTTGGCCGAGGCGGGCAACTACGCGGCGTTCCAGCGGCTGTACGGCGGACCGCCGTATGGATGCTGGCCGTACCCAGCTGGTGCTGCGGGGGGCGCGGGTGGCGTCTCCGGCGGGGGCGGCGTATCGGGCGCAGGCGGCGCACCGTCCGCCGCCGACCTGTACTACCGGCAGGCGGCCGTGGCCGCGGCTGCAGTGTCCACGCTCCAGAAGCCACTGGCCTATAGGCTATATCCCGGCATGGCGGGCGGCCCTGGAGCCGCGGGCTCCGGTGCCGGCGCGTCCGGCCACCATCACCATCACCACCAAATACCGCCACCGCCGGTGCCGCTCGCCCATCCGATGTACTACGGCGGCGTCCACCATCCGGCCACCATGCAGCCGATGCTCGGCCGCAGCCCGACACCCGAACCGCCCGGCCGGTCGTCCCGAGGCTCGCCCAGATCGACGGTGGACAGCCGACCCGGTTCGGTGGACGTCGAAGACGACGGGTCCGACTCGCCCAACGTGGACGTTTAAGCGACGACCGCGGCGCGCTGGCCCACCGCGTGCCATAATATGATGTACCGTCATCGCATGCGCACGTGACTCTATAATATTATTATAGTCTGTCACTCGTTGTTGTGTTTAAGTGCAGCTGCAGTGTGCGCGCGTGTCTACAATAATATTCTTGTATATACATGAGGCACTGTAAAATGCACCCTCAAACACATACACCCACCTAGTCGTCGTTTACTCTCTTTATTATTATATATTATTATTATGATTAATTATTAATTATTATTATTATTTGTATATGTATAGTATATATTATATTTTGCGTTCCGTACCGACCCTGACGCGAAAAAATGTTTTTTTTTTTTTTACTTAACTTCTTATTATATAATTATTATGAAATGAGAAATTATTACTATGGCAAAATGTACTACGTTTTAATACTATTATATAATAATAATTGATATTATTATATATTTTCGTAAGATAACCTTGTCCACAAAACAACTTTAACTCATATTATAAATTATATCCCCCTAAAGTACAAATATTTTATTTTTAATTTATTCGTAATTAAACCGTACGTCATATAATATACAATATATTATATGGTATAACACGTTTTTCAAAAAAGTATCCGAATTTGTTCGTTAAACACACGTGCAGGTATTTGTTATTAATATTATCATTATGAACTCGTACCGAAGATTTTGTTATGCATTTGTTCAATATTTTTTTTTAAATTTAATTTCGTTTCAATCAAAATATGCCGGTAAGCCAGAGACTTTAACGTTCGTCAACCATCCGATTGCTCGTGAGTGAAAAAAATATATCACTTTAACACATGGGTACAACATAATATTATTACCTATCTTGTTTATTAACATACATAATACATATATTATATTGTATACTTTTGTTTGTAGGTATGTTTTTCAAAATGTTGCTTACCACGATTGTTTCTTATCTTTATTATATATATTATTATTATTATTATTATTACTGTAAATATTACTTAGGTATGTATTACGACAATTAGATACCAATATTGTATATATTATAGATACAGTGTAAGTGATAAGTATCAATAATTTATTTTGGATGTATATTATGATATAGTGAGTAAGTAAGTAAATATAAATAATTATATTATACGAAGTCGTGCAATGTAATAATAACAATATTAGACTATACGTATATTCTACCATAGTATACCTATATATAGACATTTTATTAGTTATAATCATAACATAATAATTGTATGTACTTGTATGTTGTCGTCAGGCTTGGTATATAATATAACCGTATATTTTGTATGACGAATATAATATGCATATTGATATACGATATTTGTCGTGTAATCGTCGAGTGTAGAGAAAACATGATCGTGCCAAAACAAAAATAATAAAAAATAGTGTACGCGATTAAAAAAACAAATGAACAAAATAGGGAAAAAAATACCAAGACTCTTTTTTTTATTTATGTTACACTATAATAATTATATACATACCTAATATTTAGGAATCGTATATTATATTGTAAACAATATTTATATTCAATTATATTATCTAATATATATATATACAAAGGCGCTGATGTATACGCGATTGCGCGTCGCCGTACGATGGTTTTCCGTGTAAATAATACCTATCATTCTTGTTACATGTAAAAATATAATAAATAAATTAACATTATTGTTTAGAGTTTAACCGAAGCGTTTGCATTATTATTACTACGGTACGTTACCTATATTTTCTATAATATATAATATACCTAATATCCAAACATCGCATCATATCCGATCGATCTCGTCCTTTTCCACTACGGCTCTCGCGCATTATATGCACGCAGCAGTCGTTCAGAGTTTCCGCGTGGAGCTGTCGGTGCTCACACATGCACACACACACACACACACACACACACACACACTTATATTTTGAACGTGTGTACGATTTTCAATTGAACTCGATTCGGACCGGAGTTCCTGATCGAACACATGTCGGCCGCGCGGGGTTTCGGTCCATTCGTTTCGTACAATGACTCGTTTTTATTTCTCCCTCTCGCCTCCACCAAAAAAAAAAAAAAGAAAAAAGAAAGAAAGATATACACGAGAATCGCGTGTTGATTATATTATTACACACACACACACACATACACTGAAAACGTGTCGGGCTTTATAGCAGTGTGCAGTGTGCACTCGTATATAGTATGAAATTATATAATTAATCGCGTGTTGATGGGTACCTCCTAATGTGTTACATTTATTATGTAGTAGGTGCCTAACTAATTGGTAAACAGCGGGTCTTCGACGTGGATGCATCTGCGCAGCCTGCACCGCACTGCACATATTATAGGTATTATGTGTATTACCTATATATATATATGGTAAAAACTGCAGCAGAAGCTATTCCTAAGCATAATATAATATAATAATATAGCGCAGACCGTTTTCATAATGATACGTATAATGCACTATATATGTGTGTGTGTAAACGCCGTATCGAGCATCGACGACGGAAGAGGTGTCGAAATTGATACGAAGCGTGTGTATAGTTGGTGAAATCGTATATTAGGTAGGTGTACCTACATAATATAATATGTTATTATTATGTACAGTGTGTATGTATATTATAATAATATTATATTAACATCATACTGTATGCTGACCGCGACTGCAGGAGTCAACAATATTGTCATAAACATCGAGGCAGGATATAGCACGGTATAATATTATATTTAAAAGTCACCCCCGATGTCAATTTTTTATACCACTGTGCTTATTGACAAAGAAAAATAAAATATCAAATATAATCAACGCGTTAACAGGACCATTGAGGACACGATAGACCCCGTGGGTGGGCGGCCCTTTTCCGCAGACTATTGTTATCATCCTTCCGCACCCAGCATAAATCAAAAATGTGTGGTAGGTTTTAGTAAAACCACAAAACTCCACAGGTATTGTTAATATCACCTATTTAAGCATTGTGAATTCTTATTCAGCGTGAAACATTGTTAAAATATAAATGGTTAACCTTCAACAGATTCCACGTATCTAATATATTATAATGGGTATTAAAGGTCCTTTAAACATATCAACGGTGTGAAATATAAAATTTAAAAAGACTAATATTGGTGAAGTCCCTTCAAGCATACTGCAACAGAATCTGTAAATGTAGTTAATATATATTATTAATAGGTAGGTAACCTGTATAGGTACAACACGCTTAATTTATTGCTTATTTAAAAACTTTTTTCGTAGAGTTTTGTCTATATGCGGCCAGTTGTTCACAGTTTGATTAAATCTACCTGTTAGAGCTTTAATCTCTAAAATAATAAATTCTTCAGAACGAAACACCGTTCTAGGCGATATTAAATAGTATTTTGTTACTTACAATATTTCGACTGTATGATGAGACGATTTCCAAACACTCGTTCAAGTTATTACCTATACTCTGCATAATAAACCGTTACAATTTATATTTTATCAATATGAATACACATTGTTCCATACGGTAGTTAAGGATCCGTTTATAAACGTATTAATATATTATTATCATAATAAATTCATAATCGATGCCCGTTTGCAAATAATTTATAGGTAATAACATATTCTATTAGCGCACTCTTTTCTTTTTTTGTATTTTTTTTCAGTTTTGAACACCATTATGCAGAATATTAAATAACGGATTGAAAATAGTTTGAATCATATAAGAGTTGGCTTCATTTACGGGCACCGAAGTGCACGGGGTCACCTAGTTATGTCAGTTGCTAGCAAAACTCTCCTACATTTCTTTCTTAATAATATTTAAATTATAAATTAATTAAAACATGCGGTAAACGATGATTTTAAAGTCCATGCTATTTGCCACCCTGTACGCACGACAAGAATATCTGCACACTTGTAGATTTTTGCATATTATTACCTATATCAATTACACACAGGTACAGGTGCTGTATGCCTATATTATATAGCTATATGCCTATATCCTAGGCTATAATATATTATGTCGAATATTATGCATGGCTAGTTATAGCCTATCGATTTATCGTATTTTGGCTCCAACTTCACAATATATTATAAAGATAATATATACAGTGGAAATACGTGGTGTTAACAATATATTATTATATCGTTTACATATAACGACTAAAATGTGATATGTCCCGCAGAAATATGTCTGTACGTCGTTTTAATTATATCGTATATCATAATAATTTATTCTATTAATATCACAAAATTAGTTAAAACTAATAAATATTGCTTTGCATACACTAATTATGACTCATGAGGTTCAAGGTCTCATCATCAATTTGTTTCTTATATCGGTTTCGATAATGGACTGCACCTATCATTTTACTACAGCTCATCTAATTATTTCGTATTAACTATTTCGAGTTATACGACGCAGCTGTACAGAATTCATTATATATATACATCGACTAGTGCGCGAAAATTTAGACGTGAGAATATTATACAGTAATAAAAGTTAGGTACTGAATCATTTATAAAATATGGGCCCAAAATCTAAATGTGGAAGATTCTTAGATTAAATCAATATAATATGCTTCTGCCTGCTTTAGATAACGGTAGTTATCATCAGAAGGGAAAATGATTAAGGATATCTCATATAAACAATACTAGACAACCGACTAAGGGATAATATTCAAGACAGCTGCAGCCATATGCCAACAGGGAAAAGTTTAAAAAATTGCATGATTGATAAAATATATGCATATAGGTCATCTATTGAGTTATTTTTTAAGCAAAATCCCTGTTGGAAATTGGCATAATATGGCCGCACTATTTCAACGTTTCTATGAAAATGTATAATATGCAATCCGCAATATATTTGTTTTCTATGCCTATATATCCATAGAAATTATTGAAAATTTGATTATACAGAAGATAACAATAATAGGGAAATGGAAATGAAAGTACCCACAGCTAATGAAGTACATCTAATAGTAAGTACCATTGATGCAATAAACAAATTTTAAAAATTTTTTATGGTAGTGTACAACGATGAACTGACGTTAAATGCTTTATGTTTAATAGAAAAAAAGTGTGGAAAAAAATTATTAGTAAATATGTGAAACAATAAAAAATAAAAAATTATTTGAAATAAATAATGAATGTAGCATATTATCTAGGTAATTGTATTTTTTTTTTAATTTTGTTTCATATCACAACTTTATTTTGATATTTCTGTTTTTAAAGTTTTTAATGTGAAAAAATTTGATTTTTAATTGAACAACAAAAATATTACCAAATTATTATAATATGTGTATTGTATATATACAATAATCGCTTACAAGAAATAATTGGGTACATCAAACAAATTAATATTCACCCGGGAGTTTATTATCACCGTTTTAATATACAATTTAAATTAAAACCAACTAATATAATATAATATGTACCTAGGTATAGGTATAGGTATAATCCACCATATCTCAATATCTGTGAACATTTTAGTGCACAGTGTGTGTTTTTTCCACCGATCTCTTATACTCGGAATTAATTGAATTGAATTGATTTCTAAACACAGGTAGTCGATATGTTTACCTATTGTATTGGATCCCAAGATCTGGCCGTTGAAGTCGCACCCTTTTAACACATTCATGTATTAAGTACATAATATAATCATTTAGGTATCGGTAAGTATATAAAAATAATTTGAAATGTATAAATACTAAATTATATAATATTATAGTCATATCCCACAGTATACTTTACAAGACATTTCGCGTTTAGTTTTAACCTATCCATATTTTGTTTATTACAATATTATATCGAATAATAATAATAAAAAAATAATTCAAAATCGAATATTATTTAATCCATAGTCATATTCAATTTGTTGGCTAATAATACTTGTATAGATTCACCGAAATCAGGATATTTCACTATTATCATATATTTTCTGAATTTGATTGTCTATAAATTGTAAAAAAACAAGACTACCTACTCCAAGTTACTAAATTTTAAAAATATTCACCATTATAATATTTTGTTCTTATAATATATACTTATATATACGGTTTGTACAATGTGGCACACACCTCTTGTCTGCTGCTGATCAACTTTGGACGAATACCGAACCTCGAGCTTGGAGTATATTGTGTTAAATGTATTTCACATCTCGAGTTGTAATTTAATATGTTGCATTTCCTTTAAATATAAATTCTATATGAGAGAGCCAATTCAATGGTCACCTTATATTCAAAACCTTTACGAAAAATCTGCATGGCAATAATACTAAATCGTTTATGGATCTAAATGTTTTATTCGCTTTACGTTGACATATATAGATTAACCCTAGGGAAATAGATTCTACCCTTTATCGTCACATTTGTATAATTTTAGTGCATGGGTTATAGAAAATCAAATTTTAGAAAAATGTAATTTAGAAAATGATGTATATTTTAGAGTAAAAAAACTTGCAGAAAACACTTGTTTTAGAAATTAGAAAACAAAAGTTCTAGAAAACGTATACTATTTTATTATTTTTATTTTAACATATTAATGCTTGATCCCGACGGAAATTTCTATAATATGTTTATGTACATGAGAATATCTATAGATGTTCGTCCACGGTTAACTCACATTTTTACTGATTTGCGCTATAAATTATATTATTAGAAACATATTAATTTATAGTAAGTACAAACTTCTTATTCAATAATAATTGTTCGTAATGCAAATATATTTTTGATTTATTCTTCGAAAATGCTAAACTCATTATTTGAGATAGGTCCCTTAAATATTTAGGGCAAAGGATCGTGCCACCGTCAATTTAGGCTTAGTTATTGCCGACTCGCTACTATATTACAAGTTTCTAAATGGTTCCGTAATAATTTCGACAAACGACGACGTCGTCCATATCATATACCCAAGATATACTAGAAAACATAAGCCTACAGTGAAACTTCCATATAATGAACTTCCATATTATTTAACTTTAACGAAATTTTCTGTTCAACGAATATGTTTTGAGAACCATAACCAAATTCATTGAACTCTATATATTTGAAACATTTCTGTGTGATAAGAATTTTTTTTTTCCCATTGAGACTTCGTATATGATAATATATGGAAGTTTCACTGTAATATAATATTATTATATCGTGTCAAATACTATCGATAGAACCGATTCGACAGTTCGAATTTCCGTTGGTACATACAACAGTCGCGTGACCGTCGGATACAATTTTTCTCTATTACGCCGCACAAATGTCGTTATCGTCGTTATTATTATTTAAAATAATATATTATAATGGCTGCAGAGACGCGCGCGTCTACAAAATATAATAAAAAAACACACTGCGCAGAACACACACACACACACACACACAGGTAGACAAACACACACGATAATTCTTCGTGCTCTAAAGGTTAACAGGCGAAACGAGATAAGTGAAGACGTGTACCTGTGTATACATATTATATGTATAATATATATGTATATATTATATTATATAGTATATAACATGTACGTATACGCCGCCGTCGGTGGTGGCCGACGTGCGTTTTATTCGCTTCCGTTTTCCGCCGGAAGACAGACAATGGCAATGTATAGCTGCGCGCGCGCGCGCACACACACACACACACATCGTATAAACGCGAGAGGTTAGGTAAACGCGGTCGAGTGAAAGACCAAAAAAGCCTCCCGAAAGAATAGAAATTTTTAAACTGTGTACACCAATAATATTACAACCCGCACGCAACGACGATGTTAGGTACAGGGTGATGTTCACACTGCAAGCGGAGCTCACCCAATTTGTTTGTATTTTAACTACTATAGGTACGCATAAAATCCCAAACACAATACGTACATATGCTAACATTTAGTATACATTATGCTGTATTAGGTATTGCATCCTCTGACTATTTTAAAAACCGAATCATCTTATCCTTGTGACCTTATGAACTATGGTACCTACCTCAGGCTACAAGTAAATGTAATAGGTGTATATAATAACTCTACAGAAAACTACTCGTCCGAATGTGATCGATTTACAAAAAATAGATATTGAAGGCTCTTCACATTGAGTATTAATATCACTAGATCAAATAAACGTTCATAAAATCTGCCTCTCCGAACACAATACTCTTCGTCCAAAAAATTGGAATTCGAATAAATGCTGAATATTTAATAATTAACGGATAAAAACGGTGCGTTTAGCGTGCAGTGTGGCTTGGTGCGTCACCACCCTGTTATATGTACCAATGTCCGATATATATATATAAGTACGGTGGTCCGGATAAGTATTTTATCGCTTGTGAGTTGTACATATATATATACAATATAATAATAATAATAAGTAAACGCGGACGTAAAAGACTGAGACGACGAGCACACATTATGACAGGCGCTGTTGGCGTTAAAAACCGCAATTAAATTATACACAGGTACGTGTGTGCATGTGTATATGTTGTTTTTGTTGTATTATTATATTTTTTTTAGCGTGTCTAATGACACACGAGATGGTACAAAAACACACACACACACTAACACGCACGTCACATATTGTATGAGGTCGTCGGCGTGCATTCGGCGGCGTTGGTCACACAGGATAAATATATATTAACGGATGGTATTTTGTTCGGTGTTTTTTGTTTTGTTTAATAATATAGGTATAATATGTAAGGTATTTTTTTTTTTTGTTATTCGGTAAACGCGCGTGTTATTGTAGGTTTATGATGTCGGACATGCAGGTCGGACGACGACAGTATGATGACCAATGGCGATCGGTCGCGTATATATTGTTGTTATGTACATATAAATATAGTAAGTCATTCCGGGGACGTGCGCGTGCGCGTGAGTCGGTATCGCATCATATATCCATATACCTATATAAAACTCGTATATATACATAAATACACGACGACAAATACACATATTACATTTTATGTACGAGAATAAAGTGACCAGAAAAAAAAATCACGTCGTAATTGGATTTAAACGTCATTGTGTCAAGTCATTTCGGATGAGGTCAGAATCCTCTATATATATAATATTATATAGGTAGGTATACTGCTGCTGTTTCTGATGGTAGACGTGATGATCGCGATGCTCGTCGAATTATATGAACCTATAAGATAATAATAATGTAATGACGACGTGTTGGTGGAAAAAACAGTAATTTCAAATTTTGCTATTCGTTTTTCGACCGAAAAAATTCGATTTGATTTCTTTTCTCGTGCCACCGCCGCCGCACGCATTATTGATACCTATCTATTTTAAAATTTCATTTGGAGTTTTTTATTCGCTTTTTTACTATTGAACTAAAACATATATATATATATTATTTTTAAGTTCGTTGGATACTATATAATATGTCTTACCTTATTGGTATATAATAGGTGGTATATATAGTACACGGTACCGTTTTTTAATGGATGTTGTTTTATTGTATTACCTATCCTAGGAATTTATGTTCCAGTCGTGTATACATCTACAGCGTTATTAATTCCGTGTCATCGGCCAAAAAAACATACCAAACGCAATAGAATAAGAATTATAATTCAGTTTTTTTTTTCTCAGTTTACCGTAATTTTGATTGGTTCTATTATATTATATTGGAATATTACTGTATGTTATTTTGCACGATCATCGACAAATTCGAATATTTTGTTTGTGATCATTCGGTGGATCGTAGGTACACGCGCGAATGTAAGTATATATATATATTATGGGTACTGCTGCAGTAATATACAGTTTTAAAATTATTACTGTCATTATTTTATCTATTATACTCGGGGCTTAATGTGGCACATAATAAATCGCAAAGGGTTTATATGTGTAATATAGGCTCCACATTATTCTGAGCATTCCATTTGTGTTAACTTAATAGTAGGTAGGCTAATATTCTATTATTTCGTAAGTGTAATGTGCTTTGTAACAATCGATGGTGAGGGATTATTGTGTACGTTAATATTTATGACTAATAATCTCTAAATTAAATATACCTATTACCTACCCTATATTATACATTTGATTTACATATTAGGTATGTACTATATACATTTTTCATTTTTTTATTTTTGCCACTATTTTTTTGATCCAAACTCTAGCACATACCACAGATTTTAAACTGTGTAGTCAATTATGATAACACCTTTGACAAAATATTTAATCTTAAGAAAAAAAGCATGTTTTTGAAATAAAATAATATAAAATATATAGTAATATGTATAGTCGAAATTCAGCTATTTTTTCTTATATTACACATGAGTAATGATTTACTTAACGCCTACACAGTGCACATGAAACAGTAACAGAAAATATAATGTAAAATGTAATACGAAATGATAAAATAAAATAATATATGTGATAAACTAATATAAAAGTATAGGTGTATAATGTATATTATATAACGAAATATATTTTGGTATAGTGGTGAGACGATAAAGGAATTTGATCCACATCAAGTAGCTGTTATAATCTGTATAATAATATTTTTAATGAACTTTAAAAAAATAATATATAATTTCAATATCGTTTATCAGTAAAATACCTTTATTTTACCTGTGGTTAGACACTTGGTCAGTTATAACCTCAAAAAAAAAAATAAATATATTATTTAAATTATAATAAATATAAGAATGCTATTATACTGGATGATTATCTATCTATTATACACAATATACATATGCGCATATTATAATCACACGTGTGACATGATGTATCGCGAATCAGGATCCCCACTAGGGCTGTAAAATATATAAACGGATATTCACAATACACGTAGTATGGGTATTATAATGTGATGATTATCGCGGTATATATTTCGTATTGCAATAATTTCGTTTATACTTTCCGGAGATCCGAAATTTTATTGGAAAACATGTATCTATTATACAGGTATACGCCTTCAGCGAAAACGTTCAATTCATATATTATAATTATTAAATATTAAATAATATATAAAATATATTCCTGATTTTCCGAAATGTTGTGCATACCTTATATTTTTGCAGCAATTGTGTAACTATATGACGGCTCAATCACTACATACGATTATAAACTATAATAAGTACATAATAATATTATAACATATAACCAGCTGGCATAATGGCCTCTATTGCCAAAGTTAAAAAATATCGATAAAAACAATAAAATGTATAATACCATGTAGCCATGTAGGTACCTATACCTACGTCTTGCATAGAAAAAGAATGGAAAATAAATTTAAAAAAAATATAGTTTAGGACAGTTCACATTTCGGTAGGTTTTTTTTACACAGCGGACTTCATTAATGACATATCACTCGGTATTTTTGCGATATAAGTTATATAGGTGGACCGGTAGTATTATAATATTTAATATACTTTAAATATTTTGTATTCTTTGAATAAATATATTTTTATCTTATACCTACCTACCTATTATATTTGTTTCACTTATACAATTATTCTTTATGCATAGGTATAGTGTACACTTGAGAAATTTTGTTCAAATTAATTCATACCGTTTGAAAGTAATTAAAGATGTATTCTGTTGTTGTTAAAGTCTTTGAATATATTATTAATGAGTATAATAACATAATATTACAAGCTCATAAAAATTATTTAACTATTAATTATAGGTTTATAGATCTTTTTTTCCAACCAGAACTTGATCATAATATATAAATAATACACAAGTGCTTTGTGCGCACACAACTATAACACAAAATTATACGCTTGAATCTTAACTCAATTACAATTAAAGAAATATATTATGCAGTTTTTTTTTAAAAATCCGTATCCATTACATGTATAGTATCAATACAGTGTAAGTACATTTTAACGAGGCAATTAAAATTGTTTTAATATAACGCATTACCCGTACTTATGCATATATAATATACCTACCTATATTATGGACCAACTGTATTGTACTTACTTTCTTGCAATAAATTAATATTCCAAGTATACACGTCATACTATAATAGTCACTATAGCAAATCTCAATGATATGCTATTCGTTTAACGCTAACTAGTGCCGGATCTAAGTCTCGAGAGGCCAAGGTGCAAAGACTGTATAATATTGGAACCGGGTGGCCTCCCTTAAAAAAAAAAATAAATTCACAATTGCTATTTAAAAATATCTAAACATATAATATGATTCATCAATTATATATTTTTCGGTGTTTTGTTAAAAGAGAAGATTGTTATGAAAAATAACACATTTCAACTGGGTACCTCATGGTTCATGATGTGTTTCATTAAATCGAGTCACAACTCAGAAGTAAAGATACAACTGAGTCCATAACAGTATTGAGTATAGAATAAGCTACATGTGTGAATAATTTCTTAAAATTATTTTGGGTTTCTAAACATAGGTTTAGATGAACACCTTTTATTCTCGTTGTGGACGTCCGTCCTTTTAGTTACCGCAGTATACATCTAGTTACGATTGTTGGTATAAGGTGTCGATATTGTCCGTATAGTTACAGAATATACATAATATTATAGTTATGATTTTTTATATTTAAAATTTTACAATGGTTTTATTCAATGCGACTTTATATACTAGCCATTACAAATAAATAGATACCAAAGTATAAAAGTTTCCAAATTAATTTTAAATTGTTTATAAAATAATATTTGATTGCATTATACTGAAATACGTTTAGGAACCGGGAATTTAGCAAACTCGCAGAGTGAGCTTTCCTAAACTTTTTAATTATTCACTTCACTATTACATTCAACAACACAATATTGTTATGACTAAGTCTTGTAATCGCCAACAAGTTATTAATTTTTAACGTATTTATTATTTAAAACAATACAATATATTATTATCAAACGTCATACTATTATATCATTACACTGCAACATATCAACAATCAGCAACAATCACAATTATACAGAGGATGTCCAACCAGACAAAGTTTTCGCTATCATAATCATTAAAGACAACCATCGTCCATCTTCGTCACTACCGAATAGTAATAAAAATCAGTTGTGGTGGTTGATATTGTCGAATCACGCGTCCTTTTACGGTTTGGGTTCGACGCCATCAACTTTCAAAGCTTAACGTGGGTCGATAACCGCGAGAAGTTTTTGAACACCTATAACGAAATTCGATGGTCGTGTGTAGATTTTTGCCATGCAAACGTGGACTTTCGGCTGAAACTCGACGAACTTTCCACGGTAAACGTCGACTTACGACTGCGTCTAGACAAACTTCCCACGGCAAGCGAGGACTTTTACTAGCCGTAGATTTTCGATTTTATGCTGATTTATAATAAATAAGATTTGTATGCACTTCAGAAATATACTTGTATATGTGCTAAAAAAAGATTGAACTTGTTGGACAACCGTAGTTTAGGCATGTTTTAACCAGCGGTGCATCGGACGCCGAAGTTCGCGAGGTAACTTACCCCCTAGTCTGCCATCCAGCGCTGGGCTGTACACTTGTACGTAATTTATTGTTTTTTCCTAGCGGCCGAGCTTGACGCAACGTCGCGTCCGCTCGCCGCCGCCGTGTGTTGTGTCCCGGCAGAAACCACACGCAGCTACGGACGACGCGTCATAATTGCGCTAAGCCGTCGTTCCTTGTTAAGCTGTCGTTCTGCGGTTCTGCGGTTCTGCGTTGTGTTCCGTTGTATTGGTGCCGTGTGTTTATCACGCCTCGAGTTCAATCAGTGCTCAACTGTCTGCGAGATATCTGTCGAACTGTGTATACCGATTGGGTCCGTTTGATCCCGTGGAAGTGCCGTCCACGGTGAGAGTTTCGTCTCCTTTGTTGTGGATAAGACAGCTGACGCCGTTCCCAGCTATGGGACACAAGGAACACGGACTGCGATGTAATCGATCAAGTTCAGGTCGTACCTACGCGCATTAATTATTGTTCTATGTCAGTGGTCCCACACACACTCAATCCTCATATATGGTGTATTTTTATCTTCATATTTATATTTTTTGCATTATTGTTTTATTGTTATGCTGTGACTTTTTTTTTTATATATTTATAATTATTATAATTTTTTCTATTGCTGTTTTGGGCGCCCTAATATTACTATTGTAGTATTATGTTCCTTTAATAATATTATATTGTGTCATAGTACGTTTATTACAAGTTTCGTATATTATTATATATGTAGATACTTTGCCACTCTGGGTAGCCTTGTCCCGTACCTAACATCTCGCAAGTCGTTACCGCTAACCGCACAAATCGTAGGAACAGCTTTATTATTATATTATAATACAATATAGGTAGTAAAGTTGTTTATGTTAACGACCGAAAACGATTGTTGGGGAAACGATATTATTACACGGAGACCAAATTTCGATATTGACCAATCACCAATATCTATTATATTAATAGATTTTTTGTACGTCGTACGATAATATTAAATATTTATGTTATTGATGTTGAGGTGTTTATTAATAGTTCGTGGTTGATGTACCTATATATGGTAATATTAGTTTGTTTGTATTACAATTTTACAATGGTCGTATTCAAAGTAAAATAATTTTACTTATACATTATAATTAATTTTAATTATACTAGCCAGTAGCCAGTATTGAAAATTATCAATATTTGAGTAAATATACATTCATACAATCATACTAGCCAATATAAAAAATATATGAACCAAAATATAAAGACTTCCAAATTCTTTTTCAAATATTGTACCTATATTAAATTATAGTTTATACTGAGTTGTATCGAAATTATTAGAATACGTTTAGGAACCGGGAATAAGCACGCTCGCAGATTGAGCTTTCCTAATTTGTATTGTGTTTAATTATCTTAACGCATTAATATACTAATATATTTATATATTTTACTGTTAAACTGAAATATATAGACGTTGATTGGCTTGATTTTTACACATAAAATATATATACAAAAGGTAAGAACTTAAGAACTAACATTCATTTCTATACTTGTTGTATATGTATGTCCACTGTCCAGTACTGATTTAGTTAGTGTTCCTCTAGTATAGTACTTGTATAGTAAAACGATTTGAAAATAAACCCATATAGGTACAATATAATCTGGGATAAAGTATCCCCCTCCCCCACCAATCACTGTATTATATACGTACATATTTGATTATTCAGCAAAATCTTGGAAAGTATATTCCTGGGTCGTTTAATATACACTATACAGTATATACCAATATATATATATATATGCCTACCCAATGGGAACATTGGAACACCATACTGAATATTATATACATATTTGTCGACCATATGCGTATACTGTATCTATATTCACTCGCACACTATATTACAGTGACATATTAAAATCGTTTGCTTATCGTTATTAAAAAATTTGTAATATTTTGTTGTATACATATCGAAAATGACGTGTATACAACTATATGTTATTTTATTTCATTTCGTTTTACTGAACAAGTTCATTATTGCAGTTCGAGACGGCGGAAATGGCCGTTTAGCGTGCGTACAAATTTTCCCACACTCGTCGTGTATTTTTTTTTCGCACTCTTTTGCATGTGGTTGATAGACCAAATATATTATAATAGTATCTATAAACTCTATACATACATATATACCCACACACGCCACACACACACATTACGTACCATGTATACGCGATATTATCATCGTACCGGACTGGTTGTGTCTGTGTACATGTACCTACTGAGCATCTGTGCCTATAATATATACAAGTACGATGTATATGTACATAATATACATATACCTGCGCGGTCAAATATATAATATTATATACCATGGACGGACGATGACTGACCGCGAACGTTCGGTTTTCTTTTCGCACATGATGGCGCACGTAAACGCGCGCGTTACGACTATAATATAAATACGTACCCATACTATATATTATATATCTACTATACGTGCATACTATATATACATTATAATATATTATAATATAATAATAATAATAATATCGTGTCGATCCGATGACTCGTGGACAAGGAAGCGGTGGCGAAGGGGCCCGACCGCAAAATGATCAATTTCACATGCCCGTAGGTTCTTCACCGATGTATATATATGTATATTATGTGTGTATAATATGCGTACAACGCGTTCCGGTTGTTTGGTTTGCGGTTTTCGGACGGTCGTGTTCTACCCGCGATGGTTTATTGTTTTCCATTTTTAAACTGCAGCTACGGATTCACGAATCCGTAGGAACTATAAATACACATAATGCTGAGTCCATCATACTGCATACTATATTATTATACATTACCCTCAGTTGCAACTTGCACGCTGCACGTCATAAAATATATAATATCACGTTGCGTTATAATGAATCAAAAGTTTTATAGGTGATCCGTGTGTTTGGGCGAGTACCTATCATATGGTATTAGATACATTCTTAGAGCTATATAGTATACCATATTCCGGGGTAAAATAGCGTAGAAAGTTGCATAATACTATAGGTACGTGACATCAGACGGCGCTGTTTAGGGGGGGGGGCATAGGTGCCATAGGAGAGGGGCATTATGGACTACCTATAAATAATAATTTCATTCAAAAATCGATACAGAAGTTCAGAGTGTTTATAAGTTTAAATCACGGACTACAAATTTTACTATTGGATACATGTTTTGCTTTCTGTATAGGCCCAAGCGGATAAATAGTTAAAAGTAAAATGTTTAGATCAAAAGAATATTGCCCCCCCCCCTAGAATTCGAATCAAATCCACTACTGTGTGAGATAAGGGATGTAATATCTGTTTTGGAAGTAGTTGTGCACCGGCCTCTGAAGTCTGCAGGTTACAACAAAATAACTGGAATTAAGTTATCCAGAATTACCAAACAGTTTGTTGTTCAATAGTTTTTTTTTTAGAAAAGTAGGCTTGTACTGTGAAACTACAAAAGTTACCCTTAATAAGAAAGACTAGGTATATAACGGTATACCTTCTGTGCACATCAACTGTTTCTAAAATATATTATGTATAAAAAAAGAATGCAATATCACTTATTATGAGTGATATGATATTTTTGGACAATACACTGGAAAAAAGTTTTCAGCTAACAGACATGTCAAAAATGTAGGTATATGTACAAAACACCATTGAAAAACCAAAACATATTGTGCGTTTTTTAGCCGGCTAATTTTGTGAGACCTCGATCGTTGTACATAAAGAAGCTATATAATCATCGTTGATTTAATAAAATACCTACCTATTAGTCTCCTCCGCCAAATGTATAAAATAAATGTAAATCATCATATTATTCATTCTATATACAAGTGTCTAAAACTGTCTATATAGTATATAAAAATATAAAATAATAAATGTATATTAAGTAGGTAGAACGTTTTGTGCAGATTGCATTTATATTTTCAAATATTTGTTTAATTTCAACACGATAGACATTATTATTATTATTTTTTATACCGCGTATGACATTTGATTTCTCAGTTTATATTTTAATACGCTTATGTCAATCCATTATCCACATAATATATATTATACACATACCTAAATAACTAATAAGTTTGTAATTTATACGAGTGTATATATATATATTTAATATGTCATTAAAGAATTCGATTAATTCCTTACATTAGTTGCGCGCTCTTGTTCGAGATCATTTATAAATATAAGGCGTAGCATTAAAATATCACCAGAGTCAATCTCGATTAACCGGTTATACTTATATGTGTTTTATCTAAAAAAATTATTGAATTTCACGGGATTAATATAGCTGTAGCGTTGCGAGGTTGCGGTCTACCTATATTATGGATGCCTTAATCAAAAAAATACAATTTTACTCTCGAAAATATTGTACCAGGTACAATATATCCTAGAGAAGAATCACCTTATGGGTATGACTGATGTATATCGACGGTGATGAAAGCGAATTTGAAATGTTTACGTACACCAGCATTCTTAGAAAAAATCAAATACCTTCTAATTAAATACCACCTACTGGTTATCAATGTTTTGACAGAAATAATATGGATTTTAAGAGTGATTTTTTTTTTTTTTGGGGACTTGAAATTATTTATTTCAGCTTTGAGGACCAAGGCAATTATAGCATTAAATTGAATAGCATACAAATATAATATATATATATATATATATATATATAAATAATTTGTTAATTAAATACATATAGTATTGGTGTTATCTTATTATAATTTTAATATTTGAGTTGTTTTGAAAAATTCTTTAGTGTTTATTCCGTTGTTTGGGTTTGGACCTAGACTTGTTCCGATATCGTATATATTTATTTCTTCTCTTAGTTGTTCATACATTTTGCATTCTTCGAAAATGTATTTGATTGTTTATTTATTTATTTAATTTTGTAACGTGGTGCCTTATGCTTGGCATATTAGTGGGTCACCTTTTGCCTTCAAATATCCGTGTGTCATTCTTGAGTGTCCAATTCTGGCCCGATTCAGTTTTTTTTTCATTTGTGATACTAATGTTCAGGTTTCTTTTCCATCTTTTGGTTTAGTTTGTTTGTTTGAATGCTCCATATGTTTTGCCATAGGGAGGTTGTGTTTTGTTTTATCTGTTTTCTTATATCTGTGTATGGGGATATGTTGATGTATTAAGCGTTATTTGAACGGGAGCAAATTTGACTTGTTTATCTGCCCTTTCATTGCTGTCTATTCCTATGTTTCCAGGTATACATATAAGTAATAAGAATTATGATATTGTTCCTTTTTTTTTTGCTTCTTCTAGTCTGTTTTGGATTTGTATTGCTATATTATAAGATTAAATTTGTTTTTTATGCTAATAATGGAGTTTAATGAGTCACTTAAAATAATATATTTTTCATTTTCATTTTTGTTTATGAATTTAATGGCCAGAAGCATAGCTACTGCTTCGGCTGTACCTATATAGAACATGTTGATGGTAGTTTAAACGATGTCTGTAGATTGTTTTTTTATTATGGAAATTCCTATACCCCTTCAACATTTTTGGAGGCATCGGTATTTATTTCTTGAAATTTGCTTAGATGTTCAATAGTACTTTTTAGGAAATTTTTGTATATGTATAGAGGTGTGTTTTCCTTGCGTAGTGTGTGTTAAGTTCTATGTTTATGTTGTATGTACTTGTCTACTGAGGGCTTGTTATTTTATATTTTTTTTTATTATTTGTGGTTTTTTAGAATAGTTTTGATTATTTTGTAGTTCTAATGTTATTTTGTTCACTGATGCTGAATTGTTTGTTAATGTAGATAATTTCATCGCGTATAAAAGTGTCAATATTCTATTCTTTTTAGATCCTGTGTTGATTATCCCGCTATATTGTAAATGCTTTTGATTGGACTGCTTTTAAAGGCCCCTGTAGCCATAAGCCATTAGGCTCTTAAACCATTCGCATCTCTGTGTTGTAATTCTAGTCTATGTATTTTGTTAATGTGTTTTTTGCTATGTTATAAGAAATCCAGCCATATTATAGTTTTGCTTGGATTGTTGATTTGAATATTTAAATGCGTATTTTTGTTTCACTGCCCCAAGTTGTATGTGATAGTAGTTTTAATATTCCGAGTGCTTTGTTAGTAGCTATCTTCGGGGATTTTATGTGGGGCGACCATGTGAGCCTGCACTTTAATTAACACACTGTTCACTGACCGTTTTAATATAGGTATTCGGTCACTATTATGGAAAGAACAATACATACAGCACTTACTGATTTACCAAGATCTCTCATCTTCACTTCAATTATGCAATTTTTTAATTATTCAAATCTTGATTTTATTAATTTTTATGTATTTACTGAATGAACGAATTTTAGAATAGGTACTTAGATATTTTATGGCATTTAATAATGATATATTATAGTTGTACAAAATTCTGTTTTCAAATTACTCTCATCCATATTTTACTGTTATACGTACGGTGCAGGTCATTTTTATTTAGAGTTTTAATGTACATATCCAAATTGGAATTCAAACGATAAGTTTCTAAGTTATATTAAACATTATGAAATAAGGGTATTTAAAAGCCATTCACTCAATAATTTATTGTAAAATAAATGTACTTCCACAGGACACTCCAGCATAACAGATATCTAAATATTTAAAAATATTATCTTTAAATATACATACAAATTCCAAAAATCAGAATTTATATAAAATATGCATAATGAAAGGATAAATTAGAGTAGAGCAATCAGCTTGAAGGTATTGGTATATAATATAGGTATCTACGTCACTGGTCCGCTTCCATATAATCAAAGCCAGGTATAGGTACCCGCCAAATAGTAGGATAATAACTATTTGCATAATGTATGACCGGATATGGTAATACGAGTTTTAATATTATTTTAAATGTTTGGACAATATATAGGTATATACAATACCGTATACTTGTGTACACATGGCATGATTGTCCTGCCATGCAATAAACGCTCCAGCTATACCTATAATATACCATCAGCCAATTATCTTTAAGACTATTGCGTGTTTTACTACCTAATACCTACAATATTTATATATTATAGGTATATAGGTATTACTGTATTAGGTTTAGGTAATATTTGAACAATTGATGGACATTATAATAATATTTTACTTTTAAAATAATACCTAATATTAATTAGTTCAATCTAAATTTTAAATTTGTAAATTACGAATTTGTGTAATAAACACGAAGATTTAAATTCATTTTTCAGTTTTTGTAAGCCAAAAAATACTAGGTAGCCAGGTGGGTATATATAATTAATAATAATATTACGTAATAATTATTGTGGCCTCTAAAGTTTTTTTTTCTATTTGAATCGTTATCATCATGCGACGATCGATCATTGTGATATATATTTAACAATATACGTAGAATATAAACTGTCTAATTACCGTAAGCGAACAGTTTCGCGTGTCCATATTATGAATAGTACTCAATTATACCTATATAGGTGTATGTATGTTTCAGCAAGTCATCACTCATCCACACGATTGCAAGGATTTACTCATAGGACTGGACTATATACAATGTAATAGTTGGGCTATTGCAGACCATACTCTAGATTGGCAATAGCTAGCGAGGCCCCCTTTTCTGTGTGACTGTATATAATATGAGGTCCTTTATTATAAACGGAAAAATCATAATTAAAAAAAATAAAATATGAACTGATTTATAGTAAAGCACACAGTATTGTAGTAGTCGCTTGCAGTGCCTATTTAATATTTTATAGGGATGTAAGAAAAAAAATATGTTTGTTACATCAGCTCTGATAAATATAATTGTATCAGTAGGAACTTTGGCCTTTGGATATTTATGTAAAAGTTTTGATAATAAAATTTTATATTACATATTAAGCAATAATATATTATAGTAATAAAATGCACCTACCTAATATGGGTACCTACTTATAACCATTGTTTTTTCCTATTTACAAAATTATAGTATAATATTAGCTGGCGTTAAATATAGATAATATATAGGTAGGTACTTATGTATGGGAAACTATAATATAATGTATATATAATATAGCGTACATCATACACTCTTGTAGGTTTCGATACTAATAATCAAATTTCCTACATTTCGAGAGGTTACATACCTACCTAGTTCGAGGAGTTTCGATTTCACGAAGCTCGCTCGCGCACAACCACTTCCTACGGTCCGCGATCAACCGCGCACCACATCCGCGACGTACGCATAAATTAAGCTATACCCAAAGTGTGTGCGTGTGTGTGGCGTATAAATAACAATTAAGAACACTGGGTGTAGATTTACCGTTTGCTCGCTCCTATAATAATAATATATTATCGTCGATGGGGGTCTGCCGTAGTCTCGTGTAAGTGTATGCGTAGATATAATAATAACATCGTACAACACGCCGTCTGAAAACCGTCATACCATAAAAACCACACTGCAGAGCATAATGTGCAGTAAGTCTCTGCATTTACAATATGCGTGTGTATATGTATGTAGATTATAATACCCGGTAAAAGGACACCTATAATATCGCCGACCCGACACGAACACACATAAAAACGTCGTCCGTCGCGAGAGAAGGGTTTCTTCCGCGCGGGTGTGCGCGCTCGCGCCATTTGCGTCTCGTTAGGCGCCGCCGCCGGAGGTTTTTATAGGATCCAATAACTTATCCGTATATTATTATACACATAATATAGTAGTGAGCATTGAGCAACTGCGATGTTAATTAACCATAACCAGTAGTAAGTCGTCGGGAGTTTGTGTTGAGCAGCACTAAGTTGTTGCGTTATCGTCGTCGTCATCATTATTATTATTATATATTATATTTGCTGTGTCTGCAACGATCTGTGTGCTTGTTTTTTTCCCCGTTAATGTTTTCAAACGCGCATCCAGTTCATTTTTCAACACTTTTCTGCTCGAAATGTCACAATCGTTATTATAATATATCTATTTTATAAACTAATACGTTGCATGTGTACGTTGCAGTACCTACATGTATATAATATACATTGTATAGCCGACGCATGTGACAATACGTAAATAAGAACTGTTCGTAACTTGTTTGTTCATCACTTCTGCATAAGCGGATAAGATATCGGTAAAGGTACAGCCGTTTCTGTAACGTTGTTTAAACGTGAATATTACGTTCTAAATTATAATATTTTATAGATACATTCAAATATTTTTGTCGTGTTGAATTATGAACGTCTCGGCTAATAATAATAATCGGCCATAATATATATACCATAACTCCATAACTACGGTCAATCTTTAAAAAAAATACCGGTATATTTATTATAATCACTTGTCAGTTAAAAAAATAATTTATAGTGCAGTGCATAATTGTTATGTTTGGCCTGTGAGTGATTTTTTTTTTGGATAATGCGCGTTATTTACGAGGTTATGTAGGTATTTTATGATGATGATATTGATGACAATACCGGTTATATTATAAAAACGATAATATTAGACAAGTGTCTTCTCGAGGTGGTGACACAATGTAAAAGTAACGTGATCCGCTGTTTTCGATTATAGACTTCACTGGAAGAAAGCAGAAATTAAATGCATATAATAACCTGCAATAGATGGGCAACGTGGGGGTTTTTTTTTATTGAAATATAATATCTCTGAGTTAAAATCAGATCACATTCGACGTGTGGTGTTTCTTTACGCGTGGTCTGCTTATTTTTTTATGAATGAAAGTTACATTTATTTTGCGTATATCTATAGGTTACTTTTAATACTTATTTATTATAACACATTGTATAATATAGTTCCAAGTTAGTCGCGCGCAACAATAATTAATATTAAAAAAATAATAATAATAACAATAAATTATAACAGTTGTTATTCACTATAAAGATTATGACTATTATAGTGAGGAGTATAATATGATATATTTATGGAACGAACTTAGTTTTGGTACCTATATTATATGTTTTATACTATATTATAGAAGAGTTTTTTTTTGCAAGACTGTTGACGTAACCAAAGACTAATTCAAATATTATATGTATTTTAATCTATATATATAATGTTAAACGTGCAATTATTTCTCTCGTTAATTCATCCACCGATGAGCACATAAATATATAACATATTTACATATATCATCTATAACAGTGTTTAAGTTATATACATTTCATACGCACTTCATATATTATATTTTATGCGAACAGTATTCTATTCTGTAATGCAAACAGATTTATAAACACGTCGGTTAGGTTATAGTACTTATAGATACCTATTTTTCCGTATGTATCGTATAATATATTCATCGATTGGTTAACAAAATAAAAATTGTTAAGTGTGTTATAATAGCCGCAATGCTATATAAATCGAAAATTGGTTATTGTGTGTACACTGTACCTATAGCATATATCCTATACCTATACGTAGAATCCGATTCGCATGGACATAATTTTATCGGTTACGTGCATACATTTATACCTAGATATGATATACACCTATATAAGTGCATAATATAATATTATCTATAAATAATAATAATAATATATAATACTCACACTCAGTGCAGCATAATATAATGTATTATGTATATTGTATATACATACATTTAGATTTATATATACTTTATTTGGGTGTACCTATATAATATATATACCTAAATAGTAAATACCTTCACATACGAAAATTGCGCTTGATACCTACGTATTAATTATTATGAAACATTATGGTATTCCCGCACACTTGGAGTTTCTGTTTAATATGTTTATTATTATATATTACCTATTATACACCGAGCATGCATAATACTATAATATATAAAATGTATCGAGAATAATAATTTAAAGACGATTTACTAAGATAATTTTTTTCGTCCGAAACTGTAATAATTTACACACACCGCGATAATACAATAAAATATACATAATATATCTATATATTATTATGTATATACTATAAAGACATATTAGTTCGTTCACCTATATTAGTGTATATATTATGTATATACCTAGCTATACATATATCCCTATGCTACCATAGGCAATTTTTTATTATTTTTATCTGGTTTAAACGCTCCACTCTTCATATCGTTTTATAAAACACAAACTATTCCTCGGGCGCCGGATGTCTGTTACGCCATCATTACCAGATTACCTACTGAAAACTTCCGGATCGTCGACTATGTAATAATATAACAACTATATGAAAAAAAATAAAACGAAATACGAAAGGACTTTCCATCACCCGCGCGGCGACGTATATGTTTATACAGATGTAATATTTGATTTTTTCTTCTCGTAACACACAATTATTATTATAGGTACACATAAATTCTATACATATCTATATATTTATACACGCACATATATATACACGCACGCGCGTATTATATATCATTAAACGTATTAGGCGGTATTTAGCCCGAGGAATCTGTGCACGCGGCGGAAAAAAAACTACAGCGTGTTATTTGTTTTGAACGTTTACGATTATTGTTATAACTTTTTTACCTTATTTCTGTTCTGTTAGTCCTTTCTCGTTTCTGGTCGTTTTGAATACTACCTATATATATATGAAGTACATACATTATACACATGTATATATATTATATTGTATTATAAATATACTACTGCCGCAGAGCGACAACGCGCGGTTCTAATAACAGCAATTATTTAGTTGGCTTGGCTACCGGTTTTTTATTTTTCATTTTTTTATAATATTATATACTTATACATACAGCGGGTATACCTTAGTTTTTACAATAATAATAATGGACGTGTATTCTTGCGGTCCTGCAAACGACGGGCAAGTATCTTATAATGTGTGCTGTATAGAAAAAGCACCAGCAACGGTAGCACCCGAAGCTAATAACTTATTCGTCTTGCGTGCTAGCATATACATATTATACACAACACTAACACTTATATTAACACTTTTATAAATATGTTATAATTTATACGTGTGTTTAACGTTGTACACATGTAGAGCATATATATTATAATAAATAGGTACCAAATAATATATATATATTCATAATATTTTCCATGTTTCCATATTATAGTATAGGTACAGCTGCTGCAGATATATCATATATAATGTACCTAATGACACATCGTAACTACATTTGCGCCGTGTTTCGATATACCTACATATATATATATATATAACTAAATAATAACAAAAAACGATTTCCGCTTCGCAATTTGGGTATTGTTAATTTAATAAAAAACTAAATAAATAAATGACACAATATGCGGACATGATATGTATGATACATTATTATTAGTAATATATAATATGACCGTCAATTTAATTTTTTTCTCTTTTTTTCGCTCATAACAGAATATAATAATAATATGTGAAAAATACCTGTATATCCCTAACAAAACGTATTGTTATCGTGCGTACATAATACAGAGCATAGGTACATAGTATAGGTAGTATATCTATCTATATATTTATATTTAATACGTCATAACTAATGTGTCAATGTGTGAATACGCGACGGCGCCAATACCGCGGCGCGACTCAACGCCGAAACGCGTCGGCAAATTTAATTGTACGAGTTTTATAATATTATTATACCGTGGTCGTGGTCGTCGCCGCCGCCGCCACTGTGCCGCTACTACCAACGCACGCGCGCGGCCATATTGTACTCGTTCTCGACATGTACCTCCGCGACTACCTATGAGCGTACCTATATACGACCGCCGCCGCGACTATAATATAATATTATTATAATAGTATTATAATCAAACGGTTTAATCTGGTCGCCATTGTTACCGTGTTTACCGCGTTTTATCACCATTATTTTATTGTTGCTATTAGTATATTATATGTATAATATAATAATATTATATTATCGTTATAATATTAGCGCGCCGAAAGAGTTATCGTCGGCCGCCATTTATTTTACAATAATGTGATTGACTACCAATAGATATATTATATTATATAGACAGTAATATATTGTGTTATGTAGGCATACGAGGTACCTACAAATACACCAGCTGCAGGATATATACGATTATTCGCAATGCGACAAGAGAGCTAAATATATAGGCTATATATTATAAGTATAAGTACGTATATATATAACTTTGGAGGAAATATATATAGGTATGCCTACAAAGGTGTTTGAAAATCGGCAAAACCACGGTGGTTGGAATCACTCTGTATATAGAGAAATTATTGAAGAGCGCTATTTGGAAGACGATATATGTAACAACTATGTATTTTCTATAACTTTTAAATACCTTTAATATTTATAAAAATTAATATTGTCTGTGTATTTTATTTGTATGAGCCTCGTATAGTCGTATAATTATATAATTGTTGTATTTACAGGTATAGATTCTTTTCATCAAGTACAGTGACTTGCATCATGAGTCAACTGCATATAGGTGCATGTTTGCATAGATGGCCCAGTATTGGGTATATATCCTGCAGTGTGAGTTGCAGCAGTCCCTGAAATTTCAAGAGAATTTAAAAATGCATGCGTTCAATGTTTTGTTAACGTATTACTTAAGACACTATAAAACGCAACCATATATTAAAATTCTAATTTCCATGAAGGTTTCTGTAGAAGTCAAAAATGTTTTTACCCACGGAGTCAGCATTTATAAATGATTTTGCCAAACATATGACTGATAGGTACTATTGTTAAACATCCCTATTATAATATAACGTTTAAGTATATACAAATTAAATATATACTGCACGTATACCTATATAATATATTTCAAATCCCCGCATACCAATTCATCGAATAAGGTTACAAATTTTTTTAGTAGTACTTATATGTTGGTAGGTAGGTAAAATATATCAATATACTGATAATTAATATATTAATTAATAATATATAAGTATTATTCGCGATATGTGTTGATTATCTATTGGTTCTAATAAAACACATAATATATAGGTATAGCTGCTAAATATCATTTAAATGTATACAATTTATATGTAATGGAACAACTATTATATAGGGACTTAGGGAATTTGCGAGTATACCCATTACATATTCATAACGATTTTTGATTTCTAGATAGAATACAATTCACCAATGAAGGCACTTACCTTGATATAATATTACGTAAAGAAATAATATTAGGAATGTAATATAGTAATTACAGTGAAGTGTACGTAATAACATTTATCGAATATTATATTCATAGCATTAAATTAATGTACAGTCATCTGCATTTAAAAATGTTTAATGTTATAGGTATAGGTAGTTGATTAAAATATTGTTGAGGAACCTTATATAATTATATAATGTCATATTTAATATGTTTAATTGAATAACAAATATGAAAATAATTATTTTATTTTGACGTCATGCAATTTGAACATGTAATAATAATATAATGTCAGTTATTATAGAAAACATTTAAAGTTCCTTAACCCGTTACGGGAGCTAGCTGATGAATATTGTCGAGTTGTACAAAATATAATAACATACAGTTGGTAACAATAAGTAAAATGACTAATGAATAATAACTAATAATAAGTAATTATAACATCCATATACTGTTAACCTGCAAGCTTAGGTTGTGCAATCGGAATTATAAATAAGTATAGGTAAAGGAATATAGACAGGTTAAACGTGTTAAAAGAAACTTTTATTTTATATCAAATTTTTCACAGAGATAAAAATGTTTAAATGTTGATAAATAACTTATTTAAAATAAGTATTAGGTATAGCTTAATAATATTATTTTTATTTTTTTTTGTATTGGATAAATACATCCAATTTTTAAATAATATACCTACATTTTAATTATTTGGATATTAATTTATGCATCATATAGATTTAGTGAGAATTATTCTAAGATTTTTAATATTTTCATTAATAATTTGAGTATTTGACTACAATTATCATTGTTTCACGCGTTTTCTTCATATCACAGAACCAACCCAATAAGGTATTAGCAACCCAGCTGGAACAAAATAATAGAAAATAGCTGGTATCTACCTATTTATGGTTTCTTCATTTACGAAAACTACTAATAATCACATATAATATTCTAATATTCTACATACTGTACCACAATAGTACAAGTACCTGAATATCAAGCGCATATATCACTATAAATAGATTTGACTTTAGCTTATATACATTTTTAGTGTGGTGCTAACGAAATGTAATATCTTATACAGTTATACTCATATTGGCGTTAATAGTATTCAAGGGGGCTTAGCCCTTAAATCCCCCCCACAATTTGCACCTATGCTTAAACTACACTAGAATAAAGTGTTTAGTAACTACCGCATCTGCATAAAAATGTCCCACCAAGATACTAGATTCAATTTTCTCTCGAAATGAACTATTTTATATAGGCGAAGGCTGTGGCGGTCATTATACCTAACTATATTGTACTGTCCTACTCATTAGTCATTATTCGCATAATAATAATAATTTGTAATAATGTTTATTTAAAAAATTGATTATTGTACAACTAGGACTATGTGTCTATGTATAAACGAGAGTAGCCAAGTATATAAATGTATAATTGTATTTCTTCGCGTTAAGCACGTTTGATATCGTTTTGAAATAATTTGAAACATGTGAATCGTAATGGATTTTGCAAGAAATAAGAATAGGTATAATACAATTTAATATACGAGTTTGTGACATATATGTCACAAACGCGTGTTTAGAGTCTATAATATTATTATAATGTGTATATAAATTACGCATATAAATCTTATCGTATTATTATCGCGCATCGAAATTTATATGCATTTTAGGCGTCATACACCGCAATATAATATATTATTATAATATGTACATTGTACATGCTCGCCGTGATTACGGGAACGTCTAAAAACGTATATATTTATTATTACCTATATATTGTTATCAAATAAATATGCTGACTCTTCGTCGTTACACAAAGTCACAAACACAGAATACCAAAACTATATTATATATAATATAATAGGCGACAATAATATAATCCTTTTCGTGACGTTTTTGTCAGAGACGCGGAATTCTCGTTTAAGGTGTATAGTATTATTATAATATTTTCATATCGTGTGCGCGCGTAAAATATACGTATATTAAGCTACAATTATAATATATTATACTATAATACTTAGGTGGCACGTATATATGACAATAATATAGAATAATATATATATATAGGATATATAGGGGGGATTTTGTCTTCAATTTTTTGCTGCAAACTCAAAACCGCGCGGTAATACCGTGTGTTACTTAAGCCCTGTATATTTATATATAAAATATTATACATATCATAGTTATGTCAAAGCCTGCAGCGCAAACCCTTTCTTTCATACTGTTCGTCTGGTACAATATGGTTAGGTATGCTGCAGTTACTGCATTATCGTTGACCATACGCCGCTAATCTCGGATTCGGCGCGCGGCGGTGGAAATCGCGCTGACTCAGCAGTGCCATTTACCATATTATACCAACAGTATACGACCAGAACCGCGGTAGCGTACCTATATATTATTATATTTATTATTTAGGTACACGCTCACACATATTATTATATCACGTATATAAATCATACCTAAACCTATAATAGTAGGTATAGGTATTGTCCGTCGTGTCCGAGTCCAAATCCCTCTTTATGTATATAATATAACCTTGGAGTATGTGGTATAGTGCCGCTGCAGAAATCATTTCACGGTGTATCGAACACTCATCGTTATAATATATTATATTATTATTATTATATATTATGTACGACGTGCTTCGCACCTTTTCCAAATCGCGCGCACACAATATAATATTATATATATATATAATATAATAACGATAAAAGGGACCGTTTAATGCGATTGGCCGCGGGCGCTGCGAACTCTATACCTATATACACACATTATATATAATAAACGGTCACCGCACATCTCTCACTCTCTCTCTCACTGGTTCGTTTTTCGCGTCCGCCGTTTCCTTTCCAGCGAACACACGCGCAAGAGAACCCAAACTCACGCACGCACACACCTTTTATACGATTATTATTAGATATTATTATTATTATTATCATATTATATGAATCGTCACCGCGCGTATATGCAATATAATATTATATTATACTACGGAGCGTAATGCCATTAACATATTATTATTATTATTACGATTATTATACCATTTGAGGGTACATAACAGTATGTATATGGGGAAATGTTATTTTTTCCTCCTAACGCGCAGTGCTGTGTACGTGTGTGAGTGTTTAATCGCGTTACCGGTTATTATTTGCGCGCAAAGTCCGCGGCGCAGTCGAGTCGAAAAATCTGTCGATTTTGAATGTGCGCTCCGCGACATAGTCTCGACGGGGTTTCGCGTGTTAATTGGCATCGCTCGCCGCCCGAGGACCTGCGCCTCCGGAGGCTGCTGCTGCTGCAGCGTTGGTCCCGCAATTGGATTTCGTAGTCGTCGTCGCAGTCGTCGTGTGTGCGTTTAAGCGCATACGTATATTATTATTAATACTTATGTAGTGCGAGTGTGTGTGTGTGTGTGCCGGAGACGAACGATAATCGCCTAAAATATGTACACCCAATTAGAAGGAGCAGCGCAACAGCAGCAGCTGTGAACGCATACATTTTGCGCGTATATATAGTCGCTATGTATATATTATGTATAATAATAGTTAACACTCGCGACTGGCATTCACGCGATTTAAATGTGTGTCACTACATGTAGGTACGGCGCATAATATATATTATTATGATATAGGTACATTTGTGTATGTGTGTGTAATACGCGTAAAGTGAAATGCATATATTTTAATAGTACGTATTATAATACAATAATGTATTATTGTATGCTCACTGTGACACTGTTTGATGTTATTAATTTTTCCTTCGATTATCTTACAATAGTGTACCTAGCTATATATTTAATAATAATATATTATTTCGTCTGATAACGTTACATATATTAAACAAATTATACCCGTTATCGTATTATCATTATTATTATTATATACAGCACCTCGGCAGGTGTCGCTGCAGCTATACGACGACGGTGTGGTTAATAATAATATAATGGAACACAACTCGATATTTTTTCTTGCGATAATTGGAAATAAAGAAATACACATACGAAATAAATGGCGAAACGAGAGCGACTGTACACTGTGACTGGCGCCAAACGACACGATATTATGTACTCGTTCATAAGTGCTGCAGTGTGTAACACAAACATTTCGTACCTACATATATGCCGCGCGCAATTTGTCCGTTTAATTTTTTTTATATACCTAATTTAATGTCTCACGAAGACTGTATTATTATTATTATTATTATTATTAACACAGCTACCTATTCGTTTCGACGTAAAATAATAACCACACATACGCACGTGTCATTATATTATACTGTCGTATATTCGATGACGATTTTTCTTACGCGACTAAATAGTAATAATAATAATAATACACGATATGTTTTTAACGAAGACCAATATAATAGTTGACACGCGACTTCCAACAAACATTGTTTCGTGAGAGCAACACTCTGTTAAATATAATAGTCAATACAATTAATATTACCTAATATAAATGATAAATATGTTATTGACACAACGGAGCGGTTAACTTTGAACGAATATGACGTATATACTCTGTACATGTGTACACACAACACAATAGATATTTTTGGTCGACTTACATTATTGTACAGAGTTACATTATATTATTATAAATTAAATAATAAATTGTTTAAAATAGTATTATGATGTAAAATGTCCATATTGTTCGCCCGTGTATGATATTTTATATTATTATAAAATATTCCAACAGAAGTCAACAAAAACGTTGTAAAGGGCTGTTCATCGAGGGTCGTAATTTTATCCCCCGAGGGTTTTTTTTCTCGAACGGTTTTTCGACGGGGAACGGACATTTATAATGGAATAATTAATACAACGTGTCAGAATACTGTGTTGTGTAAACTCGTGTTATAGGCACATATACTATATATATATTAATATTATATTGTATAGGGTAGTCGAATAATTTACGAAGAGCGTCAAACGCTTCAGATTTTACCACTCTCGCACGCCACACGCAGCCATTAATAATAATTATCAATTATTAATCATTATTATAGTATAATGCGTTTACACGTATTTTATTTAATTTTTTTAGGTACAGTTGTTATAGTTCATAACTGTTCTTTTTTCTTTTTATCCGTTGGTCCAATTAACGCACTATTCGATTACCACACCAGAAATTTGAAAAAATGGGCTCCGCATGGTTAATTATAATAAACCCAACCTGCAGTAGGTATAATAATATGGTCTATAGTTCTAGTGTTCTACACTATTGTTAACTATTGTGATTGTATGCGTTTGTCCATACCTGCGTATATGTATGTGAGAGCATATAGACGCGCGTACTGTTCAAAAGACAAAAAGCAATATAATTACATTTTTATATAATATGTTTATTGTATAATAATAATTATCAAGCAACAAACGATTATAACATTTTCAATTGTAGGTAGGTGCGCGATAAACATCCATAACCCTGAACGTCTGTCGTTTTCTTCACGTTTTCTACACGCGAGTAATGTATATATTATAGCCATCTTGCCGTATAATGTATATGATAGTTGTAGGTACACACCACGAGGAAATGGATTTTTTTGGTTTCTATTTCATTATATTATAATATATATACACGCTCACAATAGAATATAATATAATATATTTATGGGTGTATATATTATTACGTTGAAACGCCACTGAGCGAGAAAACAACAAGAAAACCACATAATCATCGACATGTGAATCCTATCAAAATTCATTTTGTGAACAAATAACAACGCGTTATAATATTACACGCGTAGGTAGGTATATTATATACCTCGTATAATATAATATAATATTCGAAGAAAACTTTCGTAAAATACGCATACTTTACCACCGCCCCCGTTGTCATTGTCGTCTTCGTACTACCTCTATATGGTCGTGACCCGGCCAGAAACCCCAAATACCCCGGTATAGTGGTGACGGCGGTGGCGGCTGCGGTATACAATATATGACCTATTAGACCACATACGTGTGTGCGGTCGTCGCTATTGGATTGCCCGGGAGAAGAAAAACCCTTTCGGCGGTGACCAGTGCTCCTCTATGCCGGCGCACCCCCCCTCGGGTATCCAATAACGCGCGTATACGCCCTTAAAGTGCGCACACACACGACCCGAACACGCATTATGTATTATTATTATTATTATAATATAATATAATAACCAGCTACCGGTGGCGGCGACGGCAGCGGCGTAAGACGGTTAGAAAAAATCGTATATAAAAATCAACATCACGTATCGTCCATTTAAGCCGACCGCGTGTGTTGTACGTGTGTGTATAGGTGGTTTATATACCTATATATACTGGGTGCAATTGCAACGGCAGCGGTCGAGCCGCATAATGGGAATTGATTATTTTTCGTTTTTCGTTGTGCCGCCGACACAAAAATTATACCCACACACATAATTTCGAGTTTCTATAATCAGCTCGCGTTCACAAGGCGCCGCCGCCGACCGCAAAATCAAATAACGTTCCTCGTCAGCGGGTAAAAGTAGTAGTCGTATCTACCTATGCGTATACATCGAGCTGCAACAGAGATGTATAATGTAGCTACCGAAGAATTTACGTGAATACTAAATTATATATTTGAAAAGAATGGATTTATAGTTTATTATAATATTATATAACATTACATCGATTTCCTGTATGTGTGTGTGTTTTTGTCACGGTCCAATGTGCGCGTGAAGCTTCTGCCGCCGCCGCCGCGTTGACAAGGCCCCACATAATATTATTGTACAGCAAGTATATACGCGTCTTTGCCGCCGTCGGTGAAAAAAAAATTGTCGGTCAATTTACTATACACACACACACGTACAATACGATAGGCGTACCCATACATATGTATACAGTATATACTCTAAATAATAATCGTCTCGAGCCGACAGGCAACGCGGCAGCCGGTAGGTATGTATTTACTGCAATAATATTATTATATACGGTTTGTCGGCGTGTGTGTGTGTGTGTGGGTGGGTGTGTGTGTGTGTACGGCGGTGGTAAATCGTAAATACGATATAATAATAATATAATATGTATACGCCTGCGTATAGGTGTCGGGTAACGTAGCTCTATAACTGGCGCCATCCTAATGAGTAAAGCGCCACATGAGGTGTCGAGAAATAAATCAGTCTCGTCGACGACGTCGTCGTCAGCCGTTCCCATCGCGTACAACAACGTGTACACACACACACACACCCGTACCTATATAATACGATATTAATAATTATTATTATTTAACGAGATAACAATAATATAATATAGTGTACCCATAGGTGTATAATATATCGTGTAAGTATCTCTATGTATAATAATATATAAACGTATATTATATTAGATATATTGTGCAGTGTGCTGTGTACGCAAACAGCGGCGGCGACTGCGCGGTGAAAAATACGACGACGGTTTTCCTATTTTCTGTGATGCCGGATGCGCTAGTTATACGGTTTTTTTTTTCGTCCTTGTTTCTCCGACGACTGCGACGGATCGCGTAACCACCGATAGACGACTGCAGATGCTGCAGCGCTGTACGGTCGTACATGATATTATATATAATATCATCCGTCGCGTCTCGTACGATATAATATAGACACAAGCTCCGATACCCGACACAACTCTTTTCCCGCGGGAAATAAATAATAATAAGAGGATGTCTGTGCGTATTTATTATAATATATATATATATATATAGTTACGTATTCCGCATTGTATATATATATATATAATATGTGATCCGTCGCTGCACTCAAGTCTGCAGCGCTATGGCTAACCGGCTCATCGTCGTGGACTATATCTTTTTCAACATATCGATAAATGTATTGTGATATTACTAAACAAATTGAAAATATATCTAGAATGGGTTATAGGTACCTTGTACGTGTTGGATTTCAGAGATATAACAGATGTTATATGCTGGCATCATCTGCATATTTATCGCGCGTTAAATAATATTATTGCAGTCAAATAAAGTGTTGCAGCTGGCACGCCAATACAGTAAATGGTATAATATAATATTCGGTTTGATAAAATATTAAAAAATAATATAAAATTACATATCTAGTTCATTTACAGACATGATAGACGATAGTCATATACTCATATCTGCCTGGACGAGCGTGATCTACCACGTGGGTCTATATTACCAAACATTCTGGGTACGAAAATTATATAGTGTTACATTATGGACCAAACTTTGCGAGACTACAATAATATACGAAAATTAATATTGCATAAAAACATTTATATAATTGTAATATTGAACTATATTTCTGTTGTTAAACTGCTGCATCACAGGCGTTGTATTTTGTAGAGTTATTTGCTGTTAAAAAGGTATACCTAAACGTCGTTTGAAATTAGCTGATGACTTTTCAGTATACACGTGGACGTGCAGATAATTTATTGATATTGTAATATTATAATATAAGATAGCATGAAATCCTGCAGTCACACGTCGATAAGTCACATTCTGAATTCTTTTAGGACTGATACAGTGATAGGTACCTGATTTGTTCATCACTAATATGACTACGAAAATAAAGATTTATGTACAACGAGGAATATAGTGTTTAATATATTCCAATTTTTAATTTTAATTCAAACCTAGTTGAGACTACAACTATATTCCTTTTAATTTAGATTTTAGTTCGTGTTAAACGAAGAACGGTTTTAGATAGTAGTTGTGTACGATTTTAACCCACTTTAATACGCCATATTATACTATAATCATACCTATGGTTATATTTGTAAAAATCTTAATACTATATTTGATATTTTGAATTTTCGAAATACATCTAGGGTTAGAGTCGTTTACTGAGTTTAAAATATAAAAATATTTCTGTTATTAATTCATAATTATATAACTTTGATGCCAATAGGTTATAGTATATATATAATATAGTCGTCTAGCCAAAACAATAGACGACATAATAAATTCGCGTAGAAAGTATTGTATCGTATATCCCGTCACCCGACGTGGTATTTAAAAAAATATTATCTCGGACACAACTATTAAAATATCAAAAATGAATTACGCACCATGTGTTGAGAGTTGAGACACATATTTCAGATGCGATTAAGTCAACATTATTATTTTTTTGCTTGATTACTGTATTATTATTATTATTATTATTCTATATACTTACCTAATGGTTGGATATAAATGATTTAACGCTTGAGCTTCGTAGTTCGTATGCCATTAATGTTTATCTTAATAGTGTTCCATTATTGCTTCAAGACATCAAGTATAAATCATAAAATAATCCAGCTAATTTATTAAAACAATTTGTTATACTTTATGATTAATCTAACAACACACTTTTATAATTGCCTAATTATAAAGTACGAAATAATGATACTAAATCATAAAAACTAATCTCTTTTTCAGTTAAAATTAGACATATTTATTTAGCATAATATTCAACATTATACTGTGTGCAACGTACATAATATATATTACATTTAAATTTTTGAGTATAAATTACATTAATAACTTTTATTTCCGTTGGGTTTAGTTAAAAATAGAAGCAGTACATATTATTCGCATTACAAACAAAAGTTCATATGTATATTTATTTTTTTATCACCCAATTAAATACATTAACGTCGCTATTTAATTGTGGCTAGTTCATAATATGTTTCATGATGGTAAACAACGCGTCAACACTATAGCAGAAAAATAAACAGTATATTTACTGGAAATTTATCATTATTTTAATCTTATTGTGAAATAATTCATTATTAGACAAACAAAAGAATTTAAAATGCTTACGAATGTTGTAATTGAATTGGGTTGCGTATAAGTATACATATTTGGCATTATTTTCCAATATTTAAATTTGTAATATATTCTTTAATCTTAAAGTTATTGGTGATAATAATATATTGATATGATATAGGATATGTAGGTTAGATATGGGTAGGTCTGAAATAAATGTTATGTTATTGATATGTTTAAGCCATTTAAAGGCAACATTTTTTTTCCAACTAATTTTCGTAACGCATTGTATAACGCAAATTAACAATAATAATAAAAAAAAATTTAATTTAATTTCTAAAAAATGTATAGCATGCTATCCTAGATATTTTTGCACTGCACTATATACACCCAAACACATATCTATGATTTCTTAATTGTCCCACATGGGAAAAATACCTATATAGTCATATGCTACTTAAATAACATTTCTATCAGCATCGCCACTATTAAAACTATGATTTACCATTTCATAATATATTATGTATGTAGGTACAATATACAGAGTGGTTTTTTTATAACGTCAGATTGCTATTTGCTACCTATTCTTATTTGTCAATATTGTCTGTTATTTTAATTTTAAGTATCCATCGGCTATAACATTAAATCCACCGCCTGTCCATTATTAAACTGTCTTCTTGTTGTAGTGAGTATAGTGTTGATGGTCAAGACGCATAATTACGATTTACAAAGATGGCATAGGTACAGAGTACAATGGAGTGTTTTAAATAAAAATTATACTATAATATGAAAATAAAATCGTAATTTGAAATCGAAATCGAAATTGTACAAAGTAAATATTATTATTATGTGTGGTAACCGGTAACTGGTCGGTGTTGAAGATTTTTAATTATACGATTGAGTGCATACAATTCTATATATTATATGTTTTATAGTAAATTCCCGCCATACAATTATAGGTACCGTTAAACTGTATATTTGCAGTCAGTTACGTACCTAGATAACGAAATTACTGCGACCCCCCCCCCCCCTATAACCATGTATCTGTAGCCGGCCCCTGTTCATATTGTATACTCAAATTATTTATTTATTTCAAATATTATACGGACAGTATAAGTCATATTATAGTTTGATAATGTGTAGTGCAATTACAAACTAATTTATAAAAATACTTAATACTAAAAAGATTTCGATCTCGATTTTACCATTTAAATAATATATAGAACTCAAGGACTGCTAATCATACTCAAATACAAATGTATTACCCGCTGTTAACAGGGCTGTTCAGTGTTCAAGATATTGTTTCTATTAGAATGAATTGGATAAAATGGTTTAGGATCTCGGGTATTAAAGGAATTTATTTTAAATTGAATTTGGGGAAGGAGTTCAAAACAATCATTAAAACCTAGTATTAAGTTACGTAAAAATGTTGATAGTATATACATGTTCTTTTGATAAATACAAGATTACACATTGCTTTGTTTTGTTACGTTTTTAGATAAGCTCCCCGATCAACACCTTTGCCATTTTTAAATATTATACATTCATTGTCCACTCAGCATTTTTAGTTTGTAAAGTCTGTCAATATAATATAATATATCCTACGCTATTATCGGAAGTCAAATATCTCGACACTACAATTGATTAAAGAAACTCACCTTGGATCAAAAAGAAAAATGCTCAACAACCGATTACATTTACTTCGCCCAATTTACAATTAAAACTCCAATCAAAAAATTTTACTATAGTATCGTACTATTCGATCCATCTTTACGCATGATAATTTCTGCGTCTTGGCTTATATCAAACTCCACACTACACACTGGCATTAAAATCGAACGGGTTAATCAATTAACCACTAAACACAACCTGTAAATCTTACCTCAGGAGTAAAAAGAAAATAACAATGACACATTGTTAATTTTTATTGTAAAGTTATCTTATAATATTATGATTATTGTGCTAAAGCCAAGGCTACCTGTAGAAATATTTTTTTGTGGGGGGGGGAGAGAAAATATTTAATGTCTATGATAGATTCTGAATCCGTGATCTTGAATAATTGAATGTTCGTATAATGTATATAATCTAAAGAGGGAGGGACACTGCCCTATTGACCTCTTCTCTAACTGGTGGCTTTGGCTTCAGCACAGATTGTAAAAATTATTTTATTTAATAATAAAAATAATAACAGTAATATTTATTTCCCGGCGACCAGCGTATACTACTGCGGAGGTGAACTGTATATGTATCATAAAGTGCCCATTACGTGTGTATATACAAACCCATTACATAATAATATAATATTATGTATAACATCATAATTAATAATAATTAACAAAAAAAGAAAACCGTCATCGTTTTCCGCGCAGTCTTTATGCAAATATTATCTTTGGTACTTGCACAGGCACCACACACGCACAAGTGTATACCGTAATGGTTTCTTTAAACTGTGTTTATAACAAATGTTTGCGTAATTGCGTTATACTTATATATAATTGTGTATAACTTCCGAATACGTGTGGGTTAATGCGCGTGTAGTATTGTATACTGTACGCTGCAGTAATATTATAAGGACTGCGCGCGCGAAATTTAAATAAAACAGACTTAATGGGGGTTTCGAAAGCGACAATAAATTTCGTCGAGACCGGCGTGGCAAGACGGAGAGATGGTGGTAGGAGGGTAGACGAACAAAAGCCGTAAGCTATCCGGTCAAGAATAAGAGCCCTTTTTTGCAAAGTGCGTGTTTTGTGTTAGGCTCGTCTACCGAACACATACCACAACGCGTTATAACCATGGCTAATTGCTCATTGTACGTCGTCGCCACGCCTTGCCACGGCGATAATACATAATAATAATAACACTCGTATAATAATAATATAATAACGACTACGTTAAAAACGTCCCTTTCCCCGTCCCCGTCGCCAACCCTGCGTTCTATAAGCGTCGTCGCGTCCTTATATCCGTGCACGCACACACGCGCGTATACACATCTTTGTCGTCGTTTATACACAGTGAGTGTGTGTGTGTCTGTGTGAGATATACGAGTGCGCTGTTTATCTCTTTTATACATGTATGGAAAACCGGGACGCAAAAGAGTGGGCAAGGAGAAGGGCCCACGTCGAGGAGTATATATTTATATATAAATGTATAGTGGTGGCGTGCGTCGGTCCGGAAGGAAACCCAAGCTCACATCCTGTATGGCGACGGTGGAGACAACCGCAACAGCACAATATAAAGAACGCCGGCAAAAGATATTTCGCCCCAATCCATTTACGAATCGCGCGCGATTGTTTTAATAAAATCCACCGTCCTGCAGCCGCACCGAGATGGCCGACTTCCCCTTTTGTATACCAAATAATATAATAGTATACATATTATCATATAAACATGTACAAATGCTTGCACTGTATATAACATACCTATTGCTTACGATGTGTTATACATTATAATACTATTCGACTGCTCGAGTATGATGGTGAACCCGGCAAAATGGCAATTTCCGTGGACGGCATCTCATCAGCTGTATCGACTCCGGAATTTGTAAAGAATGACATATCTGCAGGCATCGATTTACATAGTCTTTGCGCCTTTGAACTCTTGATATCACTAATGTTGACCGCTATCTGTCGATTTTCACGTAGATCGCTGAAAACTTTTATCATCAAAACGGTCGAGGACTGTAAATCGATCAGAACGGCTTCGCCTTCGGATATTAACTGCTTTGGCATGTTGGGTAACGATTTATATCGTTTTAAACTTGGTTGATTTCATGCGTTTCGTCCAGGATTTCATTACAAATGTAAATGTATTATTATATTATCAATTTAACCCACGTGAGAGACGATAAGTAATTAGTATACATTCAAAGATTAGGTTACAAAGGGTAGACGAAAATTCCTAAAATAAATCTAGTTGTATATCTAACCAAGATATTTGGTCATGTGGATTATTGATCTAAATTTGTAATTAGAAAATATAAGGACCGTTGACTGGTATTATTACATACTTAAATTATTTAAGCTAAACTGTACAATTTAATATTTTTCATGAATAATTAAGTTTTTTTTAATGGAATCTTCGTCGGTGCGTCATGAGGGTGCTCTGCAGGTATGTCGAATTTTTGTCCAGCATCTTGTCTTGTTATTTATTATATTATGTAAACAAGTAATAACAACATTAATAAATAATTTTCATCACACCAAGCCTTTATAGTAATACAATTTTAATGTAAAGTGTGCACGACCGAAAATCATGATCAGACTAATTTTAAGGCGTTTAAAGTAATATATTATTATCAGCATGTCAATACTCAATATGACTGGAATTGGAAATTATATGACAGCTGTTATATATGTAATTTCAGCACACGACTAACATATACAACTGCACGTTGTAAATCTCTTGCACAACTTAACTACCTATATTATGTATGCGCATTAGGCACTAAATACTAATGTTCTATAATATACCATTCCATCCATTTAGAACCTATTCAAGAACATGTTATAACTTATACCCTTTCATTTAATTTACTCAAATTGCCGATTATAATATATGTATAGGCCGTGGAAACTTCGTATGAATTAATCTCGTGTTCACGTTGTTCAAATCGTTTACTGTTTCGTACTCGCGGCTTCCGTGAGCCTTACTACAAGAACAGTACACCGCACCCCACTACATGACATTAGTATTGGCAGTCACACCCAACATAATACTATGTATACTGTAGATATAGTTAAATTGCATCAAGTCATTAATGTTCTTTATGTTAATGTACAATAATTGTTGAGTTGATAATCCTATATTGATTCTTGAAGTAATTTATATATTATAAATGTTATTGTTTAAATATAGACTAGGGTATAGGTAGGTGAGCCGTGAGGTTAGGCGTTCAGATAGAAGGATACCTAAATTTTTCTCATCTGCAGTATTTAATCAATCACTAACAAAGCAAAATCCGTAAGATACTCATTATAATATCCGCTGTTAAATTTTAAAAGCACTTTCTCCTTATAAACAAAAATATAGCTATACACAATCTATAATAATTGACGAATCCTGCAACTTTATGAGGGATTTACCCATACTTCACCAATCTGGGTATCCAACATTTTTATCACAAAATGGAAAAATGTGATGCCATCCAAACACATTTTTAAAAAACATAATCACAGAGATTAATTGGATCGTCGTCAATAAGACGATACAGAATACAACTTCAAACTTTCTGGAGGCAGCCTGAATCAAAACAGAATACGTAAAACCAAGCAAAACAAAAAAGTCTATAGTATTAGGTCCATGTCGCTGGCACCCCCCATTTCGAATTTCGGGTCCAAACACATCGGGCGATCGTCTGTGCTTCGTTAGAGCACGTTAGTGCTTTTGATCCCGTCGTTAGTGCTTTATCCCTTCCAAAGTTATTCGCATTTCATTGACATGGATCTTATAGTATTGTGTGTTTTCTTAAAATATAGTCTCATACAGACATACTCTCAACCTAAAATAAAATCTCCATATTTTCAATTAATTTATATCTAAACTTTAATTGCTCGTATAAAAAGTAATAGCTAAACTTATTGGTTCAATGTTCTTTCTTCAGTATAATATTATACAACAAAAATAAGGATTGTGATTTAAATATATTATTACAGGTATTAAATTAATAACTAGTCCAGTTTAATACGATATATTACATACTTATTATACACACGAATTGTGTTTTATTTTAAATGGTGTAGATTAAGGAAACATTTCTTCGTCGCGGCCGTTTATTTTTGACCATATATTTTATACACGTCACGCAAGAGAAAAAATAATATTTTCGTATATTATATGAACGAACATACTGATTTTAATTTAAACTCGTCTGCGGGATTTGTAAACTAAGTTCAAGCATAATGGGAAACCACCACTCCATTACATTATAGGTACGTATACGGTATACTTATGTGGTATAATATTATGTCCTAATTAGCCAATAAATAATATATTAATTCGAGTATTTTACGATGTATTATCATACCTACATTAAACATAATATATATAATATACGTATGTTTAAGTTCCCAAAATATTTAATTTTTTTTTAAATTATACCCATCAATGTATTTAACCAATTTATTTCGGTAGATATAATTAGGTTTTCTTCCAAATATACAACTAGCTGGTTCGGTAATATAAAATGTATTATTTTGTTTCAGGAATATAACTCACGCGATTCGTCTACAAAAAAAATAAATACCACCTATATAAACACATCTACGTACACGAACTGCGGGGTGATGGTCAAATTATACGTGTTTCGACTTGGTTTGATTTACACTGTTTACCAGTTTACCACTCCGGACGAGGCGCAGGAACAAGGGAGGAGAAAACGCACGAAATATCTGTTTCAGGTAGGTATAGTAACTAATTTTGAAACGAAAAATCTCGACTAATGTAAGGTACCTGCTATATATGTACCTACTAATATGTATCATATTATAGTATTTATAATGATTGACAACAACCATGGATTCATGTATATAATATACTATATCATAATCTAACTGTACGAGGTGTTCAAGGCAAGGATATGCCATGGAGTATTAATATTATAGACACCGCAACTCCCATCGAGAGTTTTTTGATATTTTTGATTTTTTATATCGTTTTTAAAGTTTGATAACCACGACGCACACGACGACCACTCGGGTAACCAGCTGCTGAACTTCGTTGGTTTGGGCCATTTCAGATGACTCTACTGGCTTCATATAAATAATATTATTATTATTTTAAGCTCAACTGCTCAACCTCGACATTAGTAGCGTATAAATTTGAATCAGAAAAGGGTATATAATAATAATGTAGGTACTTATAAAATATAAATGCGTGCAATGTAAAAACAAGGTACCTATACCTTATTATTTCTATGAAATGTGACCCTTTTAGTACGTCTAACAGTACCAAAAAAATAAAAATACACAGGTAGGTATGATGTATATACCATATTATTTAATTAGACTCGATGAAATTTTCTGTTAGGCGACACGCACACAACACTGCCCTAATTTGTAGTTTGAGACCTGAAATGGTTTAACTGATTTATTATGCTATACATAACATTTTTTGCTGTACTCCCACACAGTTCCACTTTTACGTAAAAACATAAAATTTTAAGCCTGTTACGGAAATAATCCAATCGCATGTATGTATCGTATATACAATAAATTACAATATTTTATATTTTTATTAGTGTTAAAGCCTCGGTATCTGGACCGTTATTTAATTGTATTTTTTTAAAATTTTTATAATATGATTTTTTTCTGTAAGTATTTGTTGATTAAACCTAAACTAAATTATATGTAGTAGTAGGTTTAGGTTTAATATGTTTGGTGAATAAATAAAATACCACTTGTCTTATGGTATAATCTATTCATTAGGGCCAAGGATGCCTTGACGGTATTCTGCAGGTATGTCATATTTCTGGCGGGCTTCTTATACTACAATGTTATAACTTATTAACGATTAAAATACTAGAAAAAAATCTGATTTTTCTTCTATTTTTCACATAATGTGTTGTCTCCGTAGTCCGTCTTACAAACTCTTTTGCGCGGAACAATTTTGCTCTCTCTGTATTTATAGTAGAGTTACCAAAATTTCACTGTAGCGTGGTCGAGGGAACGACTAGTTAAATATAAGATATCCAGGGAGAATCGTAAGATTCTATAGATAAAAATACCTTAGCCAGAGGCAGATAATATAGATCTCAGAATCTTAAATATATTTAAATGAATAGGATTCCATTTCAGTTATAATTATCTTTTATTGCCTACTAAACACTTACAAATAATAATATGCAAACGACGTTCTATTATACAATATATAACTGTATCGTAGTCATAGGTTAGGTTATTGTCGGAGTCCAGTAGTCGTAGTGTATATTGAGGTCTAAGGTACACAGTAAACTAACTTACTATTAATATTATTGTGTCGCTCAGTAGTTGATCGTAGACTTGTCATACGCTTAATTTATTAGATAATGATTTATGTTTTTTTAAATATAATAAAACTAACCGATCCTACGCACAAAATTGCTCGTAAAAAATAAGAACTTTCAAAAAATTGTGATAGTTGAACTCCTTTTGTTTGTAATTCGCTGCAGTATGTGCAACTCGGCCACCACGGTAGGCAATGTGCTAAAATTCTTTTGGTGCATGCTTATACCGTATTTTCCCGATTAACCAATGGCAACCAGTATATAAAAAAAATGCTTATTTCTACTAATTATTTCTCTTATGACCAATAGAAACTATTTATAAACAACAATTTCCATCGTAAATTACATTTTCATGATTTTTACATATTTTGTCAAGATTTGAACTTTAAATGCTTATAAAAAAATTGATGACTGGATTTTTAATATTTTTCAAACGCCATTGTAACAATATATTAAGCCTTTTTTACTAAACAGATACATTTTTAATAACATTCATAGAAAAAGAACTAAACAAATTGGAAACTGAAAATGTCCGTAAACAGTTCAAAACGAATCAAAATATTATCGTGTAAAGGAAATACTAATATAAACAACCAGTGAAAATTGCATGTATCTACGGTCATTTGTTTTAGAGTTACACCAAAAACTAAAATAGGTTTTGTCAAAAACCAATTAAGCATAACAATTTTCGGTTTTCCTTATTTTTTTTTTTTTTGTTTTTCTCGGCGCTTTTGAACCGTATTGACTTCCTCTTCAATTTGATCAGAAATCATCCCCAATGTTGAAGATCAAAACATTTTTTCTACTATAAAACGTAATATATATCACAACACATACACAAAAAACAATAATTGTAAAATCGCAACACACATTGGTCGTTCCGTTCGAAATCTAAAAACCTTACCTAAAAAAGTATAAAACGATGAGTATATACGATATTATAATATAATGCAAATCGATATATAAATCTTCGTTAAAATATTATAATACAATCATAGTATACCTCTGCGCAAGTATGCAGTAAGAGTTGGTATACCAATAATAATAATGGCGTTTGGAAAAATGAACAGGCCCGAAATTCAGCTGATGCCGGTCGATTAATAATGTGATGTCGCGGGCGTACTCGCTGGCTACTAATAAACTATGTTTGTTTAAATCATCGTCAACAGCCCAGGAAGAAATTCCGAATCCGGCACATTTGCAATTCTGACACCTATACGCGGACAAAAAACCTGTGAAAAATGGCTGCATCGCATAACGACGAAATGGCAATGGAAGCAACCATCAAGCTCATCTTGGGCAAGATTATCAGCAACGTCGAGTACGAAATTATGGAAGAAGAACTGAGTGGATTGGACGATATCGACAAGGAACCGACCATCGGAGATTTAGAGGGACTTTTGTTTTATGCGAAACAGTTCACCGGCGACGACTACGTACCGTACAACGGCATTCAACCGGCCGAAAATTCTTGCAAAACAGCAGAACCGGTCGAAACGATCGGAGACGACGTGGTGGTCGCGCCGACGGCACAGGAAGCCGCGAAAAAGGAGCGAAGTGGCGATGCGGGGGACGCCACGCCGGCCAAGGGACTAGAAGTCAGGAACAGTTTTGGAAACTTGATCGGTTGGATGGACCCGGGGGTCAAAACAGAAACACGCGCAGCTCCGCGCAGTGGAGCGGCGAGAGTTGTCTCTTCTGCGTGGAGAGGTATAACGAGAGCCGGACGCGTGTTGTGCTGTTGTCTCCCGAAGTGAAACCGTCCGAAAGTTTCCCCCCTGGCTGAGGGCAGCGGACAAGGCGAGGCGACGTGGGGTCTCGAGGTAATAGGTACGTGAAAGTGCACATTTAGGTGGTGATCGGCGGTAAGTCACCGATACACGTTCTCCGGCCATCCTGCGGTAGCGTGACGGGATCGCGGACGTTGCGCGCTCGAGGTCGCCGAGACACGCGAGACCCTCTGGCGGCGCGGCGGGCGCCCGGCTGCTTCGGTCCGGGAGCGACGACGACACGACGACGGAGGCTAGCGGTACCGGCGCGGGCAACGACGCCGCTCCGACGGTACCAGTGACGAATGCAGTGCTGCACGAAGACGACTCGTGACGGCGGCGAAGGAGACCTCAGAGCTCACGGCGGTGGAGTGACGGATGACTATAATTACAGGATTAGCTAGGAACACCACGGACGTCAGCAGCGCCGGACTCGAGGAACGAAACGTTTCTTATGGTTCGGCGGTGCGTGACTCCGTGGCCATCGGCTGCGGCAGACACCGCGTGCCAACGGAGAAGCCAGGGCGAAAACCACGGGAGTATCAGGACGGCAGCGCGTTGCGACGCTGTCCGCAGATTCTCTCCCATTTTCGCTCAGTGGTCCGATCCCGCGCCGGCCGAGTCGCGAGGCCGCCGATTCCACAGCTGCACCGAAATTATAGTCTTCGTCGTTCACTACTCTGAGCTTTGCAGGTCACCGTCGTCGCCGGCACAACAGTCGTCTTCAGCACCTGCAGCATCGTCGAGCAGCGCACGACATCGCGCACTAGCCTCTCGTCGCCAACCGTCGTCGCTCTCGCAGCCGTCGTGGCCGGGCTTCGCCCGCTGCCATGGTCGTCTTGGCGTCTCGAGCAAACGCGCCCGCGACTCTCGTCCGCCCCGCAGGACCACCCGTGAGAACGGTGTAAAGGTGACCAGTGGCCATATACCAGTAACTAACATCATCAGCACTACCAACTCGCCATCACGTACCCCCCACGTCGCCTCGTCTTGTCCGATGCCTTTTTTTTTCATTTAAATTATTATTTCTTGTTTTTGCTACTTTTTTTGTATCATATATAATATATTTCATTTTTCGGCACAGTAAAATGTTGTTCTTTATTTTTTGTGTAGATAAGAGTTCGATTTTATTAATTTCAACGTGATCGTGTTCATATGTGACCCACAAAGGATATTATAACCAAACATTTTTTTGTTACGTACCAAATCTCAATGAAACACATTGAAGGTTTTGGCCACGTGAAAGTATAAGTTTACTCGAGTGGTGACATTTTTTCTGCCCCAAAACGTGATAAAAGACAGAAAAATTAATTTAAGAAAACACGCACACGTTATTATAAAATCGAACTATTCATCACTCGGCTCAAAATTTAAAGCAATAATAACAATAACTATAGTTTTTGTTATTGCTTTTGTATGGACACCACATAAAACTAGGTAAAACATATAACTAGGTGGGTACCTATACTGCGTCGTCCCGTCGAAATGATTTTCGGATGAAAATATTAGGTACCTTATTAAAGCGAATTTGGTTCAACATATCGTGAGATCAGAACCAAAAGGTGCTATCTCAAAATATCAAATTGTTCAGGAGAGCCATTTTAAACTATTTTCCACTTGAAACTGTATTATCTTTTTTAGTAACGAATGATTTTTAATGATGGCACATCTAAAAATTCACAAAGTTGTTCTGCGTTAATTATAACAGTCACATGTTTTTTTAAAAACAAAATGTAATGAAAAAAAAAACAAAATTGTAAGAAATTTCCGGTAAGAACCAAAAAGTTCTTCAGATAGAAATTTTTGGTTGTAAATATATTTTTTTTTCACTTAATTATAGAACTGTTTCATTCTGAATTAAATGTGTTTTTACTAAGCCATTACCAACCCCAAAATAATAAATAATGTGACATTGGATTTTCGTTTATAGATCCTTATTTCAAGACAGTAATTTGGGAGGGGTCGAAGGTTAAGGGTTCAACCCCCCCCCCCCCGCGAAGTTTTCTCAGATTATGTAATCTTATAAATAATTAAACATTAAAAATTATATATTGTTTTAATTTTCAAAGCAAAATCGAGAACAGATAGTTCTTAAAATAGTACATCTTAGATATTTATGTAATACTATTTTAAATAAATAATTCATTATTTAAGATTACTTTTAAATATTAGATTACCTTTATGTTAAAATATGGTTATAAATTTACAATGCAATTTGATTTGTAGTAAAAATATAAGGGTATAATACTGTAAATTGTTTTTCAAGGGGGCCCCTACATTTTCTTTTACATCAGGGCCCTCAGAGTTCAATCCAGCACTGATCGTACATATTGTATACCTAATTCATATTATATACATAGGTGTCACATATTTATATTCATGATTGTTACACCACGCAACGTAAGTATAGGAAATAACTTTATCTGTAGTGTTTTCATTTTTTTTTGATAGCACTAACCAATATTTTTTAATAATTAAATGAAAAAACAAAAAATCTTATGTTTCCAAACTGATAATTTTAAATGTATTTTAATGTAATATTCAAATAATGATAACACAACGGTACAGATAAAGTTTTTCTGCTACATAAGTACAGAGGATAGACGGAGACAACACGCCTATAATAATACTACCATTGACTATATTACGAGTATATTGTAATGTAGTGGTTGAGACTTGATATCATCAATTTTAATCAAGCTGGGAAAAGTAAATAAAATATTACAATTGGTTAAAACTGCAAGAATAAAAAAACGTAGGTATATAGTATTTAACTTCAATAAAATTAAAAACATTTTTTTAAGCATACCTCATAATATATTTTTATGTGAGCCACTATTCAAACGAGCAATGAACTTTAAAATACTTAATTTAACTGAACATATTATTATACAATATAACTAATTATTATTATGTTTTTATTTGTTCTTACACGAACCACATAGTAATAACACTTATAGTTGCAAAGTCCCTTAGAACTTTTTCAGCTTTATATATATATATGAATACACTTGATTGTTTTACACAAAGTCTTTCATGTACAGTGGTCATATCCTGGGGCCTTGGCCGCCCAAATTAGAAAATATGCCGCATAGTATTATTATATAATACTGCCCAACATGTGAATTATGTTGGTTCTTGTTAGATTCTAAGCTATAAATTAAAATGTTGACAGAGTGCATCAAAATCACAAACAAATCACAAATTATTTTGTAGTTAAAAATAAATTACATTTTTAATTCTATATTATCGACCTCTCCGCGGCTCAGCATTATTTTTCGTATGCAATTATGTATGATTGAATTCAGATTTAACACATCTATAACAGCGATCTACTTACCCAATAAGGAGGTACACTCGAAACAGTATTGAAACCTTAGATCATAATATGCCATTGTATATAATGATCTAAGCCTGAAACCAATTGAGCTACACCCAGATTTTCTAATTTTAATATAGATTAAAAAGGATGTATATATATTATAGAATGATATATACATATATTAAATATATTTTCATATATCATAGAATGATAAAATAAAATAGTTACCAAAATCAGCGTATTTTCATAAGTAGGTTAGGTACAAACACGACTATAAACTTTACTAGGTATATGGTAACCGGATAACCTATATATTGGCGATTATTGGGAACCTCCACATAAAATATGTGTGGGGCACTATAGATTTTGCTAACGCATGGGAGGAAAATAAAAGGCGGTAAGTTCCGGTATATATATTATATATGTGTATTGATGTATATACAACATCACATGGGTATGTATTTAATAAATTTCTACATCCAAATTGGTTTCCATACTTACAAATCGGCATTCGAATTATGGTTCCCAGTATGTTATGCAACTAATGTCTTATTATAATTTATTTCTGGTGGAATTATTATGTATAATGTTAATTTACGCCCAACATCAGAGTATAGACTATACTACAGTGGTACTAATAAAATGAACAAAATTTCAATAAACATACATATAATATGTCTAACAATAAGACCAATGAAAATAAAAATAACATGAAATGTTTTTATGAAAATTCGAATCGGGAACCAACTCGGTACGCCTTATATATATTCGAAACCAATTCAGACATTTCGGAACTATACCGTATTTATAATAGTATGATATATTATTATTATTTTAATACAGAGATCGTACGCGATAATATTTCGTTCGTCACGACCATGCTGTGAGGGGGGGGGGTCGAGTAGACTGGAGCGGAGATTTATATTTCAGTATATATATATTGATTTTCAACGCCGTTTTCAAATAGAATTTAAAAGTTTTTTGTAGAAATTATACAGGAATTACGGTCGTTCTGTCGAATACGCGCGACGACTAATATAATATGTGTGTGTGTATGTACAAACTGGATTTATATACACATACACATCGTATTAAAGTGTGTGTGTATGTGTGTGTTTCAGTGTATATATGCGATGTGGACGACCCATTGCACATGGCCTGACTAATTGATGTGCTCTTTTTCGATACGGCACGGTGGCGGGGGAGAACAATTTCGAATTGTGTTCCCCTTTTGATGGAGTTTAATGAAGTGTTATTACACTACCCTAATTCACACTTTCCGACAGCGGGCGGCAGCGGTGGCGATCCCGACCCCGATTTTCGTATATATATCTATATATATATTTATACGTATTTACTATATATATATACACGTACTCGACGAGAGTACATATTATATATTATACACATACAATGCACACACACACTCCACACACACACACACACACTTGTTATATTGGCCGCCGCTATGTGCCACCCTCCGGTTATATATTATGTTTGCGGTCTCGTTTTATTAGACCGCCGTCCGCGGGTGCCCATCAAAATCTGACCGTTGTGTTTGTTCGACTAAAAACTGTTGTTGTATAATGTATGTAGGTATACGCACCTATATAGGTATCTACCTATTTATCCGCACCTATATAAATACCTTCTACGCCGCGAAATGTATGAAAAATATTACAATAATGATATGCGAACGGGACGCGCTGCAGCAGCCGCAGCGGCACGCGAATTTTTTGATTTACGTTATTTTATTATTCGAGTTTTTTTTTCACGCCTTCCGGGCGACGACGTCTTTATCGCATTATATTGTATATTATATTTATTGCTTATATTGCATGTACACTATTATATCGCTCATAATAATATATTATAATATACACGTGTATACTCGTGCGCGCGCGCGCCCATCGATGAATTATTGTCGTCGTCGTCGTCCGTCCGACTGAATATATTATTTATGTTTATAATAATAATTTATATTATATGATAACACTATCGCGGCTGTTTTGATTTCGTCGAAAATCGCACTCGAAATTCAATACGATCTCCCCGACTGCCCGTTCGCGCAGCTGCTACAGTTCTTAGCCGTGACCTGCTCTTGCTGCTCGTCGTCGGTCGGATATCAAAGATTAAAATGCCTATATGTCACACATGCATTCGTGCACGCCCATATAACTGCATTCACGCGCACTTACATTTAATGTGTACTTTTTTATTTGTTTGGATTGTGGCCTACGTTTTAATAATATGTACATAATAATATTGTAATTATACACAACCTACAACCGGTGTATAGTGTTACATCGCGACGACGACTTGTGTTCCTCTGTATAGGTAAAATATTATTATAATACGGATTAATAGACGCCTTCAACGTCAGAAATTGGTTTTATCATTATTGTTATTTTTAATGTAATCACGTTTTACGTGTAAAATGGTCACAAACAACAATACCCTTCGAAAACAGCCAATACCTAATTTTTATAGGTATTCTTCCGTTGTTAAAGTATTAATCGTGTCGCGTGAATGGGTACAGTATTGCAAAACGTCTTCGCTTGAAATCATAAAGTCTCGGTTAATATTAAAATGTAAATAAAATATATTTACAAATATACGAAGAGAATATTTTCTAGTTGTTTTTATAAAATATTGTCCGTATGACTTTATAATAGTTACTACACAGTGAATCCGTTTCGTCTTTCTTTGAATTATTTTCTATAAAACGAAAAACAAATTTATATGGTAAATGGGAAGTTTTCCCATCAAGCCTACCAGTTTGTTTGTTTTTATATCCGTTTGACCCATCACGAATATAAAGAATCATTACACAATTTGATTCATTTTGACTCACAGTGTAATACAAATTAGGAAAAGTAAAAAACAAAAGGTGACCAAGGGTAAATCTAGAAGTCGATCAAAGTTCTATTAAAATTAGTCAGCCCAGTAATACTATATGTAATACTATAATTTAATAACTTCATTATTAGACTTCAAATGTATACGTCATCATTGTCATGCTATACAGGATATATTATGACGTTTTTTCGAAAATATTTCTCTCATAAAATGTTGAAACCTGTATACAGAGTGTAACAGGAAGACCTGACAGATAAAATAACTTTTGTTCTTATCAAATTTAAAAATATTTTTTTATGTTTTATTTATAGTCGATTGCGCTACACGTATAATATAAAAAAAATTATTTATATTTTAATATTGAAAATAAAAGCTTTAAAATTTAATTACATTTTTTTTTGGAAAAATTCAAAATAGCCAATTTTTAAATGTTATTATTAGAACAATTTTGATGGTAAAAAGTAAAAACATTTATCTAAGTCAAATAGTTTATTTTTTAAAATATCGATATTTTTAGATAAAATTAATTTAGAAGTTTAGAACGTATATATATGAAATACCTAACATTTATCAAAATGTTATTTTTGGGAATATATTGTGACGTGAGTAAATTTCTTAAATAATTTATCAACCATATAATTTTTGTCATACGTCTAAGTATAGCATACTACCCGGCATAGATGGACGGAGGCAGTGGGAACGCGTACCTATATATTACGTTACACGGGTATCATTTCCTCTATTAAGACCACCGTAAAATTTCAAAAATTTTCGTCTAGAGTATTTTTTTTTTAAACATGCGTAAACGTCATTTTAGTTTTTATCCACAATAATACGTTTCGCCGTTTCGGCGACTGGCGGTCCAAATAATTATGATAATATTATATATAGCTACGACGAATTCGCGGGACCGACTGCTGCACAATGACGCTCCGGTGCAGCGTGCGTATAACATAATTATTATAAACATATAATATACAAACGCGCGTTTGTGTGAGTGTGCATTGTTCGTTGCAGGATTTTAACACGATTTGCGACGGGTTGCACGTCGTCGATGGTCGACGATGATTGCTCAATCGCCGAGTGCCACGCGTACCTGTGTGTGTGTGTGTGTGTGTGTGTAGTATAAGCGGAAAATTAAGTTGAGATCGATCCGACTGTCCTAGCTTCCAGCGACAGAGGGGACGGATGGATGACCGACTCGCGCGTGTTGTTCTATATGTGTTATAAATATTGTTCGTCACGAGTGCCAATTTTAAAATTAAAAATAAACGAAAAAAGAACCAGACAAAAATGATTATATTATATTATTTGTCGTCGCCATTACAGAGACACAACTATATATACCCTCTCGACACAAAATATGTTATTTATCGTTATATATACCTTCTAATATAATAATATAATAAGTACCTATACTTAAACGCACGTAGACCGAGATCTCCGGGGCCGCACACGTACGATCGCCTCGTACCTATTTACTAGTATATAATATTATATAAAAGCGCGTACGAGCCAGCTGCATCCGAGACGCGCGTCTATAATATAATAATAATAATATAAAGTCGCTTTTGTCTCGGGACGACTAATATAATCTCTTTTGTGCGCGTGTGTTATTGTCGTGCGGCGGTCAAAGAGACAAGTTTAAAGTGCACATCGTATCAAGCCAACTGTGACGCTGGTTAACGGCCATATACCTATATAATAATATATAGGTATAGGTATAATACATAGTACTATTATTACTGTACACGGAAAAAGAACAAAACGTAATAAAAATACTTTGGCCGATCATGAACGTCGTATTGTTTATTATTGGTACTCGTGTGTACCTATCTATATAGGTACGTGGAGGAGAAATGGACACCTCCTTTATAATACATACCTATACTTATAGGAATATATATATTCTATATATATATGGGAGCCTTAAACACTTGTCACGTAGCAGTCGGAGCAGTAGTAGACCCGTCTCCGTTCGTATAATAAGGTTAACAATGCCACGCGCCGCTCTCGAAAACACTATTATATATACTATTACCAGCTAAAAGACGTAAAGACACACACACACACACACACACACACACACACACACCACCACCACCACCACCAATTTGGCGACGAAGATGACAAAATCGCTCGCACCGCCACTGCTGTGATTATATAGTTGCAGCTCTCTCGCCCCCAATTGTACGACGTACCTACGTTCGTCCACGTAATTACGCGTAGACCTACCATATTTTGTTTTCAGTAATATAAATAATATATATTATTTTTATTATTCATATTATCGATATATTATTATATTATAATCAAACATGTCCTGACTGACCGACTGACTGATTTATCAACGCGTAGACTAAGACTGGATAAAGACTTAACATTTTCAAGCGAGGTATACCTTCTTACCACCATATATGTATAGGTGCACTAAAAAATGTCCAATATTCGCATTTTAAAGAGATTGTTGTTAGAGGTATCACTGGTATCAGAAAAGTTTAGAGACTAGTGTGAACCACGTTAAAAAATATACCAAGAGCTATATAGTATATATTTAACGGCGTTTTGACAGGCTAAATTTTGACACAGCTATGTGAACTTTTCAATTGGATGGTGGCACTGTGGCAGTGGCACCGAAGTCTATGCTAATGTCCAACCATGGCCCTATCTCTTTCAGCCGGATTTTATTTACATCATATCTAACTTTGCTGTAAGTAAATAATGTATATTATAGCGTAGGTATATTATGGGGTGGTAATAAATATTTATTTATAAGAATATTAAATTGCGTCATTTAAAATTTAAGTTCAACCCGCCACTGCAGTAAAATAGGTATTGCTGTATTAGGTATATGCTATATCTGAACCACGATTAAAGATACAATGGTTGTACAACGAGACACTATTACGTGACCCCCAAAGTGTCTTAAACTTTTGACTTATAAGAATTGTATTAAGAGGATGTCGGCGTACTATTTGTTTTCTCTCTCTCTAGCCTACGCGCAACATAGACAAAATGTATTTACGCAGAATCGTTTTTTATATGTTTTTTAAGTAATTTCAGAGTAAAATCACCCATTACAAAAAAGATAGAGAATAATATTTGTTATTTGACTTTGTATTCGACTTTCGAATTAAAAAAAAAAATGTTTTAAATTTAAATTATGTTTAAATTGTTTTGAAAAAATATTTAGAGAAATCGATATGTCATTCCCTCAAAAATATTATTCTCCATCTTTTTTGTAATGATAGATTTTACTCTGAAATAACTTAAAAATATAAAAAAAACGATTCTGCGCAAATGCGTTTTGTCTATGTTGCGCGTGGGTCAGAGAGAGAAAACAAATAGTGCTCTGGCTTCCTCTTAAGGAGCGCTCTATTAGTCTTTTGTAATTTGTAGCAGTAAAATACACAATATTTTTAAATACAGGACTACCTATCCATATTTCTTTCTAATTTTCTATGGGGATAATATATAAGTCCGATAGTCTATCATCTTGACCCATGATAATGGTAGTTGTCCAAGATTTATTATTATTATTTAAGACAATCACGAGATTCGGGGTGCTAGCATGAAAATGTAGGGTGCTAAATACCCTTAGCACTCCTGTAATTTGCGTCAATGCAATGAGTTCATACCAAACTTTATCTACAACAATCAAAGGAACATCAAAGTTTGCAAGAAACTTTCTATAATAATCATCTAGTACGATGATAAAATCGTTTTTCTATGAGTATATTGATGAATAGTATATAATATCTTTAGCCACTCGATGTAAGAAAAAGATGGCATTGTTTACATTGCACACCGATATAGTGGTCAATCTCGACTATTGACTATAATCTATGTGACTATGGAACCACAAATCGTCTATAGGCGCGATGTATCATGATTTAGCATAGTTACAGCTTTGGGTAAAACCTCGGTGACTATAAAGTATAAATAATAATTGAGTATTCGAGTTACGTAAATGGCTTTGGTTGATTTTCTTCACATTTGGGTCCGTATTTAAATTATTGTTGTCGTGAAATTGAATATATTTGATTATTATAATTAATTTTCTGTTTGGAAATCGTTCAACCACGTTTCTTCGTTTTGGTCTATCGCTCGTGATTACTGGTTATATACTTACATAATAATATCTTGTAAATCATCGTTGCAGTATTAAATAAATCGTGACGACGAGCGTGTTATTCAAATAGTAACACAATATCACTGACTATATTGATGGTCTTCTTCGTGATCTCAACTGACAAATATTTTTATTTGGTTTAGTGAATGTCCTATTTTAGTTACACTGGTTATTAAAATGTTCGACCCTAATTCTTAACACTACTACGGATTAATAAAATTACATATTACGTAGTTTTACGATCGAGGTATTAATAAACATTTTTAACGTTCGAAGAATTCAGTTGTATGCATATTATAATATTATTCATAGTGAAGTCCAAAGTAAAAACTTAGATCAATAGCATAAGTAGGTACATTGATCTTAAGTGAAAAGATAATAATATGATTGAACTTTATAAATTTAAATATAGTTTTATTTTGTAGATAATATTGTTTAATCATTAAATATAAATGTATAATACGATATCATAGACATATATATTATATAAGTGAAAGCCAAAGTGTGAATGATACAAATTTCAACATTTGGTAGGTAAACCCAATGCAGTATGCGTACATTTTAATCGCCCATAACAAAATATGTATAATCGAATTATTAATATGAAACATAATAATACGAGTATATTCAATTATTGAAACATGTGTACATAAAGCAACAATGAAAATTTGCCAATGGAAAAATAATATAATTTATGTATAATACACTTTTATTGTATTTTATGAATTCTAACAATTTATTAACGTCGCAATAAGCTAGTAAAAGTTCAATACATATTACCTACGAACAATTACTATGAAGGATTTACATAGGTACATCAATTATCAAATGCAGTAAACGTTTATACATTAATTTATTAATCATGGTGTTTTTATTTTATATTATGTGTACCTATACGCTTTAAAAAAATCCAACACATAATGATATTATACGCCGAAACTCCTATCACAGTGATCACAAAGAAAAGTGTTTTCTGTTTTTCTATATATTACCGTGGCCCAACTTGTTACAATTCCAACCAATGTGTCTGAAAAATATTATTACGATTATCATATTATTGTAATGGTTGAATTAGCAAATATTGAATTATAATACAATATAAAGGTATACCTACGTCAACAGGTACCCGAGAATCAACTAGTACGCATCCAATTGTAAATACTCAATACTCATAGATTCCTATTTAGGTATACTCATTAAGACTGTACATTGATAGGTATCTAATTATCATTCGTCGGTTCCCCCCAGTCGACCCGTGATAGAGATGTTAATTTTTTTATAATATAATTCGTTTTAAGTGTACCAAACCATGTCTTGATAAGAAAAATGAAAACAGTAAGGATGAGTTTTTACGATGTCATTTAGTTGTGGTATAATATAATATGTTATATGTATATAAGTACCTATAATATTATGCTTGTCTTCGATTATTTTTTATTATATAGTATTATAGACGGGTTTGACATCTTATAGAGTTTACAATCATATTATAATTTGTATTTTTCTTAAAGAAAAAAATCCACGTTTTTTGTATATTTTGTCAATTAAATCGATTGAAAACCACCGCTATGTCGTAACCGGTCAACCGAAAATTACATTATTCACAGTAAAAATTAACGAACATCAAAATATCTGTATACAGATATAATCGTGTCGTTGATATTTCTTTAACTGGAGAAAAGAGAATGTTTGAAAATCGGTGATGGTAATTTTTGCCAAACTATCCCATATATATAATATTAGGTTTACTTTAATGCGTGAACATACCCACAAACATAATTTTATCTTAAAAATATATAATACGAAAGTACGAAATCATATGCAGTTTTAATAATATTATACCATGCGTATGAATATTAATAAAATTACCTTCGGCGATATAGACCATTGGGATCGTATTAATATTATATTTATTATAACAGAATAAAAATTATTAGAGCTATAACTTATAAGAAGCTCTCGTAATATTTTAAACATAATAAATAAAAAATATACTATAATCTAGTACCTAACTAAATATAGATAGATACTACTATTATTGTACGATTCTCTTGGTGCAATCAAAAATATAATTGGATCTAGGTACTAATAATATTTTTAACTTTCTTATAATATTTTTAGTACCTATGTATAAATGGTGAATGTAAAATGTCATTCTTTTTTATTTCTTTACTGTTTTTTTTTTTAGCTTTTTTCATTTCCTTTTATTATTTATTTATTCCTATAGCCCCTCAATTTTATTTTTATCATTATTGTAATATTTTGTTTATCAAATAATAATAAGTTCGTTCACTTAAATTATGTTTTTTTATAATATAGCATATGTATTTTTATGCATACCTACTTGAGCAATTTCATATAATATTTTCAATTGATATATTTGGATTGATCTTTAGGACATTAGAGCCTAGCCCTGCATATTTTATATTATTACATTCACAGCGACGACGACGACGATTCGAACGTACCTAACAATATATATGTATATAAACCAAATCAAGAAAGCACAATCATTTCGATTTGGTCACTGCTACAGCAGTGCAACGGAGTGGCGGCGGTACATCGCACATAATGGATTCAAGAAATCTCATTACGACCGACATAATAACACGTCTTGACGCACTATTAAAATAGTTATTAACACTTAATACCATTTTTTTTGTTTTACCGGCTACCAGTCGGCAGGGTCTCCGTCGTCGTCGCCGCCACTGCCGATGATTGATGTCCGCGGCTAACCGTTAACGTTCGAATTAAAAACGGCCGGTGGACGACCGCGGCGAGAAGGAGGAAGTGGAAAAAAAAACTCCATTAATACGTCTTCTTAACCGCACGCGGTGTGATACCTACCCCCCGCCACAGCCTGCTGCAATATTGTGCAGTGCCCGTTTTTGAAATATTTTATTTTTTTACAATCGTTAACACTCGGCCGGCGGTCGTGCTAAAGTCGCTGGCGAGGCGTAAGTTTGTATACCCATAACATGAACGTATATATACGTACGTTTGTGACTTCCCTCTCGGGGTGGAAATCCGGTGCCCGGGGGATGGGGGAAAAAAATAAGATAAGTATAAACGTCTAAATGGGTTTCCGCTCCGTCACCCGGAAGAATTATATTTCGTCGTCATCTTTCCACCGCCGACATTTTTATCATATATATATATATACCACGTACATAAAATAGCGCGTAAAAGACATTACGGACCGTCGCTTTGCCAATCAATCCCGAGAGCATACCCGCACACACACACACTCAAACACAGATACGAATTCTTCAACCCTTTTGGTTTGCGTCGCCGTGTCATCTCACGTATAGTATATTATATATAAATAATAGCGACTTTTAAATTACGGCTGGAGATCAGAGTCTTATATTATATAATATATGGAGTGCGTGAGTCTACGTTTTTCGTTTTCTCCTCGTCACGAGACGTCCCATAACGATTCTACAGCACACTGCACACATGGTATAAAACTACACAATGGCCCATACACTATAATATTCATTATCGTATCAATATTTCTTGTAAATGGGGCACGTTTAAACATATATGTATAATATATATTATATCCAGAACTTGATACAAGTGAGCACCTAAATATATGGCCGTTTTCGATTTTGAATAGCCCCACAAAATCGCAAATCATAAATCACTGCCCATTATTTTAATAAGTGTTTTGGACTAATTGCATTTGGATTTATTTTTGTGATGGTTGTGTAATGATAATAGTTAAATAATATTCTAGGTATTATGATATAAATTTGTTTTGTGATACTTTATATGGTGAAATTAAATAAAAAGTTTCGCTTTGCATATATTAATTGTGAATATAATATATACGATAATAAAATTGATAAACGTATTTCATAGTGGTTTTTTCCCTATAATAAAACTATAATTGCATTTTTAGATTCATATTTTGGACATATGTGGAAAACTATTGTATGAAAAAATCTCATCTACCTATACGGAGAAAATTACGCAATTGACATTTTTATGAGATACCAACAGCCTAAAAACAAAAAATATTATATTAACTAAAAAAAATGTTAATTTTTTGTGTTTTTTATACTCTTGTTTATTATTATAAAATAAGATAAAATTATTAAAATATAAACCAGATAGCATTGAAAAAACGATTATTGACTATTTGTGTGTGGAGGGAGGACGTAGAGCTGAGGTGAATTACAATTTGCAAACCACCTCTTGACTTAGCTTCAGATACGCCACCACGGAGAGACGTTCCTCACAGTCGCATTTCGCAACGACAATAATTACGCGTTTGCACACGTTTGTATAGGCATCGTCGCGTCGAATATTTATATTTATTTAGTTATACTTCCGTACCTATTACAGAGAAACACTGAGCCTCACTGAAAAAAACTCGTAATTGTAAATAATAACATTATACGAATCAAGGGATTTTTTATTTTTTTTTTTATTTCTATTTTAAGAGGTCCTTAAAAATTATATTAGGTATATTATATACTATAATTATTAGCTGCGCCGAGAAAGTTGAATAATATAAAGTACAGTGCTATATTATGGTCATATAGGTACGTGTATATCGGTTTTAGTGTACCACAGTTCACGGGCTAATGGGCATCGGTGTACTTACCTCGTTTTGTGAAATAATTCCACCTATTGATGGGCAACCGCAAGCCAAAAATCGGATTTGACATATTTTTTATCTTAGTTGAACTTTTCTGATATTTCTAAGAAAAATCTCCGATATCTTCGTAAAGGTCAGTCTATCAGGAATTCAGGACATTCACACGCAGCGTCGAAAGGCGTAGCTACATTTTCGGGGGATTTAAATTTCTTGTTAACTATCAATACTGTCAATACCTATATATAATATTATCGTACTGCACGTTTATGTATTTTTTTACTTACGAAAAAATTATCTTGGGTTGAACTCCTCAGTACGCCCATGCCAGTTTTTTTTTGACATCGCTTTGGCGGTGATTGAATTTTAACTGTTGCATACTATACATTGCAGCTGCAGTTCAGACATATATATGACTAAACTACAGTTTATTTGAAAAAAATACTAGATGAACGGAAGCTGCAACGTACTTGTCCCTAACTTCTAAGTATAAATGTATAATATGCTACTCGTAGCATATTATAATATTATAGTGTGTGTGCGGCAGACTGCATCAGTGGTGACGGGTCGTTATCACACAGGTCGCAGTGACATATCGCGTTGCACCGGGTCCTATTATTTTCACGTAATAATATACGAATAAATGGCCAGAAAATTTGGGCTTACAATGTTATAATATATCATGTCTACAGCTGACCAAATTACGCGGCCGTGTGATGTGAGTACGTGTACCTATATATAAATATGTGTGTAATATATTCATGCACATATGACCGTTCCATTATTATAATAATATCGCCGTCGTCGTCGTCGTCGGATTTGTCGCCGCGATCGGATTTCTATTATGGTGTCCGGTCCAAACGACCCGGCTCCTTAATTCCCCGAAAACCGTCTCGACGCGTTGTGGTAAAAATATTAAATATTATGTTTTACACACACACATGCACACACGGGTGTATATATATATATATACAGCTATGTAGTTGTACGGCTCGTACCGTCTTATATATATATATATATTATGTAATATACATTATCGCGTCATGTATAATATTATATGATGGACCTCCCATGCTGCTGCGGTGGTTGTCACTGGAACGGGTTCGGCGTAAGTTTTCAAACTTTGCTATACGTTTCGATATAAGATGTATACAAATCGAGAGTACCGCATTACCGTCCCCCGACAAAACATTCACCCCCCTCCCTCCCCAAATCCAACGTGGTAGCTTCGACACTGCACCTGTTTATGCACACCCGACTGCGCAGGTGATGATTTATACGGACGATCTTCGCAGTGCTTAAACGAATACCTATGTATTATACATTATCTACCGATGTTTATGAATATAACATTATTGTTGGGTATGAAACCTGCGTTGAACCAAATAATGGCTAGGTAATTAGCTTCTAAAAAAAAAAAAAATTAATCAGCTTTTAACGATTAGTATTGTTATACAGTTCGACGATTTAAGCTTGTAGCATATTACGTCATAAATTTGAATATAGCAATATACATAACAGTACATAAACATAGTGATAATGAAGTAGTTTTAAAGTCATCGGTATACCTATTAGTATAATATAGATAGAAGGCCAATTATTAAAATGAAGGTACTGGATAATTAATAACATCACAATGATAAAAGACAATAAAAAAAAAATTTATCAAATTGTATATAAGTATTCAACGTTTGTGCAGGTATGTGGAGGGGAATGAGGGGATTAATTAATGCAGGAAAGTCTGAAAGAAATTTAAATAGCTGTTATATAATATTATTAGCTGAGCCTATCGCTCAGGCACAATAAAGTTTAGTCTGGAGAGTTCAGAAAAGACGAGTGTTTTTTACTCAGACTGTAGGGGTTTGACGGATCATTGGTATTACACAGTTTGAAGAGAGATTTGTACACCGGGCATAATTTGGTTAATTGGTGGTATGATCGCCCCTCACAGGGTGAACTTGGCAGAGCTGCGATTATGCAGTCTTATATTCGTAATTTATCGGATGGGTGATCTTCAAGAAACTTAACGTAACGGTAAGGATGATATATAGCAATATAGTTTGCGGTGTGTCCATATTCCTGACAGTTGTGACACTGTGATGGGTGGTGTATAGTGGTCCACTATATTATTTACAAATGGAAGCGACGTGGTGGACATAATGGCCCAGTTTTCCTAGGGCCTTAGTTATGTCACAGGTTAGGGTTGAATGGTGAAGGTTTCTAATAACTACTCTAAAAGGCTGATATTCACTGCGATGTCTGGTATGAGTGGAATCTAGAGTTTGCTGTGGAAAGGTGATCCGCGGACTGCGATTAAATTATCCATTTCAGTTATTATTGTTAATATTATTATTATTATTATTATGATCCAGGGTAATTTTGCTGCAGGTACAGTATTATGTATAATATACTTATATTTTATAGATTATATATACTGTAGCTATAGGTTATGATCATAGCTATTAAAAGTTATCGTTTTATAGGAACACCGATCAATGTAACTTTTTCAATAGTATCCGGCAAAAGTGCAAAATTGAATACTAATTTATTTGGTATAATTAAAAACCATTGCGATTTAATTGCTATAACTAACGTTCAGCTTACAATTTGACTCTCGATCAGTTTCAGGAGAATTATGTTTATTGTACAGATAATAGTAAATTGAAAATCATTATTAATTGCTCACAAATTATGATGACTGTATTGGTAATGGTTTTACATAACTATTTATATAAAAATATAAAATAATCATATATATATAAATGTATGTTTGTCCTTTATGCATTCCTAAACCATTTATCCGATTGCGATGAAATTTGGTACGGATAAGTGAAGAAGTTAGGTTAAAAGGTTAAATAAGAGGTCCGCCCGGGGAGGTTCTCAAACAGGGATTTTGAGATGTACGATGGAAATTTTTGTTTATAGATGATTGCTATTGGTTTTAATAATAATTATTATTAACCGCAGCTGCAATGTATAGTAAGTAACACTTAAAATTCAATCACGGTATTTTATAGTATATGATTACAAACATGCATGCACAACTCACCACTAAATTTGTATATATATAAGCACACTACCTATAGCTATAGGTACCTACCATGGTTTTGATTTATTATACCTAACGTTTTAAACTCATTTTCTGTTTAATATGTATATACTATAGTTATTGTTTTATAATCAAGTTACAGTTTTTTCTTAATAAAAAAAAGATATACAAATGCACAAACAATTTACAGTTTTAAAATATAATAAAAATCCTATACGAGATGACATTATGACAACATATTATGCGGTTGTCGCACATCCTCTTAATATTTTAATAATTACTACACTGTACTAGTTTGTAATATGTAATATATATATTACATTGTTATGTGACTGTACTATACCTATTTGGTTATACATTTTACTGCAGTTATAAACTTAGAATTGGATTCAAATCCATAAAACTAAATACATTATTGTATACCTATGAGTGTATTATAATATATAATGAATGAGTATAACTATTTAAAAAGTTTAAATTTATTTATTATCACTGATTAAGTAAACCGTGTTCGGTGAATTCGTGGACGTATACAATATTTGTATAACTCGGTAGTAAATTATACAAATTGGTCCTCACGTTCTTATCAAAAACCTAATTGTTCTTCAATTTAGTTTTGGATTAATTGCATTACAATTTGTTGACTCGTTCTGTAGTAATAAAATGGTAATTGTATACCTGCGTATATGTTGTTTAAATTTGATTATGAGAATGTGTAAGTGACAATTATAATAGATGTACCCGTTAGCCACCCAGGACAAAAAACGCATGCCTTCATTTTAGTTTTAACGAAATTTATGATTTGTTGAAATAAAAATATCGTGAAATTTTTTTTTGTCTTAACAACCAATTACTTACATAGTTAAAAATATATTCTAAAGTATACCAGGTACCTATAATAATATATAGGGTTGTTTTAAACGTTTTGCTCATTGCTTAAAACAGTGGTGCGCAACCTTTTTTGATCCACGACCCCCCAAAATAATTTATTTTTAATACGACCCCCCCCTTCCTACCAACATTATGTAAGTGTGTAATTTAAATTTACTTAATAGTCTTAATGTATACACACATTTTATTCATATACATTAAATCGTTAATTTTAGAGCAGTTTTAATATTTCTTTAATTTAATTAATCAAAAACATGAAAAAAAAATACAAAATTAGAGTTTTATAAAATCTAAAATTAAAAAATGTATCATTATAATGATAATCAAAAATTTTAATATTTTTAAAATTATAAAATTACTTTTTAATTATTTTAATGAGAGACCTGAGCTTGCATTGTAGACATGATTGATTTTATGTTTGGTTTGATATTTGTCGGTCGTTCAATTAAAAATTTATCCATATCGTTTTAGTTTATATATTATAAAATATTAAAATATTAAAAATGTTAGTTTAAAATAATACAAAATATAAATAATTATTACAAGCTATACAAAATTATAAGCATTAACGGCTCGTACACGACTATCGGACTATTTCATAATAACCGTAAGATTAAATAAAATTACTGATTAAATTCAATTTAAAAATAACCCATATACTGCGTGGTTCAATAGAACTTGTTATCGCAACATAAAGATATGACATAATGTCATAATATTACGATTGACACAGCCATCAACGGTACAAAATAATTTTACTTTGTATAAAACTATAAAATAATATACAATATACATAGTATAAAACTTTTTTCATTTGGTGATTACTGGCGACCCCCTAATAAAATTTCGTGACCCCCAGGTTGCGCACCACTGGTTTAAAACAAATAAAATATAAATATTTAAAACAGTGTAAAATCCAAGTGAATATTGTGTTTTTTTTTTAATGTTTAGTCATAATAACTCGTAGTTTTAGAATGCTCGGTATATTATATTATAATAATGCAGGTATTTTTCATTCTGTTTTTCACGTATACTGCAGTATAAACAATTTAGACATGCGTATAATAAGTCGTCTTATTTTCATAACGAATAATTACCGTGGGTATGAATGAATTAAAAAATTAAATATTAGATTCTGTAACTGGTTTATGTATATATAATATAATACTCTCTCATGTGTATATAATATACATCATGCTCTACAATGTACAGCAGCGCACACGTATATATTGATTTCCTATATTTAAAGTCCAATAAGTCCATGTGGTTTAAATTATAATATATTATATAGGTAGGTATATCAGAAAATATTTATCCCATTAAATCATGGCGCGGTGCCTGTATCGTATTATTTGCACGCAGCGTACCTATATATAATAATACGCGTATTTTATTACGATAATAAATATAATATTAGTATTAAATTAATTAGTAAAACTTATACAGTGTAATATTTGTGTTATAGGTGTTGAATTACTGCAGCAGACGTCGAACATACCGTGGAAAATATTTAACCGCAACCATGTTAAAATACTCCGCTGCTGGTTTACTCTGGTTTTCAGCGATATCGGTGAGAAACTTTACTAACCACCTGTATATATTGGTATAATATTATATGATAACTCTACTCGGTTTATAGGTATTCGTTATAATTTATTATGGTATATTTTTCATACTCCAATATGCATAGTTTATCCGTAATATATAAACATGCGTGATTTTCGTATTTCCTATATTTACATCAACAATAGGTAACACGCGCAGAAATAAATACATACAGTAAGCTATGTACAGTGTGATCACTGATCATGATTCATGGCTTAAGGTGACTTTGGCCAGATGATCTTGAATATGATTCAGGGTTTTTAACCCTGGGAATAAAAACTACGAGTAATTTTGAAAAATTTAAAATATGTACTAATAATGTTATATTAAGTCTTATATATAGGTATTATATAGTAAAGGACCCTGAATAAGAATACCAAAATTTAGTCTTCCATATCCGCAGGTTTAACTAAATTTCGATCGGAACTGGAACTCATCACATAGTATGCAGAAGTGTACTTCACTTGTTTATTCATAATAATAGATGGATAAGAAAATACTTCAAGTACCTACGTCGTTACAGCCTTTAACGGGCCAATAAAGCTATGTGGAAGAAATTGCTCTATCGAGGAATAAATTAAATAACTATTATTATTTATTACGCATTATGATTTCGAAATTTAGGTTTAGTTTAGTCTTAGGTTTTAGATTCTGAGTGGAGCGATAAATGTATTGATTGTACAATGGTGTGTGTTTTTTTAAGTATTTTGTAATTTTGTAATTTTTACTGAAATTTTCAGTTTTCAATTTTTTAGTTTCTTTTACTATAACTGCCAATAAATTACATATATTTGTTGGGTAAAAAAGCGTAAAAGCTTAATACAAGGCTCCAGATATATTGACTTTGAAGACTTTCAACGAAACATAATGACAGAATTAGAGAAATTAGATGAATGTATTGCTATAAATGATGAGGTAATAGATACAGACGATTTATTGATAAATCAGCCATATACCTCGTGGCAAAATCAAGATCAATTTTAAAAAAATGTTGTTAAAATTACAAGGTAGTACACAAGGCGGAGTAATGTTTATTATTAATTTATTAATCTCATATTTTGTTATTTATAGATCTAAAAATAAATCTGTTGCCAAACTATCTAAATATTTACAAAGAGGATGCTGGACATCATTAGCAACTTCTAATTATAATATAACAGTTCTTCGTTGGCAAGACAATAAATTAGTACACACTATCTCAACATACGCTGGTGCTATTCCCGAAGACAAGGCAAAACGATTTGATAGAAAATCAAGAACAACAATAGAAATAACTCGACCATATGCTATAAGCGAATATAATCGATTCATGGGTGGCGTGGATATTATGGACCGCATGATAGCACATTATCCGCATGGTTTCAAAAATCGAAAATGGTACTTGCGAATATTTTTTTCATTTTTTTGAATATTAGTATTATAAACTCGTGGATACTTTTTAAAAAATTAATTGATCCAAACTTACCACTAGTGCAATTTAAGGCATCGTTAGTTTGGACACTATTACAATTGGGCAAACAAAGTCCAAAAAGAGGAAGAAAATCAGACTCATTAACTCAGCAGCCACCGAAAAAAAAACCAACTCGAGTTGTGTCTACACCGACAGAAATACGATATGATAACAACAACCATTATCCATTAAAAACTTATACAAAAAATGCGAATCGATGTCATGAAGAACGTTGTCATTCAAAAACTAGATACATCTGCCAAAAATGTCAAGTTCCTTTGTGTCCAGAGTGCATGTGCAATTATTATATCAAAAATAAGTAACACTTGTTCCTACCTAAATTTGTTTTTTTATATCATTGAATATTTTTAATAAGCGTTATTATTATTATTATTATTATTAACAAGTTGTTAAATTTATTTTATTTTAATATTTATGTTTACTAATTTGTTAAATATTTTTCAGAAAGAACTGATTAAAAAAAAATATATTATGTTATTATATTTTTTTTTTTTACTTTGCACTAATTATGCACAGTGTCCTCAAATGAGGACATTTAATAAAATGTGATTTTTAACTTGAAATAAAAAAAAATAATTTTTTTTTCATTTTTCCTCAATTCCTTAGTACACATGTACATTGTGATAAAAAAAAATTAAAAAAAAATTTTTCATGCATGAAGAGGTTAAGGAGGTCAAAATGTAATACTCCCAATAGTTTTCAAAAGCAAACGCAAGAAAAAACAAAATTAAAATTAAGGAAAAACGGTAAATTTTACGTGAAATCGATTTTGGTTTTTGGTATACCTCTAAAAAAATTACCGTAGATACATGAAATGTCACTGAATGTTTGTTTTATCAATTCTTATTCTTGATAAATTTTTAAAAATATTTTGACTGTTTTCGGACATTTTCAATTTTCAGTTTTTTATTTTTTTTGGATAAATGTCAACAAAATTGTATTTGTTGTGTCAAAAATCACGAAAATTTAATACAAGACTCCAGGTATATTGTAGTAGTTGAAAAATATTAAAATAGTAAAATACATAGACACATTTTTTTTTAGTATAAGTATTAAAAGTTCAATTTTTGACACCTTTTTTAATATGCGTACACATACACTATACAAGTAAAATGTATTATCGAGGAGAAACTAGACTGTCTTTTAAATTAATAAAAGATATTATTTAAATTAAAAAATATGTGTTATAAGGTACCTAACCTTATAGGTAATAGGTTTTTTTGAATAAACAAACGTTTCACGCCGTTAAAAAGATCGTTAGAACATGAAATGACCCACTGCAGTTTGTTTTGCGATTCTCGCTATTTCTTTTATTCCCATACGTCTCTTATTTATAATACCTATATATTATGGTCGGTAGTTCCAGAAAAGGCTATTCCCCAGGAATTTTAGCGACGCAGTACCGGCTATGATATTTCTTCCGTTTACAGATATCTCCTTTAACCCCGCAGTACAGCTAGGTTACCGGTTACGATAAACGTTGTCGAAATCATGTAAACGAAAACCCAACTATCGTTTATACCCGCGGCGCGCGCGCGTCCTGTAAAAAACGAACGTGTCCATCCATCCGTGTAATAATAATAATAATAATAATAATATAATTTACGCGCGCGTATGGATTGCCGGTCATCCACACTCAACACCGTTTATCGTCGCCCCCGTCCGTTCGAATCGGTAAACAACATTTTAGTTCGCAGCCGTATAGTGTGTCTCGCCGTATATTATTATTATCTTATACGTGTAAAGTATAATGTGTGTGCGTGTGTGTGTGTGTAAAAACTGCGTCGTGAAAAAATTATCAAATAAAAAAAAAAAACACGTACCCATAATATATTATATGATAATATATAATATAAGTAAGACCGCGGAACTCGATAGCCAGAACTGTGACTTTATTATTTTTATTTTTCCCGTTCGTCCCATACCACCAAGTGAATGTTACGAACGTGTGTGTAAAATATATTATATACGTCACGAGACTCGCATACAGCAGGTACCTATATACACAATCGAAACGATTCACGCGACGACTATAATAATATAATATACGACCTGCGTATATGCCAATGTCCCGAAATCGACACTGACGACCGCAACATCCATAGTTTTCTAATTCATTACACAGTGAAATTAATCCGACGACGACGATAATATAATTACACATTAGAGGTGTATACAGCGACGGGTAAAAAAAAAAAAAAAAAATAACAAACGCATGCAATGGAATGTCCCGCAACCCGGCCATTGGCCAGTCTTGTTGTAAGGTTAGGTCGTATTATATTTATATATATATATATATTATATATAATATGTAGGTATAAATATTATATTAACCTGCTTACGAGACACATTCTTCTGCAGTTTAATATCTGTGCGGACGAAGAAGCGAAGACAACACCGTGTGGAGGTAACCGTTCACCTATATGGAATCATATTATATTATACATACCTACGATTTTTTAGCCAAGTCTATATATAGACCGGTTCACATCAGCGCATGCACTACTACGTTCCCATATACATAATATATATATATATAGTTTTTACGCACCAGGTGCATGGAGAGTTTCAAGTGCAGCGCGTTGCACCGAAAATGCACTCGACAATATTACGTCAAATCTACGACTATATAGGTTTTGAGCGCTATTGATTTTACAATGTTTTTTTTTTTAATTTTTGTATCCGTAAACACATTTTCTAATAGACAAAAATATGCTCCAATCATCGACTTCGAGGGCGGTCTCTGGTAGCAAATTGGATCTAGTTTGTACTTTATTAGTGGGTCAAAAGAATAGAAATTGCACAGTACTTTTGAAAATAATCAGAAAAAACATAAAAAAAACAATATCTACGCACATATTTTGCTAAAATGTTAATATTATCATTAAAATAATTGTTTGATAACCATGGTTAACCATATAGTTAGATCGTCTCCGCTCAGAATCGTTTTTTGTACACTCACAGTGACAGGAGACATTAGAAGTATATCATGTTAAATTCAAATTGAACACATCTATTACAGTGACCATATCAATGACGATATACACTTGACACCTAACCTAATTTACTTGTTTTATTTTATTTAATAAAACCAACGGCGCGTGATGTTCGGATTTTTATAAACAGTTAACATAGAAAAATATGGTAAATAACTAGTATACCTAGTGAAAACTAATAATAAGATAATATGTACTATAGGTAGGTAGTTAACATTTAAACATTAAAAAAGAGAAAACTCCCGGTGTCCTTTTTGACATTACCAGAACGACTGTCGGCTATAATTAATTAAAAAATTCATTTGTATACAATGGTCGGTATTTATTTTAGAAATTTCAACTTGACATATTGTATAGACTATAGACTAGTACCTCCTATACCTATGTAAAATATTCAATTTAATATTTTGATAGTTTAATACCCCTGCTATAACTGGTCAAAATAGAGTTAAATAAATAGAGTATTAAAGCTTCCATAGTGAATTGCTATCGCTATCAATCAATAATATTGATAGCTATAAAAATCGTTATAAAATGTTTGAAAAACTTCCAGGTTCACGTGCCTCTCCAAAATTGCGTAGGTACTTGGTAACTTGAAAATATTGGAAAAAATGTGGCCTGGACGAACAAAATTTCCCGGCTTTTAGGATTCCCAGGATCTAGGCTTCCTGTTATATGCCTACATTACCTATTATAAATTATACAAAATGTATAATTTATTCTACATGATATTATTTAATATCATATTATAGCTGTGGGTATTAATAAATCCCTAATATTGCTGAATCTCATTAATATGTGATTAGCTATAACAATTTGTTGTTTTCGCCTTTGGCCTACGTTTTTAGACTTACTTTATATTCCGTATTAATACCTACATTACTACAAATAAATTATACTGTATGTATAATTTATTTATTCTATATTATTTTATTTAAAACAATACTATAGCTTTTGGGTTTACTACAATAGCGAGAAAAATCATTTTTTCGCATTTATTAGCAGCGTAAACTAATGCTCAATTGTATAATACATGGTTCGTGGAAGTATATACTTAGAAATATTTCTAACATCAAACGATATTTTAATTGATCTTTATATTTTAATATGTTTTTTAGACGCGGCTATATTTTGGTTTTAATATATAATAATATAATCAACGGTAGAACGACTTAGGTGTATTATAGGTTTTGTGGAATGAGTTGTTGCAAAGTGCTGCAGGTGCTGCGTACCTCAATTACTATATAATATTATAATATTATGCACCTAGGTATAATATATACATAAATAATAATATTCTATACTCGATGTTAATAGGTTGTAGGTAACGACAAAATATAAACGAGCACAAATATTGATGCGATGGCAGAGCGCGCGGGTCAGCTGGAGCGCTATCGAATGTCACTGTTGCGATAACCGCACGTATATGCAAATTATTACGTATTATTATTATTATTATTATTGTACGGTTTAAGAGCCGTTCCGTTTCAGGATAATGTATTTTGTGTGTACGCGCACACGGACGTTCGTAATTCGCGTGTTTTTAATTGGAAAACGATACGTTTAAATGTCACATTGTCATTATCATATTATTATAACAACATCAGTCCACGACCATGCAGTGTATATTTTATGTACGCACGCACGCACAGTATATATTAAAATGTAGAATATTATAATTCGACGGTTTTTTCGTTGGAAATAGCGATGTTGCTAATAATTTGTAAAATTGGGGTTTATTTTTGTATCATCGTAACCCCCCCCCCCCAAAAAAAAAAATTAGGAGCTTATTGAAATAAGTTCTATATAAATAAAATTTATGGATTACATCCAAAACAAGTAGATGAAAAAAAGTCAATAATTTCGCTCCGAAATTTTGTAGGCACAATTTTGGTGCATGTATACCTATGTAAATTCCGGCCAAACTATATGAATTCAATTCAGTAAAACAGATCTTATAATAAATTGTTATAAAACATGTACCTACACATTTAAGAACTAAATATTGTATGAGTAAATGCATCAAATATATCAACGCGCCAACGATTATCGACAACTATAGAAAAAGTGTAGGTACCACATATTATATAGTATAGGTATATTTACTATTACTAATTTTATTAGGTATTAAGTATTATAACTATCAGTAAAATAATATAATGTTAATTTTTGTAAAACTGTGATTTAAAAATTAAAATACTAGGTATCTACCTAATCAAAATAAAATAAATGTACTTACTTGAAGTAAAAGAAGTAAATATTTTCGTCTAGCCTCTTCCGTGTCCGGTTGTACTTTTACCTAGATATTGACTAGTAGAGTAATGTTACACTAATTCAATAACGTTTAAACGTAAAACGCTAAATTTTTCATAACATTGTAATTGTGAATAACGCTAAACACATAAATTAAATAACGTTTAAACGCATAAGTCAAATAACGTTTAAATATGTAAAAGGTTTAAACACATAAGTTGAATAACGTTTAAACACATACATTATTTTATAACGTTTAAATTCTTTATAACGTTAAACAGTCATTCGATCATAAAGTTTATAATAACGTTTATTCATAATATTATAACGATATAAATGGTATTATTTGTTTTCGATTTAAGCCCTGATATCGATTATCATAAAACCCTCGGGCGCCCTATGTTTTCAGTATAATTTTTGGTTCCTATAGTACAAACGATAAAAAAAACGTTTATCGGGCGTTCTTTTGCCTAATTTTTTTCCAATTTTAGAACCGATTATATTAGCATATATATAATATATGTGGATATGCGCTGGTGATGTAAAGTGGGCGTCGTCGACGGTGGCAACGGCTGCGGCTCGTCGATTGGCGCGCGTCGGGAAAACGCTAAACGTTGTCGCGGGGGAGTGATTGTACGCATCTTCGTAGCTATATATATAATATGTGTATTTCTATAGTCTATACACAAACACATATATTATAATATTTGTGTATACTATATTATATAAGACATAAAACCACGGAAATGCGTTCATTTCTGCGTATACAAACGAATCAAACTATCAAATAATAATAATATTGGTACCTAATACCTACACATACTATAGCATATTATATAACAATGCGTCAAAGGTTAGGATAGGCTGACTTTAGATAAAAAGTTTAAAAAAAATTTTTATTGTTTGTCTTTAACTTTTCAGCGACTAGTTAGTATTGAGTATCCAAATTATAACGACATCGCTTTTTCCAGTTGATTTGAAAAATATTGCATTATTTATAAGTTTAAATCATGGTAGAACGTATCTATAACCGTAGTTGAGACTACTATAGGTACCATCACGTGCTGTATACATTGATTTTAAATTAAAAAAAATAAAACAAATAACTATTATTTTTTTAAATATTTTATTTAATTTCAACCACGACTGAAATTGCCTTCCCGCACGAGCCACACATACTATTTTTTGTCACGCCTCTGAGTCCGTCGATCACGGCAAAGGTAATGCAGCAACATCTACGCAACAACCAGACTATTTAACGGATACAATATATTTTCATGAAAGAAACGATTTAGTTTTATTTGGAGGGTTATAAATAGGTTATATATTACCTAGGTAATATAACCTATGAGGGTTATAATATGAACATAAGATGAAACCAAAAGTTTATGTTTTGTAAGGACCGTGTGGTATTGATTTAAGTATAAATACTTACACGGAGTGGACAGAAAAAGTGAAGTATTGTTGCACATGCTTAAAATCTAAGAGTTAAACATTGTAAGCTATAAGAATTTGTGATCCTGCAATAGTTCAGTATCTTTTTCTGCAAATATAATTAAAAAATATGTACAGGATACCGAGTGATATTCTAACATGACTAACTGAGTTATACACTATCCGGTTTTCGTGGACACGCGATATACTAACGTGGAAAAACATTTTGGGAGCTATGGGACCCCGTCCCCCGTCCCCCACCACAAACACCGCAAATGAGCAAGACTCGATGTGCGTTTGTCTCGACGTTTCCGCAAACGGACTGCCGGACGACCGACGACGAGGATGTGTGCGAAGGTTCCACATAATAGTATTATGATATATTATATTTATTATAATGAGTTGTTGCACTGCCGTCGTTAACAAGGTGCGCGCAGCAATGCACGCAAAGCGGTCGAAATGTTACACCGTCGTCGCAGTCTGTCGATATATAATGTTAAACCCGTCACCCGCCTCTATATATATATATTATATCCATACGAAAAGTGATTATTATAACATATACGTACAATATATTAACACATACAAACACACGCAGGACGACGTTGAGATATAGGAGGAGGAGGAGGAGGAGGCCCGTTCGGGAGCTCGTTGTCCGACTAATCGGTTTGGACAGAACCGAAGATCGGATTGCACACCTACACACACACGCGCGTCACACCTATGCACACACACACACGATCGCCTTGGGTGGTCTGCGCGACGAGGACCGCGTGTGTGACATCCACTAAGTCGCTAAACAACACGGACTGATCCCCATTGATCCCGGCCAGGACCTGAAGGGCGGGGACGCCGCGGGAGTACAACGTCTCGGCCGCGACGCAGTGTAGTACGGTACGACATCGCCGTCAGTGGCGATGCAATATAGTATTGTAAATGTGGCGATCGTGTACGATATATCTATGTAATACAGGTACCTCCTACATGTATAGCGTATGCGTAATAGTTGTACAGGTGGATATACTGAATATTCATCGATAATGATAATATTATGTTATTCGTACAATATATTATACTAAAAGCTTGGGTTACCGTCAGCGTCATTAAATCCTTATCTTTCCGCACGACGAACGACTGCGCATGAATAGTAGTGTTACGGCGAGACGTTAACATAATATTATAATAATATTTTAATATAAATGTGTTTAATATTTTAGATCTCGCGTGACTACGCACTCTGAACGCGGTGAGCTCTCATTCCGATTTTTTAAAAGACAATTGTTATCATACAATTCTCAGTTTGTGCGCGTGACTGTGTCGTCGTTGAGGCTTGCGACTCCTGCAAGAGCCGCTCTGTCGGCGCTGCTCATTAACAGCAAATAAAACATAATATGAGGCGTAACCTGAGGGGGGGGGTGTAAATCGAGCAGTTAACCCCCTGACTTTTTGTAGTAGAATGATATCGTTTTGCCCACCCCCCCTACGGTTTTAAAAATTAATTTACAACGCATTTAGGTTTGAGAGTTTGTGACTCAAGTATTCATCCCCGAATTTTCATGACGCCGTAAGTCTTAGCAGGATGAATCAGTTGTTTGCAGAGAAACTTTTTTTTTAAGACAGTTTTTTAAACGGAGAAGATGTTTATGAGTTATAGATCGTGAGTTTCAATTCAAGGCATATTAGTTAATTGATTACTGGAGGACCAACTTTGGGATGTGAGGCATAAGTGGGGTCGAATGGTGATGAGTTATTTTAATTCTTCATAGGTCGGCTAGGTTTGTAAGATACAGAATAATTCTGATGTAGTTGTATGTTTCGTTTTGCCATATTAAATACTATTGTATTCAATTATAAATTTGATAATTTTATAATAATATTTTTAAAACTGAAACAAATATTTAACTGCGGCCAATTGATATAAAAATGTATTCTTCTCTTTTTACTCGCCGTTTCATATTTTTAATAGTGTGTTTGTGCGAGATTCTGTTGAAAGTATTACGTTTAAATTGCGATGAGCCACAATCTTCAGCAAGTATAATATTAATATTCAATAGTACCTGTCTGAATTCCTATTAATACCTACGAATAGGTATTCATCTGAATCATTAATCAGACCCAGCGCATATTAAATTGCATAGTATATAATATAATGTTTAAACGTGTTTATACAATTATTGCGTCTGTGCGTATACCGCGATGATTTACCAACAATAACTCTAATTGGCATCTCCACAATAATGTGGTGTACCATTATATTGTGTATTCGTATGCCTACACAAAATTATGATTATTGTATTAATTCTAAGCGATTGCGGTTTTCGAATACAATGCGCGTACCTACCTATAATAATATTATTCTCAGCACACGAGTATATAGGTTTTCGCATTATATTACTACACTTTCTCAATAAAGTGGGGGTCACAGTTTACTAAATGCTATAATGATAATATATAGGTACGCGTATTACTACCGAAACTTTCACACCAACACAATATTCGTTTAACAGTTTATTATTCCGTATTATTACATATTTATGAAAAGTATACTGCAAACAAAAACACGAATGCCACCAAAAATAAACCGTCGTTCGTTATTGTTTATGCGTATTTAATAATTACCATATAATATAATATTGCCTTTTTCGTAAAACAATTAAATCTCTATTATCTTAAATGTTTACACACATATGCGCGCATAATTTATCAGATAGTTGAAATAAATAATATTTGAGTAGATAATTTGGACTATGTACGTCTAACTCAGATTAAACGGGTAATTAATTTTAGTTATTTAAATTTCAAGTCTACCACTGTAGATAAAGAGTAAAAAGTGGGCTACCGAATATAAAAATAGAGATAACACGTTATTTTTCCTTTCCCTACTCCCTAATTACCCAATCAGTCTACTCTACATGAGGACCACATGTTGATAATAATTTATTCACGTCTTCGTTAAGATCTGTTAAAAATATGTATTTAAATTTTACTGAATAAATTAATGCCTATAATGAGAAAATTGTAACGCAGTTTAATTTGAACTATAATCGTTAGAAAATACTTAACAAGCAGTGTGTTTATTTTGAACTCAAACGGATTAAAAAACTGTTATGGACCCCTGAATTTTACTAATTATTTTTTCAACAATTAGTGTAAAATATTTGAATATTTTAGCTACTTGTATATTATCGTTAAATATTCTGCAGATTTAGTTGGTAAATGAAACTTTGTAATTTTAATGTATATGTTTATGATAATTTATTGTAATCATACACTTGATCATAATTACAATAATAAATAATAAAAGTCCATACAGCGTAAAAAGAATTCTACTTTGTAAAACGATTTTAATTATTCTACAATATGATTTAAATAAAATAAAAATACTCTGTTCTTGAAGTATACCAAACATTGATTCGTTTACACACACAACATTACTCAACATTTTCAAGTCTTCGCAGTGTAATGAAGTTATTGTCAGTGTCTACTTACAACAATTAGTCTCTTCTTCATGCTTAACGTTGTTCTACTCAACTTTTGTATTGATGGGCCCTGTACATATATGTGTTACGTTACGTGGGCCGAAACTAATACACTTCATAATTAATGTGCCAAAATGTCAGAGATGAGTGATTCAGAAAAGTTAAAATAAAATTATAATACTATGTAATTTATTGTACTTAAGAATCATGTTAAGTACAATCAAATATATTTTTTATGCATGTGAAATTTTTGATTTAATTTAATTTTTTCCTTACGTCGAGTATACATAACCAAAGTCTAATGCATTATTACGGAGTCCACCTGCTCACGGTTTAGTATAAGTTACAAAAACATTACTTGGCATTAGTTTAAAAAATGGTATTAGCTTAAATATTTATACGAGTATAGTATTTAAAAAATATGCCAAATAGGTAATATTATGATGTATAGGTACATTTGCGATTTACCTATTTTATTTTTGCATACGACCCCTTTTAGCGATATTTTCATTCCGACACCCATTATTATGCAAACAATAAGATACCCTTGACCTACAGAGTACCTACACAGTACACATAATCAAAACTTGTAGATTATCAGTCTATATTGACTATATAAGGAAATGCAGTAATTTAAACACCTGGGTTTAATATGGAATATAATTTACTTAAAGGTTTCTGAGCAGCAGAGATCATTCGTGCTCGACCATATAATAATATCTAACTATAGTAGATATAATATGTACACCTAACCTATAGGCGGTATTATAGCCAAATGATCGAAAACTATGGATTTCGCATTTTCGTGATATTATCTTCGATCAGTTAAGTATTACATTTATATTTATATAATCTGAAACAATTGATATCAATTGCCACAAATTAAAAAAATTCAATTTCATATTTTTTCAGATAACACATTTTTAGGTTGTTCAAAACAGTAGCATGCATGTCTGAAGTTTATATATATTGGACGTTAAATATAGATTGTAGCACTTAAAAGATGAACTGTTTTTTAATTTTTTTTAATAAACCATACAGTAGGTACACGAACATTTAGTAATGTAACTACTCTTAATTATAACCCGAACCACTTGTTTATAGTGGTTTCTATTTTTTTACAGATTGATTATATAATTAGTTTTGCACAAAAACTAAAGTGCCGCCAAAAGTACGTAGGCACACATGTTGCAATAAGAGTTTACTGCTATCAGCCAATATATAACATGGAAAATGAAAAACGACGAATCATAATATTATAAAATAGAGTTATAATTTACAGTAGGTAGTATAATGTACCTACTATTGCAGTACTACCTTACACTATTTCCTCTGAATAAATCAGCACCAATGTAATTTTTAAACTAATAATTTTACCTTAACACATCATAGATACATACTATATGATACAATATTACAGTGGTGCGCAACCTTTTTTGATCCACGACCCCCCAAAATAATTTATTTTTAATACGACCCCCCCCCCCTTCCTACCAACATTATGTAAGTGTGTAATTTAAATTTACTTAATAGTCTTAATGTGTACACACATTTTATTCATATACATTAAATCGTTAATTTTAGAGCAGTTTTAATATTTCTTTAATTTAATTAATCAAAAACATGAAAAAAAAATACAAAATTAGAGTTTTATAAAATCTAAAATTAAAAAATGTATCATTATAATGATAATCAAAAATTTTAATATTTTTAAAATTATAAAATTACTTTTTAATTATTTTAATGAGAGACCTGAGCTTGCATTGTAGACATGATTGATTTTATGTTTGGTTTGATATTTGTCGGTCGTTCAATTAAAAAATGTATCCATATCGTTTTAGTTTATATATTATAAAATATTAAAATATTAAAAATGTTAGTTTAAAATAATACAAAATATAAATAATTATTACAAGCTATACAAAATTATAAGCATTAATACGATCAACTCAACGGCTCGTACATGACTATCGGACTATTTCATGATAACCGTAAGATTAAATAAAATTACTGATTAAATTCAATTTAAAAATAACCCATATACTGCGTGGTTCAATAGAACTTGTTATCGCAACATAAAGATATGACATAATGTCATAATATTACGATTGACACAGCCATCAACGGTACAAAATAATTTTACTTTGTATAAAACTATAAAATAATATACAATATACATAGTATAAAACTTTTTTCATTTGGTGATTACTGGCGACCCCCTAATAAAATTTCGCGATCCCCTTAGGGGTGGCGACACCCAGGTTGCGCACCACTGCAATATTATATAACATGCACCTACCTAAAAATTGTAATAATGCAAGTTTTTAATAGATCCTATTATAGCCGAGCTAGGTCCTCGTTCTTATACAATATATTATTATATTAAGAGTTACGAAGGTATTTTCTATGATTATATTATATTAATATACTTATTTACTTCTATACCTAGCTATATTATGGTTATTTGTTATTCAACTTATTATGAATTTAGACGTCATACGCCATTATTTTATTACTTCATTGTAGCTCAGATATTATAGTCTTCATCACTATACAATATGTCAATATACTTACCATCTAATCGATAATGAATAATATAATATTATAATAAGTGTAATAAATAATAATGTCTTTTAAATTATAATGTATAATACTCTGTAAAAGCGACGAGTTAGTATATATAGGCGTAATTTTTATTGTCGTATAAAAATTAATTGCAAATAACTGAACAATTTAATATATATTTTCATAACATTGAGGATTGAACGCGCTATACACGAACACAATATTATATTAAGAGTTAAGGTACCCGTGAATATTAAGGGTATCAAGATTTTAAATTGTATTAGACATTGGACAATATAATGTAATATAATAGAACTAAATAATATCAACAATTTGTATTGTACGGTTTTTGTCGCAACTATTAATAGTCTAATATAATAATAATATATTCTATACATATTAATATTTTATTTTAACTAGGTATACGCATGTGTTAATTGAAACTTTCACTACGTTAATAATATTTTTACGAATTATTTTACTATATTTTATCCCAAGTGTTGTGGTGCCCATAACTACTATGATGCCATATTGTCATGTAGATAGTTTATATTAATATTATATATACATACAAGTATCTGATATGCATGGTAAATTATCTCTACAAATATATAGTTGATATCATTGCATATTGCACCACTGATTCGGTCGGTCTCGTATACAATTGTATTATCTATTGTGTAAAATAAAACATAAACAGTATCGTAGCGTTTGCATGCTTATGATACATATAAATATAATATAACATATTATTATATTATAATCTATTGAACAAAAAATCGTAAAAAAAATAATATATAGTTCTATTGAATCAACACGGCACAATAGTATCAAATTGATACATTAGTAGTTGTATTCAAGATACATTTAAAACTATTTTCACCCACATGTGATATATCATAGTATATAGGTACCAATATAAACGAGCATCCATAATATTATAATGTGATACACACATGCGTTGAATTTTAAGTATTCCCACATGACATAATTCTGTATGAATTAAAATTATTATCTTATTAGTACCTATATGCTATAATATTTTACACATTATTATAACAACATATTTAAAATCATAATAGGTAATACACACACTTGAAACTATTAATTTAAGTGTTACCTATATTATGTTAGGTTTACAGCGTGACTCAACGTGCACGCTCACGCTCCTTCTTAACTTTTATCTATACTTTTGTAGTATATAATACCTAGGAATTTATTGAAATTTGATGCGTTGATGGAATTTTTAAGTGCACCTGAAGTCCATATTTTTAAACACTTAGATTTGTATGGAAGAAGTGCCCTGTAATATATTGCGATTCAACTTATAATTCTTTACACATAAAAACGACCTTTTTTTAGTGTAAACAGATGATTTTATTTTTATATAATTCCCTGCCTATTTATTAGAATTTTAAGCCTCTTATCATGGTCTATTATTATTATTATTATCTTGAGTTAACTCAGATTGCTCCTTGTTCAAAAAAATGATCTGCATAACATTTTAGGAACAGTAAAATGGAGTGGATTTCATTTGAAAAACCGTTTGAATCATCACATGTTCACAAGTACAGAACGCTCTTTAAATATGACATAAAAAATCTAAGTTGCCTATTTAATAATAGGTACGATTTTTATAGGCATATCGTAAAAAATTCTAAAATATCAGAATTTCAACAAATGCATAGGTATTTATAACGAATAAAATGAAAGCGAGCTGCGAGGGTATAGGTACTCAATGTACCTATACCTATAATATCACTATATCACTCTCTATATATAGCCTTTATATATACACACCGAACCACTAGAAGACGGAAATAATGCTGTTGCTATACGTCGAGTGCTAAGAAAATTTCGTAAAATTCAAAACGTAATATATTACGCCTTTTATACAAGCAATATAGGCGCACTCATAGTTTTATTGTTTATCATTATTTGTACACAATATAATAATATATCATAATATACATTATACCTACATATTATTATTATTATGCGTGCCACACCGATCCGTCGAAAGCGTCGAGTGCTGCAGCAGGGTAGCATGTTATAACGTACATTATAATATAGTATAACATGCCCATTCCCCCGCTGAGCTAATTTTTTTAAGAGGGTCGTAAAGAAAGATAAAAATAAAAGAAAGCAACAGTCAGTTACACGAAACACGCCCCTCCTATTATATACTATATATATGATATTAGGGTGCACTGCTTTTTAAACCACGGAGGTATATATATATAAACTCCCTCGCTTCACACCCCAAAAATAAATAGACTGCAGTGAGCTTTATTCTAATGTTCATGAACCCCTCCCCCTCCTATGTCTGAAAGAACAACACAATATATTATATACTTGTGGCAGTCTAATTATTACCTCGATATACCATTATGCATATACGGACCGTATATAATGCAATATTATACATACGTCTTAATTAAGAGCATAATATATAAACACAAAATGTGCTGCAGAGTGGGCCAACATGTTTTCCCGTTTTCCCGTGTTAAGCCCATGAGAAAACACGGCGGACCACCCTGTATATAGGTGTACGTACATTTTGTAGTCACGATAAATAATAATAACAAATATGCACAAATCAGCGCGGCGTTGCAGTGCGGTGGCGCAAAGGGATGGAGAGCTGGTTTCCCCCTCACATTTCTATAATATTTATTAATATTTTGTGTTGACATGTATTACAGCAGTACTCGTGATGTATATAAAGAAGGAAATCGTTTCCGGTGCAGTCGACGACCGTGTTTAAGTATATTATATATAGCTCTCTCGTAATATGTGCCGTGCTATATATTACGTGTATATACAACCGAATCTCGAAAAAACGAAAAGACCGCGAAAAAATTATTTCGTACACATGCTGCGGTAATTAAATACCGTCTGGCTGGTTTCGTACGCGAGTGGCAAATTAATTTATACGCGATAAAATGTAAGCCCTGTGTGTACGAAAAAAAAAAGACGCATGATTGAAATAAAAGTTTAATATTATAATACACTTTAATGGACTATCATCATCGTCATCGTCGCTGCAACCCAACACGAAAACGCGGTCCGCTCGTATTTCGCATCGGTTCCAATTACAATATGATACACACGTACTATGTGTATAATAATATAATACACCTATATGTGTGCAGCACGTCATGATAATATAATATTACAAGACGGTTTTCCGTACGCGTAACTCGCACCCTCGCCCCAGTGCGGCGTGAGATTTGTCCGCGTGCGCGTTTATAGATCTGCTGCAGTGCCGCAGGAAGAGACAGATACCATTATGGTTTGAGAACATTCCGCAAACTGTTTTGTGCCCACGAAACTATCATCGTCATAACATTACGAATACGAGTTTACATTCCTGTCCAGATATAATAGCCAGTGCATTGTTAATCACAGTGCACGGGCGATATGTATAAAATTATATGAGTGCCTATACGCCCATCAGAAATAATTAACTTATAACACAATACATATTATATTTTATAGATATAATTATAATTAATTATCTATGTTAATAGCGATCCGCAGCCAATTGTATCGCACTCGCGGTTCTAAAATTCGGTACATGTAGGCACCCGATGATGTGCAAATAGGAGCCAATTTTCTAATTTTGCATTTCAAAGAGAGGTTCACGCAAGGATTTGCTGTGCCTCACGAAAAACGAATATTTTTTTTGTTTGTATAGAGTTACCATCAAGACCATATCTGAGGAGGGATCCAAGGGCTTAGAGATTGAAATGTTCATATCCGGTCATCAAATAAATAAAAATAAATATTGTGTGGAACGCAATCTCAGATATAATTTTAGATTTTAGCCTTTTTTAAGACAATATAATAAAATACATATTATACATATATATATATTATTATATAGAAATGTATAAGATATTATAGGAAAGATACAGGTTATCACTTATCAGTTATCACTAATATAATTTTTCAACAAATCCAAAAAAATAAATAATTGACGGTGCCTTTGACCCTTGGATACACGCGCGTAGAATAAAGTATAATATTATATTATTAAGTATATTATTATATAGTTCAAGATACGTATTTTTAGGTACCTATATGGCTACATGTATATTGTTCAGTGTGTACCTTTTATTATATTGTAGAACCGACGTTTGTGCATGGTTGCCGCGCCGAGGTCTCAAGTGCCATGGGAACGGTATAAAAATATATAGTAATATATAGGTAATATAGGTATACACTATGGTTATTAATCGCGGGCGATTGCTTCCATTAAAAACTTTTTTTTTTTAATTTTTAAGTCACGTTAATCTCTCGGTCGGTGTACCACAACAATAATAATAATAATAATAACAACAGCAATAATGACCATAATGCAGCGACTATCTGTTGCGCGTGAAACCATCTCTCATATAGTCGCCGCCGCCGCCGTTCGCATATAATTGTTTGTGTGTATATCATACGCATACTTTTATATATATACATACACAGGTCGCTTATAAAGACTTCTTCAATGCTTACACAAACGTGCGGCGACGACGGTAATCAATCTGCATTATCCGTAAGTGTGTGTATCGCGCGAACGTTTCGGCGGCGGCCACAGCGATCGGCCTGGGTTTTTCTTATTCGTATACAGGGTGCACACACGTATCATTGTTGTACTTATGTACACCTCTATGCGTGTATTGTGTGTGTGTGTGTGTATATATATATATATGTCGAAAAAAATATCCAAAAGGTCATTGCGGCGTATGAAGTGTCATTACGCACAATAGGCAGCCACGTATCACGCGCACACCGCACAGGTGCTAATGATGATGTTTTATGATTGCGCGCGTATGTGTATAATATAATATATTATAAAAAAACTATTATAGGTTATGTATTATTATTAATAATAATGTATGTACATAAAATAATATATAAGGCTTGAGAGAGAGGTATACGATGGACACAGAGAGAGAGAGATAGACGAGACTGTGGCAAGGCGTGAGTATAGGACGTCGGTTGCCGCACAATAGATCGCGTATTAAATCGAAATTTAATATAATTTATTCGATTAAGCGTTATTATAATAATATAATATATAATATTGTATGCGTGTGTGTGTGTGTGTGTTTACGCATTGTTGCGCCGTTTCTACGATTTCACGCCGAAATAGACGCGCGTCCTGCAGCATAAACGCTGCAGCCGAGACCCGTGATACTACCATGTTTGTGAACATTAGGCGTCATATATTAGTCGTAAAAACAGTTACCATTCAAAAGCCACTAAAGGTCAATATTTCATCGTATCGTTCCTGCTACCAATGACTCAATGATATAGAAAACTTCATGAATTAGCAGCTGAAGTATAATTATATAAGAGCGATTCATCGATCATGTTATTATAAATGATGCTCAAATCCATTTTGCTTTAATAACGAATTTATTTAAATTCTGATTTTTGAATTTCTTTGCTACGCACTTAAGGAGCATGTTTTCAAATACTAAATGTTAAAATAATAAATACTAATTGTTTGTCATTTATATTTAGGCGTGTCTTGTTGATACCAATTTCTTTTTTTTCGAATAAGAATCGCTGTTTTTTCTTAATTAAGTGCTTATGATTTTTTTAAAAATTTTGAAGCATCTAAATCGAAATTCTATCAAGCTGTTTTTGAGTTGGGTATTTAACTTTGTGTGTTAAGGAAAATAGGTGGATAGTCATAGTTTTTGAAGATATGCATGGAGTCTATATGATGATTAAAATGGTAACAAATTAATATTTATTAATAAACATTTTCGTATTCGTAAAAATTACGTACTAGATTTAACTTCACATCTATTTTATATTTTTGTTAAGCTATTTCTAAGGACTATATAGTCCTTAGGTGCAATATATTATAGTTTTTAATAACATTTAAAAAAATAACGTATGCTTAACAGTTAACAATCCAGAATAAAAATAGGTCGGTCCTCATTTGAAAATTGAAAAAAAATAAGCTTATATCACCACAGCCCACAGGATACTTTTTAATTAATGGTATAAAAAATTTAACTTTTAGATTCTGAGCGGAGCGAGAAAGCTAGTAGTTTTATAATGGTGCACCATTAAACAATAAAAATGTTTATTTTTTTTTCCTTTTTTTTTTTATATCCTGTATACAAAATTTCTACCAGTAGAAGTGCTTCGATTTCAACATATAGTACCTTATCTTTTAGTAAATTGGATCAAGATGGTACTTTAAAGAGGTCATTTTTTGATTTTCTCAATAGTTATTTAATGCCACAGGAAAAACTACTGACAAATTACGAAAAACCGCTTAAAATGGGATTTTAATTTCTAACGATTTGTTATCACCGTAGCAACGAATAAAAAATTATAGTATTATAATATTAACTCTACTTAAAGGCTATAATAAATAAAAAAATTTTAAAAATCCAGACTGATAAACCATCTCCACTCAGAATCGTTTTTCTTATACATTGGTATTATATCATTGAATTCAAGTTTAATACAATCCATTATACATTTCCTACTTGTAACCTGCTGTACAGCAGAGCGACATCCACTTACCCGCTTTTTTAAATATTAGGGTTAAGTATACTTCAAGAATCAAGTATACTTAAATATTCCAAAATAAAGGATTTGAATAAATCTATTATTATAATAAATTTAAAAAATGGGAGTTAGCATACTTGATTAGAAGTTGACAGAACTTTGCGGTAGAATGCGATGTTATCATTTTTCTGTAACATTTTCGTGCATTTGAAAATCTTTTCTATATGAGTCTAGGATGTGATAAAACAATAGTTATTTTTGCATAAGTATCAGCGGCTTTCAATGCATACTTACAGGTTTTTTTCCATTTAAAGATATATAGGTCGGATACAACCATCAAACTTCTTTATTTCAAACGATACCCACCCCATTTTACTATAAATTGCTAAGCAGATGATTTTTTGAAAATTAGGTTGATGTAGTCAAGTTTATGTTTGAACACGTAGTTTAAACGTCATTAAACTTTATTAACTAAGGAAAATAGTCCATTAACATTCTAATATAATTATTAAAGACATATAAATATTAAAAAAAAATATCTGATGGCTTAGAAATAATTTATAGAAAAAAAAGAATGGTTATAATATTAAAAAAATATATTTTTGACCCACAAATGTCATAAAAAAATCTACAAGTATATTTCAAAATATAGCATATATTATATAGGCACATAAAAATCCAAAAATCAGAATTGATAAAGTTCATAATTATATGCTAGAAAATGGGCCGGTTGAGCACATTATAATATCATGCATCAGTTGAAAAGGTTCATGGCATTAGACATTGAACACCGAATAAATTCCAATCTATACATTGCTAATATAGTAAATACATATATATATATATATATTCTTAGTTCTTACTCTACGGTGTACCTATATATTATGCTTATAAGATAATATAGGTGACTTATATAGTTATGCCTATACCGCAGCCTTCTTCGTTCCCTAACAATCGACGCGGAAAATTGTTCCCTCGAATTGGCGCGCGTGGATAATAAGCTATATATCGACTATTATAACGCATATAATGGCTTCGTGTGCTGCGGGGAAAATATTATACCTATACACGTGTAAACAACAAAAACTATACATAATAATACATATTATAGATCTATGCGCCGAAAACTGTCAAGTAAACCTTGAAATATTTAAGGTTGTCAATTTACAATGATTCGCACTGCAGCAACTGCGTACACATGTGTATAACGACAATGATAATAAATAATATACTATCTTTTGTTGAGTAATTCAACGCCGATAATATTATAATGTGTATATATAAATAATAAATATATATATATTATCCAGTGGTGTACAATAAACAATTAGCCTACAAATTGTGAAGGCAGTTGCGAAAATGACCTAGCCCGGGGATAATAATATAATATGCTCGTTGTATAGGTATACCTGTGGGTATATAACCATACAACGGCTGTTTTATTCTTTCGTAAAAACCCGTCAAGTACTTCCTCGAGTTAAATTAAATTATAAAAACATCGTAATATTATTATTTTTTACTATACGCTAATCATGTAGGTACTATGTTATAATAATAATAGAAATACGATTTCGATTTCGTTTTGGAGCGTTTCGCCAGCAGGGTCGCTACGACACCGCATTGTAAAATTCGCCAATAACCGTAAAACGCGTTATCAAATCGCATATAAATAATATTATTATTATGTACGCCTATATTTATCGCACGCACGTTAATAGCTCGCGAGTAGGTCGTATCATCCCCAATAACATAAAAACCATTGTTGTTTTCACGAGGGGAACGTTTGAGAGATTGAAATGTTTGAAATTGAAATCGAATATTAGGTATTGTGTTTTTTTCAGTAGATAATAGCCGTGTGTGGGCTATATATATATATATATATATATAATAGGTTGGCCGTACTCGTACGTCCTGCGGTCCGAATCGTCGTTTTTTTAAGAATAGTGTTCCCCTGTTGTAGCGTTGTCTCGAACTTAGGTCTTGGTCCAGTTTTAATCCCATCATCTCAATATTTTTATAAAATATTATTCTTTCGCCACATATATTACTGGAAAGTAGAAACACAACAATAATCTTATCTTCCGTGTTTTATAATCATATATCGCAGAAGTACTATAGATACTTACCACATTAATATGTTATGTCAATTTTTCCGATAGTATTTAGGTATATTAATTTTAATTTCAGAATATTGTAGAAAAGTTATATTTAGGTATAGGTATAAATAGTACTTACACGATAATATAGGTCTTGATTGGAGGGACTTGGAAGAATTTGTGTGGTCTATTAATTCCACCCCTTTCCATGCAACTTGCGCCAACGCTCCTATAAAATTATCCATAGTTAAAATATAAACAATTATCATTAAGACATCAATGGTCTGCAGACGATATACTTGACACCTTATATTAATACAATTATAGTGTCTTAGAATATTATAACTATACCTTCAAAAGAGTTTATGGGAACACTGCTATATAGTGAACATGTTATTATATGCATCGCGACTTATACGAAAGACGAAAACGATTTAAGGGTAATGCAGATGACGGTCATAGACGTCGGTAGTATATTATATTATTTATATTTAGATAAATACCGCAGCCGGGCTCATCCAACGATCCAGCCGCGTGCACACGGTCGGACGGTCGGCTGTTCGCGATGAGGGTTAATATTATATTATTATTATTATTCCTGTATGATATTATAATATAGAAAACGTTTTCGAGAAATTTTACATTCAATTAAACGTAATAAGTTGGTTGTATAAAATAAAAAACACACACACGAGCGGCCCTTTTTCTCGATTCCCACGTTTTTCGCCAAGTCACCAGCACCACCACCACCACCCCCCTTGGCACCAATATATTATATACACTCATTCTCTCTCCCGTACACACACACACGCACACATATGTATAACGTGTATAATATATAATATCTCCTTTCTCGAATATGTATAATATATGTGTCGATCGTGCAAGTCATCATCATCGCATCCACACGCGCGCGCACAACCGTCAATAGCCCCTCGCGCGCAATTAACGAGTCTATTTTTTTCATTTTGGGGGCGGTGCCCTCGTGGCGCCCTTAACGAAAAAAATCGCCGCCGCCAAATTGACTGTTTACCGTGCGGCTCTTTTGATCGGATAGAAGCCGTGGCGTCGTCTTCGTGAACGGTCCGGCATAGCGCGTGTGTGTGGTGTGTGTGTGTGTGTCGGCGCATTATTGAAGACGCTCTTTTATAATAATTTCCGACCGGAACACTTCCAATAGTTTTATTGTATATATGTATACTTCTTCTCATATGCGTGCGCTTCTGTACAAAATAAAATAGAGTTTAATTAAAATCAAAATTTTTTTTTTAACAGTTTGAACAGTTGTTATACAATATATTTTACGCGTAGAAAGAGCGAGAGAAAAATATATCTATCGTCGCGCGTATTATATTCTATTATAATAATTATATAAACGTTTGTGTCCTGATATATTCGAATGACGTGTTAAAAATTGCTGCGAGTTGTTGTCAGTGCGTACTATATAATATGCACTATACATAATATAATAAATATAATATTATATATATATTTTTGGTTTTTTTATTTGATGTATAATGGAATTGAAAACCTTAACACAACGCTTTATTAAATTATGATCCACGCTTTATTTTTACGCGGCCGCCAGTAATAATTATACAAGAAATGATAACCACAACCCAATGTTAAATTTTACGATTTTAGTCTAACTATACGCTCTTAATTACTGCATGACATTATTATGTCACACATAGTATATAGGTATGTATAATAATACAGTGATCACCAATTAGTATTTTTGAGAATGATCGACTAAGTAAGCTTAAATGTTTAAATAATAATAATAGTAATAAAACGATTAATAATATAAAACCCGATGCAACTAAATGTAGTTAATACTAATAAAATATAATAATAATAATTAAAACAAATAACTGACTTATAAGATCGTGTGGAGCGACCGCGTCTTAGGCATCGTTGGTGTGGTGGAAGTATCGGCAATCTACCTATCTAGATCGAATAGTGAAGTGAACCTGTTGATTTTAACAGTGAACTATGTAGAAACGTTTGGCCTAAGTACTTATGTGGTCTTTATTTTTTTATTTTAATTTGGCAAATTTTAATTTCATATGTACCATTATATTATATGCTATATGATTAGGCTGATATAAATTATATTTAATACCTAATTTATTTTATTATATTATAATAACAATGACAAATTGAAATATACTACCTAGGTATATCAATATCAACAATTATCTTCGATACACCTCGATTATAATTAATTAGCTTCTGAACTCAATAAATACTCTATACATTTTGAAACTTCAATTGCTTTATAATACTTATATATATATATATTACTATATTAGGTATATCTAATATTGGTTAATAATTACTATAAATTTTTATTGAAAACTTGCGAATTCGTATATGGACTACAATATGTTATTATTTTTAATAAACAATAGGCGCTTTGTATGATTATTTTTTTAAATAATCTCTAAACTATTATAGGTAGACGACCATCGACCTTAATATTATTATGCTGTGATAAGATATTATAAAAATTGTACTTACATTATTACACATTGAACAACATAATGCATCGTTTTATTTATATTTAAACAATACACTTTTGTTGTTTAATCGTTGTTTTTTTCAACTAATAGGATAATTAACGGTTTTAATTAATTTAAAATATATACAATACCCACAATGTAGATAGTACGTTTTAATAGAAATATATATAATTTTTAAACTCACAGCTAAAGATAATAATAAAGCTACTAAAAGTGTAAGGCGTATTATTATCATTATATTATATTATTATGTGAAGAGACAATGAACAAATCCATTCTATTCTCGTAAACTTAAAAAATGAACGATAAATTAATTTGTTGAAAATTGTTTTTGTTTTTAATAAAACAATAATAATACAATTATGCTTATTGCTGTATATTATATTATTAATTATTATTATCTGTCGAATTGATTAGACGCTTTATTAATTATAAATATAGAGCTCGTTGCCTTTGGACATGGCATAATATTATTTCTTTTGTCAGTTAATAATATATTTTATCATATTGTAATATTATTGTATACGATTGCACGATATCCGATACTCCAACCGCAGGGTTTCGTTAGACGTTAGTTTTTAATTCAATTTCATTATGACCTCTTTCTTTGTAGCTAATTAATAATGTCATGTTGATGAAATTATTTTTTTCTTTACAAAATGTTTCATTACGTGTATCTACTGAGTATTACGATTGTGAAATAATTAGTGGGGCAGATACCTATTTTAACCACACAAACTAAATTTTAACAGAGCTCGTTAAAAATATTATACTTTTCTAATTATTTTCTAATCACGTTTTAAAGAGAAAGGAATGTAATCAAACTATAATATTATTTAATTTTTCATTACGATATTTTTCAAGAAAAGTACTATATTAAATATATTAACTTCTAGGTATTATTATACTTAGTGCGCAGACTTCAGTTTACAATTTAAATACTAATCATTGGTTTTTTTTTTGTTTCTGATTAAAATCACTTCTGCAGATACTAGGTATGATATAGGTATACTTGTATACTATTGATCGGTTTGCGATATTACTCTAAAAAAATAGTTCACGTTTTGAATTAAAGAAAAATACATTTTATTTTTATTTAAAATAATAATGAAGTAAGTAGGTACCTCAAATTATGCCAGAGACATAATATTAAAATAATATATAATTATAATTAGGAACCTGATAAAATTTAATTTTTGGAATTTTATAGTTATTTATATATTATGAATATTTTAATATCAATGGACACGTCAATAGTGTTGACTGTGCAGGTGTACCTAATAAAATAAATTAATAAAATTAGGTTATATAATATATTTACTGATATAGCTAAAACATATTTAGTTTATAGAGTTTATGTAGATGTATATACATATATTTATGTATTTAATTATTTATACCATTCATCATATTATCATAAAATACTTATACTTACAATGTATGAACGCGTTTGTTACGATTAACGTTAAGGTCGGTTTTTTTTTTAAATTTATCCAATATGTTTACTTATATAATAACTAGTACTAGTTGTTAACTAGTATATTATATTATCTGATACATACATAGGTATATATTATATAGAGATCGATTGACTTATAATAAATTATTGGATCACGAGATAATATCTATAGGCTATAATATAGTTAAAATTTAAACTAATAGACTTCGAAAAAATGGATATTGAGTGAAGGTTTTTTAAGGTAATAGCGTAACGTTTGTTAAAACAAAAAAGCACAGACTGTTAAAACTGTAAAAAGAACCAATTCAAATTGAAAGTTCATATAATTAAGTGCAAACGGCGTTTACTATTGGCTGACCATTATGATCAAAATATTTTTTATAGGTACACATAGGTATATACATACATATTTGTATAACGCCTAGTAGGCTCAAGTACAGATTGGTCATTGGTAATACAAATACAAATATAGTCATTACAAATAAGGTTAATATTTTGAATAACGCATAATATTACAGTTTTATTTAGCTGAATACAGAAAAACTTTTCTCTTTGGCTATAGAGGAAAATTTATCCTCCAGACATTATTTATCTATTTATTCATGTTACTTAATTATTTTGGAGGGGCGAATGTATACGCATAATTTCAGCCCTCCCGCACTAATATCGAAACTCTTACACTTTTAATACAGATGTTATTTGCATTTTTTTGTCGAATCATAACGATAAATCGGACATTCTTAGTTTATTATATTGTTTTCATTCGTTCACAAAATTCCATCCAAGTTTTTATTTGAATATATAACTACTTCGGCTATATTATACTACAACGATATATTATAGCCTCAATACGAAACGCAGTGGCATTCTGAATACATACACATTGTATGATGTACCTACAGCGGCTATACGCATATATACGGCTATTGTAGGATTATACTATATAAATTATAACAGTATTGCAACGTAAGTATTATAGGTATATATATGGGCGGTGGTTTTGATTTTATTATTTTTCAACTATCAATTTTACTGTGATCCGACCTGAAATTCCACAGCAGTCGGGTACCCATATATATATATATATACATATATAGTATATACCTATTGTACAAGACTGATTACGGGCTGTACGTATAGCTCGTCTGCGGGACACCACCGGAAATGCGTTATATATAATATATAATATAATAATATGATGTACGCAAAAGCGCAGCCGACATCATCATATAGAGGTGCCTGTCCCACCTGTCTTACCTATATGTACCGATATATATAATTCGTAAAAGGTCAATTGTGTGTGTGGCGGATGATGATGACCGCCGACGCCGCTGACGATCGGTAGCCAAAATGATCATCGTCGTGTACGTAATTGCCTAACGTAAAAACAAAACGCGCACTGATTCGAAATGATTAATTGTTACCGCGCAGCGACGGTGCCCATATACACATCGGACCACCGCATCAAAATTATTAACCTCCTTCGCCCTTCACCACGCAGCAATATTAGTTTTTTTTTTTTTAACACGCGTATACATTTTTTATGGGCTTAACGACATTTTAATTGATCCTACGGTACATATACCTACTGGTTTTCTATTTTAATTCATAATTTTCCGACACCGGCTAGAGCGCGCAATACTGTACCGTTGCAATATTATAGGTGTGTATAGGTAGGTACAATATTCTTTTATTTTCCCGAGCTCTGTGAAGTAGCCATCGCCATCGCCTGCCGACGAGATTATAAATCTTATACGGTAATTCCGCCTAATGCATGTGTACCTTCATACGTTTTATACAATATTATATTATAGAATCGACTAGAGTCGATCGTATTATTGCCGCTCACATTTCCGGCGACCAAACTGAAGCCGAATATTAATAATATAAAAACCAAAAATCTAATATGATCGGGTATTCCACGGTTAGTAAACCTATATAATTGTAGGCACGCGATTCAGCAGACGTTGAAGTTCCCGCCGCTAAAATCAAATGCTATCCTATATGCACAAACTCACTTAAATTAATTCCAAATATTTCAAAATAAAACTTTACCAAATAGAACAACACAATTACTTCATTATGGTTAGGTTAGGTAAGAAACCTTAACATACACAAAGACATTTAAATTCCAAAACACCAATAACACGTTGAAAATTTGGCTAAAGGTTTCTTTAAGTTCATTCACTATTGTTATAAGTCAACGAAAGGTTCGACGCTGCACTATCATTTCAACAAAGTACCACACTATCACCACTTTAACTCCTAAGTCGAGAGCGTGACTTAATTAATTAATATCGTCGTTACAATCTATAGTATTAATAGCTAATAATTATTTATTTAAATGGGCACTGCATTAACATCATAATTTAATAAGTAGGTATCAGTGGCGTATTTACGGGGAAGGTGGTATGGAGGATAGATCCCCCCTTGATTTTTTTTTTTTAAATAAGTTTTCTCATTTTCTGTATTTATCAATATGATATTACTTTTGACTGAAACAGTAACATATTATTATGAAACAAAATTGTTTTCACAACTGTTTTAACATGATTTTTCTGCAAGTAAATTATATTTATTTAAATTTCTGCTAATTCAGGCTTCAGGACGATGTGTTCCAACTCTCTTCTCTGAATTATACCCAAATCAAGAATGCAATTTATACAAAGATTTTTATTCAGTTGAGTATTTTTTACTCTGATTAATTTTAACTTGAAGTAGAATAGCTTGAAACAGGCGAAGACATAGATCGTTAATTACTTGTAAAATAGTTTTGATTTTTTTAAATACTTTAATATGTACTATGGAATTAAATATGGAAGGGGGGGGCACACTGAACCCAAACTAAATTAATCTAAAATTTTAAGCACCGTGAATTTGTATTGGCCCTGGGGCCCGCTGGTCCTAAGGACAGCCTTAGTGGAGGGTTATATCTGGTATTAATTTTTAGTATCGTGTGTTGGCCACAAACATAATATAAAAAAAGGTGGGTAAGTGGATGTCACTCAGTTGTACAGTAGGTTACAAGTAGGTCACTTTAATAGATAGTGTTAAATTTGAATTCAATGATATAATATCATTGTATAAGAAAAACGATTCTGAGCGAAAAAGGTCAGTCAGCCTATGATATTAACAAGTATATTTGATGATATTATTGTAAATAAAGTAATTTATATATAACCTATTTATGTGGAACCATATTTTAATTTCCAATTTTTAACTATTAAAGTTGAACATTTTATAAATTTTTAATTATAAAATAATTATTAAATTAAAAATTTGATACATTTTGTCAAAATTTGAACTTTAAATGCTTATAAAAAAAAATTGTGCCTATGTATTTTTAATATTTTTCAACTGCTATTGTAAAAATATATCAGGAGCCTTGTATTAAATTTTTACGCTTTATTTCCCAACAAATAAAATGTTATTGATATTTATAGAAAAAAAAACTAAAAAAATTTAAAACTGGCAATGTCCGTAAACAGCTCAAAATAGGTCAAAATATTTGGAAAAGCGTTTTTGAAAACTACTGGGAAATTTTTACTTTTGACCTCCCAAAGTAACAACTAGATTCACTTTTCTATTAGGAAAGTTACTATTGAAGAAAATTTAAGCACTTTTACTGTCCTAAAAGGTGATGACAGACACAAAAAAAAAAACACACATCATTGAAAATCAATACATTCATCGCTTCGCTCAGAATCTAAAATACAGAAATGTGTACATTAAAATGTAAATGACGTATTCCATACTGTTGTTAGGTCACAACAACACTCTTTTACAATATTGTTCTTCCTTTTTATTTCTCTTGGCCGAATGTACTTCAACAAAATTATATTATATAAATATATACTTAATATATAATTTTTAACGCAAGACCCATAACTCGCGTAAAATGTCACCCTTATCTATACCTTATATACCCGTAACTCACCTACAATGGTACCCGGTTTCGGACGTAAAACCTGCAAACAATATTGCTCCCGGTTTTGAATGCAAAACCGAAACCCAGGATCTTTTTTTTACCCGGTTTCTAATACGAAACCCGAAACACACAATATTTTTTACCCGGTTTCTAATATAAAACCCGTTTAGGCGCCCGCAATATTTTAACCTATTTTTACTCCTCTTGGACTTATAATACTATGTGACAAATACGAATTCCTCCAGCAGCCAACAGCCCAGCTCGCTTTTCCAAAGCATGAAACACACTAAAATTCAACGCTTTAGTAAGTTGAAGATGTGCGAATGCTGTGCTGCGTCAAAATTAAAACCTAATAAACGTTAAATTCGATATTTATTTATTTATATTAAAATTTGTTTTATTGATGTACTAAATAACGCATATTATGTTATACGAGAGAAGAGCAGTTTTCGCTGTATCGATCTATGTAAATTACAATACTATTGTAGTCGCCCGGCATTCGCGTGTTCTCTCTTACGATGTGGATAGGCCTACAGTAAAAAAAAACGCGCCACGAGTAATCCCTATCAGAAATTCACAACGGGCGCAGTACTATGTCAGTACGGACTAATACTTGCCCGCTACTGGCAGCCAGTATAGGCTATGTACTGGTGTAAGTCTGGGGTGATAACGCTTTTCCAGTATTAGACTTTCAATACTGAGCCAGTACTGACATTCAGTACTTACCCAGTACTGGCATTACAGTATTTAACTACGTGAAAAAATTCGGTATGACAAAAAATGCAAAAATTCCTGCCAGCTATTCCACAGATACGAGATCCGATCTCGCTACCACTAGCCTAATAATGACTTCTTACCTAACGCCTAATCGATTGGGACACCTATCTAATTGTTAATTAATGCCGATATCATAGAATTTAAGCTGCTATTATTCAGCGCTACGATGTGTCGTGAGGGAGAGATAGGTTCAATCGAATCTGGTTTTAAAAAAAAGTGGGGGGGGAGTTTGAAAAAACTAGAGTATCTAAGGTACTGAGATATTTCAAATCCAAAATACAAAATTATCGACTACCCAACCGAAAATTGTCAATGGTGCAAGGGCGAATCAGGTGACATTATTATGAGAAGGGGGGAGTAAAATTTGTAAATTTGTTTTTAACGATATAAATTATTTTAGAAATATGGCTTGGGAGGGGGTCGCAGCCCCTAGTACCCCCCCACCTGGAGCCGCCCCTGCAGTGGGGTCAAACCAAAATGTTGGCATAGGTCCTAACACCAAGTGGCCTATCCAAAACCACCCTTAAACCAACGGGGTAGGGGGATTCAGTTACCAGAGTCACTGGTATACTGACTCTTAGCCCGTAGTGTGCCAGTAATTTCCCAATACTCACTAACGCTTGGCATAACTACAAAATTCACTAGCTGGCCCTTGTTCACTATTTATTCGGCACCAGTAGTATGCCAGTAGTAGTAAACACCATTGTAAAACCACTAGCTTCCTCGCTCCGCTCAGAATCTAATATATATAAAATCACAGTTCTCACCTGCAGGGTAATTTTTATATATTAATATAAAATACAATATTAAGTAGGTGCGTGCTGCTGGATTTACCATGAATAAATCCAATACAAGGCGTCGAATACATTATAAGCATTTGTATACAGTTTTTATTCCTAGATGACTATATAATAATACCATAATATTAATATTACTTATTTATTTATCTAGGTAATAAACTTAAAAAAAATCGATTGTTTGAATGTGCGTCTAGGGGAGACTCTAGAGTTATAAAAATTTGTAATCGTCACAACCCCTCCGTAGTCGAACTTTGTGCGGATATAGATACACAGATGAATTTATATTATTGTCTTAAAATATAATGATATAATATAAAACTAAACACGTTTACTATAATTACTATACTAATTACTAACTACCCAGCAGACCTAGGTACCGCATAATATAGTATAACATATACCGGATTGTTTTCACTCTCGTTGCCGTTGTTATAATGCACACCTATACATGCATATTATAATGGTTACTTTATAATATGCGGAACGAACGTACCTACTGAAATATGTGGTCGCATTTCGCGTGTAATATTATATATAATATGTGTAGGTACGGTATATTTGTGAACCAAACGAAAATAAAGAACTATATAGGTGTGTGTGTGTGTGTGTGTGGTATTAACGAAATGGTGGTAATTGTGGGTTTGTGTGTAGGGTATAAGAGAATCTCGAATGGGTATATATGTGTTTACGAGTTTATTATTATTGTTTAGAGTGTGTAATGGCAATTAACGGTGAAAGGGCACGGAAATTGAATTAGCCGGCCGCCGCCATTTTGTTGGAGCTTAATATAACTGGACTGATGGCACTTGGACCTATACTCAAACTACACTCGCACACATATATATTATTTACCAGCTCTGCAGTGTGTGCGTGCGCGGGGTAGTTACTACACTTATACAGCTTTATATGCAACGTGTTTTGCTGCTTTTCACGTCCGATGAGGTCCCTGTGGTGTTTCTATATACATATGCATATATATATATATATGGTTATACAGAATTTCAAACTAAACACGGGCTATTGTATTAATGGTGCCTCTAATGGTGACGTAGTAATGTACAAGTTCGAAGTGACCACGAAAATTAAGCGAAACAAAAAATGGGTCGACTTAATAATAATGTATAGCGGATAGTTTCATATCATATTATATATTATAATATATAGTATCAGATTTTTTACACGATTTTTAACGTGTTTAAAATATTGGGTACCTACTGTCTTATAATATCTTCATTATCGCTGCTCTAGATCTTTTGATATTTGTGGCCAAACGATATGATACTACGTTTTAAAAAATTTGAAACCCATGAAAGTCCTGGTAAATTATTTTTAAATGTATTTACTTTTTTTTCTAGTCTATCTAAATATGACTAAACTATGTATTGAAAATCAGTATTATCTACATGAAATCCATAATCACTCAGAAATATAATATAACTTGTGAAACATTTTTCTTCCTCTTCTAAGAAGATAGTTGGACGACCCCAATGATTGCCATGTTGTTTTTTTAACTTATAATTGAGTGTACGACGTGGTATGTTAAACAGTTTTTCAGCCTCTCTTAGGGTGATTTTTTTGTTAATTATATCATTCAAACATGTTTTTAAAATTTCATCTGTATAATTCCTGTATGTTCGAGAGCCTAAGGCCCTTTTACATATATTTGGCATGCTGAAAAATTATAAAAAACATCAATTACATCCAAATATACAAACAAAATATAACTTTGCACCATCAAAACGTCTGGTGCAAAGTTATTGAAAAATAAGGTACTTTTGGTTTTTTTTAACAAATTTAGCGCCAGCAAAGTAATTAAGAAAAAATTATAGTGAAATGCAATGTATTCTTTATCCTGATAACATTCATAATATATAAAATAATAACTTACCTGTTAAAATACTTTTTTATTGTGCGAACTTCGCCAATTTTTTTCAAGCACGGTTTGTTGTAAATGATAACGTTCCTTATCACGGACACATATTTTCGAGGGAAATCCTGATACTGATAATAAAAACGGTTCCAATCATTGGTTATGAAGTTAGGAACGAGATTTTTTTTAAATCGTTTCATACCTAAATTAGTTTCCAAGTTATGTCAATTAATAACAAAAAATTATTTTGTTGCAATGTTGACTCCCCTGGTGCAAAGTATACTAAAATTACGGTATATTATACAATATGTGGTTAAAATTCATTTAAATGTTTAGTTGGTGCCTGCATCGATATTTGGCTCGGATAGTGGCTATTCATATCATTTCAGCACAGTTCACTACCACTACCCGAATACCGGAGAACCCATAATATATTATTATAATATCTGCAATCCTGTCCTGCTGACTTTGATTCAATCACGAAAAGTCATGTTGTCGTTTATAATATAATATAATAAAATTGAAAACCACTCAGCACTCACACTAACGGCCCCCAAATGGTCTTCAGTCACAATAGTGATGGCTGCATGGTCGCTGCAGAACTTGGAGCGTTCAGTGTTATATATTCTCGTATTTTCGCAGGAAGTATCATCACGAGGAGCGAGGACAAAAGGAGATAATATTAAACAAAGTAAAATCGTATAAATTGTATATTTTATTATTTTCTAAACGTGCTGGGATGATGGGAGCCCTCCACAAAACAATCTGTTATAATATCGTATTAAGTACAATTCGATCGGTGATGTGCATCATATAAATACGACACTGAATTCTGTGACGTCTAATTATTTGAAATTGTATATAACATGTATAAATATTATATATTTTAGACGGTGTGAGAAAGCAGCGGTAGGTGAGCTGTATAGTTATAACTTGTAAGCACTTATTATGTCAGACGCCATCACCCTGTAAAAGGACCACCGAATTTGACACATACCTTAAATATTTGACATTATGCGATAATATTTTTGATAATTATACGGAATATAGGGTGCCCGTAAACAAGAACATTTTGAACAAAAAATAATATGATTTATAATCATGGTTTTAGGTTCGTTAAAACGACGATCGCGGGGTAAAGACGCGGCAAAACGGTGGGTCCCGCGTGGGTACCTATATACATAATAATATATAATATGTCATTATTATTCACGTGCATATAATAATATAATATTATGTTGGGAGCGCACGCGGGAAAAGGACACGATGACGAAAAACACGATTATAATATTTTCTCTAAACGAACGTCGTCTAATTAGGCGTTACGCACCACACGACGACCATATATAATATATAATAGGTACAACGTCGACGCGACGACGACCATATCGGCTGTCCAATGCCCACGGTACAACGTTTAACACGTGTCCTCAGACACCGCCACCGTAGCAGCAGCAGCAGAAGCACAATATAAAGCGTACAACATAATATTATACACACGACGACGACGGCACCCAGTAAATCATTTTTCTTTTTTCTTCGAAATTAACTAATAACAACGTCCTTGATGCTATACGGCAACGTGGAGTAATTTAAAACCATTATTATTATTATTATTATTATTATTATTATGATACTATTTTATCATTATAATAATATATAGAGGTTTCCCCCTCAAAGAAAACATGTGCGTCGTCGTCGTCGTAGCGCGGGGGTAATACACAATGGACATCACCGTGAAATCGACGGAATAGACTTGAACGCACCGCGAACGTATTATATATCATATTATATTATTATGTACGTTTATATATATAATAATAAATATTATATTGTATATGCTGTGCGTGGACTTAGGCTCTATATTTATATATATATATATATATAATATTTTTATACGTGCATAGTCCTGCGCTATTAAAGTATCCCCCTCCCCACCCCCCCAAACTAATCTAGTTAACAATAGACACATCTCGTAAAACAACCGAGACTAATGTCATATATATGGACACATTTTTCACCTCCGTTAACTTCGGGTAAACACGAGATTTCCACGTTGAAGGTTAGGTACAACTTATAATATTTGAAATATAATAGATAGGTACTATACTTACTGCATTATAATATACGTCCAGAATGCCATATATAGACTAAAATCACTACAGGGATGCTGAGATGCTTAGCTATACGCCCTGAAGGCCTGATCCTATTGTAATATTAATATATATAATTCGCTTATGTACCAAGGTATATTTTCAGCTTCAATAAATATTTAGTAACTGGTATTATGATTTTATTGTTTTTTATTTATTTGAAAATCATATATTTACAATCTGTACAATATGTAAATTTGATAACATATTTAATATATGACTTGAATGTCTTGTGGAGGGAAATCCGTCCATCAGCAGTACCTCCTATGGTATTATTTTTATAAACTATATGCATACAGCCATACAGGGTATTTTTTTTAACTGTGAAGTAATCATTAACATTTTAAAAAATATGTAAGCTAGGTACATCAAGCAATTTTTCAATTTCTATAGCTGTTAGTTAATCCATCATGCAGCCCCAATTCTTAATTGGCCAATACTCAATAGCTACCTATATTTTTCATTTCATTTCACCATGTATTGTCTGAATTAGAATACTTTTCTTTCTATAGTATAATGTTCGATCAATAGTATATTAATTTAATTTTAGTTCATTTTGTAAATGAGATTTTAGAGTTTAAACGATCCTTCGATCCGAAAGAATTCCCAAAACGATGGTCATCCTGTATCGTAAATTTCGATCAGAAAACAGATACATAATGCCACTGCAGAGTCACACCTCAAGAGTGTGTGATAAAGTATATCTTTTACCTTTATGTATTTTACTTGGGCAGATATAGGTAAGCGTATACAAGCCTACAACTATTATAACGATACTAGTGCGTTAATATTTGTTTCTGATAACTATATATTGGTGAAAAGTCTTACTATTTTTATTATTTTATTACAGAAGCAATACAAAATATGTACCATTATATTTTTTTAAAAATATTTTACAATAAGATATTTGATTTTAAGTTACTTATATAATTTCAAAACCTTTATTAATATACTTGATAATAATAATATTATATTATCATAATAAATATACGCGTAATTTATTATGGCTGACCAAATATTTCTCAGCTGATGTATATATAATATTACCTACTTACACTTAGTATTTTTAAAAGAATTCATTCGACTTCCTAATAGGAAATCTTTTATTATACTTCAGTACTTCAGTACTCGACTCTTGTATCACTATTGTCTCCTGGCTCACGATTTAGTTTTGGAAAATAAGTCATTGATGTCGTGTCGGGAATTTTTACTGCAGTGGTCTCTTACAAACTGTCGCTTAAATAAAACTTGAAACAAGATAACACTACGTATTTTGTACAACATCACGCCTTTATAATTGCGACGTAAACTGAAATCTAATTTATAATTAAAGAACCATGCGGTGCGTTTTTATACTATTTGGTATGTATAGACGCAACTACAATATGTATCAAATTACAATTTTTTTTTGACAAGCATTATTGTTTCTCATTACCCGCTCTTACGCGTGGCGATATTTTATGTCACTGCAGAGAAAAAAACTCATAATAATTTCATGTAGGTATACACATTGAAATAAATTCGAACAGATGAGACGTCCTTCGTTGACAACCACTTAAATTTATGAGGGACGGTTGCGTTTTTTTGCGCATCTTTCTACTACACATAATACTAATATATGAATTAATATACATCTTGTCATCTACGTACACGCACTATTAATTATTCGAGCATATGCATTATGACTATATGCATAATAACTATAGTATATAGATACCGATATCGTTTTTAATTAAATTAAAATATTCACGTTTTACAACGATATTTTATATTATTTTAATACGAGCTGCAGCCCAAAATACAGATTAAAAATTTAACATGATAAAAGTACAATACAAAAATGTGTAGTAGATATAACAATTAAAATATAAAAGGAAATAAGACAAAAGAAAATAATTACAAATTATAACTTAAAAACTAAAAGACCGATCCTCATTGCCGACACGCATTACCCTATTTATTAGTGGTTTGTTACGGGAATAATTTGTCATACACAGTGGAATAGTGAAATGATAGGAAGAGCGATCCTGGACACAGGGAATTTTAAATTTGACAGTCGATCGACCCATTTATAAGTTTGAGTAGGAAGACCTTGTTAATGGTAATACGTTTATCGGCCAAAGATTTTAAACCTAACCCATCTAATTCTGCATCATAAACATGAAGTCTATTTTCTATTTTTAATAAATATGCTGAAAAACTCAAAAACTTCTGTTGGACCCTTTCAAGTTGATTCATATCGCTTGCGGTGTGAGGGTTCCATATAATTACAGAAAATTGAAGGATAGATTTGATAAGCGCACAATATAATGCTTTTAGTGGAGTTATCAACTTAAATATACTTAAAACTGCATCCACGTGTTCATCGCTTAATCGAATTTTTTCGAAATTTAAGTATTGAAAGCAGTAATCATTCTTTTAGCATAACTTTTAAATTTTAATGGTTTTAAAATCTATTTCAGAAAGACTTGAATAAAATATTATAATTATTATATGTAATATAAGTATTTGTCGTAATCGACGATATATACATTATATACAATTGGTTTACGACCTAGATTACGTTCTCCCTCGTACCGTATCTCACTCTAATAGTCATGATTCGATTTTATTTATTACAATTTAAGATATAAAATTAAAATTTTAAACACCATGAAATATATTTGGAGGGCCGCAGAAAAAAGTTCCGAGGGCCGCGGGTTGCCGGTGTCTGAGCTAGGTAATCGTAGCGGTTCCCAGTAAGTTCTATCAGAATTATGTGAGCTGGTTTTCTAGATTTTAGACTGAGGCTTATAATGCAATGTCTTGATGAATTGGAAGAGATTTATTTTCAACATATTTTGTCCATTATCTATGGCCAGCTGATTTACAACGTATAGAAGTTGGCAAGATAGGTATTGCACAAAATGGGAGCCACTGTTTCAGTCATTTTACTGTGCCAGAGATAATTCTCATTGAATGGTTGAGTTGGACATCAACTTTGTTGCAGTGGGAGCTGTTTAGCCATACTGGATAGGCGTACTCTGCGGCTGAGTATACTAGGGCAAGCACAGACGTTCTTAATGTGGAAGCAGCTGCACCCCAAGGATGAGCCAGCTAGTTTTTGTACTATATTGTTTCTAGTTTTAATCTTAGCTACAGTATTGTCTTTTATACGTAAACTGCCTGTCTAGTGTCACTCTTATGCAAGGCTGGGTATTTACGAGTTAAAAGTTAAAATTAAGTTAAAACGTTAAGTTAATTAACTCGTTACTTTTTTTTTCAAATTAACTTTTAACATAATAAGTTACTTTTTTTCAAGATTAACGTGTTAACTTCAAGTTAATTTTATTTCAAAAGTATCTAAATTAAGTTAATGTCCATCTGAAGAATAATGCAAATTTTTGAATGGGTTTTTACTTTGATGTATCATTTTAAATTTCACCAGTAAATTTCTTAAGCGTAGAGAAAAATGATCTAATAAACCATATTATGTGTCTGGAATTTTTATTATTGCAAATTAGCAAATTTTAACTTTACACTAAGGTAAGTTAATTGTTTTTTCAAAGTTCACTTTTAACTTAACGAGTTAGCGAAAAAAATACCAGTAACTTTTAACTTAACTTAACTTTATTATTTTAAAATAACTTAAATTAACGAGTTAAAAAAAATCGTTAACTTGCCCAGCCTTGCTCCTATGTATTTAGGAGTCTGTTCGAATTTGAATGTACTGCCACAGAACTCGATCTTGAGTTGGTATTTGGCCAGACAATTATTTAGTGAAAGGTTGTAACCACAGTTTTATCTACGTTGGGTTTGAGTTACCATCTATGTAGATACTCAGAAATAATAATTAGGTCTTTGTTAAACGTTTCTTCAGAAATTTCAAACTTATTGTTTTGTGTAGATAGTATGGTGTAATCAGCGTAGATGATTTTTCTTGATATTGTGGTTGGTAGGTCACTTATATAAAGATTGAAAAGATTAGAGCAAGGACCGACCCTTGAGGTATGTACAGTAAGTCTCTCCCAAATGAACTGTAGACATTCGGTTGCTGAGCATTTAGTTCATTAGTTTGTATAGTGTGAGACAAGGGAATAATTTCAAGAGTTTTGTAAGGAGATCCGTTCACCAGACAATTTCGTACTCAGCAGTAAAGTCAACTAGCACAGCTGTAGTCTTTAAATTCTTTTGAAATCCGTTTTCTATAAATTAAGTAGGGGCTGCTGCTTAGTTTGTACAACATCGGTTTGGTCTGAATCCAGATTGTTCTATGGGGACCACTTGATCGATAGTTGGACTAATGGCATTGTAAATCAATATTTCGAGAAGTTTATAGGTAACGCATAGTAGTGTAATGGGTCGATAATTTGCAGAGATCCTATCAATAACATGGGCGTATGCTATAACCACGATTAAATATATAATTTAATGATATAAATTTAAATATATATATATATAACATGGCATTTTATTCCACCACGGGCACCGCATTTCGGGGGCCTGTGTGAGGCCGCATTGACGTCAATAAAACAGCATTTAATATGACAGTCATAACTACTAATTTAACATATTATGACAAAATGTATAGGTACCATACTTGTATAAATTCGCGTTCCCTCGTACCTCTATCAGATGACCCAAATTACCTAGCTGTATTAACCACTGCGCACTTCTTAATAGGTAGTTCACTCGTATCCGTACCTCAAACTAATTAGACTCATCAAAAAAAAATTGTTTATCGCGATAAGAATTACAATTACTAACAGGGAATATCTGAATCAACTTCAGGTGAGGGCTAAGTGGCATAAACCAGCCAATGCTGATATTAGGATTGGAACAATGGTGCTGATCAAGGAGACAAACGTGCCACCTCTCCAGTGGAACATGGGGCGATTTACAACATTGAACCCAGGGCAGGACGGTGTGACAATAGATGTGGAGGTAAACACGCGAGGCAGTTAGTCCACTACTCAGACAAAATCAATATACAAATTTATAAATTTATGTAAAAAAAAAAATATTTTTTTATGTTTGCTGGATTTAATATTTTAAAAGAATGTTGATATTTTTATATTAGTGATATCGTGCAAACATGATTTTAGTTATTTATTATTTTATGAATAAAAGTTGGTGGGCTTTTTTAAATAATACCATTATTTCAAAACTGGGTACAAGTGTGTGTATACATGAGACGATTTAATAATGTAAGTTACAGATATTTGAATATTTCACATTATAAGTTAGTTCTTCGGTTTCCGTCTGTTTCGACGCAGTTAACAATACAATGAAACTCTCCGCGTATTATAAGCATGTAATGTAAAAAAAATTAATAGAATATAATGATAGACAATAGTGGAAATTTACATTCAGAGCTAAATTAATTACACAGTCCACAAAAAGTCAAAGATAATCAAATAAACTCTTTTTGAGCTATTTATAGCCATAAGAATTTTGTTTTTAATTATTGTCCATAAAAAGGTATGTAATATATTTATATATATTTAAGATTTATGTTATTTTTTAATAAAGGTAAACACTAATTATTCATGAATTATATTAATCACAAAATGGCTTAACAAATATTTTTTAGGTATTCATACACTGGGTTTGAAATGTTCAAAAATGGTAGTGTTAACACTAGGATTTCAAAATTTTTTAATTAACTAATTTGAGGTTTTCATAATGTTCTTTAAAAAATAAACAGTTGTAGGTACCAATTTTCAAGTCTAAACTGTATAAACAATTTAATACTGAAACCAATTTATGGATACATATTAATAACAAACAAATTCTGAACTGTTCAATCACTGGTCTTGTCACCCTACCAAATATTTTGTACATTATCTGGTGTTTTATCTTTTTCTACCCTTTTTTTTTTAAATTTGTATGGCTTTCAATACAGTAAATATTTACCAAAAATTTAGCGATGGTGTCCCAGCTTATAAAATAGGTAGAAATGAACAACCAAATTCAATATACGTCTCCAAATCATATTTATTTGATTCAATATACTATTTGCACCACAAAGATTGTCCCAAGTGAAAATAGCATGCTTTAATTTAGACAGCCGTAAAAACTTTTATTTGGCAACCTTTGTATGAAAGTAAAAATAAAAGATAAAAATAAAGATTTTGTTTCTATCTTAGGAACTAAAGTGACCTGTTGTTAGCATTTCCGTTTTTTATATTAATTACTCATTTTTGAGGTTTAATGTGGAAGTATTTCCGAGTGAATTTCTAAACTAAGCATAAAAGTTTCAAGAATCTGTACTGTTGCTCTACCAATGGTAGTATTTACTATGTCTTATATATTACTTATTCACTTCACTACTTTGGTAAAATTTTCCAGTTATTTGATGATTGGAAGGTTGGTTTGTGGATGGATAGTGAGTAGTATATTTTAGTCAAATCAAATTGTTATGAGCATTTGAAGTTCATATTTTTACATCCAGGGATATTCACTCGATTTCTCGAGTAGCGATTTTTATAACCTAACCTAATTCAAATACGAATAACCGTTATCACTTGAAATTTATATCTTATGTTAATTTTATCAATTCCTACACTTGATAACATTTTTAAAATATTTTGACTGTTTTCGAGCTGTTTACGGATATTTTCAATTTTTTAATTTGTTTTGTTTTTTTTTCCATAAATGTCAATAAAATTATATTTCCTAAGTCAAAAAGCGTGAACAATTAAAACAAGGCTCCTAATATACATTGTTACAATAGTAGTTGAAAAATGTTAAAAAATACATGGGCACAATTTTTTTTTATAAGCATTTAAAGTTTGATTTTTAACAACGTTTATCAAATTTAAAATTTAAAAATGATTTTATAGTTGAAAATGTATAAAATGTTCAACTTTAATAGTTAAAAATTGGAAATTAAAACAAGGTTCCACGTAAATAGGGAAATATATTACTTTATTATATATTAATATCTTCAAATATATTTAGTAATATATTAACAACCTTGAAAAAAGTAAAAATATTTATTTATTTATTAATACACGTGTATGCGTGCGTGGCATATGCCACCTATCATCAACAATGGCCGCTTATTTAGTGCAGTTAACCTATTTTTAGTTTGTTAAATTTTTAAAAACTTCGTCTACTGTTTAAAAGTATAGGTCAATCGTTAATAATACACAATTGTATATAGGTTCTGTTAAAAATGCATAGTTAAAATTTTGTTGCATAGGTAATTATTATGTTTACTTTTGTACACGAAATAGCATACCTACCAAACAATACTGAGAATCCAATGTAAAATAACACAGGACAGTTGAAATATATAAAATTCTGTCTTGACAATAATTATTTTAGAATTTTAAATATTTATCCATCATGCATAAATAAGTCGAGGATACTAATGTAAATAAATTATGTGTAGGTATTCTATATTAGTTCATAAGTTCATTCAATACAAACGACCGACCACTCAACAGAACGACGCGCAGGTAGACAGTTTACAGTCGCCGATCACTGTATACGCATTTCACGTTTCTCTCATAAAGGTATAAAACTTCAATATATTTTTATTTTTGTACCTAATATAAAATATACTAACATACTTTTAAAGAAATTAAAAATCATCAACTATAGCAATTGTTTTAAACCACATTTATGTTGTATATGTAAATTTTAAAAATAGGTATTTTATAACTTATACAATATGTTTTATGTACGACTAATGTATGTGCCAATGTGAAACAATAAGGATGCCATTGGCATAACATAGTTTATTTCAAAGGTTTGTTTGGGCACACCTAATGTGTCATGTTTAATATACTTACGAAAGTTGAATATTTAAAGTGATGCTTACTGTCCTATATCATTTTTGTCAACAGACGACCGTCCAGAAGATATATTACATTACAATATTATATAGGTACACCAAATATTAGTAATATTATATTATAATTTGCATCAGTCATAATAATATTATTACTATGGACGATTGGAACGAGAACAACCATGTCTTCAACATTAGATTGGCAAAGCTTACAGGATTGTTTCAAATATTAAATCCCGAAACCATTAAATTTCTTGGCCGAAATGTCTACCACATTGTAGCGACAATCATTTTGCTGTATACGGGTGTCATGTCGATAATACTGAACGCTAGTAGTCTGTACTATTGGGCGGACAATATTATTCTAAGCGTAGATTATGGCTGGAAAGGAATAATCGCGTTTTTCACGGCGTACAAGATGTGGAACGTCGTCTACCACTCGAACGACATATGGGACTGTTTGGCGATCACGCGATACGATTTTACATCGCAAAACCTCCGGAACAGACATATTTTGGATCGTTGGCGAGAACGTTCGGTGTGGATCACGAACACGTTGGCCATCGTGTATCTCTTTTCAGTGGCGTTATTTACTGGGAGTTCTTATATGTTCCGTGACAGTATATCGACTGTCAACAATCACGACGGTTCGGTCGGCAATTACCGGCAGAACTTATTCAATTTGTATTTACTAGTGACTGACGAAACGTACAACGCGCACTACGATACGTTTTACTTCATCGAGACGTTGTACATCGTCGGCGTGACGACATTGTTCATCGCATTCGATGTTCTTCTGGTGACACTGTGCCTGGCCGTGTCCTGCCAGATGCAAATGGTTAACGTCGCCTTCGAGTCTGTTGGAAATAAATCATTAAGTGACCCTCATACACCAAGCATTGGTGAGTATATGGACTTTCAGGTATATATAAGTAAATTAAGTGAATTGTGTATAAAAACGCATACACACTTATAAATGTATAGTTATAAAGTAATCATCAATAGGTACTCATGACTGGTCTAATTACCTCATGTTTTAAACATGTACGATGGAAAATTAATACATTTATTTAATTTATGTACATAGTTATTTGATGTGTATTGAAATGGTTCACTCAACGCATCAACGCCATACACCCGCCATTTGAGGAGTTTATATAGTCGATTTTAATAACAAGTTGAAAAGAATTGTATTAAAATGATAATCTTAAATAATATATTTAATTACTAATTAGTAATTTATAATATTTTAAAAGGGTTTCCAACTGGCTATATCTGTATTAACAATGGTTGTTGTTGAATAATGAGATAATTTAGTATAAAAAAAAACGTTTTCACGCGGGACAAACTTATGAGTATTATTTACCAAACATTCACTCTACACAGACAAGAACTTTATCTGTAATTATTAATATCAATATAATCTTCATAAGTATTGATTTTTAATAAACAAATGAAAAAACAAAACCAAAATGAATCTGTACTAATAAATAATTTAGATTGTCATTCGGTTATCAAAAAAATATAACGCCACAAGTCACGACATACATACATTTCTCCTGTACGTATGGTAGAAACTAGGTAAAGCACTGTGAATACTGTCTTCGTAAGTTGTCCCGTTAAAAACCATTTTTATGAATAAATTTCGGATGGTGTGCCCAAATTTTTGTTCAAAATTTCTAAATAGACGCAATTATTTTATTTACTTGTAGATAACACAGATGAGAAAAAATATATATCGAACGAACACGATTTAATATACAACGAATTAATATCAATTATAATGGATCATCAAGCAGTGATGAAGTAAGAGTTAAATTTATTATTTTTATTTTTATATGAAACCAGATCATCCGCTTAGCATTGCTCGTGCCGAAGATTTCTTTTTCTTTTTTTATAAATTTATTTGATTGCAATAATCAGAACTACCATAGTAATTTACTTTATTATGAAGCCTCCCTGTATATTATAAAAAAATAACTATGCACAAAAAAAGGCCAGGAGCACTCAAATTTAGAACTCTGGGTCCACCTATGCTTTACTGACTAAACCACAATCAGTACCTATCTACTCAATTTATTGGAGATAATGATGTTTATGAAGTATGATCCTAAAATATTTTTTTCATTTTTTTCTTTCAATTGGAGATAAAGTTTGGTTAGAAATAAAAATTTGTAGTTAGACTTTACCATTCCTCCCAAATGCGAGTATTTTTATTTCTTTTCTCAAATCATTTGTGCATATAGTTTACTCCTCAAAATCCCGCCTATAATATATATATATTGAGGAGGATATAGGCCGATAGGGTGCTTCCAAATAGTTACCATTGGGTGTCAAATAACTTAACTCAGCTCTGTGATTTTTTTTCAGGAAATATTATGAATTATTACGTATATTCAAAAGATTTATGTTGTTGCAAGTTTTTTATTCGTCAACATTGCTCATCGGAATGTGGTTTTACTTTTTAATGGTAAAAAAATACGTATTTAACACTTATTACAAAAAATTTTGTAAAATATTTAATTAAAATAAAATGTTAAAATTACATTTACGCAATAACTTATGTGAATGACACTATAATAAATTATAACTATGTTTCCAATGATGTATCTTAAATCTAAGAATTAATTATTGATCTTCTATATTTTTAAAATATTTATCAATCAAACTACAATTAGGTACCCATTATACAGCTTTTGATGTGACATTTTACCCTCAAAACGACAATTGCGCTTATAGATTATAAGTTATAGAGTACAGAGGAGCGTAATTAAGGGGGTTCCCCTCAAACTTTTTGTTTCAAAGTATTGGTAATGACCATTCATGTTTGCTATAAAAACATATATCCCCCCTAAACCAAATTAATACAGGCGAACACTAGTTTCTGCCATGCCCAGTCGGTGGATGGCGACTTCACTCTCTAGACAGTTGCCTGCCCAGAGAGAGGAGCCGCCCGTGGTCGAGATTCGAATCGGCGACGGAACGCTTCAGAACCGATGCCGTAGTCCGTTCGGCTACTCCGTCCCCCATAAAATATATTGTTGGAATATAGTATGATGATTAATCGTTTCAAATTTCCCATTGTTCCTTTTTTTAAATATAATATTAAATTTTAGTACACATACCCGGTATTTACATGGGGAGGGGGTCAAGAGGATCAATAGCCCCATAGGCTTTATATAATATGCAAAAGTTTTCAGAGTCCTAACTTAAGGCCTCTAACTTTAAAGGCGGGACTTCTGGATAAAATTATAACCGCTCCAAAAACAAAATTCTAAATACACCACTGCACGCGTACCTATGTTTAGTATTTAATATTTATAAACTAATTTGTGGTTATAAACTTATTGGAAATAAAATGATTTCAGAGTTTCTCCACCGAGGATGAATTTGTTGCTTTGGGAAGTACAGCAGTCAAAATAATTTGCACTATTCCTCCAATTTCGTTTCAATTATTTTTGGTGTGCTCTTTATTTGACATTTTACACAAACAAGTAATTTTCAATTCATTATTTTTTTTAGTATTATATATTTATTGATCAAAAATTAACGATTTTTATAATATTTAATAACATTTTTTTTGATTTTTTTTTTCAAATCAACAATGTTGATATATGTATTGAGTAGTTCATTAATATTGCAAATCAAAAAGACCAACTATATGATAATAACTATGTATTATTAATAGTATAACACAGTGTTTCCCAACCTTTTTGTAATAGCACCACACAAATGTAGGTACTTTTTGTTGGGTACACGACCCCCTCACCCCCTAAAAAATGCATGTATGCCATAATATGTATAGTATTATTAATAATAATTTTCATCATAATCAATGTTGTCATTTAATATTAATATAATGTAATACTGAATGGTAAATACCTAATTTTGTTAAATATAGAAATTGTTTTTAAATTTAAATATTTAAATTAAGGTATATATAAAGTATTAAAGTCTGTCTACTATCCAAAAAAATATATGTAAATACCTTAAAGCTGAAAAAATATTATCGAATTCAACCAATTATAAAGTCATTGTTTTAAATGTTTTTTTTTTTTAATATCTTTTATATTTTGGCTATTCTTGTTTAGAAAGATGCAATAATATTCGCATTGTACAGCAGTAATTGGACCGAAATGAATATGAAGTGTAAAAAATTGATATTATTGATAATGAAAATGAATAATGCTGACCAAAAAAAGTTAAAACTTACTTGGACAAAAATTGTTAACTTGGAATTGTTTTGTATAGTAAGTTCTAATTTAACCTATAACTTATAAGTATTATTTTAACAAAATTATAAATTCTTCGTAAAATTTGTGGAAATTTATTACATCCTTAACTTATTGGTTAAATAGTTATTAATTTTAAGTTTGTTTAAAATATTTTTAAAAAAAAGTCGAGAATCTTGCTCTACTAATAGATTTTATGTATACGTATATGTTAAAGGCAGGGGTTCGAAAGTGGCATAAAATGAGTGTAATTCATGTTTTATTTTAAGCGTTCTATTCAATGTTTTCCCGTACAACAATTCATTAATTTGTTGAACCAAACATTTTTTTATCGAATTATTAATTATTTTTATTAATATGAACCTAGTAAAAATATATATACCATATAGAATCATATAGCTATATTTTATTAAATTTAATATAATAGGTATAAATTATATAGTTACTCACATAAATAGCCACTGAATTTAACAAAATAGTTTTTTAACACATACGACATACATATTATAAATTAAAATAAAACATAAGACATAACAAATGAAACATAGATAGGTACATATAATTATATTTATCTTAGGAATCAGGGCTTCCATTTCAGATGCCAGATAAATAGTTTTTTCAACACTTACATAATATAAATGAACAAAATTTAAATATAATCAAAAAATATCAATAGGAACATAAATACAATTTCCCTTATGACTTAGGTACATTGCACAAAATGTTAAATGTAATATAATAATTAATAATTTGCGAGGCTCATCAGGCCAATTATTTTTATCATTTTTATCACTTTTATCAATTTTTTTTTATTTGACTAAAAATATACCTAAGTATAAATACTGAAAATTATAAAATGATAAATGTTAGGAAATAAATAATTAATTTCAACGTACCGTTTGAAGAACGATTTAAATAGGATGCCTTATAAGCGCAATCTGCAGTGGTAGGGGGACTATGTCTCCCTTCCCCCATGTTAAACCCTGGTGATAGTTATTAAATAGTCACTTCAATGTGTTGTATTTGATTTCAGCGATAAATAATTGTTAATTAATTATGGTGATGTGATGAGCCAGTGGTCGTTCTCAATTTCTAAAGATTTGTAATATTAGTTATTACAATGAGCTCCCAAATTATTTTTCTATTAAATATTAGTCACTTGGGAACAAATATATGCAGGGTATGATGAAAAACTTTGTATCTATTACATTGTCATGCCTTATTGAATTTATTTTTCCTATAACAAAAAAAATGACATATTTCTATAAATAACTTTTATTTTGTATTTGTACCTATTAATGCTTTGAATATTTCATTCAGTTGGTATAGAAAATTATAGAATAACTTTTAGTGTTATGTTTCATGTTTCTGCGATTAATATTTTTGAATATTAAAACGTTTTATTTTAACGTTATTTTATGTTTGGTTATTGTTAGTTTTATAAAAAAAATTGTGCCAATCATTATATTTTTAAACTTCTATTGGGGAAAAAGATTAACAAAACGCGCTCTAGTGGAAACAATTAGGTACCTTCCAATTCGGGATGTATAGATATAGTTTTATATTGGTTATTTTACTTTTTATAATAAATTAATTCTGGTATTGAAACTTTATACGCTTTTATACCTAACTGTATACGTTTGTAAGTACAATTTCTACTAATATTATCAAATACATTCAAATACACTTCACCTAAAGCAAAATATATGCGAAATGTTGGGAAAATACATACAATCTCCCGACTCGAGTCTCGACTCCGCGTAGGGGGGAACCCGCCTAACCATCAATACGATAGGCGTCGACAGCGCTCCCAGTGATAATCTGTCTTCCCAAAATGAAAATCTCATGAAGCTTGGTTTAAATTATCAGGCATGAGTTGTGAAATAAAAACACCGCATTTCTGTGGTTTTGATCTATTAGGAATTACAAAAAAAAATTCATTTGAAGAAAATATTTATGAATTATTATTATTTTTTTTTTTTGTTACAGGTAATTCGTAATTGCTACTCTGTTGTATCGGTTTTAAGAAATTATACAAAAGTAAAGTATGAATAATAATTGTTGATCATGATTTATTTAATTAAGTTTCACGTTGATAGCACTAATTTGATTTTCATCCAAAGAAATGTAAATTACTAGACATACATTTGTAAGTTGTAACTTTAACTAGGTACAAACTTAAGTACTAATATAGACACATGGTTAATATGAATCATGTAAAACAAAATATTTTCAAAAACTATTAAGTATTAACGCAATAAATGTTCTATGATAAAAGCATCACCTAGTGGCTAGTAAATACCTAATATAAGTTCATTGAAAAAACTTTAATTTTATTACAAAATTATTATAATATGCTAAAAATATTAGTTGTATTTTTTGATAAAGTTTTGATCACAGTTATCTACCTGAGACAGCCTCGAGTAGATAACTGTGGTTTTGATAAAGCATTTGCTTATTTTTATGGATTGGCTTAAAATGTAGCAAAGTGCTATGGAAGTGTATGTCGTGTTACGACACGTTCAATTATGAAATTTGAAAGTGCTTTTTTTTTGCTTTTTTCATCAGTTTTTCAAAAAAATGTTGATTTCCAGTTTTTCTGATTATTTTTGCTTTTTTGACCAGTGTTTCTACTTTTTATGGTTTTTTACTGCAAAGTTGTCTTTGATAGAATTAAAATTAAATCATTTAATACAATAATGATGGTAAGATTTTATTAATTAATTTTTTTTTCAACTATTTGTAAATATCATTTACATTCTAATTTTCAGAAAATCCCTTGAAAAATCTATGAATAATAATGCAAATTGTCTCGAAAGTGAAGTTGATTTTTTTTATAATATAAAGATTTTTTTTTTTTTTTGATTTTTTAATTAGAAACCTTTTCTAATTATTATTTTTATCACAGTTATACCAATTATGTCTATAGTATCTACTTTATCATGTAAAAAGAAAGTTTTTTTTGATGAAATATTTTTGCTTGAATATAAGTTTTTTAAATGCTTATTTGAGAGCTTATAGTGATGTTTTTAAGCACTTATTTTAATGATTTTAAGTGCTATATTAAGTCCCGAGCCCTGATTATTATGAATATTTGTTGTCTGTATAAAGAGAACAATAATTTCAATCATTTGTGTTTTTTCATTTATAACAACTTATTTAACTATGATGTATTATGTATTTTGTGTGTAGATATACATATATATTTACAAATATGTATATTTTAATAAATATATTTATTTTAAATATTTTACATTGTTATTTTGATTTTAATTTTTCTCAATTCATCCTCTATTCTCTAATATAATAAAATAAACATTTAGTAGGTAACTATAAAGGGACAATCTTTTTAAAAATAATTCTGGTAAAATGTCTACTAACAAACGATCGTTTTTCGGCGGCGGACGGTCGACGGCTATACAAAACGTTTTCTTTTGGAGTATTCTGTATTTCTGTCGCATTTTTTCATAATATTTTTCAAATATATTGTATGTTCGATAATTATTGTATGTATTATCAATAAAATCTCTTATTATCATACTTAATATTATTTTACATTAATTCTGGATTGGTTTGGATTGTTGGAAGTTGACACAACTACCTACACAATTACACAAATTATAATATGTCAAATATATTAATAAGTCCGTAAATTTGGCCCACCTACCCATAAATATCGACCAATATTTTGTGAGTTAAATGCATGCATTTGCACATCAATTTTCAGATTCTGTGAGTTAGCCGTTGATGAGCTACAGACAAAATAAGAATGGGTGGGCCAACTTCATATGTAGCCCGCCCGGCCACCCATGTTGCTGGTCGATAAAAAATTTCTAAATATACTCAAAAAAAGATGCGTAGAGATCTGCAAAATTTTGCTAGCCAACCCTCAACATTTTAAAAACCCATAATATGGACCCACACATATGATTTATATATATTGGTATCAAACTGTAACAATTATAAATATAAATATGTTACATGACAGCTATGTATATAATACGAACTCTACCGTACGTACGATTAACTGCTGACCGATACATTAATATTAAAACACACACATAATTGTAAGGCCTATGGTCAACACACACAATGTATTAGTAAATTAGTTCACTGTGCACCTTAGACCTCAATACACACTACGACTACCAGACTCCGTATGACTACGATACAATTACATAGACAGTTACATATTCTATTAATTGAACATAGTTGATATATTTGTGAGTATTATTATTTGTAAGTGTTTAGTAGACAATAAAACATAATTATAACTAAGAGGAATCTTAGTAATTTAAATATATTTAAGATCCTGGTATCTACATATCTGCCCCTGGCTACGGTATTTATATCTATAGGATCCTACGAATCTCCCCGAATATCTTATATTTAACTGGTCGTTCCCCTGACCATGTTACAAAACAATAGAGTGTTTTTGCGAGAATTTGCGAGTCATCTTTTTACTCTTCGAATCCATTTCATAATTCATCATAAGAATTTTAAAATGTGGCATTTGTCGTTATTTTTCGATTATAGTATACGTTATTTTGGCTTACTAGCTTATTTAGTCTTTCATTTAGCAAAAATAAAACTTTTTACTCTTGGATTTGGCATACATGTATACATTGTGTAAATTATTAATTTTACATTATCAATTAATTAATAAAATATTGAAAATGTTTTTCCATTTAAAAAAAAAGCGTATATAGACTCTATCCGATAGAGTCGTGTCCGTACACGAAATCAAACCGAAAAAAGTGCGCTTTGTGCGGTAGTGACTAATATTATTATATAATTACATCAGTACCTTTCGAGTAACAGCGTCGGGGCCTGTGCCCTGTTGGTGGAAATATAAGCGTATCTATACACAATATGGAAGAGGAAAAATTTTAAAAATATGGAAATCCTATAATCGGCGACGGCGGACGGTGATGAAGGTAGTCGACTGTGACGAAAAATATACTGTGCGGGTAATGTTTTAGTGAATTTATTAGCGTTATATTTTTTTTCACAATAAAAATATTTACATAATTTATGAAAGCGTTTTGGTATCGCGTGTAATAGATCATAATTTTTATTATAAACGGCCGAAAACGACGCACGAGCAGCTGCAGCTACTGCCGATGCCGTAGGTAGGTATTTATGAATTATGTTTAATATACCGTTTCACTGCAGGAATCTATAATATAATAACAACGTTGTTAAAGCATTAGAAAAATCGTTCGCTGGTACCAATATAGTGGCCGTACATCATTTGCGCATCGTCTGTTTACCTGTGCCAAAATATCGTACATCATTTGCGCATCAGCGCTAATTATCGTTTGCGCATTGTCCGTTTTACCTGCACCAAATTATTATACATCAAATGCGCATCAACATACTGAACAATAGAATTGTATGAAAAATAGTTTTTGATTGAAAATGTAATGATTTTCATAAATCATATGTAATAAATAAACCCATATAATTAAAATAAATTGAACTGTAGTAATCCTACACAATATTATCTCAATATTCTCAGCTTATCGGCCCATTAAGTGCCATCGCTGCCATCACAAAATCTCTCCATTTCTCTCTATCATATGTGTCGTCAAACATATTTTAAAACAGAAATATCTGTACAATATTTGAAGTCAAAGTTTTTAAATCATTCAAGATCAAAGTTAGAAAACAACTAGCACTTTTGGGTGTACACCTTTTTTTAAATTCTATTGTTAAATAATATTGATGCGCAAATGATGTAAGACCTTTTAAACGGCTGATGCGCAAATGATATATAACCCAAAAATCGAACGATGCGCAAATGTCTTACAAAAAAGGTCTAAATTAACAATAGCGATGCGCAAATGACAACCGGCGAATATAGTCATATATACCAGTACAGGGAATCAATTTTAAGTCAACAGTGCTGCGACTACGATGTTTTAGTAATAAATTATAGTGCCAACAACAACGAATTAAAACACTGAGATAAGAAAAAAGTCCCAAATAAAGTTGTTTATGCAGCACATCCAATATAAACGTTTGACTTCCTCAATTTATTATATATTCTGATATATTCATATTTGTTTTTAGTATTTATGAGGATTTTTCATAATTGTGTATCTATATCGATGTAAGACCCACACGTGGGTATATATATATGATAAGTATACATATAGACTATACGAATATACCTACACAAGAACTTGATATACCTAATATTTATTATATTTATCTAATATATTTTTAAATTTAATTGCTTTGAATATATTATGACAAAATGATTAAGTATATGATATGTTAAAAATAATTAGTTTAAAATGTAGGTATAGTTGCTGAGAATAATCATAAAATGTGTGCATTTGACGCGCATGCATGTTGTATGTGACCATCGATATAAAAATATAATATATTGGATTCTATTTTTTTCTCGTCCGATATCGGTGCAAAATTAAGCGGTCCACGCGTACCATATTTTACTATTATTATTATATTACTATCGCTGGAAAAAATTCAAAATAAAATACTGTAACATATTATGTTTGCCCTGAGGCTAAACGGACAAGCTGTTAATTCGTGACGGTTTATTAACGATTACCATGGGTTTTCTGTGACGACAAAAGGGAAGCGATGTATAGGTATATACATCTTCTCCTCGGTTGCACGCATGTTCTCTAGTTTAAAACGTATTGAATACAAAGCATTTCATGGTGAATACGACGTATCCATACACAATATAATACACATACTATCCAACACCGTCGTCTCGTCGCGGAGTCATCTAATAATAATAATAATATAATGTCCGTCTTTTATATTATATTATTATATATTTCAAAGTATTTAATTTTCTTATCGACATACGCAATTAAACTAGAAATGTGCAAATTATTTTTATTAAATTTGAAAAACATTTTCAAGACATTTTCTTATTGGACTAAAAAGTAAAAACACAAAAATGTCAACTATCAATATCGAAATCTATATGTACTTAAAACACTCAACCGTCAGTATATTTCGGCGAATTTTTTCACTATTTTTTTTTTTAAATACGTAAAAAATTATATTTAGGTATAGCTGTTGTATTAGTAAACCAACTTTGTCATGCTATAGATAGAAGGTACCCACGTTAAATTTAATAACCGTACTCGTCAATGCTTCGTCGTACCTGTACGGACACTATATTTAAAAAGAAAACCGCTATTTGTATGTAGCCATCATGTATGATGTAAGTATCTATACGGCTGTCGGCTATACTACTGCATTAGGCGGTGGGTAAGCACTAAGCAGTAGGTAGAGCACATTCTATAACATTCGTTTTTCGATAGATTGTTTACACTGTCAACTTCAATGCATCTGTATAGTGATCTGAAGCTCGAGTCTGCTCGGCCACTGGTAGAGGGGGTGATTAATAGATATTTATGCTTTTATACTGCAACACCCAAAACGAAGGGCTCCTCCCATATAGCCTGCACAAATCAATTACTTAAATTGTTTTTTTTTTTAACGGTAATATTCATTTTAATTTTATTTAATGCTCATTAATTGAACGTTATTTATTATTATAGATACCTACCTCTCAAACATCCCGGTGGCCGGTGCAATAAATCATAATGATATTATTGACAATAATTTTCCTCACGAGTTCTGTTTACTATTATATTAGTTGTACGCACATCAATGGACAGACCGTCAGCAGGAGTTATATCCGGTTTTATAATATATATATATATCGTATTGTATTCCTATAGGCGATAGCGGCTATAGTATCCATAATATACAGTGTCCGTCCGACCGGCGATGCGCGATGGCGGTAACACAATATAATGTTGGAATCGATCGAAAACGTTTTGCCGGTAACAATATTAAATACAATATAATTTTTGTGTACAATCATCGTTATAATAATATACATATAATATATACGTAGATACATACGTTTAGGGGGGAATTAATTAACTAAAATCAGTGGGGACCGACGGCGGTGGTGGTAGTGGCCGGAAGTGCGTGTCACGCAGTGTTACCGGTAGAACAATTAAAAATATGTTACGGTTCGCGGAGCACATCTGTTCGATGTTTCCTATATAAATTATAAAATATGTACACACCACAGAATATATATATACGTGGTACACACTACACACAAATATATTATACTCGCGGTCGAGTCGTAATTAATTTGACTATTGCAGGGTTAGCGGTGGCGGTGGAGATAATAATAATAATAATATTATGGACAACAGTGACGTTTAATCGACGATTCAATGGGTTGTGTGCGACTGTTATTTTTCACTTTTTTCTTTACAATAATAAAAATAACATGACGTAGATATGTGTATAAATTGTGTGGTGCGTTTGTGTCGTGTGCGTGTAATGTGTAGCATATTACATAATATTATAATATATACACATCGACTAAAACGAACGTCGCGTTTTATAAATAACATATACACGACAAACAAATTATTATTCAAATCTGTTTAGTGTTCGGGGTTAATTAGCCGCTAGCTGTCCGATATAATATTTTGGCTCCGGACCGCGCGCGACGTGTCGCTTTTGACGACAAATTACACCCGCCGCTCGTTCATAAGATCCACTAATCAGACAGACGGCGGTTGTGAGACGAGCCAATGTACATTTTTTTCATAATATATTATATGCATATTATTCGATGGTGTTAAAAAAAATAACAATTACACAAACGTATCTTTTGTCTGCTTGAACACGATGATAACTACCAAACATGTGCGGCATATATATTGTATTATATTGTTTATCGTACCGGAAATAATTTAACAAACACAATAAAATATTTATAATTAAATAATTAATGACGTCAACCAGCGAGCTTTCACTTAATTAGGTAACACGAGCTCAGAGTTTATTGTATATCATATTATATTGCGCTGCAGAATACACATGCATAATATTATACTGTTCATACAACAGTCAACAGCTAACCCAACCCGTCACTTACCCGTGATGATTGTTTTTCGTAAAGAAATATATCTGGCAGATAATATATAAAATATTATTATAATATGTAAATCACGTTTTTACGTTATATGTGATTTTGAAATTTCGGATATCATACGTTAAATATGCATTGGTTATCTAAGTGTAATAGGTATAATTACGTCATAATATTGAACATGACAAATTCAATTATTTAGCAACGTTAGAACTAAATAACTGTGCTAATATTATACTTTATAGATTCCTATAAGTACCGATATACCCACCCTATTTAGTGACTTGCGGTGAATGTGTCTAGTCACGCTCGCAAATATGGATTATGTGAACGATAAAATGTATAATGTCATCCACGATAAGTAGGTACCTATACCTCCATATTTTTTCCGTGTGAATCACTATAGATAATAGTAGGCAGCACGATGGTAGGTAGCAAACTAATATTAAGCGCGATTATTATCATTAATTATAAATACACTATAAATATAGTATTTATAATCAATGGCATTATAGTATTATATACTATTATATTGTAAAAAAAAATGTCAAATGGTGACCTAAACTTATTATATACCTAACATTATTATTATCATGTGTATATTATATGCGAGTAATTATGATATTATGTATATAATATGATGTAATTAGGATAAATAATAAGCTACTGAATTAGGTATTTAAAACAATTATCGGTTCTTTGAACAGTATGAAGTGTCGATTAACCACAGCGCAAAAAAAGAATAGAAGTTTCAACAATAAATTATAAGATATAAAATCACAGGCACATATTTATATATAATACAATTGATATGACATGTGATTTAAGAGGATGTCAAATGTCAACAGTCGACGCGTGATTTGTTTTCTCTCTCTGACTTATGATGCGCAACATGGAAAATTTGCGTTCAGCAGAAGAACCAATCTTGTGTTGTTACTTGTAATACTGGTGACTTGTTAGTTGTTACAATTGATATTAGAATTGAAGTGAATTGACCTATTATCAAACTCAAAGTTAGGAACGTTATCCGTGTTTGCGCGTTGTATTTTTAAGGAACTTTGCTTGTCCAGCACACATGCAATATAATTTAAATGTGTTTGATAAGTTGCATTTCCAACGTACCGATTGATATATAATCATAGTGACTATTATATTATTATATAGACTAAAGCGATGATAATTCTGGAAAATCAATATTTGTCTACTACTTACTAATATAATTTATTGTGATCAACTTTCCCACATTTTTTTACATACAGTGAAACGTCCATATAACTAACTTCCATTGAACAACATTTTCTGTTTAACGAAATATTTTTGAGAACCAATAACAATATTCGATTCTATATAAATAATACGAATTTTTTTTTGTGCTCCATGAGACTTCATAATATGGAAGTTTCACTGTATAATTTCTATAAATCCTATAAAAGTTACGTATATTAAAACTTAGAAATTAAAAAAATATCATATTTCAATTTTCAATTTTCAGAAAAAAAAATCCCCTAAAGACTAAGAATTAGAGAAACATAAATCGTTGGGAAATCGACTTTAATTTAGTTTTGTTTATTTGGGTGAACAATTTTTTTTATTCATCTGAAACACAATATATTACAATATAATGTATACGAATATTCTCGGCGCCGCGCCAATGTGATATTTCCTGCGAGCAAATTTTTGATTTATTTCATATTACGCCATGTTTACAGTGTATTATAATAATATTTTGACAGAGCGTTATTGCGCGTTATAGCTATACGGGAATGGGAATATAATATTATAAAAACGAATGGGAATTTTTTATTTCGGAATGCACTATATAAACGTGCACGTAAAGAAACACTTCTCTCCGACAAACTAATATAATTTACGCTAATTAGACACGAGTGAAAAAAAAACCACACTCGCTGCTCGAACATAGACGCTAAAGCACATCATCAGACGGACAGACTGCGCGCTGCAGACAGACACGTCACGAATTAGCCATTTTACATAGAGCGCGGTTACAACCGAATAACATATTTTATAATAATATCACCACATACATTTTATTATTATAACGTACGACGAAGAGCAATAGATTGAAACTATTTACGAATATTTCAGACAAACGAGTCCATTATATGTATATACGTATATCCACAATATATTATACCCGATATTATAACGATGATGATGATAATAATAATAGTAATAACACCAACGACCGGATACATCGTTAAAACCCTCGTCGTTGATACATGTGAATGACAACTACTAATAATAATATAATATACATATACGCAAACGCATTCTTCTCTTTTCGTGTATTACACACACCGTGTGTGTGTGTGCGTGAGTGAGCTATAGTGTGTGTCACAACAAGTCACGACCCGCTCGCGCTGCAGTGACATCTATTTTATTCGGTTATTTCTTCACTTTTTTTTGTCGTCGTCGTCGTCGTCGTCGTTCACGTCTTATTCCTGGATCCCTTATTACCGTGAGTTATGACCCATGTGCGCCGCGTTGAAAAATAAATTATGACCCCGCTCTGCCCCCATCGCGGTGCAGTGTTTATTACGCGAGACAAGACGACGAGGGTAGGGGAAGACCCCGCCCGTGACGACGAAACTCGTCGCGAGATAATGAACTACTACCGTGGTACTATTATAGTGTTTAAGGATCGTATAATATATTATTGACTGCGCGGTAGCAGCCTCTTAAATCGCGTCGTCCGCAGTAGTTGGGGGTCGCCACTCGCGCGCAGCCCGCCGACCGACCGCACATTATTCGCGTCGTAAATAATAAAAATAATATTTATGCTGCATAAATCACGGCACCGCGAATTTTGTCGTCATAGATATTTATACAACTCACGTCTTACAATGGCGTAGTCTGGAATTTTTTGTGGGAGACTACTCGAGTAGACATGCAAGTCCCCCGTGTAAATAAGATTTGGAAAAAAAGAGGGGCATAGCCCCTTATACACCCCCCAAGTCCTAACTATTTATAGTTATCTACATACAAATACGAATTGTTATTATTACATCAATGATCAATTATTACATTCAAATATTCAAAATCTATAACTTATATCTATTATTCTATTCGTATTCTACATACTGACCAACACACAATAATATATCTGTGGTAAATTATTAACGGGTATAGTCATATTATTATTCCACACCATATTTTCTTCGGAATAGGGAGACAACAACAATTATTATTCCAACCGTCCGCGCTTATATTACCGATCAGCTGAATAACTATAACTGAATTACAAAAAGCTAAACAAATTAAATATTTATTTGTTTGTTTTTAATAATATTCATTGGGTTTAATTTCATAATATTGTAATATATAAAAATTATATTTTCTTATTATATACTAATATACTATAGAACTTATAGTGATAACAAGCGTCAAGCTTTCTGACTTTTTCTTAACTCCAAAACCATGTCTATACATTGGAAAAACGTATTGTATTGGGTATACAATCCACGGTCGAGTATATACCTATATAATATAATATGGTGATATAATACAGCGCAATGGTCGTCGTTTAATTCCACGACAATAGATAAGCCGTATACTTTATAGGTACGTCATAAATGCTCTGCAGTATACACATAATATTATACACGTCGATGAGGACAGTGAGAAGGCTGCAGCGTGCTGTCAATCGATGTGTAGACTATTATAATATGACATGTTGCGACACTCACAAGTCATCACACGGACGCCATCGATCATGCATGCAGCCCACATACATTTGTATGTCCGTCTATTTTTGTCCTGCTCCTCTTCGAATGTCAACAATATTATATAAATTTGTCATTTGTATGGATTATATATTATAATAATTTAAATAATATATAACGATGAATTGATTGACCAGTGACCACTCTACGACATTGACCGGAATTACGATTACCTATTTTACCAACAAACCAGAAAAAAATGAATCGATACTTGCAAATTGTATATAGAGGGACTATATACGTTATAAATGAATTAATACATAGTTATTAATTTCAAAATTAAACCATTCGAAGAAAGTCTGCTTCAAGTTTTAGTATTTTTAATTTTTAAAAATACCTATTTGAATTTTGTCTTTAGATCATCATAGTACTCAACTACAGGTTGCGACTTCCACTCAAAGTATATAAGACATTAAGATAAACTATACGCTCCAGAATCTAAAATTAGTTTGAAAACTTTCAAAATACAATCTATATTTAAAAAATATAATCAATACGTAGACACAGTTAAATATCATAAATTAAAAATAACAAATATTATAATGGTTGACCAGCATGTCTATAAAAAAAAATTATAAACGAACACAGGCATAAAATAATGTATTTTATATAAATGCATACACACTACATATACATGCAAATTTAAATTGAAAAATATTAAAATACCCACGATCAAGTTTTGTTTATAAATTGAAAAAAAAAATTGACTTAAATTTTTTTCTCGCATTTATGAAATTTTTATTGCATATAGGTATATGCAAAAACCTTTTATAGTAGGTATACTATAAAAGGTTTTATTTCCGCATATCCTCTTAATCATATTATGTATAGTTATTGATACACATAGCGCTTATTGGTGCGTGGACTTGCACGGCTAATAATAATATAATTATTATACTTACACCCTTAACCGACGACGTATTTTGGCGCTCTACATAGATTGAACGAAAACGATTTTCCGTTCCCCGTAATTTCGATGTTCGGATCTCACGCCCCTCGACCACCCCTGACTACATTGTCTATACATCCCTCAAAATACTCCAGCAATGTGCATAGCGCTGCGAACTATGAGAGTGTTTAAGAAGATACTAATAATAATACACGAGCGTATAAATTATCCAGTATATTATATATTTATTATTTAGCGCGCGTGCAGGTAATAATAATAATATTAAAAAACTTTTCGATTTTAATATTATATCATACTATAATATTATCGTTGCGGTTAAAATAATTAAATTTGGCCGGTTGTTTGCGACTGGATTAATGGCGTCGCCACTTGCCACCATGTAGCGGAGCCACTATTATACCTATGCCACTATAATATAATATGACATATATGTGGCGCGCGCGTATAATATTATAACAATATAATAGGTACAGGCGACGATATACCGCAGCAGCGCGTATTTCGGAATGACGGAGTAACTATTCAAACTATATTATCGTATATTAATTATTAAGCAATGGTTTTATGATTCACTGAGAAAACTTTAAAATATGCACTAAAAAAGTTGGGATATGCATAATATGCAATATCATACATAATAGCACACGTACATGATATATTATGCGCCATAGTGAAGTAGTGCAGTATATAGCCACTTATATACATAGTTATTATATTTTATTCAGTGAAACATACAGTAATACACGTGGAAAAGAGCAGCTGAACATGATTTTTATTTTTATCTTGTTAAATGTTTGATAATAGTGAATAACGAAACAGGATAAATATTAGAGTTCATAGAAATATATATTTTGTTAGGTCCATGTCGCTGGCACCCCCCAATTTTGAATTTCAGATCCAAACCCGGGACCATCGTTTGTGTACACCCACTATAAAGTTTGTATATTTATCTATAAGTGGCTTATATATTATTACTTTATTTTATACAAATGTTCTGTTATTTAAATTATATATTCCCAATATAGTATCGTCTTTGTTTAATGAATTCACATATCTTTCAATATATTGACAATACTGTATATAGGCGTATAGCCAAATTTGAAAAACTGTCTTGGAGCTAAGTACATAAGACGTACAATAATTGAGGGGCTGAGGCATACCTATAATACTCGTTCATATAACCGCAATGCATTTTCCCTTATAGATAAAAACAAATCTTTCGTAACTTACCTATTATCCGATACATATAATATATTTTGAAGGTGCGTGCTTACAATAATTTGGTACTTGATAGTATATTATGAAGTCATTTGCTGGTTGAGGTGGGGGTTAGATCCCCAAAGTCTCCACCTAGTTGCGTCTATATATACCTATAACTCGAAACGGCGTCTCAGTGATGACGATATCATAATTTATTAATTATTCAAATAATTTAAACGTCGAAATCGACATAATAGAACTGTCGTGTTCTCATTATACCAAAGCGTATAATAAATACACGTGTTTACAGCACGCGATATATCTCGCGGAGGGTCTTTTATTGTGTCGCAATATTACATAGTTGCCGTGTCGTCGTGTCTATCATAACAATAATAATAGGCAGTACGATTATTTGAATAAAATAAAGACTCCTCTGCGGCAGTGCGTATATTATATTATATTATTACCTCTATAATAATATTATATTATTAATATCTAACGCGGGCGCGCTTGTGTGTGTTATCGCATGTGATTGAATCGGACAAAACACCGCTACCGGCGGCGGCGGTGGTATTCTCTCATTGTAGTGGCACATTACAATTAAAATTCATCACGTTACACACGTGTATATATATATACACACACACACCTACCTATACGAATAAAACGATAGACACCTGATGGCCTGCCGCCGCCTATATCGCGCTCTATAGTCATTAATGGAAAACGCTTAACAAAGTACCGATCCGACGATTGCTACTACCTCAAAGCTATCTAAAATTTCGATTATTATTATCGTTAATATCCTTGGCGAGGAAAAGACACACACGGGTGAGGTCATTGATTTAACCTTGAGCCTTGGGCTAAGAAAATGAGTGTGTGTGTGTGTACCTACCTATAATATACCTAGGTAGTATGGGTAGGTACACGTCATGTGTGTACGCATCGCAGTGTGTGCCGTCGTCGTGCATCGTCTTCGTCGAAGGCAGTGGACCATCACTTGGCCAATTACATAATTTGTCCCTTTAATAAAATAATAATTTTATATAATACTGCATAGACAACACGCCACGACGCACGAGTAATGATAAATTATTGTAATAGTGTATACACGCCTCTCCAACCTCTGGATATAATAATATAATATCGTGTGTATAAATTATGTTGTCATTTTCGACCACATCATTTACTATATATATTGAGTATTCGAGTGAATACTATAACGTAATATCGACTATAAAGGGTGATTAACCAAATATGTTCGACCGATCACCCCCATTATTTCCCTTTAATAAGGAAATTATTCCAATTCTGGTTTTTTTGATTTTTACTTTTGAGAACCATATTTTCAAAATCCTTAAAAAATACGAATTATCCATATCATAGTTATCGAGACTCGACAGAATATAATAAATTACCATCATCTCGAAAATATTATTCTCTTCAATATAATATTGTGTAATAATATTGTTTAAACACTAATAATATAAACCCAGACACCACGGTTTTTATTTTGCGTGGAAAATTTTACGCAAATCAGCTCCATCTGTCCAATAGCCTCATTAGGTTAGATACCTTTGGAAGTAAATACAAAAAAACCAAATTATTAGTTTTAAATTTGAATGAACGCGAGAACAAAAAATAATTCAAAAGTATTAGCATAATATATTGCGTTATACAACCTATAGGTACTATAGTATATATAATATTGTTACCAAATAAACAACATAATATTATTTCGTTCGGTATATTGTAATCGTTATTATGATAGCTTATGACCTACCTATAATATATCCTCTCAGTACTTACCTATATTCCAACGTTGCTAACGTAATAGGTAATATTATAATATTATACCTGTCGACGTGTGAATGTATAGCGTTGATTATTCTCACACCAGCATGATCATAATACCTAATTAATTAATAATACAAAATTAAAATGGGATTGTGAAATGCTCAAAATTCGTTCCATTGGGTGTATAGGCGCGCATACGTATACGAAATACAACAATAATAACGCGTAAACAAATACCAGAGTACGAGTATAATATTCAGTTTACCAGTTGTTATACGTCTTGTTTTCAAACCTTATTATACGTCTACATAGACACGAATAATATATATATATATATTATATAATGGATTATTTTTTGACCACATTACCTCGTTATATACGACTCGCCATTCGTATATTATATACAAAATAATAACACGTGTCGAACTCTCAGTACGCCTACAAAAACATTTCAAACAATCATTATGAACGACTCACGCAAAACTATAATAATAATAATAATAATAATATGCATTCTTTTTTTTACTAAAACCGTACAATATTAGCGTTCGAATTTTGTAAATAATTAGCGATTTCTGTTACAATAATTGTAATTATAGTTGTATATTTTATAATATGCAATTATAACAATTGCACGTCTATTGCACGTCCCAGTAATCTAAATCGTATTTAAAGAAATAATTAAACAAATAAAAATAAAAATAATAAATCATTTTGGAAAAATCTGTCTTTATTGTGTGTCACAACAGTTGTCGATTACATTAACACAGCTTAATGTACGTGTAGTGTCCGTTTTCAATTCATCTTCCTTTTTTTCGCCTTCATTCCACTGTCGAACTCTGAAGCCGATATAGCCTTATCGGATTTTCGTTTCTTAAACAGGGCGCCACTGTCGGCCTTGGGAATTTTTCTTTGATTTCTGTAAAACAATAAAAGTGAACAGAAATTGTTAATATTGTATCGATATTATATATAAAAGATCACGAAATGTTCTAATTTTCTAAACTCTTAAGTACGATAACTGAAATAAAAAGTCAAATTACATCTAAAAACGTTTAAAACATAACCAATCACGATGATTATTGTACATAGGAATCGCCGTTGCCCAAACTAACCCCTTCTACGATGTTTCGTCATTTGTGTATACCTTCAGAATATAAAACTCACCGTCTACGCAAGACATAAATATATGTGGCACTGCAGTGAGTACAGGAGAATGATTTTTATTTTAAATTCGGTTAAATTTCTATATCTGGACATATTATGCCATAATATGATATCGAATTCTGGAGATTGGAAGACACATTTAATAAAAACAAAAATATAAAACCTTCAATCCCATGTCCTCTGCGTTAGGTATAATATCTTATGTCTCAAACGAAGAGATCATATAGGTATACGAATAATATGGCGAAATGGTGATTTAGAAATCGTCTCCAGAACTCAAATCCTCCGATCGCAGACTATTATATTATTAGCGTATAATAATCATCTTATCATGGCAATCCAACTCGCCGGCTAAAAATAGGAAATAGGATCTCATATAATATAAGATAATTGAGTAAATAGACTTCCGGAGTTCCGTCAACGACTCGCGTTTCTCCAGTCGTACAGAATGCATTATTCTGCAGCGTGCGTTTATGCTCAATTAATTAATTTCTTTTTTATACGACATGTATGGATTGTATATTTTTCCTGAATAAAAAATTCACGTTTACAGATGCAGTGACCCGCGCCACCGGTTTTCACAGAGGCGAGACACGTCGGCGACAACGTCAACCGGCTATACGACGGCATATACGCGCAATGCGCATAATAATAACAATAACTCATTATGTACCAAAACATATTGTTGTACCTTGTACAGGGTGATTCACGAAGCATGCGCACCCCCATGTCTTCCTTTAATAATGTTTTTATTTAAAACCTGAGTTTTGGAATTTTAAAGTAGATTTACTCGAGGACACATTTTCAAATAGTTAGTTTTGTTATGAGTACCTACCTACCCATTTAAAGAGTGTCCTCCTGTGACGATACAAAATTATTTTTTCTTATGAGACCCAAAATTCTTACTGGAAATTGTTAAACAGATGATTTTTTTTTTGAAAATGTTGATGTATTTTTATTGAAATTTGAACATGTAGTTTCTGAGTTCATTAAAATGTATATACCAAAAATAATATCCTTAAATGGTCTTACAAAAATACCATGAATAGATGGAATATTATTTGAATTTTATAAATCATAAAACGTTGATCGATTAATATTAATCACTACAATTTTTAAATCATCGTAGTTATATTGTAAACCTTGTACTGTCGTGGACTCTGTTATACACAGGGGCGGATATAGGGGGGTGGGGGTTTAGGAGGTCAGCTGACCCACAGTTAATATTTGTTGATCAAATTGGTCTCTTTTTCAGATCTTGGGTAGTTGGACACTTGGACCCTCGAATAAACACACATACAGTATAAATTAATTTTTTTTGTTCTATGTACCTTGAACACAAGTATAGATATCTTATTCAAATTTCGATTATGAAGCATCAACATTTTCAAAATAAAGTATAATTTGATTAAAAATGTACAGAAAAAAAGAGTGACTCAAATCACAATTGAAACAATGAATTTAGTATTGCCACAGGAGATTCCTTCAATGCTATGACAAATCTAACTATTTGAAAATATATAGTAATATATACTTAAAAATTCCAAAAATCGAGATTTAAATAAGATTGTTTTAAAGCGAAAATGGGAGTGAGCATGGTTTGTGAATCACTCTGTATATTGTTGAAACTTATCGAAACCCGTTTGCGGTTTCACGCAGCCAAAATAAACTATAGCACCTGTCTTGGCGACGTCGACGTTCGCATCTGATACGGCGCTCGTTCGCGGGAGACCGTAGAAAATTTAAATTGTCCGTGCAAAAGAGCCGATTAGTGGCGATTACTAAATATAAAATCGCCCCAGTGGTGTCGCGACCTAATTTGTAATTTCCTATATACTCTTACAACGATCGCGCTATACCTCGAATAATCGCCGGGCAATTTGTCTTATACTATCCAATCAACCGCGTGCGGTGGGTTAGTGGCGACGGCGGTGACGGTCAAACGGGTAAAATCACGATTGCGACACCTGCACTGATAACGGTCAAATCTAGTTACACAACTGTGAATGCGTACATATTATAGCTGAACGGCACTTTTTTTTTTAGACTTAATTTCAGGGGTTGCTAAAATTGCTAAGAGCCCACAAACCCAAGGGATGTGCTTATGATCCCCTCAAACATCCATCAAATAATTCTCATCCCTGCATATCGAATTACCTGACTTCATCCGAGTTAGAGTTAGAGTTTATCTATTTTTCTATCGTTTTCAGTTTTGCTTCAGTTGAAAAATATGTATACAATAGGTACAAACTACAAACACAATTACTATGATTAATGTTACAATTTTCCACTTCTTAATTTTGAACATAGTGATGATGTTTATAAACACAAAAAACTAGAGTCAGATTCAATTAATGCTTAAAAGCTAACATAAATCCAATATCGTTAAGACATTCGTCTTTATGTATTACAATAAAAAATATGAGGACATAGGTAACTGCCTAAATTATAAATTATTAATACAATCGAAGCCAACAATTTTTGTTAGGTTTTTACATATTTACACCACGGCTACCGACCAACTGCATTTTAATTGCTTGAAATATTTTTCTTTAATTACTGTACTATATACTTTTTTTATAATTTCGAAACAATAGTCGTAGTCTTCTAGTCAAGTTTGAAAATATGTTATACTTCAGTTAAACTGTAGTGGCATTTTTTTGTAAAGCGATTTTTTATTGCATTCAAAATTTGATTAAATTAACTTATTTTTGTAACTTATTAATAAATGTAATATTTATATTTTCTAATACTACTGCTGAACTATTTTTGAAAACCGCATCATACATTCTCTATAATCATCTACTGCATAAATCTAACTTGCTCGTACCTATATAATATTATCTTCGTATTTTAAAAGTATTATGAGAATGTCGACAAACAACTACAATTTCGGGACTTTCAGTAACATATTATATTATAACGATATAAAGGGAGCATATCAGTCGACAGTCGTGAGTTCTACGTATAGGTAAGCACACATAATATAATCATGTATAAAAGTATGGTTTGTACTGGGTTGAGGGAGGGGGATGCGGCGCATATCCTTTTGTTTTACACATCCAATATGTATAAGACTTATATTATCATCACTATTGTCATTATTGTCATAATTGTGATATGGTCGAGATCCAGTTGAGAAATTAATGGACGACGAGCGACGAGCGTCTCGAACAATAAAATAAATTACTGTTTTGAAAGGCGCTTTTGTTGTCGTCGTGTGTGCTCGCGCACGCCCGATGTTGACTATCATTATTAACAACCGCGGAATTAAGCGCAACATAACACCCTACTTTATATCACATACATGCGGCGCCGAGCATTACTGGTGATGTTTATTTTTCAAACGTTTCTCATCATTTTCTCCGGGGGGTTGCGTCTAATAAACCCTCTACGCACGCCACGTCCTGAAGAAATCCCTATTATACGGAAAACTCGCACCGCGCAACGACGATAATTTATCAATACAATTTGCGCATCTCACGCGCGTTATAAAACCAGGTACGCCGTCTTAATACCTAAATCTAATGTGGTGTTTCGTCCTTGCAAACAACCGCCAACAATATAATAACGAGTCATACGCGGGGTGGAATCCCACCCTTGCATTAGACACGCCATAGCAAATGATAATAGGAATACAAATCTCCGTAAAAATATATTTCGATGAATAATAGGTACAAAATATTAAATTATGAAATACCTAAATAATAATGGTCAATAAATAAATTATTATTGCACCGTTTTCTTGTACTTCGACAATAATTTGAGAACTTCAAATGCCATTATATTAAACAAAATATTATCGTTTGAAAATGATAATATAAATATAAAGTAAATTAAATTGTATTCAATATATTAAAATTATATAGCTTGTTTTTTTTTAATTTTCATTAACACTTATATTAATAACTTATATGCGATACTTAAATAAGATAAATTCATCGTTAATACTTGTAACTAAATATTAATATTGTTGTATTTATCTAACGTTTAAAAAATATTAATTATTCAATCACTTTGATTAAAAAATGCTATGTGGATAATACTACGAATTTTGGGAATATTTTTTTCTGAGGATTTAATACAAAAATTTAACGAAATATTAAGTATTAAGTGTTAATTAATATAGTTTTTGAATTTGCCAATTAATACAATACATAAAATTTTAATCTACAACTTCTGACAAAATATATATAATTATGGAGTTCAGCAAAGAATAATTTCATTAGGAAAATTTAATGATTATTTTATTATTTTACAGATTAGAGATATAATCTACATAATGATATACAACTAAACAATTTGAATTTAACTTGCGCTGTGTCTATTCTTTAATTACCTAATATATAATCGAATTACTATCATATTTTTCATACATAATTGACCTCCCATGGCAAAATTAATAATAATAGTGTAATATAACACTAATCAAATAATTTGAGATTTTGACACTGTATATACCTACATATATTATTATTACGATTGATTTGATTAAATTAGTAACACCTACACTTAATACACAACAACGGTGTAGTTATAACCATTTCGTTTTTTAGCAGACTATTTAGGCGAAACACTGTTATATAGAAGAATGCTACTAAACGCGCCGCAATGGTATATAATATTGGCATATAGTTACAATATTTATACAGTATAACACTATAACAATGCATCAAAAAAAAAATTCTAAAATTTTTCTAAAATTTATTGATAAACTATAATAGGCCTAGGACGAGTGAATAAAAAACCAACCATTGTCTCGGCATAATGTTTATTAGTCGTCAACAAAAGAGGATCGTGAAAAGGCCCCCGAACCATTTTAATCATTATAACACAATTGATGATGATGGTAATGATAATAATAATAAGTGAGGCAGCAGTTAATAACGTGTCTATATCTGCTGGTGCAGTATATAATATGTATCAAGTTCTACGCTATACAATAGTGATCGAGTGAGTATGTGCGCGTATCAAACAAAAGGGTGTGATGCGGCGATAATGATGAAAGGATTTCGTCAGACGGGAGCTGCGACCGATAAACACAGGACCGATGGGGGGCAGACTATGAGAACCCCTGCAGCTACCAGAATTTAAAAACCTTCTTCTCCGTGTATCTATACGGTATACATACATATATCCTTTTTGTGTTTAAATTTTTTTCTCCTCGCGCTTGCATTATAAACAATGAGATTGTTGTTCGATTATAATCAGTGTGCGTCGAGAAATTAATAAGTTTTTAAACAGCGTCGACCCCGGCGGGCGGCAGACGAAACGAATTTTTAATCCAACTCCGGGAATCGAAAATATCACGAAAAACTACCAGGTAGGCATCTACCTACATGTGTGTATCAAGTAGGTATACTATCAACGCTCGACTTAGGCGGGGTTCGTCTATACGTATTTATAAATCGCACAAAACACACACACACACTATAATATATTAGCACATTACTATAAATTATTACAAAGAACCGTTTTTACCGCGGATGTGATTTTTTTTTTTAAATATAGTCATTTTAGTTATAAAATTATTTATTTTTTAACAGTTAAAAGCCATGTTTATTCTTACGAATTTTTAAATTTATGTTTCGCTATTTTTGTATTTTTAAGCGCGTGTTTCCTGTAATTTTTACATATTAAATCGAGTCATGTTTACATCATATGCCCATTCCAACATTTATTAAATTCTTACAAGATATATTAAATCATTAAAAAAATACGTATTATGAACCAAAATAAACTTGACACATTTTTATTTTAGGTGCTCGATTTTTCAAGTGTATACAGATTTTAAATCATGGATATACCATTATATAGATACTTTTATAACAAAAACATAAAGGTAGTGGGCGTCGATTGTATACTTCGTCATTTAGTCGGTCACTGTAAAGGATGTGTTAAATTTGAAATCAATGATAAATCATTGCATATGAAAAACGGTGTGTTAAACATTATTCTATGGATATGTTTTAATATTTATTTAATGTATAGCTATAAGTTATTTGTTTTTCTAATAGTAATAATAAAGTAGGTAGAACTTATTTTTTTCCAAAAAAATCACATCCATTATAAAATAATTATAATATTGTTATTTACTTATATATTAAGTCAAATACCGATGTACTGTGGTACGGTGTGAATAAGAACGTGGTATAAATAACTTAAAATTAGTCTAAATATTTTTAAAATGTCATTGTGTAGGTATAAGACTAATAGAAAATAATAATTTACGTAAAAGCAAAAATTTTTCTGTCTGGTGGCACTATACAGAATGCTCTCCCAATTTGTCAGTCTCGCTATGTATGTATTGTAACCTAAATCAAAATTACTTATTGAACTTAATTTGTGTATAGATTGTAATTATAATTTAATAAAAAAAAAAAATTTTAATTTTAATGTCCCAACGATTTATATTTTTGAAAGAACAATTTAATTAAAATGGTTATTTTTCGTTTCAATATATATAGTTAGCCAATTGCATCAACAATTGAAAAATCGTTATTAATACAATTTTGACATTGTATTCTTGTGAGAACAACTTAAGAAGAACGCTGTATTAAATTTTCAAGTTTTTTTACAGACATAAAATTCGTCATGCATAAATAAAAAACAAACTAAAGAGTCGACAATTTCAAATATCTATAATTATAGCACAAAAAGAGCTTTTATACAAATATTTAGTGAACATATTAAGAATTTACTTTTAATCCCCCCCTCCTTCCACCACAAACCTCTAAGTACTATCCAGGTCACATTTGCTGCCAGAAATCACTATAAAATTGAAGATTGAAGCCTTTTTACTGATCAAAAGGTGATAATTAAATAAACACAATGAATAAAAATAATTAGGGCTTAGGGCTTTCAATGTTGTTGAAAAAAATGATACCGATAAATGTAGAAAGTATTTTTTTTTAGAAAAAATGTTATCTTTATTTTTAAGAACGTTAATACTTTTTGAAATAATGAAAGTCTAACGTTAAATGGATCACCCGGTATAAACGATGCGTTCTCCGGTAAAATGAGTTAACATACTGCATGTTAGTAATAAACTGCTACAGAATTCCGTAACTATATACACAATTTTACACATACTGCGGCAGTGCGGCAAATTACACGTTGTTAGTGAAGAAAAAATTATTATAAGTGTCCAAGATCAAAATTACTGGTGATTTGTCAGCAGAAATTAACAAGGGAAATAAGGGAAATAATTTAATGGGCTGTTGTGATATTGCCAAGAAATAAATGAAACGCGTTTTGAAAGATTTATTCGGGTGCAATTATATGATATTATATAGTGTTTTGTTGTAGATATAATAATATCTATATCAAATCGAGACGAATATATAATGTAACCCGTTTGTCTATTATATACTGCAGTGTGTTACCTGTGTCTTTCTTCTCTCACTTATTTATACCAAACTATATAGGTACTATATATATTGTTATATTATATTATTATGCATAGATAAATAACGCGCATTGAATACGTTATATATAAATATGGATAATAGGTGATAGGTACTCAGCTAAACGAAATATCGAGATTTTTAACATTTAAATATATATATCTTCACTATATTATATATTAACCGTGGACGGCTACCATAAGTTAATTTACCGATGATGATGATAAACATGATCAGACTAGGAAGATTATTGTACTACTATATATACAGTTTCGTTACATAATATATTAATATACCATTTGAATAGTTGCCAGGGAGTCTTTAGGACGAACTGCTGCAGATCAAAGGATTGGGGTGAGAGTTACTCCAAAAGTTAACGGTATATAATATTATGTCCTTTGATTAATTTTCTTAAAATTCATTAAAAATTAAAACTATAATAACTGTGTACGTTTAAAAATGTACGTGGTAGGTATAATGGTATTATAACTATATAATCTGCAGCTTTCCAGCTCTGAAAAATCATTTTTTTGGCTTCGCTGCAGAATTTAATATGTGTTTGTAAATTATATTGTCCCTCGAGTTTTCAGAATTTTTTTTATCGAATTTATGGTTATTGTTTTACAATCATGATATATGCCTGTATAATATAGGTACACATATCAGATGTTTATTTTTCCCTGTTGAATGTTGGTATAAACAGTTTATATAGAGTAAATACATAATATACGTAGCAATAATCGGTGATACTAATTGATACCAAAAAAATTCTTACAATATAATAATACATGCCAAAATAAAAATTATTTAAAGATACAACTATATGTATTTGCTAATTCATTAGCAGTCTAATTAGCCATTATAATTACGGTTACTCGTCCATATAAAACAAATAGCGGATGTAAAGTTATTTAAACATTTTTTTTTAGAACTTTAGTGGGTGTTGATTAATGCAGCCATGATCGTGTCAAAATGTTTTTTTCACATTTTATGTCTTGTTGGTTTTAATATATTATATTAATGGTAAGTATAATAATAAGAAATAAAAACCAGACGACAATTTGATAATTATTACTTAAATATAACAAATATAATATATCATAGTAACTATATTATGTATATTATGTGTTAAGAAATTAAGACTAATATGTATTATATATAAGTATACCTTTTGGTATATTAGATTCGTAAATAATTTCACGATAAAACACAGATAACGGCACGGTCTCGGTGTCATATCCTAGTAGGATACTGACTCTCGACGGGGTAAGTGACATATTATGCATGTTTTTTTTTCAACGATTGTCACAAGTTGTAAACTATACAACTATTGATCGTATATACGAATACATATGTCCTATACGGTCTACAATAGTACAATGCTATTATAAATACATTCATGGTAAATAAATTATTAGAATACTTTCGTTTATATTTTTTAAGAGTTTATCAAAATATATTATAGGCGTACGGTCGATGGAAAAAGGACAAGAAAAATGTTCCAATCGTCCTTGAAGATTATGTGGCGCATATGCGGTTACATAATCGGGAAACCCAAGGCGCACATCCAATCGGTAATTGGTCCGAGCCAAATAATTGGATATCTTATTGTTGTTTACCCTTCCCCTCGGTACCCAGAGCCCGATTTTCCAGCTGAACCGCTCCGACAATAACAATTGACCTGTAACCAAAATCTTTTCAAGTACGCATCGCCTAGGCATTGTTGCTACAAACTGTAGAACTAATAACAAAATAAATAACAATCGGACCTCATATTATATATTATTATGACTAGGACGACGAAGACACAATATCTATAATAGATCGTTTCAGAAACGTTTCATCTTCCAGCCGGAAAATTAAAAAAATAATCCTATGACGCAGCTTAAGACGTATAATATATTATGTATGAAATATATTATTATTACATCATATTAAATCAGTAACAAGCCTGACAACAACACAATGTAATTCTTTTTCATTTTAAATTATATAGTACACAGTAATTTCTAAAATATGGGCACTTAATTTCCATTGGTTATATCGTGTTATATTGTGTAAATATTACTTAAGTAGCTTATACAAAAAAAATCCTAATGACAAATAATAACTACGACAATGTTTAACAAAGAATTAAAAATAAACTATTAAAAAGTTTGATATCATAAATAAATACTGAATTTATCTATTAATTTAGATGAAGGTAAAAGAGAAATAATGGAAATCAGCCACCTAAAATTCGACTTGGTTTTAGTGCTGAAGTACGGAAAATTAACAGTTGGTTAATGCTCATGAGTATGTGGACTTACAGCATATAAACACATTAGTAAATAGAAATACGGTTAGTTAAAATTAAAAAATTAAATTTTTAACACTGCAGTATATTTTTTTTGAGTGCGTAATCACTAATCACTAATCACTCGTAGTCTTATCGGACACTGCACGTCTGCACTACTTTTTTTATACATTCTGGACAATATTGTAATAATGTGTTATTACGAATATAATATGGTGGAAATATTTGTATTTTTTAATAACACGCACGGAAACTTTGAGACGGATGTGGAATAAATTAATATACTATTGTTGTAACTTGTAGGCATACGATATATCGTTACCGATTTACAGACGATTTCATTTCCTATCGCAAACAATTTTCGGTTACATTGAATTTTCCATTTGTTTGTTGAAATATATGAAACAGTACAGACACAGTAGTACTACCGATGTACAACAATATGCAGGTAGTATAGAATCCATCATCTTAGCCAGGAAAACAAATTAAGAGTAATTTTTCAGTAAGCTGAACACAGTAATCATACTACAATCATTTACACAATGGAAAGTGGAGTGTTTGAAGGAAAACCGTTCCATTTTCACACTTTTGCCGTCGTCCTTTGTGTTTGAAATCGATTATCACACAGTTCGGAACAATCGGGTACTTAAGAGAAAAATGGTGCAAATCTTCCAGCCAGAAAAATGAATATTTGTAAACATTTGGTTTCGAGTCGAATGAATAAAGCTGTACACATTAAGTCAGCACCGTGAATATTTTGATTGCTAACATCCTCCCTCCTCTCAGATGTTTTTCTTTTAATATTTTATTTCCTAAAAATAGTTGCAGTAATGCACATCTATATAGTTCTAAATGTTCTAATTCATTTAAATTCTATTGGCGTCGTACCACATTGGTACCCTAACATAATAGACTATGCCTAATAGTGGTTTACTTAAATACGCCCAAGGTCTAATCGCTTATTATTCTTAAATTGTTGATTAACACATAGAATATATTTATTTATTACAAATATTAAAGTACTGCAATTTGATTACCTTGAATATAATATGACATAACTAACAGTAATCTATAATGAAACGTTTTAAGGCCAAAAATAGTTTCACTTAACGTTCACAGCACTAACAATCGTATCTTATAAATCAATTACCTGAACCAAAGAAAATAAAATGTTTAAAAAATAAACTTAAGAGTTGTATTTTCAATAATAATTTTCCAGTCCACCAGACCTTAACAATATTACAACTATAACTGGACAAATCATGAGCGGTTGTGAAAAATCATTTCAAATTGTATAAAATTCAGTTAAATTATTGTCATTATTGGGCTAAGACTGAATAAATAACATTATGATTAATGTTACATGTTTAGAGTGGTATAAATGCATATATTTTAAAAGTTAATGCCTACAAATTAGAAATTTAATGCATACAAAGACTAAAATACTTAACAAAGTGAAAATGAATACAAAAAAATGTTTACCCTCAAATTTCTCAATAATTTCAAAATGATATATTAATTCATTATACTTACTAACCAGCTTTAAATTTAATTACTGAAACTTAAATTCTCTACCAAGGTATTGAATTTTATTTTATTACATTTACTCAACATACTTAGCAATTAACTATGTTTAAAACAAAGTTTTACTATTAATCTAAATTATTCTGTTATTATAATAAAACTAATTAGTAAAGAAATTGTTACTAAATATATTATGTCCTTTGGTAACCTATAGATGTTTAATACACCAAAAGTTTTTATTATTCTCATTTTGTATTTTATCTTTTTTAAACAATTAATTAAGTTTATATACTACTGAGTATAATATTACAAGATATTTAAAAAATGTTATGCATTTATATGCTATATATTATTATAATATATTGATATTTATGTATGTAAAAGTAAAGATGTATCCATATTTCTTTTTACATTTTGTTTTAAAAATTGTTAGATATCAAGTACTAATAATATAACTGACATTAAACAATGTTCATAAAATGATAATGAAAGAATTGTTTTGTAGAAAAATTATTTTTATATTTAAATATTGATACATCTTTATTCTTGTTTAGTTTAATTATAATAAAAAGTTTAAGTAAGTGTAAGTTAAAAGGTTTACTAACTTCATTCTAGGATCTTTCTTTGGTTTACCAATTCCTCCAATTATTCTTGGCGCATCTCGTATGGCAAAGCTCTTAGCATAGTGACCAAGATGGCAATCTTTGAAGTTAAAAACTTCTCGACTACTTTTTGGATAACTTGCGTAAGATCTAACCCATGACTTGAAAGCTGTAATGTAAAATTAAATGGTAAATATTTCAATATTCAATAATAGCAATAATTATAAGTGAAAATTGGTATTGTGTAGATATATAATCTAATATAGATTTAAAATTTATTATTTAATATTAAATGTTACTCAATGATTTAGTATCCATCAAGTTATGATATTTAAGAGCACGTTATCCATGCATCTATTGTCTCTGTCTTACACATGTACACATGGCAAATTTTTGTTCACTAGTTTCAATAAGTGCTGTTAGTTTTGATATTATATTAAATTGACCTATTATCAAACTTTTAGGTAAAAACATAAACTGTGCTCAAGCATCCATGATTTTTTAAATATTTTAGTTTTCAAGCAAGATATGGGTATGTGAAATATCACAAATTAAATTATCATATTTCTCTTGAACACTAAGAGTACGCTACATCTGCATGTGTTGTATCCATCTTACAAATGTACAACATAGCAAAAACTGTTTTGCGCGGGAAAGAACTGAGAAGGCTACAATCATAACTAAGAAACGATATTTTCACCACATAAAAAGGAGAACTTTAGCTGTGCAACGTTGTTTTTATTTTTTTGATATTATTTATATGAAAAAAGTTTTTCAAGTTTGAAAAACACAAACAATAATGGTTTTTGAAACAGTAAGAACTTTTTTCATATGCGTGATATCAAAAAGATTTGCCATTTGTTATCTTCGTCTTACAAGTGCAAACACAGCAAATTCGATAACTCATAACTCACATTTTTAATTTACGCTATATTATATACGCATGACTTACTCAAAAATTGAACTATCGTAAAAAAAAACCCACATACAAACACAGATAATCTACATACCATCAAGTTTCATAATAGGTCGATTCACTCTAATTTTTAAACTAACTGAGTTAAACATGTTCTGCTGAGCGTAAATTGTTTATGTTATTCACTTGTAAGACAGAGACCACAAATATCTATGTAACGTGCTCTTAATCAGCCAAAAAAAACTATAACCATGGTTCTTGGTGTTATTGCTATTTAACAACTTATTTTATACCTATTAAAAATGACTAATAATTAATCTTTTCAGTGTATTTATTATGGTGGTAAATAAAATTTTTTTTTTTAAAGAAGGAAAAAATTTCAGGGAGGTTAGAACCCTAAAACATTACCCCTATGGCCTACATACGCCACTTGATTTAAACCTTAAAGTATTAAATGTTTATTAGATTACCTAAGTACTGAATTACAACTAAAATATAAACAATAGTATATTAAATTAATTCTTTCACAAATACCAAAAGTATTTAATAATATATACCGTTGCATCCTAATTCATGAAGACGATCTTGTTCAAGTACTGCTGTTTCAAAACGAGATTGTAATACATTGGCTGCCATTTCAGCTGTTTTTACATGCTCCTAATAAAAATTAATTATATTTATTTTCAATTACTAAAATAAAAGATAGCTTTTGCAACTAATAATAATAAGTCAAGTGTATCTTGATTAATAATTTTAATATACTTACACCTTCAAATTCCATTGTAAGAATTGATGTCAAACATTTATCCATTTTTAATTCAGTGGCTCTAAAATGTAAGTACAATATTTTACTACTTTATTATAATATGATAAAATAATTACTAAAAGTAAATTGTAATTAAAAACTTCTTTAGCTTTAAATGTTTTTAAATTTCTTTAAGGGTTATGATCTATTATTAATATTTGATTCAAGAACTTACACAATAGAATGATCTTGAAGTTTAGCTATAAACATAGCTTCATGTGGTGTCAAAAATAATGTAGCTTCTCCCTTCTGCCCGACTCTAGCAGTTCGACCGACTCTATGAACATAATCTGTGGGTGTTATTGGAGCATTGTACTGTATTATTCGATCTACTAACGGTAAATCTAGACCTCTTGATGCCACATCCTAAAAAAAATTCAATTATTAGTAAATATCATAATCTAACCACCATATTACCATTTACCATACACAAATAAAATACACATTTACTTAGTAAAGCTGTTTTTTTAATGATAATAAAAATTATAAATGCTTAATATTTCAAGCACTATAATAAATAAAATATTTTTATATAAATTAATTTTGGAAGTAAAACTCAAAACCGCAATAAAAAGTGTTGCAATAGAAATATTTTTAGTTATACATTTAAATGTAACATACAATGAATGTTTGTAGGAAAACTTTACAAATTTTATATTGATAATTAGTATTTATTGTTTGAGTTTATTAAAATATACTGTTATATAGTATACTATCTTTTTTGAATGGAAATTGATCAAAACTAAATAATTCAACCAACTTTTAACATACAAATTAAATTAAAATAAATTATTGTAATATGAAAAATAATTAACATACAGTGCAAAATAAAACTCCATGATTTGCAGCCTTAAACGATTTAAAAACTTCCATACGTTCTACTTGAGTCATATTACCATGGAGTTTGAACATGGTTAAGCAAGTTAGTACAGTGGTTAATAATTCTGTATAAAAGTCAACCATATCTTGAGTGGCCATAAAAACTAATGTTTTGCTTGAAATTTGACCTTTCTGTAAAAATAAATGTGTTTACTAATAAGTTTTTTAATTGAATTAATTCAATTAATTTTTACTTGTAATTTTTGTAACAAAACACCAGAAAGTGTAACTAGTCTTAATTTAGGAGGAGCTAAGACATAATATTGTAAAAGACTGTCAGGTATTGCCATGCATTCTGAATCTGTACTCCCTATTGAAGACGCATCAATGTAAACAGGATCTTTCAATGACAATCCTGCAAGTCGCTGGACTCCTTCAGACAAAGTTGCTGATAATAAGGCTGTTTGTCGAGGCACAGACTCATCACGATGTTCATCAATGACAGATAAAATACTATAACACAAATACTTAAATAAAAAAATCAAGATTACAATATAAACTAGTACCTAACTATACCATTGATTAAATATATTAATCAATGCCTATACTTCATAGCAGTGGAAAGGCATGAGTTTTTAGGTTGGGGAGACATTGAAAAAAAATCAAGCATAATGACAATATTATTGATACTTATATATTTTAGACGATATCACACAAGAAATAAAGAAACTTTAAAATAAAAACCAACCATAATAATGATTTTGCAGTGGTAGATTACTGAAAAATAAAATAAGTAAAAAAATAAATGGTCTCATAGCGCAATGATAACCTCCACTCACTTTCCAATTCCCAATGGCACACTGTACCTAGAAAAAATGAGACCTCGCCTCTTATTTATTTATATAGGTAGTGAATTTTTTTTTTGTATTTGGATGTTTACTGGGATGGTCCTCTAACATCAGGCACTGCCACCTCACACGCGGAGCTCGCAAACTAGTCAATTCTAAAAATACTATAATGGTATAACAAAAAGAATAGATTTTGACAAATATTGAAATATAATTATAAACTGTGTGTCCGCAAAAACAGGGTACACTGTATAATTAAATTACCCATATTACTCAGTACGCTTTATATATTTTTGAATTTTATTTGAGAGCCATGAAACTAGACTATTATTCATCAATCTCCCATAGACAGAATTCTAAAATATGTAAAGGATGCTCAGTATTGTAGGTAACTAAGTGTACCCAGTTTTCGTGGACATACGGTGTATACATTATTATACTCTATATAAAATATCATTAAGACATTCAAATATATAAAATAAATATTTTATTACATTTATTTGTTTGTAATCTAAGTGAGAAGACGTTTTTATAGCCTCATTGTCTCCTATAACTCTTGCCACTACTACATAGTATATACTTGAATTACTTTTTCAGTTGAAAGAATATCCTTACCTTGTAATATCTTTTTCATATCCAAGATCCAGCATTCTATCAGCTTCATCAATTATCAACCATTGAAGTGATTTAAAAGATATTGACTTGGTATTCTGTGCATGGTCCAATAATCGTCCCGGTGTTCCTATAAGTATTGTGATGCCTTTTCTCATACGTGCTTTTTCAGATTTTCTTTTTTCACCACCCGTAAACATACCAGGTACAAGCCATGTGTAAGGCTACAAAATTGTTAGTAATATATTAACTTGATATTTATAATTCTGTATATTTTTATAACTTACTTTTAATAACTTGATAAAATTTTCATAGGTCTGTAATGCTAATTCTCTGGTTGGCAAAATAATTAGTGCCCTAAGACCATCAGTTCGAGATAGTTTTGGTCGAATCTTATGTAACGACTCAATAAGCGGAACAGCGTACGCAAATGTTTTACCACTACCCGTCTCAGATTGAACCATTGCATCTTTACCAGATTGTAAGACAGGAATTGTTTGACTTTGAACTGTTGTCAATTTTGTCACTCCTAACGTTTGTTCCAAATTTGCAACCTATTGTCAGAGAAAAAATAAAAAATAATTGTTAAGTATAATTATATCTTACAACCTAGGTATTATCTAAATAACATAAATAATAGATAATTTTGTTTGAGACTTTAAGTGTTATAGCCTTATTTCAATAAGTAATTAGAAAACAATAATTTATTTAAATAACACTTAAATACTTGAAAATACACATTAATAGTGAACAAGAATGACCTCATCATTCAAACTACAGTCTATAATTTGTTTAACGTTTAAATGGACATACCCAAAAATATTAAATAAACAATTTCCAATCAAATAATTATTATGATATTAATTTATATCTTAATCTTTTAAACTCAGTAATATTATTGATTTTTTTTGTTTTAAGCTTTGAAATGATATTTAATTAATTTAAATAGTTTAAAATGATCAATTCAAACCAAATTATTTTTACAATATTAATTATGGTTAATATTATCTCTCATTGAGACTGAATCTATCATATTAAAATGAACATAATATGATTATCAATTTATTCAAAACCAAAAATTAACCTGAAGTAGTATAAAACATTTTGGTTCATATGGTTTATCAAGACTCTAATATTAATTATAGCTGAAAAACTATAATAAATATTAGTACTTTGTGGAAATATTCTAAAGTTAATATATTATCAGGCATTAATAAAGATATTACTAATCATAGATGAAAAGTAGATGTTCTTAACAAACCATATGTGCATGTAGATCGGTTAAATCTTTATATGTTGAAGTCGAAAACAATGAATTCTTATTTTTGTTACTAGCTTGAATGACAACTTGTTTATTAAGTATGGCAACAGGTAATTGTACTTCTGGGTTATTTCTGAACATTGAAGACTTGTATCCATTTGTTCTGTCATTGTTATTTTTCTTTTGATAATTTGAATTTTTTCCATTTAATCTGGCATCATTTCCTTTCTCCTGCAAACAGAAAAACAGTTTATTTAGTACTCAAAAAATGTTGTATAGTGTATTAGTTATTTTTACTTTTCTTGAAAAATTTGATCTTCTATTAACACCAAATACTTTTGAATTTACAGGATCCTTTTCACGATTTATGACACAGTCATTTTCTAGACCATCGCCAAACTCGTCACAATTCATATTAAATAGATTATGTAAAATCAGGTAAGACCTAATTGCTTAAAAAAAGTTAATACAAAATGTTAATTCGCTATTTGTTAATCGGTATTCGTTATATTGAACATTTTAAATTTTTTAAACATAAATTAACAAAAATCAAAATACAAGTAATAAGACGTATCAAATATTACTTCCTATCAGTAAGTAGTAACCTTAAAACAACACGTGCAATCATAATGATAAGAACCACGGGCTTATGACTGTGATAATACCGTGATAAGAACAATACGGCCATAGTCACAGATATTCTTTTTTACTCTATATCGTACCCCAGACCTCTCTCTCTTAACGCTGTCCATTAGTTTATAGGTTTATGGCCATAGTACGACTATGTCGAGTTGTTAACTTTAGTCTCTATTCTATCTCTATGTTTAACACAGAATAACAAATAATTTATTATGTTAATTACAAAAAGAAAAAATCTGGTAACAAAATATTCAACATTTTAACTTTTAATTAAACTAAATTGAGTTTGTCTCATTGTCGATCTAAATAATATTATTCTATTCTAGATCTCAAAGGCGAAGCTTCATAAGCTTCATAGGAGACAAAGAGATAACGACTATCCACTGAGAATACGGACAAATAATATTATATTATGTAATACATTTAATAATATATTCATATTTATTTATTTTAAATTTATGACAAATTGAAACGTCATAATATTATATTATATCTACACTAGGTCCCAATTTATAGTCCTCAAGTCCTATACACACATAGAAATACTATTGTTGATTTAACTTTTTACAATGCTGTTTAAGTGTAGTTGTTAATTATGTATTTGAATTAACACCAACAGGATTATATTTAAACTATGGTTTGACTATAGGTAACCTATCACACTTCTCAGCAAATCAATATATTTAAATGTCTTTTTTTTATAGTAATAAGGATGAAAATTGTAATTGAAATTTAAAGGAATCAATTTTTTTCTTCAAAAATTTAAAAATTTTCTAAGAAATATTTTTATACAGATAAGTTTTTCTAAATGACCAACTTTTGTATTTATTATACTTAGTCTGAGTATAAATCGCTCAATTTTGGTTCTAGAGTAAAAATACCTTTTATAAAACTGAATTGTGATAATATTTATGAAGGCAAGTCGTAGCGTTTTTTCCATAATATTATATTCATTATATCGTTTAAAAATAGCAAGCATTTCAACATTTTTAAAATGCCTTAAACTTTTCAAATTTAATTTTTTTTAATGCTTTCTGTCATGCCCTTCAAAAAATTGATCTTTTAATTTTCTAAAGGTGTTTTATTCTATAACACCAAAATTGAGCGAGTTCTGCTCAGACTGTGACAGTGGCGTGTATCATAAAAAAAATTGGTGATCTACCCCTCAATACTGTTATACCGACCTATAAAATTTCCTAATTTTCTTCTGTCAATACCCACCCACCCATATTTAAGGTGTTGCTGAGCAACACTATGGACCCTATGTTACTCGCCACTGGACTGTGAAAACGCGTTTTGTCTGTTGTAGGTACGTGTATAAGACGGAGACAACCAGGGGCGGACTGGCTACTTTTGGTCCAGGGTGCAAAATTAATTAGGGGCTCGTAGTTTTTTTTTTAAACTTACTAGAAATTAGGAAAGAGTTCTACATTATAATAAGAGTTAAATTTAAGAAAGGGCCCGAAAATGGTAATCGGGGCCTCTATTATAAATACGAATGGGGGCCCGGGGTGCTACCTGGTTTATAGCACCCAGGGCCGGTCCACCCCTAGAGACAACACATGTGGGTATGACGCCTGCATCGGCTGCATCCAGTCAGATGATTTCTATATATCACCTGTATGGCTGCTATATGAGATTTGAGTAGTGATTCATATTTCATACTTCATATATGATAGGAATAGTGATTCTCGATCGCACGGCCAAAAATATGTCCACAATATATAGCCAAAATTTCAATCATGACGTGTCTTTACGTTGCGTAGAAATCACACCTTCATTAATCATTAATAATTAGTAATTCGTAATTAAAATTACCATTACGGTATAAATACATTGAAACATTTTTACTTTGGTAAATTATAATTATTATTTATTGGAAATTAAGTGCATGCTTTTAAATATTTTTTTATTACCTAATTAAAAAATCGTTTGTGCTTTACATTTACTGGCTGATAAAAAAAACCCCCGATTAAATGTTTATATACAACCTATATGTTTGTTATTGGCTTTGTAAGAGTATATTCTTTATATAATGTAACATTTTATTAAACGTTTCAATCAGTATATTTTATTTTATGACATTTTATGTTTATTTTAGAAATGACATCATTAATTATGCCATGTTTTTGTCCAGGTTTAACATGTTTTGCATGCTACGTACGAGCTGTTTTTAGAGCAATCGTTTTAATATCAAATCCTGATGAGCAATCAATTACCGATTATATCATGGTAAATGGTAATAATATAAGTATGGTTTAATATGAAATAATTATTAATACGTAAAACTATGTTTAAAAAAAACATGTATTATACATATAAGAATAATATAGTTTTATATTAGAAATATTTGCAATCTGTTGTACATGTAATATAGCCTATAAGTAAAGAAGTTAGCAAATTAATTATTCGATTGTATACGTCATATTAAATTAATACCTTTAAATAATAGTTAATTATGCCAAAATACCTAAATGTTGATAAAAATGAAAATAAAATAGCTGTAACTAATAAATTTTAACTTTATAACTAATTAATTATCAATATACATATTATAGATAATATGGGCATGTACCTATAACATTATTTAAAATTGTAATGTTGACTATGCATTATTTTTGCTTATAATGTTATTCTAGGTATATGACTACACTTACTGACTACGTAGTACTGTAATGGTATCTATAAAAAATGTTCTGTTATTAGAAATTTTTCGTTATTCCGATATATGTGTACTTATACAAAATATACAAAATACAAAATACAAATAAACATAAAATATTACAGTATTATATTATTATATACCCATCATATTTTAGAATGGTCATACGAGTGCAAAAAGGCCAATCATAAAAACCGTTATTAATTTTTTATTAATACATCACATGATTGAATGTAAATCAGAATACATAATTTTCGGGAATGATGATGATGATACGCGTGCAGCTGACAATTATTCAAGTAAATAAATGTAATATATTTAAGTCTTTCTGAGTTAGCGCGTGGAAGTGTGATGTAATAATATGTATTCTATAGGTACCTATCCGTTTACGAAGGACGTGTAAAAACCATGGTGTGTTGATACACCTTGGTAATAACGTATACATTGCATCAGAACGCGGCCTTTAGGGCCTTTCAATGCGTGGGGGCCCTATGCCGCTGCACAGATCAAACCGCCTTTATCCGACCCTGCCTATATACTTATATAATTAGAATAATTGATATCCAGCTAACACATTAATATTGTTTACTGTATCTCTAGGAAAATATGAATCATTGTAAACCTAAGTCACATAATTTTTTTGTACATTAAATTATGAAAAATATGAAGTTATATTTTATATAAATAAAAATATAAAATATGTACTCATTATTTCAGTCATTGAGTTCCTTAATAGAATTTCAGGGGTTACTACAACCCCCCTCCCCCAAACGCCCATCGCCCATGAGTAGTAGGTACCCATACATTAGATTTATCACTCATTAGTTTATATTATAACTATTATACACGATATTGAATTCGTAGCGTTGTTATTATCGTGATTATATGATACCAGATAGTAGATACGTCGTGTTTTATGTATAAAGTATATTAATTATACTTAATGTCTTTATGTACTTATACTTTTAAGTTTTAATGTCTTATAGACGAAACTCGTGTGGCGATGGAAGAACAAAGCCCTGACGTCGCAGAAGCAGCATCAACAGAAACAAGCAGTAGCGTTCGTAACGACAGTCCTCGTCACGTGAATGACAATCGACACGTCGTCACTCGCTCGAATTTTGTGTGCGACGTATGCAATAGACCGTGTTTGTCTGCGGCTGGACTCGTAAGCCATCGCCGTGTTCACAGATCGTGATTTCCTGCAACTGTAGAAAGTGAATATACAGGACAATTCAATATTTATTGAAATGTCATTTCAATATACAATTATTAAATTTTGATTTTTAAAATTGTTGCGAATACTATTAAGCCATTAAGGCCCAGATTTGTTTATATCCCCATTCAAAGAATGTCCTATGGCGATACCAAACGATTACCAAACTTTTCCCAACTAATTGGTAATCCAATGACGATTTTGAAAATATTGATGCGACTAAAACGAAATTAGAAAAAACGAGTAGTTTTTGAGTTGAGTATTTATAACTTTCTGTAGTCGTATAGGCATATAATAAGAATCTACCTAGGTTATATTATATATTATAAGTTTGAAATGTATGGGGATTATGATTATTTGGAGATTTTACTTATGGGGGTTTCCGTTTTCCGCCAAATTGACTCTGGCTGTTACACCACGTATGTCCGTTTTCAGCCAAAATAAATTAAGATATTATTTTAAATAGTTATTAAGAAATTCTGAACCTAAATCAATCAAACCATAATGATTATAATGTACATGCCTCACCTTATCTCACCACGTAAAGTCTCTATACAATATCAAGTGATACAATTTTCAATTTTGTCAGTGTACCTATATTCCTACGTATGCGCCAGAGTTCCTATTTAAAAATCGCGTATTTGCGTTAGAGTATTCATATTTATTTCATAAATGCAAGTACGTCCCTCATATAGCTGTGGGCTAAACTGCTGAAAAAACTGTTTCAAAAACCAAAAATTCTTACTAAAAAAAATCATTGACTTAATATTTGACAATACAAAAGGTTGATCATCAATTGAAAAAAAAAGAATAATTAGGTATATGATTTGAAGAATCTGAAAAATATTTTATCAGTTCAGCCAGCAGCTGCAGTGAGTCTTTGGGTTATATGTATAACTGTTTTTTAAGTTTTAACATAAATCATAATAATATTATCCTTATTCGATATAAAATTTAAAATGAAATCATTTTCACATCGTAATGCGATTGTAAACTACAATATAATAATAATTTGCGCTACCATTTCTGCTGATAATTTCCCTATACACCACAGGCAATGCGTGAATAAAAAAAATAATAGGTACTTTTACTCAGTTTATTATAATAACTGTAACAACTAACAACGCAGTTTAGTGGTATTAGTGAAAGTATTTTGAACCAATTTGTTAACACATTGAACACAAGTAGGTACACAATTGTTTCTTCGGTGTACACTGTACATGTCACTTGTACTAAAATACCTGCAGGTAATATAACACATTAACTCGCTATTACACGCTAGGTACATTATTGCCGTTTTCAAATACTGTACAATTTTAAGCTTGCAATACATTTTTAGACATCTTCAATGTAAGTATAATAGTATGATATATTTTTAGTTTTAACTACCTATAGTTATATTTTATAATATATTAGTTTTACTATATATCTATTTATTGTTTTATTGAATATTTATAAAACGTGTACGTTTCCTGTATGACTGTATGTGTTACTACTTACTATAATATTATGAAATATAATACATATATAGGTACCTATTCTATAATCGTTTCAACAGTTTAATTTAAACTTAAATGGCTTCCATGGTAGGGGCCACTGGGTATTCGAATATGTATTGTATAGGCATGGAAGATTTTCATTTTGCAATCTTTAAATAATTATTATTAGAAAAATCTCTGGTATCTACCTACTATAACTCCTACGTACAGGTACCTATAAGGTACGGCGATTTTTTTAGCATGATCACTCCCATTTTTTTCTTTTATAGTAAATTTATTTAAATTCTGATTTTACTTATACATACTTAAAACCATATTCATATTCTTAAAAATGTTGAATGTTGATGTATCTAAATCAAAACTCTAGTCTCTAATGAGTAGTATCTGAGTGATTAAAATGTTTAGAGCTAGGAATAATAACTCTTAAGAATGGTTTTAAAAAATATAAATATATAATACATTATAAAAATATGTAATAGGTATATATTCTAATATATGTAATATTAGATGTAGTATTTATTATACTTGGACCATTTTTACAAATTGTTTATATTGATAGACTAATAATAATTAGGTAATAACCAAAATTTTCAAATAATCTTAGCCCCACATAGCTACAAGCTACTTAACCCATAACCATAGACATATTATCCTTAGTACCTACACAAAGTTTGTAGTTGAAAAACTATTACTACTACTCGCTTACATTTTTATTTAAAATTTAAATACATCAAAATTCTCAAAAAATATATATAGTGAATAATTACAAGTGCAAAATAGGGGTTCCTATTCGAAAAACCGAAGTTTATATTTCACAGGACACAGGATCATCCTTAAGTGGTACAAAAAATCTCGCGTATACCTATTCGAAGATATTATAGTCTTTAAGTGTTTTTAAAAATTCCGAAATCAGAATATGATTATATGAATAAATGCATAATTTAAACATAAAAATAGGGCGAGCATGCTTAAAAAAACACCCTTGTACCTTTACTTATACTTACCTACATGGCTACATACTATAGTACCTACCATATAATATAATGTTGATATTATACGAAAACGATTTCTGGTAAATCGTCCGAATATTTTAGGTGCATAATAATATATCATTATAGTGCAGTAATATTATGTATTTGTAATGTACTTATGTATAATATACATAAGTACATATACATTGTATATTATTAATTTGTTTGAAGATGAACGCATTCCAGTACGCGATTGTTGTGGTTTTCGTCTGGCTGCAGCTGTTCGCATGTTTCACTGGTGGAAGCCCAGTGAAATCGAATAAACCCAATGCGGCGGCACAACGACGCAGCGGAAGCGGTTACGTCGATTTCGGCGCACACACCGGCCCTTTGGGATCGTACGGATGGTACGCCGACTTTCCTGCCAACAGAAATAATTAACAAGTTTAGGTACGGGTTTGGTTCGTAAATCAGATTTTATTACAATACCGATATAATATAATATGAAATATAAAACAATTAATATTCGTTGTTGTGACCAAATATTAAATTATTATAATAATAATATGTTTATATACGATCGGGATTATGAAAATAAATAAATATTTTACGTACGTCTTATTTTTTTCATTGTATATACCTATTATAGGTACTGGTCTACGGGGGAAAATTAGATCTAATACTGAAATATTAGAAGCGTTCGTTAAAATTAAATCTTTGCAATTAATGAAAATACAAATACCCATACTTTACCAAAAATAGCAGAGAAGTGAATATGTCTGGGGGGAGGGGGGAATAATATTATCCGAGTTTCCTAACAACTACACTTCTAAAATTCATCATCAATAATTGTCAACTTCACACTTTCACAGGCATATTTTATGTGATTATCATAGCCATAATTTGGATCTTGCTGACTAGTTGTGTGTGTATGGGAAGGGGGGGGGGGTGAATTAATGCAAATCCACTACGCCACACACAATATTGCTGATACCGAAATATTAATAACAGGTTTATTTTTAAAAAGAATTATATACAATCTGTATCCTACTTATATTAACTTAATACCTACATATTATGTAATAAAACATGTTTGTACAATGCTTGTATTTAATTCTAATATCTCAAAAAGAGTCAAAATATTTCAAAAATGTTACCATATTATTTGGAAAATGCCAATATAAATATTTAGCGAAAATTGCAAATGTCTATACGCTTATTAGTTTTTGAGTTACACCAAAAAAATAAACCGATTTTTTCAAACATGCTGATGCTGAAAATCAGAACATTTTAACTATCTCAAATGTTGATGACCGAAAAAAGTAAATAAAAAACACACATATCATTGTAATATAATATATTATTACGCCTGTTATATGTGCGCCGCCACAACACCATTGATACAAATACACACAATGATTGTTCAGTCATCTGTGTTTCATATAACATGAACAATGAACATAATGATTTCATTTGCGATGATGCATTACTACGTAAGTAATGTTTACAGATCGATCGTTGCGTTCGACATTTAGGGATAAAACAAATGAAATTTAAACTTTTTAATAATAAAACCGAAACTTTTAAATTGTATAAGCCAGGTAGGATATTATGCTTCTAGGGTGTTAGAATTGTTGAATGATTTTAACTGGATTTCTATGTTCTATGAGTCCATATTATATAGAATGGATGAGGCTTAGATCATAATATAGTAGGCAGTGTTCGGATTAGATAAGTATTTTTTTATCTAGATAAAGATAATGCAACTAAAATGTATCTAGATATATATTAAAGATAACTTAACTCATATTTATCTAAATTAAGATAAAGATAAAAAAAGATACAATAATTTTAAGTTTAGGTATATTTTAGTTGAGCTCTAAGAACATAATAATAATAATGGTATAAATAAAAATAATTACATTATTTATAAACCATAAACTTGGTTTGAGAATCTGTATAAATATTTAAAATGCGTTTGCACAAATTCGCGATTTTTATCAATAAAAAATGTATCTAGATGAATTTATTTAGATTAGTAAAAAAATTATATAAGATCAACGTTTAGATACCTTGTAACTATTTATCTAGATAAGATAAAAGATGAACAAATAATTATCCAGATAAGTCCGAACACTGATAGTAGGTATATTATGATCTAAGCCCCAAGGAACAGTAGGGGCAAACTATAGGCAACTCATCAACCATGGACTTATCATTGGCTGGGCCACTATCCATTTTTTTATTATCTATGGAAAATTGGATAACATTAGATATTAGATAATATGGGTAGTGTTCAGTATAAATCACGCATTGTAATTTGTAATATTGTATAAAAATCTGTAACTGCTAACTACTAACTTACAACTTCTGTCTAGTGTCTAGACTCTAGTCCTGTGTTGTTCACAGATTAAGTGGATTCGCGTCGCGTGTGTTAATAGCCACTTTAAATGATGGTATGTCTTGTACACTTTATTGACAGAGGATTTTATTTAAAAGAGCAATTTACCCACATCTGGTTAAATTTTCTGGTAATTTAAATAAGAATTTTTTGTTTTTAAATTATTTTTCAGTCGAAAATTTTTGCGGCTCGACAATTTTCCACTTCGGTAGTTAGCAATCACATAATGAAACTGACCCGTCTGCGTGTGGTGGACAACAGCACAATTGGCAAGCAAGCGATGGCTGAAGGTAAACCTCCACGTTGCATACACGTTTATAATAAGAAAGGTATTGGTACGATCGGTGACAAAATAATGGTTGCAATCAAAGGTGAAAAAGTAAAAGCTATCATTGTAGGCTGCGTCAAGGAACAAAAACCCAATATTCCCAGGTTTGACAGCAACAATATAGTGTTGATTGATGATAATGGCACACCTCTTGGGACACGTATAAATGTTCCGATTCCAATTGTTCTTAGGACTATATTAAAAGAAAAAACTTTCTCAAAAGGAGCTGATTACACTAAATTGTTGGCCATCGCTTCAAATTATGTATAAATATTAGTGGTAGATATATATTATAAACTTAGTTGTATATTTTTTCATTGTTATTTGTGTACTGTAAAAATAAAAATGTATTAGAAACTATTTTTTTTTTTTTTAACATTTCCTGGTGGGTACAATATGGGCCAGGTAATAAAAATCAATGGCCCAATATAATAAAAGTTAATTATTAAACATGTACATGCATTATTTTGGAGAAAAAAACTGTTTTTAATATTGGCTTGAGCCTTGGAGCACTTACATTCTTGATGTCTATGGGTTTAGGGTTACAGTGACACAGTGTAATCAATTGTCAAATAACAATAATAAAATGAATGTATTTATTTTGTTAAATTCAGACAAGAAAATAAAAGTTATGAGAATTAATATATAAAAGGGAATTTAAATTATCATACTTTGTTTCAACGTTATAAATTAATATATTTTGGATAATGTTTAGGCAAGAAAAGTATGCATTTGATGTCTTATTATCTTGGTTATTATTAAATATGTTTTCTGAGCAGTATGACAATATAAACTAATATCAGATTAGAACACAAGAGTAATATTATTCTATGGTAGTATGGTTTCGCATTACAGAATTTGTTTTTGCATTTTTTTGCGATGAAAATAATTTATGTTTAATAAAACATTAACCATTGATTAAAAACTGTATGTTAACATTTATCATGTTTAAAACATTGGTGTAAACATTAAATAATTGCCATCAATTTCAATATTTTTATAATAATTAAAACAATGTTATGGTTATATTTTATTAATTATTATACAACTTCAAAAGATTAGATTTTCAGTTATTTTTATTATTTATAAAGTGTGTTATGATGAATGTTTAATAGAATAAACTTTCAATATGATATATTTATGCAAAAATGTAAGCTTTGATTAGTTGTAAAGAATACACCTAATAAGAATAATATAAAAAAAAACAATATAACATGAAAATAATATATTTAAAAAATATAAAAATGTTTTATATATATATTATATAAATAATACGTATATATTAACAATACAAAAATTAATTTTGTTCACCTTGTTATTTTAATATTTATTTTTTTATATCACATTGAATTCAATTTCATATTGTTGGTCCAAACCAAGGTAACAATCTGACATCATATAGAAAGTCCAATTTAGAAAACCTAAAAAAAGAAAAAGTAATACAAATTTTAAAATTATTATAATTTATAATTTTATTAGATTACAGGTTTCAAAAAATAATTTTGATGGATTGGTTTAATTCCTCAATGTTTATTATTATCAAATAAAAACAAAACATTTAATTTTAATAGTTATTTACCAGGTTTTGTGGGTGTATTAAATGCTAGCCTGCTAGAAGTGGTTCTATAGCGGTTATTGGCATTACGTTTCAGTGCTATCAGCTCCCATTGTTCTATTGAACCAAGAATCATAAACCAACCAACATCTTTTGGTTTGGAAAATTTTGGTGCATATGCTTTTGATGGTATTACACGATTGAGGATTTTTACCTCTACAACTAATGTATACTCCAACCCTGCCAAAATGTCTATTCGTTTACCATTCTCTACAAGTTTCTATAAAAATTATAAATATTATAGTTTTCATTCAGTTTAATTGAAAAATATTTGAAATTCAATTGTGTAAAAATATTTTGTACCTTTTGAACTTCTTCACTATCAGACCAATTGCCATGAATAAATAGACGAACTTCTACAACTGGCATATCTATAATAGTTTTAAATGCCTAAAAAGAAAAAAAAAGTTATACAACTTAAAAAATATTACAAATGGAATATTTTTAATAAATTTCACTTTTTCAATTTCTTCATGTTCAAGTTGAGTTTTTAACATAATTTCTTCAAACAGTTTATAATTTTTAAGTGCCATGTTGCATAAATGGGGTAAGCAAAGCATCGGCAACACTTGTGATGGTATCAAATGTTTTTCTACATCAGGTAAAGTGGTTACAGGTGGGTCTGTCACCCATCGGGCTTGAATAATCATTTGCATCAGTTGCACTAATCTTAAACACAGCACTAAGTAACCAGCTTCTGCGCATATATCTATCATTGCTTGTAGAATACGTATAGATTGGTCTAATACAGACTTGAGATCGGTTATATAATCCGAACATGGCATTTTTAAACGGGAGAAATGTGCTTGAAGCAAAATCAATGTTTTGGTATGAGAACATTCATACAGACGGCCACCAACATCAATAGGACATTGTTTGTCTAATTCACTGTAAACAAAATAAAAGTGTTATGAAGAAAAATGATTTGTTTTTTATTTGACTTACGTATTCAGAAGATCTTCGTTATGTCTGACTGGTAGTAAACTAAACTCCTCGGCATCGACTAAGACTTTTATTAAATCATCCATACTAAGTTCACCCTTAAGTCTTTCTTGAAATGTCTTAACTGTTTTATGTTGTAAATAGTAATAAGAAGAAATATGTCCCAATGGCGTAGGTCTTACAGTACGCTGATCCTAAATTTAAATGTGATTAATTTTTTAGCTCCATAATAGCAAAGGATGACTATGTAAATGTACCTCATCTATTTCCACACAATAACTAGAATACAGAGTTCCAATACATCGTTCAACTAAATCAGAAAGAAATTTGTTTATAGAACTTTCCTCTAAGCTGTGTAATCCATAATATTCTGGGTTTTTCATCAATCTTTGTATAAGATATGTCCAAGTTAAATATTCAATGGCATCTTGTTTTGTCTTAATAGTTCCAGCCACTATTTCAGCATTGAAATGGTCAGGCAATACGTCTAACAAAGATGATTCAACAGGAAAAGGTTCATACAAAAATTTTTTATAAAAAGTTTTTTTTACGTCATGGACCTGAAAAAAAATGTATTGTAAATAAGTTAATGAGTTAGTTTAATTTTTTTTATCTTTTATTTCTACCATGATAAGTGCTATTCCCATATTATCATACTGAGGTCGTCCTGCTCTTCCCATCATTTGTAACACATCTGTAATTGGCATGTCCACATATCTTTTGAGTTTGCCATCATAAAATTCAGTACCTTTTACTATTACAAAGTGTGCAGGAAAATTAACACCCCATGCTAAAGTTGAAGTAGCAATTAAAACCTTAAAACAAACAAAATAATATTTTTTTTATTTGGTTATATTTAAATAAAGAGAGGGTAACATCTTACTTGAATATGTTGGTTAACAAATAATTCTTCAACAATTTTACGGTCTCTATCTTGTAATCCAGCATGATGTAAGCCTAAACCAAAAGCAAGACAAAGCTTCAAATTTGGATCTCTAATATTTTCAATGATTTGATCCATTTCCTACAAAATAATAATTATAACAACATTTTTTTTTTCATAATAAATAATGAGTGCTCAATAAATTTATCTCACATAATCGCTTTTGCGAACCCACTGCTTAGGGTTATCTTCTACACCTAGGTATGCAATCAAATCCAATGCGGTTAGTCGGGTTTGTCTCCTCGAAGACACAAAAATCATAACTGGTTGTGTTGGGGAGTGTTGCCTAATGGCTTGATAAATAGGTTTGTTCATGGTTGCCATTCTTGGACAATAATTTCGTCCAGCATAGCCACTGATGTGTACTTCTAGAGGAACTGGCCTCACAGATGGACGGAAATTGTAAAGGCCCATTTCCCCTATGTGTAACCAAGCTGCAAGATCAGCAGCTGTTGACAGAGCAGTTGTCAAAGCTACAAGGCGAGTGTGTTGTCCGGTATGCGTTGATATAAAATTTAACCTAGAGATTATTATCTCTAATACTGGACCACGATCTTCACCCAAAAGATGGACTTCATCAAGCACTACTAGAGCCACTTGGCGGACATAGTTACGGGTTTGCCAACTACGAGAAACACCGTCCCATTTTTCTGGAGTAGTAACAATTACAGATGAATTTGAAATAGCTCTAATGTCAGGTGTGACGTCACCTAAAAAAATTCATTATTTGAAATTAATTCCAAAAATCAAGTAAATCAATTTTTTTAATTTTTTAATTTCAAAAAATAATAACTAGGTTAATGAGTATTTAGCGTTAAAATTATCATTATGTTTATTATACACTATACAACTAATAATACCTGTTAATTCTACAACTGATTTTTTTAATTTCTCTTCTAATCTGATTTTCCAATCTTTCATACGTTCTCTCACGAGTGCCTTTAATGGAGCTATATATACTACCTAAAAACATGATTTTATTCAAAAACAGCAAAATACTTATTAAAATATCTAATAATTTATTATTACTTTGGCATCTGGCTGTTCATTGAACACTCTAAACATAGCAATTTCAGCAGCTATTGTTTTACCAGATCCGGTAGGCGCTCCTAACAGTACATTATTGTCAGTATGATATAAACAGTGAAATATTTGTGTCTGTATTGGATTAAAGTGTGTAAAACTATATAAAGACTGATAACCCTGATTTTTAAGAGCAGATATCGGTAATGGCTGAAGTTCCAATAAATCTAAAAAACAATTATTTTTTTTAAATAAACTCATTAAAAGATTTTTGATTTATATACCTGTCACTGAAGCATGGCTATGTGGTATTATAAGATGCTGGAATGTTAATGGTGTAGTGAAAGTTGTACCTAACCATCGGTCTGCAGTACAATGTAGTATATATTGTGATGGTAATGGTTCAACCAAAGGTATGGTAAATATCAACTTTTGTGTTTCTTTTCTAATAACCTTAAAAATATACACATTATCTTAAGAAAATGCACAGGAAATGAATGGAAATAATATTATTTTCGGACCTGATTTTTAGTAATAAGAAACTGTTCCCAATGGTATATCATATCTGTTTCCGGATCTTCGATCCAAATCCAAAACGCAACTGATGTTTTACCATGAAATCTATCATTCCATCTAAATTACAAAATAATACAATTTATAGATATAAGAAATAAGAACACAATTTTATAAAACTTGTTTTGTTACATACTCAAATTCTGGGAATAGTTCTAAATTTATTCTTAAAATAGTTCTAGTAATAGGTTGAATACTTTCAGTAGCTTCAATATATGGAAGTTGCATGGCACACTTTTTAACAGCAGCACCTACATTTTGATTTCTTAGTATAATACCCAATTCTTTAGCATCCATTTCTCGAATACGACTAAATGATAATTTTCTTTGTTCAATTTTATCTATAATTTCCCAAGGGAGAACATCAGAAAATTGTCGTAATTCAGATTCAAATTCCCATTGTGTCATTTCAAACATTTGACAAATTTCCAATAATTTAGCTGACATCATAGCGTTATTACGGCGTAAAACCATGTCAAATAATGCCCGTGCAATTCTTGTCGCATTCTATTGAAAACAAATTATTTATACATCTTTTTGTTAAAAAACTACAACAAAATATAAATTATTAGTGTACACTTTAAATTTACCTGTGAGATATACACCAGGTCAGATATTAATGAAAAAGACTTAGCTCTTCCACGTGCAAGATATGTTTGTAATAGTATATTTACTTTACCATTCACGTTTACAGCTGAACTCTGACATTCAATATGACAATATTTACGAGCCAATGTCTCTAACTCAATAACTTCATCGTCACGAACCTTTGAAATATAATTAAATTTAATGTTAATTATATAATTTAGTATACATATATAATATATATTTATTATAATAAACCTTTAACTGATCGAACTCTTTTGCACTAGAAATCATTGATAATATTTCTGACATATTCATAAAAGGCTTTAGGCATTGATTAAATATTTCAACACTATCATAGCTAATATAAAAATGACTAGCTGTGCGACCCATATCTGTAAATAAAATAATTATAATTTAAATATAAAAGCATTCTTCTTAAATAATTCAAATTAGTAATGATTAATTAACCTGTAGATGAGAGATCTCCAGTTCTTTCGTTGTAACGTAACATTTGTGCTCTATCTAAAGCCATTGCTGCACTTATAATAAACTCTTTTCTTTTGTTAACCAACATTGGATCTAACTGTAAGTTATAACAATAAAATAGCTAAGTAAAATGTACTTATTAATAACACTGTACTGTTAAGTGTTTATTTACTTCAACTTCTTCAAGCGATATGCCATAGACATGAGGATTTATACGCATTCTGACAAATAAATAAGTATAACTAAGCCACATAACAGCTTCCTCAACATTTGATATTGTCCCTAATACAACCTACAAATTGTAAACAAAAAAAATTATTAGATCCAGTGCTATCGCTACATTTTAAATTATTTGTTAAGGGAAAAATAGCTAGAACTTATTATTCAATAATGTATACCTCAGCATTCAAATTATTAACAAGATGTTGTACAAAACAACTTTCAATTGGTATTTGGTTGGTAAGTAATGACAAGTATTTGTGAAGTTTGGAATGTGGGGTAATTATCATTCCATGTCCAGAAGTATCAAATTGAGGTCTTCCAGCACGACCAAATATTTGTAAAACGTCAAGCATACCCAGGTCTATAAATGTTCCATGCTTTGAATCATATATTTCTGTCCCCTATAAATTATTTTATCTATTTATTTAAAAATATTCAAACCAAGCATGTTATTATGTATTATAATCAACTATGGTATTATATTTTTAACACTAAAATCAATTAAAATTCTATAATATTGTTGTCTTAAAAAATAACTATGACAAATTTAATAGGTTTATTATAATATATTATTTACCTTAATTATAACTGCATGAGCTGGAAGATTTACTCCCCATGCTAAAGTTGCTGTGCACACCAATACTTTAATAGCACCTTCGGCAAAGTACTTTTCTACTAGGTTTCTGTAATATGAGTTAACAATAATTGTAGTATTATAAGTCTAGACTTGTACGACGTATTTTTATCAACATTGATTATAAATACTAGTAATTACATAAAATAATGTAGTACTAGTATTTATAATCAATGGTATAATAACATAAAGATTTTATGCAATAATACACCAAAAAACATTGAAATATTTTGTATAAAATGCTCTTAAAGCCGTGCCGTTCATAATTTTCTATTATTTGGTTCTAATTTTAAACTTTTGTTATCTGCTAATTTTGTTTTTTTTATTGCATATTTTTAGCGCGCATTTATGCAATTTTAAGTACTATAAACTCCCATTTCTGCAATAAGGTATGTATTAATTCCGGTTTTCGGTCAATGTGTTATACTTAGATAGGCAAAATAAACATTTTTTTTTTATTTACATTCAGAGTTACACATGTTATCCACATTTCTCACTCCAATAAAACTGCATACACTTAAAAGATAAGCATGTAAAATCATAAATTATTTACCTGTCAGATCTCAAAAGACCAGCATGATGAACGGAAAATCCACTGTTTAATAATTCACTTAATTCTTTTGAATGACAACGCTCAAAAGCCTTTTTAGCTATACCTATTCTATTAGAGTCTTGAGGTAGAAATGCAGTCTGGTGATTTTTCTGAGTTGAAAGTTCTCTAAAAACATTAGCTGTTTTTATGGTAGCATTACGAGCATGAACAAACACCATAACCTTAATACACAACAAACAAAAATTAAATTACTATTTATTATTCAATACTGCCAAATCAGCTTACCTGATGTCCTTTTTGTACCATATCATACACTTTATCATAACAAACTGTATCCATTTCTTGTACCATTTTTACAGTCTTACTACCACGAACCCCAATAAATGTTTGAACTAATGGCACTGGTCGAAATCGTCCATCAAAATAAAATAGTCCTTTATAAAGATTTACTCTTAAGAAACGTGCTATGTCTTTATAATTTGGTAATGTAGCAGATAAACCAACAATTCGAATCATGCTTTGGGAAGACTCAACTTGTCTTAAAGTACGTGCAACAAGAGCTTCAAGGACTGGACCACGATCACCATGCAATAAATGTACCTCGTCTATAATTAATAGTTTAACTAAACTTGTTAACGCAATATCCCCTAAAAATAAACATATTAGAATTTAAGATATTTGTAATATAATATGTTATATAATAAAAAGGCCTACCAGTTCCTTTACGAGTAGCTACATCCCACTTTTCAGGAGTTGTAACTAATATTTGAGTGTTGAGCATTTCTGTTTTAGTAAGTGACATGTCACCAGTAAATTCACGAACAGAAATTCCTAGGCTAGAAAGGCGTTTAGAAAAATTTGCAGTCATTTCAGCTGCAAGAGCTTTCATTGGAGCTACATATACAATCTGAAATACAATTTTAAATAGTGAAAAGAGAAATGATAATAAAAAGGAAAAATGTATACCTTAAATTCATTTTTATGTATTTCATTATTCCTAATGTGTTGTTTAATTTGATGGATAATGGTCAACAAAGCAACATTAGTTTTTCCAGCTCCAGTTGGGGCACATACTAGTAAATTTTCATTAGTGTTATATGCTGCATCAAAAACTACTGATTGTATTCTATTAAGATTAGTAATTCCATGAAATGCTTTCTGCCCAACCTTTAAACATAAAAATAAATATTAGTTATTATATTAAATGTCTAGTATACAATCAAATAACTTCATCAAGAGTTTTAATGGAAATCAATTCTTTTCCAACAGTCAATTCTTGTGTCATTTTTGTAACTGGAATATAAACTTCTTCATGTGTTCGATGGTCTGTTCTTTTGGCTCCCGCAGGGATAACGCATGATTCTCCAGATATGTAACCTTTTTGATAAATATCATATTATGTAGAAACATACATAAAATTAAAAATTAAAATTATAAGAAATACTTACAACTTGATACTTTTGATTCAAAATTCAAATCATATACATGGGGGTATTTCTGAGCTGTAGGTGCTTTTCTACTTTTCGGATCAATAAATGTAGGAACGTTTGCTGCACTTGTCCTTTAAACAATAACCATAATTTTACATTTTATTTCACAAATAAAGCAGATTAAGTCTATTTAAATCACTCACGTTTTAGAAACCATCTTTAAAATCTCATCATCTGAATCTGAATCCTGTCGACGATTTATTTTTTGGCAAGCTTTTTCTTCTTTTCTTAATTCTTTTCTAAGTAATTTATCTTCTTCAGTTTCAATAGTAATCATTTCCATATGTCTGGGTCTTTTTTCCATTTCTGTTTAAAATTATGATGACAATCAAGAATTTATATTTTAAAAATAATCTAAACATTAATTTTCATACTTGAATTCATTGAAAGCAAAGATTTTTTTTCATTTGTTGCAAAACACTGTTTTAAAATATCTTTTCTGTGTTTCAAAAGGGTTTCAATAAGTGTAAGTCTTGCAAAACCAAGCAGATTAAACAACTATAAAATATTAATACAAATTTAATTTAAAATATAAGAAGAATACATTTTTCAAAAACTGTACACTTCTTAAATGTAATACTATATTATACTACTATATATCAATTTATGTTTTTTAAAACTATATATAATAAAAAATGTATGTTAAATATTAACTTATAGAAATCTATAGAGAATAGAAATTAATTGCTTGTGTTAATATGTGTAAATAAAGATGGAACAAAAAAGTTCAGTTAAATTATGAACTAATTTCTTAGTTTCAAGTTAATTAATAAATAAAATCACTCATATTTTTCTCTCTCCATTTAATTTTATTAAATGCACTATTATAAATATATATATTTTTTATTATTATCTATTAGTATGCTAGTATGAATCACTTCAACAATTGTATTTAAAAAGTATATGCTTGTACAATAAGATATTAGAAAATAAAAACTTAATGTTAAATTTTGAATTAATTTAATGATTATATGTAAAAGCAGTGGAATACAGCAAATGCTGATGTAGGAAAGTCTTCTATACGTAATCAAAATTTGTAAATCAGCAATAATTCAGATAGTTTTATTGAAACAACATTTATTTTTGTTCAAACACTCAAAACTTTTATAAAGGTCTGGTTAGGTACAGTTGTATTGAGCTGCACTAATAATTTTTTATTCATAGCCTATGACTGGTTTTCAAACTTATATTAAACACAGCACCCCGTGCTGTTCAAATAATTTTCACGGCACATCTGACTTTTTTTTGCACTAACTAATTAGACGAACAATATTGTTTTGAATTATAATTATTTACATTTAATTAGAAATTTGAGCTTGATGGGCATACATTTTTATTTGTTTTATTTTTATAATTTTATTCTTGGACGAATAATTGACATTTTTCAGAAAACCGTAGCGCACTTAACGAATGCTCGCAGCATCTAGTTTGAAAACCACTGGTCTATGATATAAATAGTGTGAAGTTATAATTTTAAATTTGTTAACTATGCAGTGGTTTTAAGATTTTTTACTTTTATTTAAAGCAATCCATAATCTTTATTCGTAATATTTTATGAAAATATTTATTTATTAAAGTTCTAGAAGCTTATAAGATAAATAAAGTCTAACTGATCTAACCTTCGAGAATGCACTATTTCAATGTAACTATTCAATCCTTAGTATAATAGGATAAATAATTAACCTAGTATTTTATTTGTCATTACTCATTGTACAATTAAAATATTACATAAGTAACTTTAATTGTTTTAACTTTTAACAAATTGTGTCTCATAGAGTATAGACTATAGTCCATAGTCATTGTTAAATATTTAAAATGATTTTGTTGGTATTCTTATAACATTTAAGTGTTTTTAATAAATTAATATTTCATTATGCGGGCAGTGAGTTGTCAGCACTGATTTTTATCAATTATTATAACACTGTTATTCGTTGGTAGATATACTGGTTGCACAACAACTTTACTCTCATGAGATAAAATATGGACCCTCTCTTACAGTCATATGACGTATAATATACGTACAACATACACGCCAGTATATACATCATACACAAATGCATTGTACATGATAAACATAATAACAAACAAAATAATAAATATTAATTTTAAATTTAAATTTTGTGAACAAATATTAAACACAGTATGATATTACCACGAATTCAATATATTTTTTAGGAACAAGACGTGTCAAGTGCTTTCTGATTATTTCATAGTTTTTATTTTGATGAATTGTGATTTGTGATCGTAAATTGTAACTTAAAAGTTGATTGTTTTATAAATTCTTTTGGATCGACTGAAATCCTTAGTAAAAAATGGATAATATGAATATTGAGAAATTGGAGTTTAATGTTACATCCGAAATGTTTTTGTCTAGTATAAAACAATTTGCTAGCATTAGAACGGGTATGTCAGAGAAGGACTTTTACTTGTTGTTTAATGGTAAAATTTTAAAAGAAAATACTGTTCAAAATGGTACTGTACACATTGTCCCTCGGATAATTGGAGGCAAGGGAGGATTTGGTTCAATGCTACGAGCAATTGGTGCACAAATTGAAAAAACAACAAATCGTGAAGCTTGCCGTGATTTAAGCGGTCGTCGATTACGTGATATCAATGAAGAAAAACGAGTGAAAGATTTTTTAGCTAAAGGAGGCCCTAGCACAGAAGATCCTGAAGAGCGCAAAAAACGTAAATTACAACGTCTATGTCAAGCACCCAAAACAGAATTCAAAGATGAACACTATGAAAAGCATATGTCCGAAATGACAGAATCCGTTTCTGATGCAATAGAGTGCGGTTTCAAAGCGGGTACATCAGAAATTCCAATTAAGAAAAAAGTTAAGTCCAAGGGATATTATGATTCTGATTTGGATACAGATAGTAGCAATGATGAATTAGATGATGAAAAGGTACCTACTGAGTCAATCAAAAAGGAACAATCAGATGAAGAACTAAAAGAAACAGAAATTGTTAATAAACGTAAATGTTTAGATTTAGAAGATACTGATGATATTACGAACAAAAAAATTAAAGTTTAACAATTTTTAAATAAAACTATTATTAAAATAATTTAAATCATTTGGTTGATTTTTGTTTCAAAAATAAATTTATATTTGTAAAACCAGTACTTGAAAATTATACTTGTCTTGTAACATTATAAAAATATAAGCTAATTTAACCTTTGAAATTAATGTATTTTCAGTAAGCTGTCTACAGCAATATAAATTGAATACAATATTATAGACATTGTTAATTTATATTAGAGAAACATATTTAGGAGTTAAAAATAAATTTAATACAACTACCTATGTCTAACAATATTTATGCTCAAAATATTATTTTTATTTTAATACTGTAGTTAGGATTTTGAGTAAATGATAATATTGTTATAATCTTATTTTTTTGGTATATTATACTGATCAAATTATAAAACGTACTTGAGAAATTTACTGTTATTAAGCTGTATTTAAAGGATTTTATTTGAATTTTACTAAAATAGCAGTCTATATTTATTATTATATATAAACTATTAAAATGCTTACCTCATCTTGAAGTTCAATATCAGATTTTTGAGTTGAAAGTAGTTCTATGATACTAGTATAATAATCTTCATCTGAAACGCCTAAATCTATCGATGAGGTCTTAGTAATCTGTTTCAATAGCCAAGTTTTACCAAACTAAAAAAAAAATAATATTTAAATAATATTTTAACTATTCTAAAAATTATCTCATCGAGTGTAAAGATAATTTACTAATTCAAAATATTGGGCTGATGGAATTCATGTTAAGATGAATACTAATCTTTTTAAAAAGTAAATTGTAAGATGTAAAAAATAACCAAATTACATTTGGAGAACTATTATTTATTCTTTCTTCTTCATTATAAGCCATGGAAAATAACTTGGATGTCTTTGAACCATAGTCTTGAACAGGTAATTTAGCAAAATTTGGAGGTAGCCATTGGGAGTTAGGTTTATAACGTAATACACCGTTGACTAATGAATTTTGATCTTTGTTTTGACTTTCTTCATTATCAGCTTTATGATTGTCAAGTTTCTCCCAAAGTATTTTTAATTTTTTCAAACTGTTATCGTTCAATAACTGTTCTACTTCTTTAACCAACTGAAATTTGAATAAAATTATAATTTTTATATAGGTAATAGACTAACTAATAAATTATGAATTACCTTATATATTTGATCTGCATTATTATTTGATACTTTTCCAAACATACTTTTAAGTTCTAAAATATGTTTCATTAATAGTCCAGAAACACCAATAAATAGTTTGAAGAAAAATAACACTGATGAACTTAATATTTCAGGTTGTTCATCTTTTGCTGAAATATAAATTACATTTAAGAGACGGAAAAATGGGATATTGTTAAAAAAATTGTGAACATGTAAAAAAAAAAACATAACATTCTTACAGAGTAAATTAATTTTTTGATTTTTTAAAAGTATTAAGAAATACAGTTATTATTTATGTCCCCAGAAGCATACATTTTTAAAATAATTTAGTATTTTTCCTTTTATACTTCATTTTAGATTCTTATAATCAAAAAATTAACTTACCCTGTAAGAATGTTATATTTTTTCTGTATTACTTAATACTTACAAAGTTCTTGTGCTATTCCATACAACATATTCAAATTCTTCAAAATAATATCATTTTTAGTATCATTAATAACATTACAAAGTTCAGTAAAAGTAAGGCATCTGGAAATTAAACTTAAATTAATTACAATAAATTGTTGCTTACAATATAAAAACAGTATAACACTAAATGTATAAAAATTAAGGGGTCTTAAAATTAATCCATAAAATATCCTGACAGGATACAGAGACTAGTATTGTTTATTTTGATTTGTTCATCTCAGAGTAAAGTTGTGGCAGGTTGAGATTTTAAGTTTGAATGTGATCACATCACAATTAAAATATAAAATATTATGTACTCTGAGCTGTTTAGTTAAATTTACACTTAATAATATTTTTTCAAAACTATATAGATTTAAATTATGATAAACTAAATATTCAAAATATTTATAAGATTTAATATTTAATTTTTAATATTGATAAATAGTGTCACTTGAAACTTTTAAGGCACTCATTCTCGTCAAAAGTATAATGAGTAACATAATCATTTAAACTCTCTAATTATTTCATTTTGAATTCTTAATTTTAATTAAATTTGTTTTACACATCAGAAAAATGTTAATAAAATATCTTTCAACATTAAAACTAAATATTAATAAAAATAATTACTTTTGAAATATTTTTTCTTCTTCCTCTTTTTGTTTTTTAATAACACCTAAGTTATGACTCCAAATGTTAATGGGTTCCATATATTCTGTTATATCGCTGTTTAAATATACACGGAAAGATCTTGTATATCTAGGCAACTGACCTATGTCAATGTGCTTATGAACACCAGCTTTTAATTTTGCCATTGTTAGGTAAGATAAGTATACCTATAACAGACCACCTATTCAAAAATCAAATTAATACTTAAATGAAAAAATGTTAAATTATTGTATACTGATAATAACTGTTAGGTTTAAAATCTAATCTATTATTTTGTCATACTTGATTTAATGAGTTTGACAATTTCAACACAATATTATGAAGCTAATCAATAAGTACATCATACACATACGCACTCAAAAAATTATAACACATAATTTCACATGCACACGTTCTATTTTTTGAATAAAAGTCAACAATTTTCAATATTGTTAATATTATTATTATGTACTATCAAGTAACAACTAATAACCAGCTATTGCCTATTGTCCTCGTGGACTGTGGAGACTGGAGTTGGAGTGCTATAGTAAATTTAAAATAGTTCTTATCATTACCCAAGCCCAGTACGTCTATGGAGTAGCCCCGTCGAGAATCGAGATAAGGACATGGGTGCATGAATTGGGTTTGGATCACGATTTAAGATATATCTTAAACCGTGGTTTGGATTGTATCACAAATTATATGATAACACTTATATTATTATCATTGGGAAGACAGATTAACACTGGGAGCGCTGTCGACGCCTATCGTACTGATGGTTAGGTGGGTTCCCCGCTACGCGGAGTCGGGAGATTGTATGTAATTTCCCGACATTACGCATATATTTTGCTTTAATTGAGGTGTATTTGAATGTGTTTGATAACATTATTTTTTTATAATTTATAGTAGAAATTGTACTTACCAACGTAAACAGTTAGTTATAAAAGCGTATAAAGTTTCGATACCAGAATTCATTTATTATAAAAAGTAAAATAACCAATATAAAACTATATCTATACATCCCGAATTGGAAGGTACAAATTGTTTCCACCAGAACGCGTTTTGTTAATCTGTTTCCCCAATTATTTCATGGTTTGTAGTTTGTGGACTGTACTATATAAAATAATTTTATAATCATTCAAAATCTATAGTCTTTCATCAGACGTTCTATATTAAGCAGGTACCACAGATAAAATAATTTGTTTAGGAACATTAATGATTTATTAAAGCTGGTATTAGTTCAATTATGATCTATTTGCTGTATGAATGTATGATGAAGGTAAATTCCAAACGGTAAATAGCATGACATTTGTCATGGTAAATAGTAAATACAAATTGCATAATTATTTCAGCTGGTGTGAGGAGGAGGACGGACTTGAAGTTAGTGGTAACAACGTGGTTAACGTGGTTTATACCAGCATCAGCATGACGATAATATTATCAATGATCAAATGCGCAGTTTTGATTATTTTTAACTAATTTTTCTCACTGTTGTATAATTATTTCGTAAATATTAAATATTTTTTTTACTATGTAGTTGTCTTATTTGATCTCGTTCTTCAAACAATGGGGCATTAAATCCATGATTGGATGTAAATAGAAAACGCTGATCTCACTTAAGCCAAGAGTACCTGCACATTGAAGGTTCTGGAGAACAAAGGTTTTTAAGTTAATATAAGTCTATACACTTTGACCTCCTACCATTATGTCCTTTGTTTTTTTCTTTTGCAACATTCTAGAATAATTGTAATTTTTGTTTATTTAGTTAATCCGTTTCCTCAGTGATTTGGAATTGGTAGGTTTTATTGTATGTTCCATCGTGCAACAATTATTATTGTTTTTATAAATTAAAATGCCTGAAACTGGATATCAAGTTCTTAATTCTGAAAGAGAAGAAGAAGTTCATTTCCAGTTCACTCCAAATATAGCTAGGAGTAAGTGTTCTAAAATGTTGACATTTAATTTGAAGGAGACATAATAATACTTATATACTTATATACTATTCAATAGAAACTGTAATATCTGCACATATTAATTTATTATTAATGTTAAATAATAAATTGTTTTAGACCGATGGAATCACATAGAGGACTTGGATACATTTTTTACAAGAATCTATCTTTACCATCAACGACATGGTTTTATTTGCCTCATTCTTCAATCAACACTAGATCTCTTGCAAGTGATATTCTTATTGGTGTTTTCTCTATTTCTGTTTTACTGCATTGACTACCCAGTACTTTTCAGGTATATTATTGTATTACATTTAGTAACTACATTGAAATGAATTTAAATAATAATATTGCAAATATGAATAAAGTCTATTTTGATAAATCCCTTTTTTTTTTCAAAATATAAATTAACTATTCTATTACCTATATCTAAAAAACATCTTTTAAGTTAAAACATTTTAGGTTTGATGTTAATACTGCTAATATGCCTAAATTTAAATTGTTTTATCATAGTCAATTATTCTCACAATTGCAAACAGTAATCTACAAAACATCACATTATAATTAACTAATGATGAGTCATAAATTGTATCACCTTTATTTGATACTCATTGCACTGAAATTTTGATTTATTGTAAAATTAAAGTTTGCTGTACAAAATTAATTATGATTTCAATCTACGTATCTTGTCTCCTAAAAATTGTAATTGACTTTGCTGTCTTAATTTTTATTAATTTATTAAATTAAAATGCATGTATAACTAAATTGACAAATTTATAAATGCAATAATTAGTTTTTAAAGGTTAGTCAATAAAATACAGATTCAATACTCTTTTAAATTTATAACTAATTTAAAATTGTTATTCAATATTTAGAGACAAACCAGCAGATTCAAGCAGAGTAATGAATGGTACTGATAAAGTACGCCTATCTGATGTTTTTCTCCCTGCTTCAAAATGTACTAGCAAATTTACATTTTTCACATATCTATACATGATACCACTAATAATGTTTGCTTTTTTCCGGCTTATGAAAGTGTTTAATGTTGCTTATCATTTTGCTGATATCAAAGCATTTTATAACGTTGCTCTACACATACCTGATGTGAGATATGATTTAAAAAAAAAATAATTAAAATTATATTTTTCAGAATGTTTAAAAAAATTAAAAATTAAATTTATATTCTAGAAAGAGTTACAAAACTATACTTGGCGAGAAATTATTCACAAAGTAATAGAAGCACAAAAAGAACAAAATATGTGTATACATAAATTGGATCTTACAGAACTTGACATTTATCAACGTATTTTAAGGTACTTTAGTATATTATAAATAGTCTAATATTGTATTTTTGAATCTAATTACTTTTTCATTATTTATTAGAACAAAAAACTACTTAATAGCTCTTGTGAATAAATCTGTGCTTCCTACACATTTCAATATACCATTTATTGGTGATGTAATCTATTTTTCTCACGGAATGAAGTACAATTTAAATTTGTTGCTTTTCTGTAAGTAATAAAATAGAATAAGTATATTTTAATAATCTAATCAAAAGATAACATAAAAAGTATGTTCTATTTTGATATACATTATAAAATAGTGAATAAATATTATAATAAATTTATAATATTATAAAAATAAATATGAGTGAACATAAATGTTTATGTTTCCTATCTTTTAAATGTTTCATACCTAGAGAGCTGCATTTTTCGTAAACTCCAATTCTAACGTATCTTTCCTTGAAACACTTTAGCAGCGTCGTTTACTATTAGATTTATATTTCTCATACAAGCTTCTCAATGGTAATATTGATTGTCCTGTTTTTTGAAGTCGTTTCTCCTTTTATATACCGGCTTGAAACCACCGATCTATAAATACTTTTTATTTTAGCAATGAAATAACTAACTAGTAACTAGGCAAGTAACATCCCCCCATAACAGAATTATGAAAACTATTAATGAATTAAAGATTGATCTTTTCTTTTCACCAAACTTTAACTCATTTAAGAATTATCTATTCTTAGTTATAAGTATTAATTATTGTATATTGTTTAACTGTTTTCTTTAAACTGTTCTAACGAATGAGTTTTATTATTATTATATGTAATTGGGTCTGCGCCTGTTTAATCTAAAATAAATAAATAAATAAGCATCTCTCAATACAACCATTATGATATGTATTATATTATAAGTGCATGCATAAAATGTATCTATACATAGAAACAAATAATTACATAATTTTTTAATATTCAGATACAATTGATATAGTTATACATAATCCATTGTACGATGTTGCTGATGTTTGTCATTGCTCCGCCATAAAATTAATTTTTACTGCTCAGTGGTTTATTTTTTCACCACCATACAATTTAATAATATATAATATTATTATCTATAAAATAGTATTTACTGTCTATACAATAGTATTTATTACATATTTATATTATCTTCATTATGTATAGCTAGCATAGAGGATTCAAGTTTTTTGTTGTTGTATTATTTCTATAAAATTATATGACACCCAAATCCCCCTTCATAATTATGACACCGATAGGGTGGGCCCTAGTATTGTTCTTTATTAGCATGAAATCTATACACTATAAATTGTATATTTTAAAGAACTAAATGTTTTTTTTTCACTATAAATAGTAATATAAGGTACTCTAAATTGTATAAAAAAAAATATCTTTTAAAATGTATAAATATTTAAGTTTATATAATAATTTCAGGGGGTCCGTGGTCACCATTTGAAAATAATTGGCATCTTAAACCAGAATATAAACAACCTGGAAAGCGTTTGGAGTTGGCACGGTTAATGCGTAAAACTATTAGTTGGGTTGCTTTAATTAATATATTGCTATGTCCAGTAATTTTTACTTGGCAATTAATTTACAAGTTGTGTGACAATGCTCAAGTAAGATATATTATAGTTTAACAATATTAGTCTTAATTGTTTAAATTTATTGTTGCATTCATTAGATGGTAAAAAATGAACCGAGCGTACTCAGTATACGAATGTGGTCCTTATATTCAAAAATATATTTGCGTCACTTCAATGAACTGGACCACGAGCTCAGTGCTCGACTTAGTCGAGCGTATGTGCCTGCAGCTAAATATTTACAAAGTTTTGCAGCACCTGTTAGCGTTATAATTGCAAAGTATGGTTAAGTTCCAATTTTATTAATTAATAACACATTAAAATATGCAATAATTAATTTGAAATTTTAGGAATACAATGTTTTTCACTAGTGCTATTATGGTACCTATACTTGCAATGACTGTTTATGACGACAGCATTTTATCAATTGAACACATGATAACTATATTGAGTGGATTATCACTATTATTTTTGATTTGTCGGTTAGTTTAAACATATATCATAATGTAAATATTAATATTGTAATCGATTAATTAATTTGTAATGAATACTGGATTTTATAATTTTAGAGGTCTTGTTGATGATGATAAGGAAATTGTTTGCCAAGAATCATTAATGACCGCTATATTGACTGAAGTCCATTATCTACCAGATTCATGGGTTGGAAAAGCTCATACACAACAAGTCAGCAATCAGTTTTCCCAAATTTTCCCATTCAAAGCTGTAAGTAACGTGACATTTTTAAGAAAATGCAAATTTAATATGTAATATATATTTTGTTTTCAGAATTATTTGTTCAACGAATTAATATCCCCACTAGTCACACCATTTATACTGTTTTTTTGGCTTCGTCCCAGATCCTTAGAAATCGTAGATTTTTACCGTAATTATACTGCAGAAGTAGCAGGAGTTGGTGATGTATGTGCTTTTTCAATGATGAATTTACGCAAAAATGGTAATCCAGCTTGGCGTTCCCCTGGCCCTTCATCGCCTGGAACCCCTGCAGCAAAATTACCTCAAGTAGATCAGGCTGAAGATGGAAAAGTAGAAATGTCTCTTCTCAGTTTTTCTGTACGCAATCCTACTTGGGATCCAGTTGATATTGAAGCTAAAGAGTTTGTAGATGAAATAATTGCTAAAACTCGTCAAAAATATTCATCCACCAGCAATTCTATAATAAACCCTGTAAGTTTTTAATTAAAAAAAAAATACATAACTATTGGCTACACAATACTTATTTATTTATTTTTTAGTTTCAACATCATGATATGATTGGTAGTACATTAAACATTGCAGAAATACCTTCCTGTTTAATTGGGCTTGATCAGAGCACAAGGTTACTGCACAAAGAAGGGTATTTTATATTTTTGTTAATTCAATATTTATTTTATTTTAATAATACTTTTTTGATTATTTAGGTTGACTGGTCGTCCAAACCGAATCAATTGTAGTTCTATTATGCGCTCATCAATATTTTCTACAAATGACTATTTAACTTCAATAGAAGTAAATCAAAGCGCGTTGCTTTTACATAGCATTCATAGAAAGTAATTACACATTAATTTAATGAATATATAAATAATTAATAATATAATACTCATATCTTTTGTGTTCTTCTAGACAACTTGACGAACGAGGCAATAACACTAGTACTTCGATTTCTCAATCTGCTCTTAAACCCAACACCAATTTACAAGAACGAACTCCATTGCTGAAACCAGGTGCAAGGATTATCTGATTGCTATGACTTAATAAAAGCCTCAAAACTACTGTGATATTAATTAAGGTGTAGTAGTATTCTTTTTCAATATTTTTGAGATTATATTCTATATTTCAAGGAACTGTTTTTATTGATATGATTATATTTAAGAAACTAAGATTTGATTGTGTGACACTAAATAGTTTTTCTTACAATAAGCTATTGTAACTATGTTTTTTTCTAAAATTATTATTTCATAATTTTTAATCCTAATTTTGCCAAATTATTATAATTGAAAGATAAACAAAATTGTAATATAGTTCTCATGTTTAAATGATTGCTTAATCTGTAATAAAAATATGTTAAAAATTGAATCATTTAGTGGTGATGTTAAATTAACATTTATTTTAGTATATCTCCTATATCAGTGGTTTTCAACCTTTTTTGGTTCACGGCACACTCATGCACTTGACAACAACAACAACAACAACAACTTTGGTAACCATGCGAAGCAGGTCTGTTCTTAGGATTTTCAAGGCAAAAATCTATTTTTAAACCAATTTTACCACTTTTTTCAAATGCGATGCATCCAAATGTAAACAAGAAGTGCAAGGCCCAGGGCCTGGGCCCTGCTCGTTTTCCCTAAGAACAGCCCTAATGCGAGGGCATTAGTCATCACTCAACGCTATGTGCCTACATATGCATCGCGGTCTTATCTGCACAATTAATTGATATTTAATTGTCACAGTTATATAAATTGGTATTTTCAACAGCATAATCCCAAATATCAGATATTTCTCGCGGCACAGTATTGTGCTGGGGCACACCGGTTGAGAACCAATGTCCTATATCATTCTATCACTCTATTAAAGGTGTCATATTGATATGTATGTATGTGATTGTGGCTTTATTTAAATAAATGTATTAATTGAAATTAAGTTAATTGTATTTGTTAATTTAATTTAAACTTAATTGATGTTTTAACCCTTTCTGACCCATATTGTAATCGGATAGAGATATCAAATTTGAGTAAAAATCTTTTTTCCTTTGAATTCTATCAAGTTTAATTGTATGCCATAATCAAGATGGATTGATCCATAGACCTAAAAACTAATGCTACAGAGTGACCTACAGAAAACGGATTGAGGGAACCCATGGAGGCTGTGGAAAGCAGGTAGATTTTCGTGCATTTAGATTAATAAGCGGAAGGAGAAGAAATATACTTCCAGTCTCTAAAAGTCCAATTTTAATTTTGAAAAATATTTGAATTTGTTCGCTTCTTGTCTGTGTTTTGTAGGGAATTCATTTTTTTTTTCGTTATACTTCAGTAAAAGTGAATTTTGAAAAAAAAAGAAAATTAATTATACACTATGGTAATTAGAAAATAAAAACAAATCAAAAGTCCATTTCCTACATAGCCTTTTTTTTTCCGTGATATCGAGGACAGGAGAAGGAACCAAGTTTGCCAATACTTCTCCAGCCCCATCGTTTATTGAAATGAATCAAATATATCCTATTTTAGTAGTGGTATAGCCCAGTCTCCTGCTCACTACTATTTCAACAACAATACAGTTATATTATATGACAGTGCTTATGCCCCTCAGGGCGGCGTCGATGACTGGCTACCTTAGTGAGTTGAAAGCATTTTTCACAGTCCAACGTCGTCAGGACGCAAAAGCTTTTTTTCCCTTGGGTGGTGGCTGCCTAAGCGGCAGTACTGAGTACTTTGTTGACTGCTGACTAGGTTTTGACTCCCCTCCTGAATCCAAATTGGTGTGGGGCCCTTTTCCGTCCCCCCGTGTATCAAGATGATCCTCGAGCCTTTAGAGAAGGAGCCATTCGAGCAATTTTCCGGGGGTGTCTATCATACAGATAGGCCTATTGCTGGGCGGGGCGTCAGGGGGGTTCGTCCGGGCCTTTGCGGGGCATGCACTAGCCGTGCCCTTTTCCAGCGGGGTGGAAATGTCAGCGCTCCGAGGCAGTCGTTCAGTATCCTGAGGACATCACGAAGCTGGGTAGATGTGGGAGCCTTGAGGACCTCATTAGGGATTCCTGAAAGTCCGGTTGCCTTACTCGGTGCAAGTCTCTTGATAGCTCTACTGAGTTCTGCTGGCGCGAACTCCGAGGTGGTACAGGTTAACTCCTGGGTGTTCTGGACCTTGTCGAACGCTTGAAAGATGTTGAGCACCGCTGGAGATGGAGCCAAGTCCCAATTCGTCACTGGGGCCGCAGGTTTCGCGATTGCAGTTTCCCTGCCCCTGAAATCCGCAGCTGGGTTGCGGACGCCTAACTTTTTCATGACCAGTTTGTAAGGTCTGCCCCAAGGGTTGGTGTCTACCTAAGCGCAGAGGTCAGCCCAGGATCTACTCTTTGCTTCACGTATGGCTTTAACCTCGCCTCCTGGATGTCAGGCTGGCCGGCGCGTCTGAGGCAGGCCTGATAGCGCCTGTGGAGGGCCAGGGTCAGTCGCCGCAGCTCGGCAATCTCCTCTGACCACCAATACACCGGTCGCCAGCTCTGGGGACCCGTTCTCTTCCTGGGAATTAATGCCTCGCAGGCTCCGAACAAGAACGTGTCAAGTGATTCAGCTGAGGATAGGGCCTTCTCGGCGCATGTGGTTAGGAGTCGCATGCGACTGAAGCACCTAGGTGCGCGGTGCTGAGGTAGCGGTGCAAAGTATCTGGGTTCAGCTTCTTTCTGGACCAACCGCGGGGAGCGTTGGTGGAAAGCTCAGCTTGGACTGGGGCCTGAGCCCGATTGACCGTGCTAAATCAGACGTAGTTGTGGTCACTTCGGGTCTCGAGGTGAGGTACTTGCCATCCCATAAGGTCTACTCCTCGGTAGAACGTGACGTCCATGATCGAGGTGGTTGCCCCTCTCTTCTTTCTTTAGGAACTCAAAAATGTTTTAAAAATTACAATCGGGCTTTTGGTATAGCCTGGTACTGCCATACTGGGTGCATTTTTCTTCAGATTTTTATTATCGCAAGTCGTGGTCACTACACAGTACACACGCAGCCACACATCACTCACGGCGGATATAAAATATTACCTAAATCCTCAATATGTCTGATATCCATATATCTGCTTTCAACAGCCTAAATCTTTGATAATTTTAATGTTTACAAAAACTCCTTTAAAGATATACATAGGCAATAGAACATGCTGTATTGGGTTTCCTTTTTATCAGAAGTGGCAATTAATGTACTTGGGACACATTGTAGTACAAAATAAAGTTAGTATAGACTACGAACTAAGATATATATATATATATTATATCTTAGTCCGTGGTATAGACCACAGAATAGATTAATATAGATATATGTGACGAAAGCCTACTGCTGCCATAGATAATAAATAATTCTTTCAGCTATTGATTCACAGACATGATCACGATTTAAGATATCATGGACAAAATAATTTAGGACAACGATTTTAAAATGTTGTTAAAAATCTCGGATTTATGACATAATATACTTATGAATTATGATAGATTATAAAATGGTATCAGTAAACAGTTATCAGTGTATCAGTGTATCACATATAGTGATATTACAGAAAAGATGAATTTAATTGTGTGGTGTATCATAGTGATATTTTGTGTGAGTTTAAACATTTTATACGCTAAGGGCTAAACATTAAAACATTTATTCATTATTATACATTTATACCTAACATTTATATTTTGTTATTTTATCGTGCTATTAGTTTCTTACTGTCCATTTACCAAAACCAAAAATTAAAATTAATAAATGTAAGTAGACTGAATTCAAGATAATTAATATTGTAAGTAATAAGTATGAAGCTTGTAGGTGCGTCCTAATTTAAAATTTAAAAGTAGGAACCTAGGTATGTTAAGTTCTTAATAAACTAGATTATAACATGCATTGGAAATAATACATTAATTACATAATTCATTATTATTTATTAAAAAGAAATTATAATTAAGACAGTGACGATCTAAACGGTCTGCGTTTGTCATGATAATATATCTGATTGTTATATCGTGTATTCGTGCATATGTAAATTGTGAATATTATACCTACTGGATTGTGAGTATAAAAATAATAATAGTTAATAGGTACCCAAAGGTAGAGAGCCTTTATATATAAAAGAGTGGCTAATTCAATGAACATTTACTATTGACTGACTGTTATCATTGATAATGGACGCCATTTTTCGTCCAAATTTGTATATATCTAACCCATGACAAATTAAATAGGTATATCAGCAACTCGTGATACGCATGTCCGTGACGTAAGCATTTCTCCAACATGTTGTGCGGTGGAGTAGTGGTGGAGTCTTCGGCGTCGGCTATTTGTGGCAGGGGCGGCGGTGGACCAATGAGAACCGGAGAAATGCCTACGTCGCAGTACAAGGCTGAGCGGTGGGTGGATGAGCAATTTGTTTCTAAACCCGTAATATTGCTGATATACCTATTTAATTTGTCATGATCTTACCAATGTTAAATGCATTAATTGTCAATTGTTTTTACACTGCAATGTAATTTTAATAATATGTAATTATTAATATTTGTTGCATAATTATATAATACCCGTATTCATATTTTGTGTCATAGACTATAGTTACGTATTATAAATTAAGATATATATATATACATACCTAGTTATTACACCCATATTTTATATTATATTATACAATAATTTATTATTTTAGTTGCTTTTATGCAGTACCTAGACCTATTTCTTTAATGTTATATATAAAAATCCCGTGTCACGTCTTAGGATAGAATTTTGTATAAATTGATTATATTAATCCATCGCGGTAGGTGGAATTAAGTAAAAACGACAAACTTGGTATAACTTTGATACTTAATAGTTAAATCATAGACTTACGTACAAACAGCACGGCGGGGTCTGCGATCTATACCACAGGTAGATTGCCTACCTGTTAATGTACTGCTGGGAATCAGAATTTTTATTCCGGGCAACGGAAAAGTTAAGATAAATTTTGAACACCTTACACCGAATATTAAATAACGAATTGAACAAAGTTTGAGTCATATAGAATTGAAACATTTAACAGGCAACGAAGTGCACGGGATCAGCTATATTATTTTATATAAATTGACTATAAAAAAAATAGTAAATTATATTATTTCTTATTTTATAAATTTTAGGTTTAAAAAAACACTGGAATTTTTTGGACGAAACATGGCTGATATCTATTTAGTTTACCACTCTCTTATTATCTACAAAAGGTTAGGTTATAAAGGTTAGGTTAGGTATAGAACTATAGACTATAGAATACCTATGCCGAATTATACCATTACCATAAGTTTTTTTTTCATTTATAAAATTTTTATCATAATTTTAAAAGTTGACTTCTAATATTATATAGATATTTAAAAAAATGGGATGCGCGGACTAACCTTTTAATTTTGAATGTGTATATTTTATGGGGGCTGCAGTCGGTTTTGTCAAAAGTCAAAACTAATGTAGATTTGACCAATCTAAATATTAATTTTGTTTGTTATAATGTTATTCAATATATTTAAATTCTGTATCATAAAATAAACCTTAAGGCTTAAGGGGACTGGAAATGGCTCCAGTCAATGAAAAAAGTGACTTTTAGACTAATAAGCTAGACAAAACTGGAAGAATTTGGTTTGACAGATTTTAATTTTGAAAACGGATTATGTTTGATCAACAAGTTAACTATAGAATGATCGAGGCAATTTTGAATATTCCAATAATTGTTAGTGTCATAATGAATAATATAAATACCAAAATTGGAATATTCAAAATCGCCTCGATCATTTTCTAGTTAACTTGTTGATTAAACATAATCCGTTTTCAAAATTAAAATCTGTCTAACCAAATTCTTCCAGTTTTATCTAGCTTATTGGTCTAAAAGTCACTTCTTTTTCATCGACTGCAGCTCCCTTAACAGAAATTATTAACTCTAATAAAAAAAAAGCGAGCTGTTGCAGAACTTCTGGTAGATAAGAAACATCGAAATTATTTTGTATAGAAAATTGAAAGAATGGTTTACGTATTAAAGGAATAATTAAAAACAAAATATTCAGATTTTTTTAAGAAAAATTATTCTTTATTTTTAATATGGAACATTAGATGTTTCACACGTGGCTATCATAATCGGTCTTACTTGCTGCCGCATTATATGTTTCACATAAAAAATGAATAATTGTGTTATGAAGGATATAATACGTAGCTTAGGTAGGTAGGTTTAATGTAATAATGTATTGGTAAATTTGAATGTTTTTAGGTACATATATTGTCGACTTGAACACGGGGTTGACATTAACATAGGTACATGCTAACGATTTTCACGATTAACTAGATATAGGTACTCATTTTGTAATCAGAAGTGGAAAAATTCAATTCAGAATCATAGAACGAAGCTGCAAGTAGCAAAAGACGTGAAATTCTATATAATATAAAATATACAATTCGTATTTTTCATAGGCTCATATATTTTGAGCAATAGTATTATGGTATATTAAATACCAATATATATATATAATAATATAGTATTAAGTATAATGTATATTATTACCATGTATCGCAGGTGCATGTAAAGGATCGATTTGGGAGTGAAGGGCGAAGGAGAAGAAGATGAAAATCGTAGGCACAAGGCACATGATAACAATATTATATTAAAATGATGGACAGCGATCGACTGTCCATAGACGCACTGCCCGACGAGATTTTGCTGTGCGTATTCCGAATGCTGACCGCCACCGAGTTCGTCGTGACGTTACCGCTCGTGTGCGACAGGTGGTCGCGGATAATCGCGTCAGACGCTTGCACGCTAAAGCGGGTAGGCATGCACCACGTGAACGCGTCTGCTGCTGTCGAATTCTTCTACTTCCGCGATGAAAACGAACGGTCGCTGATGTTCCATTGGCAGTCCGACGAGTACACTGCACGGCTAGTGCAGTACAGCCACGACCAGTTCGACGATAGTGGCATTGGCGGACCGACGAGGCGGATTGGTTACGCAAACGCGTTCTACTTGTGCGCGCAGTACGCGGAGATCTGCGGTCACATCACCACGCTGGTAATCTCGTCCAATCTGTGCACATACGCCACTGAAGGGTTCACGTACGTCGACTGTCTGACCACGTTAGTATTGCACGGCGTCCGGATCCGGGAGGCAGACCAGTACACGCTCGCCGAACTGGGCACCGTGTACTGCAACGTGACGGACGTGATGTACTTGAAATGTTCGCTCGCCTCTCGTTTCGACCTCAAGTTCCTGCACTCCGGGTTCGGGCAGCTACGGCGGTTCCGGGCCGACCACAACTCGGTCGGAGTCCGGTTCCTGGAAGACCTGTTGTACGCGCACCGAGGCACTCTGGAGACGGTCGTGCTGGGCGACACCACGGTGACGGGCGACCGTTGGATAGACGTCCTGTCGGAAAGGCTCCGCGGACGAACCATAAACCGCCTGAACATGCACAGTGCGTACTTCACGGAGAGGTGCGTGAATCGGTTTCTGACCTCCGCTGACTTGATCCTGCCCGATGACAGATCCAACGTGACCATCGACAGTGAGCTAAGTAGGATCTCGTTTTCCATCGACATCGTTCCCTTACGATGATTTCGTGCCCGGTACCCATATATTATAATAAATTATCACCGCTGCCGTTGTACTAAACAAATTATAAAATATAAAAATAAGATACGATTCTAAAGTTCATAATGAATATAGGTAAAACGGTTTATATGTTTCGAATTTCCATGCATTTTGCTGTATTTTTTTTAATTTAATTTATTTGATCCCGACTTGCTTATTTCGTAATTTTTGACGAGTTCCGCTTCTTTTTTTCATTTTTCTATTATTTATAGGGTATATAACCTATAGGTATTAGGTATATTATCCAATATCCATGGCTATATTTAGCCATGATATTACCTATATTTATATAGGTAGTTTACGTTTTAACATAATATGAAATTGACATTGCTGCAGAGTGCAGGTATCGGTATATGCCAGGTAGGTACTTCTAGAATATATAGGTAGGTACCTACTATAATATTATGTTCTTTCCTACAAATTGTAAAATGTTAATAGATTAATTAGAACCTAATTACTTTAATTTTTAAACCATTATTGTCTAAACCTATTATATCCTTCGAAAACAAAGTTATGTGGGTACCTAACTCAAAAAATAGTCGTTTTAATTTAGATCATCTTGTATTCTTGTTTAATATATTATAAATAAGGCGATTCTCATGTAAAAAAAGGAGTTAATAAATAATAAATATTAAAATATTATTAGTACCTATAAGTTCAATATTTTTCTATAATTTATCGATTAAAATATTATTATTTTCAGTTTAGTGAACCCACCACAACCTTAAAATACCTTTACGATAATATTTCCCTAATTAATTACAAAATACCAAGAAAAGTATTGGTCCGTATAAGTTTTAAAGGGACCTATCTCTAAAAATGAAAGATGGACGCAATGGACACTCCGTTTGGGATTTACCTTAATTTTACACCTTTGTGGGTTAGGAGGTGTTTTTAGCAATACCATATTACGTTATTGCCTTATTGGTTAAAATGGTAAATTTATTCATCATAAATTATAAATTATAATGATTCAATAACACCAATGTACCTATGGTAATCTACTAATATTGGCAACGTTACCTAAATGTATACAAATTTATAATATTTTTATTTTAAATTTATAGTGTTATTTGTTTATGTCAAATGATAATTTATTTTATTTTATTTATTATGCTTTATAGATAAATAAAAAAATGATGATGTATTTGTTAAATTATAATATTCAATCGTTGCATTATGACGGATCTATCTACTCGAATACTTAGTAGGTACTGCATATTCACTATACCTGCTTTAAAATTGTATGTATTTATTAAATATTCATGTTATTATAGAATAAAAATCATGTTATTGATAAAATGGAAATGAAAATAAATTATTCCTAAGTTATTTATTTATAGTTTATAAACACTATAACATCCTTTCTTTTCTTGCTATATTTCATATATTGAGATCAATATTATAATTGTCATACCTGCTGTATTACATTTCATAAATATAGGTAGGTACTAGCTGAATAACCCGGCGTAGCCCGGGAAAAAATGTTGATTGATTGTTCAACTCCTTTTGGGTGCAACTCTGTGTGGAAGAAATGTCTTTTTAAGTGTAATCATAATAAATTCTAATTTATAAATTATATCCATCCCGCCCGGCGTTGCCGTGAGACTCGCTGATTATACGAGCATTGCGAGCAGTGTAATATTAGGCATCGGGTAAAGGCAATTCACCTATGGTAGATTGCGGACAACTCGAGGTTAGATTAGGTAAATGTATAATTTCACTCTAAAGTTACAAAGTTATACCAAGTTTGTCGTTTTTACTTAATCCAACCTACAGGCAGTGATGGCGATAGGAAGGGGGGGAGGGAGGGCACTTTGTGCCAATGCCCGGAGCCCAGTGTTTACTTATTTATTTTTCATAATTTTAAGACCTGTATTTAATTTATGGCATGAAACTATTTAGAAAATTTTTTTATTAATAACAGTAATGTAGGAAAAAAAAAGAGATAGTTTGTTTAATATATATTTATAAATATAAATGTTTTATATTTTAATTCAATAATAAATCATTGTATACGAAAAACGATTCTAAACGTGGATGCTGTGTCAGCCTAGCACACTTGAATAAATAATCTAATTAAAGTTTATATAATAAAAAAAATTAATAAAAATAAAAAATATCTCATGGGCCATGGCTATATTAAGTAGTGTAACTTTCCAGTGATTTTTTTTTTTTGATAGATAACTGATTTTCTGTCATCACCTTTTAGGACAGTAAAAGTGCTTGGATTTTCTGATAGGAAAGTGAATCTAGTTGGTACTTTGGGGGGTCAAAAGTAAAAATTTAATAGTAGGTTCCAAAAGCGACATCAAAAACAAAAGAAAAATTAAGGAAAAACGGGAATTTTTACGCAAAATCTGTTTTTGAAAAAATCGATTTTGGTTTTTGCTTTAACCCTCAAACAAAAGAACGTATAAACATGAAATTTTCACTGGTTGTTTATATTTGCATTTTCTATACACCATATAATTTTCCAAATATTTTGACTTATTTTGAGCTGTTCACGGACATTTTCAGTTTCCCGTTTTTTTTAGTTATTTTTTCTATAAATATCAATAAAATTTTATTTGTTGGGTAAAAAAGCTTGAAAATTTAATACAAGGCTCCTAATATATTGTTACAATGACATTTGAAAAATATTAAAAATCCTTAGTCACAGTTTTTATTTATAAGCATTTAAAGTTCAAATCTTGACAAAAATACGAAAAAATCACGAAAATTAGCAACTTATTTTGAGTTGAGAATTTATAAAAATTTTTCATTTTAAATTGAAAATTTAATACAAGTTTATCCATAAGTTTGTCTACCATTATCAAAAAAAAAAATGTCCACAAAAAAATTAAATTAAAATTTTTATGAGCGTTTGAAATTCATATTTTTACAACATTTGATATTCACTGAATTTCTCATACACCGATTTTGTTGTATTTAAAAAACTCTCTTTGAGCTGTTTACGGACATTGTCAGTTTTCAATTTTTTTAGTTTTTTTTCTAAAAATATCAATAAAATGTTATTTGTTGGGTAAAAAAGCGTGAAAATGTAATGCAAGGCTCCTGATATATTGTTACAATAGCAGTTGAAAAATATTGAAAATACATATTATGCACAATTTTTTTTTATAAGCATCTTAAGTTCAAATTTTGACAAAATGTATCAAATTTAAAATTTAATAATTATTTTGTAGTTAAAAATTTATAAAATGTTCAACTTTTATAATAATAATAATTCTTTCTTTATTACGGAATAAACTCCAATAACAATAATAACAAAATAATAATAATAATAATAATCTATAAGTTATAAGTAGTTTAGTAAGTAATTATTTAAATAACAATAATAATGAAATACAAGAAAATGCTTATCGTGAGTACTTAAGGAAACAAATCAAAATGTATTGCAGTGTTACCTGCAGACATTAAAATGTTAGCAGGACTGTGTGACATATATTTAGTTTTAAAATTTGACAGATAGAATGTATGTTTATTTCTAGAGTTAATTATATTCTTCTAGAAGTTTTATAGCTAAGGATTGAAAATTTAAAACAAGGTTCCACGTGAATAGGTAAATATATATATTACTTTATTCACAGTAATATCATCAAATATACTTAGTAATATTATAGGCTGATTGACCGTTTTCGCTCAGAATCGTTTTTCTTATACAATGATATTATATCATTGAATTCAAATTTAACACCATCCATTACAGTGACCCACTTGTAACCTACTGTACAGCAGAGTGACATCCACTTACCCACTTTTTTTAGTTATAGGTAGAAAAACTTAAGTGAAATTTTCTATTAAAATTTTAAATTTTAGATGTGAAAAGAAAATCTTTTATGAATTTCTAGCTGAAAAATTATTTACAACATTTTAAAAATGGCTCATAGCTATATGAAATAGCTTAAATAGAGTAAAAAATGTTTAAAAATTTTACCAAGCATGGAAAATTGTCATTTTAACTTTTGATGAAAATTTTAAGTATCTAGGATTATTCGGTTTTGAATTAAAACAAAATATCAATAGATGTGAAAGGAAAAAATTTTATAAATTCCTAACTAAAAATAGTTTGAATATTTTTCGAAAATTTGATGAATTTTGTTAAAATTTGAACTTTAAATTGGTACATATAAAAAATAATTGAGCCTATGTATGTTTAATATTTTAGAACTTCTATTAATGAAATTTATAAGGAACCTAGCATTAAATTTTCAAGCTTTTTTTTACTAAGTAGAAAAGTTGTTACCAAGAATAATTTAAAATTTGAAAAATTGTTCATAGCTATAACTAGCTCAAAAAGAGTCAAAATATTTCAAACATTTTACCATTTATGGAAAATGTTAATATAAATATTTGGTGAAAATTTCAAGTGTATGCAGTTATTAATTTTTGAGTTACACAAAAAAAATAAAATCAAAAATTTAAAGATTTCTTGATTACTAGGAATTTTCAATTTTTACCTTCCAAAAGTACCAACTAGATTCACTTTTCTATCACTAAAGATGCTGATCTCGAAAATCGGAGCATTTTTACCACCCAAAATGTTGCTGCCAGATAGAAAAAAACACACATTGTAAAATCAATACATTCTTTCCCTTGGCTCAGAAGCTAAAATATATTAATTGTATTCAGTATGGTTTAATATTAATAATATCTACTGAAATGTATATATTTAAATATTAATCGTCAATTATGAATAATAAAATATATTACAGTTAACTGGTAATTGGTATCTGAAAAGTGTCTAGAGATTGTCAGCTATACTTTATAAAACAAAATGTCAAGTTTACCATCTAGTTCCATAATCACCAAAAATATTGCTCAGGGTCCCAAAATACGAAGTTGCCTCACTGCCTATGGTATATTGTATACAACCCGGTAGTTTTTAGTATTGCTGTATAACCTGATTTGAAAAAATGATTAATGAATACAAAATCTTTTTTTTTTCTTACTCTGATTAGAGCACCTATTATTTTTTAACGATGTTACTGACTATAATGACTACTGCAGTAGAATTTAGTCAAATACTAAGATTTGAAACAGGTAAAAATACAGAAAAATAACCAGTATATTATATACATCAGTGACTAATTAATTATATATTAAAAAAAATAGTAATAATAATACTAATTTCTACTATTATCTATACTATAAAAGCGAAATAGAAATCTTTGTGACGGGTTGGCTCTGAAACGGCTTATTCTTTTTTTTAATGTTGTGTTTGTAATTGTCAGAACAAGGTAGTTATAAAAAAAAATTTTAGAAAAATCTAACGGAAAGTCGAAACTGTTTTGCACAATTGAAACCCGAAATAATGAATTAGGGTATTGGTGTTGGGTTTTAAGAATAAAATCGGGTAATTAAAACCGTTATTATAATACGCTTTAATATTTCAGGAAGATATTTTAGGTACAGACTGCCATAATTTAAAATTTTAACTCAACAAAGGTAATGGATGTTTTTGAAGCATGTGGATTATTATTTTATATACAAATTGTAATACGAAGTTGACAGTTTTACTGCTTTTATTGTAATTTAAAATATAATATTTTATTTTCATCTTATTCCTAAACACATCATTTTGAACCAATTATCAATACATATGAATAATAGTTATGTAGATTCCTACCCATTTATTGAAAGTTATTATCAATATTAAGTATTAACATTATGTTCAGTTTTAATTAATTACACCATTTTTAAAACTATTATTCATTTTTTTTTTTTGTAGATATTGAGTTTTTTATGAATACAAAATACTGGTTTTTCACAATATTTTGGACAGCTTTTTTCATTATTTTATCTACTTTAAGTACATCTGGGTATCAGGCGCAAAGTCCTATAAAAAAAAAAGATTTTCTGGGGGATGCATATCTCATTATGTCATATTATCAAAGCAGGAGTGCTTTAAGGCAGCAACCGATTTACCAGTGTTCAATAACATATTTACTACTGATACAACTGTAACCTAAACAGTAAGGCTAAAACTAACTAACAACACTACAAAAATTCATCTTAGCTATTGTTGCCAATGACACTATCAGTAATATACAGGTAATGAGAAATTCATACAGCAGCCTAATTTCTGCAAGAATATCATGTGTATATGTTAATACTCAGCTTACTATATATTGAATTTGAACGATATACTCTGGTTTCAATAATGCTACAATTACTAGAAGTAGTAAGTTTTAAGAAAACATCACAGAAATAAGAAAATAACAAACACTCATTTTTAAATAATATATTTAAAACATATATAATATATTATATATTAATATACTTATTCAATGTGTTATTTTTTATTTGTACATATAATCATCGGTAATTTGTATAAGTATAAAATTTAACTGCGGAAGCTAAGGCGATTGCTAAAATACATAAGTGATTTTTTCTTAGATTAATTGCGTTGACATGAGATGTCATAAGTATTTAATAAAAAAAATTGTAAATTTATAATTATTCTAATAGAAAACGCTTCATGTACATTTTAATCGAAATAATAACAACAAAAAATATAAAAATTTAAATAAAGGTTTATAGCAATCAGCGTTCATTTTATTATACACTCGTGTATACATTTTAAACTCTACAAAAAAAAAAATTAATTGGAGAACAAAAAAAAAAAAAATGTTTTACATAGGTATATTCTCTATTGAAAAATATTTTGGTGTGTTAATAATGTATTCATGTACATTGTACATAAGATAAATAGTCAAAAAATATTATTATTAATATATTAAATAACAAATATAATATTTCAACAGCTCTTCATTTGACAATATCACACGGTCATTTGAAAAATCACGTAACGCTTTTTTTTTTAATGTAGAACTTTTAGACAATAAAATAATATTTATATTAAAAATTCAGACTAGTTCTTTCTAAAAAAAAAAATGTAATAATAATTATAATAATAATAATAAAAAAAAAGGCATTAAACATACATTTTTCAACTAATACTTAGAGAATGAACATTTTGTTGTCTCTAAAGCGCTGTCTTATAATACTACATTGGTAAATAATACTTGTACAAATAAAATTAAACCACATCATCCGGCGTTATGACTGCAGACTATTAATTCTGTTCCCGTATAACTTATAACGTCACAGGATTAAATAAAATATATTTGCTCACATTATGATTGTAATAGTATTGGCTCCATAATTGAGTTTAAAGGCTTAGAATTGTCCACATTATTTTCATATAGATCTTTCGCTTTCAATAACCGATCAGCTCCTTTAAAAAGTAGTAAAAAAATATTATAAAAGAATGTAAATCATAAGAATAGTCACTTATTTAAACATACCGGAAGGTCGAAGTACTAAATAGTGTAGGATATCAGACAATGAGAGTATTCCAATGACTTTGTCTTCTGTGTCCACAACTACTAACCTATGCACCTGAAAAAGCAATTGGAAAATAATAAATAAAATTGTACAAAAATTAATATTTAAACTTTCTTACCTCAGCGCGAACAATTTTTTCCATAACACTAAATAATGTATCAGTCAGATGGCATTTTTGTACACCTTCAAACCAATCACTTCGATACTCATTGGCTTGTTTTAGAGTAACATCTAAATTATTGTATGTACGTTCTGCAGCTAAATTCTAATAACATAAAACATCAATCAAATACATTTGAATTGTTGATCTTTTATTCCATGAGTCATCAGCTTACAATAACGTCAAATTTAGCAAAAATATCAATAAGTCGACCTTCTTGATCAACCATAGGTAAAGCAGATACTCTGCGTTCAACAAATTTCTTTAATGCTAATATGATAGATGTTTCTTCGGACACTGTCTCTATATTTTCAAAAGTGCCAATTTTTAGATCTCCTAGACTCTGAGATAAATATGCTGGTTTTGGTAAATCATTAATCTGAAATTTAAATGCAAGGTTTATTATTATAGAACACAGCACACTACCTACTTATTTAATAAAAAACAATTATTTGAAGAAAAAATTCAATACCCTTACGTAAAGAAGAAGAAAACGTAGTATGCGTTTATGTGTCACAATATAAAGAACATTTCCTGTTGCTGGATCAATTACTGGAAGTCTGTGTATTTTATTATTTATTAGGGTTTGAATAGCAAAATATAATGACATATCTGGGCCAATGGATATTAATTCTTGAGGGCGTTCTTGATGTAATTCATCTGAAACATGAAATGTTATTTTTAAAAACTGTTCTGTATACTTTTAAAATTATACACTAATTATTATTTTTTACTTCTCCAGGTATCCAGCTTATGTTCTTCTAACTCCTCCATACTTGAAGACGACGAGGAGTAATACTTTTGTAGTATTCTGATAAAATCTGTAATAGTTAGCATTCCCACAAATTGTTGACGCTTGTTGTCCCATAATGGAGCAGCTCGCACACCATTGTAGACCAAGGCGAAAAACGCCTTTTTAACAATCAACTGTGTATCGAATACAACCAATTTTGCACTGGTTGGTATGAGATCATAAGTTTTATGGAAGCGAAAAAATTTCACAAAAATCTGACTTTCATCTTCGACTGAAAATTAAATAGTTATCAATTAATATTTAACTTAAGCATGTTATAAGTAACTTTAGTATTTTAGTTGAAAACTTACCCAGGTCTTTTATTTTTACTTTTTCCAAGAATGGATCAGCAACAGGAAGCTAAAAATGAACAAATATTGAATATATAGGTAATAAATACATTCCATTCAAGTATTCAACAAAGAATACTTACTCCTCTGGAATCTCGGAACAATATTGCCGCATGTGTAGGATCTAAAAGGCCATCAGAGTTTTTCCTTGAGTTGGATATGGTACCCAGGGAAAGTCGACGGGTTTCGGGGTCAAGAGAACTTCTACGTAATAGAGCTCCTGGTAAAAAAAAAAAAAATAAACCAACACATTATACATTACATTTTATAAGAGCAATAATTATGGAAAACATGAATTATTCATACAAGTATCATTTTATTTTAAGATAAACATCACAACATTATTTATGTATTATATTTATTCTTGTTATTGTGCCCTTTCAATGTCAATGGGTCATGATCATAATGTACATATTTCAGACGACAATATTGAAATTAAAATGACAAATTTTATGACGACTTGTATATCATATTACAATATGTGTAATATTGTGTTTTTATTAGTATTTAAAGAGTAATATATTGAAATGTTATTATAATTTTTATAGGTACCTAGCTTATAGACATTGCCGTATCCATAATTATTGTATGGGGGAAGAGATAAAAACAATAATAATTTTAAACCTAAGTACCTACTTACACATTAAAATAATATATAATGAAATAGAATATAACATTTTATTTAAAAACCACAAGCAATTAAACTTATTAAACAATTATAGTACAACATTTAATTTCCTTTTTTTTTTATTCACTTCATCAATTGCTTCAGCTCTTCAGCTCTAAAGCTGGGTTTATATTAAAGCCTGAACACAACGAATGCTACAGAACGAACCAATGTAAATGGTCTAGCCTAATATGTCATACGAATATAGGCGTAACTAGATCTTAAAGTTAGGGGGGCGGCTTCAGCCCCAACATATTTAAAACAAGTAATAAATGTGGAGAGCTCTGCCCCCCAAACTCGTTCATCAAGTAACATTCATAATTAAATTATAATATTAGTTTATTATTATACACTGTGTGTGATATGTATAATACAAATAATAAAAAAAGTGGTATTGAGTAGGACTGTACGATAGTATTGATTATTTGTTTTCATCATTTGTTTATATCGATTAATCGATGTTTTTTATTAAACATAATCATCCGATGTGGCGATGTATCGAGAATACAAATCGAATATTATTGTACCTCATTAAAGAGTAATACAATAATACGGTTCATAGCAGTGTTGAGATTTTTCAAACATCTAAATTAATCAAATATGATTTTGTTTGTAACTTCAAAAATAAATGATTTAAATAACATAAAAACAGTTTTTAAAACAAAAAAATATAATTTATGTGCATATTATAATGATTTAACTTATTAGTACCTACTGACAGACAACAATTCTTATTTATAAATTTTACTGTTCAATAAACAAATTTATAAAATTTATAATAATAATTTTGCTAAATTAAATTACGAATAAAAGTATAAATGTATACAATTAATTATAATTGATTAAACACTTCATTGCCTGGGAAGATTTGCCTTACTTTTAATAAGTTGTACTCAGAGAAGGACGGAGATAATAAAAAATATGATTCTATTTTTAGCAAAAAGCCCCTAATGACCGGCAGGGCGCAGGCACAGCGTTTATTGTCCGGTCATCGGTACTCGTTAATCGTTATCATCATTTATTAATAATCGTACGTCTTTTATGACTATTTATGTGTTTATTTAATTGACAACTTCTAAGTAGTATTTATGTATTAAAAACTACACGAAATGATACGTCTTACGCAGTCATTACATACAATAATATAGTTTGATAACAAAAAAAAATAAATATTTTCCAAGATATTAATAAAAAGATAAAACGATATTTTATATTTAAGTTAAAAAATGTGAAATTATGACAGGGAGGCTAAAATTCATATTGTGGGGGCTTAGCCTCTCAAATTACGCATATGCATACAAACGAATGCACTCGGAAGTGTTCGCTCCTAACGCCTTTGGTTTGATTAAAGTGTTCGAATTCATTCGGTAGCATTAGATTACATTCGTTCGTGTTAGGGCTCTAATGTGGAATATGTATTTGATAGGTATGGCCATTAGCCATGGTAAATTGTAATAAAAAATTTATAATATTTTAGTATAATCTCGAAAAACCCATCCGTGCATAATATTATCACGATGATGTCAGCGTCCCGTTAGTTGTTTTTTCTTTCTGGCCCATGTACAACATAGACGAAACGCATTTACGTAGAATCATTGTTTGTATATTTTTGAGGGTATAGGCGTATAGCACATCGATTTGACTAAATATTTTCTCAAAACAATTTAATCATAATTTAAATAAACACATTTTTTTTTTTTTTTTTTTTAAATCGAATACAAAATTAAATAACAATAAAATATAAAACCAATATGTTGTCCGCACTCTCAAAAATATAATCCTCTGTAATTTTTGTGATAGGTAATTTTACTCTAAAATTACTCAAAATTCATAAAAAAAAAAACGATTTTAGGTTAAAACTTTTTATCTATGTTGCGCGTGGGTCTGAGAGGGAAAACAAAAATTCTGCCGACATCCTTTTAATATTATTATTTTTTACAACTTTTTCTTATATGGGAAAATATATTATTAGTCGCACGAATATGCCGCTGGTGTCGTCGTTGCAGCGTTGTTATCAGCGACCGCGACGTCGTACGGTAAAATTGTATTCTTGTAATAATTATATTTATGAAATTAATGAATGATAATTTTTTACTGAAAACTGATTTGTCATTACTCATTGGTGTAATAGTGTGCCGCACTGCCGCCTGTTGGATGTAACGAAATAAAACTTAACAAAAATCCTACCAATTTTTTTTATGTTTCATTGTGATGGTCTAACACTATTTTACACAATTTTAAATAAGACCTAGGGGATCTGACCCTCACACCACCACTGTCCATTGAAATAGCAAGATTATCGCTATAAATACTATTAAATTTAGGACAAACCTACCTTCCATTTTATTAGACAATAAAAACAAATTAATTTCAAAACTAACCACATAAACTTACACGAACAATTTAATTAATTTAATAGAGATTCAGAAAATAATTTTAATGATAATTATAATCTCATGTCATAAAGGGCAAGGAATTATATGAAGCGTGAATCAAAAAAAAGAAGCAGTATTTAATATAGAAACATTATTTAACAGTTCAATACACAATAAATGTATTGTATAACATCTAATAGCATTATACAGTTTCCAGAAAAATTAGGCACATCAAAGGTGTAAATTCTGAGTAAATTATTTTATATATTGTTATGTTTAAAATTATAACCAATACTAATTGAACTGTGAAATGTATATTATATTATGTGAAAGTAAAATCATGTATTAATAATAATTTTAAGATTGACACTTGACTATTGTACAGTGACCAGGAAACAATATGATATATATTTTGGTATAAAATATAGTAACTTATTATTGATGTGACAATAGGTGTACAATCTAATGATAGTTTTAAATCTTCTTATAATGGTACAAAATGTAATTTAAATATAAAATTATCATCTTCCTGATACACCTTGTACAATTGTTTAATAACTGATATTAAACTAGAATAAATTGTCCCACATTTAATATTAATTTTTAAATTCCAATTGTTGATTTAAAGATATAATATGGTTATAGAGGAAAAACCGTTGATATATAAATTTAAGTGCCTGTAATCAGTATACTAGTAAATACGTACTATTTTATGATTAATCATAAAAAATGAAGAATATCTACAAAAAAAAAGACGATAAAGAAAAGTGATAAATTATAAATGAATTGAAGGTGTACATAAATAAAAGTTCACAATCTATTAAACCTAAATTTTCACGAAAAAAATCAGAATTTTAATTATACTGATAACCAAAAATGAATAGGCATTATAATTTAAATATAGTGTTCAAAATGTATTAAGTTGTACAGTGTTATTGAGCGTAAAGAGAGTGTAGATTCACTATTGCGGTGTAAACAAAAACAAATTAATTGTACAATTTTGTACATCCAAAGACCAAAATGTTAGTAACAATAATTAAATAAAAAAGAATGTATGATACACAATTTCGCAATTAAATAAATGTAATTTTCATTTTACATTTATTGAATTATCAATACGATATAAAGCTCCAAATAAATTTCAAACAATGTAAATGATTGCTCACCACTAAAACGTTCTCACACTAATAAAAGTTATTTTTTTATACTAAACAAACAAACTATATTTTTTTATTTGAAACGAACTGTATTAATTATAATTTAAAATTAATCATATACTTAGGTAATTAAACCTCAATTATTTGGGATTTGTAGAAAAAACGATGCGGCAGTCATATTTAACTTTGATTAAAAATGTTACAAACACTTTATAATATTATATAATCGACGACATTATAATATATTATTATACTGCTCAGGTAATGTAATATATTATATAAAGCGCTTTTTATATTCCATTTCAATGAAAAGTACTTATTACCTATTCTTTTATTTTATTTAACATTCGCGGTTGTTTTCTAATATAATAATGTAATTTCAAATTTTTATTTTGCAGTTACTCTCTCCAGGCTTACAAGAGTTTTAATAATTCAGTAATTACATACGATATTTCCAAGACCTTATTTTTAGAACATATTTATAATGGTTCAACCAGGGCACATCAAGTAGGAGAAAAAAATGAGTTTTATATAAAAACGAATTAACATCATAATCTCTATGTAGTGCACAGCATATATGTATATTATATTCCTATGCGTTGTAGTTTTATCAACGGTCATTATATCAAATAATGACCAAGTTTTATCATGATCTTCTTTTTTTTCTCAAGAATAACACGTCAAGTCGTAACGTTGTACTCTTTACGCAATTTCAACACAAACGTCAACGCAATCAAACCAAAGAATAAACAGCGCGGACGAGACGAACACGATTTTATGACGCCTTCTCGGAGACAAAAAATTCGAGAGTATAAAATTAAATACACACAGACAGCTGAAGGCGTGCGTATTTTCTCGACACAATAATATTTATAACAGACATGTTTAATGATCTACACGGATACCTATAATAAACGTTTTTTAGTGTCTAGAAAAACAATGCAAATTGTACCTATCTGCATTGCAGCTAATGTTATTATTAGTTATTACTTATTTACCCTTCGCACGAAAATGGCTCCGTTCGTCATCGCCATGTATTTATCGGTTGTTACCGTATATTGAAACATTTGAAACCGGTTGCGTTAAACCAGTTACAAAGTTTTGTGTATTACCGCTACCAGTTACCACAAATCACATTTAATATTATATCAGCTACAATCACATTAGATCTGTATTCCGCGATTTCCTTCTTTTTCTCGTCCGGTTGACGCGGAGTGAAAAAAAAATAAAACCAAACAGTACCGAACCTCAAGGACAATGGCTATAATGATATATTACTTGTTGGTGTTACTATTTATATAATGTATTATATATGTACAATAAAACGAGCCTTTGCGTTTCATTTTTGATTCCACGGTGCCAGGTGAGAATTGTATATAGTTATTACAACAGCGGTTACAGGGGTTCACATAACATGGTTACGTGATATTCATAAAGGGTTTTTACTATATTATATTCCATGAACAGTGAAAATTGGATTGATTGCCCATAGGCTATAATTCAATGTTTACTCTAGTGGCGTACTCAGATATTTCTGAAAAGGTTCACCCCGTATGTACACTGTTTGGAAAATTTTTGTTGACTAAATTGTTACGAATATTGCTAACCACATTTTATAATTACCCTAGAATCACCGTTGTGGTTGAGGTAACAATTCTCTTTATAGACACTATACATTAGCCCAATCCATCTAAATATGTGTTTATGACTGTATATGACTACAATATAGATAACATAACCTCTGCAAGACGAGAAATACATTATATTTTGAAACTAGCGATGTACGTATGACGGTCACGGATATAATATTATATTGCCAACAGGTATCGGGTGATAACAATATAATATTAGTGTTATAGTAAATCGACATCGATCGCGGAATAGAGTGCAAATAGCCGTCAGGTCGGAAACGATATGCGTCGATGACCGGTTAAAAAAAAAAAATCGAAATCAAATTTCAAGGTCGCTGCGACCACCGAATACACGTTTCTTCAATGTTCCGTGTCACTACAATAATACTATGCGTATATATTATATCATAATATTATACGTACGATATTATGCGAAAGGTGACCAATACAATATTGGAGAACTATACATAGGAAATAATTAGACCGATAAACCGCACAATGGACATTATTATTATTATTTATCGGTGTGAACTTTATTTTTATTTTTTTTTTAAGACGCGTAGACTTCGCACTCGACAGAAAATAATAAAAAATATTATAACGCCAGCGAATGGAATATAATAATATTATAGACAGTAAAATTACTTTCTTTGTATAAGCCTATAAATTATAAAAAAAAGTATGGGACCGGCTACTGCAAAGATGTAGCAATAGTATATTTACTTCCTATGTGTATACCGTATATAAGTGTACATTTGGCGAGTGCAGGTGAATGCGATACAGTGGAGAAATCATTGAAATCGTAGCCTTTCGTATACCATATAGGTATCTGGTATATATTATTATATAAACAAATACGTCGGCGGTACACGTGATTCTTCTTATATTTTTCCATTTTATTTATTAATTAAGATTATTTAATTTCGTTTTAAATTTATGATTATTATGATAGATATACTCTCGAAACGACATCATTAATGTTTCTACGGTTTATTGCACATCGAACGCATAAATACATAATTATTCTCAATATATACACCGTCGTCGCGAAGACCATAATATTATTAATTTGTTTTACCAACAGATAGGAAACGGTTGATCTTAGATTCGACGAAAAAAGTGTATAACAGATACGCTCAGAGAAGAACAGTGCCAATTACTAGCAAGCAGATAATCGATATCGTAAAACTTTCGATCACACATGTGAAATACAAAAAATACCTATACATTCGATCAAGCGATCAATATCGATCGGGTAGTGGGTAAACAACATTTTTATTTCTGTAGTACAATATAATCTCTTACAAAAGATAGGTAGGTACCAATCAAAATTTAAATCGTTGAAATATAATATTATTGATGATTAACGCCGATACTTAGCAAACACACAGTATAGTTTGATTTCAATACTTAACCGTCTTAACCACATCGACGCTCTATATGGATATATCAACTATTTCCTCACACTCTGCGAGGTTCGATTTGAATTCTATCTAATGTTATTACTATTAATACCTTCTTTCAAAATGCTCTCGAATATCTTATACGCGTCGCCGCTATCAAGCCGCTGTCGAGTCGAGCTGGACTGTTGCTGCAGAAGCGTTTTTCTGGTGCCGTCGTCGAGTGACTTAGACCTGTTCCGGAACTGTCCGTCTTTGGGTACGTCTAAGAGACACGATGCATGTTGATGACCGGTCACCTGGGTCACCGCCGTTGTCACAGACGGCAATTGCTGCTGCGGCGTCGGTACCATAAGCGCAGTGCTCTTGGTGACGGTCAGCGGCGTGGCACTATTCTTTGAGGTACCGGTAAGAGCACGGTAAGCGTCGTGCAGGAACGACGTGCGCGGCGACGACCGCCTGCTCGGGCTCGGCGACCGGGATGACGGCGACATCGTGTAAACGTTCTTTGGCATTGATTTTGGCGCAATCGGCTCGTCGTCCGGTGGCGTGATGTGGCACACCACGTGCGGCTTGGGCATCGCTAAACGTATCGGCTTTGCCGACTCCACTTCCATTGTTATGCGTCTCACCACCGTATGCCACAGTATAATATATTATTAAATTATATCATCGACGTTCGTTTGCGAAAAATAAAATACTATCCCCGTGGACTGGACGACGGACTTATGTGCTTACAAACTAAAAAAATGTTTTCCTTCAAGTATTATTCGTTCGCGTACAGCATAAAATATTATAAAAACTGTATTGTGTGTACGCACACCGTTCAGTCGGTTTTGCGTGTAAGTAAACAATAATAATATTATCTTGCAGTGTACGCAGAAAATTACAAACGGAATCGACGTACGGAGCGGCGGTTCTATCCGACGACTGCAGCGAAACGTGCAGCAGTGTAATATAGCACGGCACAGTGCTGGCCTGACGCGCGCGCGCGAGAAAAACGAGCGTGGCGAAAAACGTGCGCGTACGACTGGTTCGAAAAAACCAAGCTAGGCTACCTGGGCCACTGTGCTCTACCACCACGACCGGTCGGCCGGCCACCGACGCTATAGCGGCGGTGGCATTTCCTTCTCCCGACCGGCACGAAAATAAGAGCAGGGGAGGGGCCGGCCGATGAAGCAGGGGACGAAAGCGACGCGCGACCGGTCCCACGTAGGCACAAACAATATGATATTCCAATATATAATAATATTATATTATGTTTGGTCCCGATCGACTTTGACCGGGTATGTGGTTTACCGGCACATGTGTAATAATAACAATATTATAATATAATATTGTACTATTATTATGTAGGTAACCGCCTACGAGATCAGCACTGCAACGAGCGTGGCGCAGCGTCAAAGGTCAATGACGAATACATTTTCATTTATTTATTATGGTGAGGCAACTCGGGTACACACACTATATTAAATATTATGTATATACCTAATATTTATATAAACGGCGAACTTTAGAACCAAATACAATTGGTAAGTATAAAGGTCGGGAAATTCTTTTCCTCGATATACATTATAATAATTTAAACGCATAAAATATAATAAAAATAATATCGGGTTTCACAACAACCGTAAATCACGAGTCTGCAGCCTATTGCTGCAATATAAATGTATTTGTTACTCAAAAACGGTTTGAATCGTTTACTACACTGTCGAATAGGCCTTTTATTATACATATTAATATAATATTCCTTGGTATAAAATGTCAATAGATAAAACATTATTATAATATAAGACCCGCATCAAAATAAACATGCGAAGTAATCGAGACTAACAAAAGTAATGTCAAATATCACAGTTTTTATTAATTTATGAAAAAAAAAATTATATACGTAATAAAGATAATACAGTGTAAATAACAGCTGTACGAGAGTTCGGAGTTAGCTAGGAGGAACCTACATCAGGACTATTCTTTACCATAAACATTATTATACGAACTGGGGTTGATGAATATAGTACCGAAATAATTTGTTGTTATTGAAGTGGGAAATTTGGGTTCATAATGCAAATTCAAGTAACAATACGACTGAAGAAAGTTTCGTGCATCTCGAAAGGTTAGTTAACCATTAATTTTCTCGATTTTCTTGATTATGATAATTTATTATTAACACGGTAATTTAACCCTATTGTACATCTATTTATTTAAATGTACATACATTTATAAAATGTACTAGGTACATATATATAAAAACCTTGTATAATAAAATATTTATTATGCGCAAATTAACAAATCTTTAATTTTACAATAGTATTTATAGTTGTTTGAACCCTTGTCAAGTACTTATTTATTATTCAACGAAACTAGCCCTTTTACAGTAAATAATGTGATATATACGTAGGTAACCTAATACATAATAATACAAGAAATATTAAATAACATGTAAAATAAAAATAATTATAGAAAATTGCAAAATCAGATTAATTGAAATAATGGCTTAACAATGCGATGACAATAATCCAACACGCGAATACGAGTATTTTAAATAAGTAACTAAGAATTTTGATTTAAATAATCAAATATATATTGACATTATTAAAGACCTAAAAATTAAGTTTAAAATATAATTTTATAATATTATGCAGTTTAAATATTTAACGGTTGCATAAAATCAGCCTTATTTGGAAGTCCTCACAACTAGAAATATAAATTGCATAAGTACCTCAAACTAAAGCATAAAATAACCTTATACAATTAAATTGAAATAATACGTCATGTTATAATACACATTATAGAAAACAACTTTATAATATCCCAATAGGCAATAAGATAATTATAACGAAATGTAATTATTTTTAATATTTGTTAATATAACTGATAAAGAAATATCAATCTTCTATTTGACATATCATAGTTCATACAATACATTATAATTTTATCATATAAGCATAAGAATATAAGATGGAACGTGTTTATAACAAACGTTTTAATATTATTAGTTTAATTTTTAAATGTTTATAGAAATAATTAGACTTATTATCTTCTTATTTATTTTCATGTAAGTATTTATATAATTGTTAACATTTTCTTTTAAATAAAATATTTACTTTTAAACACGCAACATTAAGAATTCAAATTTACACAAAACCTTCCTTAAGTCATTGAAATCCTTTAACCTTAAACACTTAATAAAAACCATTTAGAAATAATTTTTTTTTGTTTGTGATGATTTACGACGCACTTTTGGCCCAATAAATACACTTCCTTTTAGATTCTAAGCGTAGCAATGAATGTATAGATTTTACAATGATGTTTTTTATTATTTTTATTTGTGTCTGTTTTCCCAGCCATTTTAAAAAGCGCCGAGGAAAAAAATAAAAAAATGAAGGAAAAACGAGAATTTTTACGCAAAATCGATCTTTCATAAAATCGATTTTGGTTTTTGATGTGATTCTATAAAACAAATGATCGTATTATTAATTATTGAACATGAAATCTTCACTCAATGTTTATATTCGCATTTGCTATAAGTACATCATAAAATTCTCAAATATTTTGACTTGTTTTGAGCTGTTTACTGACATTTTTAGTTTCCAATTTTTTTTAATTTTATTTTAATAAATGTCCAAAATGTTATTTCTTGGGTCAAAAAACTTGAAATTGTAAAAGAATAGACTCCAAATATATCGGTACAATATTAAAAATACATAGTCAAAATTGTTTTTTTATAATCATTTTAAGTTCGATTTTTGACAATATTAATCAAATTTAAAATTTAAGAAGGTGGGTAAGTGGATGTCGCTCTGCTGTACAGCAGGTTACATGAGGGTCACTATAATGGATGGTGTAAAATTTGAATTCAATGATATAATATCATTGTATAAGAAAAATGATTCTGAGCGAAAACGGTCAGTCAGCCTATGATATAACCAAGTATATTTGATGATATTAATGTGAATAAAGTAATTTATATATAACCTATTTACGTGGAACCTTGTTTCAATTTTCAATCCTTAGTCATGAAAGTTAAACATTTTATAAATTTTTAACTACAAAATAATTATTAAATTTTAAATTTGATACATTTTGTCAAAATTTAAACTTTAAATGCTTATAAAAAAAAAATTGTGCCTATGTATTTTTAATATTTTTCAATTGTTATTGTAACAAAATATCAGGAACCTTGCATTACATTTTCACGCTTTTTACTCAACAAATAAAATTTTATTGATATTTATAGAAAAAAAAACTTAAAAAATTAAAAACTGACAATGTCCGTAAACAGCTAAAGGGAGTCAAATTATTTTCAAAATGTTATCGTGTATAGAAAATTCTAATATAAACATTCAGTGAAATTTTTAAGTATCTACAGTCATACGTTTTTTAAATACAACAAAATAAGAAAATCGTTACATGAGAAATCGAGTGAATATCAAATGTTGTAAAAATATAAGTTCCAAACAATCATAAAAATTTAATTTGAGTTTCTTGTAGATATTTTTTTTTTGATAAAGGTAGACAAACTTATGAATAATCTTGTATTACATTTTCAAATCTTAGATTTAAAAAGAAAAATGTCTATGAATTCTCAACTTAAAATAATTTGCTAATTTTCGTGATTTTTTCGTATTTTGTCAAGATTTGAACTTTAAATGCTTATAAATAAAAACTGTGACTAAGGATTTTTAATATTTTTCAAATGTCATTGTAACAATATAGTAGGAGCCTTGTATTCAATTTTCAAGCTTTTTACCCAACAAATAAAGTTTTATTGACATTCATAGAAGAAAAGACTAATAAAATTGGAAACCAGAAAATGTTTTTTGACAGTTCAAAACAAATAAAAATATTTTGAAAATTTTATCGTCTATAGAAAATGTAAATATAAACAATCAGTGAAAAATTAAAAGATACACCAAAAACTAAAATTCGATTTTGTCAAAAACCAATTTTGCGTAAAAATTCCTGTTCATCCTTAATTTTTATTTTGTTTTTCCGGACGCTTTTGAAAACTTTTGGGAATTTTAAATTTTGACCTCCCATAAGTACCAATTAGATTCACTTTCCCATCGAACAAGATACTGAAGTTGAAAATCGAATCATTATTCCGACCACTAATCGTGTGCACAGTCACAAAAAACAAAAAATAAATAAAAAAAACACACATCATAGTAAAATCAATATATTTATCACTCCGCTCAGAATCTAAAATGATTTTGTGGATAAAAGTGTACCTATAAAATGTTCAACTTTTACAGCTTAAGACTGAAAATTTAAAACAGATTCCACGTAAATAGGTGTATAAATTACCTTATTCACAATAATATCGTCAAATATACTTAGTAATATTATATCATAGACTGACTGACCGTCTTCACTCAGCATCGTTTTTTGTATACAGTGATATTTTATAATTGAATTCAAATTTAACACCATTCATTACAGTGACCCACTAATAACTAACCTATTAAACAGCAGAGTGATACCAGCTTGCCCACCTTTTTTTAGTTGAGCATATTAATTATTAGATAGCAATTTTAAAGGGACGGTAATGTATCGGATATAGTTATAATAATTATAATAATTAATAACTAAAGAAAATATATCTGCAGAATACAAAATTGACAAACAATTACAATTGTTATCTAATATAGAGTTTATTTAATTGTTACATTTTGAAGTAAAACAATTAGACGAACAAAAAAATAACTCTGAAATTGAAATAATTAAATTACTGCCAGATAATATAATATAATATATTATATTGAACTTCAATTTTAGTATTTACTTTTTACAAAAATGTCCACGTAATTCCAAAAGATCACAACAGATACCTGCGAAATTAAAATTATTGAGAATATTGATCAGTGATCACTACATTAAAAACCCATCTCGCATTATCATAAATGATACCTACCTACCTAGCTATAGAAAAAAACATAATTATAACTTTGGTGATAGGTACTTAGATTTGCATTAGTTATCTCTGGCTATTACATTACTTTGTGTATGTCCGATGAAGAGCTCTGGGTTACCATTGAATTCTTTGACCTATTATCAAATTTACATTATAATTTGGGCCACACGTGTATATTGTATATATGAACACAATACATAATGATATAGTCTCGTAACGTTAAATGTTTTCCGATTTCTCAATTTTAAAACGAGGCAGATATATTACGTTTAACTTTTCCATTAGAAAATTATATAATCGGCTTCTGCGGTATAGCTATTGAATTTTACAATGTCGCATACATAATACACATCAATATAGAAATAGGGTTATTATATAAAAACTAGGTTGTTAAAAGGGTTATATTAATTATGTATAATTTAGATTGTTTTAGAAAAAATAATAAGAGTATTATTGATGTGAGAGAGGGTGGGGAGGTGGAGGATAGAGGTTCTGATAGGTAATTGAGATTTAATTATTGTTTATTTTCACATACTACTAGTAAATTAAAAATATGGGAAAAATTCAAACGCTAACCTAACCTAACGCAGTGTAGGAAACCTACTTATCTAAATATTTAATAGTGGGTACTATAGATAGGTTAATTAAGTCTAAAATCAAGTATTAACCAACATGTCGTATGCGAAAAGAAAGTTTTCTGTGTTATTCAGTATATAGTGGACCAATATACCATATAATAACAAATCGTCACATGGCGTAGCCCTATTTACAGTCGCACATTTATCTATATCGTTTATGCATTTAGTACGAATACCTACTATACGATGACTGAATTCTCAAAAGATTACCGATTAGTGTGTAACGTATGCGAACATGTGAACGGACTATGGTTGCGTACATTATGTATACTATATTATGTGGGTAACTACTTCCAATTAGATCGAAAAAATATATAGATTAGCATAAAAAATAGTTTGTAGATGAAATCGAAACTTATTTTTCAGTATCGCGGTGCCAGGATTCGATTTTATTTACAAACGATTTCATGTAAACTAAGTTATTATAAGTACTATGATAAAAATATTCAAAAGCACACATTAGTTTTGTTTAAAAAAATTAAAAAAAAAAATATTATATTATATTGTTTAGTTAAAGTATGTAAATTAAACCAGTGGTACTCAACCGGTGTACCGCATATACCGTGATGTGTGTCCGCAAAAAAATTGTTTATTTTTATTGTTCATGTTTAAAGTATAAATATATAACGTTATTATGGCGTCATGAAGAGATGGTAAAAACCAGAAAAGAAAAACAATTGTGAAGATATCATTTTCAATTTACATATTATAGATTTACAGCTGTTAATTTTTTAAAAATCCATTAATTGTTTTAACCGTGTGGCCATTTTTATGGATCTAAATTAGGTTATCGTCGTAAAAAAAGGCTGGGAAGCACTAAACATACATTTATAATATAAAATAATGTTTAAAAATCGCAGACTTAAATACTTCTTAGGGCCGTATTCATAGTCGATGCTTAAGAATAAGTATTGCTTAACCTATACTTATGACTCAAATGAGATTCATAAACGACTTTAGCTTAAGAAAAGAAAAAGTATAACTAGTTTTTAAGGTTGATCCGAGGTCTACCTTTAGTTATCATGGCAATTTTTATTTTTTAAATTATCAAAATTTGCTTGAGCAACACTTATTCTTAAGCATCGACTATAAATACCATACGGCCCTTACTATTATATTGTACACATAAAACTAATAAACATTATAAAATCATAATCATTTTAAAACTACGAAAATTAAGCTGACTAATAAAAAAATGCTGCTTTTGCACTTTTAGAAACACTACGTATTAAATAAATGTATGTGTAGGCATTTAATTTGCAGATTTATTATTATCATATGTGATCTCGTATGAAAATATTTTCATTTTAGTATATTATATGAAGTAATAGATTACAAGATTATTACAATATTATAATATAATTTGGAGGTTAAATTACTGACAAATTACCTAAATAAATGAATAAATGTTACCACACAGAAAAAAAATAATCATGGCCAACCAACAAAAGAATATGGTGTCAGTTAAGTGGAGTCAAAATCCATTGAGTTAGGTAAGTCAATGATAAGTTTATTATAGTTTCAATAAAACGGTTTATTTAAAATAACAACAAATTTAATCTCTATTAATATTAAAACTATAGAATGTATTATGTATTCGAATGTACCTATATATTACCTTTAAATAAATTATTAAAAATGATACAACACTGTGTGAGGTTAGGTTACCAGACTGAATACCAAAACTCTGCACAGTTGACGCACATTTTTAAGCATATACTTCAGAATGATATTAAGACACACGGTAATGTAAATTATGAATATTTTGATTTTTGCTAGTCATGTTAGTATAAATGTATTATATGAAAAAAATAAATAGTTTTTGAACACAATTAGAAAATTGTATCAAACCTTTCCATATTAGTTTTAATCAAGTCACGTACCTAAGTAGGATTATTTAATTTCTGCGGCGGGGACATTTTAATCGGATGTAAAGCATTTAGGTACCACTCAAATATTTAAATTGAAATGTAGAGAAAAATTATTTTTATGTATATTGGATTAGACGTAAAATACATTTACGTAAAAGAAATATTAATTTCTACATTGCATCAAAATTAAATGATTAAAAGGGTGGATAGACCTTTCTAACAATGATTGTTTGAATATTATTATGCTAAGCCGTGTAGATTAATTTGACCATTTATACAATAGTTTTTTTTAATTACGTTATTTCGAGCGTGGCCACTCTAAAGGACAGCTGCTGCATAGTGATCAGGTGGATACTTTCCGCAGCAGATTTTTCTATTCATTGTCATAAAATGTTATTCAAACCATTTTTGGTAAACCAAGTGGGTAAATAGACATTTTCCTCTCGATATATTTTTGATGCGGAAAATTCCCCCCCCCCATTTTTTTAAAAGTTTATTATTGACCAATAATTTATAATATTGAATTTAATATGAAATTATTTTTTTTAAATAAAATATAAAAGTATATAAAAAAAAATGTATTTTCATAAATATAATAGATTATAAATGTATATAATATGTTTGATCAACTGAACTACTTGAAACAATAAAAATTTAAAAAGAAATAAGTATAAAATAAAATATATTTAATTAATAATTAATAAAAATGGCTAAAAATTCCGAAATAAAAATGATATATTTTGTAAAAAAAAATTTGATTTCTGATTCTCATGTTAATTCCAAACACATATTTTTTTAGCTTTTGTCTATATTTATATTTATTTATTTTTTGTTAAAACTGTACTAGTTTGGATATTTAATTGCTTGTGAATTTACATGAAAAATTTACTTCTATAATTTATTATATTTATGAAAATATTAGACAATAGGCAAAAAAATAATTTCATATTAAATAATGACTTAATATTATTAAATAGTAGGCTTTAAAAAAAATCGGGAGAAAATGTCCCCTACAAAAATATGTCGAGAGAAAATGTTCTATACTACATCGAAAATCGTCGGGGGGGGGGGGGGGGGGGGCGAGGGGAAATGTCCGGGATTCACCAAATGGATATTATAATGTTGTAACATGGTTGAAATATACAAGTTATTTGCATATTGACTCGGATTTTTATCATTAGGAACAAAATGGATGCGCAGTAAAGGGATATTATACAAATAGCAATTTTTTTATCATCAAAAACACGCTGACAAAAGCTAACAAATTCAAAATTCCCGCGCATGTATACTTGATTATTACTGGCCCCCTTTACGCTGCCATTTTTGTTTTTATCATCAAATATTTTATTGAGAAGGGATATAAATGCAATAACCTTGTATATTTCAATTTTCAACTATGTATTGTACACCATATAATTTAAGTTAAACTATACTAAAGCCTATTAATATCTTTACAGGCCGGTTAGGCAAGGGGAATTTTACTCGAACGATGTGGGTAAAGTGGCTACTTAGAAGTTGTTTTTTTTATAGTTATCGAACATTTATAAATTTCAATTAAACACATTTCAAAAATGTATACGCAGCATACTCAATTTAAGAAGTTATAGTTGCTAGTTGCTACAGAGACGTAATAATTCGCCATAGTTCTTTTTTAGGGGAGGGGGATTGAAACATTTACCCCCTAACCCACCACTAACATAAACAAATGTTGGTTTTTATCATAAGCACTTCTCAGTACAACCATTGTGATCTAAATAATGTAAGTAGATGTATAAATGCATACAAATCATATAAAAAATTACATATTTTGTAAGATTCGTGGAATAATCTAAACGTAAAATACTCAAAATAACTTCAAAAGGTTATAACTTCGAAACTAAGTGCGACAGACAAATTGTGATTGCATCATTGTTCTTAAAGCTGTTGAAAGCAAACCATTTTTAAGGAGTCGTATTTAAGCAATATTCTATACATCAATCGAGAGTTATATGTGACCATAGGCGAAAATCCATTAAAATTTCAGGGGGGAGTTGACATTATTAACATCAATGTGAGCAGGGGGGGGGGGGTCTAAATAACTGTTAAATAATGTGTGTAGTAAGGAATTTAAAAGTTTATTAGTTATTAGTATTTTTCTACTCATTTAACTGCTCTAAATTAAATCATTGGTAAATTTCCATTTACATCAAATTATTTGAAAATCAATATAAATTTAAATGATAGAATAATTCCATAATCATGATAAAAAAATTAATTTAAAAATACCACATTATTTATTATGGTTTATCTAAATTTACTTTAAGCTGGTTAATTGATAACATTACACTTTACTCAAACACTAGATTTGATTCTAAAGTAACATAATTGACGTCAGAGATTAAAAACTTTAATAATCTTGACCCAATGAAATAACCTATCATTTTCGTCATCTTAAAATAAACAACAGCAAGAACCAAATTTTTAATACCATACAAATTGAAAATTAAGTGGTTTAGTATTTACTGTGCTAGATTAATAAATTGTAGGTACTCACCTTGTGCAAAATTTGTATGTGGAATATTGGCTGCTCTCTGTAAAAGAAGACAAAACACAAAAAATATTTTAGTTCCAGTAAGAATATGCAGTGAAGTTGGGCAAAACAAGGTCAAGTATTTATTCAAAGTCAATTAACAGATACTCGTGTTATTATATCAAGTATTTCTTGTTTCAATAGTAACTCAATCAAATAAATAACTTGAAAATTCACAAAAAATTATAATATTATTTAATACATTTAAATGTATTCAATTACACATTTTATCCATTTTAATATAGTGATTATTTTTTATGATAAAAAAAAAATTTCTTTTAACGTTATTTGTTTATATTTCTCAATTACATGTATACATACAATATATGGCTAATATGTATAAAAAGAATATATGTATTACATGTTATTACGCTTATTATACTTATGAGTTATTACCAATAATCAATAATTATATTGCAATATAAAATATCCAACATAATTTAGATATACTTATTTGGGATAATTACACAATGTGTATGAAAACTTAATATACTACCTAGTAATATTATAGATACATTGTTTATCGTAGAAAAAAAAAGTATATATACTCGATTATTCGAAATCCGACTATTAAATAGCAATTTACTATCAGTATCATTGCTCATTAACAATTAATTTTATTTAAACAACTCCTTTGTAGTATAACAACTGATAATCTGTATTATTACGTATTGAAATATACACAAACACAAATATAACAGATTAAATTAATAATAAATGTATGATGATAATTTCTAATTATTATTATTATTATTGGTAATTCATAAATATTAAACCTCCCCCCATCCATACCACAAGCCGCTAAAGATAAATAAAAATCTAAAATGTAATATAAATTATTTGTCGAGTGAAATTTGTAAATTTTTTAAATTATAAAAAAATTATCTCATATGAACTGAAGCTTTATTTTTCATATGAATAAACGATGGACAGTTAAGTACACAAAACATCAACACGCATTCTCAAAAGACCATTAAAGGAATATAGATTTTAACTATTATAAATTACAGATTAAAAGTTATAATTTATTAGTTAAAAAACTATATTAATAATTATTTTCTGATGGGGGGAGGGTTGACCAACAAAACCCCTCTTGCATTATATACATACCCAAGAACTGCAGTGGGGTATTATAATATTTATATCTCACCAATCAAAGTACGAAAATTTGATTTATCAGCATGCAAAATGCAAGGACTATAAGATGTATGTTACACAATTAGGAATAATTTCAAAAAGCTTATTAAGCAAAGTAATAAAACCAATAAACATATATTTTTTTAACCAACAGAACTATTATTAAGAGGATGCTACCCATGCATTTTTAATAGTGTGCTGTTAGTTTTGATATTAGAGTGACTTGACTAACTATCAAACTTTTAGGTAAGAACATATTATTATGTATGCATTTATTCGATATTTTAATTTTTAAGCGAGATTGATCATTTTTAATTTTTAATATTTCATATACCCATATCTTGCTTGAACATGAAAATATCAAAAAATCGTCGACGTCTAAGCACAAATAATTAACCTAAAAGTTTGATGATAAGTCAATTCACTTTAATATTAAAACTAACAGCATACTATTGAAACTAGATAGCAAAAATTTGGTATGTCGTACGTGTGTAAGACGAAGACAACAAAAGCATGGGTATAATATGCCTCTTAAATAATATACGAATAAACAAACGCGATTACTCTATAATATTATGGATAATAAAAAATGAATATATTACTATACAAAACACGCTTATTAGGACTCATTATCTTCAAGAAGTAATACACAAAACTATAAAATATTATAGGTAACTCATAAGTATTAACATTAGGTTACACAAGGTATTATACATACCTAAATATTACAAATAATATAAAAATTAAATAAAACATAGCTTTATAATTATAATATTCAGTTATATTAATAATAATTAATACAGAAGTAGTTTTGATATCATTATTTGATACCTACTGCAGAATCTTATTTATTTATTTATTTATTCAGCCAAAACAATTACAATTAAATGAGCTATAAGAATCGATATTTATTTGTTAAATGCATCTTATAAAAAATGAATTAAAATTTTTTAGATAAGTACCTACTTATTTTTGTTTACGAGGAAAAATATAGATATTATTAATTATTTCTACGTAACCTTCAATAGTGCATTTTTAAAATATGTATTTGTGTGATGATATAGAACGTGAGTTTCAAATTTTAAATACATCTCATCGAAATTGTTGTTTTTGGAGAGATTATGTAAAGTAAATTGAAGTGGAACGAGCTATTTAAATATAATAAAGGCGCAAATCATAATATATTGTTTTTCCTATGACATTTAAAAAACACAAAATTAAACTATATGGATATCTATTTAAAAATGTGTATCTCCCAAAAAAAAAAAATATGTGAATTGTAGAGAACAATAATAAAAAAATAATATTCAATATCACAAAATCGGTAAACTTATCAAATTTTAAGACGATGTTAGTGCAGTATTTGTTTTCTCTCTCCGGCCCACGCGCAGCATAGACAAAACGCATTAACGCAATCAATTTTTCTATGTTTTTAGGTAATATTAGAGTAAAATCACCCATTACAAAAAAGATAGAGAATAATATTTTTGAGGGAATGACATATCGATTTTATATTTTATTGTTATTTGACTTTGTATTCGACTTTCAAAATAAACAAAACAATTTTGTACATTTAAATGATGTTTAAATTGTTTTGAGACAATAATTAGACAAATCGATATGGCATTCCCTCAAAAATTTATTCTCTATCTTTTTTGTAATGGGTGATTTTACTCTAAGATTACTTAAAAAAATGGTTCTGCGTAAATCCGCTTTGGCTATGTATGTGCGTGGGCAAGAGAGAGAAAACAAACAAATAGTGCGCTTAATGAATATTTCTTTGCCTGTGTCATGTATTATGTATATGATATTATTAAGTAAATAGAATATTCTTCTTTCAAAACTATTATAGATATTTTCAAGTTGTTTTTAATTCTTTATTGAAAAGCAAACCTAGTTGAAAATGTACATACATTATAAACGATTTTGCATATTATATCATATTATCATCTGCATATCATAAAACAATATGTGATAAAATATATTACATTGTTAAATTTTGCAATGCTTTGTACGCTTATATGTATCTTATCATATAAATTTAGAATTATTAAAAAACGGTTTCAGCTAATAGTCATAAAGTTGAAATATCAAAATAAGTATATATATTATCATATATAAACGTAAAAAACGAAAGGTTTAGATTATATATATTAGGTGGCGAGATGAAATTAATTTAATAGGTATATATGTATAAAGGTACTTGCTTGTCTCGTAAAGAAAAAAAACAAAAAAGGACCAATTGTGAATTTTACTACATAGGTGCGTAATATATATATCTTTATTAAGTAATTTAAATTGCATGCAATACATCTATCATCTATGTTTGTAAAATGTATACCACAAAGCTTTAGTATGTAGAATTAAAAAGGTAGGTAAGCCCGTAGAAAACTTAATTTAGATGTATAAAATAACCATATAATTGTTTAATCATTACATTATGAATTTTTTTTTGCGGTAAATGTTAAAATGTAAATTTTATATTACTTTAATAATTAACATTTTTTTCAAATATAAAAAAATATCCAACATAATTATGCATAGAGTCTATATTTAAAATATTAAACTTAACTACAAAGTGATTGCAATACTATTAAAAGTACCTATAGGTATAATACAATAGTATTTTTATTTAACTCAAATAATAATATAAATAAAAAATATATAATATAGAGACAGATAGCGTAATTTTTAGTTAAATTATACCTATTTTATACATTAAATTTTGTTCAATCATAATATCTGAAAGATTATTTGAAGGCTGATGTTTTCAGGTTATTTTACAAGTAGGTATGTTCTATAATTCTAATTGATAGAAAATAACATTATAATAAGTGGTCAAGGAAGTCTAGTAATGTAAAAGTAATCAAAAATATTAAGTTTATGTAGACAATAAAGATATACCATAGTAGGTACTTATTAATCATTATTATTTAATTAATATATACACCAGACCATTTGGTATCCTAATCTAACCATATTATTATGTATTTGTCATTCAATTTACTGTAAAATGTATAAAGGCAACAATTTATTATTAAATTGATATTATTATCATACATTAGCATTTTGTTATTATTTAAATTATTCTTGTACAATACATTATAAGCTTTTTTTTATCAGATTGGTAACTAGTGTGCATTGTACAATGGACAATGGTTTAGATGGTTGGATAAATATATATTTTGAACATTCTAATAACTCTTTTAACAAGCATAAAAACCATAAGTCTTTAAATTAACATAAAAAAGTTATCTATCTAAACAGTTTTCTTAAAAAAAAAAGTAGACAAATATTACCAACTAGATTTTAATTATTCAATACAATAATGACGTATTAAGATGTACAAATAATTTACAATTTTAAAACTAAAATATAATAAAAAGCCCAAAAGGTTGCCTAGATAATAATTAATAATCTTAACTATAGATTTAATTCACTCAATTTACTATCTACTAACAGAGCTACACGTCTTGTTCAGCTGAGCGTAAAATGTACTATTACGCACTAGTAAGACGGAGACAACACATGCGAGTATCACGTCCTCTTGTCGATTCTCGTCAACTATTCAATATACATATAATATATAGGTATAAACTATGTAATTTTTGGAAAACTTCTTTTAAAGTGTAAAGTATAAAAACGTATATTATTCTTATCAATGACTTCATCACTTTACTCAGTATGATTAATTCATTAAATTATTACTCTATGGCTGCATCGTAGTAAACAATTATGTACTTATGGTGTGTAATTCTTCTAAACACGTTCTTGACGTTTGCCGTATAATTCTCAAAATATTCATCTACATGACGTTGTTTATTATTATACTCGCGATATGCACTTATTATTATTCACTAGTTATTTTTACAAGTTTTATTATTAATAATTTAAGACTGCCATAAGTATGTATTTCTACTTTGTAATAAAAACAAAAAGATTATAATGAAACTATTGTATATGTAATTGTAACTTTAATATTGTACCGTTGGAAATAACTTCTTTGTTTCACCACTATATTCTATAGTACAATATACAATTAACTTTTTAAACGTATACAGCTTTAAATAATGCATTTTTATAATTTATAACAAGGTAAAATTGGATATAAAAATGTTTACTTTATGTGGTTAGGGTATTTTTCATCTGACGTATACATATAGAAGTACAATTATAAGTTTTAACTCATTGGTTAAGTTGATTTTGAGTCTTATATTGATCAATATTTTTGTTATTATTTTTAGTCTTCTACTATAAGTTTAAGAAAAACTAAATATGGAGAAATTTCTAATGTAATATTCTATACTATCAACGCAAACAACTAAAATTTATCTAATCTTGCATATTATGCAATTCCATACAACAAATAAAATTATAACGTTCCTCCCAACAGGCGATATATATTAAAAGTATACCTACACCTATCTTACCTCAATGATCACTGAATACAAATTAACCTAATTCAGCATTATAAAATCAATATATCACCAAATTATCATACTAAATAATTAAAATAATATATATTATTTATGTACAGTGCATGTTCAATTTTATAAATGTCGGATAAGTAGCTAATATTTTTGTTCTAATTAGTTTTTAGCGAGTTTTATAAATGCGTTATAATTTATTTATAAATATTTGGGGCATAATGCAATTTCTTAATTTTTTTTTAGAGAATCAAATTCCCAGCCATTTTATATAATTTTTATAATAAATTAGGGGAATTGTTTCATCATGAAATTTCAGATACCATGGTACTTGCAAGTACCTACAAAAACAAAATTACGAGAAAATAGTGTTGGTAAAATTAATTTTAATCCATGATCATTGACCCAATGTACAAAAAAAGACTTACAATGTGGTTCTATAAAAAAAAAAATAAACAGTCCAATAAAAACAATATATTGTAAAGGTTACAGGACCTAGGATAGTGGATGTGTTTTTTTACCTTGATATTATTAATACAGGGGAGCTCCCTCAGTGCGTATCCTTGATTTTATTGTTATATCACTTTTAAGTAATATTTACACTGTGAAAATATGATTTAAGGTGCACGCAGTAATTTTAACTTGCTTCAAAAAACGTGTTGTAAATTGACTAATGAATTAAAACATTAATGATTTGAGATACGTAGAAAGCTATATGAACGTAAGTAATTTACTCTTTAAATGAACCTCGTCCTCATCATTAACGCATCAAAGAGAACAACAATATCGAATGACACGGACTCACCGATGAGCATTCCGAACACATGAAAATAATATTATACCATGCCGGAGTACGTGCAGCACTGCAGCTGTTTCTTACACAAACAACAATATTGACATATTATAATAATATATTAATATTTTTATTATAGTGCAAAACACCATAGCTGTCAAACAGGTCAAAATCCGTCAACATTATGTAACCAGTACATCTGACACCATATTTATAGGTGATAATAGAAAGGTGTATACACTATACACTCGTCCTTTATAATTAAATAATTTTGGTTAGTATTTATTTAACAAACAAAGACGGTCCAAAAGACGACGTAAGTAGACCAACTATAATAGCGAGGAAAAACTACGATTTATGAACTGTCAATAAACTATAATAAACATCACTATTAGTACCATATGCAATACGCCTATATACGATATATACATAATAATATAATATGATATTATAAAAATAAAATAATGTATCTACATATTTACGCGATGGCTGTAGCGGTAACAACCATAATATACCTAAAGCATTGGTGGTTTTATTATGGAATACGATATATATATACGGATTATAAATTGTAAAGAATACCTACGGTAGTACGGTCTAAATGATCAATATATGTGATCGATGACGACCAACTAAGTCAAATTATCTAATTATGGATATTGGTTATTCGTTACCCCATGCTACTATACTAGGCGATGGCGTAATAACTCAATTCACCTTCTTGTAATTCAATCACAAAAAAATATGTAGCCGATGTCCAATTTAAAATGTATTCCTTTATTTTTTATGACGATACCAATTACCAACTACTGTCTACTAATATAATTATAATCAAACATTCCTAATTACAAGCAATAGGTATAGGGGATATGTTACCATTTTAGCTATACCTAAATTATTTACTATTGTGTATTGGTTACAGCTTCATTGCCTATAATTCGGGCTATAAACATTTTATAATTAGTTTTAGTCGTAACACTTATAAGACGTAGCAGGATTTAAGAAAGGACACGAATCGCGTTTTTAACTAAAGAGATAGTTTCTAAACAGGTAAATTTCAATCGTAATATAAATATGATGCAGTGGCGTACCCAGGATTTTAGTACTTCAGCCCAACTCACGAAAGGTCGATGTACCTATAGGAAACCAACTCGATTCGCTTGCATTTTACTTCATATTTTGATACCAACATAACTAATTTAAACATAAAAGTACATTTTACAAACTTACATATAAACAACTAATATTAAGAATTTTTATTATTTACATTAATATTATTGAAATATTAGAAAAAAAAATAACCACCATAAGTAGTTACAATACAGGTATATACAAATAGATTGTCCACCCGCAGAAACCGAATGAACATTTAATATCCATAGCGGTTAAAATAATTAATAAACCACTAAATAAAATATATATCGGTATTAGTGTACGTTTTCTAATATTCCTAATAATACATCTTTCATAAAATAAACACCAATACACCAAAATATTATGGTAATAGCCAATAGATAATATTAATGTATTACCTCTAAAGATTTAAGAGGCCTATAACACTATACAATTTTAAAAATATTATTATTTTACATAATTGTTCAAATTAAATTCTATTCATGTTAGAATTTAGATAATGAGAAAAAATGTGTAGGTTAGCTGACCCCCAAACTTCCTGAGAAAATGCATTGATTATTGTACCAATATTACCATTTTTAAATATTAAGTACCTACCTATAAAAACATGAAAATTGTTTTTGATAGTATACATTCCAATATTTCACTGTACTGTCAATTATTTTTTCTACACGAACCTACTTGATTACATGAGACCATAAATTAATACGAATGTGATTTGTGTACGTTATATAGTTATATTACTTATATTTTCTGTTTAAACCTACTTCCAATCTTAAGTTTAATATAATTTAAATATTTTGAATTCCTCAATTTGACTGTCAATGCACACTACCTATTTAGTATGTTTTATCCTTGTTTGTTTGTTTCATGGTATATGCATTTGGTTTCAAGTTACAACTACTAATTAGGTAGGTGAGTTTTGTTTAATTTTGTTTTGAATTTGAACTATTTGTTGAACACATAATTTAAAATATTTTCCTTGGCCACATCTCGAGTGTATTCTCCCCAATAACAGTATAACCGAGTGGCGAATACAGAATGAAGCCCGTGTACGCGCGACGTGTAGTATTTTTGTTATGCAATAGGTGTACGTGTAAAATAATAATAATAGTAGCGAGTATTGTGTAAGCTTACTGCGGGCTACGGCGGTCGGCGGCGACAGTCTGCGGGCAGAGATAAAGCGAAACACATCGAGAGAAGGTGGAAAAAAGAGAGGGGCGGACGTGGAGAGTAAAGATTAAAAGTACCGTGGGAAGGGGTGAGGGGGCGTATAACTGTATTACCGAGAGATACATACGAAGGGTAACGCCGACAGCATTGTCACGGGCAGCCGGATGGGTGACTGTGCGACGGCGGCCGGCTGTAGCGTGGCCAAATGAAAAGTGGCTGGGGCCGCGGCGGCGGCAGGTGGCTGCAGATGGTGGTTGTGCTTGACGAGATCAACGGGATTTCCCCCGTCCAGGGACCGGCTGCGCGGCTTGTTGACGGCCGGCACCGTCGTGGACGGATCCTGTTGCTGGCTGAACATCCATCGGAAGTACCACGACATCGCCCGGGCATATTGCGCCGGTATGCGCACACCATACACGGTGACAGACACACTGTGCAGCAAATGATGATACAATTGCAGGTGACGCGACCAACGGGTACGAGACAGGACCGCGACGATGGAACGACGGACGACGGACTGACGACGTCGGTGTGCGGACAACATACATCGTGTCGTACCTGGGCAACGCGGACCACCACCGCCGGCCGCCGCACGACCATGGAGGATGGATGGAACGCACCATGGACGCGATACTGATTTTCAAGGAAGGGAACCGGTTTTTGGTGTTTGCGCGAATGAGTGAGCGAGAGCGCGTTTGCTCTCGTATGGAAAATATAGACACGAGAAAAACAAAAATAATAATATCATTGAATATTATAATAATGATGATGAGGATAATAAAAACAGAACGGTGGGGAGTATATCTCTTTAGACTATAATAGTATAATACCAGTACGGAAATATGTTTGCAGTGCACTGGAACTCGCGCGCCTGCCATAGCCGACAACAAAATCCTTGGTGGAGGGGACATGATATATAATAATAATAACATTTACCTACAATTAGTCGTGTTGTTTAATGTTTACAAGGTCTTTCGTGACACTTTCACTTAACACCAGTCACAACTCTCGACTCCCACCAGGCACCAAGGAACCAATCAACCCAGAACGTCACTTCTACAGCGTGATGATGCCCACTGAGGGTCATTCGGAAAGCCCGGCTTCGTTTTCGACTTCAAATGTTTTCCAAACACCCATCATTATGTACGTGATAATTTATTAAATTATTATTAATATCTACTATTCGTCTGAACTTTACAGACTCCACGTTAATCGACTATAACTTAATTTGTCATAAAAATACACGATATGGTGAATGGACTTCTATTGTTCCGGTAGACGATTTCATAAATTGGGTCAGTGGGCTCACACAAAAAACTAGTTATTATATCATCGGTTCACCTCTCCACCAAACCTCTGCTACTTCACTCGTTAATTTCCAATGGAGTACAATTGTAAAAAAAACGTTCTATATCAACGTGAACTGCAGCAAACGCATAACAATGATTTACATTTCTATAACCACACAACGTATAAATACACTCATGTAATCAAACATTTCAAAAATTTAGTCACGTACATAATATCTTGTCATGTATACTCATATTATTATGGTTTTCGACATTTAGATTACCTACTATTATTTTTTATAATACAAACAAAACTACTTTGATGGTAAAAAAACCATTTCAAAGTCGGTTATTTTTGTTTAAAAAAAATATTTATAGTCTTCTACCTAGCATATGAGTAAACAATTATTTTACATGTCTATTATGTATAAACAAATAGGTAAACGTTCCAACTACTTGTAGTAGATACATGTGGTTTTGTTCTTCATTAGCTACATAGCAAAAATGAAAAACCTGAAAATTAAAACACTGTATATAAAGTAAGATTCCTGTGTACTGTGTAGTGTGAATACATTTTTATTTTACTAACAATATTTTACCATAAACACAATATAATTAGTGTATTAAATATTTGTAGCTGACTAGTTGAGTTTGCTGAATTTATATAGAAAATAATATATTTTTTATAAAGTCTAATGCTTCATATTAATTATTATAGATTACCCAACCAGGTCTAAATATCCGATTAATACCAATGATGACTGATAATTAGACACAAATGCTCAGCTTTCAATAACATTTCTATATTATAACACCAGAGTGCCAAGTGACCATTAATACCAACAGAACAAAACTGACTTGCTCGTAGAAGGCTTACAACGAGAAAAATTAATTAGGCACCTAGCTGTAATACTGTAATTGTAACGCGGTTCTCTTACATTGAGGTGCAACAGAAGCTAGTAATTTATCAACTAATTTTTACTTTGTAGCGATAAAAAATGTGCACATTTCCTGAGCAAATATATAAATTGTGTTTAATAGGTTTAAGCTTGAAACCTAGCTTTTTTCCGTTTCAAACAATGTTTTATTTCAGGGCTCAAAACCGGCAACCGGTTTGTAACAAAAACTATTAATTTGAGAACCGAAAACCGATAATTGTTTTTGTTTTAGTAAGGTGGAAGTGCTTATTGGTTACTGGTAATCAAAATAATTATCTAAGTATTAACATCAAGCGGTTACCTTTTATTTTCAAATCCGGTTTTATACCAAGACCTATTCCCGACCAAATTAATTAACGGTTTTTAATATTTGAAATATATATATTTAAGTTTTAATTAATTCATTTTCCAACTGTTTTACATAAAATTATAGCCAAAATAATTTTTAGTAAACTGTTTGCTCTTGGTACCTCTGCGAGAACACGTTTCATATTTTACAATATCTAAGATAATATTATCATTTATAGAGTATATATATGGAATTTTAAATTCTATAAAATCCAGAACCTAAAACCGATTCCCGAAAAACAGTAATTAACAGTTATTAACCCCATTATTAACGATTAACGGTAATCCACTGAGTTTAAAATATTTTTGAAGAATCGATTACGTGTCATTATAATATCAATATAAAGCGATAACCGGTTACCAGTTTCAAAACTTTTTGCCTAAAACCGTTTTTTTTTTTTTTTTTTTTTGAAACGGTTCTAAGCACTGTTTTATTTAATATTGCTTTCTTATCTATTGAAATATACTTTGTGATACTTAGTACCAATATGTTTTATCAAGTTGTTTATATTCATAAATACTAATAATATTAACATTTAACATGCACTGTTATTTTATGTTATGCTTATGATATTAATCACCATGATGTGGACCAGTATCTATCTATATTATGATGAACATTATAATATCATTGCCAGACAATATTTACCACATAGGAAATATACTATACATATTCAAATAAATTGATTTTTTTCTTATTTTATATTTCTTTTTTAAACATTTTAGAGCTTTTAAAAAATTTGTATTAAATGCCTAAACTGTCCATCACCACTAATAATATCCAGTTATTAATAGTAACATAATCATAATAGTATACTAACATTTTTAAAATGTCATGATTAGAGACCTAAGGATAAGTTATTTCTAATATTAAGTAATCAATTATAGAACTTACAGCTTTACGTTTGTCTTCTGCAGAGACAGCACTTTGAGATCTATGTCTAAATAAATCCATCATTTTAGAAACAGCTCCTTTAGTACTACCACTATCTGATCCAGCCCGTGGTCTTGCAGCTACTGCAGTTTGCTTATAACGATTTCGAGTTGGAGGTGGTACCAAATTATTGAATTCAACAGTATCACTAGATATATTTGATCCACTAATACTATTTCGAGCACTTGAACCAGGTGATTTAAGAGTTTGCTGTTAACAATAATAAAAAAAATAATGTATGAGTTAGTATATCTAAATAAGAAAAAGTTTTTTAAAACAAATTATTAACTATAGAGAGGAATACAATTTTAACTATTTACAGGGAATAACGAGTATAAGATAAACAAATAACCAAATTATCATCTACATTTTCAAACCCACATTATTAGTTTATCTTCTTATAAGATAAGATACTAATGTGTACTTAATAATTAATATCAATAGATTAACAAAACTGAATTGTAAAATGTAATAACAATATAAAATATTGTATATATAATATTATGTATTTAGTATACAATATTCACAATGATGCTTAATGATTCTATTTACAACATTCAACCTTCGATATGCAAAAAAAAACAATAGTTTGATAGAGTGAAGAATGTATTGAACAATATTATTTTTCATTATTATTATTGGTTTTTGCTAAACATTTAGTAGGTAAATGGAGTGTACCAAAAGTCTTATATAACACCATAAAATAATGGATATAATACTATAAAAAAGAGGACAGGTTAGATTTTTATTTTACCAATAACAGAACAACTATTGAATTATTTTGAAGAAAAATCCAAGTGTGGATAAACACTAGTTACACAAGAAATTGTTGGTGGTTCATGTTTGTTTAAATATAATTCATCTCTAAAATTAGAAAAGCAAAATCAAGAACCAGATACCAGGCTATACCTTTGTATTCTGTCTTTTTTAAAATATAATATCACAGAATAAATTAATATATTAATATACTAATATCAAATTGTTATTAAAAATATAGTAATTATAATCCGCAACATGAAAAGTGACCCCTGAGTACTCCACCAGATAGCCCTGGGTTCTCAACCTATGACATGTATTATCGCACACAGCGCAGTGCTACACGTAATGTGGACCACTGAGGTAAGATGGCCACTAGATTCGTAACGGTCAGGGGCCACTTTTCATGTTGCTGACTATGTTAATAAATAGAACACATTAATACAATACTAACTTGGATAGAGTTTTTCATTTGTAATATGATTGTGTTGTTTTTTTTAGATGCTGCATCAGATTTTGATCTAGGTCTAAAAGCATCTAAAAGAGTATTTGTTTTGCGAGTATGTGAAGGAGATTGTCCAGAACGAGGTTTTGGTGACATCTTCTTTTGGGTAGTTTGAGATTGCTGGACTTGTTGTGATTGCAATTGTTGAGTTTTACTTTTTGATGGTTGTATTTTTGGAGTACCTTTAGCTAAAATATCATCTCCAGATTGACGTCTTTCCACACCAACTGGTCCTTTTTTAGTTTTAGCCAGAGCAGCGACCACTGCAGGCAGCAGTACAGGAGCAGAACCTCCTTTACTCCAGGTACCTAATGATTTGAAAAAACTTTTAATCCTCATATTTTTCATTTTATTAAAATTAAACTAATATTTAATTAATTATTTAATAGAAACACCAATATTACACCTATCAGCAAAATCTTAAAATAATAGTTGTTTACTGTCAAGAATATGAAATAAAATTAAAGTAGAAACAAATTTTTAAAAACGTAACTGTTTTACAATCACCTGAAAAATCATGAGCAGATATTTCAAACATTGTCAATAATAAATTTAATTTTAAATTAATACTCAAAATACAATGTTTTTCTCAGTTCATACAAAAAAATAAAAAAAAAAACAACAGAAAAAATATTGGATATACTTTGATAAACTATGATCAATGCAGGTAAAAACTAAAAGCAGACATATAATTTTCTTGTTAGCCCTGACTTCATATTGAAATAAATGTTTATTTTTTCCATAATTGGAAATGACAAATAAAATGAGATAATGATAACTCTAAATGGATTAATAAGATATATATACTAATAATAAAGATTAATATTTATTATCATTTTAATTAAATGAACATAATATTTAAATTAATTAGCAGCTCAATATAACTGTTAATTTTACTTAGTTCTGATAGGTGCATTCAACTGAATTTCAAATTTTCAAAATACACATAAGTGTTAAATTTAACAATTTATTAAAGTGAAATAAATATATTTTACCAGATCTCGGGCGATTGATTGATACACACTGACCATCTGAATCATCTGCTGTGGTTGGTAAAGGTTGTGATCCAAGTTCCTAAAACAAAAATTAATTGATAAAACAAAATTAATATTATAGGTAACTATACCAATATTTATCAGTGTATCAATGTTTAGTTTCAAAACTAAGATTAACGAGGGAAGGTATGTGCTAATAGGGTTTAATACGCCACCAGACTTTAAAATATATTATATCATCATTTGCATGTAATAAAACTTTTAAGTGACATTAAATTATATTATGAGACTATAATTTGAAGGAAACTAATAAAAGTAATAGTCAAAGAAAGATACTTTATTTAAACTTAAAACATATATTAAAATAGCAAAAAAAAAAATGTTGTTAAATTAGAAAAGTTAATGGATGCATAAAAACATAAAATATAATAGGTACCTAAGTTACTTTATGTAACAGGTTTTAAAGCCAATTAAGTAATCTTTATAAATGTCATTAGTTTAATTTTTTTCAGATATGTAGATTAAAAATATATCTATTTATAAGTTTATAACTAGGTATTTATCATTAGTTTATTTAATACTATTATGATTTTTATATCGATGGATAAAACTCCAATTACAAAACAATATCTTTATAAAATATAAAATGTATAGCATATAAAATTAAAATAAAAACTATAGATTATACAAATGATACTTAATTTACTTTCCATAAAATATAAATATAACAAAATAAACCTATTGTACACACATTTATAACCCTAATTAATTATTTCCTATTGCCATCAGTATATTTGCAAGAGATAATCATACATAAGTCTTAGAACAATTATAAATTTTAAAAAAACTATCTTGATTGCTAGTAAATTTATTAATATTAATTCAAAAAATAAATTGCTTAAGTAGAATTACACAGGGAAATTTTAGGTTTTATTTATAAAAATATATAATGAAAGTCACTTATCATTCTATTTAATGATTCTAAATTGAAATATGATAATACACCATCATAATCAGAATTCCATGGACATTGGACATTCATATAAAAATGGAGAAAAAAATGTTTAACTCATTCAAAATATTGAGTTATACAAAAGTTACCATAAATGAGAATTTTCTCAACTCATACTAATATTTTAAATTGAACAATAACAAGAAAATATAAAATACTAAATACATACCGCTCGACGTTTCGATGTATCTGCATCGTAACGTTTAATCCATACTTCATCCATTGAATCGTAATCTAAAGTGGATGTCGAAGATGCCTGAGACTTCATTTCTACCAAATTGACATCAAAAAAATGTTTATCTCTATGATGTGATAGTGGTGATATTGGAGGTGTGGATTTAGCACTTATGTTAGCACTACTCAGTTGGTCGTCTATCACTGGTGATTTTAAATTATTTTCAATATGTTCATCTTCTTCTTTACATTCTGAAAGACGTCTACCAACAAACTGATGACTTCGTGATGGTAAACGATTAACGTGACGCAAGAAATAATGTTGAAACCAATCGGCGTCTTCAGGACTATCTTGAGCTCCTTAAACAAAATTTTAATTGATAAAAGGTTATTAATAGAAAAAAAAACATAGAAAAAGTTAAAACTAAAATTGTGTTCAAAATGTATAAGTTTGAAGTATCTAATCAGGTAACACAACATAATTTAAATTTAAAAAAGCTCTTCAAACTATATAACTTATACATTTATCAATAGTATTTAAATATATCCAGTTTTCCAATCTATGATTAAAACAAACTTTTATACTTATTCATTATGTTGATAGTAACTTTTCTCAGTTTTGAAAGTGCATACATTTTTATAAAACTATTATGATCAATATTTATAATTATGAATTATACAACAAAAAAGTAACTTAATTTTTTCCCATTTTTCTTTTTTTTTTTTACTGGCAAATAGTATTATGTGTAATGTGTATGTATAACAGTGTTCAGTGTAATATGTATTTTAAGTTTTCAAAATATGATGCTTGAAGTCATAGCAAATTGTATTAAAATAAATAAAACAACCTGTTATTTTTTTTCACCCACATTCACTTAGTGTTTCACATATTTGAGCAATCTATCAATATTATTCTTAACATTCTAATCTTAAATTTTAAGTTAAAGCTTTTAATTAAATTATAGTTTAAGACAAATCATTTTTTTTAATGAGATAACAACTAAAATACATATTTATGTAAAGCCTTTTAGGTATAGCTGAAAATAATAGGTAGTTGTCTAGAAATAATTTTATTAAGATTTTCTAATCCAAGGACCCCCTCCCATTGGCCCATTGAACCCTTTTACCCTACTGTCATCTGAATTATAAATTCAAACTTGAAATTTCATGCAAAAAATTCTTTACTTCTTCATTCTATGATGATCAATGTCCGAGGCTCAATGGACTGGGCCATAATAAATACATACAAGCAAAGCAGAAAAATAACTTAGAGCTAGGAATTCTTTAAGAAAATTTTTGTGGAAAAAACATCTAGCCCAAGATACTGGGTAAAATAATTATAAAAAACCTAGGAACTTGTGCAGCTGTATAGTAGATTTGAAAATGTTCATGGTATATATAATAAAATTGGTTTAAATATTTTGAAAATTGCATTGTGAATAGAAAATAATAATATATTTATGATAAAAAGTTTGAAATGTCTACAATTAATATTTTTTCAATTGAAATAAAACGAGTAAAACTGTAAAACAAAAATATGGTTATTTTTTGTTGAATTGAAATTGAGATTTCTATAAAAACAAGTAATGAGGAGCCTAGTATTGAATTATACTTTTTAACTTTTTGACAAAGAAAAAAAATGTACCTCTTCGCATTACTGATCTAAAAGTGTGGCTGTCACCACATTTTAGTGTTTAAAATGTTGGACTATTTAATAATGATAAATCGCAAGCAACTGTAAGATTGATGTTTTCAAGATAAACTCTTACTTACAGTTTTTTTTTTTTTTGGGGGGGGGGGGGAAATATAACATACAATCATAGATTAAAAATACTATAGATTGATCACTGGCCGGTTTTTCAGTGGCACAAAATATTTAACCCCCAGTAGTGGGAAGGGCAAAGTGACTACTAGTGATTACAATGTTACGCGACATAACTATTTGAGGCGGCTGTGTTATCGGGTGCGGGCTTGTCGTTAGTAATCTCATGTAACATTTTATTCGCTAGTAGTCACGTGGCTTCGCCATCTACCGGAAGTAAATATTTCATGCCACCAAAAAATCGGCCAGTGAACATTCTATAGTAGCTATAATCAATAATATTTTAAAATTATAATATATAAAATTAAATAAAAATACTTGATAGTAATACCAAGTTTAGTACACAAAACATTTCTTATACCTCTCAGAATCTAAAAGCCAAATATAAATTTTAAACATTTTGATCCTAGGGCCATGTAAAATTAAACATTAATAATATGTAGCAGCTCTCAAATAAAGTATAATAGGATTTAGAAACAACAAACTTTCGACTTTAGTAAATTAAATATTTGGTTTTTATCTAATAAATTAAATATAATAATCATTCTAAAAATAAAAGTACATTCAAAATTTATGTTTGGTAACGCATATCATCATCAGGCATCATGCATTCAACTAAAAACTCTGTTAGTCAATAATAATAAATAACAACACACAACTAAGACAACATTTTACCTATTAATTAATTATATTGGTAATAAAATTAAGTAACCCAGTCTTCAGTTTTAAATATAAAATAGGAAGATAATATGACTACTATGTAGGTACATATAATAGGTATTATCATTTATCAATTGCATATATATGCTAATAGAGAATTAAATTTAAGTCAAGTATAAAATAGGACAACTATAAATTTTATACTACAGATAATTCATATTAAAACCTTACTTAATCATTAATAACTTTTAGTTTAATTTTCAATCTTTTTTTTAATTCATGAAATTTAAAACTTGTTTACTTGAGATTTAGGTATCTTAAATAGGTATCTAATATAAGTGTAATCGGAAATTGTATTAATTTATACTCATAAAAATGGTACTAGTGTACCTATTAAAGTAATTATGAATGGTGAAAAAGGAATATTTTTGCTATAACCTCAACAAGTCCAATATAAAACGTTGGATTCAAAATTATCTTTTCATGACACTTTTATCATTGGATTTTCAACTTTAAATTGGTATGAAGCATTCATTAATTAAATAATAAATATTAAAATAGTTTGACTATTTCAAATAGTTAGGTACCTATTCAAAAATAAATGATAAATTAAGTTATATTTGTAATGTTAAATTGAAATGTAATAGAATAATCCACGATAGTAAAAATCCAAATGATTAAAATTTTAGAATCATATTATATTCAAATAATGAAGGTAGTTAAATAATTTTTTTTTTGTAATTCTAAATTTATAAATTTATTGTAAATATTAAGTTTTATCATATGATAATATATCATATAAATAAGAATACATTGAGAAAAAATAATAATTTTATAATTAAAAAATAAAAATAATTTAATATTAGAATGACTGATTAGTCTATTAGCTATATAAATTATATTAAACAAATACAATTGAATTGAAGACTAATAGACCAAAACCAAAACACATGTTTCACATGGACCACAAGTAGGTAATATGATCAGCTGATGATATCTATGTGCAAATTATATTTATTATTTTTACCAAGTATTTCTTTGAGCACTGCCATAGATGATATGGTGTTATAATTAATGGTGTTGTAATTGACGGCAGACACCAGGTCCCCGACTTCGTCGTCCTCTTCTTCACCCTCATCGTCCTGTCCAGTGTTGTTACTTTGTTTCCCAGCTGTAGATGACATTTTCACCTTAATTTCCAATACAAAGCATCGAAACACCAGTGAACATTTTGAAGAAACGAATACCAATCAATAATACAATTGCCCCCACAATACATTCGGTATAGGGATCCCTTTAGAAACGAAACAACACAAGATATTTATATATATAATAACATACAAATTATGTGTATATAAAATGTATATTATATTATATACAAACATATACGGTATAATCGTGTGTATTAATTTGTCGTGTTATAGTAATAAAATAATATGTACCTTAGTTTCTTAAAAAACGTGCCGGCCAACCATTATGATCCGAGGCCCTGAAACAAAGGGAGCGAGTGACAGAACACAGTCGGACTGGACGACGGTCGGTGTAGACCGATCATGAACAGATTGTCAATAAATAAATCCTTTGCAACGACGGTTTGCTTTGCGAAAGCCGAAGATTTATTATATTATTTTCCCCTGTGTTTTTGTTTCGCCATATCGATGTGCGTGATGGGGGCGGTAAGAAGCTGCGGACCAGGCCGAAAAGATGGCGCCACCGGCTGCGTTGTTATTGTTCTCGTCAGCGATATGACTTATTAAAGTATTTCTCGGCATTTTAAAAATAGTAAATACAAAATATATACAAAACACATTTATCGTCTTCCGTCGACACGCACACATGCGATACCACTTAACAGTTAACACCCACCACACTCAAACATGTTTTTAATGCAATTTTTCGTTTTCGTCTTTTTTTTTTTTTTAATCTTCAACGATGCGCCAGACTGCCAGAGACCAGAGTAGTGTGCGAACGCAGAGTTACGCAAGCGCAACTTGTGATTATAAAATATAATTGTTGTAGCCTGTTGGTAGTGCTTACTGCTTACCGCGGTTGTGGATCTTATCCGATGGGTCAATTTTACCAACCACTAACCATCGATTATGAATAATATTTTTTTCTCGACCGTCGTCGACCGACGTTTTCGCGTTTGTATTATTATTTTATTGGCAATTTTCGGCGACTAACTGACACTGACATATTATTATTATTTTTTTTTCGTCGTTGTTGGTTCGTTTCCATTCGTTTCTCGGCGACAAATTTATACATGTATATTACGCGCGTATACATGTATACGGTACGTGAGCGTTGCCGTTACTTTACGCCGAGTTTTGACCGACACCGAGTGAAGTGCTGCCGCCGCTGTTGACCAGCGACGACAACGACGATGCGTTATAGATGAAGCTCGTTTCACTCGCAGACGACCGCCGCCGAAAAAACCTTTTACTCTTTGACCCTCGCGAACGCGGTCAAACGACAGCTATAGATTGGAGCCATCGAAAGTATGCACTACTGCCATTGCTCCTGCTGCTGCTCCAACTGCACAATACCATAATACCGACCGACTGAGCAACCGCCCACAGTGATGACTGAATGGAAATCCAGATCGTTACCTAGCAATTTCGAAATACTTTCCCTGTCAAATGTGCCAGTCGGTCCTTCTTGTTTACGTTCAAACTCCAAGAAAACGTACATCAGCCGCAATGTATCTTTTCCGGACGATGAAAGTCAAATTGTCACTGGCGTTCTTGAAACTTTGCATCCTTGGGAATCCAGTAAATAATCAATTTTATTAACTAAATTCCATCCCTAACGTAATTAGCCTTCGGAATACAGTGTATAATTAAACTTTTTATTGTTCTCAGTGGAAAACGTAACTGTAGAGTTACTCACAGCCAAATACAAACAATCATGTGAGAGACACAATACTAATCCATTATACTCGGTCCTCAATCAAATAAAATCTATAAATACAAATTTGGAGAGGAATGAATGTCTTGATCTAAAAGGTGTTTTACTGACCAATGTTGACTGGGAAAGTCTTGAAGAAATTTTTAAAAGAGTTCAGTTTAAAACTATAAACGTTGAAGCTACTGGATTAAACGATGATGTAAGATTACTTGAATGTTTTAATATTATCCTTTCAATTAAATTGGTTTGAAATCTTATAGGTAGGAACTGTATACAATTATATAGCCAAGACATAGAAGTCTGATCTTAACAGTAGAAAGTTCATATCTATAAAATAAGTTTACTATTTAATTTTATTGCATGAACTTGATTAGGTACTTTGAGTTCATTGCAAATTATGGTACCTAGTACATTGTACCAATTTATTGTTAATTTTTATTTTAAGAATTTCCTGGGTATACTAGTTTTTTGTTAACTCTCCAATTAATTTTAACAACTTGTACCTAGCAAGTCTGAGTAGTAAAAGAAAAAAACAGGACTGTCTTTACTCGGTTGCTGCACAAAATAATTAAATTATTATTTCAATTTAGTATGAATTATAACTTAATTCAAAATGTTTTAGTTAAACAAAAATTAAACTACTTAGTTCATATTTTGTTAACCATTTTTAATTTAGTTAATAACTTACTATACATATTTTTATCCCAAGGTCTACCATTTCAACACCTTCCATATCATTAAATAATAAATACCTACCTATTGAATTGTGTAATAGTTCTTACTGATTTTAAATTAATATAGTTTTGATAAGATAAATTGATCTGTTAAAATGTTATATTAATATTTATATATTATTGTATTGAATGAGTATACCTAATGCAATTTTCATTAATTACATTTTGATTAACTGATAACTTAAAATCGTTCAATAGTATGCATCTCTTAAATATTGTCTATTACGTATAAAAAAGGTTCTGAAAATATATTTCATAGAGTACCTACCTACAAATAATAGAACTTCAATAATTATTTAAGAAGACAATTGTCTCATTTTTTTTCTTTTTATGCATATATCAAGAACACAATAATTTGTTGGATACTAATAATATTTAATTTATAAAGAATGTATTATAAATATATATTTTAATTTTTAGACGGCAATTGCATTGTTTGATATGTTAGACTTTTATGAATCTGCCATTTGTTTAAACATATCTTCTAACAATGATATTGGCACTAGAGGGTGGCAAGCATGTGCTCGTACGTTAAAAAAGGTGATTGGTAAATATAAATTTAGAATTAAAGCATTTTTGATTGGAATTTGAATTTATTTTCAGTCAAAATGTTTAGAAGAATTAGAAGCAAGGAACACAATACTTAATGAATCAAATATGACTTCTTTGGGTCGTTCATTAAAATTTGGTTCACAATTATGTGTCTTAAAACTTGAAAATTGTAATCTTGCAGACCGGCCATTAACATCATTAGGTGATTATTTTTAAATACAATATTTTATACTATTATATTTATTTAATTATTTTAATTAATTTAAAAATGGTTGAACTCAATCATATCATTTGTAATTACTTAAACCTTGAGGCATTATACCATCTATGTTAGATTTTTTAAAAATTAATTAAGTAAAAGGAAAAAATATCAAAATGATCTCAATTAACATATTATTGTTTCAGTTTCTTTAATAAAATTAAATAACACACTAAAAGAACTTTACTTGGGTGAAAACTATTTAAATGAAAATGATGCTAAACAACTTTCAATTTTACTTAAATGTAATACCACATTGCAGTTGTTGGATTTAAGGTAAACATATTTTATACTTATTTATAAATAACACAATTTGTACTAAAATATGTATGTACATATATCAATACCTAATTGATCATTATTACTTATTATAGCAATAATAACATTCAAAATAAAGGGTTTAAATTACTTTGTGAAAGCATTGTAAATCAAAATTCACCTTTGACAATTTTAATTATCTGGAATAATAACTTGAATCATGAGTGTTCAGAATGTTTATCAAACTTAATGGTAATTATATATTTATAAAAAAAAACTCAGACATTTATTAACTATTTATTAAGGAAAGTATTACAAAAAAAATGAAATGCATTTTTCTAAGCATAATAGTATACTAATAAATTATACTTATTTAATTTGTAGGGATCAGAAACTAAATTAGAAATGCTCAATGTTGGGTTTAATTGTTTACTTGACACCACGGCTAGTGCTATTCAAATACCATTGAAGAACAACAAAAATTTGATACGCTTAGGATTGCAAAGTACCCAAATTACTTGTAAAGGAGTTAAACATTTAGCAGAAGCACTAGAAGCCAATACTTCTTTACAAGTAAGTATCTGTTAGTGTTTATTCAGAATCTTTAAACTAAATACTAATTCTATTAAAAATCCATCTTATTTTTAAGTAAATGTAGTTTATTAGATGATAATTTAGAATTAAAATTCTTATACATAACAATTATTTAGTATTTAATAATATGCTAATAATAGAATATATAAACTATAATTTGTTATTCATGTGATAGATATTGCACACAAACATGGACGAATAAAAATTAATTTCTTAAATATATAGGTACACTAACCAAAGCCATTTGATGTATCATATGTTACATTTGAACTTACTATTGAAACAAAAAAATAATTTATTATTAATTATTACTAAAAAATTGTAAAAGTTTTAAATGATCTATTTTTATTTATCATAAGCCCAGAATGAATATGTTTATTCTAAAAATTGCAAAAATAATAATAATAATGTTTAAAAATGTTTTTAAACTTTTTTTTGTTTTCTTTAAGCTCTTATATTATAGTTGTATACTCTATCTACATATCAATCACATGAATAAAATTATGAACCTGCTAGTTTTGTAAAGTATTAAGCTCCTATAGTGTTAAGGATAATCAAATTAAATATGTTGTTATAACTTAAAAGTTTTTTTTTTTAAAGTAGTCTTTGTTTTGTATTTAGAACCTTGTTATAGTTATTATTAATGTCTTTAGATATGTTAACACATTTTAAACTTCCTTATGTATTGTAATATTGTTCGCTTTTGCAGAGATTAGATTTACGTGATAATAATATTGAAGTTGAAGGGCTGAGAAATTTGAAAGAGTCCATTTCAAAAAATTTTAGAATTACACGCCTAGATTTAGATCCTCTGCCACGTAACAAATATGCAGCTGTAAGATATTGTTTTTTTCATTTTATAATAATATTAATTTTAATGCATTTTCTCAATTGTGTAAACAACTATTTCAAATTATTTATTTATTTATTGAATTTAGGATACAACTAAAGAGTATACAAATTTAACGGAGCAGATCAAACAAATGTGTGAAGAAAATGAAAAAAAACATAGTACTAAACAAATTGACGACAATCTACTTGACCAGATTGCAGATGAGTCTAATATAACAAGAGCTATCAAAATACCAAATGTAGATTCTAGAAAGATATCTCTTACATGTGAATCATTAATGATGCAGTATACTTCACTTAAAAATCCCAATTATCTTGGTTCAGACGATTACTTGCCTATGTTGCGAGGAAGTAGCGGTAGATTAAGAAGTCCTGCTCCGAGTCCTATACACAGCCCAATTGCTAGTAGCCCAATGTGCAGTCCTTCAATAGCATCCACACGTAATCGTTTTCATGTGTCAAAAGTATCTGAACAAAAACAAAAAGAGTGTCGATTTAAGGTGACCAAATTGAACAATTTGAATGATAAAGCACCAACGGCTAGTAACGAGTCATTATCTGATGATTCTTTTGGTCCTACCAATTTGGAACTCACAGTTGATAGTTTGGATTTGTGCAAACATAAAAATGATACCAAAAAAGAAGATCAAAGAACTAGAAAAGTGTCCTGGGTTATGGGCTCTCGACCTTTGTTGACTTCATTGCAAAACATCACCACGAGTTTGGATCAAGCTACCTCGTCTGGAGTTGACAAGCTTCTCAGTTTATTCAGTCCTTTTTCTAGCGCAGACAAATCATCAGCGTCTATCGACACGGTTGAATCTAATGATTCAGTTTTTGAATCTGACCCTGAATCAAAGAAACCAGTTACACTGGATCAAGCAACTTGGCCACCAGTATTTGGAAGCTTGAAAAAAACCACGTCCATCTGCAGGCCATTATCAGATAAAGGTAGACGTAGTCTAAGCGATTTGCGTACTTTTTAAATTTGAAGTTAAAGAGGTAGTGACCATACTTAAACAATAATGCAAGTAGATCAAATGCGTTTAAGTTGTTTATTTATAATGTAAGGTCTCTCCCTCAACGCAAATCTCGTTTACAGTAGTATCTTTTACAAACTACATTGTGATTCACAAGCACATGAGTACAAATTTTGTTTTTATCATTGTTGAACAATTTATAAATATTTATGGAATCGTTTTTAGTTGTTAGTGCTTTATGTTTAGTTTAAACACACCCTCTAATCAAACATACAACTACTGTAACGAGAATTCACGCAACGATTAATTACATTATCTGGTGTACAAACAACTATGGACTTGAAACCATTAACAATATGTTTATAGAATAATATTGTTTTCTGATAATGTAAATATTACTTACAATTATATCAGAAGAATTTGTACATTTTAATTTAAAACCAAATTTAATATTTTACATTTTAAATATATTGAACTCAAATATAATATTATGCAAGTGAATGCAATTTCTCTGTGACAAATATTACTAAGTTTGGTTTTTATGAATTGGTTTCATGTCCAGTGATGTTTTAAATTTATGAACTGGTCTCAGTATGATTAAAATTTAATTTTAGGTACTTATAATGTGTATGACATTAATATAATATTAAAAGTTACCAACCAGTGTTTTAAACAAATGGAACAAAAAGATAATCATATTATTGTTATATTATGTACGTGGCTAGTAGGTATCTTTTCAGTACTATTTAAGCACAAATTTTTTGAATTTTATAGTTTCTTGAGTTTACTTGCCAATTCTTTGTATTTTAAATTGAATCAAAGTATCATGTTGGTACTTCTCAACTTGTGTTGTTTAAGTCATCTAATCGTTAAAAGTGCAATAATCTATGTCTGGATCCGACTTGCAAAGCACAAAATGTTTTCAGACATTTGGGAATTAATAATTAGCATGAATTTGTATGCAGAATAACATTAAAAATGGTTTTTTTTAGTTTGTTTATTTACAGAAAAACTATCGTTATATATATTATTTTCTATTTTTCTTCTTTTTCCGAATTCTTGGATGTTTTTATTGACTGTGATTTTTATCTTGGGTTTTTCTTTGTGATAATTGTTTTTAATGATCATAAAAATTATTAATAAATAAATATATAATAGGCATACTGTTTTTTTTCGTTATATTCATTCAGTTACTTAAATTTTATTAAAACGAAAATATTCCAAAGACTGACATTTTCCAAACAGTATTTGGAAAGACTTAAAAGTCAATTTATTCACTAAAAAAAACTTAACTCTCATAATATCATATATTTCTTTACAGGTGCCATTTTCTTTTACTTTATATAATGTTTAAGTCCAAACTAGTTGGAAAATATTGTTACCAAATTTACTATCAGATAATTATTAAATAGTAGTTAGTCTATATAATTACATTAGAGTTATTTATAGTTTAAAATATATAAAATCATATATAATATTATGAATGTAGCTTTAGCGTACTTAACTTAAGAGGTTTATTAATTTTTCTATTATGTTTTATAATATTGAATGAACATGTGTTCTTATAATGAATAAAGTTGCTATATATGTTTATGACCTTTGCATTTAAAATTAACGCTCTTGTCGCGACATGTTTATATAATATATAATTTTATGTTGTTATTCACATATTATTTTTTTGTTATTTCGAAAGAAGAAAAATAAATACTATGTTAAACTACGTCCTTTTTAGTTTTTAAAATATTACAAATTTATTAATTTACTTAAAGTTTATTGTATACATACACTATACACACACATATAATATATAAAAACATACATATTAATTTCTGTTATTTTTATTTTTTTATGGGGGTTGTTTAAAATTAATGTAACGGACAATTATAATATTTAAACAGATTAAATTTTATCGTTATAATATATAAATATTTACTCTGTAGAAAAAAATCCTTATAAGTATATATTATATTTATTTATGGCATACAACTTGTATTGTGAAATCACGTGTGTCAAAATTAAAACAATTTATCAGAAAATATTTTCAAGTCTGTGTACAATACAACACTATGTAATATTGGAAAATAATAATAAAGAAAAAATGTAGATTGTTACTCACTGCTCTGGTTGTTTTATTGTTTGTATTAGTAGGTCTATTGCTCTTAACAGCGGAGATATTTAAAACTTGGGATTTTTTATTTTTGACTGACCTCAAATGTGATGAAAGACAAAAAAAAAAAAAATCACTGTAAATTCATCTATTCATCGCTCCACTCAGAATCTAAAAATTAAACAGTGATTTGACGATATCCTAGTTTATTGAAATTTATATTTCAGATTTGCATAAAAAAATTTCGTAGAATTAAGGTCCCTACACGCTGCAGCAGTAGTGGTTATGGTAAAATGAAGTCTGACACAATTTTACTGCCACCGCTGCAATGTGTGACAACTTACAGTTCTTTTAATTTTTTTTTTTTATTTCTTATAAGTAGGGACCGGATTTATATGCAAATGCATATATGTATTGGTATAAGCTTTTTGAAATCTGATGAGAATTGACTCCGATTTATATCATTCTTATTAAAATAACACAAATTGTATTTTGCATATTTCAATGTTTTTCCTGTTAAATGCATATTTGTAGTTTTATAGTGCATATTATTAGCAGATATATTTGTTTTTCATCATATTTTCCTGCTCACGGCCACATAATATCAATAATATTACGACCAGTCTTTAATCTTTAATGCTGAAAATCAGATGACATACTCTAATGCGATGTATAATAGCAATAAATAAATTTGTTATTCATATGAGTTCAAGTATTCAACGGAAGCGGATCGGGGCTATTATTTTATAGATTGAAGATAAAAAATGTTAAATGGCAAAGAACTTAATGAAGATGACAAAATATTTTTTTTATACTTTAACACCTTTTTAATTACTTAATTAACTAATAGTAATACTTTTTTTTTACATAATTTTAAATGAAATATTTTTGATTCAATTTTAAGTGCATATTTTGTAGCATATAACAGCATATTTTGAGGACTTAGTGCATATAAATCCGGTCCCTATTTATAAGTAAAAGTTATATAAAATCATGTGTTAAATTACTAACCTAACCTAACCTAATAATTTTAGAAAGAAACCTAACCCTTTACTCTCAACACTTAATTTTAATTCTATTACAAGCAATTTACAAAAAACCTCAAATTTGTGTTAAATTATCAAGCTTTTGAGAAGCGAAATTTTTTTAATGGCATCTTTAGATAAAAACCTAAAGACATTAAGTATTGAAAATTGTACCTTGTATAGAAAATGTTGTTTTTATTTGTATTATAATTATAGATGCTTGAAATATATTATAATTCAAGCATCTGTAACAAAAAAAAATTTCTCTTAATATTACATTTATTCAAATTCTGATTTTTAGAATTTTTAAATTTACTTAAAGACAATATTTTCTAATTCTTGATATTTTTTGTACTTCTTAATGAGTGTCCTGTGGCTTTACACACATGTATTATTCAAATGAAAACTTTTTTTGTTCTGCAAATTATTTAGAGAGTAATTTTCTTGATAATGTTGATGTATCTAAATCAAAATTCTAATAACTAGTATCTGAGTTATTGACTACTGAGTACTTAAGTACAAAGGATAATAATCCTTAAATATGTTTTTACAAAAGTATAAGCTATATGTAATATTAGATGTAAAATACTTGGATCATTTATACAAATTATTTATATTGATGGATCAATAGTGATTATTAACATTTTCATACCATCTACGCCCCCAAATCTACTTACCCTTTAGACATATTATACACAAAGTTATATAATTCAAAAATTATTCATTCAAATTGTGATTTAGTAACATTAAAATTCTCGAACAAATATCTGCTGAATAATTAAAAGTGGAATGGAGGGAGGGTGTTCCTATTTGAGAAACAGAAGTATGTATTGTCACAGGATCATCCTTAAGGTACTAAAATCTGAAGTATTCGAAAATGTGGTAACCATGTCTAAATTCCAAAAATCAGAATTTAAATATATGTCTAATTTAGCATAAATATAGGATGAGCATGCTTAAAAAATCACTCCGTAGTAACAGGATGTGGTTTGTTAAGTATATTTATTCCTCAACCTCAACTTTACTTTTTCCAAATCAAATCAATAATTAAATTTCTGATTTTTGAAAATTTTTAGCATAACCAAAGAATGAAAATATTTTATCATATACTATCTTATTTTTTTGTTATGTGTTTCACCTTTTTTATTGTAAATTGTTAAGGAGATCGATTTTTTGAAAATGTTTATGTATATAAATCGAAATTCAAACTAAAATTTTCTGGTTTCTATGTCAATTCAATTCACTCTGATATCAGAGCCAACAATACAAAATCAACTTTGCTGAATACCTCTGGTACGGAATGCAGTAGGTTTGTAAAACGGAACCATTTCTTGTGGATTTGGTGACCTTTCTAATCAAAAAAAAAATTGACCAAAAACTGTAAAAGTATAATTTACTGTTTTGGACATAAGTTGGAAGTGAATTCAAACTTTATATGAGAAACTTAGCATGCACACTAAGATCTACTGATATATACTTGTATTAAGTAATAATATTTGATATATTTTACTGTTATATGAACAGTGTTCACAGTTTAACATCTATTAACAATAATAATCAAATTCAAATCAGTCAAATTTAATTTACAGATTTTACTATATAGAAATTGTTACATAAAAAAAATTTTTTTTTCGCCAATAAAAACTAAGAGTAATATATTATGATAATCATTTAAACTGTTTCCGAAGTCATATGCGATGAAACACTTTCAGGAATATTTTCTAAAAGTACCTGCAACAATTTTTTTAATATTTATGATTAAGATTAGTTTAAATTCATTAAGATGAAAATAACTCACTTTGGTTACTTTAAGTGCAACTCCTTCTGGTAAATTTCTTTGAACATACTCCAAAAAGGTTTCTGCAGTAGAACCAGTAAGCTTATGGAAATGAATGAATCTAAACCACGTTCTTACTTCATACTGTACTCTACACCTTTTATGGACGTGAATAGAACGTAATAATGTGTACCGTTCGTGGTGAGCTTTACGTGGGGACCAGCTAAAAAAATAAATTTTATATAAACTCAACAATTCTCAATAGTATTTTAATTCTTAATTAAATAATAGAATGACATGATTAAAAAAACTAAACTGTAGCTTGGTGCGGTTTGTTGGCTGCTATTAATCACGCAATGTGACTGAGAGTAAGTTACGTCTACTACTACTACTTTTCGGATGGGTAACCACCTGGGTTCATAGTAGCAAATACCTTGCCATGCATACACATGTTGCTTAGCTACGGTTAACACCCATAACAACATAACCGTACCAACCATAGTCCATAATCCATACAATAGCTAATTGCCATAGTTGCTGAACTCGAGTTCAAAAAAAAAAAAAAAAAAAAAATTAGCTAAGTCATTACCTTCACATTAATAATTAAAAGTTAAAACCTACAATATTTTATAAACTTAAACTATGTAAATATATAGGTATGTAAAGAAAAAAAAACTATAAATGTATCAATAGCCATAATAATCTACATTATTTTTTTAACTTGTGTAATAGAAAAAGTATTAGTTTAAACTTTCCATGATTTTTTTTTTAATTTATAAAATTATTTGGGTATTTAATGGATTATTTTGTTAAAAGGTAAATATTATAATATTTCATAGTGAAGTCTGAAAGTATTTATTTTAAATTATTTCCTTATGAAGGCAAGTCACATATTACCTACATTTTTATATGATTTACATTTTAAGTACCTTGTAAGAATACATTTCTATTAAATTATTATAATATATATATTTATATATTTAGCATAATACAAGAGAGCACCAATTCTTTTTCAACATTAAACTATAAAAATATCTGTCATTTATACTGTGATTATGTTATATACCATTAACTTTTATTTATAAAATAATAACATACCATTTACCGATTTGAATCCCTAGTTCATTTGCAGCCATTGTTGCAAATTGAGTGTAACTCCGTAATACTGCACGATCATTGCTACGACACTCAAATTCTATGGTTTTGTATAATTTATCCAGTTCTTCATTCTAAAATACATGAAACAAAGTTCAGTACTTCAGTTTGCATCGAGGTATGCATGATATTATAAAAACAACGACGACAGTGATGAGTGATATTTAATCAATGACAACTATTAATCGCTGATCTATTATTACAATATTATTACCTGAGCAGTAACAGACGCCAAATCATTTTGGTGGGTATTACTCTCCTCGGATATTAGTGGTTTGGCGCAGAACGATCTTGTCGATAAATTAAAATAAGAAGGCCACAACGCTGAAGTTTTTCGACTGTTCAGCAATAAGGTTTTCAAGAAAGTAGTCATTATTTCTTGTAGTCGTCACTCGCCGAATATTGAAAATTATTCACACGACTCAAGATTCAAGAAGTTAAAATATGTTATGACTTTATATCTTTTATATCTTTATACTTTATATCTTCTTTATATAGATTAATAATATTATTCCTTCCTTATCACCTATCTGTTGTAACCTAACTCATAAGTCATAACCATAGATAACGTAAGAAACTGTATAGGCATGTTCTATCCATTCTTATAATATTATCTATGGTCATAACAATGAAGATTAGAGATATTTTGAAAAGAAATATTAGTAAGAATATTGAAATAAGTTGAAATAAGTTGTATGAAATAAGTTATACAATAATTTCGCGCTTTTATTTGAAAACCAATGTTAAAATATCATTCCCTATTACAACTAGATGGAATTCATTATTAAAATATAGAAACACGAATAACGTTTTAAATTGTTTTTTGACTTATTACCTGATGTGAATAAAGCTATATTGGCGTCTTGTTTTCACCCAACATATAAACTTAGATGGATACCTGAAAATAATTATGTGGAAAAGAAATGAATTTAAAACTTGTGAATATAAATACTGTGGGAAAGTTTTTTATGGAAATCACTTAATGGCCACAAAATGCTGTGCCATACTGTTAAGACGTCTAGAGAGCCAGACTAGCGGCACGGTCAAAGATGGTTTACACCATGACTAAATAGGAGGAAATTCTATTGGCGATTGAAAGCTTATCAATGATCAGGCCGGCGGGGGTGGATCTGTAACGGGGAACTAGTAAATAATCTAAGACCGTGAAAATAACATATAAATTATCAGACCAGCGTCCCCGTTAAACCTCATCACTTTCAACCGCCAATAGCGAAAAACGTTTTGCAGAACAAACGCCAACGTTTGAAACGTTGAAAAGGTAGAAATTCGAGAGCGCTTGGTTTAGTGCAATATTTTTTTTAACCGTGGTCGTGGTGTAAGACATAAAAAGTCAAGCTCCGATGACTATCTCAAAGTTTACGGCGGTATACAAGTGTGCAAATAATATTAGTGGATTCAGCCCGACTATATATTAATAATAAAAAAACACACGGTCGGATGACCACGAGATCGACCACTGCCCAACAATACGACGCGAGCGTAATCCGCCTGGTTCAAGCGTTGGCAAAAGACAAAAAAGGTGTCCGGGCAAGAGAGCCGTGGACGCCGCCGGCGTGTGGACACCGTAGAGAGGGGGACGACTTGTCGCGAACATTCCGCGCCGATCACGCGATTTGGGAAGCCTTTGGACTTTGTAAATTCGGCGGGAATTTAGCCGCGTTCGAACAAAGGTTATAACATTTTGAAGTTCTGGATTTTGCGTATACTATATTTTACGGTAGGCGGAAAAAAAGCCCAGAAATATAAATATAAATATGAACACATGTATACTCTACTCCTAATTATAGTAATTACCATGTACCTATAATAAAATATAATAATATACTATAATGAAAATAATAATTAATTGTTAATTGTACAAAATATAAATTGTAAATAAAATAAAAATATAAATATGAACACAATATTATGTATTCGTCATGCTATATTGTGTTATAACTTATAACTTATAAGTAAAAAAACATCAGTCATAGCCCATAGGTATATACATACTACTATGAGTTATAAGTAAAAAAACATAAGTCTTAGGTACAGTGGCGTGGTGGACAGTATTTTCAGAGGCAATTGCCTCTGAGACTTTTCTTAAATAGAGGAGTGGGTGGTATCCGGTGGGTCCTTGAGTAAATGTAATGTAGTATGATATACTCAATAGGTTGTTAATAACGATCTGAAATATAATTAGTTATATTATATTAATACATTATTATGCATTAACACTTGGGATATTTGTCACTTGCCCCTGGAAAATTTTTAGTTCACCACGCCATTGCTTAGGCATATACATACTGAAATGTTATCTGTTATCTAGATATATTATATTAGCACCTGTTTAGTATCAACCTATTATATTATTATTGATATAGCTGTGTAATTTTTGTATACATTTTAGTATGTATATACTTAGACTGATGTTTTTTGACTTATAACTTATAGCACAATATATCATGATTCATAACGTATACATCATAATATTGTGTTCATATTTATATTTCTAGGCTTTTTTTCACGTTAGGTTTTTTTTCTGGGGTTTTTTCCGCGATTCATATTTTACATACGCAGATTATTCCACAAATCTACATAGAAAAGGCAGTTTAGCTCCAAAGCGATTTTTAGAAATTTTTTATTGGAAATCTATATATTTCAACAAGCTAAGTACAATGTTGCAATCGGAGTTTGTAGATGTTAATATATTTATGTTTAAATTTTTTTCCGTGGGATTTTTTTCCACGATTCTAATATAATATGTGTAATTCATGAATAGTACCTACAACAAATGTCCATCATAGATTCATCATCGGCCATCGCTGAGTCAAATTTTAAGTTGTCTTCAACTGATAGGTTTCGTTCCGTACCTAGGTATTCTTTTTATGTATATTTGTATTCAGAATTCGTGTTCATGATGTGCCTACGTATAGTGTATACATTATACAGAGTATCATAGATATATATGTAGATGACGAATTAAGATATACCTTGTATATCTTAATTTGTGATGTAGATATAGATATTAATATATTATTATCTACATCGTGCCATGCGGTGATTACAGGGGTCGAGACATGTACCTGTTATAACTATACTTGGACGTAAATGATTAAGTAGGGTTTCCAGTTTCACTACACCGTGTCGTACTGACGTGTCATATTCGATGTACCTCATATATTTGAATATGTAGGTAACAAAAGGTCGGTAATACGATACTTAAAAGTTTAACATAATATTCAACTCTGCACGATATGGTGTTATAAAAACCCAGAATTGTGTTATTAAATGTTAAATGTTAAATGTTATTATTTTAATTGTATATTAAAATTAAAATCTAGTCAAAAAAATTATATCGTGGGTATGTTGATCGAACTGACCTATCAATTAATACAAATCCTACCAATTTTTGGAATTTTATATAGAAACAACGCTCTAGTTCTGATATTTCGAAAACACTAACGCTTAATGGTGCTTTAAGTTCTAACAAACAGGATTCTGCTGACATGTTTGCCTCATACTTCGAGTCTGTCTACTCATGTCAAGTCATTTATGATGATGTGAGTGATTAAATGATTTCATTTTTTGACTTACCTACCAAATAATCTATACTTCACTGTCGATGACGTTTTCAAGGTCTTTCTACTTTGTGTGGTGTTAAAATTATAAGTTCTGATGATAACCTTTCTGGCGTTTTCCTTTATCAGTTGCGTTCTATCATAGCTTATCCACTTTTCTTGCTTTTCAGACATTATCTATTATCTTTTTAAATATTTAATCATTGCTCAAAATATGTCAAATATTTTGAAAATTATACAATGTATAGAAAATGTGAATTTAAAGATTTAGTATAAATATCAAGGGCTTTATAAAGTTTATATCTACTTTTATTCAGTCTGAATTACAACAAAATAATAAAATCAATTCTATCGAAAACTAGTTTTTTCTTTTGACCCTTCAAGGTACTAACTAAATTTGTTAGCAGAAACCACCCTCAAATATAACATAACCTTAAATGTTGTATAGGAGAAACAGCAGATTACCTAATATAGGCGTGCATTCATGGTATTTGCAGGGTATAAGGTATTACATATCCTGTAGGCTGGGGGTAGACACTTTTTTTAGAGAGCTATATATAATATGAATAAAGTCTCAAAGTACAATACTTTTTAGAAAGAAAAAATAACAAAATTTGTAGGTACGATCTATGTTCATGGCTTAACAATGTAATAAGAATTTTGAAGTTATGTACCTAGGTTTTTTTTCATTAAAACACGTCTTTATCAAAATATGATTTATTTTTTTATAGGTTATAACTTATAACTTATAAATTATAAGAAATCAGTAATACTATAAAAGCTGCAGTTTTCACAAGTATTATTAAGGTAATAGTTTGAGCATTAGAGGCATTTATATTTTTAGGGATCACTTCACACGCCTATGCTGGATACTGTACCTATATTCTTATTTTAATCAAATAAATAAAAAAAACTAACGTATATTAATATGATTAATTGATTAAAAAGCGGGTAAGTGGATGTCCCTCTGCTGTACAGTAAGTTATAAGTGGGTAACTGTAGTATATTGGATTGTATTAAATTCGAATTCAATGATATAATATCATTGTGTACGAAAAACGATTCTGAGCGGAGACGGTTTGTCTGTCTGGATATTTTATATTATTATTATTTATTAAAGCCTGTAAGTGGAATTAATATTTTTAAATTCGTCACAATTGTTTATTCGTTGCTATAGATAGTGATATACAAAGCGTTAGAAATTAAAATAACGTTTTTAGCGGTTTTTCGTTATTTGTCAGTGGTTTTTACTGTGGCATTAAATAACTATAAAAACCGAAAAATAACCTCTCTTGATCTAATTTGCTAAAATATAAGATACTATATGTTGAAATCGAAGCAATCCTTCAGGTAGAATAAATATTGCATACAGGATAAAAAATAAATACCATTGTAAAACCAGTAACCACTAGAGCTTCATCGCTCCGCTCAGAATCTAAAATATAATTTAAATTATAAAAAAATATTCTAATGACTGCATTTGATCCAAAATAAAAATTGATGTCTCTAAATAGGCAACTTTTTCTGAATTATCTTAGCTTTTACATAAAATAAAAATAATAAATTATATAATATTATAATATTATATTACATTGAATGATATGATAATGCTAATAAATAATAATGATAATATTATAAATTATACTAACAATTTAAAAAAAAATAAAAATATAATATTAACTGTAGGAAATAAATGAATGGCGTTATTAAATTGCAACAATAAAAAATTAAAAAATGTCTTCCACGCCTTCACAGTTTCCCAATGGCCCATACTCAAAACATGGCCCGGCGTCAACTCGAACGTTACACAAATTCCTAATTTTCACCCATAAATTAAATCTGCCCTCCTCATAACTTACTATGAATACGTCTATGATAAATTAATACCCCAGCATAACAAACTATCAAAATATTTTTCACTTAGTTAGAACTATAATGCTAAAATGGACTGTTATATAAACATTTCGTCGTTTCATTTTAATTAAATAATATGATCAATGAATTACAGCGACGATTTTAATACGGTACCTAAGTGTATTATAACACGTTTTATAAGTTTATAAGAATATGATTATCGTTATACCTAACTAAATTTGTTTTCTGCATTATTGTTTTTCGATAAAATTTACTATTGTTTCGTATATACACTTTGCATCTCTGCTCGCCTGCTGAACGACAATGAATATCCAATTATATTTATATAACCACGAACCCGGGCACGACGGCGAGTAGTTTGCGCCTGCAGCGCCAATACAACTCGCGTATTACAATTGACAATAGTATAATAATAAAGCATACGCAGTCGTTGAAAATACAACAAACTCAATTAATTATTATGGGTACATAAAACCAACGGGACCGTTGCCGTTTTGGTCAGTGTGGGATAGTGTCATCTGATCGTCCAAAGAGTCTACTACAGGAAGAAATTTCAGCCACCACAAAAGTAAGTATACTGTATATATTATATGATGAATGCACTGGTTACAGAGTGTCATTTAGCGTTTACAATGATAATATACATAAGTCATTGACGCGATTTACAGAAAACTTAAACCATGAACACCCCATCCAAGAAAATCGTCCTACTGGCTACCGCGGTGCTGGTACTGGTCGCGGTCGTCGGTCACACGTTGGCGGACGTGGGCATGTGCATACGGAACTGCGCGCAGTGTAAGAAGATGTTGGGCGCCTACTTTGAGGGACCACTGTGCGCTGACGCCTGCGTCAAGTTCAAGGGCAAGATGATACCAGATTGCGAGAATATAGATTCCGTGGCGCCGTTCCTTAACAAGCTCGAGTGATCTACGCCACGTATCGTCCGTCACTCAGCACCCTCTACTTATATCTAATTGCGAACAATTATATTATAATCGATATATACATACTGTAGCCATACAGGTCTTTACCGACATACTAAATAGTATGTTAATAAATTATAGTTTATTGATGCTTGATTAAAATGAAAACATAATCCAAAATATGAATATGTACAATAGTATGGTTAAACAAGTATTAATTTAATAAATAAATATTACGATTACCATGACTATTATTGTAATTAAAAATGTTTGAAATGATTTATTACTGGTTTCGGAGTCCGGAGAGTTGGTGAGGACTGTGCATTATGTGAGTTTAGAATAATAGCGAAGAAATACTCCTCGAAAACGTTAAGTATTACCCGGCGTATTGTATAGGCAAAATAAGTACATTACTGCAGTATTTAATAACACCCCCATAATTGCATTTTAGCTCTTTACGTGTATGATACCCAAACACACGTATATCTGATAATGTTTACACAGTTAAATACGAGAATATTCAAACACAATGAAAAATCAATAAGATAATTTATATAATGATGGATTGTTTCAAATTTCCACGAAAATTATTATTCACATTACAACAGAAATCGTTTTAGGTAAAATCATGAAAAATAGTTTCAAGAAAACGCAGAACATTTAAGAAATACACGACAGACGACAGTATAGTTACTTTAAGTGGAATAGCCATGTGTAGGGGGGGGGGGGCTGTGGGTGTTAAACATCCCACCTCGACCGTATTTATATCAAAAATATAATATTTATAATATGTAGGAATACAATCATTTGGTCGTGGCAAAATATATACTGTTGTGCCATATCACACACTAGCTCGGTTTAAGATCTTAAATAGTTCACATGGTATCGTATTATTGCACTAGTTCAGATAATAATTATACTACACCATCATATGGAATTTGCGTTATCTGCTGCAATCGTAATAATAAACATCATTCAATTATTTTATACACGATGTAGAGCAGATACATAGTCTTATCTATATCGAGATTTAGTCAGGGCTTGAAACCGTTTTCAAAAACATAACCGAGACTGTTATCAAAAATGAAACCAAAAAAAAATGGATACCGATATTAAAGTCAAAACCGAAACCGGAAAAAATTGGATACCGGTAATATAATTTAAAACCGAAACCAAAAAAAGGTAGATAAGTGGATGTCGCTCTGCTGTACAGTAGGGTGTTAAATTTGAATTCAATGATATAATATCATTGTATAAAAAAAAACGATTCTGAGCGAAAACGGTCAGTCAGCCTATGATATTACCAAGTATGTTTGATGATATTATTGTGAATAAAGTAATTTATATATAACCTATTAAGTGTAGCCTTGTTTTCAATTTTCAATCCTTAGCTATAAAAGTTGGAACATTTCATAAATTTTTAACTACGAAATAATTATTAAATTATAAATTTGATAAATGTTATCAAAATATGAACTTTAAACGTTTATAAAAAAAAATTGTGCCTATGTAATTTAAATATTTTTCAACTGCTATTAGAACGATATATCAGGAGGCTTATATTAAATTTTCACGCTTTTTTACCTAAAAAATACAATTTTATTGATATTTTACAGAAAAAAAACTAAAAAAATTTAAAACTGACAATGTCCGTAAACAGCTCAAAAAGAGTCAAATTATTTTCAAAATGTTATCGTGTATAGATAATGCTAATATAAACATTCAGTGAAATTTTCAAGTAGCTACAGTCATATGTTTTTTAATTACAACAAAATAAGAAAATCGTTACATGAGATATCGAGTGAATATCAAATGATGTAAAAATATGAATTTCAAACGCTGATAAAAATTTAATTTGTCTTTCTTGTAGACATTTTTTTTTGATTATGGTAGACAAACTTATGGATAATCTTGTATTACATTTTCAAAGCTTAGATTTAAAAGGAAAAATTTTTATCAATTCTCAACTCAAAATAATTTACTAATTTTCGTGATTTTTCCGTATTTTGTTAAGATTTGAACTTTAAATACTTATAAATAAAAACCGTGACTGAGGATTTTTAATTTTTTCATTTGCCTTTGAAGCAATAACCTAGGAGCCTTCTATTAAATTTTCAAGCTTTTTTACCCTACAAATAAAATTTTATATTTATAGAAAAGAAAACTAAAAAAAATGGAAACTGACAATGTCCGTAAACAGCTCAAAAAGAGTCAAATTATTTTCAAAATGTTATCGTGTATAGATAATGCTAATATAAACATTCAGTGAAATTTTCAAGTATCTACGGTCATTTGCTTTTGAGTTACACACCAAAAACCAAAATTGATTTTCTTGAAAACAGATTTTGCGTAAAAATTCCCGTTTTTCTTTAATTTTTCTTTTGTTTTTCACGGCGATTTTGAAAACTACTGGGAAATTTTTACTTTTGATCCCCCAAAGTACCAACTAGATTCACTTTCCTATCAGAAAAGTTAATATCGAAGAAAATCCAAGCACTTACTGTCCTATAAGGTGCAGATGACAGACACAAAAAAAAAAAAAAACATACTTCATTGTAAAATCAATACATTCATCGCTCCGCTCAGAAACTTAAATTGGTAATCGTTATTTTTTTTTTTATTTGACGTTTTTTTAAATACGTAAATTCCATTAATACGCATAATTAATACTCATAATAAAATTGAGATCATGATTAAAATGTTGATAACCATTTCATTATTCGCAAAAGAAAATTGGAAACCAGTATACAAAACCAAAAACGAAATTTCTTAACACCGGTATTGCTAAGTTGAAATCGAAATCGTAAAATTTCAAAACCGGTATATAAAATCGAAACCGAAACCGAAATTTCCTAGTACTGGTATTGAAAAATCGAAACCGAAACCGAAAAAATTAAAAACCGGTATACAAAATCGAAACCAAAACCGAAATTATTTCAATCGGTTTCAAGCCCTGGATTTTTTTATTACCTAACTGTGTTTACAGCACTATAATAAAATGTGTCAATAATTGTTATCATTATAAAAACATATTATAATTTATTAAAACAATTTATAACTACATTGTAGGGAGTGTGAAATCCTTCACAAGTTACATTTTATTACAAAAAATAACTGCCCTCTAAAAATAATCCTGGTTACGCCACTGAATAAGTTACTTATTCATTATATTTTTATTTTGTTTTTCAATATTTAAAAAAGGCGGGCAAGTGGGTACCGCTAGTTGTTTAGAAAGTTCTCTGTTTTAATGAATGGCTTATATTTGAATTCAGTTATAGGTACAGCTGGTAAGTAATTGTATTCGAAAAACAATTCTGAGCAAATACTCTGTTAATATTAGTTAGGTATATTTTATGAAGTCATTGTTATTAAATTAATTAATTTTCCTATTAGCAATACAGCAGGTCTAACCTAACGTGCAATTAATTATCGAACATTTATAGTTAGTATTTTATGTAATAATTTTATTATATAATTCTAAAAAAAAAATATTTAAATATAGAAAATCTTCTTAATGTAAATAATACTAAGTCTGTAAGTATAGATCAATAAATAAAAAAAAAAACACACATCATTGTAAAATCAATACATTCATCGCTTCGCTCAGAATCTAATAATACAAATTGAAAAACAGAGATTAGTAAATTGTAATTCAATACATCTTATAAAAGAGATTAATAAATTAACTTTTTTTTTTTAATTTGTTTTTCTAGATCACCAAATGATAACTTAGAAAATCTTATAAATGGGCTGGATTTATATTTTTTACCTATAAGTAAAAACTATTTGTGATGATATTAATAATAATATATTGAACAATCTAATTATTATTGATTATTTAAATATTATGGCTTCAAATGGGTATCTATTTTTTTCCGATCTTCAATAGCTTTTAATACTTATTTGAAATTTAAAACAACGCTTCCTATGCCAAAATAATTAGTTCATAAGGCATCATCCGAACTGCGCAATAGTTTTTTATGTTAGTATGTTTTTTAGATTTAATTATATGTATTGATTATTATGTTTTTTGCAATAAATCAATTTTTATTAGTCATTATTTCATTAAACAATAAAATTAAGTGTCCAGATAATTCCAGATAAATGTCCAATATTTGGGCTTTAATAACAATTATTATTCAGGTTAATATTGGTTAATACGGGTGTTTAGTAGGCTAGAAAAAACACACAGGGTTTATTAATGTAAAGTAGCTACATTTTTCTAAGAAACTGCAAGAACTAAGTAAATGGAAAATTAATTAGCCATCTATTTATTACTGTGTAGCGTGAACCCGGCTTACTAGTTACTATCACGGTTATCTGAGATAACCATGGTTAGGAGTTACTGGTTACTATCATAGGCATAAATAAATAACCAATTTTTGAGAGATAACAATGTTTATGTTAGGGATACCTAAATAATATATTACCTACTAGCTACTAAATAGGCGATTGTGAACTCAGCCCGAGAAAAAAAATCATCAAAAGGTCTATTGTAAACTCGGCCGCGTTATTTTCAGGTAAAAATGATTTAGGTGTAAACTCGGGTTTTTACAAGTATAAATGATTGATGTGTAAACTTGGCCCGGATAAAAATATATTATGTGTAATATTTTTGAGAACCATTTAGCATTACCCATAGGACACCATGATGAGGCGATAATCATTATCCTCCAAAAATTATTTTCATTTTCATATTTTTTTTCGTAGTATGAAGTTCGTTATATAAATATAAAATTCACTAAAATTGAGTAAAATTGTAAATAATATGTTTCAGTATTAAAAAATATAAGTAAAATATATCCATCTAAAATTATAAGTGTATAAAAATGTAAAAATATATGTAAAACTGAAGTGTCATAATAATTATTAGTTATATTTATATATTAGTTATTTGTAATGTATTTTTTTTAAGTAAAAAGCCATATGTCTGACGTATTCACTCACCGATATATAATAATTGTTAACAACAAATTGTTCCCATAAGATATTGAATATAGATACGTTATTTATTATTTTCAGATTAAATTATATCGTGCTTATTATATTTTATTGGTCAAAACAATTATCGGGCCGAGTTTACAAACGAACTTTTTTATTATTTTAAATTTCTGGGCCGAGTTTACAATCGACCTATTTTATTACCTAAAATTTCCGGGCCGAGTTTACAACAAAAAGAGGTAACCGCGGGACAAGTTTACATTTGCCCGCTACTATATGAAGGCCCAAAACTAGCCCATATCTGACCCGATAATGACAATGGGAGGGGGGAAAATACCACCCCCAAATGACACCACTGCGATAATATATCGGTTAATGGTATTATTTAATTATAAATATGCCAACTGAACTTTGAGTGTACAAAAATAAAAAATAAATAAAAGCTACACTTATACATATTATATTTAATAAAAAAACAAAACTTAATAATAAAATAAATCCTCCAAAAATTGCTGGTTCGACAATTTTCTAAAAATAGTGATATCACAACTAAAAATCTTCGTCGACCTCCGTGAAAAAACGGCTAAATAAAAAAAAAGGTACTTTTCAGTTGGCGTACTCAAATAGCCGGTGGTACTCGACTATGGGCTATTTTTTTTTTTTGGGGGGGGGAGGGGGGCGTTGTCATAAATCGAACTTTAAATGCTTATAACAAAAAAAAATTGTGCCATGTATTTTAATATTTTTCAACTACTATTGTAACAATATACCAGGAGCCTTATTGTGTACATTTTTCTCGCTTTTTGACCCAACAAACAAAATATTATTGACATTTAAAAGAAAAAAAACTAATCAAATTGAAAATATCCGTTAACAGCTCAAAAACAGTCAAAATGTTTCGAAAATTAAAATTTTTACTTAGCTGTATTTATACGGAAACACGGAGTTCAACGAAGTGTTTTTGTTATGATCGAATAGTATCGAGTCCAGACTTACTGTGAACTCAGATATATAGATTATAGGTATACAAAAACTAAACTGTTTAACTTAAGTGAGCAACTCGCTAGCGCATCCAAATGAACGCGCTCCGCCGCCTCGAGGTCTAATTTATTCTAGCATTCACTGAAATGGGAATATCGTTTATTACGACGATTGAAACATTACTACTAGCTATTATACATACATGCTTTACGTTTTTGATGATAAATACGTATTATGGTCAAATACAATTAATTTACGTAGTTTTTATACGAAAAGTATACACTATATGGTACTTATATTATTATAATCGTAGTCATATACTTGATACAACCCAGGCGTCGCGATAACGTTAAAACGTATAGAAGTATATTATTAATATATAAAAATCAACTATGAGTGGATGTAAAAAGCACTTGTTGCTCAGAAAAGATAAAAAGAAGAATGAACTAAAAAAGATGTTGAAAAAACTATAAAAATGAAAATATAAAATTTTAAAAATATTGGGCAGTCCGAGTTTAAACCTTCACAAATGACACAAAAGATTATATGCTAGATAGCTAGATATTTGAAAGTTTGATGAAAAAAATGTATTACTAAGACTACTCTACATATACATAATAATATCTATTGAATAATTGGTACTCCTGTAGTATGCTACCTACCAGAAATTATGACATACCGATACCTACTCTTATGTATGTTATACAGGGGCGGACTGAGACCTACATACATTCATCATTACACTCAAAATATCAAATTTCAAAAAAATTTAATGTTTTTAATTTAAATATTATTTTAAATATTTAATATTAATTACTATTATTGTTTAAAAAAATGTATCAATTACTAAGTGTTTCAGAACTTCTACCAATAGCATCTATTGACGTGTATCATTACATAATAAATTCCAAAAATGAATCTAAAAAAACTTTTATAGCCTTCGCAGCTGCAGTTGGACTGTTCCAGTTGTTTTATTTTTGTAAGTAGTGTTGTAATATTGTATTCTTCGTTTTCACGGTAATGATTACTGGAATTGAAAAATATTAAATATAACAAATATTTAACTCGAGGCCCAAACATAAAATTTCTAGAGGGCCTGGGTGGGAATGACCACTTACTCACCCTGCCAGTCCACCCCTGATGTTATATGTTATATTTGAATTTTATTTTTGTTAAGTATCTATGGGCTGTGACTTTGAGTCATTAAAATAAACAACATATTAGCCATTATAACGGTCATATAATACTATATATAATAGCTAAATACTATTAATATTATTATAAGTAATAGTAAATATTCACAAAGACCCACAATAGCTTACTTTTAGATGTTAAATTATTTTAGTCTGTGTTGTGCCCTTCTACCACGATGTGTTAAACAACAAATTTGTTAGACGCCAACTAAAAGAGGAATGGTGGCCAATTTATTTGATGTTTTCTGGGATAACGTGAACACAGCATAATAATTAATAATGTAAAACGTACTAAAATACTTAACAATGATGATCATAAGCAAATAGCAATACATCAAGTAAATTTTAGTTGAATAAATTGTTATTAATCACTTATCAGTATGTAAAAGTGGCAAAATTTTTTGGTAGGTAGGTAGCTTTTTACGGTAGGCAGAATACTACTTCAACGAAGTAGAGGTAGGCAGTGGCGTAGTTAGGAATTGGTTCTGGGGTGGGATACAAGTTTTAAAATCATAGGCTATACCCACCACATCCCCCACCCATGTTCGTCAATAGATCATAATATTATTATTAATTTTATAAATTAAATTAAATGTTTTTTAAAGATAATAAATTAAACAATTAATGTTTGAAAATTGTACAATTCATTAATTCACAATAAAGTCCATCTTTCATTCTCTTTATTTTTTGGTTAAATATCTAGTTTTTTAGAGCATTCTAGGATTTTTTAAGATTTTGAAATTTAAGATTCTTACATGCTTTTACATGTAACAAAAAATAATTATTACGTATGTAAATTGTTAAATTGTTTTTCCAAATTAAAGAAAACAAAAACATTCAGTTCCGTTTGTAAAACATTTTTACTATCCTTTAGTGGATAGACAGTGGTTCCCAACCTATGGTCCGCGAGACGTTATAATAAAATATATATTAATTTGATGTACATTGTTTTACAGTAGTAATTTCCGTTAAATTGTTAATGGTTTTAAACTCTTCTCAATATTAATCAATTATAAACATTGTTATAAGATAAAAGGAATTTCATTTTTTTTTGTTTATTTATAAACTCTAAATTCTAAAAATGAATGAAATTCAAATAAAATGATTCGTGTTTATAAGAAAAATAAGGTCTAAAATGGAGGTATTCGGAAAAAAAAGCCCCGTACTAACTAAAACACATAACGCATTTTCATTATAGTGTACATTTTATAATTTAATATTTGTATATAGATAACCTAACCTTTTTTGGACATAGGTATATTCTATAACCATAATATACTATATGTATAGAAACATTTGAAATATAAAAGATTTAAGTAGAGTAAGGTTATACAAGTAATTGACATTTGACTTTATCTAAAAAATTATGTAGACTCTATCTGGAAACTAGTCTTGGTATCTGAGGTATCTACAAAATTATATTATTACAAATGTGGTTTTTTCGTCTATATAGTTATTGTTGTGATCATTTTAAATTAAAAGTGTGTACAGTGTACCTACAGTTTGATATTCTCTTCAGTACGAATTTTTCGTTCATCTAGTTATTATCTTGTCGTAACGTTTTGATTATTTTGAATTAAAAGTGCGAATATAAAATGGAAGTGATTCGTAAAAATAATAAAAAACCTAAAATTCCATACGGTGGATATTTGTACAACATTTAAAAAGAATGCAAAACTATGATTCGTTGGAGATGTACTAAATCAAGTTCAATGAAGTGTCCCTGTATTTTAAAAACAGATTTAAATATTGATAGTCCAACTTTACTATCCATTGAACACGATCACGTACACGAGGCAAATGAAAATATGCTTTTTGCAGTAAAAATTATAAAAAATATGAAGGCAAAAGCCACAATAACCAACGACACACCTAATCAAATTTTTTCAAGTGCAATATTAAATGTTCCGGAGAGTGTATTAGCCGAATTGCCGAGGGAAGATTATTTAAAAAGAAGTAAACAAAATCATAGGGGGTATAAAAATCCACCAAAGCCGAGATGTCTGTCAGAAATAATTGTTGAGGTAAATTAAAATTGATTTTTAAAACAATAATAAGCATCCAAAAATTTGGAATTTAATAAAAAAAAATGAAAATGGAAGTTGCTGCAGACCAAGCAAAATTGGCGTTGAGTAATGTAGGAGACAGAGTAATGAGTACAAAACTAAGGACAAAACAATTAATTGAAAACCGCCTAAAAAATGTATGTGTACAAATTAAAAATAATGATATAAGTATATTAGATTTTCTAATGGCAGTTAGCCACAACATTAGAAAGTAATGCGACTAAATTATTTTAAATTTGTACAGTTACATTTTTTTAATTATTTTAAATTTTTTAAAATTATATACAAATAACAATTATTGACAATGTAAAATGCAGATTGCAGCTAGTCTTGTATACTTTATAATAATTAATAAGTAATACATAATATATAATATGTTATTGAACTATTTATTATATATATTGTGATTTATTGTTTATGTTATATGATTTTTTAACTGTGATATAATTAGTTATTGTTTAATGTCATATACTAGATGTAATTTTTTTTAAAGTTACCTTTTAATAAAATAATATTATATTGTATTAATATGTTATATTAAAGAAGTGTTAGGTACATTGATATATGTAATGATTATATTTAATTATATAAATCATAATAAAAAAGAAAATATGTATTTAGTTGGTACGGGGCTTTTTTTTCCTAGATTCAAAATGGAGGTGGTCCGTGACACATCGAAAGTTCTCTTAGTGGTAAATAGAGTCAAAAAAGTTGAGAACCACTGCTTTAAAATATATAATAATATTTACGTACAAAATTTTTTTATTAGAATTCGTAACGTAATTATTAATAATAATAAATTATTTACTGCATTTTTTTATTATATTATTCAGAATTTTTGGGTTTTTTTAGGGCATTAAAATCCCAGGCGTTATATTTTATTGTGTAACTTACAAAAATAATAATTATTAACAATATAAACAGTTTTAATTTATTCTGTGTTTATACTAATGTCTATGTTTTAAACGGTTAAAAATTATATCAGAAGCCGTAAGTTGTAAGTTTTTACTAGTTTTATCTTTTAACCTTAATAATAGGAACCATTGTCCATTAAATTTTATTATGAAATCTTAAAATATTTTTTTAGCCAAGTGCTTACGAGAATTTAATAATTATTTATAAAAAAAGGCTCTGGGGGAAGGTTATATCCCCATAATTACACCACTGGTGGCAGGTATATACTACACGTGTACCCAATAATTGTTCGGCTGAAAAAACATTCTCTTAACTAGCTTATAACAACAAATATAGAACAAGCAGCTCTCAGGAAAATTGAACTAATAAAAGTTATGTGCTAGCTCTGAATTTGATATTTTGGATCTAATAAATACCAATGACATAATTCAAGCGTTTGCTTCCCAAAAAAAACAAGAAGAAAATATTTGTAAAATTAATATTTTTGTATTTAAATAGTAATATAAATTTATTTTTATTATATTTGTAGGTTACCAATATTTTGATTTTGTTTAAGGGCCCCTAAAGTTGTTTGGCCCCAGGCACAAAATAATCTTAATCCTGGCTTGGCAGCAGCCTGCAGGTATTCCGTATCCACTATGTCTGTAACACTTTTCCTTCAATTGCAGTAAACTCTGTTAGTTATTTCTATGCTAGTATGTTACCTATATTAGTTTATTGATATCCAAATAATGAAAAAATTACTACTTTTATACCTTAATATTAATATATTATTTAGTTATACTTAATTAGGTACAAAATGTTATTACCATATAACCATTTCACAAACAAAGTTACCTACAAAGAAAATGTACATTTAAAAAAAATTACACTAAAAACGTTATACACAATCCGGTTATTGGTTCACGAACATTTCGATATCACTGCAAGTGGATGTGACATAATATTATATATATTATTTATGTACGCATGTCTGCAGCAATTGAATGACGGCGATTGGTGAAATTGTATTGTAGTGGTTTATACATATATGATAAGAATTTAATATTAGATATTTAAGATGAAAATTAATATAAGTTTATAACGTTTCACCTTTCATGTGTACGTATTAAACATTATTATTAGATTGATATAATGCATTTAGATAAAAGTTTACGAAAGAATATTTACCAACTGTTACACTAAGTGAACATAAATTATTAAATAAATAATACGAGGTCGAAAAAATAATAAAATACGTGTAGCAAGTGTATATTGCTCATGGTTTATTTTTATTTTATTTTCTTACACAAAAATTGCCCGTACACGAACGAAACAGCATTGCTTTAGTAAAAATATATATACAAACATACGTAAAATATATATTACGTGAAGTATAATTGAAATAAACGTATTTAGTATGCGTTATAGTGATTATAAAAATATATTTTGTACTTGCAAATTATATTTTGACGACAACGAAGGAACATTTGAAACAAATCATTTACAAAATAATAGCAATACTATCTGTGCAATGAATAATTATATAAACCACAATTGGACAGCAATAACAGACACAAATCTCACCTGTACTGACTGTTTTATACTATTATACTATATATGTGTATTTATATTTACATTTTTATTTTTAGAGACATCACTAAGACTAACACACGAATTAAGATATACGTATTCTTAATTCGTGGACTAACACCTATGTCCTAGATGTAACCTCCAAAATGTCTAACGCAGGTCATCAGTATACTATTTTAAGCTATGATATCAAAATATGCTTACTTATGGGGAAGATATTATACATTTTACTTGATCGCAGTAAATTATACTTTGATTTAAACTCAGAACCGGTGAAACTCAAGAAATTGTAGATGTAGCAATGATCCCATATTGATGATTATATTCTGATTCATTAAGATCGTCGGATATAAATAGTAATATGCTTCAGGAGTTGACTTCCAAAAAGGCGAAAAATAATTGTGCAGAAAATTAATTTAATTAAACATTATATATATGTTATTATATTTAATAGTTTTTATAATTCTTAGATGGGAGGGTAAAAAATGTGCAAAATAATTAATTTAATATATTAATACTTGCTAATAAATTAACATCATGTACACGTGTACACATTTTTATATTTTTATTTATAAATGTTTAGAGAAATGATTACTTTCGAACTAAATATAGCTCATCAAAAAGTCTACCTAAATCCGGCCCTAAATTTATATTGTTTTAATCGAAATCACTAATTTATTTTCGTTTGCGTTTCCTTTTCGTCGCCTTCGCATTCTTGTAGTCCTGTATAAGTCGTTCATTACTTCTTCATCCATGTTTAATTCGTTGTTTCGAAAACTAATGCACTTTAAAAACACATATGTATTATCGATGATTTTTGATTTTAACAAAAGATTAACAAGTGATATAATAAATTATAAGACGTTACAGTTTAAAAAAAAAATGTAATATTAACTTTTTTCCAGAGTTTGACACCAAGTACGCGTAATCCTACTACAATTGAGAGCGGGCCGAATGTAAAGCGCTGCTCTACAGGTTATGTGTGCATTACTTGATTTTCTTGCTGCACTGCTGTAGGTCGATCGCATACGTACAACAGCAAGTGAAGTGATCGCCTTACATGAAACGAACGCCTTTTGAGTTTCGACGCGATGAAAAATAATCGATATTCTAGATCGACTAATGAACCGTGCAGCCGTTTTACACAGTTTTCACTACTGTAATTATACATTATAGATTTCCGGCGAATCGGAGTCACGTGTGTTTATTTATTTATATTAATGTGCATTGTGCAGCAAACATCTAATACTGATGATAAAATTTTTTTTTTAAAAACATGTTTGTCACGCACGACATTGACATCCGCCGCCGATTGTGAGCTGCCATTTTTGAATACATTTTTTGGCGGTAAACTCCTCACGACACCGAGACTAGGTCATGACGCAATAAATTTTCTCGGTGTCGATGATGTCAACATTATTGAGATAGTTGAAAAATCTATATCTACAATAATAACGAATAATAACTTTTGAGCTCGAATTGTGACGTGATGATTTTGAAGTTTGATTTTGCAACGTGGATAAAAATATCTTTCACAATAGTTAAGATCCATAAGATGTTTCTGTTAATATTTAAAATATTTGTGATACTGCAGCAATCAAACAAGAATTAGGTACCTAATTTCACACAAGTTAACATTTATTAGTAATGAAATTATCCATTTAACTTACAAATAAAATAAATTTAAGTCATGCAGAATAAATTGTATTAACAATTAAAACAACATAATTATTCGTCAAAATATAAAAAGGATCACTCAAATTAAATAATAAAAAAAAAGACGGAAACTCAACTGAATTTCTTATTCTAATATTTGTAATGCCAATTATATTTTTAAATTAAATTGAATAATCCTATTTATATAATAATATAATAATACAGAAGTCAATTATGTTTACTAAATAATACTACATCAAGTAGGTATTGAAAAACAAATTTAATGGTAATTTAATTAATATAGATACGACAATGTTCAAATGTAATGTAATAATTGTATTTTTAAATAATTTTTGTTAAAATTAAAAATATTTGTAGTTTCACTTAAATAATTTAAATTAATTTCTGGGGAAATATTTTGGTTTTGTGATAATTCTATTGAAAAAGATATTGATTTACATGTGTAAATTAAATGTTAATAATATTAAAAATGTTTATGATTGTTTATTAACTTATTTATCTAACTTACAAATATAATAATTGGATGTCATACTAACATTTTTGTAAACATAATAAATATATTATAGAGATTTGTACATATTAGATTCTGTAAAATTTTAAAATAACTAAACTTGGTAAACTTTTGTCTACTAATTTTCTATATCATAAAAATGTCACACACATACAACACATATACTGTTAATTTAATGTTATATCACAAAAATAGTTATGAATACTTGAAACAAACGTTCATATAATTTAATCACACCACACTATTTTTGTGAAATTATTAAATAACACATACATGTACACTAAAATTAAGTAATATCAATGGAAATACAATTGAAAAATAACTGTAAATCTAATTTTCAGCTCTTTTGACTGAAATATTAAACTTGATAATTATTTTTTGTTTTAAAGATCACAATAATAAGTATAATAATAAAAGTTTAAATAAATATTGAGTATGTAAGGTAAAAACATAGTTATTATGATTACCTATCGATAATATAGGTGTATTATTTAAGTATTGATAAAACATTAATTATCTGGGAATTGTTTTTATCATTGAACTCAAAATTCTTTGAAGTACACACAATTAAAGGAATATTAAAATCTAAATATTCGTAGTCACTCCTTTTAGTAGGGGAAGTAGAATGGCCTTGGGCCTGTAAAAACATTCAAAATATTAAAATAACATTTAAAACTAAAAGAAATGAAATAAATGTAAAGCCAAAATATGTTTACACACATTGTTTTATCACTAACATATTTTTACATTAGTGAATAACTTGGCTCACTGTTGTTAATAGTATTAAATTCAACTTAATAACTAAAAGTAAGACTGAGTTCACAATAATGTTTGTAAAAACTTACAATATAAATAGTAAAATCTACTAACATATCCGCAATCTGATGTAGTAAATTAAGATTATTTTTTATTTCATTATTTCACATAGAGCAAAGATAATTTATGTTTGTAAACACAGCCTGTAAATGTACGGCAATTAACTGCAATGCAACGTTTTTCTAGGTGAAGAATATTTAGTCAATATTAAACCTAGAAATTACTAGTTATATTAAGTTAATAGAAATTTTAGTTTAAAATTTTCCATTAATTTAACTTTTATAACTTTGCCAATATTGAATAGACCAAACATAAATTTAAAACTTTGAAATTGAAAAAATTAAAAAAATTAAATTAAGAGTTTACTCACTTTACAAAAGAAAACATTTAAGCTAGAAAAAAAAAACTAAATAACCCAACTAATCCCGCTAGTGGAAAACTGCACAAAATAGGCATATTGTTTTTGTAAACAGTTTTCAATCAAAAAAATATAGAATTTTAAATTATGAAATTTGTACATAAAAACATAACAGTATACTAAAAAGTCTTCAAATCCTATAGTCAATTATTTTAAATGTGGTTTTATAAATGAACATTTTTTTATTAGAAATATTAATTTTATGAAATAGCTATTTTGAATTTTTTTAAATGGTTTAAAAATTGAATTTATTATAATATTTATTTACAAATGGATTTTATTTTTAATTATGCTGTAAACGGGAATAAATCTTAAGAGGATGCTATACTTGCATGTTGCAAATTGTACATTCTGAATAATCCTTTTAACTAATTTATGATTAATATTGGAGCGAATTGAACTATTATCAAATTTAGAAGTAAGAATATTATGCACAAACAATTTAATATTTTAAAATACTCATAATTTGCTTTAAAATGAAAATCTAAAAAAACCTATGAGGTTCACTAGATAATACTCTTACTTCTATATTTGATAATAGATCAATTAGCTCGAATATTAAAAGTACCAGAGTTAAATAGATTATTCAAAATTTACAATTTTCTATGCTATGCATTTGTAAGACAGAGACATTGCATGTGGTGTAACGTCCTATTAAGAAGATTTAAGAATTATTCGATAACAATTATATGGTAGGTACATATCTTTTGAATTCTAAACACAATGACCAAAATGGTAATTTTTAAACTTAAATTAGCTTCTAAAAATAAAAAATATACATATTTATAAATATATTTACATAGTATTCTCTACCATAATATTAGATACAATAATTATTGTAAAATCAGTTAAATAATAAATAGTTTTATATGAGAAAAGAAATTATGATAGAATTTACATGGTGTTAATATTAGTATAAAACAATTTAAGCAACATAAAATCTTAAAACCGTAAATTAGTTCTGAATAAACTATGCTATGAGCATTTTAGTTTAAGAAATAATAAATTTACATGCACATATAAAATGCTTATGCTCATAATACAACTTAGATCGTCATTGGTATCATTCTTGGTGTTTCCTAACATTTCTTCTACAAATAAAAGTAATTATAATTAAAAATATTTTATGTTGAAAAATATGCCAAATTAAAACTGTATATCCTAACTATACCCAGCATTAATTCAAGTATAAACAACTAATTAGTTAGTATAGATATTTATATTGATTTGACAGATAAGTCAAATAAATATGAAAAATTATAATTTAAAATTACAATAATCGTTATGAATACATACATAGGTAATACAGTTTCAAAAAACACAATTAAAAACAGTTTAATAGAAGGCCACATTAAAGAATGTTGTAAAGAATAAAAATTAAGGTACATAAAATATATTATTAAAAATCTTTCATTTATTAACAGCCTAACTTAACCTAGCCTAACTAGATACTTCAAATATAATTGATATATTTAACCCCTATGATATTTAACTGTGGTTTACCAGAGACACCAATACCAGTAGGTAGATCAATGAGTGGAACAAGATATAAATCATATAAATTAAGACAAAATTAAGAGAGCTATAAGTCGGATTAAAAACTTGAAGGCTCTAGTTCAGACAAACTACCACCTAACTTAAAAAGTATTATAGTGCAAAACTGCACAAAACGATTTATTAGTTGGTTCAAAAAAAAAAATGACTGAATGGAATAAATCTAAAATCTTTTTATCTTAATATAGAGACAAGATGAGCTGCGATAGTTATAGAAAAATATTGTTACTGAATGCAGCTTATTTATTTATTTTGAACATATTGAGAGCAGTGCCTAAATTACAAATGCTGTACATTTTACATCCATATATAAATTGTATATAAGTTACAAGAAAATTAGATATATACAATAGTTAGTAAAATGAGAAAGAAGTGTCCGAATTGGCATGCCTCATAATATTAATATAGCGATTGTCTTATAACTAAGGCTCGGAACTTGATGCATTTGAGGCTCATATTTATAGAAATACAACTTCTGTCACACAGAATTCAATATTAAAAATTTAATTTTGCATTTTTTGGTATTTCTTGGTTGATCGAAAGGTCTTTTTTTTTTTATCAATTTTGGTGCATTTTTAAACTTTTTGTAGGTGTATTTGTATTTTTTAGATTTTAATCCTGAGCTATAATTATAAATAAAGCCATCAGTACGTATGAAAATATTATGCACATACTTTAATTGTCAAATATAACATATTAAATGGTAAAAAAACATTTATAATTTAATATTTATTTGCTAAGTACCTAATTTAATTTCTTCTAATGTTTACAGTTTAACTAGTAAAAATATAAAAACAAGAAAAAGAACAAATATTTATTTTTTAAGATAAATGAACTTAGTATTATTTTATGTGATAATTTAAAAATAAATCAAATATTAATTTTTATGTAATTTTTTAAAATTATGTTTTGATGGTATACATTAAAACTTTTTTTTCAAATAAAATATGTCATTTTTTAGATCACTTTTAAGCATACTTGTAATTTTATTGCATTTTTTCTTTTAAGGTTTTTAGATTTTTTTTCATCAAGTTTTGATGGTAGGAATGAAGAATGTATATAGGAAGTTACTTATGTCCTTTCCAGAAAGGACTAAATAGTATAAGAAAACATATAACAAGTGTTTATGGACTTCATAGAACCATACAATGGTATATATTGGGTTAATTGATGTAATTAAAGTATAAATTTGGTTTTCTAAAGAAAACTTGTCTCAATGACGAAAATGTATATGAATGAGACCAGGCATCAAGTAAGAGGAGACGATAGTATCATAAAAGTTCAGAGAAAAATCAAATTAACGGAAACATTGGCATTTAGAATAGGGACCTTACTGTGGAAAATTATGTGTATGAGAAAACTTAAAGCTTCAAGTATCGGGAGTATTCAACGACTGGACATAGTCATTCGACTACTTAAAGTACAAAGTGCATTATTCGCACAAATTAAATACTTCAAATCAGAGATATTCTTCATAGCAAAGGTATTAAAACTGTGTGAGTTGACGAAGGCAATCGTGACAAAGCACCGGAAACCAATTAATATAGGTCATACCATTGATTATATATACTATAGATTGTTTACTATCCCATATTTACGTTGCACGAAAAATGGATGTGGCCGTTATGAAGCGCTGTCATTGCCCATTAGTTACCTATAGTCATAATAGAAATAATAGTAACAATAATCACTGTTATTATCACCAATATTAAAATCCGTATTGTTTCAATTTTTTCTTAATAATTTGGGAGCCCGTAAACACACATATGAGTTGCAAAAGAACATATACATGGCTATTGTAAGACCATCATTAACTTATTGTATTTGTTATTGATATTATTGTAAGGATGTAAAGTATTGAAGAGCAGATTGAACAAAAACTAAAAAACTTTTAAGAATAAAATATCTAGAACAATATGTGGACCAGTGCTTGATAACATAGTAAATATCTGGTATAAAAAAAAAACATGGAAAAGGGACAGACAATACTGTGATATGGAGTATGCCCAAAACTAAATGAAAAGAGAAGAAACCAATGAAGTGAACTCAAATCAATTGAATGGTGACCAATAGGAAGAAGACTCTGGCAATGATACAGAAAAAACAATGGAATGTTAGAGTACTAAAAAATCTGAAGAGATTGGAAAGTAACTGATTGCGAGGAAAGAATCCAGAACCGTGATTATTGGAGGTTGGTACAGTAGCAGAAAAACATTCTCAAGAATTGTAAAGCTACGTGATAATGATAAAATCCTTAGCAGCACAGCAATAAACTTTTTTTTTATTTTAGTGATGCAAGTAACACAGTGAATGTTACTATGTGACATTAATAACTCAACTCTAAATTTGTTAACTCATTAATAATTACAATAGTATGTTTCATAAACCAGTGAATATTTAAAACGTTAACACAATACCAATGGCGTTCTGAAATTTAATTATAACAGTTGAAAATTGGTTAATCTACTGGTGGAACCTCCATTATTTATTAAACTAATATTCTATAATTGCTAGGTTGCACAAAAAATTATGATAGATTTTAAGGATCATTGGATTTTACTCATTATGTCTAAGCTACTCATAAATATTTAAGTTAAACTATAATAAAAGTTTCTGCAACTTGACCTATAATATATTGGCTAGAAACCTACTCTTATTTACGGTATAATTTAACTAGGTAGAAACTTAGAAATCTGCTTACTATTTTTATGCGACATGTAAAAGGTCATAGTTTGTTAACTGTAAATTATTATTAAGTGATGAAACTTACGTGGATATGGCCAACCAGAAGGTGGTGCTGGCATTGGACGTGGTGGCCTCCATGCTCCCATTGGTGGTGGGAAGGGAGGAGGTCGCAGTGGAATCATCATGGGTCCTGGTGGGAAAGGTCTCGGTGGCATTCGAACTACTCCAGGTGGTGGTGGTGGTGGATACATAGGCTGTGGTTGAGGTTGCTGGAATGGATTTTGTTGTTGCTGTTGTTCCTTAAATAAAATTAATATAAATTCGTTTAAACTATTACTACTTTAAAGCATAATTACTTGTTGTGGTGCAGATTTTGGCTTGGATTGAGATCGTCTTTTTCTTTCTTTGGCTTCTCGTTTTCGTGCTTCCTGATTTTTATTAGGTCCTCGTTTTTTACCATTCTCTAATAATATAACACAAAACACAATGTAAAAAAATTTAAAAGAAATTGTTAATATTTGAAGAATATAATTATAAAATGACTAACTTAAATAAACATTTCAAACTCATAAAAGAGAAATTACTTTGTATTTATGGTGGGTACCACTTCTACAATAATTGCAGATTAGAATCAAAAAGATTTTTTTTAATCCAGTTCATGAAGGTATTTAATTATTTAACTATTAAATTTTAATGTAAGTTCTGCTAAAACAGATTAACATTTTTTATCTTATATCATTAATTATAAATACTAGTTGTACTCACCTGGAAGTATATGTATATGGTATAATATGTATAATAACAAAGAATAATAATAAAAACTAAAATAGTTGATACAATATTAAAAATTGAATAAACTATTATCATTTTTACTAACTGTACAGTTACTAACCTCTACGCTTTATAGGTGAACGGACTGGTGGTGGTGGTGTCCTTCTTCTAGGCGAAATGCGACGGCGTCTCTCTCTTGAACGATCCCGTCTAGGAGGTGGTGTGCGTCTTCTTCGAGGTCGTTCATTAGGGTGTGGTGGACGATCTCTCAAAGGTGAAGAAAGTTCACGTAATGATGGTGGGGTTATTGGCAATTGTTGTTCGTGATTAGGAGAAAATTGTCGGTTATTGGGTGACATACTCCTGTTGTACTGGTAATGATTCTCAAAATATATAGGAGATCCACTATGTCTGGGACGTTCTTCATAATGAATTGAGTCATCCTTCACACGATGTCTATTGTGATCACCCGGTCTAAAACGTTGCATTTCAGGTGATCTAGGTTCTGGAGGAGGACCAGAAGAAAAGTTTTCCATCTTAATTCTAAAAAATACCATACAATTTGTAATGTCAATTCTACAAGCAACATTAATCAATGTGCTATTATTTACTGTTCCAAAAAATGTTCAGGCCTTGGTGGACGATCATGAACATTTCTTTCTGGAGAGCGCTTTGGTCTATCTCTGCGTAACATATTGTTGTCAGAATTGAAATGATCCCGTTCAGGAGAATAAGGCAAAGGAGGAGACGGAGGACGGACCATATTAACCCGTGGAGATAAGCTTTGATCACGAGACATTAACCTGGATGGACTCATAGGATGAGCCATTCCATAATTCTTATCTAAAATAACAAATATTCAATAAAAAGTACTTTTATAAAATTACTTTTAACTTATAATATATTGAACAGTTTAAAATAAACTGTGTAAATAATGCCAAACTATACTGACATACCGTTATCATAATGTATCTGTTGGTTATTTTGATTAAAATGAACTTGCCGTTCTTCAAAATTTTGATGGTTTTTATCTATGATTCCAAATAAAATAAAAAATTTGTACATTATTGTTATTATTATTTTCTTTTAATACGATTAATAGTGAAAAATTTGTGCCATTACATTTTGTAAAGAAATGCTTACATTAAAATTGTTTACAAAATTTGTGGCAACACTAATGCTAAGTAAAATTATTCATGCAAGTCTGAAATGTATAGATTATATAACAAGTCATAACTCATAAATAAATCAAATAATACCAATGATATAATTATAAAAATAAAATAAAAAAAGGCAATAAATAAAATAGTTAGTGATATTGATGATATTGTGTATATCAATAAAATTATAAAAAGATGGACAAGTCGGTACCGCTCTGCTGTTCAGTAGTTGTCAAGCATGTCGTTGTAATGGATTTGATATATTTGAATTCAATGTATACGAAAAAAAATTCTGAGCTGAGATGTTGAGTCAGCCTAGCATAGTTGTATAAATAATAGAATTTAATAGTTAAACATTTTTTTTAATAAAAATCAAAAATATCCCATGGCTATAAATAGTATAACTTTCCTGTGAACTTTTTATTTTCGATAGAGGTAGTAAAATTTGTTGGGAACCTTCTATTATTATTTATAATGTTAGCTATGAAAAGAAAATCTTTAATAAATTTCTAACTAATAAAAATTTTAAAAATTCTCATGGCTATGTATAATTCAAAAAGACCTAAAACTGTTTGAAAATTTAACCATGTAATGATCATTTTAACAATTGGTGAAAATTTCAAATATCTAAGGCTCATTCGCTTTTTAATTACAACAAAATATCAAAAATTGATAGATGAAAATTTGTTAATTTACCGATGAAAATTCAATATCATAAAAATTTTAGATTCAAATGCATAAAATATGTTACTTTCCAGTAAACTTTTATTTTTATTTTTTTTTTGAACTTACATCAATGAAACTTATAAGAAACTTTGTATTAAATTATCAAACTTTTTTACTGAGTTAAAAGTTATTATCAAGGATAATTTAAAAAAAAACTTACAAATTTCTAAAGATTTCTTAAGGCTAAATTAGCTCAAAAAGAGTCAAAATATTTTGAACTTGTTACCATTCATTGAAAATTCTAATGTAAAAATATTAAAGGTCTACACCAGAAAATAAAATCGAGTTTTTCAAAAATTGGTTTTGTATAAATATTACCACTTTTTTCTTTGTTTTACCTGACACTTTCTAAGACTACTTGAACTAAATAGGAGCATTTCTACTATCCAAAATGTAGGTGACAGAAAAAAAACACATCATTGTAAAATCAGCACATTCTTTCGCTCAGATTCTAAAAGTCAATAAGTCCAAACATAATAACTTATAATATGTACCTATATATGATACTGATCTTAATTTTGTTTCTAAAGTATCCATATACTATGATATATTTAATTAATTAAATCATATTTTTATTTGTTTAAGTGTTTTACTGTAAAACAAATTGTAATATCGATGGACTGTATACCACATACAAGTTTATAGCTCAATTGGTATTTGTATCAGCTATTATTAATATAATTTATTGTAATTGATTGGCTAAATTAATAAATTAAATAAATAAGAGAATTACAAAGATGACATCAAACTATAGTATCAATGCGTTTGAAAACAGCGTATTTATTTCATGTGTTGGATCTAAAAGCCTGACAAGTTTATGACCATTTAGAATAATCAGAATCAGTGGCGCAACCAGGTTAGGTCAGATTAAGCCATACCTATAATGGGTAGGTACACTACCAAAATAGTACAAAAAATGTTTCGTAATGTTCTAACAAGTACCTATGTATCCTCACTTTGAAAAATTCTGGTTGCACAATTGATCGGATTTGAGTTAATTTAAATATATTCTAGGTTTTTGTGGAAATCAATTTTTAATATTTCTTTTAAAATTGTTCTTGAGTTCAGTTCTTATTTATATATTTATTTTAATTTTTAGGATTACTTTAATGTTCTTTTAGAAAGTTAAACATTTATTCAAAAGTCAACTTCCACAATGACCAAGGAAAAATAACGATGAGTACAAATATTTTTACATAATTAAAATCCTTCTAAGTTGGTATATTTTTTTCAGACTTTTAACGTCTAAATTGATTAAAATTACTTTCATGTTGGAACAAAATATTTTATCAATTCAAAACAAATCAATGACTTGTACTACATGCGTGTGCAAACCACTAATTGTTTCCCTGAAACATCATGACAGCACGCCATAGTGATAGAATATGTGAGCGGTGGTGGTAGTGTGGACTCTCATACAAATGTTGTTTTTGTATACTTCACAACAGCAGTATACAATTTCATGTGTTCAACCAATTGCCTATCACATACTCCTTAATAATGGAGCATACCCAACCCCCTCAATTTAACATAAATATGACTAATATGAACAATAAGCAATTTCATAACACTATCTTTAAGAAATATATTAAGTAAAACAATTATGGTTATAGTTATATTGTTTGAATAGTAAATTATAACTAACATATTAATAATTTTGGGTACCAGCCAAATAACAGAAATGTTTCCTAGATTATTATAGATTGATATAATATATTATATTATAGTTATAAAAAAAATATACATAATTAATGAATTATAGTATATCATTTAATGAAGGAGAGTGCTAATTAGTAATAATTCAAAAATTTAAATTCAGATATTTATGAAAATAGAAGTTAGTTTTCAAAAAAAATTGAATTTTCAAGTAAAGTTTATCTCAATCACAATTGAATAATCGTAATATTATCATTGAGGATTTCATTTTTTTTTATACATATACATATTATATGTATGAATTGTACTATGAAAAATTAGCTGTAACCGATTAAAATATAGTGAAAAATTAATACTCATAAATTTCAATAATAATAATCCAATGTTTAAGTAATTTATTTAGGTAAATATAAAATAATTTACTAATATCGTCTCATGAAATACATTTATCACATATTTTTGTACATCAAATTCTTGGTGAAAATTTAAGCAAATGTTCAATATACCTAGGTGTGGTTTGCACTAAAAACAAACAGTTTTGACATAATTTTGTATTTTTTTAGAATTTATAGCATTAGTTGAATTTTTTAAGAGCGATATTACATTCTTAAGTTAAACTGATTAATAAATTTGGATGTTTGAATGAAATATTACAATTTATAGACTTTGTAATCATTCTTTGACTGTTGTCTTTCACAGGAGAATTGTGAGATAATCTTTTTCAATAGGATTACCGATCAACGGGCTTCTTTCATACATATATAATATTTGCATGCTATACATCCTACAACCTATAACAAATATTCTAAAAACTAAAATTGGAATCTTCTTGAATTTGTATATGTAATGTGAAACTTAATTACATTAAAATAAAAGTACTTTACACAATTACACAATTATAAACCGTAATTCATAGGAATTATTTGTAATTTTGAAAGATTAAATTTAATGCAATTTTAAGTCAAAAGTTTGTACTGAACAAAATGTCTGTATAGAAAATATAATATGGATAAAATCCACGTTGATTTAGAATCAGTTTTAGTTTAGAATTATTTTTAAAGAACCAATATTTATTTTCATTTGTAATGGATTTTGAAGGGTTTGTTGTAATTTTGGAGTACAAGGTTAAAATATTAAATGAATTTATTAGTTTATTACAGTTAAAAAATACTTTTTCTATCATAAATACCACCTACCTTTTGATCTATTACCAGCTACTGAATCTTCAACTACATAAGCTTTACGAAACGAATCATTTTGCTGAATGTCAGCTCGTATCATTTGAACTCTAATGATTTTTAATTTGTCATTTCCAAGATCATGCAATACATCAGTTTCTGGTCCTCTAAACACAGGTTTTTCAGGAGCACTTTGAGACATGTGGTACCTATTAATAAATACATAAATATACACTTATACAAATTATATTATATAAATAATACTCATACACATATAAACTACAGTATTATTTTTCACTTCAAAAATTGTCTTATAAATTATAAAAAGGAGATAACAATCATTAAGCCCATTATTAGGTTATTAATTGTTATTATTTATTGGCTATTTATAAGATGAATCTAAATGCCTTAATTACATGTGTAAAAATCACTTAATAAAAAATTATCTATACAAATTTAAATTTTCATACAAAATAAGATTCAATAAATTAATTTTCATCCTATATTAAGACAACAGTAATTAACAAAAAATACATTGATATAAGTTACCCGAAGCAGATGAATTTTTTACTAAGTATTAAAATAATCAATGATGTGCTTACACATTATAGGCAGCACAGTTCTTGTGCTTCCAACATTAATGTAACACAATGACAAAAAAAGGTTTATAAACAGTATTAGAATAGATGAACAAATCAGTCAACTTCTGATATTTTTTTATCAATTACTAAAATAAATTAGATTAAGGCAGTTTATATATTTTCATTGTCCAAGTCTCTGCATATTTACAACATTTTAAAATCGTTAACATACCAGTAATTCAAATATTTTCAATATTAAAATTGTGAGTTATAAAAAATCGTTAAGTAATTCAAATATTAATTTGCACATAATATATTCATTATGGTCACATATAAAAAATACAATATAACAATACACTTAGAAAATTTGTATAGAATCAAATTTTTGTCCAATATAAATCAATTGCACTTCTATAAAAAGCTTTAATCAGTTTGCAATATTTTTCTGTCACAATTAATCCAAACATAACAGTATAATAAATTGAAACATATCATATTAATTAAATTATTAATTAGTTTAAATATAAAACAATTAATTCAAAGATTGGTTTGAAATCAATAGAAAAAATAAAGAATCAAGATTATTATTTATACACTAGGGATAATAACAAAATAAAAGGTATATACTTCTTTTCACGAGATAACCGTTTCGTGCATGTTGAATGACTCGCATTGCTTGTTTATCTGTAAAATTCCCTTCACACAGTATACGACCATATGTGTTTTGATAGGGGATGCATAGCGGCGGCGACTGGTTTAGTTTGTAACACAGTACCATTCTCTCGTAAAAAGAGCATTATTATTATTAAAGCGCTTTCCACTGATAATTGTTTAAAAAAAAAGTTGATGAATAAAATAAATTTTTTTATTTTTATAAAACACACATAATAATATATTGTGTTAGAATATATTTTATTTTTGTTTAATATCCAATATCATCAACAAAAAAAAAAAAAGAAACTGGTTCAATATCTTTATTTTTGCTTTTTTCATTTCCACAATAATAAGGGTACAAAGCTAATACGACTTACATAGATAACAGAAAGATGGGTATATACTAATATAGGAATCCAAACTTTATTCGAGGGCGATGTAAAAATTGAAAACTCTTGCTCGCCAAAACATTTATAATAATCAAATTAACAATTTTGAAGTTTATAGAAATTAAATTAACATAATATAAAATTATAAGTTTTTATTGTTTATTATGACATACTATTTTTTTTTTTTTAGAGAAGTGTAAAGAGACATTTAAATTTAGTATAGTGTTAGCTTTTCTTTACTTAAATTTATTTATTCATTATTGCCCATTGGCATAATGATTAATATTGAATATAAATATAATTTCACTCCATAAAAAAAATTAATAAAAAAAAAAAACTGAGTTAGAGTCCAGTAACAACTTGGTTGACTTGTTAGCGGACGTTAGTTTGGATATTAATGCTCCATACAAACAATATAATATGGGATGAACAAAAAAACTCTTTCCTGTTAATGCCAAGATGTTAAAGCTCCAGATTTTGATATTAATAAATAGTTGACTATAATAATAAGTGTAAGTAACAGACATATTATGGGCTATTTTGCTAATTTATTTCGCATTCACTGAATATTTATCTCAGGTTGTCCCGGACTTATATGAAAGAGCTCATCTAATAATCATCATCAAAATTCCGTATTATACATCACTACTATTTTATTTACAAATTGGGATATTACATAATTATTATTACGTGTTTAAAATTAATTATAGAATCAACTAAAATGTATTTACTATCTACACAAAATTGAATACATTTAAATATAGGTAACATAATTAATATTTTCTATAACTAATTCCAAATAATTTAATATATTTTATTGTTTAAATTTTATTTTCTTATTATAAAATTATGTAACAATATATTTTTTATGAGGATGTCAGCACACTATTTATTTTCTCTCTTTGACCCACACACAACATAGCAAATTTACATTTAGCAGAACCCTGCTATATTAAACTTTAAGTTGATAACTTTAATGGTGTCACCACGTCAACTGTTTTATGATATTTTAATTTTTATGTAAATTATTAAAATTTAAAAATGCTTATAAATTGTATGAAAATTAAATATTGCAAAAAACCAACACAGGGACCCAGGTAATGTTCTTAGCTTTAAGTTTGATAATAGGTGAATTCACTTTAATATTAAAAGTAACAACACAGTGTTGGTTTTGCTAAACGTGAATTTGCCATGTTCCGAAAGAGAAAACAAATTGTGCACCTCCTCTTAAAAAAACATATTGTTACATATTATAATAAGAAAATAAAATGGGGATTAGGAAATTAAAACAAGTATATTCAGTTAAGATACATGCTCAAATTTCAATAAATTTAAATTTATTTTACTAACAAGCATAAAACTTTATTAAGATTTAAAATATGATGACCAGATGTCCCCTAATATGATTTATAGAATATTAGAGTCAAATATGATATTATAAATAATAATCATCCAGTGGCGGCTTGTGAGGTTCACCTAAGGCGGTGCACAAAAAATGTATAAGATACCTATGTAAGATGGTAAAAATATTAATTTTGTAATAGGTGCATACCAAAATAATGTAATACAATAACGTAATTAATGGATAATGTACAGTATTATCGTTTCAACGAATGACGCAACATTGCGACACTATAAAAATAGGTTTAGTGCACACATTAAATGTGTTCTGAACTACTATATATTACTAACCGACATGTTGAGGCATGTAGCTAATGTTTACACGGCCGCCCAGAGCACAAACAATTTGTGCTCCGCGAAGTATGTAATTGTTTATAGACTAACTTATTAACAAGAAAAACTCCAAAAACTTTTTTTTATTACAAACCAAGTTGCATAATTCAATTATATGTTACCATAAGAATCTAATAATTTTTAATTTTTTGGGTGGTTCACGTGCTCCTGTGCACCATACCACGAGCCGCCACTGTAATCATTTATAAAAAATGATTAACAGAGTGATACTAGTACTTGCTTGAATTTGTATGTTGTATTTAAGATGCTTTACTTAAATAAGTGTCAAAAATAACATTTAGGTTTTTATTTCATAATAATTCATTAGTTTTAATTATTTTGGTTAGGTGCCTATATCAAATTTAATTTTACCAATATATTTTTATGATTTTAGCATTTAATTTAAGATATTAAACGCTCATTTTACACACAATATTATCATATGTAAACCATACCTATCAGCAGAAGGTACGAAATGTTTCACAATACTTGCACCTTCACCTGTGTCAGGTTTCAATTTATTTCCATTTTCACGAAATATATTCACAGAAGTATCTAAATTCTTATATACATTGTCATCATCATCATCATCATCAGTTAATATGATTGGACTATTAACTACTCTCCTAAAGTGACACACAATATTAAGTTTAGTGTAAACATAAACCCCTAAATGTTTAAAATAATTTACTAAGTACTAACATAAGTATTCTGGGAGTATTTCCAGGATGTACAATTCCATTAGATTTTTGATATTATCTTTGATATGAGGTGATCTTCTTCCAGAACTAGAATCACACCTATACAATCAATGATATTTAAAATATGATATTGATCAGTAAATATTTTTTTTAATAACTTTTTAATGATAAAATAAATTTCAATAGTAATTATTACAAATGTAATAAAACTAAAATGTGTTTTATTACATTTGTAATAATTACTATTGAAATTTATTTTATCATTAAAAAGTTATTAAAAAAAATATTGTTGTGTTAAGCTCAACTCAGTTTTAAAAACATAATCATTCAGTTGTTAACGCACTTTCAATGGCTTGGTACCAAAGTAAAATAATAACAATATCCAACTGATAATATAAAACAAAATAAAAAATAAAAATGTGAATAATAAATAAAATATTATAATATAATAAACAAAATGTCTGTTTTAAAATATACAAAATAATAATATTAATATTTTTAATTTTGAGCAATCTTAGACTTTTGGAAATAATTCAACTATTTTATCATTTATTTATATTAGTAATTTATTTTGCTAATAGAAATATTGGTAAGTTGAACTAGTTTTTGTCAAAAACATTGAATTTATGTAATAATTATCATATATTATAATTGTTATTAACTTATAATTTAAGCCGATACATTTTCACATGCATACCAACTTTAAGGTATCATCATTGTATCAAATCCTGCAGAAACTGTTTAATATGTTATTGGTGAACATTTCATATTGGTTAATAAACAAAAATTCATTAAGTTCCAGTTGAATTTCCATGTATTTGTATACTGTTTTTCACAACATATTATGTGGTCTCTTTGTGTTGCATTAAGGAATTTCTACTGTATAATAAAATATGAATTACTAACCTATAAGCTATAATATCACTACTCTATTTAAGTTAAGAACTTTACTCGGCAGCCGACTTGTATGCAGAATAAACTAGAGGTGTTCGATTAAGTACTGGGTGAGTTAAGTTCAATCAAGGATATATTTCTACATTACGGGAAAGCTTTTTTTTTTTTTTGAACATATGAAGTTTGGTATTCTGAATACGATAATGAAGTCAGAATTCAGGGCTCTAACTGAGTTTCTGAGTACATCCACTTGGAAATTAGTAAACATTATGTGTGTTATGTACTAATCATTATCTCATTATTATTATGTTATGTGTTAATTGTTATTTATTATTAAAACTTGTGGTGCTACTTGTGGTGGTATTGCCTAGCAAACTGAAGGATATCTTTGTTTTTAATTGTCCTAGTGAGAGCAGAAAGCAAGTAACATGCATATATAAAATTTAAAAAAAAAATTAACTTGAGCTTAACTAGAAATGTTCAAAAAAAAACATATACCTAATTTATTAATGATTGCCTTAATCCGTGTTCAAAATTAAGTTTAGGAAAATAAATCGTTTTTTTCCAAATCATTTATTTCAAAAAAAAATTCAATTAAACAATTTCTCTATGAGAACATCGAACGCTGTATAACTAATTGTGAATTAAGCGATGTTGCCAGTGCACAACTCTTTAAGTAACACAAAAACGTGACATGAGAATAAAAATATTAACTGAAAACGTTGGTTAGCTTAAACTTTGAATCTAGGTTTGTATGCAAATTCTGATTACATCAAAAAAATTACAAAGTCCACAAAACGAACATAAGAAGGGGAGGACCAAAAAGTAAAGTCCCCAACCAAGACCTCTGCCCTTATTTTTTCCAATGCACACAACAGTTATTAATTGTTTATTTTATATAGTCAACTAGATTAATATAAGAAACTATACAGCTAGTACAACACCTCAATTTTTACCGTTCCCAATTTCCAGCAGGATGAGATGGATACACCACCAACAACAGCATTATAACATAACTATACTGTTTATATATGTTTTAATTAATATACTTCATTCAATATTATACGGTATATTGTGCAAGCAATCACCAGTATATTAAAAAAAATCTCAAGGGTTGAATAGGATACTCATAGGTGAGTCATAACCAAAATTGTGATCTATCAATATTGTACTCAATAGTCTCTGACATAGCTATAGTAAACTCTAATTATCAAAACTTGCTACTCCTTCCTTCCATTGCAAATCCACTACTTGAAGGAATAGCATTGATGGGATCTGAAAGTATATTCAGTAATCTCCTCAAGGGGCAACTGAAGCAATGTTGGTATCAAGATCTCAAAATTATGACATTAAAAAAAAAACTATATGTATTGCGGTATTATCAATGGGCAATGGGTAATCTCAGAGAATACTCAGAATACTCTATTACGCTATAAATATTTTTACTCAAATACTCGTTTTTTCATTTTACCATTGTATTTCGGTGAATAATATTTTTGTATTACCTATACTGTTTTAAATTTTGTTACTAAAATAATAATTTATAATAGTGGTAAGAATCAGTAAGATTTTATCAGGTAAGGAGATGACTGAATATCTAAAATTTATATTTACCTAGCAACTACAATAGTTTATTATGGGAAATCTGAAATTCTTGAAACTATTAAAGTACCTAGGTATGTATTAACTATTTAAGTTTAAGTAGGTACCCATTTATTTGTGATTAACGTTTCAATTTTTTGAACAAAAAAAAAGTATTTGTATTTATATTCAAATACATACTTCAGAAAGTATAAGAATAGGTAATTATTTCAAATAAAAATGACACCAATATTTTGTTAAATAAATAAATCTGAAAATTAGTCTTACCAAGAATGCATGCCATCTACTAATAATTACTAGCCATCAATTTTAGTTATTGTAAACTAATGACAGTAATTACTAATAACTAATTTAAAAAAATTATAAAGAAAGAAAAAAAATCAACTTGTAAGAAATATTAGTATTATAAAATAAAATAAAAATAAAATGTAGTCTGATATTTGAACAAAATCTTCATCAAAGAAATACAAGATATTCTAGATATTTATATTTGTATAAAATTAATTTACAACATCTAGACATGCGATGCTGCAAGTTGATATTTCATTCAATTTCATCTTTACACATATTTGATATTACATAATATGTATTAATTTATGATCAGTCATAAATTAAGTTGCACCTATACAGATTTTTAAAATTTTCCAATACATTATGAATTCCAAATTAAATGGTTGCGATAGACCAGTGGTTCCCAACTTTTTGACACTAAGGACCACTAAGAGAACTAACCATGTGTCACGGACCACCTCCATTTTAGACCTTATTTTTCTTATAAACACGAATCATTTTATTTGAATTTCATTCGTTTTAGAATTTAGAGTTTATAAATAAACAAAAAACAATGAAATTCCTTATAGCTTTTAATATTGTTTATTATAGATCAATATTGAAAAAAGTTTAAAACTATTAACAATTTAACGCAAATTACTACTATAAAAAAATGTACATCAAATTAGTATTTTATTATGAGGTCTCACGGACCACCATCCAATGTTTCGCGGACCATAGATTGGGAACCACTGCTTTGGACACAAAAACATAGACTACATTTTTATGACTAGGGATTTAATTTTAAATAATAAATAAATAAATCACAAATAGGTATCTACACAAATTTTGATACATACAAGGTATTTCTTATAATTGACTTTTAATCTGTAAAAGTAAGGAATTTCCCAAATAGAACATATTTTTATAAATTGGAATACAAGATTATTTAATTTATTAAATAAAACAAAACAAAAAAATAAATAATAAAATCAATTCTATACCCTTATATAAGTAGGTACAAAACAAATTCTACAATTTTTTATGTAACATTATTGATAAATAGTGGGGTAAATAAGTAAAATTAACTATAGGTACTTGAAGCAAAAATAATAAAAATTAAATAAAAAAAGTATGAGTATTTTCAATATTTACGTTGAACGTGAAGATCCTGCAATTTGATAATCATTTCTAGGTTGCCGTGGTGGTTGTGGTGGTGGTGAAAAACGACCACCAGAATGACGACTTGATGGTCTTGGTTCTTTTCCTCGTTTAGGCATCCTCCAATATTTTGTATCGATCACAAATCAAATTCACATAAATTGCACACAATAATCTAAAAGGAAAACGTGATAAGACACATGACAGTAATGAAGTCAGTGTTAACCAAGTAGCTACAGAGCTAAATGATTACTTATGTTAATTTTTATAACATTAATTCGCTGACCACATTATACAATTTCTATGCACGACCAGTGATTAGCATTAAGCAATCGTAGAAATAGGTACACATTTTTGAATATTATTAACAAACAACCGAATAAAATGAATAAATGGTTCAATGCATTATTCAACATTGTTTATGTTTTAAAATTATTATTACAATAAATAATAATCATGGAGGTATATAGGGTAGTATTTGGAACGCGATCCGATACCGATGTATCAATTTCATTTTCGAAACAATTAAAACAACTGATCGGACACCATCCAAAATCGATCACCATAATGCAAATATAAATACTACGATAAAACGAACGAACAAAAATGTAACATTATTCTGAACTCACGTAATTTTTTTTGAAACGCGAAACGCCGGACAACGACGATCTATAGCCTAAGTTATACTACAACCACACGCGACTTGTTGCAGCTATGAGCACTGGACAACAAATGAAATGACGCCATATTGATTATCAAAAATCAGGCATTCAGCCATTCAGGGCACCAGGCAGCAGCATTTGCCAGACGTGTGTTGGGGAAGTGGGAACACTCTGCGCAGCGTGTCTGCGTGACGTGCCATGAACCCCGGTCACGCTGTGCGCAGAAGTTATTGATGTTGCTTTTGGTAATTGGTAGACTATAGACAATATGTCGTGTGAAACACTTTCCCCGCGCGACATTATGTCGTGCACAGTATTGTCTCTTGCTGAAATGACGAATGCAGAGTGATTCACAACCATGCGGCTCATTCCCATATTTTCTTTAAATAATTAGTTAATTCAAATTTAGATTTTTAGAATCACTTTATTGGAAACACCATATTTTTAAATTCCTGAAATTGTTTGTATTACTCATAAACCGTGCCACCCTATTCAAAAAACATCGATAGTTGCGTGCCGTTGTGCCGACATACGAGCCATGGGATGACCGGTCTATTAGTAAAAGGTCTATCATGGTAGTATAGTACTACTTAAAAAGTTTCCTATAGCGATATAAACTTCAGATTTTCTAATGAAAACCTTTTTTTTATTGAACCTTAATTATAAATAGTGGATAATTATTATGAACGTTTTGATGATTATTGAATCTTATTCAAAATTCTAACGAGTATGTTCTCAGTTATTTAAATATTTATACTAAAGATAATAGTCCTTAAAAATGTTTTTACAAAAATGTAAGATAGATATGGATAATAATATTGGTGGGGGGGGGGGGGGACGGAGTGACCGAGCGGGCTTTAGCGTCGGCTGCGACGCAGCCGACCCGAGTTCAATACCTCGATCGCGGACGGCATTTTTCTTCGAGCAAGTCCGGAGGACAAGTGCCGCCATCCCCCACCCGGGCATGGCAAATTCCTACGGGTGCCCAAATTAAAAATTCTGCCAAAAACCAACACACATGTGTAAACAAGTCAACAGTACCCTTCCCTACAGTACCACAGGCTAATGACCTATTAGTCGAAGCCTAAACCCTAATAAAAAAAAATAATAATATTGGATCTATTGTATTTTATTTAACTTCAACTATTATGAAAATTATAAATTTTGATAGATTAATATTATATTACCTAATTATTAATATTTTCAAATCCTTATAATCACCATAACTCAATTATTACTGATCTATTAGTACACAAAAATTAATAAATCATAAACTACTTGTTCAAATTGGGATTTTGATATCATCAAAATTTTCTAAAAAATTAACCATTTATTAATTCGTAAAAAAAAAATGGGGATTCTAATTAGAAAAATCAAAAGTATTTATCTATATAGGACACTACTATACACTACCTACCTAAAAATTCCAGTAACTGCATTATTGAAAAAAAAATAGTAATAATATTATTCAGGATTAGCTCTTTAGCTACAGGAGCAATTGGGGAGAGGGAGACTTTGAGGAGCTTAGCGTCCCGTCAATTCAACAGTTTAACGTCACAATTATGAATTAGTCTTATTTGTCGTCATAAGTATTTGTAATATTACAATATGACAGTTTACTTATTAATTTCCAAAACATCCCACTCCGCCCTGCCATCAATGCTAGGTGATCATATACCATATAACTGAGAGAACATAAGGGAGCCGGAATAAAGACCGCATAAGGAACTATAAACATTTTACTACTTTTTTTCTTTTCTCACTCGATTGTCTATATCGTACCCCTGACTCTCTCTCTAAGCGCTGTCCATTAGTTTATAGGTCTATGGATTAATCTCCGCATCTCCTTTTCTCTAGAGCTAAAATCGGCCGCCAGTTTTTGTGTCGCCGACTATAGGTATAGTGTTAAGAGGATGTCAGCGCACTATTTTTTTCTCTCTCTGACCCACGCACAACATAGACAAAACGCATTCGCGCAAAATCGTTTTTTCTATGTTTTTAAATAATTTCAGAGTAAAATCACCTATTACAAAAAAGATAGAGAATAATATTTTAGAGGGAATGACATAACGATTTTATATTTTATTGTTATTTGACTTTGTATTCGACTTTTGAAATAAACAAAAAAATGTTGTAAATTTAAATTATATTTAAATTGTTTTGAAAAAATATTTAGAGAAATCGATATATCATTCCCTCAAAAACAGTATTCTCTATCTTTTTTGTAATGAGTAATTTTACTCTAATATTACTTAAAAACATAGAAAAAACGATTCTGCGTAAATACATTTTGTCTATGTTGCGCATGGGCTAGAGAGAGAAAACAAATAGTGCGGCTGACATCCTCTTAACAGTTTGTAGAATTTAATTATTTACACAAAAATAAAAATAATATTAATGAAATATACACATATGCACATGTATAAATGCGTAATCGTATAAGCTACAAAATCTAAAGAGGGTCTTGGTTCAAAATAATCCTTATATTTTCCAAAAAAACGTAAATATATGAATAATTCCTATAATACACGGGTTTAAGTAGCAACCCCAGCGTACGCAGCGCAGCCTGTGGCCGTTTAATCGTGCGAGTCATTTCGTTTCGTTTTTTATGCGGGCGGCCATACGAGTTTGGTAATTTAGTGGTTTCCTGATTCCTTATTCAGTATTCTAGGCTTCATGATCTATAGTAGTATAGTATAATCTTATCCATCTCAATCCACTTAGGTAATGCCACTACATGAATTTTTTTTACACCGAGTTATAAGTTATAACGAAATGTTTTTGGTTTAATTATCTATTTGATAATATCTCATATTAGTAATATATTACTCTATGGTGACAACTGATGATACAGTATTACAGTACCGTAAATGGGGATGACTTTGATATACCAGATTTATTTTATAAAATTGTATACGGTGACTCAGTGGCTGCACTTCATGGAAATAATTTGTATGGTTTATGTTTTATAATGATAAAGGTGAAGTTCCGATTTCTTATCAATTATTAGAACCGTGAATTGTGTATTATATGTATATCTCAATATCTCATTGTTATTTGTTATTTTGAATGAAAAATAACGTCATTTAATAGTTAGCCTAGCTGCGCAAAGTAAATATAAAAGTTATATAATTTATACATATCATTAATTATTATGATTCAAACCGTAGATACTGTGTTATTGTTATGTGATTTTCACTCATGTTGTAAGCAATATAAGCGTATAGCGTTTTTTTATCGAGGGATGACAATTAACATTGACATTATAATTTTACTTTTCTCACAATATTATACTATGTTAGCAATAATAATAATATTGGGTGAATGAACTATCATACAAACTTCAAAATTGTGAGTAATATATTATATTTTATGAGATCTAGGACTGTTGGTCCCCGCGAAAAGTCGTCATAATTTTATACGCGGACAATTGCCAATTGGTCCCTTAAAAGTTAAATATAAAATAATATTTTTTAACCATAAAACGTTCTTACAATCTTACATCTAATATAACTCAAATTATAAATAGAAAAATAAGCATTAAAATGTTCTTCAATGTTTAATGGTAACACCTATGGTGGATATGGGGGATAGATCCCCCCTTGACCTTTTTTTTGATAAGTTAATTTTTCTTATTTTCTGTATTTCTCAATATGATATTACTTTTCAGTATCTCTGTTTTCTAAATGTTCTAGCCGTAGTAATTTTACCACTCTGAAAAACTATACGCCGCTAGTCGTTCACGGCATATATGTGACTATTGGACAACAAAAACATAACTCTATGGTAATTTGGTGTACTGTATTTTTTAATTTTCTGCGAATTTTTTTCATGCATGAGTGTTTATAATAAACTCAATAAATAGTCGGTAAATAAAACAAAATTACCATGAAGACTGTAGATTTACCATAGGGCGTGGGTTTATTTTTAGTGACTGAAAAAAATGTATTCACCTCTGGCGTCCTCTGGGTTACATGGTTTAGATGTTTGTGATAAAGAGTTGTATCCAAATATTCATGAACTCTTAAAAATATTTTGTACTTTACCTGTATCAACTGCTACACCTGAACGATGTTTTTCAAGTTTTTATTAAGTATTAAGTCTTACCCAATAAATGACAGAAGTAAATATTTTATCAATTTTCCTATCTAATATAAGATAATAACTATAAATTACGTAGTAATTATTGCATACTTTGTTTATTAGAACCGACTGGCCTGTTTTACAATCATAGTTTAAACCTCGGTTACGCTTAACCAGTGTTGAGAATCATCCAGATAAAATTATTTCTTTAATTATCTCATCTAGATAAATAATATAATAATCAGAATATTTTTAAATACAGAAATAGCCAATAATTTACGAGAACCAAGTAGTAATTCAAAATTCCAATATTATTATAGTTAAAAAAAAAGAAATGTTTTCTAAAATATTGTCAGTTGTATTTTGTTATTTTATTTTTATTCAAGTTGTATTACAAATTTAAACTGTATATTATTTTAGTTGAGAAATGACATTAAGGATTTATTAATTAATAAATATTATCTAATTAGTAATTACTAATAAACTACATTATTTATAATATTATTTTTATAATTTTTTTATCTAGATAAATGTATATATATTTTTATCTTTATCTAGATAAAAAAAATTATGTTATATTTTATCTTATCTAGATAAATTTTGAATGAATTATCTGTTATCTTATCCAGATGATTTTTTGGTTATCTTTTCCCAACTCTGCGCTTAACCCATTGGTCTTACCGGTCGAATCCCGCGGTTTAACATTAGTTTAACTATTGTAAATACGGGCCTTTAATGTGTTGGCTTTATTGGCATGTCACCGGTCAATACAATAATCATGCCATATGAGGTTATCGATGAACTGAGCTTACAAAAAAAATAGAAAACGGGATTTTGTATTATAACTATATTTTCTGTTTATCGTGTTAAACACTGGATTGGCGTTTGTATGAATTTATAATAAATGTTATATACAATGTACTATACAATTTGTGTTAATTCTTATTTCGCCTTGATCTCCACACTAACCTCAACAAGTTAGGGGATTTTAAAAATGTATATTATGTACGTATTTATGGTTGTACCTATAATTATTATATATTTCATCCTCCCCTAGCGGAATTTTTAAATACGCCACTGGGTAATACTTGGACTACCCATACAAATTATTTAAAAATCCATCTTCTGAAAAGTTAATATTAAAACTAATACGAATAGATAAAATGGTTTTTTTCTTTATCGCTTATAGGTTTTATAAAATAATTTGAAAAAAACATTAACTTCTCAAATACGTTGTTTCAAATTCTTTAATTTTTGATTTTAAATTTCATACTTAGTGATACGGTACCTAACTTTAACTAATGAATTAAGAGTCCATTCTGATAACAAAATTCTGCAGTAAAAATATGCTTTCGTACTTACAGTTTACTTCAGCCCTCGTTAGTCGTAGAAACATGATTCTTTCACCAAAATAAACGTGGGAAGCTCTGCTAGATTTTAAAGTTCCAGATATTTTAATTTTTTTTTTAATTCGATTATATTTGCATTTGAAATTTTCAAAATTTTCAAAATGTTTAAAAAAATCATATAAAATATATAACAAAAGATATCAAAAATCTGAAACGACAAGAAAAATTACAATTTACAGCCATCATGGGCTGCTCTGCTGACCATAGCGGCAGCGTTCAAAAATATTGTTCATAATACCATCCCCCGCTCAACTGTAACCCTACCGCACCATAGTCAAAACAGGATTTCATATCGTGTGACCGGGCGTTTTTATTAATAGTCGGTACGAAAATAATTATGTTGGTGATGGAATATTATTTGTTTTATTTTTTTATAATAACCATATCGAATTTTATACTTCGTATAATATTATTCTGCTCACCATATTTTAGACAAAATAAAAATTTTACATCATACAATTTTTATTTTTATTTTTTTATATATTTAATTAAATTAAGGAGTTCTTAGATAGGTAGCTATCCAAATCTACTGCAGATATATGTATAAATATTTACATATCTTTTTTTACATCATTGCGATATAATAATAAATTATTAAATAATAGGTTTAAATTAGGAATTAACTGACATATGATGTATCCGATTTAGGCAGTGACTGGTGGTAGATCTTCCTCTCTTAAGACGGAGAAAATTTTTTTTAACTAGTAGAGAATTTTACGATAAAATTATTTTTTTTTAACGTTGATCAACCAAATATGAAATTTAAATCTGTATAACAAAAAAAAATTAGGTACATACGAACAAAAAAAAACCTGCTGATTAAAGTGATCACCGTAATCAATGTACAACGTAATTCGATAACTTCAAAATTCCCTTCAGATACTATACCTATACTTATGAAAAATCATTGTAGATTTACGTTCAATTTTTTTTTTTTAATTTCCATCCATAACATACTCTTATGAGAAACCTTGTGTATAACATTTTCAATTTTTTTTACCGAGGGAAAACATGTTTATTGACATTAATTTAAAAAAACGGGTAGGTGTAAGTCGCTCTGCTGTACGGTAAGTTACAAGTGGCTCTCTAAAATTTATGGTAATTGGGTATTAAATTTGAATTCAATGATATAATATTATTGTATACGAAAAACGATTCTAAGCGGATACGGTTTGTCAGATATCCCAGTTTTATATTATAATTATATTGTTATTTATTAGTAAACGGTAGCCGGTAAGTTGAATTAATATTATAAAATTATAACAAAATAACTAAAATCGTTATTCTTGGTTATTTAATATCCATTTTCGTCCAAATTTGATCATAAAATAACTATAAAAAAAACTGTTATATAAAATGTTTACAAACATTCTCAGTTTCCAATTTTTGAAGTTTTTTTTCCTATGATTGTCAATAAAATTTTATTTGTTGAGTAAAAAAGCTTGAAAATGTAATACAAGGCTCCTAATATATTGTTATAATAGCGTTTGAAAAATTTAAAAATGTATAGTTACAATTTTTTTTTATACGCATTTCAAGTTCGACTTTTGACATCATTTATAAAATTAAAAAATGATTTTGTAGTTAAACATTTATAAAATATTCAACTTTTATAGATAAGGATTGAACACTTAAAACAAGGTTTCACGTAATTTCATGTTCAAATTTGTACGAAATTACATATTAAATAACCAAGAATAACGATTTTAGTTATTTTGTTGTAATTTTATAATATTAATTCAACTTATTGGCTATCGTATTAATAATAATTAATAAGTATATAACAATATAAATATAATATAAAATATCCACACTGACAAACTGTTACTGCTCAGAATCGTATTTCGTATACAATGATATTATAATATAATATAAATTAAAATTTAATACCATCTATTATACAGTGACCCACTTGCAACCTACTGTACAGTAGAGTGCATGACATCCACATACCCACCTTTTTTTACTTTTAAAATAAAGTACCTATAATAGAAATAATTTGTATCTATTAATTATTATAGGTTAGGTTTGGTAATGTAATATGTATAATACATAATATTACAATATTGCATACACATAATTCACAATAAAAAAATAGCTGTATAATTCTTAGAAGTCAAATTTAAAAATAAAATAAGAAATTCTTGACTCTTATCTTACAGAATTGCAGGCGTCACTCCTAGCTTTTCGTCTGTCAATCTGTAAACATACGAGTCATACGACCGGGCAACTTAGGTCGTCGTCTCTCTTCAAATTTCGCTGTATTGATCGGAAAATTATTTGTCCCGGGCCAACAAAGCACAGCTACATAGATTTATTTACCAAACCCCTTACATCCGTAAGTACCTATCTGCTAACTAATTTGTAATCTTTTTAATAAATAATAATACACTTAACGGGTATGTTATGGTAGGTATCCGGTAAAAATCGCGAAACTATTACTGTGACATTTATAAAATCGAAACCAAAATAACTAATTAAAAGGAGCAAAATATATAACGATTACAAAAATATCGATTATGTAATTGATATAGAAATTAAAAAAAAACGATAATTTTATTTTATTTGAATCAAAATCATATGTAGTTTTATCTTTTAAAAAGGTGGGTAAGTGGATGTCGCTCTGCTGTACAGTAGGTTACCAGTGGGTCACTGTAATGGATGGTGTTAAATTTAAATTCAATGATATCATCGTATTAATTTTCAAGTATTGTTAATTTTTTTTTAAATTAACGTCGATAAAAAAAACGTGGCTTGGTCAAAAAAATTGAAAATGTTATACAAGGTTACTCGTAAGTTGTTGTTGGAGAAAATTAAAAAATCAGTTTACGTTTAACGTTCCAACGTTACATTGAATTTTTATGAGCGTTTGAATGTAACACTTTTTTTATATTGGTTGTTTTCTGGTAAATTAATGAATTTTCATCCATCGATTTTTGATATTTTGTTTTAATTCAAAAACAAATAGAGGCGTAAACTTTTGAAATATTTATATAAACATTTTTTTTAGAAAGCGTTGGGAAAAACAAAAAAAAATGGTAATTTTTTTCAAAACCAATTTTCACAACATTAGATATTCACTCGATTTCTCTTGAAACAGTTCTCTTATTATATGTTGTTATTCAAAAACTTTAAATTTACTCTATATGTTTTATCATTTTTTATACTTGATGACATTTTCAAAATATTTTGACTTGTTTTGAACCGTGTATTGATTTTTTTCAGTTTTAATTTGTTCAGTTATTTTTCTATAAATGTCAATAAAATGTTATTTTCATTGGGCAAACAAGCTTGAAAATTAATACTAGGCTCTAACGTAGATATTATAGTTGAATGCTGGTTGATCGTGGTCCGGTCGTAGTGTACCCGGTTTGGGTTGACGTGGTAAAAAACACAACACAAACACTTTATGTATGTCAATAACCTATTATATTATATTAAAACGTACAACCAAATAATACATTAGGGCCGCGACGGCGATGGGTTTTACGTCAGATGATGCTATTGATCCGACGCATAGTGGTTTGAAACGTTATTTTATGCACTCAAAAGTCCTATTTCAAAATAAATTTAGAAAAAAGTAAAAATGTCAACACTCTATTAGCAAAAGTTCCTTAAGTCAAGTATAAAATTTCTTAATCATACGTTTATTTTAAACTTGTCTATAACTATATCAGCGTGGAAATTGTAAGTCTTATGACGTTTTTCCCGTTTTTATTATTGAAATTATATATTTTTTTTTATGAGGGAAATACAATATTTTTTTTATTTTTTTTTTATTGTATTGTATTAATGATATTAGGAATATAAAAATACTTTTATTATGATTTATTTTTTTTAACCATATAAATTTATTCAAAAATATTTTTGAAAGATTGCATAGGCTGACAAACCGTCTCCACTCAGAATTGATTTTTGTGTACAATGATTCGATATCATTGAATTCAAATTTAACACAATCCATTAGTCATTACAGCAGGCGTGCCCAACTTTTTTCACCTTGCGGGCCACATTCGAAATTTATATAGTTTATATTGCGGGGCGCAGGCCGTATATACTTCACGGTTTTTTTTTTGTTCATTTCGATAAAAGTAGATATATTAGGACGTTATCTGATATAATATTATCTTTGTTCATCTATCGAATTTATGATTCTAATTGTATGTGTTAAGTACTGAATATTTCCACGCTGGTTGCTAGTTTGTTTTCATCAGAAACTGAAGGTTCACATTTTTGTTTGCACAAAATAATAAGCTAAATGTAGAAATAAATGCTTGAATTTATATTTTTAGAATTTCTTTGTTAGAAAAACTCAAACAAAATTTCACGAGTCGGAAATGTATTTGAAAAACATAATAGTGGTAAAGAGGAGATCATTCGAGCAAGTTATGAAGTAGCTAACCCGATATCTTGCGAAATAAAAGTTTTAGTGATAGTGAATTCGTTAAAAAATGTATCTTAGCAAATGTAAAAAAAAATTATTCCAGAGAAAATTTCTGTATTCGAGAATATATATTTGTCTCGAAACACTATTACAAGGCGGGGAGAATACATTGGAGGTGATTTAATGACGCAGTTACAAATAAAATCAAAAACTTTAATTTTTTTCTTTAGCTTTGAACGAAAGCACTGGTTTATCAGATACTGCACAGTTATTAATATTCATACGAGGAATAGATACAGAATATAATATAACAGAAGCACATGCTTCATTAAAAAGTGTTTCTGGAACTAAAAAAGGAGTTATTTTTGAAAAAGTTAATTGTTGTATTGAAAATTTAGGACTGACCGGGGAAAAACTTTGTAGTATTACAACAGATGGAGCTCCTATATAGTATGGATGGGTGAAATACCAGATTAGTTGGAAGAATAGCTGAGTTAACAACTTCAAAAATGATTGAAATGCCTATATTTTTACACTGTATTATTCATCAACAATCTCTGTGTGGTAAAATTTTGAATTTGGAACATTATGTGATGAATATTGTTACAAAAACAGTCAACATCATTAGACCGCACGGATTAAAACAGACAATTTATAGGATTTTTAAATGAAATGGAATCGGAACATAAATATGTGTTGTATCATAACCAGGTTAGGTGGTGAAGTCGAGGAAAAGTTTTAAAATAATATTTTGATCTTTAGCGGGAAATTCAAATATTTATGATAGAAAAAACAAACCAGTAGAAGAATTTGAAAACGAACAATGGATGTATGATCTTGCTTTCTTAACTGATATTTCAGCTCATTTAAATTAATTAAATCTTAAACTTCAAAAACAGTCAAAAGATGATGTCACTAACTATCAGCTTATTTAATGTCTAACAATTCTAGAAAATATATTATAGTCGATCGTTCTAAAGTTCATCCTGAGAACTCTACTATCGACTATTTCATTCGACCAGCATGAGTTTTTTTTCTAAGGGGCCCGACTGATATGAGTCTTGATTTAAAGCAACAGACTGATGTGGTTTTTACTGACTTCTCCAAAGACTTCGATTCCATTGATTTAATTTAAGATAACTATTCATTTGATTGGAGGAATAGGCAAATAAAATGAGATTACAAGTAAATGCGGAAAAAACAGAATACATGGTTCTAGGTAGAAAAGATAGTGCGGTCGTTTTTCCACATTTGAAAGTTGGATAATATGAGTTCAGTAGAGCCAAACAAGTAAAATACCTGGGTTCAATTTTAACAGAAAAAAATGAGTCTGACAAAGAATTAGCATCAAGAATCCTATCAGGAAAGAAATGCCTCTATGGACTCAAAAAATACTAGGATCACGATCTCTATCTGTTCGAACATGGACGCGTGATTACCGTAGTTTTTCGTCATATTTCCTCCAAGTTGCGCATCGGGCGTAGCACGCCTGCGAGGTGGTGTACCCCCTCCGCTGTCGTCCAGCGATGGGTTGTTCGCCGTTGTATACCTGCTGTAGGCAGTGTCGCCGGCGTCCGTCTGTTATCTTTTTTCAGCGGTCGAGCTTGACGCAACGTCGCATCCGCTCGCCGCTGCCGCCATAACCTCGTGTGACCACGAAATTCTGTGTGGTGTGATCGCTTTTCGGTCACGATTGCACTTTGACGGTTGTGCTGCCTTTTAAACATCGTGGGTTTTTAGTCCACGTGACGTAGGGTAACGTGCCGCCTGTTTAGCCGCCGTTAATAACCTCGTGGAGTGCGGGCCGCTTTGCCGTACCACCGCCCGCCATGCCCCGCTGAAGCATTCACCGTCGCTCAACTCGACGGCGGATTGGTGGACCGACAAATACTTCAACCAGGTCACAGATATTTGATTTTTTGTAATTGTATTATTTTTAATATTTTTTATACTGTTTATACTATTGTTCTTGGGGCGCCCTTCAGGTATTATTACCTTTGTCTGTTAGTACTATAATATATTGTTTTTCTTTTGGTGTCCCGTACACCATACATTGTATATCTGTGTTATTGGTTTTTTTTGTATATATAAACACATTGGGTAACCTTTCCTTCAGCCCAACACATGGCAAGTTGATGCAGCAAACCGCCTATTTGTAGGAAATGTATCGGTGACAAAAACACTGTCAATAGTAATGAAGATACAACTATATATAACCTCTTTAATATACCCAATTATCACTTATTGGTCTGAGGCATTGTCATTAAGAATAACTGAGGAAAGGAATTTGCTGGTTTTTTAAAAGAAAGTCTTAAGGAATATTTTTGAACCTGTGAAGGACAGAGAAACGGGGGAGTGGAGAAAAAATGAGGAACTGGAAAAGTTGCAACTGAAAGAAAACATATTGAACGTAATCAGAAGATTTCAATGGGCTATGCGAAGCCAGAACAATCTCATAAGGATGATCATGGACGAGAACTCAGTTGGTAAGAGACCACTAGGAAGACCCCAATTGAGGTGGGAAGATGTGATAATTAAAGACATGGAAACACTGAAAACAATAGCGATGGATAGGGTAGGCTGGAGGATTGGATGTGTAATGGTCTTGATGGCCGGAAAACCCAAGAAAAAAAATATACTTAAACGATTGGCGCTAGTTTGTAAATCTCTTTGGAGTGAAATCTACTCAGACTAGGGTGTTATCTAGTGTTCCGCGGGGTAGTCACATAGGTCCTCTTTTGTATATCTATAGACAACTATAATCATGGTGTGCACTATAATTAATCCATTTTGAGTATTATTATTTGCTGATGATGATAAAATTTTCCATGTGAAATCGTCACAAAAGGATTACTCAACAGTCTAGATCGTTTTAAATAATTTCACCAGTTGATGTGTTGGATTATTACTTAATACTAGCAAATACAAGGTCATGTCCTTTTATCGTACCCTTGAAGTACCTACTAAGATTGTATTATCGCCTAAATGGATATATTCAGCTTGTACGTGTTGATAAAGTAAAAGCTTTATGGTTTATCTATGTTTCTTCACTTGACTTTAGACCACATATAGATTACTTTGTATGCAAAGAGCTACGTGTTATTGAATTTATAAGGCGATACTCCTTGAACTTCAACTCTCATAAATGCCTTTCTTCGTTATATAACTTCGTTATATAGGTCATTATTGGATTATACTTCTTTGATGTAGTCCTCTTTATTAATAGCAACGTGCCGTAACTGCATAAAGTCTTAGCTTTGATGGTTACTTCCTAAATATTACACATCAGCCGCATGATTATAGTCTGTCCAGCGAGAGATCTCGCCGCGCACCGATCAAAACTGGTTCCTCCACGCAACACCCTGCCATAGGGGAACCGGTTTCGATACCAAGGTGACGCGGAGGGATGCGCAGAATCGGCACGTTCTCTCGCTGGACAATGTATAGGTTCCTTTTACATGCCTATTAACAAGTTGCTCGATCTCATACCGTTATCAGAACGTCGCATCAGGTTTTGAGTACATTTTCACCTTAAGGGTTAATTGTAAAAAAAAGGAAATCTATTCTTCAATGCATAGTTTTTCGTCTTGTCACTTTCATACTTTGTTCTTTTTTCAACTGGTTTTTCTCATCGTGTCCACTATTTCACCGACCTTACTGCTTGACCGTTGCACCATCATTACCTTAATTTCGGCTGTTAGCACGGTATACACGTTCAGGTCGCTACACAATATTTCTTCTACCGTATCTTGTGAACTACCGTCTGTTTGTGGAGTTCTATACAGTGCGTTACAAGTAGAATTTTTGTTCCCGCACTTTACTTCAAACTATACTCTTAAAGTAAGCCGTACATCATGCTATTTGTGGATTACTTATCTTGTTCGAATTTAAGTAAATTAAAGCTTGACGATCTGTGTAAATAATAAATTGAACTGCGAGTAGATATTACCTCGAGCGTTTCACTGACCATATTATTGCCATAAGCTCTTGCTTACTAGAGTGATAGTGTTGCTCTGCTTCGGTTAATCTTTTACTGAAACAATTCACCAAACGCAACTTGTCTGATGTAATAAACATAAATACTTATATATACATATATATACGGTGATAATATTATTTTGTAAACATTGCCTGCTTTGTAAATGGCGGCCGACTTCGATGATAAGAAAGAGACAGCTATCTAGTTGTTGTATAAATATATATATATATAGTATCATAAAGTATAATCATAGAACAATATATAATAGAAACGATAGTCAAACAGCTGATCGGAATTTTTTCATGCAGCGGAGGTTTGGCATGATGTAACCGTCTGCTAAATTACTATTATAGGTATAAATTATCATATTAAATGGCGCGAAGCCGGTTCAATCTTAACTTGAACTGAGTATAGCTGTCACTTCTATAATTGTCTATGATGGTACAAACATAAAAATACGAAATTCCACGACACGGTGTCATAGATATTATAACCGATTGGAAACGTTTGTGAGACCGTTCATAGCGAACGTATCCGGTCAATATATGGACGTAAACGTAAACGTATATAGACAATTTAGTGGAAACCCACCTGCAGTCTTATAATATCTATGCACAGTGTAGTGTGAACCCGGCTTTATACCAGATATCACGGCGCTGGTCACCGGTTGACGGTACATAACTTCACTTTGCGGGTGGTTCTACGACAAAAGCGCAAATACCCAAAACGTCTCCAATCACGTGAATCACCAACGGCGGTTCTCAACAATCAACCATAACGGTAAAGTCGGTAACACACAGAGCATAAACTTATCGCGATTACAGTAAAATTTTACTAAAACGTTTAAACTTCAAAATCATACGTGACGTTGAATCCGGGGAGAACGATTTCGTAAATTTGCGGAATCGTGTAAATTTTAATAGCCATTGATCTACAATATACACGGTTCCACAAGTTTCATATGTATAATATATTTATACACGATTCCACATATTATTAAATTTCGAAAATATAATATATATTATTGTAACATAATATATTACAAATCGTTTTCTGCTTTGAATGACTCTGCGCTTTTGAAAATAAAACTTTCGGAAAACATGATTGCAGTTTACATAATACACATTGTTGGAATCGTTGGATTATCGTGTTTTATATTGTAAATTGGACTTATGGTTAATTATTTCCTTGTGCTGAGTTATATTTTAATATTATATTCAATTATAATTTGCAACAGGCTTTATAGGACATGTCATCACTCATAAGCATTAATTATTTGATACAAAAACTCATTTTTTTCGTATGATATCAAAATTATCAAATACCAATCGTCAAAATATTTTTAAAATTATTATTTTAATTTTGATAACTTTAATATTTATATGTGTTATATAATAATTGTACAATATTGATTAATAGCTGATAATTTGTTTTATATTTAATGCATTATTATTACTACATATCAACTATTTAATATAATTGTATACAACAGGGATCGGCAACATATCTATTTTTCAAATGTCATTGTAACAATATATTAAGAGTCTTGTATTAAATTTTCAAGCTCTTTTACCCAACATATAAAATTTTATTGACATTCATAGAAAAAAAACTTAAAAATTGAAAATTAATAATGTCCGTAAACAGCTCAAAACCAGTCAAAATATTTTGAATATTTTATGGTGTATAGGAAATTCTAATATAAATGTTCAGTGAACATTTCAGGTCATTTGTTATAGAGTAACGCCTAAAAATTCTCGTTTTTCCTTAATTTTTATGATGTATTTCCCGGCGCTTTTGAAAACTATTGGGAATTTTAAATTTTTGCCTCCCGAATGCACCAACTAGACACAAAAAAAAAGTAAAAAAAAAACATATCATTATAAAATCAATACATTCATCGCTCCGCTCAGAATCTAAAATAAACATTATTGTAAAACTACGGGTAAAAGGAGGTGGAGAAGATGGTGATGCTTTATTTTACAACCTATTAGTAGAATATCAATATAAATAAATCCATATTTTCTTTTCTTTGTTTATATAATAAAATACCCTTCTCGGCGCCTTAAGCGAAAATGGTGCAGAGACCTACTAAAATCTTAATCCAAAACAAACAAAAAAAAAATTGTAAATTTTTATTTTTCATTGTAAATAATTAAAAGACAAAAGTGTCATCAGTCGGTGGCTTCTTCATTCAAGATTTTCTTTCTTTTGTATTATAGCCCATACTCTTGTTGTGCCTTATTGCGTACAGATTATGTATTTTATTAATAAAGAAAAATATGTATATATATATATATATAATAAAATATTATAATGTATCTATTATATAAAAATCGTGTAGTTAAATAATGCAATATATATGGCAATACCATTTTAATTACCAATAATTACTAAAATCGCTTAACTATAATATAATAAGTAATGCAATAATTCTATAGAGTGACGTATTCAAGGGATCGTGGGGTGTCAGACCGGTCCCATTGGTTTTAGAGTGGATATTTATTAATATTACATATTGTGTTTGATTTGAATTTTGAATCAATTCAATTATATTCATTGTTCCTTTATTGTTAAATATTTTACTACCTACCTAAGTAAAAAGTTTTGAGTGGGTGGGGGGTTTTTCCAATTTTCCCCTCCCATTTATATCTATGTCGTTTTTTTTTTTATCCCCTCTCCCCTTCAGAAATCATGTATACGCCACTGATCCTATACCTACATTTGTTATGAATCTGCCTATATTTTGTTTTTATATAGCCCAAGTATAATTTTTTTAAAGTATCTCAAAGGAGTATTACTAGGTATGTTTTATTTATAATGGTAATATATTGTACATTCGTGGATCAATATATATAAATAATATAAAAGAATTAATAATAATTTTGTAGTATAATTGAAGTTGTTTATTTTTTTTCCCAACTCACATCCGAAAAATGTCGATTTGTGAGCACTTACTGGTGCTACTGCTCTTGTCACTTAGATTAAAATTAAAATAACTAACAAGAATGCGTCATTACCAGAGAGAATACAATTTGAGAGAGGTATTAAGCAATAAATCTTCTCTCAGAAATGAACTCTCCAAAATAATTGTATTTAAAAATTTGTAATATAGTTTTTAGATTATTTGTGTATATAGTATTATATAATATATCAATAAAATTATTTTCTACTCTTGTATAGATAATAAATATACTGTTATAAAATAAATGTGTTATTTTTTCTTTTTAAATCGTGATTTATCTATAGGTTTTTCTACGTGATTTAAATTTATTGTTAAATTTTATATTGTCTGATATCATTGGGAATATGAGTTATAATCATGGTATTAAGATAATGACTAATTATTAGTACATTGAAATTGTAATGTATTAAAGAAACAAAAAAATAATTGAAATAAATTAGGAATTTTAAACGAAAATAATCCTAACTACGCATCCATCGTATGTAAAAATCACGAATTAAGATATTTAAATAAACTATTATATCTTAATTATATTATTGCATTATATCTTATATACTATTATATCTTAATTATTTTGTTGTATTATTATTCGTGGTAGAAATGGTAAAGGTTTTGCTCGGAATTCGAACATTTCGAACACCTCGTTTTTTCATCATTGTGAGAATGACGAGTGCGCGGTTCTGTACCTATGCGTATATATTGTATTATTATCTATATCTCAGTGATACACAACTGATACGTTACCGTTCGCGGTCACAGATATCTATATACTGACTAGATAAGGTACTAACCTCCTTTAATTAACATTGTTATCAAGTGAAGCTCAGCTGTCGACGGCCGCCATTTTCTCAGGGTTATATGGATGTCGGTGGTCCGCGGTAATCACAATTACAAATCGTTAAATTTTAAATTGTTGATAAATCTGTTTAGCTGCTAATGATAGTAGTTACTAGTTAATAATAATTATTATTCCTTTAATATAAAATATAAAATATAAATATAAATATATAATTATTAAGTCTAATGGTTAAGTTAGGTACTATACTATATTTTGTAGTTTGTACAATTGTACTTAATAATTGTAATTTATAACTTATTTCGAATTTCGACTATTTCAAGACTTCGAATGGTGACTTTAGAATCGTATTAATAGTTACATTTAATTTAATACTTTTAAAAATGTATATTTATAGTAGTGGTGTTTAAAATGTAATTAACTTTTATGTGCATTTTTCGATAAGTTCTTTGATAATCTTGTGCTTCTACTTTTAAAATGGGTGTAAAAAGTCTTTGGTCACTGTTAACACCAGTGGCAGAAAAAATGCCTCTTTGGGAGTTGCATGGCAAGGCAATTGGCATAGATTTAAGTGGATGGGTGTGTGACAGTGAAAATTTAAATCACAACATAAGCCAAAAAAATATGTACTTGAGGTAATCTCTAAATAATATTACCTATATGTATGTACATTTTACGAGTATGTAAAGTTAACTCCTAACCTAACATGAGCCATCATATTTTATAACTTTATAAGCATCAAATACCCTACCTACCTACCTAATTAATCCTTCCTGATTACTTTATTTCTTCCAATGTTGCTTTTAGTCCACAAAATTATTACAATACTCCTGTTTCATTTATAGACCTATTAACTAGTTAAACTAGTTAACTATGTTGGAATTATGGTTCCATTGTAATTTAGTGATATTGACTTACTATGTACCATTTCAAAAAATTCCAAATTAGTGCATTTACAGTTCTCACCCAATAATCAAAAACCTGGTTCTTCCCTCAATCATTTGGAGTATATATTGTTAAATAGGTAGTTAGAAATAATTTATTATCACTGCTTACATTGAAAAATGTTTTCAAATCTCTTTAGTTTAGGTTTGGTTCTAACCAATTAAAAGTCTCCTCTCTTTAGGGTAAAGAATTCTTTAGCGCTATTAGCCTATTCTCCTAAACCACTTTTATTTATATTTTTCTATTTATTTATTATAAACATATTTCTTTATTTTTTTTAGGAACTTATTTTTTCGCACTTGTAATTTATTGTTAATTGGTGCCATACCAATATTTGTTTTGGATGGAGAACCACCACTTTTAAAATATGATACTATAGAAAAACGTATTAATGGAAATAAAGCACCAATAAAGACTAATATTATTCGCAAACGACTAAATTCATTACAAAAACAAGTAAGTATAGATTTAATGATTGAATAATATAAATAAAAATATTATGAACTGATTCAGAGATTATAAGAACTTGTATTCCAATTTATAATGGTAAATTGAATAGAATAATTTTTAAATAGACGAGTAACTATATTTAGGATTGGTAGAACACTAGAACCCTGGTTTATAGTTAAAGAATTTTTTAAGCAATAGACATTTTAACATCTTATTTAATATATTACATTTTTACAGTGTGAATTGTTGTTGAATATCATGGGGGTAACTTGTGTTTATAGTCATGGAGAAGCAGAACAGCTATGTGCTATACTCAATGAAAAAGGGGTTGGTATTATACAGTTAATAAATTAATAGTTTTTAGATCTTAAACATATCATGTTAATTGTAAATTTGTTTGTATTACTCTGTACTCATATAATAAAATTAATGATTTATTTTTATTGTTCATTTAGTATATTGCATACAGTATAATAATATTGTAATAATATATCCATATCAGTATTCTGCCAGTTGCGTATATACAGTTGGTTGGCCAGTAGAGGGGTTTGGGTGTTCAATCCCTTAATTGATTATTTCACTATTTAAAATAGAATATCTAGATAGTATTTGTGTTGTGTTAAAATGGGATTAAAGACAAAAACAAATTTACATATTCTCACACAATTTTCTGCTACGTTACTGTCACGATTGTTAAACAATAATATGTATTATCATAGAGGCAGTTATGTGCCATGTGGGTTACGCAGTGTGCTGGTGTCCTATGTATATCTGACGATTTTTATTCTGATCATGCTATTTTGCCGCAATACGATGTGTCCAATGCTATAAAATACAAACTGGCCATATTTACATAGGCCTTATGCCGGCTATATGAGACCTTAAAATACATACTTTTGCAGATAGTAGGAACTTTGTAATATATTTATAATATTAACAATAAAAGCTTAAACTGATCCACTATCGATGTATATATTTTATAGATCTGTATTCTGTATACATAGGTATTACAATTATCTTATTATTGGATTTAGACAGTTATCACTTGATGTTCAGATAGTTCAGAATGATATATTAATATATAATACACTTACTATTATTTTTATTTTCAAAAAACATGATCAAAATGTGAATGAAAATCACAAGTCTACCACCATAGTCATACTTGATGCAGAGTCCATAATAATACAGTAATGCATAGTAAAACCATTGTTGTACAAAATAATTTTTTTAATTTCTTATACCTATAGTCATTTTAAAACCAACTAGAATCAGATTATTAGAGGGCAGTATAATATTTTTAAAGGTTCCTAAAAATGTTAGCTTGTAAAACTACCAATAACCTAATAATTTGGTGTTACGTTTTTATAACAATCAAATAAAACTTATTATACTCATTGGTGCAACTAGAGGGGCTTAACCCCTGACTAAGATTTAGCTCCCCTCTCCTTAAAGATATGGGTTATTTTAAATAAATACTTTAGTTAGCCCTTATTCTGAATAGAGTATAGTAGGTAAACCCTATGTAGCTATGTTATTAGGTTTTAATTTTTTATTTATAATAATGAAGAATTTGAAACTAATTTCATTCTACTCGTCATCTATAAAATAACAAAACATTAAAAAATTATTTATATATAACATCTATTTTTTATACCCCACCACCCCACCAATTGTGAAATTGCTGTGTACGCAACTGGTTTCCACTACTTAAAATTATCTGTATTCTCATTTTTAATTTTTTTTAGTTTTGTACTTTTTATAAGCTATGTTTTTCAATCAAAAGATAATAAAAAAAAATGAACTTAAAAATGATTGTTCAATTTTAGATAGTAAATGGCATTGTCACTCAAGATAGTGATTGTTTTTTGTACGGTGCTCGTGTTGTGTATAGAAATTTTAACGCATCTGGAAACGGGTCTGTTGATGTTTATTGCATGGAATCAATTGAAAAAAATCTAAAAATTGGACGCAACAAAATGATAGCTCTATCGTTGCTATGTGGTTGTGATTATGATGAAAAAGGTGTTTTAGGAATTGGAAAAGATACGGCAATTAAGTTTCTTCAATCACTAGATGATGATGCTGTCCTTGATCGGTAATCATAAATTGTATTCCTTATTTTCTCTTAAATATAACTGATTTTTCAAAATTAATTTCAAGCTTGAGACATTGGAGAAATGATCCAGTTTTAAATTCTGCTGCCATGGATATTAAATCACAGACTAATGAAATAAAGCTAGAGTTGAAAATAAGGAATAAAGCTATAGAAAACAAAAGCTTTCCATGTGAAGCAGTTATTGAAGAATTCTTAAAAGCACCGAATTATCCAGAAGTGTCTGCAAAATGGATTTTACCAGACATTAATTCTTTTATTGTAGGTATAAATTATAAAAAAATAAATAAGTACAAATTGCGTAGGTTCGTATTAAATTTAATATGTATATTTAATATTATGTTATAGGAATTTGCATTGACAAAACTGTGTTGGGAAAGAGACTATGCAATAGATAAATTTTTGCCATTGCTTACTAGGTGGCATTTAATGTATGACGATAAGTTCCAAGCAAATATTTTAATGACTAAAATTGTTAAAAAACGTGTCAATAAAGGAATAAAATGTTATGAAATAAAATGGAATAATTATGAAATAACATCTATTGAACCTCAAACAGCTGTTCAAAGAAGATATCCAAATGAAGTTTCAATCTATGAAGATATGCATACTACGTCTTTTAAAAAAACAAAGAAAAAAAGTAATTTATATTTATATTTGGTACTTATTGGTTATCGTGTCTTCCGGTAAACTCAATTTTGTTATCAGTTGCAACTACCAAAGATTAACACTGCATTATGTTATTTTAAGACAGTTTTTTAATCTGTACTACATATACTATGATAAAACAAAATAAAATAGGGCTGACTGACAAAACTTAGCAATTAGTAAAATAAAGTATATTATTATGCCAACTTTCATATAAATACCCATTTTCTTTTTTTACCAGATTATACATTATATTTCCTAAAAACTTTTTCTTAAGTATAATTTTGATTTGTTACCCACCTATTATATACTTGTATTTTTGATTAAGTATCATGGTCAATACTCTATGGAAATCTTAAGTAATTTTTCTTTTCATAGTAAATCCAAAAATTATGTGAAAAATTCAAAAATTATAACGCGTGTTAGAGGGAATTTTTTGTTGATAGTCTTACATTGGCGGACACACTTATATTATTTTGTCTTAAGGAACGGTTTTTTCTGCAACATCAAATAGTAGAACAGCACGGTGTTGTGACACAGCGTCTACTGACCTATGTCCATGCTGGTAGTGATGCTAGATACCGCATCCAGACAATGCAAGGAAACGTACCTTCATAGATTACAAAATTGTCTTAAAATAATATAATGCAATATTAACCTGTGGCAGTAGCAATAATAGAAAAAAGTTTTCGGATAATGAGATAGGAAGTTACAGTAACTGATAATTAGTTAATATTATTTTAAGCTCTTTTTAAAAGAATATAATTGATATAATCTCAAATTTAAATATGTAATTACGGTTTTTTTAACCTTTTCACTGCACCAGAAGTACTATTACATCCCTGCATTTTATAATATTGTCATTTTGCGGTAACCGTACAAGTTTAGGAAACCTAGGCTCACATTTTAAAATTAAATAAATAGATCAGATAGATCTCAAAATTTAAATTTAAAAAAAATAATAAATATTTTATTTTACATAGTATGCACAGTCTGTGTTTTGTGAATAAATTGAGTAGCAGGGAAAGGGTTAAATTTTATTTTATTGTATCAAACATATAGTTTGATTACCTACCAATTAGTATTGAAAAATAAGATGCAATTATATGTTAAAATTATTATATAGATAAAACATTTTTTTTTGCATTACTTGTTAACAGTTACGAACCATGATAATAATCTTTTTGATATAACAAATGCATTTTCTTCAATGAACATTTCAAAAAAAAACAAACAGCCTAGAAAAATAAATGAAGCAAAAGAAAATGTTAAAGGTCCCTTGGATCAATTTTTAACTAAAGGAAAAGTTAAAGACGATAGTTTGACATTGTCTGACTTTGAATGTGATACCGTTGACTTAGATATGTCTGACATAATCAATGGAATTATAACTTAAATTTTATATCTATATCATAAGAATTCTCAATGTAAAATAAATGTTTTGTTTTATTATAATTTAAAATATTTTTTTTTTGTATTTCATTGTTTTATCAAAATTGTGTTATAATAAAAACTAATCATCATATTATATAATATTTTGTCCTAATCAAAAATCTGATAAGAATTGTTTACAATTATTATTCATAATATTACAAAAACATCAAAATAATGACACAATACCATTAATACTATAACTGAAAAAATAAACCATGGCTCATATTATTAATAGTAAATACTATAGTATATAACAGGGATGGGCAACTCAAAGTTACTAGTAGGCCACTTTTAAGTACTTTAAAATCTAGCGGGCCGCAGTGCATAGGAGAAAGCAAAAAAAGGTCCTTCAAATTTACTAACATTTATTTTTTATCTTTATTTATTTATATTTACAATTATTATTTAATGTGATACTTGAGGATGTGGTTTTTCAATAGACAATTTAGTAGTGCGGGCCAGATAAAAAAGGTACGCGGGCCGCCAGTTGCCCATCCCTGGTATATAATACTTTAATAATATGAAGTGCACAATTTATTTTTTATGTGTATTATTTCAACGTAGTAGTCACATAATATATTACCTTAAAAAAATGATTCTATTAAGTGGGTGATCATATCTGATCACAGATATAGTTTTAAAACTAATAATATGTTCTAAAATAACCCTTTGATGTCTTGAGTTCTTGACCTTTAGTAGTTTAGTGTACTGTAACATACAGTAAGTTTTAAATTAAATATTTGTTGATGCATCACATACATTTAGTGGTGAAGTAGCTTCTTATTCTTTAAGAGGACGCCACAACCACTAGTTGTCTCCATGTAACTTACATATATATAACATGGCAAATTTACATTTATCAAAATCCATTTTGTTGCTAGTTGTTATATTCCTTCAAATTGACCTATTGCCAAATTTAATGGTCAAAATAATGTCCAGTGTTCTCTCGACAGCTTCTTTATATTTTAACTTTGAAGTAATAAACATTTTTGAATATTAATAACTAATAACTCACTTTAAAATTAAATTATCAAAAAAACCAACCCTTCAATATTATTTCTTTTAAATTTGATAATAGTTAAGTTTATAGTTATATCAAAACAGACGTAAAATGGGTTTTACTGAATGTAAATTTGGTATATTAAATGTTTGTAAGACAAAGCAGCACATACAGGTGTCACATCCACCTATATACCAAACACAAGAAATTAGGAGACATCAGTAAACTAACCTTTTAAACATTAAAACAAAAAAATAACTTGGTCAAAGAGTCAAGCTCGAAATAATCTTACCCGTGTTAACATTGATCTTTTCACACTATAGTTTACCAACCAAAAAATTTTTTTTTATTATTTGATTAATGTAGATATGTGATTTGTTGTGCTCTAGACGATATAAGTATCAAAATTTCAGTATAATGTTGGTTTTTTTAATATTAGGATACTAAACAGGTATTTTACTACGTACCTACATTGTAGTTACAATGAGACAATGCATCGATTTATTTTAAATATTTAAAAAAAAACTTAACAGTTTAGAAAAATTCTTGTTCTACTAACATTTTCAGTAAATAAAAACACCAAATACGTACAACAAAAATTAGAAAATTAGAAAATATACTTTGAACTTTGGTAAATTATTGTATGAAGCGAGTAACATTTGCATGAGTAAGATAGACAATTACCGTAAGATCAGCCAAATGATGTCACACATCTTTTTTCAATTACTCATAACTCATTGAATAGTGTGAGTACAAAGCTAAAACCTATGCCATAATTCTTAGAATTGAATATTCTTTCCAATTAAATAAATTTATTTTTTGTATTTGGTTCTCATTTAATTTATAAAATAATTGTCTCATTTGTCAATATATTATACATTCATATTATATAGTACTTCTTGGAACTTGACAAAAAAATATTATAATACATTGATATTATATTGTTATGTCTTGTAAATTAGTGAAGTTGTATATAAATCATTTGATTATTGACCAAAATTTTTAAAAAAAACAGCCTTGAACACTATTTTAATTTTTGGGAATGAAATAATTATAGAATACCAGTATGTTTGTGGGACAGAAATATTGAACACAATAATGTCACAATTCAATATAACTTCATAAAATGGAAGAGGGTTAGAAAAATGATGTCAAAATAATCACCGTTGTCAGTGGGTAAGTTTAATTATAATGTATTTATAAAAATAATTTGCGCAAGTCTTTCTAATCCTAAACTTAACTTTATAGCATAATATAATATAAACCATCGGAATTACATTATAATAAAAATGTATAAATGTTTACATATTATATACATATGTATACAAAATAACAATATAATATCATACTGGTAAATACTTTGATAAATTTATAATAATAATAATAATTTAAAAAAATTACTAACAAGATAAACAATTTAAAATATATTTTATACAGTATATTAAATTATTAGATATATTAGTTCATGATTAGTATTGCATAATATAACTATTATCGCAAATAAATAATACATTGATTTCAAATGAAAATAAAATTTATATTGAAGGAATTACCTTATTATTTTCTTTAAGTAAAAAATATTAAAAAATAATATTATAAATTAGTTTTTATACTAATAGAAATAATATATCCTGATTGTTATTAATAAATAAAATATAACAAATAATTATGATATTTTAAATTTTTAAATTGGATTTGTGGTCTACAATATGGGTATAATAGCAAAATAATAAACATTACTTTATAACTAGTATTTAAATTCAATTTTTCAAATTAATCACAATCTAAATTCAAACATTGATTGGAATCAATTATTGGAGAGCAATACACAAATGTACATAATAATACGTACTATGAAGATTTGAAGACAAATCCAATTTAAATAACTAAATAAGCTAATGTATAATAATTTTGTACAATTAAATTATTAATATATAATAATTAGTTCTTTATAATTTTAACCTATAGTATTTACAAATATAAGGATTGCTAAAATAAAAACATTTTTATGACAATCACTTTTGGATAATCAAATAAAAATATAATACCTACAAGCTGGTACGTAATTATTTAAAAGAGTACACATTATCATTATAAAAATGTAGTTTTCATCTTAAACAAAGTTTATAATTATTGATATTAGCTTGTATCATTAAATTATCTTTAAATCTTAAAAGTTAATATTTAAACTAATAAAACTATGAATAGCACCATATTTAAATCATATTTTGTGGGTTCTAATTTTTTGTTGTAAATGTATGCTTGATTATTGTATGATGTAAATACTTGAACCCATTAAATCTTACTACGGATACTCATATTTTTATTAGATTCTTCCCTCATTGATCTGTCTTAAATCTAAACAAACATTAAGATATATATTATTAAAATACAATTTAAATCAACTATATAGTAGTATATTTTAGTCATAAGTATTAGTCAGGTTTCACTAATGGATGGCTTCTTATTCAAAATTTACATTTTAATTTGTCATCACAAATACTTGTTTTGCTAAAAGGTACAGATTGTGTATTTCTAATGTATAAAATAAAACATTTTAAATTAAAATAAAATATAAAATATTTTCAAAAAGAATAAAATAATTTCAAATAGAGAAATAAGATGTTAATTATCTTGTTTATTAGATTTATTAACCATTATTTTAGCTTAGAATATCTATATATTATATAAAAATTACACATACGAGTTTACGTGCAATGCACTCCAAAACTAATCTATCGATTTTGATAAGATTATGCTCAATGTGTGTTATTTATTCTAATTTAAAATATAGGATAGTTGTTATCTCGATGAGGTACCCTTAATTATTTTTATTTAACATTTAAGAAATGATTTTGAGATTTTGAAATTTTTGTTTATAAATGGCTGCTAATGGTTACAATTAACAGTATTATTATGATTAATTCTTTTAAAATATTTAATACAATAATTATTAATGGGGACGGAGTGGCCGACCCGAGTTCGATTCTCCGGCCGCGAGCGCCATTTTTCTTCGGGCAAGTCACGGTGTCCGGAGAACAAGTGCCGCCATCCCCCCACCCGGGCCATGGCAGAAACCTACGGGTGCCCCATTAGAAATTCTGCCAAAACAACACACCCTCGTGTACCAACCTACCCAATCTAAAAACCTACAGTTCCCACCCCACACCCAATGGCATTAGTTACCGCGCGTCATCTAATAAAAAAAAATAAAAATAATAAAATAATTATTAATATAAAATAATTTTTTTTATTAATTTCTTAAAGTACATAGGATTGGTATTTTTAACGAGCACTGAAATGCACAAAGACGGCTAGTTCTTATAATTTTTACAAAAATTTAAACAATGTCTGAAATTTTATCGCTAATGAATTTACGCGTAATGTTATGTTTCCTAAAAAATGAATACAAAAAATATGTATTATTTATTTATATTGTGTTTAAATAAGTAAACTATACTTATACCATTATATTATTACCATATAATATTATGCTAATTATATTTTATTAAAGTGACTACCAACATTTTTCAGAGTTCAAAAAACTATATATTATTAGATGACTTAATGTTATAAGTTTTCCTTGTGATACTCTGAAAACTAAATCTAATTTAACTCTCTTTCAACTTTCTAAAAAAGGTTGCTTTTAGACAGTTTAAATTAAAAATGTCCCTCAACTTAATATGCATAACCATCACAGGGTAAATTCAATTGTTTTGTAAGCATATTGAGCCGGACAAAGTCACTCGATGGTAAGAAACATTATGACGACATTAGAAAACCAAGTATGGTGTCAAAAGCCATTGAACAGAATATATAATATATAAAATATAAAGGTCAGCAGTTAAAAAAGAATGAGGGCAATCAGTAAACCAAAATAATGAATATGAAGCTTTTCTTCTAGATATCTGTTGTTACTTAAATTGCTTGTTAAATAGAAAATAATTTAAGATTTTTTTTATATTTTATAATTTATAGTAAATATCTGGAGCAATAAGCATTAAGCAATGATATGAAACAAATGTTACAACGTTGATAACATTTTGCTGGTATGCAGCATATTGAACTATGTACTACCGTAATTAATAAGGTATCAATAAATTAAACTTTAAAATGTTATTCAAATACTTTAATAAAATTAAGTTTTACAAAATATATTCTAACAAGTAATTAACATAAGTATAGAATTGAATGATCTTTTAATTTTTAGAACAGAGCAATTGTAATTTAATATTTACATATTTATCTGAAAGAATATTATCTATTTAGTTTAAGATAGTTAGTCTAGAAAAATAGCTTATCAGCCAACAAAGTTTACCTACATGAGAAACTTACTCACTTAAATATTAAATAATGTGTCATTATGATTATATTATAATATACTCACCATTATTTATAAATACAATCCTCAATTTGTTGCTGCTGTGTATCATGTTCACGTTGATTCTGTTGATCAACTTTTACCTCTACAATATCAGTAGGAATATTATTTGCTGCGTCATACTTTTCAACAGTATAGTCAGCACTATATATACATTCCTCAATTTGGGTTTGACCACTTATTGGTTCCAATTCTTGTGATGGTGGTGTTACAGTGTGTGCTGCAGCTGCATCACTTTGTTGTCTAGCATACTTCTCGTGTATATTTCTGTGTCGTTTTAATGCAAATCGATCACTAAAACCAACTCCACAAATATCACAACGATGCGGTTTTTCTCCTGTATGTACTTTAGCATGATTTTTTAAATGTGTGGCTTGATTAAATGCTGATCCACAAATATCACAACGATAAGGCTTTTCTCCTGTATGAATACGGCGATGATTCCATAAAGTAGAATGACGAGCAAATGTTTTATCACATACTTCACATTGATAAGGTCGTTCACCACTGTGTATTCTTTCATGATTTTTGAGATGAGGAGATTGAGAAAATTGCATTCCACATACACCACATTTAAATGGTTTTTCACCTGTATGCACTCGACCATGATTTTTTAAATAAGCTGCTTTTGCGAATGATAAACCACATATTTCACACTTATAAGGTTTATCCCCAGTATGCAGACGTTTATGACTCCATAATGATGAGTAACGTGAAAAACTTCCCCCACATATGTTACAATGAAAAGGTTTGTTGGGAGTATTTGAATTGTTAATTGAATCATTCTTCATATTAACATTAGTATGGTTACCATTAACTAAAAAAATTATACCAGAACCATTACATTTATAACATTTGGTGACTGTAGCCATACCTCTTTTTTTCACTGGATAATAACCTTTCATTATTGCAGTCTGCTCAGGTGATAAATTGTCACTAGATTCTATTTCATTTTCTTGAGGTGTGTAGTTGGAACAATTCCCACCACTACAACTTACACATTTTATAAATCTAGACTTTTTACCCTTAACTGTTTGTGGAGCAACATCCGCACCACATGAAAAACACTGTTTGTGCACAGTTGATCGATGGACTTTCATATCTCTTACTTGAGGAAAACAAGAACCACATGTCGAACAAGTAAATGATGGTGGTTCTTGTGGATGAGCAGATTTTTTATGGTGGTCTAGCATTGATGCATGTGTAAATCCAGCACCACAAACATCACATTTAAAAGCTGCACCAGCCGTTGTGAGAGACATTTGATTAACTAATGCATAGTTATAATTGAAAGGCGCTGTTACATCAAAACGGTAAGAGGTCTTATCAGTTTGAGTTACTCCATTTGCTGAAGCTGCAGCAAGGACAGCAATATTACCAGATACGGGAACTTTCTGTACCATGTTTACGTTGTAAAATGGAAAGTCAACAGAAGATGCTTTATCATCTTTTTTGACAATAGTGGCATATAGTTGACCCGTTACTGGGTTTTGTTCTTGCCGAATGCCCGGATCATACATAATGGTTGTAACTACCTCGTCCTTGGTGCCACTCATACAGCTACTATCTATAAATAAAAATATAAAAGATATGTTTGTGTTAAATATATTATTATTTAATACTGCCTAAATTAATAAAATAGTTTGATGTGATGGTCATCATAAATGATTTGAATATAAAATTCATAGTCCATACACACTTTAAATGGAAAACATACTGTATAGTAATATACATTTTGAAATAGCTATTGATATGAAAATCTTTTTATATTGAATAGACTATAAGTAACTAATTTACAAGGTTATACAAAAAAATAGGTTACAAGTGGGTCACTGTAATGGATAGTGTTAAATTTGAATTCAATGATAAAATATCATAGTATAAACAAAACAATTCTGAGCGAAGACGGTCAGTCAGCGTATGCTATATTACTAAGTAAATTTGATGATATTATTGTGATTAAAGTAATTTATATACCTATTTCCGTGGAACCTTGTTATATATTTTCAATTCTTAGTTGTATAAATTGAACATTTTATACATTTTTAATTTTTAAATTAGATACATTTTGTAAGAATCCTAACTTTAAATGCTTATAAAAAAAAAAAATTGAAACTGTATTTTTTATATTTGAATATTTGTGTTAAATTTTCAAGTTTTTTAACCTAACTAATAAAATTGTATTAACATCTATAAAAAAAAACTTAGAATATTGAAAACTAAAAATGTAAACGGTTCAAAACGAGTCAAAGTATCATGTATAGAAAATGCTAATATAAAAATTCAGTGAAAATTTCATATAATTACGGTAATTTGTTTTAAAGTTGTATCAAAAACCAAAATCGATTTTGTCAAAAACAGATTTTGCATAAAAATGTTTCCTTAATTTTTTTTTCCCTAGCACTTAAGACAACTACCATGAGTTTCAAATCACCAATGCACCAACTAGATTCACTTTCCCATTAAACAAGATACTGAAGTTGAAAATTGAAACATTACCTCAACTACTATTATCATGTTGAGACACACAAAAAAATTTTTTTAAAAAAATACACATCATTGTATAATCAATACATTCATCGCTTCGCTCAGAATTAAAAATAAATATAACAATAATATTATCAAATAATAGATGTGAACTGTACCGTCAACTGTCTTAATTCTTTATAGAATAGGCTTTTCTGAAGTCAATAAATCAATTTGACAATAGTACAATACATAATATTAACAAATAAGGATACTACCTAATTATATTGAACATATCTTTAAAGTAAATAGTATTAATTATAACAATGCATAAGACATTTTTTTTCTTTTAAATAAAAGTTGGAACTCAGCTGACCAATGCCTTTCAAAAATTACAGGGGCAGAGCCACCGTAAAAACGCCTATAATGTTAGGTGTATTACATTAAACTTAAGACAAGAGATAAGATTTAAACATAACAATGAAACTTATTACAGAACTTATTATATTTACCTTTATGTATATGGTATTTGTCAGGAATTTATTTTTATGTAGTTCATTGAAACTTTTTTTAATAAACCTACAACAAATAATAACAACATTTTTGTTGAAGTAGATATCACAACTATAAATTCTTAATGTTAAATTTAACTTACCTAGGTCAACTTAAAAATGTTTCTTCGTAAACTCCATGATAAGAGTTTACTATAATATAGAATAATATAGTATAACAGTTTACATAATATCTGGATTAACCGATTATCAATAAAATAGTAAAATAATAATTTTAAAGAATATAAATATTAAATAATGTGGTTATTTTACATAATTTTATCATTTATTTTATATTTGGTCAGCAGATTTTGGTGTCACAAACAACAACATAAGGAGAACATTTAATAAAACTAATAGTTAACAAAGTAGACGAGTAAAGCAAATAATTATGACTAAAATCAAATATGTGGAGCACTCAAATATTTAAAAATTAAAACAATTAACATTCAACAAACAAAAAACAAGTGGAATTTTGGATCAACAATTTTTTTGTCAATTTTTGTTTTGGTTTGATACGACATGGAAGACATAATACACCATGGAAAGATAACTAATATAATATTATATACTCCATGAAAAATTAAAACAAACTACCCGCCATTGCTATTATCATTTTCTAACACAAATTACAATGAACTTTCCAAAATATTTATAGTAATATTTTAAATTAGATATTGAACTAAAATGTAAAAAGCGGGCAAGTGGAAGACCCTCTACTGTACAGTAGATTACAAGTAACAAGTGGGTTTCTGTAATGGATGGTGTTAAATTTGAAACTAATGATATAAAATCATTGTACACGAAAAACGGTTCTGAGCGAAAACGATCCGTCAGTCTGAAATATTACTTAGTAATTAGTATATTATTTTAATATTTCATGATATTATAGTGATAAGAGTAATTTGTTTTACTATTAGGCATTAGTACAAAGGTATGTTAAATTCATTTTTGCCAAAAAAATTACGTTTGAAAATAACATTGCGTGTAATGTCTAAAAAATATAATAATATACTCAAGGGCACATCAAGGGGCAAAAGGCGCAGTTTTTCCAGGCGGCAGAAAATCGATAATATCGTATGTATATAATATAATACAAAAAAAATATTTAGTAGAATAAAATATATTTATTAGGTACCTATTTTAGTTTACAAATTTACTATGCACTTTTCGGAATATCTAAAATAATTTTAATGAAATCTATTATAGTAATATTAGTACTATATTAGCAAGCTCCCCCTCCCCTCCCCCTCATTTAGATAATGTCTAATTTGTATAGCATTTTATATAGCAGTTTTGGATGGCGGTAAGGAGGATAACTGATAAGGTGACACAAAAATGTAAATTTTTTTTTACCATGTGATTAAAAAACAGAATTTATGGTAAATAAGTAGTAAAAATTTGTATGTTCACAGTACGTTTTTTTTTTACCGCGGTAATTTCACAATATCCCGCTTGAACACAATGATTTTACCGTAAATAAAATCACGGGGAGATTTCACACTCGTTGTCCACCTATTTGCCACTCACACAAAAATATTTACCGTATACCTAGCATTTTACAGGGAGATTTCACATTTATTGTCCACGAATTCTCCCCTTGCACAAAATATTTACCGTATTTTAAAATTACAGGGAGTTTGCACATTTAAAATCGATTTTGTCACTTACTCAAAAATATTTACCGTGTACACACCAATTTTTTTTTCCAAGTGGAAGAACAGGAACAAAGGTTATTCAATCCCCGTTAAACCTTATATATTACAGATACAACAAAACAGAACAAAACAAAACAGATATTAATTCAATAACTGTACTGCAGTTACCTAGTTGATCAAAACAATAATCCGACCGATAACTTTAATGTGACATTGACAGTTGTTCTATATATTAAACGTCACGAGTCTCATTATTAAATTTGTAACTCAGATTTCGGAATGTAGGTACGAGTCCGTTACTTTAAGTTTAACCGGGAACACAATCATATTATCTGTGAATTATTTTCCGTCTATAAACTCTTACAAAGACTCAAAAATAGCTTTGTTATGTTTGCAGATATTTAATTCATTCCAGAATATCAACAAAGATAATAATAAATTTGCTATATAAGAAGTTGACCATAAAAATAATAATGATTGTATGTGGTGTTATTTATTAAACTTCAAAAGGGAGCTTATGAAATTAAAGATATTAAGCATCGAGTTATGGAACAAATAAATATTTATAATAAAAATTTCAAAACCCGGTTAACATTTTACATTTCATTTGATCCTAACGTTTTCAGATCATATATAAAATGTAATGGAATACTATACACTTTGAAATTTTACATACCTCTTGACAATAAAAAAATCTATTATTTCGTAATTTGTGTTCTATACTTGAAATAATTATTTCAGTTTTATAATAAGATTTTTTGTGGGGGGGGGGGGGGAGAGTGAAATTGGGTGTGTACACAATATATATTTTTGAGTAAGGGACAAAACCGATTTTGAGTGTGCAAACTCCCTGTAATTTTAAAATACGGTAAATATTTTATGTAAGGGGAGAATTCGTGGACAAAAAATGTGTAATCAAAAAAAAAATGTCTACAAGAAAGTCTAATTACATTTTTATGAGTGTTTGAAATTCATATTTTTATAACATTTGATATTCACTCGATATCTCATGTAACGATTTTCTTATTCTGTTGTAATTAAAAAACGTATGACTGTAGATACTTGAAAATTTCACTGAATATTTATATTAGCATTTTCTATACACCATAACGTTTTTCCAAATATTTTGACTTATTTTAACCTGTTTACCTACTGTACAGCAGAGCGACACACACTTACCCGCCTTTTTTTTATTGTTATTGTATGTTCTATTTTGGACGAAATTATATATTAAATAACCTAAAATAATAATTCTAGTTATTTTGTTTTAATTTTAAAATATTAATTCAACTTACTGGCTACCGTATTAATAATAAGTAATAACAATAGGTATATAAACATAATATAAAATATCCATAGTATGGATTCCATACTGATAAACCGGCTCCGCTCAGAATCGTTGTTCGTATACAATGATATTATATCATTGAATTCAAATTTAATATCATCCATTATACATTATAGTATTATACAGTGACTCACTTGTAACCTACTGTACAGCACAGCGACAGCCACTTTTTAATATTAACACTACATTATAGCAGTGGTGTGGTGAACTTATCGTTAACTTATGAGGCACAATAATTGATATTAGTAATTATAAATACTTATACCTATAAAAATAAATACTTATTTACGTACATAGTAACTACTAACTGAGAATATTGACTCTGTCTTACTGTCATAGTGTGTATTTAATAAATTATTTACTATATTTGAAATGGTCCTAGTCTCCAGGTTACCCACCACCCTTAAGCTGGAGCACGTGCCTCAAATAAAGTCCTTCGTCACGAAGGATTCCGTACAAAACTAATTTGCGACGTTGCCGATTGTATTATAAAAACGCTTGCTAAGTCAGGGATCGGCATGTAAAATTTCTGATTATTCATTAGAAATTTATTAACTGATATCACACCCAAGCGGTATAAGAATTTGAATTCCAGAAAAATGTCTGTGTGAACAGCCTCACAAAAAATCATTTTCATTTTCATTTAGTGAGATAAATCTCCGAAACCGGAGAGCGGATTTCATTGTTTGGGGTCTTGTTAGATTCACATTGGTTATAGGAGAACTACAGTGAAGATTTTCAAAATGTTATCTTTAATAGTTAATTCACTACAGAATATTAAAAAAAAGTTGAAACAAATTTTATTGGGCGTTTTTTCATGTTTTTTAGCTTTACAGCTTTGTAGTGAATTAGCGATTGGAGATAAAGTTCTGAAAATCTTCACTGCACTTCTCCTAGCCAATATGAATCTAACAAGACCCCAAACAACAAAAACCGTTCTCCAATTTCGGAAATCTACCTCGCTAAATGAAAATCTAGCAAAAAATAATTCTTTAATTTTTATCTGTAAAAAATTAAGTAATTTTTTAAAATAAAATTTTAGTTTCACATTTAATATTTACTTGATGATCCCTTTTTAATGAATTATCAACCAACTTTCTACCTATCATGGTTTAGGAGAAAAGTTAAAAAATAGAAATTTTGGGACTGTTCACGCCAATGTTTTTATGAATTCAAGTGATTATATACCGCTATTATTTCCGGCATTCTGTGGGTTGTAACACTGACCATACAATTTGACAAGTTCACGGATGTTTTGGTTAATAGTAATCTTGCTAATACGAAAATCAAAATGTGGCGCCGAAAAATGAATCCCCGTTGACAAATATCTGCTTAAATATATCATATTATATTATATATTAAATACCGAAGAAAACATTTTTAATTTAATTACGTTTTTTGGAAAAATTAAAAATAGGGAATTTGTAAATCTAATTTTTAGATAAATGTTGATGGTAAAAACGTTTATTTAAGTCAATTATTTTATTTTTTACAACTGTTTAAAGTATTAATATTTTTTTGGAGTAAACTTATTTGAAACGAAATAACTTTTCAAAATATTATTTTTGGGAATTTTCTGTACCTAATAGATAGGCAGTAGTATCATTTTTAAGTATATTTTCTTGTATTATTGATTATACTTATAAATGTCATAATTTTAAATAGTATCAATTTTTTTGTCATGAACTGTTACATGCTGTTTATAAACAATTTTGACTTTATGTATTTTTTTTCTTTTTGGTAACATCACAATAATAAAAATGTGGGCAAGTGGGTACCGCTCTGCAGTAGTTGTAATGGATGTGTTATATTTTAATACAATGATAAACCATTTCATACGAAAAACGATTCTGAGCGGTTAGCGTATAGTCCTTATAATATTATTATTTTTTATTCGGTGATTAACAATTCGTTAGAAATTAAAATCCCATTTTTAGTGGTTTTTCATAATTTGTCGGTATAGTTTTTATCGATGCAATTTTGATTTCCTAAAAGTACCAACTAGGTTCAATTTTCTATTAGAAAAGATGCTGATCTTAAAAATCAAAGCATGCTTATTGCTTATTATCCGAAATGTTGCTGACAGAAAAAAAAATAAATATTACAACACACATCACTGTAAAACCAAAATTACATTCTTTCGCTCCGCTCAGAATCTAAAACCATAAAAAAGGCATTTGATTATCATATTCATTACTATTAGAAAATTTGAATTTAATTAATACAAATTATTGATATTATGCTTTATACCTGTATAGGTATGTAAATATATTTAGTTTAGAGGACTAAACCCGAGACTGTACCCGCATGCGTTGCAGGCGCGAATCCAGGGGGGACATGGGGGTCATGACCTCCCCAAAAACATCAAGATTATGTATTTTGTGTTAGTTGAAAAAATAATATAATATGCATAAATTTCAGTTTTGATTTATTTCGGGGAGATTTTTTTTTTACAATAAAAATGTATTATATAAAATTATTATAATATATATTCATTAAAACTACATTACCACTTGTTCATAAAATAATAATTTCCGGCAAATAGGCAAACTTCTTTCTTCTGAGAATATATTAATAGCGAATATAAACTGATTGACGATACGAGTATTGTTACTTATTGGCGAGTAAACATAAAATAATAATAAATAATAATTCATCGGAAATGTTAGGTTTTTTGACGAAAAATAAGATTATTCTATTATTTTATTTTTCATGTATAGTATAAATTATAATATTAATATGCTTCCAGTGCTCGAATTGGGGGGGGACGCGGGCGGACGGAGTCCGCTTTCATTTTTTTCATAGATTTCAGCGTCCCCCTTCATTTAATTAAGCGGGGAACGCTAAAAACGAGTCCCCCTCTGACCCCTGGGGATGCTTACTTTTGAACGGTGTATTTGGATTTTTTTTGTTTCGGTTATTATTACCGACGCGGTGGTTTTATTGGTTTGTACACTACCACGATTAAAGATATCATGTCTACCTTATCTCTATTATCTGCAAGTGTAATAATTTTAAAGTGATTTCGGTTGTATTGCCGCCGTATACGTGTTTCTACATTCTACTTTTGTTTAATTTTCACAACGGGTTACTTTACAATTTATTAGCTATGGAACGGTGTTTTTTGAACTAAAACCAGCGTCCGTCCTCAATTTTTTTTCCAATTCGAGCACTGGTCTATAATCTATATTATACATTTCGCACGAGTGCACGACGCACGGCGACGTATATTAGCCATAATCGGCTAATCGCTATTCGCTAATTTTGGATCTAATCACTTGTTACAAAATACCATGCACAATGACAACGTTAGTTAATATTTGATTACGTATATCATATTACTATATTTCATTTCATTTTGCTGTGAACGTCTGGACAAGTGCGTCGGTCGTCGAGTACTTGAGAGGATGTCAGCGCACTATTTGTTTTCTCTCTCTAGTCCACGCGCAACATGTACAAAACGCATTAACGCAGAATCATTTTTTCTATGTTTTTAAGTAATCTTAGAGTAAAATCACCTATCACAAAAAAAGATGGAGAATAATATTTTTGAGGGAATAACATATTGATTTTATATTTTATTGTTATTTGACTATGTATTCAACTTTCAAAATAAACAAAGAATGTTGTAAATTTAAATTATGTTTAAATTGTTTTATTACAATATTTCAACAAATCGATATGTCATTCCCTTAAAAATATTATTCTCTATCTTTTTTGTAGTAGGTAATTTTACTCGTAAGATTACTTAAAAACATGGCTTGGGCCAGAGAGAGAAAACAAATAATGCGCTGACATCCTCTTAAGTAACGATGGTGAGTATCTATATTATTATAATTTTTAAATTTTACCTTTTTGTGCAGCGGGCAACCTATTATTTTCTAAAAATCTCGAAGCATTTGTAGTTAAAACATATATTTTATATAAAAATTAAGTTTTTATTTTTATAACATTTTTACAACCTATTACTTATTTATTATTATTAAGACATATATAAATTAACTTCTTACAATTTTTGATATCGATGTCTTATACTCTTATAGCCATTTATATAGTATGATTGAAATAGTAAAAATAAATCTCTCTCTTTTGTTTAGGGCGATTCATTTAAAAGCGGGTCGGCAAGAAAAATCGACACATTCTTTAATAAGATAATTATAAGTATAATTTTAGTTAATAATTTACTTTATTTATTTTTAAATTGTTTACCTATTATATTATCTTTTTGTCCTTTCGAAAAAATGTCCCACCCCCAAATTTTAGTTATAGATCCGCGCCTGATGCGTTGTCTCCGTACAAATGTATAGGTGCAACATAGCAAAAAACTGTTTTACGCGGGATAGAACAACTCCCTCGGTATTTATAGTAGAATTACCAATATTCCACAACGTATAGGAAACAACTTTATCTGTGTCGTAGCATTTTTATTATTTGGATAAGATAAATAAAATTAAAATTATCAGTTTGAGAACAAAAGGATTATTTTGTTTTTTTCATTTAATTATTCAAAATTATTGGTAATTGCTATCAAAAAAAGAAAAACGCTACGACCCAGATAAAGTTGTTACTTGTTCCCTATGCATTGTGGAATTTTGGTAACTCTACTATAAATACCGATGGAGCGGTTCTATTCCGTGCAAAACAGTTTTTTGGTATGTTGTACATTTGTAAGACGGAGACAACGCATGCGGGTATAGCGTCCTATTAATGAACTAAAGAATAAGAAATGGAGGAATATTCGTGATGCATAAAATAATGTACATGTCCGATAAAAAAGTATAAGAAATGGATCAGAGGCAATAAAAAAAAACCATGTGCATACACTGAGTGCTTTTTTAAATAACACCAATAAAAAAAGAAAGTAAGTAGGTCTATATATAGGTATAATATATATTATATAAAACAAATGTTAATGTGTGTTTGATATATTTTGATAACAGAAAAACTTTTAAGAACTCTCATATTAAATGTTCAAGCTTTTTAACCAAGCGTAAATTTAAACATTTTTTTAGAAAAACTAATGAATATAGAAAATTTAAACTATCCATTAATAGATCATCGTAAATCCACAATAATTTTTTATGAGCATTTAAAGTTAAAATGTTGACAAAATTCATTAAAATCACGAAATTTGGGAAACTATTTTGAGTTAGAAATTTAAAAAAAAAATTATATTTATATCTAAGCTTTGAAAATTTAATAAAAGATTTCTTTGAGTGTTTCTAAATTTAACATAAAAAAGGTAGGTACGTGGATGTCGCTCTGCTGTACAGTAGGTTACAAGTGGGTCACTGTAATGGATGATGTTAAATTTGAATTCAATGATATAGGTAATATCATTGTATAAGAAAAACGATTCTGAGCAAAAACGGTCAGTTAGCCTATGATATTAGTATATTACTAAGTATATTTGATGATATTATTGTAAATAAAGTAATTAATATATAGACTATTTACGTGGAACCTAGTTTTAAATTTTCAATCCTTAAATTTAAAAGTTGAACATTTTATAAATTTTGTCAAAATTTGAACTTTAAATGTTTATAAAAAATATTGTGCTTATGCATCTTTAATATTTTTCAACTGCTATTGTAACAATATATCAGGAATCTTGTATTAAATTGTTACTAACAATTACCCAACAAATAAAATGTTATTGACAATTATAAAAAAAAAACTAAAAAATTGATAACTAACAATGTCCGTAAACAGCTTAAAAAGAGTCAAAATATTATGGTGTATAGAAAATGAAAATATAAACATCTAGTGAAATTTTTATGTATCTACAGTTATTCGTTTTTGAATTACAACAAAATAACAAAATCACTACATGAGAAATCGAGTGAATATCCAATCTTGTAAAAATATCAACTTCAAACGTGAAACGCTCATAAATCATAATAATTAAGTTTGATAATAGGTAAATACCTACTTTAATAGGATAATATCTTTTATTAAAGGTTACTACCCAAAAATGCGAAATTTAAACTGCTGAATATAATTTTGCTATAATATTTGTATAAAGCCTCAGTAGCTGTTCCATTTTTATGCTTAAATCGTTGTTTTTCTTTTAAAACTAAAATCTTTAACGTTAGGGTTAGCAAAAATACGGATTTGAATCCGAAAAAATAACCATTTTAAATAATATAGGTATATAAAATTAAACACCAACTCGTACACAATGTCACTACGCATTGTTTTACGTTTGTTTAAATTATCAAGAACGCTAGGATTATATAAAGATGGCCGACGGTGCGTCGTGCCAACTCGTAAATAATAAGAATCGCTCACCACAGAATAAAGATAAACAAGCTAATGCAAGCACAGTGCTGTGACTGAGCACTGATCAGTGAGCAGTGATCACAAAGATCTGAGCACGTGAGTAGTGAGTACTGAGTTTAGTGTTTACTGTTTAGTGAATAGCGGGTCGTTCCCCAATTATTTAATCACGTTTACGTTTCTCCGCCAACTCAGTAATGGCGCTCTCGTCGCTTATCGATCAACTGAGCACCAGTGCTATCCCCACTCCCAACGAAGTATTGCTGTAACCCACATGACCAACTTTGAAGCGCGCCGCGTACAACTCAACAGCACTATACAGTGGAACGCGACGTCACTACTTATTTAAATTGTGGGTTAAAAGCCGTTGTTCCGTGCCTCAGATCTCAGTAAGTTGTAGTCAGTGCTCACTGCTCAGTAGTGTTGACTGTTTTGCACTCGTGCAAGTGTGTAACTCTTGTGCTATGTCGCTGTTTTCGTAATGATGGTCATGCGCACGTTATCACAGTGTTTAATCGTTCCACTGATAATATTAATATATTAAATATTTATAGTTAGTATTAAATGTCGATCAAGATATCAAGAGCCAAGACCCAACAGAAGTGTTGACATTTCAAGTAAGATTTTTTCTCCTTAATTGCGTATTTATAGTAGTGTATAGGTAACACAATCATATATTTATTTTGGTTGATTGATTTGTCAGTACAAACTCTGTAATTAGTGGTGCTCACTGCTCAAAGGACTTATATCAGTTATAAAGTAAATCGTTCCTAAGACATCATTTGATTAGTTTCATGACTTACAAAAACCTATGATTTTTTTAACCATAAATCTGAAACAAATGTTTTTAAGTGGCGACCGGTAAGTGACAAGAATACATAAGTGATCAACTAAAACATCAAGGCCCAAGGGATGGTTATCGGGTTATCCTATACACTCAAGCTATATTACTAAAAAATCTATAATTTATAATGGTTATTGAACATAGTTTTATTAGATTTATTTGACATTGTTAGTTGTTACCCTTTAGCCAGATGTATTACTTATCAGTTATTTTAAGATTCTGAGCGGAGCTAGAAAGCTAGTGGTTTTACAATGGTGCTTATATATATATATATTTTTAATTTTCTTTTTATCCTGTATACAAAATTTCTACCAAAAGGAATGCTTTAATTTTAACATATATTATCTAATCTTTTAGCAAATTGGATCAAGATGGTACTTCAGATAGGTCATTTTTTGAATTTCTCAATAGTTATTTAATGCCACGGTAAAAAACCACTGACAACCTATGAAAAACCGCTTAAAATGGGATTTTAATTTCTAACGCTTTTATAAAAACGAGTAAAAAAATAATAATATTATAATATTTATTCAACTTACAGGCTATAAATAATAACAATATTCAATATCCAGACTGACAAACCGTCTCCGCTCAGAATCGTTTTTCTTATACAATGATACCTATTATATCTTTGAATTCAAGTTTAATACAATCCATTATACATTGACCCACTTGTAACCTACTGTAAATTAGAGCGACATCTACTTACCTGCTTTTTTTTATATTGAGAGGCAACTACTGGTAATCGCATTCAATTAGAAGTTAGTATAACAAAGGCCTAGTATTTGTTCAATAACTGTCATTAATACTTAAGAAAAACATGCTTTGTTTTCTTTTAGGGTCTCTCCTCTGCTCCTTAGGTATTTATTTGTATTTGAATGATCAGATAAGTATTGTTCATTCTCAAAAGAAATAAGAAATTGCTTTAATCTTTAAAACTTTAAAAATACAAATTTTTTGAAGAGTGAGTAATTATGACAATTTAAATTAAACATATACTTATATGTAAACATTAAGCAATTATTAGATTATTATTGGGTACTCATTTGCAGTGCCGCAATTAGCGGGCGTACTGGGGGTGCACCGCACCCCCAAAAGCCCCCATTATCATATTTAGGTGGGCCTTTTCAGACATAAAGGATTTTAGATTTTAAACTAATATGAACTTTTTCGCCAATTTACAACACATGATGAAAATTGAGATTTTTTGAAACCTGCAACGAGTTAAGTCCAACATCTAATATTATGTTATTGATTATTCTTATGGGATAATATTTTATACTATACATTTTTAACTATAACTTGGCCCCAAAAATAAAACTTTTTTGATATTCATAGAAAAAAAACTAAAAAATTTTTATTTTTATTGTCCGTTAAAAATTCAAAGCGAGTCAAAATATAATGAAAATTTTATCAAGTAGGTATTCGAATTGATAAAATAAACATTCTTTGAAATTTTCATGTATCTACAGTTATTGGTCTTTGAATTACGAAAAAATCTTAGATTTAAAACGAAAATTTTTTGTGAATTTCTAACTCAAATTAATTTAAAAATTTTCGTGAATTTTACATATTTTGTCAATTTTTGAACTTTAACTGCTTATAAAAAAAATTATGGCCATAGATTTTTAATATTTTTCATCCGTCTTGAAACAATATAAACAATATATTAAGAGCTGTCTATTAAATTTTCAAGCTTTTTTACCCAACAAATACAATTTTATTGATAATAATAGAATATAAAACCAAAAAATTCAAAACTGAAAATGTACGTAAACAGCTCAAAATAATTCAAAATATTTTGAAAATGTTATAATGCATAGGAATTGCTAATAACCACTCTTAATTGCGCTTTTGGTGCTATGCAATTTTGTAAAACAAAAGTTTGGAATAGGGGGCTCTAAAATTTGACTCGCACCTGGGCCCTTTTATCTCTAGTTGTGGCACTGCTCATTTGTACCTATATAAATTGGCAATCATTAGTGGTTAGTAAAAAAAATTTGGTAATTAAGAGGATTCAATACAGTGATTTTCTGTTTTTGTCTTACACACGCGTGACATAGTATTTTAAACGTGTTTTTTGCCAAACTTACTAATTGATCTAATGAAGCGATAAGAATTCTGAAAACAATTTTGAATTTGTCATTAAGTCTACTTAAAATTGACTTTTCCACATTTTTGATATTATTCCCCAAATTCCTAAAAATGTCATATTAAAAAAAAGTATTTAAAAATTGTTGTATTTCAATTTTCTGGAAGTTAAAATCAAAAAATCAAAAATGTGGGAAAGTCGATTTCAAGTAGACTTGACAACAAATTCAAATCTGATTTTAGAATTCTTATCGCTTTATTAGATCAATTGGCATGTTTGGCGAAAAACACTTCTAAAATACTCGTGTGTTAGACAAAAACAGAAAATAATGGTATCGAATCCCCTTAAGAATGTTAGTTAGGTACAATTTTATAGTTGACTAATAATAAAGTTTAAATTATTAATGCAAAGATCAAATATGTTATAATAAATAAAATCTTCACTAAAATGTACTGTCTTATGAGTTAAGACTTTTATATTAATTAGAATTACAATGTAAATTAAAAGCAAACTATAATTTAACTTAATTTTTTTTTTATATTGGAATCAATACAAAGAACTTAATTTTGTTTGATTGACAAAATAATGAACATATATAAATAGCAGTTTGTATGATTCCTTTTTTAGTAATAAAATAATTTAAATTAAGAACGATTAGTTAAGAATTTGTTCATTGTCTTATGGTACGTATGCATATTTAATTTATGTGTCACATTAAACATGTTAAACTATGTCTTATGTGACACACAAATTGACTCTGCATTTGAACATTAGACATGTAGAATGTAGCAAAAATCTCCCTCTATTTCACTCAATGTTGTATTATTGAAATAAGGGATTTCACATGACAAAATTTTGTCATGTGGTGTCATATAATATCATAAATTGTCTATTTTCTATAGGTTTCATATAATATTGAGATAATATTATCTGTGTTTTGTCAGAAGCTTTTAATATTATTTTGTTTCTTAAATTATTTATGTCTGTATGCATAGTCAATTTGTATGTCTCTTAAGACAAAGTTTATCATGTCTTATATGACACATAAATTGACTGCATACGAGCATTACTTCTTTAGGAATTTTCTTATAGATAAAAATATTAAAAAAAGCTTCATACAAAACACAGATTTTTTTATACTTAATAATAAATTGTTATACTAGATCATACCCTATTTTCAAAAATGTAATCATTAATCACAATGAGTGAAACTTGAATCAGAGGTTTTAACAATAGTACTTGTCATGTGTAAGTCGGAGAAAACAATGAAACTGATGTGCCATGTGTTGTCTCTGTCTAACAAATGTACAATAGTTCCAATTTTGTGTTGTTGGTTACAATATTAAAATGAATTGACCTATTATCAAATATAAAATAAAGATTATTGTCTATATTGTCTTGTAAGTGGTTTACTTTATTTTTATTTTCAAGCGAGTTATGACTGTAAAATATTACAATTTAAATTGTTTCTAATTGTCTTAAAAATTTAAATATTGTAAAACCAATGAAACAACATAGATAACCTTACCTTTAATTTTGATACTACCTAAATTCTCTCTAGTACTAATGCTAACACATAATTGGAACTGCTAAATTAAATTAATGTTATCCATGTGATGGAAGGAGTTAATACATTTGGTTTGGGTGTATTATATGACACAGTGGCGTAGTGAACATTTATAAACCTTGATGTACAGCATATATTTCAGTATATTATATAAGTAAGAGTAGATAACACTCCTACTTCATAATAAAATATATCCCCTTAATGACTTAATAAAATACCTATGTATTAGATATTATTATTATGCGACTGTAAATATTTTAATTTTTGCTTTATGTTATTGCTTTCCATAATGTATCCAACTACACTACACACCGCCCAAAAAAATTTTACTTAGAGTATTCGTTGCCTCTAGAGTTTTGGAGAAAGTACAACATTTTGTACTGTTGATAACATTTTAACTAATGTAAAAACAATATTTTAAAAGCATTATTACGTATCCAAATTTTCAACAAATACGCACCAGATATACTGTACTGGGTGCACCCTTTACCTCTAGAACCAATCCCATTGGGGTACCTGGGTTAATGCTAGGATTAATGCTATACTTAATTATTGTAAATACTATGAACAAATGTGTAAGTTGATATTGTAAATAATTTTGGACTCCAATGATGCTTTAATTATTAAAGTTTCAAAAAAAAGCTTTTTTCCCATATGAATAAATATTTTATAAAAAAAATAAGTGCATATTATGATGCATAATTGCAGTTTTTTACTTATGGACATATTTCATTGTTTTTTAACGCATAAAGTTCCAAACTTTCGAGCCCTGATTACATATAATGTAATATAATACCTAGCATATTATAAAATTTAGATATAATTAATATTTTAATATTTTAATAAACTAACAAATAAATATTTATTAAATAATACAAATGATATGCACTTTTATCATTAAAAGTTCTAAGAAATCTAACTATTTATTATTTATTAATGAATTAAGATAAGATTGGTTATAATATATTACATTATTAATAGCAATTTTTAATCTTGTAACCTATTATTTAAAATTTTTGAATAAAACTACCTAAACACTGTATTAAATTCTGATTCTTCTATCGTCTTCAACATAAAAATTCATATGTTCATTAATAAATACACATCAATAATATAATTTTGAAACAAATTATCATAGTATGAATCGAGCAACTTTTACATCTGCTGATTATGAATTATGGCAAGTCTTGCCCAATAGGCAATGATGTCACGCTATTGTAAAATATAATTATAATATATAATATTATAAAATAATAATTTTTTTCATTCTATTTTCACCAAATAATTTTTAATTGTTTAAGAACTGCAATAAAGAACATTTAATAATAATTTCAAGAGAAAAATTGTTTGTGTTGTGTGCTCTTTTAATAATTATTAATATTAAGGATGGTACCCATGTGTTTGTTGTCTCTGTCTTACAAACGTGCAACATGGCAAATTTTACGCTCAGCAGAACACGTGTAGCCAGTTAGTATACAAATTAGAGAGAATTGACCTCTTATAAAATCTAAAGGTAAGATTATCTAGGCAACCTCATGGGCTTTTTATTATATTTTAATTTTAACGCGAGTTATGAGTATTTTAAAATTGTCATTTTTTTATACATCTTAAAATACTCATAACTCGCTTTAAAATTAAAATATACTAAAAAGCCCATGAGGTTGCCTAGATAATAATCTTACCTTTAGATTTTATAAGAGGTCAATTCACTCTAATTTTTCAATTAACGGAGCTACACGTGTTTTGCTGAGCATAAAATTTGCTATGTTAAGCACTTGTAAGACGGAGACAACACATGCGGGTATAACATCCTCTTAAAGTGAATTGGCCTATTATCAAATTTTTGGATAAGAACATTATCTGTGCTCAAACGTTGGCTTTTATTCAATAATTTAATTTTTGATATTTTACATTAGCTGACGCTTAAGCACAGATGGTATTCTTACCTAAGAGTTTGATAATTGTACGTGTATAAAACAGAGACAACAAATGTATGGGTAGCGTCCTCTTAAATAGTATTTCACTGAAATTTAAATTATGAAATATTATTTAGATTGTTTTTTCTATCTGTTACTTTTTTTTTATTTGACATTGCACACCATAAACGCAATGAAATAAAATATATTACTTCAATTGCACTGAGAAAGCTAAAACCCATGAACAATCCTAAAAGTCCTCCTGTGTTAGCTGAAAAAAAAAATTGCGTTCTTTAGTATTTTGTATTTTATCACTTATTCAAAACTAATACATAAGTGCTTATTATTTATGAACACCAAGTTAAAACAAATTTTTGACAAAAAAAATATATAGGTACAATATTATGTTTTAAAATACTCATTGTTTTTTGAACATTATACAATTTAATAAACTATAATATTATTTCTGTTATAACTTAATATATTATAGTTATTATTTATTAACATAGTTGGAAACTTACATAAAAATTCCGTAAATCCAAACAACTCCCCTTTTGTAAAACCAGTAAATTGTGTTTCTTCAAAGAAAAAGTGAATTACAGCCATATTTTTTCTAAAATAATTATTAAACACACTAAAAGTTACCAAGTCAATATAGAGGTTATATATCCAGGGCCACGGATGTGGCGCGAGCTAAGTAAAAAAAAATATAACGGTGGTACGACAGTGTATACTGTATATTTTTATCTCAAAACAGGAGTTGCCCAAACAGTGTAGATTTTTGTGTTTTTTTTTAATCGGACCTAACTAATTATCTACTGAGTCAATTAATACCTAATAAATTAGAAAAATCAGAAAAATTGTGCAGATGATCCTTTTGCAAAATCATCGGAATCGTACTGTTAGAAATTAAGTTATTTAATAAAAGTGCAAACTTTTTAGTGATAAATTATAATGAAATCTGGAATCACTGCGGCCGCATCACGCGTTGTCGTGCTGACCAATTACCCCACTCCATTTCGTACACGCGACGCATTTCATTATTGCTATTTCACGACTTCACGTATTTATTTATTATTTGTATTTTGTTTCATTTTTTTATCGACTATCATGCTTCATTAAATCACCTTATACCTTATATTTGTTAAATTGTAATCAGGCGCAAATAGGGTGGGGCTTGGGGGGGGGGCTTACCTCCCCCCCTGATTCCATATAAGCCCTCCCAGATTTACTCTTATATTAAAATTGAATGTATTAATAATCAAATGTGGTTAGTTATTAATTTGTAAATAATAACTTTTAGGATTTATTCAATGTTTCCAAAGAATCTTTAAGATCAGAAGAAATCATGGTTATCAAAAATATCTTTTTTTTTTTTTTTTTATTATTATTAGCTTCGAGTATAAAACTATTACAGCTCAACGATTATAATAAAGTGCTTAAATATTAAATACATAATAGTGACATTAAGATAAACAGAAATAATTATCGGTGAATATGACATAAATGGTAATTAGGTTAATGAGATAGGGAATAAATGAACTATGGAATCGATTGCTTTTGCAGTACGGCTGTAAGAAGGGAAATGAGGGGATTAATTAGTGAGGAAAGATCTGAAATAAATTTGGAAAAAATGTGATCGTTAGTGGAATTAATCGATAATGGAGTATTATTATTATCAGCGATGGAAGCGTAGGAGGCTTTAGGAGGGGGAGGTGATGGTTTTAGAATGTTTGACGTGCGTACAGTGTTTGGATTTCGTCGAGTTGAATGAGTAAATTTGCGATGTTTGAGTAATGCTTTATATTTTGGACATCCTTTGTAATTTGAGGTGTGGTCACCCGCGCAAAGGGCGCAAGTGGCTGGGCTGCTTTTTTCCTTGGTGCAAGTGTCTGAGGAGTGACCTTCCCCACATTTAACACAGCGTGAGGGATGGTGGCAGTATTTAACGGTATGTCCGTAGGTCTGACAGTTTTTACACTGAGGCGGACCACTCTTAGTCCTGTATGGTAATTCAACTTTGATTTTTGTGTGCAATATTGATGATAGACTTAAAACTTCTTTGTTATTGGTATTGGGATTGAGATCCACGAAAAAGAGTGGAAGTGGGCGTCCGTTTTTAGATACATTTACGACACGGCTAGTGGAGTGACCTAGTTCGTGGAGAGCATCTGATATGTCTGAGATGAGCGTCGAGTGGTGCAGATTTCTTATGACGATCTTGTAAGGCCGAAATATTGATGGCATGAAAGTGTGGAAACAAGCATCGGTTTCCATTAGGTGTGCTGCGATTTTATTAAAATTTTTTCGACCTTGAGGGCGGACAATCAAAAAAGAAGGTAAAGACTTGCATGTAAAACCGTTTTGGCCAGTGAGCTGGATTAACGTGTTTTTGAAGGCGGAGAAGTTCTTAATGTCTTTGACATAAAATGGTGGAGCCCTGGGATTGTCGTGTTGAGTGGGGATAATGGACTCTTCGATTACATCGGAAGCATTACCCAAGACGTCGGGTTCAAATAAGTTGTCCTCTTCAGATGCCAGAACGGCGAAACGGTTTGTTGAAACAAACTTTTTGGATTTCTTATCATTTGGAAGCGGTGACAATGATGAAGATGACAGATTCCTTTTTGAGGCTTTGGGCGTACTCGGAGACGTAAGGCCCGATTTCTGACCGTTTTTGTTGTACATAATACCGTTATAGATAAGGGAATAATGTTATAATGATCATGATAGAAATAATTTAACGAGCGTAATCGGAGATAACGGAGCGAAAAACCATCGGCACAATATGCGTGTGTTCGTGTTGAACGTAACGACCGGACTTAAAAAAATATCTTAAAAGTTAATGTTGATTTGGAAGTTCTGCAAAATTACTTAAACTCATTAAATACCAAACAAATATTTCCAAATTATTATAAGCTATTTAATGTAGCAATAACTTTGCCCATCTATTCCACTACTTGCGAAAGGTCATTTTCCGCCATGAGGAGATTGAAAAAATGGATAAGACCAATAATGCACCAAGAAAAATTCAGTAGTTTAGGGTTAATTAATATTGAGAAGGACGTTAATACTGACACGGTATCAGTATTAAATGACTTTGCCAAATCCAACAGGAGAATACATTTAATACTGTAGTTATCTATTACCTAGTTTATAATAAATATATATGTTCATTAAGTAATATTTTTGTTTTATGTGCGGGGGGGGGGTGGATTTATGTTGAAAATATCGAAGGACTTGAACCCTCGCCAATGTAATTGTCTATTTGCGCCTATGGTTGTAATTACTACTATATAGTGTATTAGTGTGTTTTTACTGTGTTCGTACCCCGCGGATAATATTATAATATACTGGTTTATTTAATTATAAATGTGCCAACTAAAGTGTACAAACAACGAATTAAAACAAATAAAAGTACTTATTGAATAAAAAAAAACTTAGTGATAAAATAAATTCCCCAAAAAACTGTTGTCTCAACAAATTTCTAAAAAAATTGGTAATATCACAACAAAGTACACTTCGTCGATATAAATACTGAAATGGTGTTTCATGTATATATTTATAATATTACATGTGTAAATGTGTTATGGTAATTTCGTTATGAGTCTAGGACGTCCCCCCTCCATGCCTCCCACTACGATTCTTTGGACGTTTCTCAAGAATTATAAAAAGCTCTTGTTCTGTAGTTCAACATTTTAGAGTCTGAGCGGAGCAATGAATGTATTGAATTAAAATTTTTTTTCGTCTGTGTACACCATAAGGAGGTAGTTGAAATAATACTTCGATTTTCATCTACAGTATTTTTTTCGGTGGGAAAGTAATTATAGTTGGTGCATTGGTGATGTCAAAATTTAAAATTCCCAGTAGTTTTTAAAAGCGCCTGGAAAAAAACGTAAAGGTTTTCGACAAAGTTGATTTTGGTTTCTATTGTAACTCTAAAACAAATTAGGTACCGTTGGGCGTAGATACCTGAAATATGTTGTTAAATGTTTATAGTTACGATGATTTCGTTATTATCAATCTTAATCTCTTAAATTGGGTAATTAATTCGTAACGCGAATGATGGTAGCCGATAGTTAGGTATCTAAAGGTAAAACCCAAGAACCTATTTTCCAATCTATTATTTATCAATTTATCATGTAGTCTATATATGTAAAAATAATGTTTGTCTGTGAGCCCAAAAGGTTTCAAGAACTAATATAGTAGGAGATTCATTTTCCACTAAACGCATACACACAATTTTATCTAAATACATAAAAATTAATATTTGTTATAATGTCCGTATCTCTGTCGTTTAAGCATAGGTACAGCTTTAAACAGCTGGACTGATTTTCTGAATTTTTTGTGTATGTTTGAGTAGTTTCCAGGATGATTTAGATTCACAATCGGACCGGCTAGGTCCAACCCGGGAAGGTGCTCAAACATTGATTTTTAGATGTACGGTGGAATTTTTTATAGGAGAAGTAATTAGTAGAAATTAGTATTTATTATTTTGTTAGTGGCCATTGGTTAAGCTTGCATCAAATCGAATTTTCACACATTGTCTACCAAGGTGACTGAGTTGCATTTACTGCAGCGAGTTATATCCAGAAGAAGTTGAATAATCATAATTTTTTTAAGAATTGTCGTTTTTACGGGCGCTGGCTCAGATAGTCCTTAATAAAAATAATATTATAATAATAATAATAATAAGTTTATTGTAACAATAACTTTTCTTTACATATTTTAACAAAATATTATATATATAAAATATAAATAAACGTATAAAATAACAATATTTATCAAGGGTATTTATTGTGTCACGGAGGAAAAGTCTCAGTCGAGGGGGAGAGTTCAAATACCTAATCTTCTTTGCCTACAACCAAGGGGATTATCGTGACTTTGTAGAGAATGAAATGGGAACTGTTAATAACAATCAAATACAGGATATTTATGAATTATTATTATACTATTTGTCTATGACTGTTGACTAAACGAGATTATTTCACATAACCCACTAATTAAGATAGATTAAATAGACAACCCAAAAATTGTGATGTCAACATAAAGTATATAAGTAATCATTAAACTACACACGTTACTACGTTGGTCTTGGTCTTGCGCAAGACTGTAAGACTTGCTACATTCTCAAAATTCATAAAAAAAAGGTGGGCAAGTGGGTGTCGCTCTGCTGTACAGTAGGTTACAGGTGAGCCACTGTAATGGATGGTGTTAAATTTGAATTCAATGACATAATATCATATTGTTTAAGAAAAACGATTCTGTGCGAAGACGGTATTAGTATATTTGATAATATAATTGTAAATAAAGTCATTAATATATAACATATTTACTTGGAACCTTATTTTACATTTTTAATCCTTAGCTATAAAAGTTGAACATTCTATACATTTTCAACTACAAAATAATTATTAAATTTTAAATTTGATAATTTTTGTCAAAAATCGAACTTTAAATGCTCATAAAAAAAAAATTGTGCCTAAGTATTTTTAATAACTGCTATTGTAATAATATATCAGGAGCCTTGTATTAATTTTCACGCATTTTTACCCAATAAATAAAATTTTATTGACAATCATGGAAAAAAAACCTAAAAAACTGAAATTTTAAATTGTCCGTAAACAGCTCAAACTAAGTCAAAATATTTTGAAAATTTTATGCTGTATATAGGAAATTAGAATTTAAAGATTCAGCCAAATTTTCATGTATTTACAGTTATTTATTTTTGAATTACAATAAAATAACAAAATCGCTACATGATAAATCGAGTGAATATCCAATGTTGTAAAAATATGAACTTTCGATCTCAACAGTTAAGAGGACGCTATACCTGCAGGTTTTGTCGCCGTCTTACAAATGTACAGCATGCTGTTTTGTGTGGGAAAGAACCGAGAAGGCTACCAGTCATAATTAAGAAACGAGATTTTATTTTTACCACATAATAAAAAGGACTTTGACTGAGAAATTTAAACGACGAAAAAAATAAAAACGACATTGCATAGCCAAAGTTTTCCTTTTTATGTGGTGAAAATTTCGTTTCTTAGTTTTGACTGGTATCCTTCTCGGTTCTTTCCCACGCAAAACAGTTTTTGCTATGTACATATTTTGTACGACGGAGACAACACATGAGGGTGTAGCGTCTTCTTAATAGAAACATATAATACTAATATTATGTAGTATATAAAGAGGCAACAGATGGATATGTATCCAATTAATAATTTAACCAATGACCAATCATAATATTAGCCCGATGACCACGCTTAATCCGATTTTGTGGTAGTCATGAAATCCCGGAAAAACCTACTATAAAAGACTGTGTTATGTTTTTGTTTGTATACAAAATAAATTAAGTGATATTATGCGTAAGTATATAATAAAAAGGAAAATTAATTAAAATTATAAAGTTATGTCTAAACGGCGTTTTGAAGTTACCAAAAAATTAACAACTTCGTCATGTCTTATATTTGATTTCATATAGTGTATGTGAGGGGAGTTAGTAAATTTAATCTTGATTCTGATTTAGAACTTTTAATTCGTCTCATATGTATTGAAAATTACCTGCCAGCAAGAGTAACCGGGAGTGTGACCAATTATTTATAAAAACTTAGAAACGCTTAGAAATAAATTAGAATTGCATTTAGGAAAATTTAATGTTGATATGAAATACCTACGAATTCCCAAATGTAGCTCAAAGTAGGAATTCTCTCCCTCCCTCCATTTCGCCAAACGAATGGTATAGTTAAATAAAACAATAAAAAGCGGTTAAGCTCTACTGTATACATTAGGTGTTTATAGAGAGTCACTGTAATGTATGTGTTTAATTTGAATTCAATGATATAAAATCATTATAAATGAAAAACGATTCTGAGCAAAGATGGTCTGTCAGTCTATAATATTACTAAGTAGTAAGTACTAAGTAGATATTAAAGTAATTTATCTTGCTATTAAGTATAAGGTAAACATTAGTATACTACAGTAAGTTAAATTCATTTTTGTCAAAAAAATTGAATTTGAAAATGTCATTGTGTGTATAAAATATAACAATATCCCTAGTCTCTTCTCTAAATGTGTCAAGTACCCACGAATACAGTATTTTAATTACAACTAAATAACTAAAATCAGTATTATTGGGTATAATATGTAATTTTGTCAAAATTTGAACTTAAAATAATTATTAAAAAAAATTTCTCTTATATATTTTTATGATATGTTGGTTATACAGTATGAACTACTTACGTGGAACCTTGTTTTACATTTTCAATCAATACTTAGCAATAAAAATTCAAAATTTTATAAATTTATAATGACAAAGTAATTTCTACATTTTCAATTTGATAAAAATAAAAACATTTAGACTTCAAATGCTTATAAAAAAATCTTAACAAATCATTTTTATTATTTTTAAGCTGATATTGTATAACAATGTGTGAGGAGCCTTGTATTTTATTCTCAAGCATTTTAAACCGATTTTACGTAAAAATTCACCTTTTCCTTAATTTTTTTTTATTTTTTCCAGCACTTTCAAAAACTACTGGGAATTTTAAATTTTGATCTCCCGAATAGATTCACTTTACCTACTTAAAAAATACTGAAGTTGAAAATTGAAGAATTATTTTGACCACTTATCGTGTGACATAAATAATAATAAAAAATGAAATACATCATTGTTAAATCAATACATTCATCGCTCCACTTAGTATCTAAGATTAGATTAGATTAGAAAAGTACTCACTTAAAATAAGCGGAAGTTCTTCCAGCTAAAAATGTTTGCTTGATTTTATAACTATTGGCCAAAGGTGATGATGAATGTACTTTATTATATCCAATCCAATGGCATCCTGGTAGGCAAGTGCAATTCGGTAAATATGTCCCATTCAATAATTGACTCATATTCATTAATGGTGAACTATATCGTAGTTCTATCGCCACTTAAAAATGAATAAAGTTAATTTATTAGTTGGGTATATATATAAATCGTACATAAAATTATAACAATCATTTTTTTATAATCAAGGCAGCGAATGTATTGTTTTAAAAGTCATTGAACATTTTATTTAATGTATATTATCAATTTAATAAATAAAAAAATTGGGAAATTAGGTAACCGACCTGCTGTTTAGTATGTGTTCTAGTGAACCTTGTCAATGAGTAAGTCGCCGTAATGTATGTGATAATCATTGTTTAGTTTATAGTGTTTATACCGTATATAGAATATGCTACCTAATATATAAACATTTATGAAAATTTCAACTACCTACCGTTATTTGTTTTTACATAAAAATTCCCGTTTTGTTTTTATAATTTTTTGTTTTACCAGGTTATTTTGAAAAATGAAGACTGGAATTTTTTACTTTTAACCCCTCTCCCCATGTATTAACAAGATCCAATATCAAAAACCACCCCCAAAGTTTAAAACCTTAGCATTTTTACTGATCCAAAAGGTAAAAACAGACAGAAAAACCCACATCAATGTATAATCAATACACTAGTCGCTAAGTTCAAAATTTAAGAGTTTAAAATAGGTAGACAATTAAATTATACTATTCTACTTTTTGATTAAAACTTACATTTAGCTTTATTCGAACATTCTTCATCTTTTTTACCACAAATTCTCGAGAAACTGTCTTCTAAAAATATAATACATAATAATATTATAATATCAATATTCAATACAACTAAAAACATATCGTGACCAAAACCATAGTAAAATTTTCCAAAAAATCTTCAGATTAAGTCATGAAGTCCAAAGTGAGTTATGTACCTTTTAGTACCTTTTGGTGATAACTTCGCATAAATCGCAAAAGCATTAATTTGATACAAAAACATCGTTTTTTTTTTTTTTATAATTACGTGGAATCGTATATGTATAACATGTATGACATTTGCGGAATCGTGTATGCATATCAATAGTTATTAAAATCTACACGATTTCGAAAACAAGGGCACCCAGGAGCTCTTAAGATTATGAAAAATAAAAAATGTTATGATCGTAAAATATTTGAAAATTTAATATATTTCAAAAAAATATAAATGGTACTTAATTGTCAGGAATGCTCTTAAGATGGATATTAATTGTTGTTAAGTGTTTTGTACAAAAGAGACTTATTCCTGAAAAAGAAAGGTTTTTTTCCGAAATCCATTACTTTAAACTTTAAAAGGTGGGTAAGTGGATGTCGCTCTGCTGTACAGTAGGTTACAAGTGGGCCACTGTTATGGATGGTGTTAAATTTGAATTCAATGATATAATATATCATTGTATAAGAAAAACGATTCTGAGCGAAAACGGTCAGTCAGTCTATGATATAACTAAGTATATTTAATAATATTATTGTTAATAAAGTAATTTATATACATATTTACTTATTTACGTGGAACTACAAAATAATTATTAAATTTTAAATTTGGTAAATTTTGTCAACATTTGAACTTTAAATACTTATAAAAAAAATTGTGCCTATGTATTTTTAATATTTTTCAACTGCTTTTGTAAAAATATATCAGGAGCATTCCATTAAATTTTCACGCTTTTCTACCCAACAAATAAAATATTATTGATATTTATAGAAAAAAAAACTAAAAAAATTGAAAACTGACCATGTCCGTAAACAGCTTAAAAAAGTCAAATTATTTTCAAAATTTTTATAGTGTATAGAAAATGCTAATATAAACATTCAGTGAAATTTTCAAGTATCTACAGTCATTCGTTTTTTAATTACAACAAAATAAGAAAATCGTTACATGAAAAATCAAGTGAATATCAAATGTAAAAATATAAATTTCAAACGCTCAAAAAAATTTAATTTGACTTTCTTGTGGACATTTTTTTTTGATAAAGGTAGACAAACTTATGAGAAAGCTTGTATTATATTTTCAAATCTTAGATTTAAAAATAAAATTTTTATGAATTTTCAACTCAAAATAATTTGCTAATTTTCGTGATTTTTTCGTATTTTGTTAATATTTGAACTTTAAATGCTTATAAATAAAAACTGTGACTAAGGATTTTTAATATTTTTCAAATGTCATTGTAATAATATAGTAGGAGCCTTGTATTAAATTTTTAAGCTTTTTTACCCAATAAATAAAATTTTATTGACATCTATAGAAAAAAATACTAATAAAATTGGAAACTGAAAATGTTCCTAAACAGTTCAAAACAAATCAAAATGTTTTTGAAATTTTATCGTGTATAGCAATTGCAAATATAAACAACCAGTGAAAATTTCATGTATATACGTTCATTTGTTTTAGAGTTACACCAAAAACCAAAATCGATTTTCTCTGAAACAGATTTTGCGTAATAATTCCCGTTCCCTTAATTTTTCTTTTGTTTTTCACGTCGCTTTTGAAAACTACTGTGAAGTTTTTACTTTTGACCCCCCAAAGTACCAACTAGATTCACTTTCCTATCAGAAAAGTTACTATTGAAGAAAATCCAAGCACTTTTACTGTCATAAAAGGTGATAACTGACACAAAAAAAAACACATATCATTGTAAAATCAATACATTCGTCGCTTCGCTCAGAATCTAAAATATAATATACACATTTTAAGACGATTTTAGAAATTCAGAGAAACAAAAAAATAGAGCTATTCTGGAAAATTATAAAAATGGAGAAAGTCTGTTTTGAATTGAAACCTCTGAATTTTTTAAAAACAGAAACTAATTGTGGAATTGTTAGCATACTTAACACCGCTAAAATTAAATTATACATTTTTATTTAAATTTAATCCACGGTTTGGGGTTTTAAAACATTTTGTTTTGAACTCTTGAGTAAATATTATGAAAAGGTTATTACTTTTTTTTAAATGCTCAGGTAGTAATTGAGCAAACATTGAACTTTTACTAAAAACATAAACTATTGCCGAAAACGTATTACCTAATAGGTACTTACATGTTGGTTCATTGAGTTACTCTATTATAGTTACTATCCAGAAAATAATAATCATTAAAACTTTACAATTTGACCATTATTACCCAATTCATGCATGGTTATTTTATTGTTTATAATCCAAAAAATATTGTTGGGGGAAAATTATAATGTTAAATTGGTTCCAGTCAGTCAAAAAAAAAATTCTTTTTAAGCCCTCCGCTGTGACAAGATTATGAGAATTTAGATTAATCAATTTTAATGCTGTTAAAATAATAATATTTCTTAACATTTCCTTTAGAGAACCGTTGGAACACTTTTTCCAAGTTTGAACTTTTGATAATATTATAATATCATACAATTTCAGTTTTTACAACATTTTTGTTTAGTATTGAAGAAATTTTAATTTCGAAAAAATTCCTCATTCGTTCTATGTTAATAAATGTTAGGATTTTCCCAGAATTAAAATCGTATCAGCCAAAGTCTTACAATTTTGTCATGGCTGTGTATTAGGTTAGGTTAGGTTAGGTTAGTGGGGCCTGTTATTTTTTCGAAGAAATTAACAATAATGATACATTAAGTCATTAACAATGTATACCTACATCATCAATGTTATACATATATTACTATACAATTTATATAATTATTAATAGTACCTTTATAGCTACTATTTATTGGTCATTATGGACTGATTTTGTAATTAATTTTTAAAAAAGTATCAATATTTATAATGCTTTACTTATTTAATGAACAAGTAATGTAACATGATAAAAATAATGTCGGGTAACTCTCGAATGTAATTTAAATAAAAATATTTTATGTTACGATAACGTAATTTTATTATTTTTTAAAAGTAATTTACTCAACACTGAGTAGAAGTTATAGTCGTCTGTAAAATGTTATTAATTTTAAACACCCAGACCCAGCACTGTACAAAGCATGTTAACGAAATAATAAATTTAATAGTATCGTACTTGGCATATAATACATGACGCATTGACAAAACGTTAATGTAAAATTAGCTTCACATTCTAGTATGCAGTTCCGTTGAGTATAAGTTCTATAGAATCTCAATTGTTTTTCTGCTGAATACACACATTGACGTTTTTCTTTTGGTATCTCAGCTAATGTTGGTGTAGCCATCCCTACGGTAGGGTGGATTTCTAATGATGTTTCTCTTCCTGGAGATATTAAACTACCAAATGATGAAATTTTTGGAGTTTCTACAGGGCTGTGTAACATCACCTGGAATATAATTAATGATTTATAACGTCTGATGGCATAATAAAATATTATATTTAGACTCCGGATTTTCATGATTTTATATAATAATTTATTATCTTTATGTTTAGTGTATGTAGTTAGATGATTGAAAAAAATAGAGGTAATTCATTAAAAACAGAGTTCACAAGAAAAATATTTTTTTTAGCATATTTTCATAACTTCATCAATATTTTGCAAATTACAAGAGAAAAATAATTATTTATTTTATTTTTTAGTTGGTTGCATTAATGTGCATACAATGATTAATTTAAATTAAAAATAGATGGTATTAAATTTGAATTCAATGATATAATATTATTGTATAATAAAAACGATTCTGAGCGAAAACGGTCAGTCAGCCTATGATATTACCAAGTATATTTGATGATATTATTGTGAATAAAGTAATTTATATATAACCTATTAGGTGGAGCCTTGTTTTAAATTTTCAATCCTTAGCTATAAAAGTTGAATATTTTATAAATTTTTAACTACAAAATAATTATTAAATTATAAATTTGATAAATGTTGTCAAAATATGAACTTTAAATGCTTATAAAAAAAAATTGTGCCTATGTGGTTTTATTATTTTTCAACTGCTATTAGAACGATATATCAGGAGCCTTATATTAATTTGTCACGCATTTTTTCAAAATTCCCGTTTTCCCTTAATTTTTCTTTTGTTTTTCACGTCGCTTTTGAAAACTACTGGGAAATTTTTACTTTTGACCCCCCTGAGTACCAACTAGATTCACTTTCCTATCAGAAAAGTTACTATTGAAGAAAATCCAAGTTCTTTTACTGTCCTAAAAGGTTAGGTTAGGTAAAAAAAAAAAAACACACATCATTGTAAAATCAATACATTCATCGCTTCGCTCAGAATCTAAAAATTGAATTTGCATATTAAAGCAACATTTTACTGTACATAATGTAGGCATAAAAAAACAATGTTTTAGGTTTTTTTAGCATATTACTATAACATTTCTACTTTTCTTACATATACGAATATGGATTCGAACCAATCTTGTAAAGTGTTTGAGCTATGGTATTAAAATTGTATGTATAGTAGGTGTAATGTATTTAGAACTCTTCTTAAATCTTTTTTAAATAAATTATTTCAAAATAGGTATATATTTGAAGTATTATTTCATGTGTATTATTTGTATTTTATAATCAAATACTTTTATTTGAATACTTTATTAAAAAAAAATAGTCACTAAGGATTTTTAATTTTTTTCATCTGCCCTTGAAACAATTACCTAGGAGCCTTCTATTAAATTTTCAAACTTTTTTACCCAACAAATAAAATGTTATTGATATTTATAGAAAAGAAAACTAAAAAAATGGGAACTGAAGGCGTCCGTAAACAGCTCAAAATAAATCAAAATATTTGGAAAATGTTATGGTGTATAGAAAATGCTAATATAAACATTCAGTCAAAATTTCATGTACCTACGGTCATTTGTTTTAGAGTTACACCAAAAACCAAAAATCGATTTTCTCGAAAACAGATTTTGAGTAAAAAGTCCCGTTTTTCCTTAATTTTTCTTTTGTTTTTCACGTCGCTTTTGAAAACTACCGGGAAGTTTTTACTTTTGACCCCCCAAAGTACCAACTAGATTCACTTTCCTATCAGAAAAGTTAATATTGAAGAAAATCCAAGCACTTTTACTGTCATAAAAGGTGATGACTGACACAAAAAAAAACACATATCATTGTAAAATCAATACATTCATCGCTTCGCTCAGAATCTAAAATTAGAGTGAATTTCTATTTCATCCAGAAAAGTAGCCCGTGTCTTATGGTTTTTTTTCAAAATAATGAGTTGGTTTTATCGTGTTTTTTAAACCCTGATTTAAATACAATTTAAAAATATTGTTTTACAAGATTGATCCGGACCCTATACATTTATAATGTTACTTTGAATCCATAGCTGACTTCTGATGAACAATAATATTCCTCTATTTCAGCATCCAAAACAAGAGTTAATCCTAAATGATTACCGGCGCCCCAGGGCCTCCAGGGTGTATATTCAGCAGGCGTATTCGGCGGGTATCCATTTTCAGGAGTCCAATTTGCAGACGGATTTGGAAAGGTAACATTTAAATCAGATAAATCTTTTGGGTTCCGAAATATGTAATCTGGTTTTACTTTATTAAATGAACAACATATACCTTCGTCTGTTAACGATGGGTTGAATAGTTCTGAACAAACTTTAGGGTTGTTGGCCCATTGGCATGATACGATCATTTCATGACAAGGTTGAGATACTCTAATCATAAATTTTTTCAATGAATCCCAGTCGCCTGTGTAATTGTCAATCGACGAATCCATTGATAATGGATCTTCGTCACAGAAATCACTTAAAAGACGTCGGTCGATATTGCTTTCAAGTTTTGTGGATCTGTGCGTGAATAATTGTAAAAAATGATTTATATATTTTACGAAACTCATAGTAACTAGCTAGTAAATTAGGTATACATTACGTTTCTAAAATATTTCGGGCAACAGATTTTCTTGCGTTGTTCATGTTACATATGGTAATAGCGGGAAATGGTATGCTTGTAAGCTGGGTTGCTTTTGGCGATAGACTTATAATTACAGGCATGTCTTGCCATTTATGAACCAAATTGGCAATAAAATAAATTGCTGTTATAACTGCTAAACCAAAAGATATTATCCAAAAACACCTTTAAACGCCATAAGAAATAATAATATAATATACTGTATTCATTGATAATATTTTATTTTGTTATTTTTGTTTACCTTTCACTTGCACTTAGTTCATTATTGCCGGCATATCTAAGTCCATGTAAAGTCGTATTCTGCGAGTAATCGTTCAACATTTTTCTCCATTTAGTACCGATTTTTTGGTTTTTAGATTTTGGTTTTATGTGAACTTTAGAACTGTTATTTATAAACCATTTTGATTTATTCTTAATATCAAAATTGTTGCGAAGATGTCTATTTAGGGGATATTTGTAAGGTTCAAAGTCTTTAGTGTACATGTTTTAAAAATATTCCGTAAAAACTGTATAAGAACTTCAACTAGCAATATTATTCAACACACTTCTAGCACTTACTCATATTGAAGTTGTATTGTAATTTAGGTATATCATGTAGTTTTTTGTTATTTTTAAATGTTAAACATTGAAACATTACATGACATGTGATTCACTCAATGTATAGATTACTTTTAATGTCATGTTTAATATTTAATATAAAAAATTAGATATAGGTAGGTGCAATCAATCCCTTATATTTAATGTATTACTATGTTATAGGTAAACATGAATGAGTCAAACAAAATCAAAAAAATAGAAAATAAAGAAGTAACAGAAATTTACAAGTAAGAAAAAATAATGCATCTTAATAATTAATGAAAAATATAGATTTTTTTTACTTTCTACATAGTACATAACTACAATATTGTGATATAATAAATACATTTTTACATTTTAATTTTATTAATGGATATTTTTTATGCAGAATGATGTATGATTAATTTTGAATTAATATATTGAGATATGGTGTATACTATGTATATATATTTAGCATATTATATATTTTTATTTTGTAGAATATTTGAAGAAATATATTTGAAAGCACCACCTCTTTTAAAGGATCTATCAAACAGTACTGTAGATATTGATTATACAGAATCTATACATGAGCAAATTGATTTTAAGAAAAGTATATAATTTTTTTCTTTAAGTGTTTGTTATTTATGTTATCAATACCTAATTATTTTATTTTATTTTAAGTTGATACAAAATTTAAAAATGGAGAGTACTGCTCCATTACTGATGCAATAAAAGATATAAGGGAAGTATTCTTGAACTGCTATTCATTTTATGGTGTTAGAAGTGATCATACTAAAAAATCATTAGAACTTGAAGAACTATTAGAAGAAAAAATCAGCCACCTTGATAAGTAATAATTATTCATTTATTTTTTATTGCATTCCTATTTCCTATAACTAAAATTATTTATTTTTAGTAATTATAAAGTAATGGCTGATGTTAATCTTACATTCAATTTACTAAACATGGAAGGAAAACCAAGTTCTAAATTGAGATATCCAAAAGGTATATTGTTAATATATTTTAATTATTAATTACATTTCACATTACCTCATTATAATTAATAAATATATTAAGGTTGTTATGATTCATTGTTATTTATATTTAGATTGTTATGATTCAGTATTATTACGAAGTGTTGCACATTGTCGCCCTGAACGATTAAAAAAGTATCATAAAATATTATCTACTACTCTTACCACTGATGAAGATAATGCACATATTTTAGAAAAAATATTAAGTTGGGAAAATGAAGTTTATTTTAATGATGTATTTCATCGATATATCAGTTCAATGTGGGAGGTTAATATACAATTATTATCATATATTTTATGTTAAAACTGTTGAGTCTAAATTAACTCTTAAAATTTCAGCTACCAGAAATAGGTAATTTTGTGGCTATCTTATTTAAAAAACTTGATCTTGATATTATTAACCAAGGCGAAATTGAAAGAATGTTTTTAATGCCTAAAGAATCTACAACTATGGGTAAAATCATGACTACTCTTTTGATGCCAGTAAAAAAAACAAAATTTATTGGTCAAGTTATGCCATATAAGGTTTGGTCTGAAAAACTTTCAAAAAAAGTATCAAGTTGGTGTAAAGTATACCACGCTAAAAAACAAAATAAAGTTATTGTGAGTAATGTTTTTACTTTTAAACAAATTTCTTTTTAATATTAATAAGAAATAACTAATAAAAAAAATGTAATGTTTCAGGTAATGAATTCACTGGGCATCCATCCAGATTTTTGGGCTGTTGTGAATGAAAAGAATCCTTTAATTGAAAAAGACTATAGTGAACTCTCATATTTCAGGAAAGTTTGGCTTGTAAAAGCGCTTTGTGATTATGTTACTGTGAGTTTAATAACTTATAAATGTATTAATAATCAGAATCCTCAAAGTGTTAAAATTATTGTTATTTATGTATATGAATTTCTATTTTATAAATATTTGTTTTAGATTAAATTTAAAACTATAAATGATATTGTAACCAATTGTAATGAAAGACAATGTACAATATGGAAGAATGATTTGGAAACTGAGGAATATTTCTTTTTTGATTCAATGCCAGATTTAAGGATATATTATTACAACATTCCATATGATGAAGTAATTAATTGTTAAGAGGACGTCACACCCGCATGTGTTGTCTCCGTCTTACACACGTATGACATAGACAAAACGTGTTTGCGCAGTCTGAGTAGAACTCTCTCAATTTTGGTTCTAGAGTATTAATATGTATTATAAAATTAAATTGTGATAATATTTCTGAAGGCAAGTTGTTGCGTTTTTTCCATTATACCCAATTAACGTTAATTATATCATTTAGAAATAACAAAAATTTCAACATTTTTAAAATACCTTTAACTTTTCAAAATTAAAATTTTTTTTAAAAAAAACGCAACGACTTGCCTTCAGAAATATTGTCACAGTTTAATTTTATAACAGGTCGTTTTACTCTAGAACCAAAATTCAATGAGTTCTACTCAGACTGCGCGAACACGTTTTGTCTATGTTGTGTAAGTCGGAGACAACACAATATGTGGATGTGACGTCCTCTTAATTATAATTTATACCTATTCATTTGAATATAATTATTATTTTTTTATTTTTTTAAGCCAAGTCTTGAATTTCTCGAATCAGTAAAAACTGATACAGAAGAAATAAAAGTTGAAGATAATCTACCTATGAATGGTATGTATGTTCCTTCAAACCTCTTTATTAATAGTTTATATTTTATACAATATATACTAAATTTGTGTAGGTGTTTCTGGGGGTTTTCGTTTGTTACAAAAAGATAAACATTTTAAGCTAATTGCTGATTCGGTAGAAGGTCTTCGGACTTTTCTTTATGAATTGGATATGGAAGGAACATCAGTTCCAGAAAACTTGATAAGCGCTCTAGAAAATTTTATTGAGAAAATTGAACCAGAAGAATATAATTTCATTGTCTTAAACAATGATTCTAAAATAAAATTATTTAAAGACTCTGAATCATATCCAGATAGAATTCAGAAGGATGAAGATAATATGTCACTTTGGGAAGAGAAAGATTCAAAGTCAGTAGCTCAAGGTAATATATATTTTAGATATTCAACTTTAGTTAATTTCTGGTGGAATAATGAATCTAATTAGTGCTTTAGAAGGTAAAAATAAAAAATAAAACATTTTTAATACATAGTATAATTTAAAAGTATTTTGACTCTTTTTAAGCTATTTTTAGATATTTTAGCATATTTTATTTAATAGGATAGTTTTTCCTATCAATAAATAAAAATGATGCCTGGCTAAAACTTGAAAAATTAATAAAATATTCTTCTTAAGTATTGTAGAATTAAAAAAAAAAATTGAGTAAGTCCACAATAATTTTTTATAAGCGTTTGAAGTTAAATTTTCAAAATTATTTTGTTGATAAAAATGTATAAAATGTACAACTTAACCACTATTATCTAATAAATATATAAGCACAGTTTTTTTTTAATAGACTTGTATTTAAAAATGTTGACGAAAATTGATGTAAAATATTTTTTATTTTATTAGTTAAGTAATTATTGTTTGATAACCTCAACTTCGAAAAGTCCATCTTCACTAATAGTTTTTCGTCATGTACAGTGATACTGCCAAAATATTATATTATAATTAGAAATGTCATATTTTTTTTTAAGTAAGAAGGAGTTCATAGAGAATTGTTGAATGAAAATATATTAAATATTCATATACTCTTATATAATATGTACATCGCCTATTTTAAATTTAAACCTAAACTATGAACATCATCAATTAATATCCTTAAAACAGATTATTTGTTTTTTTTAAATTGTGTATATATTCCATGCCACAAGAGATCAAAACCGCTTTGCGTATCCGAATGGTTTACTTGAGCAGTCGCGACTTCGCGAGGAGGCTAATTTTCCCCCTCCAAGCCGTCACCAGTTACAGAAATCACTGCGAGTGTAATAAAATAAATATGCTTTTACGCGTCTCCACCATAGATAATATAGATAATATATTCTTATATATATTCTTAATATATTCTTATATTATCTATGGTCTCCACGCGAAGGCAGTCGAACGCAATTTAAAATTGTAAATAGAGTGAGAATTATAATCACTCCGTACAACATGTCACGAGTCCCGACCACGATTTTAGATAGTATGGTTGCCCAACGATCCGATATAAACACAGATATCTAAACTATAACTAGTTAAGGTACTCCCACAGACTAAGATATCGTATACGTATTTTTTTGGATCCAACTATGAGGATAAGTATAAGTATATCATCCTGGTTTTCCAATGAGAGTTAGGCGCTTTTGCATTTGTTCCAGAACCTGATATTATCGAATGTTTTGAAAGACTTATTTCTCTTCTGACTTCTAAAGGAGCCTCTGCTATATTTCTAAACTTAATTAATCGCTGTAACAACAATACATTTGGGGGGGGGTTGAACCCCTAGTCCCCATATACATTCCTGGTGAGGATATGAAATAGTTTTTGATACTAAGGTACAGGGTTTGAAACTGAAAATGTATTCCGATTTCTATTTTGGTTTCGAATATTGGTATTCATTTTTTTCCGATTTCGTTTTTGATTTTGAGCATTGGTATTTGTATTTTACGATTTCAATTTCGGTTTGATTTGCAATATTGGTTTTTAATGTTTATAACAGGTATTCAAAATCAGTTTCAAGCCTTGCTTTAGGTACATAAATAAAAAAGTAAAAATATTACAAGAAATTTATTTTTGTTAAGTTTGTGAATGTAATCCGTAAGAGCTTTGCAAAATAATAATTGTTCTTAGTCTTTGGAAGTGTTGAATCTGTTTAGTTTTGTGATTATAAAATCAGAAATATATTCAATGCATATTTGCATTATTGCCCTAAAATCATAAAAGAGCGTTTTTTACAAAAACACCACCAAGTGTGTGAAAAAATTGTCTCATTTAATATTGTGTTTTCTAGGGATCTAACCTCGCGGTTAAACTAGGACTTGCAATAAATTGTAATTTAAAAAGTATTTCATCATTAGGACTTTTTGCCATTATGCATATTATTATTTTCTATGCACAGTGACAAGTGACATTTAGACTAATTTTAAGTTATTTCATTATACCATAAAACTATTCACATTATATTTATGGTACCATGGTATTGACTTATAAATTAATAATAATGATAATTATTATTATTTTATAAAGAATATGCAATGTTTTTGGTAAAAATCAGTTCAACCTACTATGTGACATAGTAATAAAAATAATTTTATAATTTTAATATTATATAATATATTGATATAAAATATCCATAAAAAGGCTGACACCATCTCCGATTAAAATTGTTTTTCTTATATAAAATATATAATTATTTGTCATTAAATTGAAATTTAACACACCCGTTACAGTTACTCAATGATGAGGTATGCTCAAATCTACTCTGCAGCGAGTTCTTCCATTTTATACTTTATAATCATAATAATAGTACTATTCTACAATTTATTTATTTAATCTTATGTTATGTATATTTTTTTATTTTAGCTCTAAATGAAGAAATAATTCTTGAGAAACGTCAAAGAAAATTAATCGTACAGCCAGATTTTGATACAGTTGAATATGGTGAATCTGATGAATATGTTAAGGATAATGATGAATCCATATCTGATTTTACTGATTCCGAAGATGAATGGGGTGCTATGAATCAGCCTAAAAATAAAGTCAAACAACCACTGCAGACCTCTTCTAAACTTCTTGAACTAGAAAAGCGATTATCGGAAGAAGGGAAAATACTAAAATACGATACTAGTAACCTATTAGATACTAATCAGAATGATCAATATAATGGACATACTAAAACATTGGTTTGTTCAAAAAATAAAGACGATATTTCACTTTTGGAAATAAAAGATTCAATGCCAATAGCTCAAGGTAATATATATTTTTACTCAATAATAATTATTAATTTAAAATTATAAATTATAAAGTATTATTGTATTTAAATACTATAAATCTAAGCGTTCAACATAATTTTCTGTTTTTTTTTTTTTTTAACTATTGATGTGTTAAAAAATAATAGTTGTGTTGGACAAATAAATATGACTGTCCAATTTTGCTTACATACTATATCAGTGGTTCCCAACTCAACACTAGCCACTAGGCATAGACCACTTTTATATATTTTTCACCGTCACGGACCACAACCTGATTTCTATCCCCTCCCTTCTTATCCCTTATTTTTTTATTCTTTTATAGTTTATAGTAGGTACAAAATAAAATCAGAATTACAGTTTATGTTGTAGAAAAATATTTTAACTTATTTATTTGAACATTTAATTTAATAAAAAAAGGTGATACAAATTAAAATGTTAAATTTAAATTTCTTCATTCACGGTCAACTTGAGATGAGTCCACGGATCACCAGTTGGTACAACTGTACTACATAGATAAGCTAATTTATACCAGGTTCAAATTATTAAATTACATTATTAGTTTAAGAAACAAGTTGAGTCTACTATTAAAATGGACTTTGCCTAAATTGCTTAGCAACCTCAACAGGTGATAAATATTTTTAAAATTAAAATTTATTAGAGGTAATATTCATTGTTTGTTATTTGTATTTGTACTATAAATCATAGATAAAATTTGAGTATAAATGTGATAGATAAATGGATCATTTTTACTTAAGTACACAATAATTTAAGGAATAATTAATTGTTTAAGTAGGTAACTCCTACTTTAAACTAGGGTTTAAATTCCCTAAAAACTATTCAAAAATGACCAAAAAATTGTTTTAATACATTTTGAGCAAACAAAAATACAAGATAATGAAATAAACGAATTATGATGTATCACCAACTGACCAATTACTTGTTACTGGTCTAAGTCCCAGAGGCATATAACAGCCTTAAATGGTAGATAGATAAAGACATTACCAACGTTATCGATTTTGTTTTTTTAGTGTAACTTTAAATTAAATAACTGTAGATAGATGACATTTTTCACTGAATGTTTATATTAGCAATTCTTATGTATCATACTACATTTTTATGAGCTTTAAAAATTGAATACAAAATTCCCCTTAAGTTTCCTACACCTATCAAAAAATAAGTTTATTAAAAGGTCAAAATAATTTTTTACGAGTGTTTGAAGTTAGACATTGAATATTCAACCATAAATCAACAAATTCTCATAAAACAATTTTCTTATTTTGTCGTTATCCAAAAACTAATATTATAGGCTGACAGACCGTTTACGCTCAGAATCGTTTTTCGTATACAATGATTTTACATCATTGAATTCAACTATTTAAATTTAACACATACATTATAGTGACTTTCTAGACACCTAATGTACAGCAGAGCATTATCCACTCCCCCGCTCTTTTTGGTACTCGTCTAATATGCTACCTACCATAAAATGGTATCTACCAAAAAACTGTATGCGTGTAGTATGCTACCTACCGTAGTTATTTTTATTTTATTTCATTTTATTGCGGGAAAGTACATTTGAGTCATTACGATAAATAACCTATTATAACAGTTGTACAAAATTATAGCGTAATAGCCATTAAGATAACTGATCCACCAAGGATCCTTGATAACTTACTTTTAGATATATTATTTTAGTCTGTGTTGTATTAGTTAGGGTATATGTCCTATTCGTCGCAAGTTTTACTTTTTATTTCTTTATTTTAAAATAAACAAATCAATGCGCTATTTGTACGGGCATATAATATGTAATGAGGAAACATGTGTTAATTATCTTCAAGAGAGAAATTTGCTCCCAGAACTTGGTAGTTGTTCCAAATTAAAAGATGGTGTTATTTGTGGAGGCACATTGAAAGAATATCAAAAAAATAATCGTAAAAAGGACTCATAAATGGTGATTTATTAAAAACTACTAATTTACGATGTTGAAAAAAAGGTTGCCAAACTTATCACTCTTTAAGAAAAAAAAATCCTTTTTTACATATTACGATAAAAATGGTAAAAGTAATAGCGGTTTATCAAATACCAGTTTCAATGAACGAAAAATTTACAACAAAAACTCGTAACACAATTGTAGATTGAAATAATTTCTGTAGAGATGTATTAATTGCAATGTTTTGTAAACGTAAAAAAATGGGTGGTCCGTATAGAAATATTATAAAGTACTTGACAACAAAAATTAATAAATTATTTAGTAATAAATTGTTATTAATATTGTTGTTAATTTATTATTAATCAATAATCAGTCAACGTTTTGGTAGGTATCATTTTACAGTAGGTAGCATACTACACCATCAAAGTAGCGGTAGGTAGCATATTAGACAAGTACCCTTTTTTTTATTGAGATTAAAATGTAATATAACTGTTCAATGATAATATGTGAACCATTTCTTCCCTTTAGTTTATTCATAAATAATGTGCCCTTCTGAATACGAGAAAGAATAACAATAAAAATTAAATTATCTAATTTTATATGTTTTAAGGGGACTGCAGTTATCTCTATTTTAAAGAGAAAAATATAAGCTAGCTACAGTATTTTGGTGACTAATTAGTAACTTAATATTCATGTTTAATCAGATAATTTTATCTTAACACGGTTGAATAAATGGTTTATTGTTAAATGGTGCTCATGGTGATATATTTCTGTACCTACTAACACATTTCAAAGAATAGTATGGTCACTTTTTTTCCAACGACCGAATGAATATACTCAACAATAAAAGATATTATCTCCTGACAAAAATGTAGGACTTTGGTCAGCGGGTTTTGATTTATTAACAAGTTAACATTTTTTGAAACATTATTTAACCCAAAGAAATTTAAATTAACGTAAAAATGATATTTAATATTTTAACTTTTGATAGGATTAAATTATACATGTTATTAATTTTAATGTGTTTTCAATATTATGTGATATTTATTTTATAGTTTGATATGTTGTTTTATGATGCATTTTATATTCTAGTTGTATCAATGTCCAATAATTGTTAGCTTAAAATCTTTAAATATTTATATGATTATTCATATTATACCAAATATTTATTTAAATAAACAATATTTTTTTATACATTATACTCACAATACTTTATTTTCTACAAACTATTTAAGTTAATATTATTATTATTTTTTTTTATTTAGCTCAGAATACAGAAATCATTTCGCAGAAACGCACAAGAAAATTAGTTGTAAGGCAAGATTTTGAAACTGATAAGTATTATGAATCTGAAGAATATCTCAGTGAAAATGATGTTAAATCCATATCTGATTTTACTGATTCAGAAGATGAATGGGGTGCTATGAACCAGCCTAAAAATAAAGCCAGACAACCACTACAAACCCCTTCTAAACTTGTTGAATTAGAAAATCAATTAAGGGAAAAAGATAAAATTTCAGAACACAATACAAATAAAGTGTTTGGTACTAATGATAAAGATAAATCAATCAAATCAGTTAAATTACTAAAAACTCAAAATGAAGTAATATTTAATAATACTGATACATTTGTTAATGGTCATAACAAAAGATTAGTTAATACTAATAATATAGATAATATTCGTAGTTGTGAAGAAGTTGTATTAATTGATAGTGATAAAGAAGAAAATGAAAAACCATCTGGTGATTTAAAACAAGTAGAAATTATAAATCTAGATGAATATATGCAAAACGATATTGAAATTCTTAATGATAATTTTGAAACATCAATCTCTACACAAGTACAAACTGAAAATAATATAAGAAAAACCAATGAACAAGATAATTATAAACAAATAGAATCTGCTGTTATTTCAATAGAAGATGATGATCAAATTATTATTAGTGATGATGAAGATGATATTCAATTTATTTCTATGACTGTAAAACCCAAGAGTACACCTCCAAAAATGAATAAACCTTGTAGCTTAAAAACTAATTTAAATAAATCATACAACTCTGTTTCTGCAAATAGGCAAATAACACCTACCAATCATATCAAACATCAAGCAACATCTTCTATTATACATAAACTTTCAGAAAACGTTACTATTATGCCAGCAAATGTTCATGTACCAAAAGGTATTGAGGTTACTATGGTTAAAACACCGCAGAGAAGGATAGACACCCATTTTAATTCAATCAAAAGGAGATCAACCATGGCAAATGGCCATCTACCAAATAATCCTTCGACAATTAATGTAAAATGTGAAGTTATTTCAAAGCCAAATTTAAATGGAGAAGTTAAGTTTTATATTAGATTACCCAATGGAAAAGAACATCCAGGTCCTAATGAGCTTATCAATCAATACCTAAAACAACACAATAACCAATTACCTGATTATTGGTTAGTACCTTTACCAATAGAAGTTGCCAAACAATACGGTATCAACTAAAATAAATAAACTATCTTTATCTAATATAAAAATAAATTCCTTATTCTTATGATCTCTATGTATTTTTTTAAGAATTTTTAGCAGTAAAATTAAAAGTGTTGACATTTTTTTATGATTTTATTAATCTTATTTTTACATTGTTAATATTGTTTATAATGTAAGATGAATAATATATTTTGATACAAAAAGTAACTGATTAAACTTAATAATTATGTATAAATGTTAGTGATGTTTTTTGCAAGTAATACATTTTTTTTTATTACTATGTTTATTTCTATCTAATTGTATGATATTATAAGTATGTGTGTACTACAATGTTGACTTATAAGTTATTATATGTTAATATGTAACAATTATATAAAACATAATAATTATTATTATACAATATATCGATGTTTTGTTAAAAATTAATTTAACGTACCTACTGTATTATTAGCTAAATGATAATTTACTAATAGTTATACAAATAAATTATAAAATATCCTAAGAAATAGTGTGTCTCCACTTAGAAACTTTGTTTTTTTTGGGCAATAGTTATCCAAACACACAGGTATTATACCTGTTCTGTACTCAAAATCCACACAATGTTTGGGCATTAAAATTATAATGAGTATATAACCTTTTGTAAATGATTATAAAATCCATGCATTAATATATTGTACTGTGATAGGTATTAATAATATTTATAATAATTTAAATACATGAAAATTGTGTAGTAATAAATTTGAATAATATACATATTATATTCTCTATCTATATTAATTTAATATTATAAAGCTGCAGAGTTAGTAGCTTTAACTAGTGGGGTATTTATGGAGCGTAGGGTACATGAGGGCCAGACCCCCATCCCTCATTGACCCCATAAATACCTATCTTAACATCTAATTTATATATTAATATATTCGCCACTGGTTTGAACACACTAATTCCAGAAACTACCCGTTCATAATGAAAATTTTTTTTTTGCATTAGATAGCCTTATTATTGGTGGTTATAGCCTATTATTATTTTTAGGTTATATAACATCATGTTATTCAACCAATAGTTCATACATAAATTTTAATTTCAGGTAACAAAAAATGAATATTTTTTTTTTTTTATATCTAATCATTGAGTAGAGGTACCTACCTCTACATATCTTACAATAATATATTATACTCAGTGGCGGCTATCCTCAAATAAATATGACATATTATGTATTGCTGAGACAAACTGTGAGGACCAACCTACCTACAAAAACCATTAATTAGAAAATAAAAATTATCAATATTCAATCCGTAGGTCACATATTTTTGTTAATTTTTGAGCAATATCAAAATAAAATTTATCTAATATTTTTTTTTTTTAATACAAATCTTTATTTTTACAAAATGAAAAATACTTCTAATTGAAACAAAAATTATTTTAATGGAAAAAATATATATATTAGGTAATTATTATGGAATTGAAAATGGTTTATAAAACGACGATTAAGCTACTTAAATTTTTAAAAGGAAGAAGCATATCTTGACCTCTCAAACTGAGTTATACTATTTATTTAAAAGGCGATCGATACGTTAATATAAAAAAATTGAAAAATGTTACTTTTTTTCGAACATAGGTATTGGCAACTTACCTGTTGAATGCTTGTTTATTATAAATTTTAGTTTTAGTAAATTTAGTGGTGTAGTGATTTTTGAGCGAACCTCAAAACTAAGCTAGATAGGTTACGGCCACGTCAAGTAACAACATTGCCAAAAAAAAAATTTCACAAATGTTTGTTATAATAGGAAAGGGATAGAAAACAGTTTTTAAAACGACGATTAAGTTACTTGGATTTTGGAAAGGAAGGACATTATTTTCACCTCTCAAACATCTCTATACTATTTATTTAAATGGCGATATATACTTTAATAGAAAAATATACACCATACAATTCCTAGGTCCTAGCTGGTGGAGTATATTTTTCCTTAAATATTCGTTCTATTTCATCAAAAGTCAGATTTAAGTTATCAATTGTTAAAATGTCGTGTATAATCAATAAACTGAATTTTTAAATACAGTGGCAAGTAAATAATATTATTTACGAAGGCAAATCATTAGCCACACGTTAAATAACTTAAATTCTAATACGCATTCATCGCCCGATCTGTTAAAGATATTTGGGACAAACTGTTGAGGCTTAGATAGCCATTTTTATTTTTAAGTTAATTTTTTTTGTATTATCAACCATTTTAAATTTAAAATACATTTCTATATTGGTTTTTACTTTATTTTGTAATAATTGTGGACAGTATGTTTTCCCTTTGAATTTTTATTAATTATTTTTGAACTAGCATCCTGGGGTGCCGCTAAAGCTTCTAACACCCGTACAATCCTTGCCTTTCAGTCAATATGCCTTCAACTATATAGTTTTATCTGCACCCTGGTACTTAACTAATAACAATCTCCACAAAGATCTTAAAGTCCAAAATCTTAACCAAATCTCCAAATTATAATACACCAGATTTCACAATAATAAGCTTCAAAAACACACAAATCCACTAATTTCTAAAATATCAACGAGCACACTTCCCGATAACCCGCGCCGCAGACCTAAAAGACAACGGCATAGAGATCTGTTTCATTAGTAGGCAAGTAAAATAAATGCAGAATGTTGCTAACAGGTAACATCTTTCATATTTTAAAAATGTTCATTGTTATTACTGTTACTTTATAGGGTGTTACCACTGGGTATCCTCTCTATCTCATGATTTATGTTAACCACTTTTATTTATCACTTATCAAACCTACTCATTGTAAAAAAAAATTTATAGATTGTAGATTTTTTTTTAAATAATAAAACAAAAAAATAAAAATACTACGTCCGAGTTAATATTTTGATTTACTTTTTCAGATTTTAATTTTAAATTCTAAGGTTCCTTAGAATTTGGTCTAAGTATATTAAAACATTTTTTGTTGTTGAGACACTTATCCGGTTTGTATTACTATCAAATTTAAATCGTAGTGATTTTTGACATCAGCTAAATCTTTGGTTTCTAACCATATTGGAGATTTGATTTTGAGTGGAGCGATGAATGTATTGATTTAACAATAATGTACCAATGTGTTTTTTAAAATTTAAAATTTGTTATGTCTATGTACAGGATAAGTAGTCGAAATAATAATTCGATTTTAAACTTCAGCATCTTTTCCGGTGGGAAAATAATTCTAATTGGTACACTGAAGTCAAAAACTCCTAGTAGTTTTCTAAACGCCTGGAAATAAAAAAAGGAAAAACAGGAATTTTTACGCAAAATCGATTTTGGTTTTTAGTGTAACTTATAAAAAAATTAAATACATTCAATTTTCACTAAATGTTCATATTAGCATTTTTTTGCACTATAAAATACAACATTCCTCATGTGTTCTTGTTAGTGGAAATTAAAAAAAATTGATCGTAAATCCACAATAATTTTCTATGAGCATCTGAAGTTAAAATGTTGACAAAATTCATTAAAACCACAAAAATTGACAAACTATTTAAAAAAAAAGTTATTACACTTAAATAATCATTTTTGGTTTGCTAGGTTAATAACTATATGGACCTCTAAAGTTTAGTAAAATATGCACTTTTAACTGAAATACATAATTTACAAGAGCTAATTGATTTTTTCTTATATAACTACCTTTTTGTATACCTACTTAAATAGTTAAATCAGTAATCTAAAATGTTCAAAAAAAAAAAAAAAACAAACGAAATTGTTGGCAAACAATAGTTCATTATTTATAGGAATTTTTCGTGATATAATATTGAGAACAATTTTTTTTTATAATTATTAATAATAATTTATCTACTACACCTACCTATTTAAATAATTTTTAGATTTTGAGGGAAGCGATGAATGTACTGATTTTACAATGATGTGTGGTTTTTTTTTTATTTTTTTATTTTTGTTTCTGTCATCAACTTTTAGGACAGTAAAAATGCTTAGATTTCTTCAACAGTATCTTTTCTGATAGGAAAGTGAATCTAGTTGGTACATTGGGAGAAGGGGGGGGGGTCAAAAGTAAAAATTTCCAAATAGTTTATGAAAGCCCAGGGAAAGAAGAGACAAATTCTGTTTTTGAGAAAATCGATTTTGGGTATGTTTATGAAATTTTCACTGGTTATTTATATTTGCATTTTCTATACACGATAAAATTTGAACTAAAAATATTTTGATTTGTTTTGAGCTGTTTAGGAACATTTTCAGTTTCCAATTTTATTAGTATTTTTTTTTTATGGTTGTCAATAAAACTTTATTTGTTGGTTAAAAAAGCCTGAAAATATAATACAGAACTCCTACTGTATTGTTATATTGTTGATATTTGAAAAAACACAGATTAATAATTTTTCTTTTTCAATCTAAGATTTGAAAACCTAATACAAGATTATCCATAAATTTGTCTACCTTTATCAAAAAAAAATGTCTACAAGAAAGTCAAATTAAATTTTTATGAGCGTTTGAAATTCATATTTTTACAACATTTGATATTCACTCGATTTCTCATGTAACGATTTTCTTATTTTGTTGTAATTAAAAAACGTATGACTTTAGATACTTGAAAATTTCACTGAATGTTTGTATTGGTATTTTCTATACACGATAAAATTTTGAAAATAATTTGACTCTCTTGAGCTGTTTACCGACATTGTTAGTTTTCAATTTTTTTAGTTTTTTTTTCTATAAATATCAATAAAATTTTATTTGTTGGGTAAAAAAGCGTGAAAATTTAATATAAGGATCCTGACATATCATTCTAATAGGAGTTGAAAAATATTAAAAATACATAGGCACAATTTTTTTTTATAAGCATTGAGAGTTCATATTTTGACAACATTTATCAAATTTATAATTTAATAATTATTTTGTAGATAAAAATTTATAAAATGTTCAACTTTTATAGCTAAGGATTGAAAATTGAAAACAAGGCTCCACCTAATAGGTTATATATAAATTACTTTATTCACAATAATATCATTAAATATATATACTTGGTATAATATCATAGGTTGACTGACCGTTTTCGCTCAGAATCGTTTTTCTTATACAATGATATTTTATCATTGAATTCAAATTTAACACCATCCATTACAGTGACCCATTTGTAAGCTTCTGTACAGCAAAGCGAAACCCACTTGCCCACCTTTTTTAGATTAATGGACAATGGTTAATGTGTCCATGTGGGTTATATAATATATATAGCACTGAATTTGAAGCATTTTAATATATTTTGATATTTTTTCTTGTTCATCAAATATCAAAAATATGTGATATTTTTGCCAAACCCCCCCCCCCCACTAGCAGAAAAAAAATCAAATCCTATAGCCGCTATTGTTCTGATCGAAGACTGTTTATATTACTATAAGTAGGTACCTAGGTATATTTTATTATATTAATGTTATTAAGCTATTAAAGTAATTTATTTTACTATTAGGTATTATAGTTATACCATTGATAAGTAGGTAATGATAGGTATTCATAATCATTGGTAATACCTACAATAGTGAAATGATAAACTTTGTCTCTTGGCAACCCCTCCCCCCCTGTCTGCTTAATAAATTTGTTATATATATATAATTTTCATAATTTTTCTTTTATTTGTTTGAAATTTATTTCTGTTACACTTTATGTAATATTATTATATACATTGTATATTTGTAGGTATATAGGTATTACTGTATTAAGTACAACTGGTACGGGTATTTATACATTAGTTTAACATTTTAAATATTCTAAATATATAATATATCTCAATAGATCTATTCATGCATAGTTTTATTGGCTTACATTTTTAATTTATAATTATTTAGTGTAGGTCGTATAGGCACTAAGACGTGCATATATTTTAAGAATGTTTAAAATTCATTATCTTAATAAAAAATAAATGTATTTCAAATAATGCAAAATATTGCAATATACACTGCACCACTGCAGATATGGATATACTAAGAACTGAGATTAGGTAATGAAATAGATATGCACGCATTACCTGCATATTATTGTTATACTGTAGACGATGATAAGTCACACACCACCAAGCATTAGAAGACATAGGTACGCATAATACATTGGATTAATATATAGATAAACAAATTATATGTTGTATGATAAATATAATATAGGACATATAGGTACCTATATTATACCTTATAAGTAAATATGATTAACTATGTAATTAACACATACATATTATACGTGATTTCGTGAGCTGAACAAATTCACTTATCTGAATGTAATATTATCTATACAACCTTGAATTAATCTTAATAAAAATCTTATATATAGTATAGTGTAGGTGATTGCAGATTTGTATAATATACTATAGATACCTAAACCAGACCTTTACGCTGTATATTACTTAGGAGTCAGGAGTTCAGGACTCTGGGCAGCTGTAATATATATACATGTGTATGTATATATAAATATTGGTATATAAATATAAAACCTTATACTATGTCCTTATATAAGAATCATGCGGTCTTCGCCTTTTAACTCTAATAAAATATTATTGTTACCAAGGTACAAAATTGAAAATATTAATTTTACATAAAAAAAGTAGAGAAAATGAAAATTGGCCGCTAGCAATATGATAGTAACCTTTTATTTTTTTCAGAAACAGGAGTTCTATAACTCGTATACAACAACACTTCAATACGTTTGTTGTATCTTTATCAGGCACGCCCGCAGAGATGCAGCTCAGGGGGGGCAAACAAAATTTTTTTTAAATAAAAACAAATTTAACTTTATATAAAATTACACTATTAGTTCTAATATTTATAAGAAAGAACATACTTAATACATTTTAAACAAAAAACCACTTTATTTAATGTGCGGTGGTAAACAGATTATAAGACAAATTGAAAGCACTGCTACAGAGAATAGAGTACAGACTGACTGCGCAGACATTTCAATACGGTCAATTATGAAAAATGCTATCGAAAGGAAATGTGAACATATATTGGGAATTATAATTTGTAAGATATCGATATCGCAATCGCAGAAACCGCTAATCGGTTTTAATATTATATTATCTGTAATTCTGTCGTAAACGTCATACATTATACGATATAATTTATAATCCCGTTTGCTTTATTGCTTTCCAAGTATTTTGATTTGATTATTATAATATTATGTTTTTCATACACGATTTCGGCAATTACGCCTAACCAACCAAAAGTATTGAAAATAATCGTTATGTCTTTTATTGCGATTAAATACCTCCTATATGACTTGTTAGATCAAGATCAACTTTATGTAAAAAAACTTCCAATTTCGTAAGTGACACGAAAAATCTCAGGGGGGGGCAATGGCCCCCACTGGCCCCTCCCTCCGGGCGTCCCTGATCTTTATCTAATACATTTCAAAATGCGCGCGCTTCATTTCGCGCAACCATCACAACAATTCACCACCAGAAGCACGCGCATCAGCGGCCACTTTTTTTCTCCCTACTTTTTTTTTATAAAGTTCATGGTAACGGAGCACAAACACAGACTTCTATACTACACTAGATAAGGAACTCCTATACAATTTACATTGTTACAAGCACAGAACGTTACAAGTGAAGCTCAGCTGTGGACGGCCGCCATTTTGTTGTTTGGCAAAACATTTCATTTATTATACAAAATATATTAGGAATAATATTTTTTTTGATGGTCAAATAAAATAGTAAATGTAAAATGACTTATATAAAATATATTTTTATTTTTTTTTTTAAACAAGTTTCGAAATAATAAAATACGATACAAAATAAATCATAATATCATCTTATTTGTCATATGAAATACCATACAATTGCCAACCGACCTTGAAACTTCAATTCATGGCGGGAGTTCGCTATCTAGTACTATATAGAAATCTGTGAGCACAAATAATTGTGATAACTGATATCGTTTATCACGGGGATACGTCATACGACTCATACGTAACAACTAGCAAGCTACTAATTGTCTACCAAGAACAACTATTACTGACAACTAACAACGTCCCGACTCCCGGTAGTCGGTATATGCTTCATAGTATAATTTTAGTTTATACTATGTTTAGTTCCAACGTTTCTCGCAGCGTTACTATTTATAATATATAGTGTCTTTAAAAGTTACTATTATAGTATTGTAGAGTATTAGTGTGGTTACTGGTTAATATTTTATTAACGACTAACTAATTGATTGTTGATCCATACACATCACACATATTATTGATCTACGTAACTACAAACTTCTCATCATGACAAATCTCGTGCAACTTTAATATTATTTTTATTTAATTTCAGTTTGCTTTCTATAATACAGTTTTTAACATTAAAATTAAAATGTATTCATTTTTATTAAAATTGAGTGTAATTACTGGCTTGTTCATCACTGTCTGTGCAAAGTCTATTCGTGAAGTTGGTTTGCATGAAGAATTTCTCGATGAACGATATTATAATACTACTGAAATAGCTAATCTACTTTATAAAATTGAAAAACAAAATCCAATGATAGCCAGAGTACATGAAATCGGTGAATCATCATTGGGTCAGAGTATTTTAGCCATTGAAATAACATCTAATATTGGACAAAGTAGAAGAATTCTGAAGCCAATGTTTAAGTACATAGCTAATATGCATGGAGATGAAACTGTTGGCTTGCAATTGTTATTATATTTAGCTCAATATTTGACATCGCTTTATGGTTCAGACGATCGTGTATCTAGAATTGTGGATACGACTGATATATTCCTGATGCCAACACTTAACCCAGATGGTTATTCTGCTTCACAGGTAGTTTTATTTTATTTATTTGATTAAACTAATTAATCATAAAGTTAGTATAACTCGGTAGTTGTATATTTTTATCTTAGGAAGGTGATTGCAATTCTCAAAAAGGCTATGCTGGTCGAAATAATGCAAAAGGTGTAGATTTGAACAGAAATTTTCCACAAATAGATAAAAAGTCTTTTAACATGCAACAACCAGAAACCAGAGCAGTTATAGAATGGATTCTTAATAATCCATTTGTGTTGTCAGCAAATTTTCATGGTGGTGCTGTTGTAGCCAGCTATCCTTTTGACAAGTATTATAGGTATGTAAACATATTTAATTAGTACCTATTTAAAGTTTTTATTAAATGAAAAGGTGGTGTGTTTGAAAAGTAAAAAATTACTAGGTAGATAATTTGGATAAATATTACCTTGAGAAAAATTGTATAGGTACAGCTTAAAATCTTAATCCTTATTTTAAAATTACTTTTCGACTCATTATATATTTATATCACTATAGGTACCTATGAACACTATAAATTAATACTAACATATTCTATTTGTTTTTAAAAATACAGATAATACCTAATTAAAAATAATGATAGTAGTATTCTTATACCTATTTATTATTTTTCAAACATTCGTACTTGAATGATATGCATGATAACAATTATTAAGAATTATTATTTTAGACTCGGTGTTTTATTACTATGAATATGTAAAATATATAATATACTATATTAACTTAATATTGCCAAAACTAGATTTCAAAGTACCTCGGTATTTTCCTAACCAAATTCTCTGTTTTACCACGTATATCTCCATAGTACTTAAATTAATATATTATTTAAGTATTTTTATTTTCAACAGTTATTTAGAAAAATAAGAAAATTCTAATAAATAGCATATATTTAAAAAAAGAAATATATACAATTCTGTTTCCATTTTTTCAAATAATTTAAAAAATAATTAAATCTATTATAAATTGACCAAGTATAAGCAAATCAAATATCTGCATACGATTGAGATTGATTTAGACAAATATTATCTGTTTTAATTCTTTACCAAACATAGCTATTATTCTCATGAATATAAAAAACTTAACCTGCTCTAACTTGATAATATTTTAATTTGCTTTCAATATATTTTTTTAAATTATTTAAAAATAATAATACAACAAATTGGCCATTTCAGAAATTTAAAAATATAGATTTCTGTTGAAAGTATATAATTTAAATAAACTTATCAATTTTTCATATTGATACTTAAAGGACATAGTTATAGTCAGTAGTGTAGTGAATGGTACACGCGGGTATACTTTTATTCGTAATTAATAATGTTTGTTAAGCATTTTAACTGTTTGATAAATGATAACTAATGAATAATTATATTTGTAATCTATATATAAAAAATCAAAATACCACTTAGTCACTGATCGCTGTAACTCAATAACTACGTAACGTACGAATTTGAAATTTGGAATAGAGGTTTTTCTCATATTTTCACAAGAAAGGATTTGCCAAAATTTGCATTTTAAAAAGTTGCTCAAACAGGGACATTGAAGTTTACATTAGAAATTTTATTTTTATTTATTAATAGTTCCCATTAGTTACAGTCAACAGTAGAAATTATTTGTGTTTATTTATTATCGGTCGCCATTTATTTTTTGGGCAGATCAAGCTTGCATCAAATCGAATTATTGAAAATGGCCTACCAAGGTAATTGGTGAAAGAGTTGCCCTTTGCCGGCGATCCGACTTAGTCGCATTGCCTACCAGGGTGACTGAGTTGCACTTACTGCAGGCTGCAGCATGTTATACCCAAAAGTAGTTGAACAATCATAATTTTTTTAAGATTTGGGTTTTTTTACGGGTAATGAATTTATATTAACAAGTATATTCACTTGCCAATCACATTAAACGATAAAATTTAAATAAAAAATTATACATATCATCGTCTGAAAACAAAAAAACAACCAATCATGGGCGAAGCTTTGAAGGGTCGGCTAGTATATAATATAATTGGTGTTAATTTATAAAGCTAATTTTATTCAGTGCAAAAGGTCAGATTATTGTTCAGCATACATACATTTTTATGATTGTACTAAATACAGTCAGTTAAAATGCTGTCGGCTGAAATAATGTCGTCTAAAATATTTATGGGCTAAAGTATGGATCCTTTAATATACATGACCAATTTGGTTTTTTTTCATTCATTAGAATATATACAATCTATAATAACAGTTGCAATAAGAAAAAAATGAATATACATGATAAGAAAGTTTGAGGAGAGTAGTGAGTCGGCAGTAATACTTAGACGTGATAAAGATTAGTTGGACTATTTTACATACATAAGTTTATGTATTTTTTTTTATCTCTCAATATTATAGGCCAAAATACTTTTGGTGACATTATGTATGCCCTTTTTATTACTGAAATGTAAAACAATTTTATTAATTATTTTTTGAACTGTTATAAATTTTGACATAAAAAATACCGGTTATCAAAAATTAGGAGGGATTGATACGGTGTATTATATCAATGAAAATTACTTCACAGGAAAAACTCATGTTGGATTTTGTGCATTTTTTTTTATTTTAAAGGAGCGAACATTTTTCAGGTCGGATCAAAAGTAGAATTTTCATTTTACTATAGATAATGGTAGAAAATTACGTTTGAAAATTGTGCTTTGATCCAACATGCAAAATGCTCTCTTCTTTTATATAAAATAAAAATTAACAATAGCCGACTATTCTACAGGGCGTGAGAGTTTTTCCTGTAAAGCATGTTTTTGTACTAAAAAACCCACCAGCTCTGACACCCTTAAGTCATTTAATTCTCGTGAAGATATGAAGGTAACCTAAAATTATCTTACAGTTATAAATGTAATTTATAATAATAATTCCCATATTGCTATTTTGTAAATTATAATTAAAATTATTCACTTGTGTTATCTTATCTTTCTTTAACTTGGTAGATTTTCACAAAATTTTAGTATATTTTTTTTTTAAACTGTTAAATAAATATGATCAAAATAATAGATATCTTGAAAATGTAAAAACTTTAATTGTATTTTTGAATTTTTTTTTTAATCTCGTGGCATTCAATTAGAATTACCAAACTTATTACTGTTAACTTGATTTGCTAAAGAAATACTACGGCCATGGCTGTTGCGTGATACAACAGTACAGGATTTTTGGGACATACTGTGTATTTTTTCCAATAACTTTTTAATTCAATAAGAAAATGTACAGTCTAAAAAAAGAGAACAATTTACAATAAGCATAGAATAGAGAGAATACAAGACATGGTAGGCAGATAAAATAAGTCACCCAGAAGTGACATTTTTTATTTATAAAATACTAAGAAAAAAATGTTTTTCTAATAGTATTTTTACAGCTGATTTATTTTTGCCATTAAGTGTACTGAAACAAATGGTAGAGAGTATGGATATTAGTAAAGTAAATTATATAAATGCTTATTAAGTTTTTAATATAATGGCCAAAAATAGTGAATAATGTATAAAAATATGTGTAAAAGACAAAATATTTTTATTTGTTGTTATAAATAGAATTGAAAAAATGCATATTTTATATAGCTTATGCTCACAATCATAAGCACAAATAGAGCCAGAATCTTAGGGTGCTACAGCTATCATTATGAATCATAATGATTATAAACTATAAAGTGGTTTATTTAAACTAGCTTAATTAGTCAATTCAATTTTACACCATTAACATAGGTCACAATAATTAAATTGCTATTTTGTCTGACTATGTTTTGGTACTTGAAATCATGACACATACTATATAAGATTATTATTTGAAAATAACGTGAATAAAACCTATTAAGTATTATTTAATATTGCCTATTTTAAAAAAATAATTTTTTTTTTATCTTTATCATATAGCATTCAGGAGATTGGTGTATTTTTTTGTAAGTACCAACGGGAATAAATATACATATTTTATTTGAAGGTTGCTACATAACCATTGTTTTTATTTTTCTGCTATGTATACTATGTAATTGGAATGCTAATATCACATATTTTGATTTTTAAGTATTATTAATGGTTTATATCTAGAAATGAAAATAACCATCATTCATTTAAAAATATTGTAAGGCTGTATTAAGCTGCATTGTTTGTTGACTAACTGTGACTGAAAAAAACCAAAGTACCTACAGTAAAAATGTATGAATACATTTTGTTAAATAAAGTTAAAGTTGAGTAAATTATGATAACATAAATATGAAAATCTAGTATTTTTTTTTGGAAATTTATGATTTTTTTTATTTATCAATCTCAAACAATTGATATTGTTGTTTGAATTAATTTTTTTTTATTATGCATTTATTCATACATTTTAAATTATTCTAGTAGTTTATTATTATTACATGAACACAAAACCAAATATAATTCATAACATATATTACTTTTACATACAAACAATTGTAATTGATAAGAAGTTGTTAGTGATTATTTAAACCTTTATGTATTAACATAATTATTAAGAATATAGTTTTAATATATAACAATTTTTTAAAACAATAAATCAATAAATAATGATCAAAATATCAATAATGTGTTAAAAATAAAGTTATTTGAAATTATACCATAAGTTAAAAATATTCAAGACAAAATGTTCATATTTTAGTTTGTTAGGTTATAATTTAGTATTTTAAGTTATTTGAACATCATTTAAAAAAAACACAAATGCATGATATTTTGATCTACTGAAGCATAAATATTTTGTGATAATACAGTTAAAATAATTATTAATAATATGTGGGTACAATTTTTATTTGGTTTTGGATCAGTAGTAAATTAATATCCTTAAAAGAATTTGGTATCATTTTAAATTTATTTTGATTTATAAAATATTTGTTTACTATTAGAATTTATCATTACAATTGAATATTAATGCACTATATATTTATATAATTAACATATTATCAAACATAATACTTCAATATTTGTTTAAATATAGTTTATTTAAATTGCATACGTACACAACTGTAATTTGTTTTAGCACATACCATAATTTTGGGTATTATAATAATGTAATAACTCTGTAGCTTAATAATATTTTTTATTAATTTATTATTTTTTTTTAAATTTTTATTCTAGAAATATTTCTCAGGGAGGAAAAACACCAGATGATGCTTTGTTTAGATATTTGTCAATAAAATATGCCTCAAAAAATCCTAAAATGGCTAATGGGTCGGCTTGTCAAGAAGAACATTTTAAAAATGGTATTACTAATGGTGCTGAGTGGTATGAACTTGAAGGTTGGTATTTAATTCTAAGATTATTTTTTAATTTATTTCTATATTCTGTTTACTTATTTTAATGTTTAATAAGGAGATTGTTTATTTATCTGGGACATAAGAATGTACTCTGAGAGGTCAATATCTTGAGCCAAAGTTAAATTAATGTGTGACTATTTTATTTATGTTTTAATAAATTAAAATATGATGTACTACAATTATTTAAATACATATTATAATTCTTATATTATATGAAAAGAACAAGCCTTTTTTATGTACCAATTTTCTGACGACATTATTGAACTTTTTTTTAATTTTTTCACATAGCTGTTCCAAATACTTTCTTGAGTGTCATCGCGTCATCCAATTTTTCATTTTTTGTCTGAGGGGGTGGAGACTGTGTATTGTATTTAAGGATTATGGTTTTTTTAGTGTGTCATTTAATTATAATTATTAGACGGAAAAATATATTTATTTATAATAAAAAAAAAACAAAATGCGAACATTGACTATTACGCGCGCACAACTGTATGTCCGTACTAGATTACATGTGTTTAGTAATAATTCTATATAGGTATTTTATTTTTATTTGTTGATAAATGACACAGGATATTCTTAAAATAAATTTTTTCCCGTAATATTAATATATTATATACAATTAATTAATGGTTTTTAAATTTAAGTGAGGGCCGTGGGTTGGACACCCCTGGCTTAAACTATCAATTAAAAGTACTTGTCTGGTGGCACATACATTTGAAACACTTAACAGCTTATTAAAATTGAATGAATCAACAATCGGTTATTTAGTGTTTAAATATGTGTTATTGGACTTGAATGGATTTTTATTCGATGTAGCAGCATCTGGATAGTTGGAATACCTATAATTTAAATTGTTAGTTAAAAATATTAAAAGTGTTTATTTGAATACCAGGATTAAAAGTCAAAATAAGTCAAATAGTATTGTACAAAATTTTTAATACCATTTTAAAAAAAGTATAAAGAAATCTGGTACAATTTATAGGTTTCTATTTCTTAGTAAAATGTGAAAATACTTATTTTTAACTGTCTCAATAGACTTGGGTTTGATTTGAATGTTTATTTCAATTTCGACAACCATTGATTCAGGATAAGATTCTCAATCTCAGGCCATAATAGTACAAATAAAATATGTATTCTGTTATAGTATTTAGGTTTTAGATTTTAGCTCGGATTTATTGTTTGTACAATGGTATGTTTTATAAAGTTCTTTCAGGAAAGAAGATTATGATTATTATTGAATGTTTTATAAATAATAATTATATAAATTAAATATTTAAAATGAAACAGTCAGCTCATTCAAAACACTTAGCATCTTAAAAATATTCATTTTTTAATAATAATTTTGATTGTCTCTAACCAAATTAATTATTGAAGTACAACTTATTAATAGATAAATAACATATAATATTTCAATCCTTGATCTTCTACAGTTCAATAAGGTTTTGCCTTTGGTTTTAAATTATTTTTTTTTTTATTAACAATTTTATCTGTTTATTATTAATTACTATACAACCAATATTTAGGTGGAATGCAAGATTTTAACTACATATATTCAAACTGTTTTGAAATTACAATCGAACTTACCTGCTGTAAATTCCCATCTCCATCTGTGCTGACTAAAGAATGGGAATATAACCGTGAATCTTTGTTAACTTACATGGAGAGTGTTCATATGGGAATTAAAGGTAAACTTATAGTATGATTTATAATGGTAATTAAACATATATTATAACTTTCTATAATTCATAAATACTTTACAGGATTGGTTCAAGATGAAAATAATAACCCAATTCCAGGGGCTACAATACATATTGTAGGCATAAATCATACTGTAAAAACTACAAATAGAGGTGAATATTGGAGACTATTACTTCCTGGTATATATACTATTTCAGCCAATGCTCCTGGGTAAGAGAAATCATTTAATATTATCATAATGTATTAGATATTTAATAAAATATTATTGTTTTTAAAAGTAATTTAAATATTATAGTATTCTATAATAAACTAGCATACATTATACACAAAATTATTTGATTTATAAGTATTTAATAAGCATACAGTTACATTTTTGAAATTAATATTAATTTGAATAATAGATTTATAACATTTTATTTTTTTTAATAAATTAAATTAGCTTTATTTATTATTTATTATTCATAATCATAGATAAAATATGAATTAATAGAAACAGATCGTTTTGGAAAATTGTCCTACTAATGTGGTATGTAAATTTACTATTTTGTAAATCAAATAATATAATAAATGTGAATGTGTTTATTTTTCTTAGACCAATTCTTAACATATGGTTTTCATAAGTTAAAATGTAATATTATTTTACGTAACATAAATATTGATGTTAGGAAAGTTCATATTTACCTGAGGTATTTTTTTATTTTGTTTTAGTTACAATACATCAGTATATCGAAATATTTTGGTGAAGAATGATACTCTACGTTCTACAACTGTCAACTTTACACTCCATACATTAAAACAATCGTCAGGTAATTTAATGGATAATATATATTTTCCTTCATAAATAAGTTATATTCAACAAATAATTTATTTCAATTTTCCCTTTTTTTTATATATATATAAACTGGTGATTTACATGTTTATAATCTTTTGCATGGGATTACTAATAGGTGGTGGCGTATACTCTGTTATAATAATTAAATAGTAGATTTATGTTAACAAAAATAATTATAAAAATCAGCAGCGAATTGAAAGATCAGAGAAAATTTGTTGATGGGTCTATCAAGGTGTTATATTTTTATGTTAATTCCTTGTTTGTCAGTATGAGTGATATCCATATATTTAATTGCTAAATCAAAATGTTTATCCAATTCGCTTCTGATGATAATAATGAATACCTAACAAAAGTTTATACCGTGTATATTTTCTAGCCGACAGATACAAAATATCAATGGTCTTCTGCATGCTGATATTGGTATTGCATGTGTCTTTAGTAAATCGTGACTTGATAACTTTCTTAACATAATATTACCAATGAACTTAGTAACAACAATTTTAGTCCAAAATAATGTAAGAACAAATTAATTAACTTTGTGATATATAATACAGTAGAATCTCTATAACTCAAATTCCAACTGGTCAAAAATAAATTAGTTCTCTTAAAATTGATATAGTGTTCCATAGGATTAATATCTTCTTCTAGAACTTGAAGTATTTTAAAGATAACGTAGACCATTATATAGATGCCATTACAATCAATCACTGATCTCTATTCTTGCTGTCTTCCAGCCTGTTCCTTGGGATACTATTAAATCCACTTCCACCCTTTCCAAACATCTTACCTTAAGCAACCTCTAGATCTTTTATTTTAACTTCCAACCATCAATTCTTCTAATAGTCTATTCCTAATAGCTAGTCTATTCAACTGTTTTACTCCTTAGATAAACGCTGATAATAAGTTTTTGAAATAACTGGTTTACTTATCCATTTATTATTTTTCTATAATCTCTATATTTGTTCAACATGAGTTATTGATAATGTATTTGCCATAGTATCTACTCTCTTTATATGAGTCCATCATTATCTCTTTTGTCTCATTTGAAGTAAAAAGTAAGATTCATTAATTTCCAAGTCATCTTTCTTTAATTAATGTCTTATTTTTACTTGATTGACTTTTAGTCTTGAACGTCTAACTCAGCATCTAAAAAAATTACCTCTCTCTAATTATGAGTTATGGAGTAAGTACTGTGCATACATTATAAAACAAACTACTACGATGAGTATTATTTAATTTAGGTGTATTAATAATATTAACATTTATACTTAATTATATGTGTATGTATGTATATTTTGATGAGGTGTGGAAATCACTTAAATGTTGCAAATTATTGTTATAATAATGCATACTTAAAGTACAAGAACTAAAACAAATATTTATTTTTTTTATTGACATGACAAATTTACTTAAATTACATATAGTAAAATTGTTTGATGTATAAACTGTTCTACACAACCTGATCACCAGAATTAGAAAACTATAAATTTTAAATTTAATTTAAACATAAGGTTGTTAATTTTTTTTATATTGAATTTCAAGTGTTTTCCACATGCAGCTACTTCCATAGTATTAAAAATTGTATTAGATAATAATAGTTAAGATATCTTCTGGCATAATCTAATGTTAATTATTTTACTAAAATGGCTCACATTGATTATAGTATTATAGTTATTGCATTTTTAAAACTATTTTCTGATTATTTTTATATTTTTTTTTTTTTTATTATTATTTATGTATTTCATTACTTTTTAGTATTATTCCAATGGCCCTTTCTATCCACTTTTTTAAGGTAATTTTACTGAACAAATATTGGTTATTGAAACTATTTTAATAATATACATTTAACTTTATTATTTATACTGGTTTTAAGAACAAATTATACTACAACTGGATAGGTTTAACTAAGCCACTAAGAGATCATTAGAAGTAGTTGCAAGCTGCATATACAGTAAGACTTCCATATAACAGTCTCATGGAGAAAAAAAAATTGTAATATAGAGGAATTCATCAAATAGAATTTACGTATGATAACAATAAAGGTCATGGTTCTCGAAAACAGTTTATTAAACAGAAAATGTTGTTAAATGGAAGTTCGGTATATGGAAGTTTCACTGTAATTCCCATTTAATTTTTAGAAAAGCCTATTATAATCATAAACAAAAATGTTGTTTAATTTTATGATATTAGTATGTGTTAAAATTATACTATGTTCTAAAAACTTGATATCAGTGTCAGCAGCATAACTAGGAGGGAAGCTAGAGGTGCAACCCTCTACAGCAACTTTTTTACAACTTAACAACAATTTCGAAAATGTTTACCAAGGTCTGTTTTATTCAATAAAGTCCTACCATTTCTAAATTCTAGTTATGTTTAAATATAATCATACACAAACAGAGAAAAGGCTGCCAAATTTAATTGATAACTGTGAAAGTTAGTGGCTTATATTATCTATGAAAATATCTTTAGCGTAGGTTACGACGCCTACCGTCGCCGGTTCAAATCTCGGTTATGGGCAGCATTTTTCTCCGGGCAGACATCTGTCTGCAGTAAGAGGCCACCATCCCCCGACCGGGCATGGCAGTAACCTACAGGTGCTCAAAATTCTGCCAAATAAACCCACGTGTTAAAAACCTACCGATCCAACCCCTACCACTACCACACTACATAACCCTACAAACAAGCTAATGGCCTTAGGTGCTGGGCTTAAAAAGATCAATAAAAAAAAAAATACATATATATCTTTGTACATATATTTTATTACACCCATTTGGGATGGGAGGTAATTTCTTTTAATGACTTGACAAATTATCAGGTCTATGTATGTATGAAATAATTAAAAACAACTATTAATTACAAATTTATTTTTTTCAATATTTAGTCATATACTAATTTTAAACAAAATTTGCTACAAAATAAATATGCTGCTTTTATAAAATTATGTTTGGTCTCGCCAGTATACTGTATTGACTTAAACTAAAGACTGATACATGTTTAGACAACAATTTAAAAGAGAGTCAATACAGATGATACTATCACAAAGATTTTTGGGTAAGAAATTATATTATTATTTTTGTTATAGTACCTACAGTATTACTGACTTAAATATCTATAATGATATACTTAAAAATCAATTCATTTATTTGTAGTTAACAAAATACTGTAGTTGTTACTGAAATACATAATCAAGCTAACTACTTAAGCAATCATACTTATTTAATTTTTAGTATTTTTTTGATGTACCTATTGCATAATACTAATTTTATCAAAAACTTGTAATTCTATTCTATTTTTTTTTTTTTATTTATTTAATTAATTAATTAAATACATAAAAATTAACTCTAGAGTTCACTATAAACCAATACAAATGAATAAACTATTTTTAATTCTTTAGTATTATGCATGTTATTCATTTTTATAAATAAAGTATGCTGTTTACAATTGTATTCTATGTGTTCGGTTTGCTTAACTTTACTAATGTATATTATAATATCTAACAAAAATTAATTAAATTTTTTTAAAACATCTATAGATGTTGATATTTAATTTAAAGTACTTTCATTTATAATATATACAATCAAGAAAAAGAGCCTTATAATATTTTGATGCAAGTTTACTTAATTTTTGGTTATAATTATATAAGTGTGTCCTAGCCTCCCAATGTTGTTTTACAATATTATACATATTCAATTTTCATTTATTTTATTAATTATTTACACAATACTTCTTTAGAACTCACTGATGTTGAAACATCAAACGTGGTAATTGATTTATCTCACTGGAATGTTAATGTTGATTTTGGATTGGCCAAAAGTAATGGGACAGTGGCTGTGATTCATAAGGCAACTCAGGGGATTAGAAATATTGACTCTTGCTATAGAACCAGACGAATTGCAGCTGAAAAAGAAGGACTACTTTGGGGAGCATATCATTTTGGTACTTATACAAATGGTGTCAGCCAGGCTAATCACTTTTTAAATCAAGTGGGAAATACATCGGCAACTTTACTTGTTCTAGATGTTGAGCCTTATAAAAATAAAATAATGACCCAAAAACAAGTTGAAGACTTTATAAAAACTGTTCAAAATATAACTAAAAGTTTTGTCATGATTTATGCCAGTTATAACACCTTAAAAAATTACTCTACCCCATTTTTATTAAAAACTCCTCTATGGATAGCTCTTTATAACACACACTTTAAATTACCACCTGGTTGGGATAAATGGGTCTTATGGCAATACACAGATGGAAAAAAGGGTTTATGGCCACATGGAGTGAACGGGGTTGGCTTATGTGATAGAAATAAATTTAATGGTTCAATTGATAAACTGAGAGCATTTTGGCCAAATGGAAGTTTGCCTCTTTTATGAATTAAAAACCGTTTATACATTTTCATAGTATCAATAAACTATTGAAATTCACAATTTGTAATTTTTTGTGTTAAATTAATTTGTTGATGTTTACTCAATGATAATTTCTAAATAATCAATACAGTAATAAATATACAATTTTCTATAGTCAATATTGAAGGGCCATCAAGGATTTTAATAACAACTAAAAAAATATATTATACAATCTCAACGACAGACAAATACATATATTATGTTTCTTTAATATTATATATAACTTTTTTATTTTGGTAGTTAACATTTTTTTAAATCCTTGACTTTTTCATTTAATTTTTTAATCTAATACTTGTCAAATACTAAAATTGGTAAAACTTTTAAGATAAGATGTATTAAGGGCCTGTTTTACAATCATAGTTTAAACCTCAGTTACACATAGTCCACTGATTTTACTGGCCGAATTCAGTGGTTTAACCTTAGTTTAACGATTGTAATACGGGCCCTAAATGAGATAAAATGTTTAAGGTTAGGTAAGGTTGAACACTGCATATAATTAATTTTGTTATTAAAAATACTAAAATAGAAAATAAGTCAACCAAGCTATACTATCTATAATTGGTAGGCAAATTAGCTCGCAGATATATTTCTCAGAGCCAACAAAAAATATTTTATCTTTACCATAAATAACGTAAATAATATAATGTATCATCTTAAGCGGAAGTTAATAGGTTTCTTTTATATTTTATTGCTTAATTTCCTTGCTCTTCTATCTTTATGGTGTACATCCAAATGTATTCTCTTTAGAAATCTCAATTTGATTGTTACTTTAAATAAAAAGTTATACTGGTCAATTAGGTCAATAATAATAAATTCATTACTTATAAAAGTCAGTAAAAATTACTTTGGTGAAAATTGGTTATCAATGTAGATTACGCATCTCATGTTTTAGAAATAATGTAAATCATTGTGATCAAGCTAATTAGTAGTTATTTCTGTAACAACTAAATAGTAAATATTCTATTAGCTTCAAACAATAAAATTATTTTAAATTTATGGTTAAACCTACCTAAATTACATGATATCATTGAACTCAAATTTAATACAATCCATTACACAGTGACCCAATTGTATTTTTAACAGTTTTTATCTATATATAATTTTATTAACAGTGAATTTAATTAAAATTATTTTTTTAATAGTAAAATATCAATACATTGCATACATTTATTTTTAAGTAAGACCTGAAAAAAGTGGTGGAGGGGCTTAGGCCAACATTAACAATTTATAAATGTATATAATATCACTGGTATCTATGATCTACTTACGTATATTAATATGTTAACCATCAACATTTTATTTGTTATAAATCTCTATTAATTATTTTATATTATTATATTATGAATTATCTATTAAATAACTCATAAGTCCTCGGATAATTTGTAGTAATAATATAATTATGTAATTTTCACATATACCTAAATGTATATGTGTATTATATAATATATATTATGTGATTTAGACACTTATCATTATTATTAAATGTATTATTATTATATACTTTTTATTCAAATTCAAAAGTTTTAAAAAAAATGTTATTATACTACTTATTGCGTTTTGTATGATCTAACTGCTCGTAACGGTTGTAAGATTTATATATATATATTATATATGATTAATAAACGAGTAATTATTGTTGTAGCAAATAGTTGTTTTTTTTTTCTTTAAGGTAATTTGGTCATTTCCACACTTGTTTATACATATTGTTAAGCCGCACGTAACTGCTTTAAAAATAACTGTTAACGGGGATGAAGTGAAGTATTTGGCCGCAATACGACGAGGTGTGTTGGACCATCATACGGCCAAACGTAATACGAGAGACGTATGCGAAATATAAACGCGCTTGTACTTACCTTACCTTTACCTATATACCTGTCTTACAAGCGAATAACATTAATATTTCTTATTTTTTTCGATAATTTATAATATTATACTCTGTCCCAGGAGAGATCATCCCGCGGCCTGACCAAAATTGGGTTTTCTGGGCGTCCCCACGCGGCACCCTGCCATTGGGGAACCGGTTTTTATAGCAGGGTGACGTGGGGTGATGCTCAGAACCGGCGTGTTCTCTCGTGGGACAAGGTATAGTAGTCAAACAAAATAACACTTTGGCCACGACATAACGTGCTTTGTGTATATTTTATTATTAAATATTTTCTTGCCTATTGCTGTACGGCTATACTACCTGATTATCAAACCACAATAATAGAGTATCCACAGCAGCTGTAGCATGGCGGTGGTTTGGATCGCTGACATTTTTAAATTGAAAACCTAATCAAGCTCCAATAAATGTATTTATGCATACACTGCAGTGTGTTCCTTTTTAATCACTCGTGTAATACTCTTTGGACGTTTCCTGAATTCAAATAACAATATGTTTGTATAAATGAACGTTGTTTTTTTTTTACTTTATCTGTTAGCACAAATATATATATGTATATATATGTGGTGAAATGCTATGTAGAGATCTGCAATGACTTATTTTTATATGGTCATCATCGTAATTGAAGCCTTGAGTCTATAAAAAATTCGAATTTGTGGCGGAGGCGTAGGCCATAGCCCATACTGAAAATTCATGTTCAATTTAAGAACTTCAAGCATTACAAATCCGCAGGTACCCCGTAATTCGTAATTTTAAGATAGTCTATGAAAATTGAAATTTAGTTATTGCTGAGAACGAGTTATGTTTACGTTGTCTAATTATCTTTAATTTAAGTGGCGTGTATAGGATTTAATTTCGGGAGGGTTTTAGAAATCTTGAAAGTATAATTAATAATAATAATTCTAAACATACATACTTTTATTTTCAGAGTGAGTTCAACGACCCTAACTCCCCTCCCCTCATAAATACGTCTCTGATCTTAACAATTGATTAATTACATAAAAATGATAATGTTGCATGCTACTTTTTAAAAGTGATTTCCGTCCATCGTCGTAGGTACCGACTTGGCTTACTATTTGTTTTTATTTTATCAATTAATTCGGTACCTAAATTATACTTTTTGTGTGACATTTAAATTACTGTAACGAAGAAAAAAAAATCATTTAAAATATTTTATTTCGGTTCAATAATCATTCAAACTAAATTTCTTTTTCTAAATATTTAAATATTTGGTTCTATAAACTTTTGAGATAACCTATTAATTCATAAATATAACATTCAAATATTTTTAATTTAAATTTTATACATCATACACACTCTTTAAAAATGCAGATTTGTGGTAAAATTGGTGGCCCAGGTTGACTGAAATTAATTCCTATATACAGTATACTCCAACGCCACTGTTTTGAGTGCATCTATATTCTTTATATTAAAACCATACATAGAATACGATAAAGATTTTCGTAACAACCCTACAGGGAATGACAAAAAAACAAAAGCAAAAACATCTTATAATTTTTAAGGTGTATTATAAATAAATATCTATAATGACACACTTATATCGATTGATATTTTAAGTCAATGGAATGAAATCTTACGCATCGAAGATGTGACAGGGTAGGAGTGCAGACGCTGGGTATATAAGTTATATCATTGATAATAAATACTAGTATTTATAATCAATGGCTATATATGTTCAGTAGTAGTTCAATGCTTAAATTGGGGCTAAAATATTTATTTGTACCAAGCCTTTTAATTGTAGGTATCCTCATCAATAAAACGTTTAAATAATCAGGTACGCACATCTTTTCCTTTTAATTTTTTGCCCCAAATCAAGCACTCCCTATAACCATGTCGCTTGCAGACGCGTATGACCGTACTGTGATGTGTGTATTAATAGGCCATTAGGGCGCGCAATAAAAAAAGAAGACATTTTTCTCTACTTCTTCAGTGAACAGTTTGTAAGAAAAAAAATGTTGTTGATATTCTTACATAAAAAAAATTGTTTTTAGATGCGTCATTGAGTCAACTGATATATATTTTGCGTGTGTGTGTATAGTTGGACTTAAAAGTAAAAACATTTATTCGGTAGTTTGAAAATCAGTAAAACACCTCATTGAGCTTTCCTAATATTGTACGAGACTGGAACTCGTCTCCAATGTCCTCCAAAATCCTTTATAAGTTATACATAGGTGCTATATACATAATACGGGTAACACTTTTTTTCTTTCAGCTGTCGATTTGAGTACGATAGAGATGAATCACGGACAGAGAGACGGTGATGGTTTCCCTATTCCCGTAGCGTTCGTGCACCACAATTACGATCGTCTTGTATCCGCGTTGAACTTGATTAACGTCAACTATCCAAACATCACCAGATTATACACCGTGGGCAAAAGTGTGCAAGGGAGAGACTTGTACGTGCTCGAAGTGTCCACGAGTCCTGGACGACACGAACCTGGTAATGTTTACATAAGTGGTGGAAGGGTGATGTTTTAGCTCCCCTCCATTATTATTTTACATTATTTGAATTTTGAGATGTTATAGCTAATTTTATTTATTTCATATGGCTCACTAACAAACACGTCATATCATATTAAAATTAGACTAAGTAACTTAGTCATAACCATAAATCACAATAATCATTGTCAGGGTTTAAATCAATAGTTAAAAAAGTTAAAATTTATAGATCATAAGTCTATATCTAGTAATTGGATCCATTCTATAGCTTCCGGGGTGACGTTGTAGATACCAGTCAGGTCTTGAGGGAAAGGTCTTTTTGAACACTCCGTCACAATGTGATCCATTGTTTGCTTGGCATTAATTATAGCCAATGAATCTTATTTTTTATTTTATTTTAGAACCAGAATATTTTGTTGCAGAGATTTTATTTTTATATATTTTCATCGGAAATTTAAGCAACATTTTATTAATAGGTAAAAGATCAAAAATAAAAGAAGAAAAATAATTGTTAATACATATTTAAATCATAAATTAGAAACCGGCGAAACCCCACTTTTGTTTATTACTCCAATTAGGTTAGCAAATTTCAAGTTACATTCGTTTTATGTACCTATACGTTCTACTTAATTTTAAATTTTAATAGTATATTATTTATAGACTTAATTTCCCTAGATATACTAGGTAATATCTGTCCATTGAATTTGAATATACTATAGGTACATAATATAGATATATTATGTGCGCACAGGATGTTTCAGGTTGTTTCATACAAACATTAAGAATGTCAGATGTTAGTGGAATCAAAAACAAAGACCTATTTATGTTTTGCGTAATTGCGTATCTACATGCGGGATAAAGGGACTTACAAGTTATAGTATCCAACTCAAGAATTGAGGACGTTTCGTTCTCAAAAACACAATCCTCAAAAACCGTGTAGTATATCATTTAGGGGTATTGAGAAACTACCTACGGCTAGGTTGTCCTATATATATATTAAAAAATTAATTGTTGATTAAAATAACAATTTAAAGATTAAATGATAATTATTAATTATCATTCAAGAATTAAAATCAAACCTGGACATAAACAAGTTAAAAATGTTAAAGTTAAGTTAATTTATACTTAATTTAATATCATTAACTTAATTTTTAACTAACTAACTTAAGCTAATATTAGGAGCCTTGTATTAAATTTCCAAGCTTTTTGACCCAACGAATATAATTTGTTGATATTTATAGGATAAAATCTAAACAAATTGGAAACTGAAAATGTCCTCAAACAGCTCAGAACTAGTCAAAATTGTATGATGTATATAAAACACTAATATAAACATTCATGTATCTACGGTAATTTTTTTTAGAGTTACACCAAAAACCAAAATCGATTTTGCGTAAAAATTCCCGGTTTTCCTTATTTTTTTGTTTTTCCCAGCACTTTTGAAAACTCGTGAATTTTAAATTTTGACCAATGCACCAACTAGATTCCCATTGAACAAGATACTGAAGTTGAAAATCAAAGCATTATTTCCACTACTATTATCGTGTACAGACACAAAAAAAAACGAATTTAAAAAATCACATATCATTGTAAAATTGATCATACATTCATCGCTCTGCTCAGAATCTAAAAGTAGGGCAAGTGGGTACCGATTTTCATTAGGTATCGTGTGGGTCACTGTAATGGGAGGTTTATATTATATTTTCTAGATTATTTGATTACAGTTTAAACTGCTTATGAGAAACCTTGTATTAAATTTTATTATTTTGGTTTTGTCAAAAATTGAACATTAAATGCTTAAAAAAAAATCGTGTTTATATTATATCTTTCATTTTTTTGAACTGCTATATTATAACAACTTATGACTTATGAGCTTGTATTATATTTCAAGTTTTTGATCCAGTGAAAAAGTTTTCTTTGATATTTTATGGAAAATCTATAATTGTCTACTCTTGACCCACAAAAATATCAATTAGATAGCATTTTTTAAAAGAAATCATCTTTAACTGCTGGAGATTGAAATCTTCAAAGTATCGTCAGACACAAAAAAACCCAATCGTCATTGTAATTTGTAAACCCAATACATAACTCCGCTATAAAATTGTGGACGTACGTGAATCGGCCAATAGAAATATAATATATGTATCTGGTTTAGGCAAACCTGAGTTCAAGTACGTGGCCAATATGCACGGGAACGAAGTGGTCGGTCGGGAAATGTTGCTGTTGCTTGCGCAGTACTTGTGCCAGAACTACGGTATCGACCAACGCGTCACCAGGTTGGTTGACGGAGTGCGGATACATCTGATGCCGACGATGAACCCGGATGGATACGAAATATCCACTCAAGGTATTAATATGTCGTCGTAATTTTAGTGGGCTGCACGCCTGCACCTACAGCAGATTGCAGTATGGACAATCGCTGACATTTTTCTAGGGTAGGGGGGCAGAGATAATTCAAAAAAAAATTACGATTTTGTTTTAAAGAAAGCTCTTAACTTCAACACCTATATATTATAATGCCATATAAGCATATAAGGTCTAAAATGTATACAAATTATACCAAAAAATAAGGTACCTAATAATTCATAGATCGAAAGAGCGTTTGAGATTTGGGGGGGGGGGGGGCTAAAGTCTTACTCAAAATCGCCAGACGTTGTTAAAAACCAATGAACAAAAATGATAAACTACACACTCATACTTTCTATAATATTAACTGTTTTTGCTTTTTTTTCTTGTCCGCGGGCAACATGTGGACCACGGGCCACAGCGTGCTATTTGATGACCGTTGTTCTACTATGTAATAATATTGAATAAGCTTAAAAAAATTGTAGGGGGCTATTGAAATTTTTTTTGGGAGTGTTTAACCCTTCAAGCCAGCCCACTATTTGTGCCTATTTACCTATTTACTGGGGCACAGATATAATTATTGCCCTTAGGCGTATTTATCATTAATTTAGCCATATGTATACGTACTAATACAAGTTATACTAAACTATTGATTAAATAGTTTTATTCTAGTTTCATGTTTAGAATTATATGATAATTAAACAAAATTGATATTCACATAATGTACTATTTTGAAATTTCAAAAAACTGTTTCAGTATCTCACTATCTCTATAGTATAGATAATTTGTATATAGTATTTTAGTGTGACGATAAATACTTTAAGCTAATTTTATTCATATTAAAGTAATAATTATTTGCTGAAAATAATAATACACCCATAAATAGACTATAACATAGAATATTTTAATACTTATAGGTAGCATATAATAAACGAAATTTAAAAGTAGTAAGTTATGTAGATCATTACACGAGTATTCCTATTTAAGTGCTTATAATATACGATGTGGTTCACCGCAGGAATCGAAGACGTTAACGACGTGGTTGGCCGCGACAACGCAAACAGAGTTGACTTGAATCGAAATTTTCCGGACAATAGACATTCGTTGCACGTGAGTACCTACATACATGCTTCAATTATGAATAAATGAAAACAACACCAAAAACGCCGACCCTATGTCTAAATCCGGTGACTGATCAAACAAATCTTTTGTGGATATGGATATGGATATGGATACTATATTATTATTGGCAGGCACATACTACCATTATCCATTAATTAGGCATAGAAATACTAGTATTTATTACTTATATTTTATAATGTAGTTAAGAATGACCAATATGGTTTTAAAAATCAAAAATGTATGAAAGAAGCAATTTTTGGACTTTGTGTGATTACTGGCATTTGAAAGGAATTAGTCACGTATCTACTTAGCCTTTATAATCTATATAGACCTAGAAAAAGCGTTTGATAATGTTAGCTAGTTTATAATGTTGCACGAATGTCTTTATGATTTTCCAAACATGCCAATAAACTAATTATTTTATATTAAATTTTAATATTTAGTAATTCATTGTTGTATACGTGTTTTCTGTTTCTAAAATGTTTAATATTAGGCCCGGTTCCCTGTAAGTCGACGCCAACATTTTCTAAATCATATACTATACTAAATTTTAAATCTCCCTGTTGTTTACAGTTATCAAAACAAGAACCGGAAACCAAAGCAATCATCGAATGGATCAAAAGCATTCCGTTCGTTTTGAGTGCCAATCTACACGGCGGAGCTCTTGTGGCCAATTACCCTTTCGACAGCAGCGCGATCGACGGTAATTCCAATCCACAGGCTTCGTATACCCCCGACAACGATGTATTTGTGTTACTAGCCAAAACATATTCTATGGTTAGTAATCAACGTTGACGGTCGTTGTGGTAAAATAATCCGAACGGTTGTCGATGGGATTTTTTTTATTATAAATCGTGTCTAATGGAGTCATTTCGAGGGGGCTTTTTAAGGAATGACATTGTAATTGGCCCTTTGAGAAATAATTCCAATTTTGTCCTACTTGTGACACTCCTTTCCCGATAACAGTACTAATTTGCAATCATAAGCCATGCTCGTTTTTTCGCAGAACCATCCGAAAATGCATTTGGATAGCAACAAGTGCGCAAACGATACGACGTCGTTCAGGGACGGGATAGTCAACGGTGCCTCGTGGTACAGCGTGGTTGGCGGCATGCAAGACTTCAACTACTTAAACACGAATTGCTTCGAACTCACATTCGAGCTGGGCTGCACCAAGTTTCCATTTCAGAAGGATTTGGAAGGTTACTGGCTGGACAACCGCGAGCCGCTGCTCACTTTCATGGAACAAGTGAACAGGGGTGTGAAGGGATTCGTGCTGGACGACAAAGGGCACGGTGTGCGTAACGCGGACATATCGGTCGTGGGCATTGAACACTCCGTGAAATCGGCAAGCGATGGCGATTACTGGCGGATATTGGTGCCAGGAGATTATGAAATATCGGTGACAGCATATGGGTAAGAAAATAAAATTAGAAAAATATGAATAATAGACAAAACGCTATAGCTTTGCTTGAAACTAAATAAATTTCAATTTCTTTTTATTACATGTAAAATGCCTTTTTTTCTCGTGCTATGTACTTTAACTATATTGTATTATTTATGTATCTTCAAATTCTCAATCACGATTCCCTAGTCACAACTAATCATTACACTTTAAATTTCAATACTTTATATTGGTTGCTCGTTTACTATTGACTAAATTTACTTATAGTGTACCCAACCCTAACATTTTTACAGTCATTAAATTCGACATTTATTAATTTATATAAATGGTACAAGACAACCCATAAAACCAAATAATAATAGTACTATAATAACTAATAAGTAATTACATTTTTTCAAATAAAATTAGTGCTAAAAATGATTAGTTTTGGAGACATGGATCCATCAGTTCCCTATAGTATGCTTGGGTTTATTACTAAATTGTAAACTAGTGCAATAAGTAATTTCTTTTTATAGTGCATGGCCACAAACATTGCCAAAAAATGACAATTTAGAACCTTTTGTGGGCTTAATTTCCACCAGGCTTAAGAATGTGCTTCATTTTTGTGTTTATAGGTATAAAAGGAAGACTCAGTCCATCCACGTGTACAACTCCACGACACCCACTTGGTTGAACTTTACGTTGCTCAAGGAAAACCTCGATGAATGGTCTCAAGTCAACGATTTTGGTTTGAGATCGAACGTGATTAAGATGAACAATTACAATACGAGAGCATTGTTCCTGAGCAATCTTAAAGAATTGGAAAATAGTTTGTCGAATGTAGCTGAATTAGTTCCGACACCTAGTTCTTTAGACCGCAGTTCAGCGGAAACAATTCAATTTAAAGTCACTGAAAATGTAAGGAGAAATTGATGTATTTAATGGTAGAAATATGTGCTATAGTTTAATACATTTATACTTATTATCCTTTTGTAGGTGGGGTCGCCCGACGAATTCAAGTTCAAAATTGCCATTTTGGGTGGTCTGTACGTCAATGAACCTGCTACTCGTGAGATATTATTATTTTTAGCTAGACATTACGTCGAGGGTTACAGAAAAAAAGACAAGGACATAGTTTCGTTTTTATCAAAAGTCGTGTTACATTTTATACCCTACTTCGAACAAAACGAGAATTCTTATGAAAAGATATGTTCGACCGACGATCAAGCTGTAGTTACTGCACCACTATTGATAGCTACTAACCAACAAGATGAGCAAAAGACCACTGATAACTTATGGAAAATGTTACAACGAGAACAGTTTGATATGATGTTCAGTCTGGAAGGTGGATCTATTTCAATAAAGTTAGTTTATCTCATTGCTATAAATCATATTATGAGTTCTATAATGTTACTTTTAACAGCATTTAATCTATACATTTATTATTTTATAGGGGTCCAACAATTCATCCAAGGAACACAATTTCTATAATACTACAGGATTATGAAGAGTTATATTATAGTAATTTAAAAAATGTAAGTTATCTTATTAAATACTATAATTTTAAAAATGTTATATTTTGATTATATGTTTAGACTTGCGGTGAGCCGTTAGATCGTAAAATCAATGATGTTAAACAAAACGTGCTGGATACATTCAATAATGTATTAAAAATTAAAACTGTACGTAGAAAATGTATAATCTTATATAAGTCATAACTTAAGTGAACCCCAAATCTGCATGTGTAGCCCAGGCACGTATATATGGGGGAGGGGGTGAAACCCCCTCTGAAAATAAATAATTGTATTTATTTATATCAATCATTGATGATTACAAGATGAAGACTACTATCCCCCCCCTAAAATTTTTTTTTTGTACGTGCCTGGTATGGTCTTCGTCCTACAAACTTACAATACAGCAAATCAGGCAAATCAATTTTTTGTTGTTAGTATTAAGTGGATCAGTGGAGGACAGTTTTTAAGAAGTTAGAAATAGGTCATTTTCAAATTGCATGCATGTGGTTCTTGTATATGTGTGCATAGAAAGTGATCATTAGTGTGTGTGACTGTGTGTAAAAGAAATAGCGGAGCGTTCCCGCATGGGCATGTACAAGTCATTGCTGTGGCGTTGCGTGAGTTAACGGTAAACAATTTATGTTCATTTGAATCTACTAACTACTTTCTTCCATTCTACCAATCGACCTAACAATAAGATAATTTTTCAGAAAACTGATCTGAATTTGTTTTAATGTCTACTTGAGATTGGTCATTCCACATTTTAAGATTTCTGATTTAAATTTCAAATAATCAACATTTGAGAATTCTAAAATTTCAAAATATTCAAACTAAATTTATAGTTGTTGGGGGGAGGGGGTGGGGGGTTGAAATTAGGAAAAAAAACCGACCAATCTCAAGTACACATAATAACGAATTCAAATCAGTTTTAAAAAGTATTATCGCATTACTAGGTCAATCAGCGTGATGGAATACAGATTGGTATATTTTGGTCAAAATAACTGTCCGCCACTAATCCCCTTAAAGTCATTCTGATCGTTCAAAAAGAAACTGTTTTTAGACCCTCTGCTGTGACAAGATTATGAGACGTTGGATTGTTTGTTTGAATGTTCGATTTTAATGCTGTAAAAATAATAAAATTTCTCAACATGTCCCGTAGAGAACTGTCTCAAATTTCAAACTTTTGACAATATAATGTTATACAAATTTCAGTTTTTAACAATTTTGTTCAATTATATGGAATGAAGAAATTCATATATCTAAAAATTCCTTGACCATTCTTTATAAAAGGTGTTGGTAAATAATATGATTTGTATAGAGTTAAAATCACACAAGCCTCTCTTTTTTTCAATTCACTCTAATGTTAAATCTAACGACACAAAATAGGTTCTGCTGAACACAGATTTGTCATTTTGTACATTTGTAAGACAACGATAACTCGTTATGCAGGTTGGGTACCCTCTTATTTCTTAATATAGAAAAACTAAGAATTTATTTATTTCAGATGGCATTACGTTTAACCTGCTGTAATTATATAGATCCAGTAGAAACAGTGTTTGTTTGGATGGAGAGTTTCCACATGCTCAAAGTCATCATAGAAAACATTCAAGGTGTTCAAGGATCAGTTGTAGACAAATTAGGCAAACCTATTCGGAATGCAATCGTAACAATAAATATGTTTGCTGACGTTTACACAGTGACTCCTAATTCTGCTGTTTTTAAGGCACACTTGCCGATAGGTTTATATAATATTCATGTGAGTTGAGTTATTTTAGACTATGACAAATATGATCAAAAGTTCATTTGTGTTTATTTAGGTCAAGGCAACTGGATATTTGATGAAAAGTATACCGATAAGTGTGCACCGTGGAGTTATTACTAATATGAAAGTTATCATGACGCATGTTGGCCATGGTTCTGTAACTCTAGGATTAAACGCATTGGTTAAAGGTAAGTAATATTTTTTAACATTTAATTAACATTGTCTTTAAACATTTAAATGTTATAAACTGTATTGAATTAGGTTCTGTTATGGATATTGAAAACAGACCAATAGAGGGTGCAATCATAACGGACGATTCATCTTCTTCAGTGTCCTCTAGTTATCATAATGGAACTTATAAATTATATGTTGGAGAAGGTTGAATCTATTGTTATTTATACATAAACTTAATTAAGGTAAATTATTTGTTTTGTAATTATATTAAATTTTATTATAAAGGTATCAGAACTATACGAGTAAATGCTCATGGATATTACACCTCCATAAAATCAATAAATATTCAAGACGACAAACCTCAGACAGTGATTTTTAAATTAATTAAAGACGAAAGAGTTTTTAATATGCCAAGGTTGATGTTTATAGTCCTTACAGGTAACTAAAATAAAAATTTAATTTTTCAGCCAAAAATTTCAAACTTATTTCTTATGTTTTTAGTTTTTATAATCTCCATTATTGGAGTAAGTTGGTATCATTTCTACCTTAGATGGAAAACTGGAAGACCGTCATCATTCGCCTATAGAAATGGTTTTGCATTGCTGCCACAAAAGCCTTATCTTTTTGATGACGATGATGAAGTGGAACTATTTCGCAACCCAGTCGTTAAAGGTAAATTTACTAATAAATACTTAAATATAATCTAGGCTTCAAGATAAAAAGACAAGTAGGTACCGCTCTGCTGTACAGTAGTTGTCGAGTATGTCATTGTAATGAATGTATTATATTTGAATTCAATGATAAATCATTGGACACGAAAAACGATTCTGAGCGGAGACCAAGTGCGTTAGCCTAGGCCTAGCTCAGTGGCGCCGAACACGTATGGCTACTGGGGTAAATACCCCATAACTTTTGTAGGTGGTAGGTGACTGCTTAGTGCTTTAAGGTCTTGTTGAATTTAATAAATTACTACTAAATATACAATATCGTAAAAATAATTATATATTCAAACATTCATAAAAAAATATTGTTACTAAACACTAAACTTAATTATTTTGTTAAAAGTAGAAAATTTTATTGGGAATCTTTAATTAAAATTCCTTTTCTTAGCTATGAAAAGAAAAACTTTTATGAATTTCCAACTGAAAAATAGTTTACAAAATTTGAAAAATGTAGGTATCATGGCTTTAAGAAGCTCAAAACGCGTCTAAATAGTTTGAAAATTTCACAGTGTAAGGAAAATGCTGATATAAATATATTGTAAACATTTAATGAGTCTACGGTTATTCGTTTTGAAAATACAATAAAATATAAAAAATCTATCAATAATTTACAGCTGAATATCAAATTTTAGTAAAAATTATAAGTTCAAAAGATCTTAATAAAATAAAGTACCGTTTAAGTATACTTTGTTTGTTTGTTATAGATAGGAAAACTTGTGCAAAATTTTCTATTTAAAGAAAAACTTTTATGAATTTCTAACTAAATAATAACTTACAACATTTTTTATTTTCAATTTTCAATTTTTTATTTCTCATTGCTAATAATAGCTGAAAAAGTTTCAAATAAAAATAAATAAATTGTTTGAAAATATTACATGTTTGGATAATGATCGTTTTAACATTTAGTAAAAATTTCAAGTACGAGTATCTTAATTCTACAACATTTGTTTTTAAGTTACAACAAATTAACAAAAATTGATTGATGAAAATTCTTTAATTTAGTTATGAAAATCCAATATTGTAAAAATTTTAATTCAAACACTCATAAAAAAAGTTGCTTTTCAGTAAACTTTTTTTTTTGTTGATTGAGGTATGTAAATTTGGGAAGAATCTTCTTTCAACATTTATAATGTTAGCTTTGAAAAGTAAATCATTTTTGAATTTCTAACTGAACATTTTTAAATATTTTGTTGATTTTAGTCAACATTTTAACTTCAATTGCATATCAAAAAAATTGTGCCTATGTATTTCTGATTTTTTTGAACTCACATTTATGAAACTTTCAAGGAATCTTTTATTAAATTTTGAAGCTTTTTTACTAAGTGAAAAAGTTTTTATCGAGAATAGTTTTAAAAAAAATTTCTCAAGGCTATCACCCGAAGAGCCCAAAATATTATGAAAATGTTACCATTTATGTAAAATGTGAAAATTTCAATGGTTTAAAACTATTAATTTTTGAGTTACACCAAAAAAATAAAATTGATTTCCTCAAAAATTGGTTTTGCATAAAAATTATCACTTTTCTTTCATTTTCTTTGGTGCTTTCTAAAACTGCTTGGAATTTTCAATTTTGACCTCCCAAAAGCACCAACTATGTTCACTTTTCTACCAGAAAATATGGTAATCTCAAAAATCGAAGCATGCCTACTATCCAAAATTTTGCTGAAAAAAAAACACAATTTTAAACCAATACATTCTTTCGCTTCGCTCAGAATCTAAAATGCATTTTATTTTATTAAAACATAAATGTAGTATTTATCAATATGCATTATTTATGTTTAAAATTAGATAAACATCTAATGAGAGAGACTTTGTAATAAAATATTTCTACTCATTTTATAGTTTTAAGCTCAAATTTTGTTTGCAAATTAATATTTATAGAACAGTTATAAAGCATTTAGATTCACAAAACATTTTAGACTGAACAGTATTGCTTTTATTCTTCAATGGAATATTTATTTCTATTTTTTTCTACAAGCACAGTTTTGAGTAACTCATTGTGCCTCTAAAGTTCTACAAAATTGCAATTGAGAATAAGGATCAATTTTTCATGAGTTTCATGAATTTTTCATCAAATTTCGAGTTTACCTAGATAAATTAGTATAAATTTATTAACTAACAATTCTCTCAACTTTAAACTGTGAATTTACTAATGGTTACAATGTAATTTTAAAAATCTCTCAAACAGTATATTAAATATTATATTGTTTAGAAGTGAATTATTATTATTTTAAAATAATTTTAAAGTGTCTATTTAATTTTGTGACATTCCAATTGAAGCCACTAGTATGTTTAACAATAATTAAATGTACCTTTTATTGCAGTCTGTTACAATGCATTCAAGTAAAGTACTTTCTTATTTTTGTCAAACAAGGCATACACCTATGCAACAAAGGTTTATCTTATATATTTATTACCTATTTCCACACATTATGTGATTGATCGTATTCATTTATTTGAGTCTTTTTAGTCAACAATTCTGATTCATACATACTAATTTATCAATCATAATATTTTGGTATGCTTTAATCATTATTATGAGTTATATTTTTTTTTTAATTGTATTGTTTTGTTTATGTCAAACGTAATAATTTAACTATAATTTTCAGATTCTGTGACTAGGCCATACCACGATGATTCAGACATAAGTTTCACAGATAGTTCAGAAGAATCAGTATCTTGTTATGTTCGGTAATCATTTAAAACTCACTATATTTTATTGTAAATTTAAGAATATGTCCAATGTGCTATACTTCGAAGGGGCCAAGTCAAAATTTTGAATTTCCATTGTATACTTAACAGCAAAACCATGCGCTTGACATGTTGTAATGGGAAATCTATGTTTTGTTAAGTAACACCATTAGTGGAATCCTTAATTGTTCAAAATTTAAGGCCTATTAATTATTATTATACTGACCTTTTAGTAAGCGACATTTTTATTTTATAAGTTAATATCTATTACAAATATGTTTAACATCACATCTAATACATACTAAAAAGTGTATTTAATTCATGATTTAAGAAGATCAATGATAACTTGCACCACATTTATTGTTACTTGTTAATTAGTTTAAACAAATTTATAACCGATCAAACCTTGTAATAACTATTCTGGTTTTTAATTAATAAATTAATTACATTTTGTATACTTGGAAAACAAGCTTGATGAACAAATTGTAATGTTTAATAAATTGTTAACACTAAAATTTTACATTTTTGATATAAAATTAAAAACTATTCAGTTATGTTGTCTTCTTTATTTGATTTGATTTCATGTTCTCTACTCATATGGGTATCTAAAAATAGTTGTCTTCCAAATGCTTGACGGCATAGTATACAACTGAATTTGAGCCGTCCATCTGCATGCATTTTCAAATGTTTCTTATAATTACAAAATGACACAAATGAACGATCACAAATGTCACATTTGTGCTGAACCATATGCTCTTGAACATGATTACTTCTCGACACCTTCAATAAACATAAAAAAAAAATACAATGAAAAATAGAAATTGTATATAATATTTTATGTAAATATGGCTTACCCAATTCTTAAAATATCTAGGACAATAAAAACATTTAAATTGCTTAATGCCAGAATGGCCTTGTTCGTGATTGACTCTACTGCTTGATGCACTGAACGTTTTTTCACAACCCTCATGACGACATTTATAAGGGCGTTCTTTGGTGTGTACACGCATATGTTTTTGTACGAGATCTTTGAGTCTGAAACAACGACCACATACTGGACAGGCAAAAGGTTTCTCGCCTGTATGCACTCTTTCATGGTTTACCTAAAATATGTTATATTGTATAATTTTTAGTCCAAAAAATGAAAAACATGACAAAAAAAAATTACTTTCTCAATAGGTTTAACAAAAGTTTTTCCACAAAAACGACATTCATGTAACCGACGTAAACGTTCAGGGGGTTCAATATGTGTGATGGCATGATGTTTCAAAGAGTTTTTATCATTAAATTGAGCATTGCAAACATCACAGACCAATATTTCACGAGGTTTGCGTCGCATTTCGTGTGCTCTTTGATGACACCGGAGACGAAATTCTGAATCGTAACATTTATTGCATATACTAAAAAAATTAAAGGTTAATCATTCAAAATAAAGCTGTATATAATGAATTTAAGTCATACTTGCATAGAAACTTTAAGTTAGAAAATTCTGGATTTTGATGAGCAATTAAATGTGTGTCCATCATTTCAGGTGCTACTGGTTGATCACAAAACGGACATTTATTTGAATCATTTATGTGTACCATAAGATGTGTTCTTAAATAACCTTCTGAATCGAATTCTCCGCCACAATGTGGACAAGTATGCTTTGATCGAATATTAGGAATTGTACGACTATTGTTTCGGATGGCTGGATTTTTGTTATCAACATTTTTTTTAGATTTGGGTGCCATTGCATCATCTTCTATGCAGTTATGTTTGTTTAACTTAGACCAATGGTCAGATTTTACATTACATGCTAAACACTTCCAAGTTAACAATAAACAATTCTCCAATTTTTCTAGTTGAGAGTATTCACTACATTCAGATGCTATTTCTAATATTGGAATAATTTTGCAATTAGTTGGTTTATTTTGAAATAATATTTGCTCAATATGAAATTGATCTGTATTAGATTTTAATCGTATAAGACGGATTCGTTTCTTGAAACTCAATTTACGAGCTTCAACTTGGAAATAATCATTAACCTTATCAGTAACTTGATGAAGTAAATAAACAGGTATATCAAAATACCGATCGCCATATGAATCAGTGATGCAATGATTTGAATAAATATTGGCAGACAATTTGCTGGTATAACTTTGATGCACGTTGCTTTTAATTTTTATATTTTCATCTTTCGTTTTAATTAAATCTTCTGGAATAGTTTTTAAAGTTGTTGTTTTTTCTGACTTAATATCAACCAATTGTTTCATTGCCACATCTTTATGGTTTGTATAAAAGTAGCCATTGCCCCATTTGATCCAAGTTCCCATCTGAGAAATCTGTTCGCTAATGGTACCAGGACTGTCCTTTAATGCATTACCGAGGTCATCTTCAATTACCTACACATATAATATGTTTAATGATAATTGATAAACAAATGATTTATTTTTGAAAAAACCCACCTGAAACACAACATCTTGACCTTTGTGACAATTATTTATATGTTCCTGAACTGATGGAAAATGTATATTACATTCAGAACAGTGATAAGGATTTGGTTCTTCGAGAATTTCTGTTTCTGTTGTTTCTGGTGGTCGTAACGTTTTAGTTGAATCATCAATAGTAAATTCTTCAATAAATTTCTTAACTCCAGTTTCTACATCAGCATCAGTTTGCCGTTCATCGTTCTGATAATCCTCTTCTCTCACAAGATTATCGAATTCTCCAATTTCATTATCTGGTTCCGGTTCCGGTTCATCATCTAGTTAGAAAAAATAAATAAATCAGTTGTACAATATTGGAACACTTAACTTGCCATCTGGATATACGACGATCATTTCATTGTTTTCGTGCATAGATTTATCAACTTCTTCTTTCTTATCGTTGCAAATTTTATCCAAATGAACGACTAATGAGTTGATGTCATCGCACTGTTTTCCACAAAAGGGACACTGAATATTTGTGGTCAAACTTAACAAATGATATTTCAATAAGTCTTGGTTGGAAAACCTATCCTCGCAGCAAAGCGGGCACGCAACGCTCTCCATGAAAAAGCTGAAACTAATATTGAAGAAAAATGTATCTAAAATCGTAAGTTTCTAAAACTCTATTGACTACTATCGACGGACATTATATTTTATTGATTGATAAAAAACTCACGAACTTACTGTTTCAATAACCGTTGTCGTGTTATTGTTCAGAAGTCAACCTGCCAACGACCCCCGGAACTGACACTAACAAATCAATTAATTTTGAAAGTAAAACATCAATGTCGATACAATTTGATTCATAGGAAAATACTAAATAGTAAATGTACCTGAATTTTTAAAATATACCGCCTAAACGCGTTAGTAACTTCAGAAATGTTATTGAATTACTGACCGCTACGACGCGGATAGTAGGACGACAGTTGTTGTGTTTCGTTACCGACGTCAGACCTCAGACGAATATCTGTACCGCCATCACCATGATTGTGACGTAGTTGTTAACCACTCTGGTTACGCAGGGTTAACCAGAGTCCGGTCGTATGGTATTGTTTTGGTGGTCGTGGTGACGGAACATTTACGGTCGACGGGTTTGGGTGGACGGTGTCGTGAGTGATGAGTGTAAGTTCTGGTGACGCAAATTGTGTTAATGTGATGTATTATTATAATAAGTCAATACAACGGTAATGTGGAAATCAAATACCAGACAAGTTTATTCATAATTCATTTAATTCGTTTGAAACTTGTAAGAAATAATCATGAATCGACATGTTAATGAGATAATTGCGTATTTATGCTGTTAACTATGCACTATCTGGTATGGTCTACGCACATGCGCAGAAATGAGGAACAACACGATCTGCAGTGTGTTACACACGTTCACCGTGGGACCTACCACCATAATGTCTAATGTCTTTTAAAATTTAAGTCACAGATGTATATAGAATTATTGAAGTCAGTGATTAAAGTAAATTAAGGTCACTATATGTGACAGAATATTTCTAAAAAAAATTATTATAATTTATCACCGGTAATACTGCAAACCTGTAAAAAAGCAGTAACAATAATTCACATATACGATACACCATTAAAGAATATATTTCACATATGTCATATGGCTTAAATGTAGTTTAGCTCCAAAGCAATTTTTTGGAATTTTTAATTATTTTTGTCCAGTAATCGGAATAAAAATCCCCAGACTACAATATTACTCGCAACCACATGCAAATGGTTGAACAAATATTTTTAAACGTTAATAATTAGTATCTATAATATTACCGCAGCATTAATATTTAATTACAAATACGTATATTATATTTTATGATACTTATATTATATCATCCAAAAAAATATTATAAATAGTAATAATAGAATTTTAATGATAATATAAATAATATTTCGTTTTAAATTAAGATAATATATTATGTGTAATTCAACTTAACTACAACAATTTGCAAATTATAATATTGTAGCTTAAAATTGAAATTATAATGAATGAATAATGTACCTCTACTCACGTCTTACCATCACAAATATTGCATATAAAAATATTTCGAGTGATCGACTTGGACGGATGTTTTAATTTTTTTTTTTATGTTAATATATTATACTCACCAGATAATAGATATAATATTCTATTATTACTATATATAATTTTTTTGAATGATATAATATAGTATAATATAATATAATTCACGTATTTGTAATTAAATATTAATAATGTGGTAAATGATAATTATAGATACTAATTAACGTTTAAAAAATATTTGGTTGTGAGTAGTATTGTAGTCAGGGGATTTTTTTTCTGGGATTCGCAGCATCACATGATCTAGATAATTACTACAGCGACTTGCTGACAATGACATATTGCAGTGCTACGACCACCGAACAATGTTTAATCTGGTCGGCGATCACCTTGCAAGTTGCAGCTGCAGCCTGCAAGGATATAGGTGAACCGCGGACTAAGAAATCTTAGTCCGTGAGGTAAACAGACGTGATCGGTGATCATGTGTAAAATTAAATCTATTCAAAGTTTGCCTCCCCCCCCCCTGCCATCGCTAAAAAAATTATATGGGCGCCCATGTACGTAATCAACATTATAATTAAATTAATTAGTCATGACGACGGATTAAGATTTAAGATATACATTATACACTAGGTAAAAAAGTAAATTTTGATAAGAGGTGTAGTTAGTTACTGTTTCGTTTTTTGACATAATCAAATTCATCATCTGAACTAACAATGTCAATCTATAAACAAATTGTATAATAAACTATTAATTAACACAATTGTATTAAATTTATTATAAATGTTTATCTTACAAGAACGATTTTTCTTTTTAAATCAATGTTCAATGTTTTCCCCATTGAATCTAACATCATGAATAATTCTGTACTCTCGTGGCTCATCTTGCAATACCTAATTGAATGTTATGTATAACTGGTAGACAAACGATAGGACAGATAGTAATTAATCAGTGAAGTATAAATGTTTAAAACTGTAAATTAAAATTTAAATTGATTTTCTTATTTTAAAAACTGAAATGATATAGTTTATCATTTATCAGTACGAAAAGATTGATAACAATATACCATTCGGTTATTCCACAGATATAAACAATAACTAGATAACTATTTTTTTTTTATAGTATAACAGTTGGAAGCTTAGATCATATGATCTAAGGTCGGAAGTCAACCACCATATGCGTGGTAGTCAAAATTTACAATAATTATTGTTATCATTTCTTATCACTATAAAATACAATATATTAAAATATTAAATTGAAGTGTTGTTATTAATAATGGTAATAATAAGTAATTTTTTTAAATATAAAATAAAATTGTTAAGTACGTATAATATCTAATATGATCATATACTCCGATCTAGCCGAGCCACAAATATATACAATAATTATTGTATATATCTATGGGCCGAGCACAGATATCTAATCTATATACTAACTATATAGATATCTGTGAAGCACCTGTGATGCGTCCAAAGACGCAATTTCAACTTTTGACTTGGGGGGGAGAGCTGAATATATCAGACAAACAGACCATTGCAATATAGCATTTTAAAATGTATGTACTAGGTTTTTGGGGGGGCTATTGCTAACTTTGAGGGGATTTAGCCTCCCCAAAATTTGCGCCCATGCACACGACTGTACAAGTAACTTTGTAAAATATTACTTTTTGAATGTAACTCAACTCATAATTTTTTTTATAGATAAACATTATTTACTAGGTAATTACATTTCAATAACTACTTAATTACTAGCTAGTTACAAAATTTGAAAATACGTAAATCTTAAACACCTAATACTATGATCTTAAGTAGTTGTCTTAGGACTCCTAACATATTATTGTGTACTGATAATATTTAAATGGCAGGCATGTACATAAACAAAAATTCAGTGTGGGTGGGTGAACCCCCAAACCCCCTTGTATACGTGCTTGTTAAATGGTGTAAAAAAATGCGAGGGTTCGAGTACAACATGATATGTATATTATATGTAAGAAGATAATATTTTTACTACGTAATATAAATGATTATTATAAACATTGTTGTACAGTACAAAATATATAATATAATATCATAGAACAATATTATACTAAAAATAATTTAAAAAAAATGTATTATTTTATGCGTGAGATAATTACAATGTATTGGTACAAACAGTATTATTATTCTGTAATTATACCATAAAAGCATAAAAATGTAGATATTTTTAGATATATTAGTATATTACTATATTATATAGGTATTTTGTATTATTATCGATGATTAAATATTTGAATTAAATATGTTATGTAATTATTCTATAGACTTGTGATTCATATCTTATAGAATAGATTTTATAAGTTAATTTATTATATTATTAATATAAAATATAAACATTAATAAATCATTAATAGTAAAATTAATAATTTTTTTTAGAATATAATTAAAAACAAATACAAATATATGGATAGATTTTAAAGAGTTAATACTATGAATGTCAATTACATTTATAAATGTTGTTATCAAAACAAAGAAGTATTATTTATTATTTATAATTTATATTCTATTGAACAAAAAAAAGTTGGTACCTGTCAACAAACAAGAACTGAAAAGTGTTTATTTATTGTTAGTAGTATAATATAATTAATATTACATAATATGTAATAATATTTTAAGGTTTAGTAGGTAAGTTTGATATTATAAAGTTAAGTAGTTTTTCTAAGAATTTATCAGGTAAGTTATCTATCAGAATCATTTCTCAAAATAATATACAATATACATAAAATATAAATAATACAAAGGTAATACATATAAATATTTAATAGAATAAACAAACTCTTAAATAATTTATATTATACAAGTATAGATATTTCAATTTTTTCAGATATAATTTATTCATAATAATATAATAAATTTGTAAAGCAAATATTTTTATCGGCTTAAAGTATATATTACTAAATAAATAAAAAGAAACGTTCAGTCTCTGATTCTAGAAGACTTAGAATAAAAACAGCAGTTTTTAAACTTACCAAAACTCATCAACAGCTTGACAAGTTAATGATCGCTATGGAGTCTATGGACCAAATCCATAAATGAAAGCTACCCTTTGGTAAAATTCCCCTAGAATGCGTTTCAACAGAGGCCTAGTAGCAGATTCCGTCAAAACTCTTACACCATTGAATAAGACTGGTAACAATAACTTAAACGAGTCATCATCTAGCTGCGCCAATAAATCAAAAACTGAAATCAACATTTCTGACCAAACTGACTCATGCACCTCACTGTCCTATAAATGGATTGTTACATATTTGTATCAGTGGTGTAAAATTAAGTAATTCAACATCAAAGATTTTATTAAAACATTAATATGATACCTTGTTCATACTAGTCTGTCTCTGCTCTTCGATTTCTACTGGTAGATTTTCTTCACTTTTTTCAATAGAATCAGGCTGTCCTGGCATGGAGTTTGCATGTTTCCTTTTTTTATATTCTTCAATTAGATTATCTAAATTTTTGCAACTTGCTATAGCATATACAGCATCATCGTCATCATCACTTCCACTATCTTCACTTTTTGATGTTAATGGTGCATTTGGATATATCTTTTTAAAATCTTCAAACTTAAACGCAGTAGGTTTCTCCTCAGTTGTTTCGAAAATGTCATCATTTTGTGCAACAAAAAAGAATACTGGTTTATCTCCTGCCCTATCAACAGCGCAATGTGTACCGCTTTTATCCATAACTATTTCAACATATTTTTGGCAGGCATCATCAAATATACGTTTGAGTTCAAGTATAAAACTTTCAGTATCATTAGTGGGAGATCTTTTTTCCACAATAAGTTTAATCTGATCAGAACTCAAGAGTGACGTGCGATTAATACATATTTCAAAAAGTGCTACCAATGAAAGCGTCCAAGCTCCTCCAGCCTGCTTATATAAATTAGCGGCTTTCTCTAAGCCAGCCACTTTTTGAATAAGAAATTTTAAACCGGGCCTTGAATCAAATTCCCATGATATACCATAGGTCATATTTAAACACGAGATAAATGTATGAATCTGAACTTCGGTGAGAGAGGACAAATATCCAGGCATATGTTGTTTCTGAGGTTTGAACGATTGTTCATCCATTGGTGTCATCAAAGAAGATTGGAGAAGGATATTGGCTAAGCTGAAAGAAATAAAAAATCTTCAATAATAATAACTATAACGAAGTTTATAAATCAATACCTTGGAATAGCTTTGTTGGTACCCTTTACCAACACATTTCCAATCATTTGTAATAACATTTCATTAACAAATAACCCAAGCACTATATTCTTATAAGGAACACGTTCTGGAGATTGCTGCCATTGGTTGTCAATTTCCAAATTACACCAATGATGACACAATAAAAATATAAAACTTCTTTCGTCATCAACAATTGTATCACTTTTAACTCTTTGATGGTCTAACAAAAATACCTGAAATATTATAATTAACATTTTAGTTTAATTTAATTTCTAAAAAAAGTAGTGATAATTAAGACTCCAAATTGATATATAAATTTGGTTCAGAACAACTGTGAAATATCGTTATTGTTTTTTTGATATCACTTATACGAAAAAAGTTCTTATTATTTCAAAATACATTATTTTTGTGTTTTTCAAACTTGAATAACTTATTTTGTAGTTTTGCTATCGAAAAACAAAAACGATATTTCCCAATCAAAGTGAAATCCTTTTTTCTCCTTTTTAGGTGGTGAAAATTTAATTTCTTAGTTATAACTGTAGCCTTCTTAGTTATTGGTTCTTTCCTGCGCAAAACAGTTATGTTTTGCTATGTTTTACATTAATTGTAAGACGGAGACAACACATTTTGGTGTAGCATACTCTTTAGATTTTTTGAAAATACTTTTTATATCTATATAAAAAAAAACCCATTACCTGTTGCGATAATTGTTTTAAATGCAAATTGTCATCTATTGTACTATCTCTTCTTGCAGCTACTTTAATACCAGCTGCTAAATCGCCATAAAAACTATCTGAAAATGGACTGTATGTCATTGATACTCTGGTCAATGGATGTAAAGAAATAGCACAAGCTCTGTGTAAACTAAAGCTGATTAGGTCCCATTGGTTTGTAGTGAAGTTATCTCCAGCACCCAAAACAAAATGTCTCAAACATGCACATCCTAAGCGGACAATGTTCTCTAAGGGCTGAACACAGAATTCATTTAATACAAATAATAATTGTTTCAACATAAGTGTTATTTCTTTTTCAAATTTCAATTCATAGTTCTTATTCATTTTTAGATAATTGACAATCAGATCAGTTGAATTTCCACACAACTGTTTGAAATTTGGTAAGTCACTAAGGTCATGTGTAGATACAATCTTTCTTGCCCACATTTGTATCGTAGGAAGAAGTAGTCGGTTTATGCAGAAACAACCAAATATATAACCTGTAATTTGTTATTATTATTTATAATTTTTAAAAACTAATAGGATTCATGAATAAATAAACTTTAATTTTAACTTCAGTTTATTCAGTCATGGGTATATTTATTGCGTTAAAAATAATTCTAACCTGGTGTTTCAGGAAATGCCTGTAATATATCTAAGAGTAATTCAAGACTTTGCCTCTGATATATAGCTGATGTACCGTAATTGCAGTACAAAGTCCTTCTACAATGCAGTACCACACTCTTAATATACCACATGGTTGATCAATTTCTTCTAAAAGTATAGCTTCATTTTTTGAATCTTCGATACATAGTTGATTATAGTTTTCATTTTGAATACATTGTAATTCAGGTACATCATAATCAACCAAAGTAAAGACATGATTTCTAAATAAAATGTATGTAAATATCAAGAAAACACCATATTAAGGAAATATTTGTCTCCAAATTGCAGAATATAGCAAAAACTAGTTCACAAAGATCTGTTGTATACAATTAAACTATTTAATATTATTATATTATCTATAAAAATATTTCTGAATGTGTCACATAAACACATACATATTATGTATTATAATACATTTTCTAAATACCTATGTAGCCAACATTAATAATAAAAATATTTTATGTAACTTTTTTATTCATAAAAGAATTGACAAAAAACTACTAAATCCTTTCAAAAATATTGTTTTAATTAATTTATATTGTTTATATATTAGTATGCAAGGACTTTTTTTTTTTGTCCCAATAACTTGGCCTATACATTTTATACTATTTACTACATAGTAAGGGAAAAATAGATATATCATTGGAAAGGTACTAAAGAGTAGACTGGCAGATAAAATACAAAAATAGGAATATACCAGTGGCCTGCACCATTTATCCATTAAAATAGAATAAAAAAACATTTTCCCGATAGTCCCGAGCAATACAAAATATAAAAAGCAGTAACTTAACCGATTTATATAACTTAAAAAAAGTATATAGTTCATTATTGTTTGTTATTCAAATGTACATAAAAGTACTTTAAGTTTGTAGCTTATAGACAAAATAATTCTATTCTGTTGTTCTCATATTATAAAACGTTCTAAAAAATAAAAGGAGAAAAAGGACAAATGCTGATACAACTGTGTGTGCATTAAGAAACGCAATATTTTAGTGTGCGTTGATTTTACAGTTAAACTGGTTTTTTTCAATGGTTGAATTATGACACAATAGACGATTCTAGTATATTTAATAATAAGTGGTTTAGCTCCAAGATCAGTTAAAAATGTTGATTTAAAACAAATATTAGTGAATTAATTTTTCTATGTTTCAAGTGTATTGATAGAGTAATGTGAAATTTTCTTTTTAAACCTAATTTAATTTTTAATTAATTGTAAATTTTAAATACTGGGTGATCCATTTAATGTAAGATACTCATTATTTTAAAAAGTATTAATGTTTTTGAAAATATTATTTTCATATTTCAAATGTTATTTTTTAATAATTAGAAATCATAAATTTTTTTTCAAAAACATAATATTTTTTGAAATAATGAGTAGTTCATGAATCATGATAAAAAGATCAGCTGGTATAAATCAAAAATTTTTATTTTATAACTCAGATATATAATTTATAAACAAAGATTAAAAAGTATTTAAATTTTTTTATGAATATAGAGTTCACATACCAAGATATTCGGACAAGTACAAGTAATAACTTACCGTTTAGGTAAATGAAATTTTGGACAAGCTGGCATAACATACATTGACCTTAATATTAAACTGCAATGCTGTAAATGTTTAAGAGCAGCTTTGCACAGTTCTAGTCTAGTATCAGTATCTGAGTTGTCAAAATCTAATTAAATGTAAAACAAACTTTGTGGTCAGTTTCATTTTACATACTATGAAGAAAAAAGTACTTACTAGTTCCTCGTACATGTTTAATGAGACAAGCTATACAATCAACCGCTGCATTTGAGAAAGCTAATGTATCATCAGTGTTCAGAAAAACTCTGAATACCTCTAACAAAGATGATAAATGACTGCTATTGACTACTTTTAGAGCACCAAATAAAGGTCTCCAACCTGATCTTATATCAGAACGGTTAGCTTCGACAAACTCACATAGGCAACTGACAATCTTTTAAGAATAACATTATTAATTAATTTGTTTAACATAAATGTGTAGTAAAAATTAAATCACTTGGTCTTGAATTTCTATGTCACATAGTTCTAAACATAAAAGATTTTCAAAAGGCTTGAACAGTGATTCGTTGATATGAAAATGAGAAAGTTCTGGTTGGTCGTTAAGAAAAGCTAAAACTGTGTCATGAATTGAAGCTATAGCTTGTTTAGACAATGCCAAATCTTTATGACATGACACCTGATATAAAATATAGAAAAATACAGTTTATGAATGCCATTAAGTAGATAATATTTAACATGAAATATCTTTACTTCCATCAAACATGGCAAAACAATTGACCATATTTTTATCATGTGGAACAATGGGCGCCCGCTTTTGATGCATCGTAACATAAGTCTAGATAATCGCGTCAAAAGAGTGGCATTGTTAGTACTATTGTTAGACTTCTTCTGTTCTGGTAATTTAAATAACTCATGCCGAATAGTTTCACATAAGCTACGTACAAATTCAGTAAGTGCTCTCAGATTCAATTTTAATGCGGCGTCTTCAAATAATCTATAATAATACGATTGTATAAAGTATAAAAATTAAAATAAAACATTACATTTCTATCAAGTTAATGGTATATACCGATCAACATATTGAGATAGAATACAGACTATTTGTGCAGCATATTCTTGATTCAATATACCATTGTTTTCAATGTCTGCTCTACTTTTATTTACCAAAGTTGATATGGTTTCTGTCAAATTATTGGGAGAAGTTGGCGAAGACAAGAAACTGTAGATATCCATGCTAAAGTTAAAACAAATTATACGTTTTCAAGTATTATTTATATTTTTATTTAAAACCCTTTCACTGCTCCAGACGTACTATTATATCCAAAACATTTACACCATTCACTGCTATAGACATACTATTATATTCCTGTATTTTATGTTATTATAATTTACCTGTAATCAGAGGTAATCCGGTAATTTCAGAAATTTGAGATAGGAAGGGGGTTGGTTTGAAATTTTTTTCAAATGAAATATTTTTTTAATTTAGCAGTATAAATCAATTTTAGTTCCTACGAGAATTTTTCAATTTTTTTTTTGGAAACCTATCTATTACAGCCAGTTAAAAAAGATAGTGCAAATACAAAAATTAATTGCCGGAAATTATTAATTTTTAAGGTAAAGCCTTACAAAGTTTTTTTTGCTTATTGTTTACCGCACTTATAACAAATTTTCAATTTTTTTTGTTTGAATCAAAGTTTTAAAAATTATGGCACAAAAATAATTTTGACACCCATGGTGGTTTTATATAATAAGTCAAGAGATATTTTAGATTTAAATTGTCCGAGCAAGCGAGTGACCACACCGGGTATAAATTATATATGCTTTTAATAATTTTACTATAACTCCAAGACCCACCCAAGGTAATTTTACATAACAATTCGAGGGATGTTTTCGATTTTGATTGTCTAATGCGGGCCATTACAATAGTCCATTACACTTTGATTACGCTTAACCCACTGATTTTACCAGCCAAATTCTGCGGTTTAACCGGATATCGACCATTGTAATACGGGCCCTAAGCGAGCTAATGACCAAGTCGGGTATATTGTGTATATGAAATACCAACAATTTCAATTAACTATAACTTTAAAATAAGTCTGACCGCCAAATTAAGACTTCCCAAACGTTTTCAACATGCTGAACTACATGGGTACATTAAAACAAAAACCCCTAACCCCCGAGCAAGCCCATATCTGTAATCGTATAGCTTCAGGAAACCCTGGCTTGCATTATTTTAAACTTAAAATATTAGATCATATTATAGATCTCAGTATTACATTAAAAATATAAAAATATTTAATTTTATGTAGCATATACAAGTTACACAGCATAAATAATGTAGCAGTGAGAAGGTAAATATATCGTAGTCATAATATTTTAATAAAATAAAAAATTGAAAATAAATATTTAATATTTAGAAATATAAAAAAGATAAAAGTTAAAAATGTTAAACTACATAATAAATAAAAAGCAACAATAGTTTTTTTTCATTTGCATGTAAGCGTGTAAAATAAAGTACATGTCTCACCAAACTTCTTCATCACTATCTACAGATGTACCAAAACTTTTGTTTAAATTTTCAGTATTTAATAACTTGGGTTTAACCATCTTTAAAGCAGCAACCGATGAAGACGTCTGTCGAAAAAATACTTGTTCTAAGTATCCAACATATAGAGCACAGCTATAAAATTAAAATTATAGGTAATATAATTCTAGTATGTATAGGTTATAGTAGGTATATTTCAATCAAAAGCTGTATTTATGAGATATACTTGAAAATATGTGGCCAACATTCTTGTCCATGACATCCAAATTCTAAGCCACGTGAGAGCATAACGTCCATACTCAAAACATGTGATGTTATTAACTTTGGTTGCTTTTTAATTATTCCCGAAAACCAATTTACGTTTCCCTTCTGAGCACAAGAAGCTTTTACAAGTAGAGAAAATATACCCTCACAGCGATTATGCATACCTAATGAATATAAATATAATATTAATATAAACAGTAAATAATAATTTAAATGAAGTACAACGTTCAAATATTAAAAACAATTACAAAATGTTTGAACATTTGAATTCATTACATACCTAAAATATTGGCAAGAGTAGCTGCTTTTTGTAAAGCATCTAGACTATGTTGTACTGACATCTGACGAATAGAATCTTTGTTTAATTCATTTCGTAACATTTTTTTAACCTGAGCATTTTTTGAATCATTGGATGAATCAAATTCGAGAGGAACGGCCAAAACATTCATCATGCTATCCCAGCAACATGTAACGATTCGTCTACTTAATTTTGTACCTAATAAAAATAAATTATTAAATCATAAAATTATAAAGATACATTTTTTATATTCTATTTAGCTCTATTATAAAACGTTTGTTCCGGGTAAGTAAATGTAAGTTAATACATTTATATATTATATGTTAATTGAAATCATACCCGCATCAGCATCAGGACTTGTCTCTGATCTACAGACTGTTCTTTCTAGGCGAAGACAATCTGATAACAACCAATTAACTTTATTCTCAGAATTGTAGCCATCAATATCTAAATGAACAACAATTTAAATAAAATTAGGAGTAACACAAGAAGTTAAAGGCTAAAAAGATATGAAATTTATGTTTAACAATTATAATACAATATTTTTATTTCAGACATTAATTTAGAAGTGCATGGACACTGACAAATTGTGATGTAAGTACGTGCTATGTATACCACACTTACATATACATTTTTTGAAAGCTTGTATTTTTAAAAAAAGAAAAATAGGTATGTTTAGAAATTCAAAAGTTTAGTTTACTTAATAAATATTTTTTTTTCAACCAATTTTTGCACATAATAATTTATCATAATTTTGAAATAACCTTAAATTTGATTAAATAGTAAATATTATGTTTAATTTTATACATAGTAGTGGTATTTTCAAGTTTTTTTGAGTTTATATTTTATTATATCATATAAAATCCAAACTATAACAATAGCTGTTTTATTACTAATAAAGATGACGTGATAACTTATATCTAGAACCAAACGCCAAATAGACAAATAAAAACAGTTTATAACACTGCTACTATAAAATTATAAATGCAATATGAAACAAAATATTCATAAAAAATATTTTAGAAAAAAAATTATTTCAAATAATTCATTAAAAACGATAAATCAAAAACCAAACAAAAGAAAGCATTGCAAACAAAACTAAGCTAAAATTATAAATGTATATTAAATCAAGCATGAAGCTAGACCCCATATGAACCTGTTAATAGATCTATTAGCGCCAAATGACCAGCTGCTTGAGTCTTGTAACTGGACAATACCAAAATATTAGTAACGAGTACATGTTGATAGAGTTCAGCTAACCAACTTCTAGACACATACATCAGCATGCCACTGCTGTAAATTTCTTCAATAAATTGATCCTGCAGAACAACCCACCCACCCAATGGTTATATTGCATCTTGAATAATGTAGTATACAACACAGATGTGTGGTTTAAAGCAATAATGTTTTGATACAATTGTATAAATAAAACCCATAATTAAAGTTACCTAAGCAATAAGAATATACAGTTAATTACAAATTAATAATAATAATACGTAATTAATAAATTATACTATAAAAATTAATTGTGTTATCGTTATGACTTGAGTATGTTTAAAATCTAATGTTACGTAAAATGATTAATTTTATAATTTTTTTATGTTTTCAATTTTGATTATTTTAACTTCAAAGTTTTACATTTGGGATTTATTGTAAAACATTGATAGGTCAAAATGTTGTAATGTAAGAAATATTGGCCACATTTTTAATATTAATTACAATATACTGGTGTTTCAACACACAAATGTTTTGCCGGTCTGCAATTCAACCATAGTCCTTAATATTGTAATATGTATTTGTTTTAAACTTACTTCAGACATGATGGGTAGTATAGACGAATCATCATAATAATTTTGATTAATTAATTTTAAATTAAGATATAGTGACATAATTGTTGCTACGTAAACACCATCTGCATTTATTATTATTGCACCATATTTTTTATTATCTTGTCGTATAATTTCTAAATTGAATTAAAAACAATTAGAAATTGTATAAATTATGTAATAATATTATTAGATTTTCTTCTAAATTGTAAACATACTTAAATATAAAAGTATAAAACCGCTTTTTACTAATCTTAGACTTTTAAATTATAATATCTATTATATATTATATATCTTTTAAATATTTATTTATTTTTTTGTATTTAATAATCATGAAAATTGTAAAAATGATTATTTATTAAACAGCAAAATAATATAATTCATTGAATATCTTAGGTAGAAAAATTATCTTAAACTGTTTAGGTGTAACAATTGTTTTAACAATAATTGCATATAAATGATTTATTAACTACTGTTTGGGTTTATATATCTATATAAAAAGTATTATTATAAACACAATTTTAATATTTTATAAGCTTTATATAAATATAGTAATATAACCTTCACAAAAGCTGGAAGAAAACCTTTGGATCTCTTCATCAACTTGTAATGTACTTCGCAGTGGTAACAATGTTGGTAAAAAACTAACTAAAGTCTGGACAAAACTACCAGCATTTTTTCTTTCCAAATCCAATAATTCAACAGACTCCTAGTAATATAAAATACATATTATTATAAATTGAGTAAAGAAACTAATATATATAATATACAATAATACAGAAAATCTAAATACTTAATTAAAACAAACATAAGTGATGTTAAAAAAATTATTTTAATCTAAAATGTATTCATGTTAGATATCAGTTATGTAATAAATGTTTGTGTATTGTATTGAGTATCAGAAAACAAATAGAGCCCACCCAAACAATTTTTGTTTGTATATTCACATTCTGACTGGAAAATTAGTACCTTTATTTGGTGGACAATAGTACTTTGTATTATTTTACTTAAAAAAACAATATAAATGGAAGATAAAACTTACTGGAGTAACTTGAAATACATTACAAGTATTCAACTTTTTTGTCACTAGTTCTAAACGAAATGCTTCTTCTTTTAGGTTTTTCTCAACTGCTGCTTCCATTTCGTCAATCTGAATTACAAGTAATAATATTAAAAATTTACTTTACATTTATCAAATATAAAGAAATAGGATTTTCTATTTTATGGCATATTAGCTAAAAATAAAATTGAAAGTTAATGATTGATGTTTTGTACATAAGTTACCTGTGGATCATTTTGATATCCTCCTTCGGGACCTTCTGTATTACCACTACTTGGAACTCCACTACTACTGCTTGTACTGTTAATACGACTTCTGTTTCCAATAGATGATTCAGAAGAAGAAGATAATTGTTCTCTATAGATATTTGGTAATCTCTTTGTTGACTCGTAAGTCAAAGGTCCCGTGTAGTCGCAACTAGCCAATGACTGGAATTTTTCATTTATTTTTTCAGTATAAACATCATTAATTCCTTTTCCAGTAGATAAATCAAGAAGGGTTGAAAGAAGAGAAAGTATACACGAAACACTTATAAAAACAATTTCCCAATCTGTACATTTGGAACATTCTTCAATAGAATCCATCACTCTAAAGCATAGCAAAATTATAACAATACATTTGATCAAATCATATATAGAAAAATGTATATTATTTTATACTAACAAACGTGTCAATGCCATATCACTCTGTTGACATATTTTATCGTCTTCCACAAGTATTGGTCCAGCAAAATCCACTATTCTATTTGGACTACTCAATAGCTGAAATAAAATGTATTTTATACAGCTATAGGTGGTATAATATATTATAATATATTTTACAAATACAAATATTATTAACTATTAAGAATTTTTAAAATTTTAATATTATTATATGATTAGAACATTCAACAAGTTGTAGCAAAAATTTGCATCTTTAAGGTTGTTAAAACTATTTTTAACCAGGAATAGTTTCAACAGAATTTACTATTTTTAACCATTTTTAAAAAAAAGCTTTTCTTACGTACAATTGTTAATGTACTCCAATATTGAACTTAATTAAAACATAGAATGGGTTAGGTAAGATGAGAAATTAGTTAGAAACATTTGATTGGTCACTCAAATCAAGAATAGTTGTCAGATGCCTAACAAATTTTCCAAATATTTGAGAAAATACCCTTCAGATTCAAACCAATTAAAAGATGAGATACGTTAGTGAGTAGCAACAGTTGTAGATTAATGATACAGAAATACCCTTGGAGCCAGTGAAATTTTTATTTTTTAATTTTGAAAGTGTATAAAGAATGTCATTGGGAGAGTAGACAACATTAGATAAAAGGTTGTATACAGAATAAAGAATATAACAAAATTTTACTCATTACTCATATTATAGGTACACAAATTAATTAATTTTGAAAAAAACGGGAAATTGTACTACATATTTCACTACTAAATAATACTGTGAAATTCTAAGAATTTTCCATAAAACCAAAAAAAAAGTAACTTGTATTAACTCATGTACAAAGCTTATAATTTTTGGCCAAAGATAATAATATGACGTTACAAGACAGTTTTTGAAATATTATTAAAAATGCTTGATTTAACAAACAACATTTTATAAGAATAATAATAAATAGTTTTTCTTTTTATAACTTATTAGTTACTTAAAATAAGTTAAAAATCAAGAAAAAATATTTTTATATAAGTCTGATAGATAACAATAATACTCAAGTACAAAATAATAATCACTAATTAGTTAATAAAACTATAAAAATTTTACATTTGTATCTGATTAAATACAGGTTATTTTAATAGATTTAAATTCCAAAAAAATCAAAGATAAAGTTACTTTAATAATAGTAAGTATTAGATTATTTTAGTGTTAATAAATTTAATTAAAATTGTAGCTATTCAATTTGTACTTTAGTTAAACAATATAAAATATTAAAGATTTTTCTATTCATGGAACCATTTAATAATAATGTATACATTACTCTTTTTCCTGAATAAATCTAAATACCTACCTCTTTTAAAGCTTTTAAAGCATCTATTCTATAGAGAGGCGGTGGATACAAAAGCATTCTATGAAAGACAGACTCCAAAACAGGTCTAAGAGAACTCACACATCCAACCAGTCTCACTAGTTGACTTCCAATACTAAAATTAAAATGCATGCTATATATTAGTAGTGTTAATAATTAGTAAAAGTCTAAGCATGGGAGTTATTATTATTAAAAATAAAATTATTACCTATATATTATTTTAGATTGATTGCTGTTGAAGCTAGGAGCACTTCCCAAGACACCAGATCCTCTACCAAATTTAGTGACTTTGTCATCGTCTCGTGACACTATTTTTTTATCTACTCGAGGTGATCCTAAAAAAGCTATAATAGCTGGACATAGCCGTTGCCATAAGAACATAGTAAAGTGCCGATTGTCATGTACTTTTTGGGGTAAGCTTGCAACAAGAGCATGAAGACACTCGAGATAAAAGACAACAGCTTGACTGCAACGATCTCCGCTATTAACATGATAAACATAAGTTAAACCAAGATTTTAAACATAAACAAAAAGTCTGGGCAATATATTTACTTTTGAGTCTCATCTATTTTACTAACAATAAATTGCAAAATTGGTAATGCTTCATTAAAACACAATACTCCACCAGCGCCATTGTCTTTCATTTTATTAATTTCTTCACATTCTTCATCTGGAAGTAAAACAAATTATTAAAATAACTTTTTATAAATAATTTAATACAATGTAATCGGAATCGGTGAAATACCATGTACATCATAATTCCTAGAGTAGAGAATTTTTGTTATTAAATACTATTGTGTTAAGTAAACATTAAACATACAAACAAACAAAAATTATATGGAAAATGTATTATAGAACTGGAGTCTATGGAGATAACATGATAGATAAGATTCATTAACACTACTTTAGACAAGGATGACCGTTTAAAAATATCCAATAAAATATTATGTGCAAGGAACCATTAGCAGTTTCTCTTATTAGTTAATACCTAGTCTTTTACCGACTCAAATAGAAATAAAGTACCTATTTTACCGAGAAAGTTGCAAAAATATCGTAGTGTCTGACTGACAGCAGCTTGTGCAGCAGATCGAATTCCTTGGTTTCCATTTTCATATACTTCACAGGACAGTGTAAGTATTTGTATTATAATACGCCCATTCATAGTCCAGTATGAAGAACACGCAACATTCAAAAACACCTATAAATTAATTTAAAATAATTAACCTTGTTTATACAATATAAATAAGTAGAATTACCTTTAACATATCTATTTGTGTGTCATCAGACTGTGTTAAAATAGAACTAATTGTATGCAAAATCTGTGATGGCAACCATAACGAATCATCTTCTGGCTCAAAATTTGATTGAAAACGATCATCTCTCAAAATTTTCTAGACATATTTTAGTATTAAAATTTAGTAATAATCAGTTATCAATGAACTAATAAAATAGTAATTTTACATTTAATCCACACAAAGCTTGTGCCACTAATTTGCTTTTTCTGGTTTCAAAGGCCAGTTTAAAAACATTTAAACACTTGGCTCTAAGTTCATGAGCCGGATCACGCAGGGATCCCTGTTGCTTCTCTAAAAACACTGAAATGGGAGTATAAATTCTAATTCAAATATTTCATCTACAAGTAACATATAATGTCTATCAACTGCACAAAATTGATCGAGCGAAATTATTTAGAATATTAACGTAAAATGCTACCATATGCTTCAGTTGCTGACTGACTCAGGCTGGTCAATTTTGCGTTCGCCGCATCTTTCGATATCTGAATCAGTAGATCTTCCATGTCGATCAACTATTTTTGGATTATAACATCTATACAGACATATCGTATTCCTGTGCGATATTCCAAAAATGATTTTACCGACTGTACAATTATACGACAAACGCAACTCGTGGAGTACACCTGCGCATTAGTGTATGTTGTCAACAACAACTGTCAAGAGATTGGAAACTGGTATGAAATTTGTCACTTAGTTCGTCTCTAACATCGAAAACGAAGTCATCGGAATCATACAAAGAGGGCTCAGGATTAAGGAGACAATAAGACAGAAAGTTTTTGAAGACAAACAACGATTGAACGATGTGCCGACTGCAGACTTTCTTGATTCTTCGAATGTTATGAACATGTCAATATTATGATAAGTTGAAAACTGTTTTTATCATTTCTGTTATCATTAACATTGCGCTCACCGCGCGCATAATATTCGTGGCACGCGAACCTTTTTGTTTTTTTATTAAATATAATATAATATAATCTGTTTACGAAATAAAAACAATAAGTAATAGAAAAGTATATTATACAATTATACTAACATAAATCACATTCATTAACAGAAACACGGAATTTTTTTTTCTATTTTAGGAGTTCTCTGGACCAGTTTCTTTTTAATCGACGTGTAATTTGTGGTAATGCGAGAGAGGACATGTTTTTAATGAAGGGGTTAATATGATTTGTTAATATTGAATGGAAACTTGTAGGTATAGTGGCTTTTTGTAAGCTAGTTTACGGTTTGAATTTTTAGATCACTATTGTAATGATATGCTCACACACCATTATTATAAATTAACTAAAATCTTATTGAGTAATAAATAACGGCCAGACTGTCGCTTGTAGAAATCGGACATCCCTAATAAAACCATTGTCACCGACAAAAAGGTCTTTGCCGCCGAAGAGAAATCTAGTTCGAGGAAATACAAAAGCTTTTGATAAAAACCGCCTAATTCTCTCTGGTCGGCATATCCGTGTCGTTCCCTTAAAATCAGTGCATGAGCACCTATCACCAGAGTAACAACCTCTCAAGTACCAGAAACCGATTTCGACGAGCGACAACTGGACTCCTTATGCGAGCAATAATCAGTGCGTTCTTTAATTCAATTTTGTGTATTTGAAGTTTTACCTTATTTCATTTAAAAACCTAAAACTCCTACAATATCATACAGATACAACTGCGAATCAGGTAAGACATTTAATATAATATTTTATATTGATTGCAGTTATAAAATTATACATGCTTTTTACATACAATTATATTGTACAGTGTATTTGATATAATTCTCGAATACACGATCTCGAGAGCCCTCCGAACACCTGGAGGAAGGTAATAGCTTTTATATTTAATATCCTAACATCAGATTTTAAAATAAGTATCGACAGGAGTCGTACTTATATTTTTTTTTATTTTTAAGTTATTACACTATGGAGAGCTGCATTTGTTATGTACCATAGAGCACTGCCGCACCGATGATTAGTCTAAGTCGACTAATTGACTGGAAGGCTTGATTGAATAGGTAGGGCGCATTTTGCGGGTTTAGCTGGGCCCCAAATCGATATGCTATATGACCATACTGGCCTGATGGTTGCTTCGTATAGGTAGCAGTAATTTGTTTTTGAGACACAAGTTGGAATTAAGTAGAGGTCTATAAAGTTTACAATGATGTGTGTTTTTTTAATTTTTTACTGTGTTTGTGTACATATAGGCGCAATTTGGGTTAAATTTATGGGGGCGCTAGATTTATGTCGACTAAAGTGATTAGTGGAGCGCTTTGCCCCCCTTCATTGATACACCTTCACATTAATCTTAATATAAACAATTATCTATCACAATACATTATGATCTCTGAATATTGTTCTGATTTATTATTATTATAAAAATGATAAGATCTTAGAAACAATTGTATCCACATACCTATGACATAATATTATAGTCAGTAAAAATTCGATGATGTTTTCAAAAATTTGGGGGTGCTATGCACCCCCAAGCACCCCTCAAATTGCGCCTATGTTTGTGTACATGATAAGCCATAAGCGTAGTCGAAATATTATTTCGATTTTTAACTTCAGTATCTTGTTCGATGGGAAAGTGAATATAGTTGGCCAGTTGGCGCATTGGAAAGGTCAAAATACCATATTCCCAGTAGTTTTCAAGAGCGCCGAGAAAAACAAAAAAAAATTAAGGAAAACCGGGAATTTTTATGATAAATCGGCTTTCGACAAAATTGATTTTGGTTTTTGGTGTAACTGGTAACTCTAAAACAAATGACCGTAGATCCATAAAATGTTCAATGGTATTGTTTATATGTATTAGCATTTTCTACACACGATAAAATTTTATCACACATGATTTTCAAAATATTTGGATTTGTTTTGAACTGTTTACGAACATTTTCAGTTTCCAATTTTTTAGTTTTTTTTTCTATGAAATTCAATTAAATTTACTTTGGTTGGTAAAAAAGCTTGAAAATTTAATACAAGGCTCTTAATATATTGTTACAATGATATTTGAAAAATATTAAAAATTCAGTCAACATTTATTTTTTAAACATTTAAAGTTTAAATATTGACAAAACACGTAGAAATCACGAAAATGTGCAAATTATTTTGAGTTAGAAAATCATAAAAATTTTTCTTTTTAAATCTAAGATTTGTAAATTGAGAAATGTAAATTTTTTTCTAAAAAAGATAGTCAAAATTACTTAAATAAATTTAAAAAAAGATCATATTGGAAATTCATAAACAGTAAACGCAAAAATATTTTTTTATCTAATAGATATGGATTTACATTTTATTTTATTAAATATTCGGGATAAATTAAAACAGATTGGTAATCATGGATTTTTTTATCATAGATTATCACTTTTATTGAAGATCTTTAGCAAATTGTAACTTACAAAGATAATTGGTTTATTCCAAAACGTGTTACATTACTTACATCGGGAGTTCCTCAGGGGTCCCATTTAGTAAGATTATTCAGTATTATTTCTTATTTTTAATGACATTCATTTGCAAAACTGCACTACATTAATGTTTGCTAATGATATAAGAATATTCCATTAGAACAATAACACTTAACAACCAAATCGAAAGCTGACTTACTTCAAATTGATTTAAATTCTCTTTATGAATGGTGTACAAACAATAATTTCACTTTTAATATTAATAAATGCCAGATAATGTCATTATCCAGAGCTTGAGTAATATTTTAACAATTTGATTATAATCTCAATGATAAAACACTGCATCGGACTATGAGGCCTATTAAAACATTGGTATCTTTTTTGGTCCTAAACTAAAATTTGATTGTCATATTATCAACATTGTTTATAGATCCAACAAAATCCTGGTTTTTATCTATTCGTCGTAATTTTGCTGATTTTAATAATACATAACTGTTTGGTATGGCACATAAATATAAAATTGAAGAAGATCAGCAAAAGTTCTTACGGTTCCTCTCATATAAATGTTCCATAATTACAGAGCCACATTCTTCGTACACTCCTCTTTTAACGTTTTTTAACCTTGAAACACTTGGAATGCGTCGCTTGCGATTAGATTTATATTTTTCGTAAAGAAAATTTGACTGTCCTGAGATCTTGAGTTGTTTATCCTTCCATATTACCCATATACTCGTATACCTGGTCTAAAAATACATTTAATCTAACCAAAAAAGTAACTAATTATTCAAGTAACACCCCCTCCCCCTCCTCAACAGAATTATGAAAACTTTAGATGAGTTAAGCATCGATCTGTTCATATCATCAAACTTCAACTCTTTTAAATTGTAATAGCATACCATACTTGTAAATTCTTAGCTATAAGACTGCAAGTATATTATAATTAATTATTTAAATTGTCGTATATTAAATTTCATCAAGTTTTCTTTTTAATTATTATTAATGAACGATTGTTATTATTATATAATATACCTATGTAATTGGGCCTGGTCCGTTTAAAACTTAAATAAATAAAATAGTGTGTGTGGTATTGAATAATGTGCTTTTGGGAAAACTGTGTGATAAGCAGATATTATAATGTAGAGAAGTGTGGAATAATTTGAACGGGCTTTTATAATTTAAAAGTTTTCTAATATTTTATTCTCAAACTTTATAATATGTCTAAAAAAATACAAGATAAAAAGAATTCTTTTACAAATTTTTAATACAATTATTTGAAATAAAATACAAAATCATAGATCGATGCGGGCTGTAGGAAGTCTTCTTCTTTCAGATAAAAAAAATAGTCATTAAAATCCGACAATTCTACAAAGCTTGAGAGTTATATTCCCGTAAAGTCATTTTTTTCGATATAATACCCCCTCTCAACCCCCTAAATAGGTATCAGGTAGTAGATTAGTGGAAAAGTCTTATAACTGAGGTGGCAACTAAAATATAAAATTTAATTTTCAAATTTTATAGAATTGTGGACAGTTTGAAAACCTGGCACCGGGACCCTTAACTTTAATTTTTAAGCTATTGCATATTTTGCATATTATTGCCAAGTTATTAATTCAAAAGTTAATATAAATAATAAATGTAAAATAGTATATTACAATAATTAAATATTTATTCTATAATATAATTGCAGCGTTTTTGACAAAAAAATAAATCAACCTACCGTAATACTAGGTAGTATAGTAAAATAAATTACTTTAATATAGTGATATCAAAATGCATATCATGAAATATAGAGCGTAGGTAGTTACTAATAAAAAAAAAAAATAGTAACATATAATATGATGACCGTCTTTGCTCAGAATCGTTTTTCATATATACAATGAATTATCATTGAGTCAAATTGTATTCACAAGTATATTGTACTTTATACATGGTTCAATGACGATCATTGACGACTTGACAAGGTACCTACTGTATTATATAATGTGTACACTCGATACCTACGCTGTACCTATAACCTTATAGTCCTATACTTTCCTCCTTATTTAATTAAATCTTTACTATACCTATTCTAACCTGCTACAAGCCTACAACTATATAATTTACGTAAATTGTACAGTGCAATTATATATTATCTTACATAATATATTGCAAAATAAAAGTCCGGATCAACACCTCAAAATTTTTTGTAGCACACTTGTTCTATATATCTAAGTAGGGATATAATCATACTCATTTCTGTTATTTTTATGGCGGAACCGGAAAATGTGGTTTTAATCTTCGCATTTTACAAAGACCTTGTTATTATTTATATGTACCTAATATATTGTATATTATATTATTATTATATTATGTTAATCAGTAAGTTTCCTTTAATAGTGTTTGAAACGACTGAGAAGTGAGGGATAAAAAATTTGAAATACCATCATATGCCTAGGTACTGTAAAATATTGTTGTAATGATTATCCTACTAGATGTGGTTGTTGCGTGGGTAAAATTGTATTGATAATCGATTATTTTAATAGTGTCACAAACTCACAAATACGCAGTAATTGTATAAAATATAAAACACCAATGATAATCGATCATCGTTATTCGTTAACTAAACCATATACGCATAATATTTCATATTGTTATAATAGATGGATTTAGACAGAGATGATTTAGCAGAGTTTTGGAACATGCCGTTCCATTTTGTGTATTCAAAACGTTGCGTGTAAATAAAATGTAAATGATTGGAGAAATGATACTAAAAATCCACAGTTTTCTACATATGATAATTACAAGTGATAAAATGTGCGTCTAAATGCATTCGTCGTATGCTTCTATATTTTCAACAAGCACCACAAGCCATCCTTTGCTACTAGTTCGATCATTTAAACACACATTCCATCCTCTCACTATAATTTTCAGAGGCACTTTCAGGGACGCACCACTTGGCTACTGGCTAGTGGCTACTATTTGTTACTGATATTGTTTGCTACTGTTTGCTACTGTTCCATTTTTAGACGCTATAATACTCTACTACTTCCGGAGTTATCCTTAGATTTAATTAGGGGTTGTAAAGACATGCCGATTACACTACCCCATAACGAATTGTTGGTCCAAATCATATTTGTATATATTTAAATCTGTAAAAAATCTAAAAAAAAATCACCCCTGCTACTAATTTTCAAATAATAAGAGTGATCTTTAGTCTTGACAATTGCACTGGGCAAAAAAAAATCAAAAAAATGTTTTTCAAACATTTCAATTGACGGAATTTTATTAAAAATACCGGAAAATGAATTAAAAAAAGAAAATATTACCTAAAAATGCAAAAAAATGACCTAAAAATTAAAAACGTCAAAATATGCAAAATAATAGTTTCATAAATGGATTCGTAGTTACATAATTCAAATTATGTACTTACAAAGCTACAAAACATATTTGCAATTTTTTGTTTATTAGAAGTGTTTATTATTTAATTGTAGGTTATTTCCTTTAGCATATAGTTACCAGCACGGGGTTTCTTAACAGATTTCTAAAAGTCACAAGGGTTTTTTTTTGCTAATGAAGATTAAACATGTTTGATGATTAATGTTTATTATTATATTCAGTAAGACACTTTTTGAACATAGACATAGACTTAAAATGGGCACGAAGTAACGAAAATGTATTATCATTAGAAACATGAATTATTTAGATATATAGGTATTCAACATGAGCATTTTTATTTCGTAGCAGGATATCTTTTAGTTCTCCGGTGAACAATGGAGGAACTCTCTCTCGTATAACTCTATAAATAAAATAATAAACAATAAACTCCACACTATCTATATTAATTAGTACATCATAAATTCATACGCAATTTTCTTTCTAAATTATAGATAGGTAGTATAATATAAAATATTCCTATAAATTACGATGCACATAATTTATTGTGTATGCATTAAACTGGAAAGTGTAACGCTCACACAAATGAAAACACCTAGTTTATGATAATTATTATTTATTATAAAAATGTCGAATTCAAACCATTATTCTTGTTTGGGAATTCAGCAAAGGCTATTTATTCAACCCGGCAGTCTTGGGCCTTGTCACTGATTATGTTTATTTATCTGTTTTATAAATATAATAATAAGTAGTAACTATAATATTTAAAGTATTATTGAAAATATTAAAAATATATATAAGTATTATTATATTATTGGTGTTTTCATATTGTTCATCTATATGTGTAATAACGATAACATGATGCATATATGATTGGTAAATTGTAATACGTTGTGTGTTGTATACTTGTACATTTTTTATCATAATAATGATATAATTATTAAATTACTAATACATCAATGTTGCTATCATACTATTAACCTCTTTTATTTAGATTTTTTTGTCTGTTAAGCATTTATATTAATTCTATCTGACTATCTCTATTAGCTTTACTGACTAGTTTAAAAATACAAGTAAATAAACATTAAAAGAATTAAATGATAAGGAATATATAATTATACAGAGATAAAAATAAATACTTGTATTATCTAACATGATATACGTAATTTTCGTATAAAGTGAACAGTCGAAAAAACTCGATTATAATATAGTTGAACGCTCGTACACAATTAATATAATATGTGCTCTCGTCTGATTATTTATTAGATTTAATCGTATATCAAATATTTCTTTACTAACTTTAAACTTGAAATACAATAGTAGCTATTCCAGTTTTTCTGTTTTAAGAAGTTTTGTGAATATTGTACATCATGTAAATTCAGTATTATTTACGGTGATATTTTAACCAGACAAGTTATGCAAATAATTAAAAAATAATATTATTCATATAATTTTTTTGGAGTGTCATATACTATTTGAATAAGTGCCAAAGTGAGGTATTATTATTATTAATTTAAAAAATATTTTTTACCTATTATCATTTAATATTTGTCGGTGAATATATAATATATATTAATATTTAAGCATTTTAGCAATTGCTTACAGATAAGTTAGTAATATCATTGAATGGTTATATATTAATACATATTTTTTGAATAGTGAATTATTATTATTATAATTTTAATAACTATTTACCTAATTATTTACCTCATGTTATATTTTTAGTTAATTACTACGATGAGTATTTTTGAGAAGGTTTAACAAATTTTGAAAACTATTAATACAGTAATAAATGTATACAATATTTTTTTTTATTTTAGATAATTGTTAGAATACTGGAATTTATAGTTTATACACCAACTTTTTCTTTTTCTCCATTTTCTGCTACCCAAAAGTTACATAAAAACTATGTAGGTACCTACTCTAATTTTACGGTACTCTAAGATTAGTATGAATCTACCTATATTTATCATTATAGTTTCGATGTCATAAATATGAAATATTATAAATAAATAGGTAGGTATTTCAGATTAAATGTCTTGTTAGTTGTAGGTATTTTAAATAAATTGTATTACTTTTAAAATAAGTTATATGGCTAATATGCTTATTTAAAAAAAAGTAAATTATATTAGTAAAAGCGATAAAAAGTTTCATATAGCACCTTTGTAAATTGTAAATTAATTAAAAATCGTGAGAAGTAATTTTAAAGTTTCTCAATAGTTTTTGCAAAAACAGAAAAAATATAAAATATTCATCATATAATACAAAAACGCCAAAATTTGAACAAATCTACAAGACTTTTAGTTGAAAATTGGTTTTCTTTTTCCAATAATAAATAGAAAATATGTCAAAATACTTGGTGTGTTTCTACTATATAATAGGTATAATATTACCTCTAATAATGGTTCAATAGTTATATGCACATCTAATTTTTCTCACAACTAACCAATATTGCTATGACCATTTATAACTGCATATCATTATTCATTTTATTTGCTTCATACGATAACTTCAAACTTATAAATTATTAATTAAGTTTATACCTACCTATGTACCTAATGTACAAAGTTATGAAAATTGTATGGATAATAAATTATTTAAGATTTACTTATGTCTGAGAATTTTCAAAAAGAATATTTTGAATAAAGTTATTGCAATTCAAATAATAAAAAAAAACCATTGATATTTAAAAAAATTGTAAAAAAACAAATTACGGGCGTAAACCGGGCGTAGCTATACTTAAATAAATGTTTTTACTACAAATTTTCTTTTTAAAATTAGATTTACGAATTGACGAAATTAAAATACTTCCACTCAGCTGTTAAGTACTTAGAAGTTGAGTGTACATGTACCTCATCATTGAGTAGGTGTAGGTCAGTGTAATTTACCTATGTTTTGAATTTAAATTCAATGATAAATCATGCAACAAATTTGAGCGATGACTAGCGTCAGCCTATATTCTTAAGTACATTTCATAATATATTTTAGATTCTGAGCGGTTAGATGTATTAATTTTACAATGATGTATTGATGTGGGGTTTTTTTTGATTTGTGTCTGTCATCACCTTTTACATTTTAGGACAGTAAAAATGCTTAAATTTTCTTCAACAGCATCTTTTCTGATAGGGAAGTGAATCTTGTTGGTACTTTGGTGGGTCAAAAGTAAGTTAGTAAAAAAGTAAAAAAGCCCAGTAGTTTTCAAAAGCGCCGTAGTTTACACAAAATCGGTTTTCGATAAAATCGATTTTGGGTTCTGGTGTATCTAACTCTAAAACAAATTACCGTAGATACATGTAATTTCCACTGAATGTTTTTTTGTATTTTCTTTACACCATAATCTAATTTGAGCTGTTAACGGACATTTTCAGTTTCCATTTTTTTTAGTTTTTTTTTCTATAAATTTTACTAAAATGTTATTCGTTGGGTCAAAAAGCTTGATAATTTAATACATGGCTCCAAATATATTGTTACAAATGGCAGTTGAAAAATATTAAAAATGCATAGGCACAATTTTTTTATAAGCATTAAGAATTCGAATTTTGACAAAATACTTAAAAATCACGAGAATGTGCAAATTATTTTTAAGTTAGAATTGATAAAAATGTTTCGTTTTTAAATCTAAGGATGGAAAATTTAATAAAAAATTCTTCGTAAATTTCAAAAAAAAAAAAAAAAATGTTTACCGAAAAGACAAATTAAATTTTTATGAAATTTGAAGTTAAATTTTTAACAACATTGGATATTCACTCGATTTTTATACGACTCAGTAATGTACATTGTACCTACCATGTATAATTTAAAATTATTTATTTATCATCAATCGTAATTCGTAAATCGTAACTATGCACTGGTAACTAACGGACCGACGGACGGACGGACACAACACCTTATAAAGTGTTTTAAGCTTACGTTTAGAAACTTAATACGAAAATAAATCTAAGACGATCCAAATAAAGACGGTCTCACTTTTGGCTAACCATGGTTACCAAACAATTATTTTAATAACTATATTAAAATTTTAATAAATGTTTATACACCTATTCAATTTTTGTTTTCCCGGTCAATTTAAAAAGTAATATATCTATACTGAGAATTTTCAATACTGGCCTACCAAAAGTACCAAGTATATCTTATTTATTTGCTACCAGAAACCTATATCAAAGAGACTGATCAAAGCATTTTTTCTTCTAATAAAAGTGTCTTCAGACACAAATTAAAATAATTAATAAAAAAACACATCATTGTAGAATTAATCTAAAAGTCTAATTTAAACATGATTAACTTTTACTTTATTATTAGAGATAATTTTCGAAATCCTTACATCAAATAATACTTTGAGGCTTGATTTTTCTTAGGAAATTAAAAATTTCATTAATATTTATTTAATTTTAATTTTATATGTATTGAAATAAAATAGTTTAAATATCAGTATCATTCTAGAAACATATTATACTAATCAAATTAAATTATTTTTTTATTTTAGATTTAATAATCATACTAAAAAGAAAAATGAGGACCGCATATAATGAATCTGATCGTTCAGTGTTTAATGACTACGAAGAATCAATAATATTCGATGAAGATGATCCTGATTTTAGACCTAGTGATGATTTGGAATGTAGTTGTAACAAAAATGGTAAGTTAATTTACAAATTATTATCACATTCGATTATTCAAACAAAATTGAAGTACCTACCAATGTAAAATTAATATTTTATGCGTTATGCATATTTATAATTACGGGTAATGTTAAATATATGTCCGAGAAATGTCTATATTTCCTGGGTGAACTCAACATTATCCTTGAAGAACACTGAACATTACCCTTGACAGTGGTTTATGTTAAACTTTGAGTAATGTTATATTAAGTGATTGTAATTGGTACCAAAATGAGTATCTATGTATTCGATTAACAAGTATTTAGTTAGTAAATTGTCATGATTTTGGTGAATTTTGTTAAAATATGATCCTTAAATGCTCATAAAAAATCGTTATTAGTATCGTTAATATTTTTGAACTGCTATTATAACAATTAACAAGTAATGAAGAACTTTGTATTCAATTTTCAAGCCTTTTAACCAAATGTTTTTAATTAATAATATTCGAAAAAAACTAAAAAAAAAAATCAAATTTCAAATGTCTATACATGTATAAATAATTCAAAAATAATCAAAATATTATCATGTATAGAAAATCATAAAAATAAACATTTGGTAACAATTTAAACTATTTACGATTAGTAAAAAATGCTCAGAAGTTTTCAAATGTGTGAAGAAAAACAAAAACAAAATTAAGGAACATCAAAAAATTGTACGCAAAACTAGTTTTTGACAAAATCGATTTTATTTTTTAGGTCATCGAGATCAATAAATAGGTACTCTCATTTATTTCAATGTTTTAGGTGTAAGGTGTAACATAAAAACAAATACTCGTAGATACTTGAAATTTTCACCAAATGTTTATATTAGCATTTTCTATACAAAACAACATTTTTAAATATTTTGACTATTTTTGATCCATTTATATAGGCATGAGAAATTTTTGATTTTTTAAAAGTTTTTGATTGTTATA